>JAUPFN010000011.1:5218201-6489981 GCA_036924255.1 Apodemia mormo
AAAGAATATGTTGTACTGAAGTGTGCTAAACAATTTGTGTATTTTTATGAAGAATAAAGTATTTCCTATGATATATCAAAGAACTAGCCCGGATAAAGGTGAATGTCTGCAAAATTAACTCTTTAAAACTATTCTTTCATAAAAAAAATACGTTAAAATATATAAGCTATGTTAAAATTATACCTAAAATTCATTTGAACAGATTCAGATTTTAAAAAAGGTTTTTTAAATAATAGGACTTACCCTCCGTGTTGATATCCATCACAAACACTCAAAATATTAACTATAAGCCACTATGGATGTGTACGAAAGTGTCACTAAACTGCAACTGATTGACTGTAACGATTTCATTAAACTCAATACCTGACTTCTAACCACTATTCCTTATCAGTTAAGCATTTGACAAACAACCGATTCTTGGAATCTGGAGATTAGGGGTGTTGTTTACGTTTTGCAATTAAGATTTCCTGGAAATGATAACATGAATTTTGTCCACCTAGCATGTTCTAGGCGAAATACTGTGCGATGGTTGACTCTTTCCAACAGGAGACCCATCTGCTTGTTTGCTATCTTATGATATATAAAAAAAAAAAAAAACACACACACACACACACAAAACACACATACACACAACAACATTCGTACACGGACATACACTCACGCACACGCGCACACATACAAGCGCACACACACACGCGCACACACAAGCGCACACACATACGTACACGCACGCGCGCACACGCACGCACGCACACGCATACACGCACTCGCTTACACGCACACGCATACGCATGCACACACACACACACAAACACGCATAAGCACACACGCACAAACGCACACGCACACACGCATATGCACACACGCACACCCACAAACGCACACACACACGCACACGCACACACATGCACACACACACGCACGCTCGCACGTACGTACGCACGCACGCACGTACGTACGCACAACTAATAAACACCCAAATCCAGAAATACAAACACCTGTGTTCATCACACAAGTGTCTGTCCCTGTTGACAAACAAACCTGAGCCCCAGTGAAGAGTCAAGTTCTCCAACCACTCGACCAATAGAGCGGTCCATCGACCAAAAGTCTATGTAAACATTAAAGATAATAATGAAAAGTAAATTGTAATAAATTTGTAAAATAAGATCTGTGGTGAATTTCAGATGAGTCAGAGTCTGAAGAAATATGTCGGGTGGATGTCGAAGATAGTGAGGATGATGAGGCTGTAGAAGGTGAAGATTTGCTAGCCAGATTGCAAAGGATATTGGCGAGAAAGGGACATTTCTGTGAACCAGAACATCAAACGAGGGTAGAATATTAGTTTTCTAAATAAGTTGTTAGTGTTTATCAATCAAATTTTCATAATGATATAGCAAAGTATTTGTTTTTATTTTTTAATATATTATTGTATACAAAGTGTTTTGTATGGCTGCTTAGTGGTCTATAACATTTGTGGCTTATTTCAAAGCAATAATTATCAACTCATTTTCTCATTGAAGTAATTAATCACTTCAATGTGTCAATGGTAGCTAACATTTCTGCACACTCGACTTAATATGTCTAAAGTGGAGATAAAAATTACTTATTAAGTTTTATCTTGTCATGTTAATATTAAGTCTTACACATACATATACATATCTTCACGCCAGATCCCTTACGGGGTAGGCAGAGAGAACCGAGTGCCATACATCACGATCCTTGCAGGCTTCCTCCACATTCATCACTCTCTTCATACACACACGCCGGTTGCGAAGATTCTTGACACCACCTTCGGACAGTACTCGATCAATCTGATCGTGGTATGTCAGTCTTGGTCTTCCCCGGTATCAACATCCTTCCACATTCGCATTGTATATCTATTTTGTTAACCTTTCATCCACCATTCTTTCTACATGTCCGAACCAACGGAGCATGCCCTTTCTCATCTTTACACCGACACTTTCTTTCAAACCTAACCTCTCTCTCACTTCGACATTACGAACCCGGTCCGCGAGTGTCACACCACATATTTTTCTTAGCGACCTTATCTCAACCGCGTTGATTCTACTTTCATGCCCTTTCTGACATACCCAACTCTCACTTCCATACAATAGCGTTGGGATAAGCACATGATTACGCAGGGCTAGACGGGCACCCTGACTTAAAATTGTACTATTAAGTAATCTCCTTAACACTCCATTCACTCTGTTCCCTGCACACACTCTTTTTTCAACACCTTCCATCCCTGCTAAAAGCACATCCAAGATATACAAACTCATTCACTTGTTCCAGCACTACATCATCTACCACAACTCTTACGTCCGTTCTGGTTGCTTCTCTTTCAAATACTAAAACTTTAGTTTTCTTCGCATTCAAATGTAAGCCCATACTCTTACAATCCTCATTCATAACTGTGACCAGTGTTTGCAGCTCAGATAGAGTTGAGCCTAGAAGTACAGCGTCATCTGCATAAAGCAGGCAGTTCACCACTAGATCACTCACGCGCATTCCCACATTCAATGACCTCAATCTTTGGAGATATCCAGATCCAGATATAGAATAAACAGACGAGCTGACAACACACAACCCTGCTTGACGTCGATATTGACATCGAACCAGGGCGATATGTTGCCGTCCACCCGCACACGTGCTTTGCAATCCCAGTACATGGATTGCAAAGCACGCAGCAGACGCCCATCTATCCCATAACTGGGTAAAATGTCCCAAAGTTTCTTTCGCACGACTCTAATCAAACGCTTTCTCTGAATCCACAAAACCGCAGAAAACCTTCTGGCCGACAGACAGATGCTTCTCTAGATGTTGCGGAGTGAGAAAACTTGATCCATACATCCTCTTCCAGATCTGAAACCCCCTTGTGCCTCCCTCCTCCTCGATGCTAAGCTGATCAAACTGATGGCCCTATAGCTATTGCAGTCTATACGTGAGCCCTTGCCTTTATACAAGGGCATGATGACTGCGCGCCGCCAGTCTTCGGGTACTCTACCGGTCCTCCAACATGTATTGCAGAGGACCCAAAAAGAGTCCCAGACGACAGGACCACCGTATTTGATCATCTCAGCAGTCACCTTATCTATTCCCGCAGCCTTTCCATTTTTCATACTTCTTATCGCCCATACGATCTCTTGCATAGTAATGTCCTGGCATGCTTCCACCGTCTCTGCATCACTAACTGGGTCAGAGACGGAGGCAGCGTCTTGAACAGCATCATACATATCTCCAAAATATTCTCTCCATTGTTTCAACACACTTTCTGTGCTTGTAAGAATAATCATATATTATGTGTTATGTTATGAATAATAATATTAAGTCTTAGAGATTTATTTTGTCTGTCAAAGGCAAACACAGTTCTTGTGGCATGTGTTTCATAGTTAAACATATTATAGTTTTTAATCGCGATAGACACGAGGGAAGAGTTTTCTCTTGTGCGCCATATATTTCATATTGTGCCAAAATGGGCTGGTCTCATAATATTGCTTGTTTCATCTTGAGAAGTAAAGTTGCGCATGAGGATTCATTTGAAAATATTAGTTTTAGTTATTTCTTACCATCATGAGAGACATCTTCTTGTTGATCGATCAATGTCAATACTCGTAAATACGCTAAAACAAATATCCTTTAATCGCAAAACCTTGTAGGTATCACTGTTCTGTTAACTGTTGTTTTCCCCCGTGTTGGTCCCGGGCTCCTTTGAAGAATAGGCCAACTGCTGTCCTGCTAGGCAGGTTGTAAAAGGCGACCGATTGGCTATATGAGTCACTACGATTGTGGCTACTAGGTGGTAGAGTTCTGCATTGTCTCGCCCGGGTCTGGTACCATCGCCTTACCTATTCCTGCCGCAATAGCGTCAGTGCTAGTCACTGTCGTGTTCCGGTTTGGAGGGTAAGGTAGCTGGTAAATTTATGCACCGACCTCGCCACAAGATAGCAACGCACCATTAACACCTTTGGTGTCTATAGGCGATGGTTGACTCTTTCCATCAGGTGACTCATCTGCTTGTTAGCTATCTTATGCTATAAAAAATATAATAACATGGTGAGTTTCGCTTGTTCTATTAATTTAGCATTGACTCGCCCGGGTCTGGTACCGTACCACCGCCTTACCTATTCCTGCCGCAATAATGTTAGTGCTTGTCACTGTCGTGTTCCCGTTTGGAGGGTCAGGTAGCCGGGTAACTTATGCATGTGGCATTAGACCTCGCCGCAAGACAGCAACGCACCATTAACATCTTTAGTGTCAGGAGACCCAACTGCTTGTTTGCTATCATCTTATGATATAAAAAATTAAATATAAAATGAGTTGCCCTTGCTCTCTTGCTAATTTGTGAACCAATTATAAAAAATCCTTTATTTGTTTTATTGGAGTATACATACCGTGTGGTCCCATTTTAATTTATTGCTCGCTCAGTTAAAAGCGAAGTAGATTTTTTTTCTCCAAAGTGCAGGTAGTAAAGAATTGTGCCATAAGACACTTGGAACATACCATACACCATAAAACATTTAATTAATTAATTACTTCACACATGTATGACTTGGATTTTATATTTTCTGTAATGTACATGGTGTGTTTTATAAATAAATAAATAATTTGGTGAAGATCTGATATAGGGTTCAGCAGATATAAGAGTGGGAAGTCGGTTGCTGCAATTGTATTTTACGTATTGTAGTCATGTTCTCATACTTATCCTTACAGGAGGCGCACTTGTCCTGGCTACCGGCTGAACTTCTGTCTTTAGTGTTACGGTGGGTGGTGGGGTCAGAGTTGGATGCTGCTTCGCTTGAACGGACGGCGACCACTTGCCGAGGGTTATATGTGGTGGC
This sequence comes from Apodemia mormo, assembly GCA_036924255.1. Classification (NCBI taxonomy): domain Eukaryota; kingdom Metazoa; phylum Arthropoda; class Insecta; order Lepidoptera; family Riodinidae; genus Apodemia; species Apodemia mormo. The sequence goes on from JAUPFN010000011.1 coordinate 5,223,040, forward strand.
AAGAGATCCTGCACTGTGGAGAGCCTTGTGTGTACGGTAGGTACGGAAACGACTGTCATTTCTTTAAATAAAATGAAAATATTTACTTTTGTAAGAATATGGGTGTCAAAAGTTATTAAAATTGACCAAAGATACCAGCATATTCAACCATGACATGGTGTGTAAATATTTAAAAATTATTTATTATATAGCCCATTTATGTAGAATTACTATTGGGTCGGAACGCAGCCAACATACTCAGTAGATCCGGCGAAAGAAGGCTCAGCGGGTTTGTCTTTTTTAATTTTTTTCTTAATAATTACTGATACATAGTTATTACAATTTTACAAAATTTATATAAAGAGCAATTAATCCTAGTTTTATATATTATAATTATATTGTAGATTTAATAATTAAATTTTTATTTATTAACAAAAACTTCTCTTTTTTATATATCATAAGATAGCAAACAAGCAGATGGGTCTCCTGATGGAAAGAGTCAACCATCGCCTATAGACACCAAAGATGTTAATGGTGCGTTGCTATCTCGTGGCGAGGTCTAATGCCAAATGCATAAGTTTACCGGCTACCTTACCCTCTACACCGGAACACGACAGCGACAAGCACTGACGCTATTGCGGCAGGAATAGGTAAGGCGGTGGTACCAGACCCGGGCGAGACAATGCAGAAATCTACCACCTAGTAGCCACGATGGTAGTGACTCGACAGCCAATCGGTCGCCTTTTACGACCTGCCTGACAAAACGGCAGTTGGCCTATTCTTAAAAAGAGGCCGGGTTCAACACGGCGATTATTATATTTTGTCTAAAAGCAAGTCAAACAATTTCTTGCGAAATTTATTTGAGGGTAATGATTAAGACTATCAGGAATATGATTATATATATGACGGCGCCACCGCCGATGTTTAAATAACAACGTGCGTCAGGCGAGTAGGGGACAAACGCCGGGCTATATAAGGCAGCGCGTGCGCATGACTCGGATCAGTCGTTCGTCGCCCATTGCCCGGTGCACACGTTACGTAATCACTGAGTACTTTATTTGTCAGTAAATTATAAAGTCAGTATTGACTAACTTTGTGGTTTACATTTAAAATTAATGAAATTTAATTGATTGAAATAAATTAAGTAATTAGTGAAGACTTTGGTGTTTCCTTCTTTTTTAAAAAAAAAACTATGTCGGAGCTTGACGCGACATCAGAAGTTGCGGATCTGAACCACCACCCACAAGAATCATCACAGACAAAAGCGTCGAGTAATCCAGTCATGGAGCAAATTATGTTATTTTCGACTGGTATGGAAGAGATTTTCAAAAAAATCGCCGACAATATGACATATTGTCAACCTGTGCAGCATCCACTGACAAAATTGGTTAATTACGACCCAGATGAACCTGAATCCAACGTCGTCAACTGGTGCACACTCAGCGAGCTGATAATTGAGCAGAAAAACATAAAAGGAGTCGACTTAATTCTCGCTCTAACACATTCTCTTAAGGGGCGTGCGGCAACTTGTCTGACAAATATCAAACCTGATCAAATATCATGGCCTGCTATCAAGGAGATGCTAATATCGAGATTCGCCAAACCTATGATGATTCAAGACCATTTCGATCACATCATAAAATTTCAGCTAGACAACAGAGAGAGCCCTGCTGAAGCGGGAATGCGATTATGGCAATTAATTGAGAAGATTCCCGAAGTGAATATGCCTGAGAAAGTGATTACCGGCTTTGCTATTTCGGTATTGTCGCAGTGCGATGACAAGATTCGTCGCGAGTTAAATTCCGTCGTTATAAACGACAAAAGCCAGTTATTTCGCACGCTGCGTGGTTTTTCGTTGAAGAGACGTAACGAAGATGTTGGTTCAAGTGATTCAGACGCGAAACGGTTTAGAGGCAATGGCCTATTTCGTGGTAGCTGTCACTTTTGCGGTAGACACGGTCATCGGGGTCAAGACTGTCGAGACAGAAACAGATTCGTCGCAAAGAACTCTTCAGTAGCAGCCAAGACGGAGCCACCGCGTTTTTCAGCCACTACGCTGCATCCTCGTCCATCTGTCAACTGCTACGTGTGTACCGACCCCGGCCATGTAGCCTCCGCCTGCCCCAAGCGTTACAAGAAAAGGGAAGAGGCTGCAGGCGCAGCCGCATGCTCCAGCAAACAGGTCAACGTGTGTACCCGAGCTGCGCATGGAGTGATTGAGATAAGTGGTATTAAATTGCCTTTTGTTTTTGATTCAGGATCAGAGTGTAGTTTAATCAAGCAGAGTTATTGTAAATTTCTTAAGGGCGAGCAGTTTCATGAACAAATAGTGTTAAAAGGTGTAGGTAGTAATAACGTAACTTCTATGTTACAGATCAAATGTCCCACAATAGTTCAAAATCTTAGTTTTAGCATAATTTATCACGCCTTGCCAGATGAGTTTCTTAATGAGGAAGTTTTATTAGGCCGTGATGTTTTAGAACTAGGAATTTCGGTTGAGATTAGTAATGACAATTTAACTTTCGTTAAGAAAAAGATTTTGAACTCTTGTACCACTAAACTCTGCCGTTTTCCTGAAGGTACGATTGACACTGATCTTGTAGGAAAAGATAAGGAGCGGTTGTTTGCTATACTCGAAAAATACTCTAACAATTTCGTTCAGAGGTTACCAAGTACTCGTATTAAAACGGGCGAACTAAAAATCGATCTTATTGACCCTACCAAAGTAGTTCACAGGCGACCTTATAGTTTGTCACCCCTAGAGCTTAATATTGTTCAGGAAAAGATTCAAGAAATGCTAGACGCCAATATAATTCGAGAAAGTTCGTCACCGTTCTCGAGCCCCATCTTGTTAGTGAAAAAGAAAGACGGTAGCGATCGTCTGTGTGTCGATTACAGGGAGCTTAACAGCAATACTCGTCCGGATAGCTACCCTCTTCCTTTGATTAGTGACCAAATTAATAAGCTACATGGAGCTCATTATTACAGTATTGTGGACATGGCTTCAGGCTTCCACCAAGTAAAGGTTCATGAGGATTCAGTGGAGAAGACTGCCTTTGTAACACCAACAGGTCAATATGAATTTTTGACGATGCCATTCGGTCTTAGGAATGCTCCACAGGTTTTTCAAAGGGCTATTAATACCGCGTTAAAACCATTAGAAGATGACAGGATCTTAGTCTATATGGACGACATCCTTTCAGCGTCAATTACCATTGATGAGGGCCTATCTCGACTAAATAAACTATTAGAAACCCTATCTCGCGCCGGATTCTCATTTAACCTTAAGAAATGCTCTTTTATGAAAAAGGAGATCGAGTATTTAGGCTATGTTGTATCCTCCGGAGCTCTCAAACCAAATCCGCGAAAAGTCCAAGCCTTACAAAATGCCCCAAAGCCTTCCACGGTTAAACAAGTTAGGCAGTTTATTGGATTAGCAACTTATTTTAGGCAATTCATCCCTAATTTCTCAAAGTTACTCAAACCCCTGTATCCCCTTACTTCTGGCAAAGGTCACATCGTTTGGACTGCTGAACATGATAAAATTCATAGTGAAATAGTTAGACACTTGATAACAGAACCAGTCCTTAAAATCTTCGATCCATCCTTGCCCATTGAGTTACATACCGATGCCAGCAGTGACGGGTACGGGGCTATTCTGATTCAGAAGTATGATGCAGTTCCGCACGTTGTTGCTTATTTCAGTCATAGGACCACTAGTGCGGAAAGCCGCTACCACTCGTATGAATTAGAAACATTGGCTGTTGTAAAATCTGTTGAACACTTTAGACGTTATCTTTATGGCCGACATTTTACCGTGTATACGGATTGCAATGCTTTGAAAGCCTCACATTCCAAGAAGGACCTAACACACAGAGTCCATAGATGGTGGGCTATTCTACAATCCTATGATTTCGATATTATCTATAAAGAAGGTAGAAACATGGCTCACGCAGACTTTTTATCTCGTAACTGCCCTCTAGATACTCAAGATAAACTAACGGATTCCAAAGTAATAGTTCAGAAACCTTTTACCTCTAAAATCGTTAACTTCTCAGAACTTGATAAGGGATGGCTAACTGTAGAGCAACAACGCGACTCTGAAATTTCGAATTTGATTTCTAAAATACAATCTAACCAATTACCCCCTGAAATTGCACATACTTATGATATTAGGCAAGGTATACTACACCGTAAGATAGAACGCGCCAAAACTACTAAATGGTTACCAATCCTCCCTCACTCCTTAATATGGTCACTTATAAGCCACGTTCATAATGATATTAAGCATCTAGGATATGAAAAGACATTAGATAAGTTATACGATCTTTATTGGTTCAGTAACATGTCCAAATACGTAAAGAAGTTTGTCGATTCCTGTGTAATTTGCAAATCTGCAAAAGGTCCATCAGGCGCTCAACAAGTACGCTTGCATCCAATTCCCAAGGTACCACTTCCATGGCATACTCTGCACCTGGATCTTACAGGGAAACTTAGCGGTAAAAGCGACCGCAAGGAATATTGTTCTGTCACTATTGATGCCTTTACAAAGTATGTCTTACTAAAACACACATTGACATTAAATGCTGTTGACGCTATTGAAGCATTAAAAGACTCGGTACATTTATTTGGAGCGCCCAAAAGAGTAGTAGCTGACCGTGGACGCTCTTACGACAATACTGACTTCAGAAACTTTTGTAAGGACAACAATATTGAATTACACCTTATCGCCACGGGCGCCTGCAGAGCCAATGGGCAAGTAGAGCGCATTATGCGAACTCTTAAGAGCTTACTCACAATAGCTGAAGGTGATTCCGATAGGTCGTGGCAGGAACAGTTAGGTGAGATTCAACTAGCACTTAATAGTACTCGATGCAGAGTCACGGGCTTCACCCCAATAGAGCTGATGTTTGGAATTCAAGGTAACTCGTTAGGTATCTCTAAAATAGCTACAAATCCTGATAATCCTAATAGGTTAGACTTGGAAGTGGCACGGTCTAGTGCATCGGATAATATAAAGAGACTAGCTCAGTCTGATGTCATTCGGTTTGGTCGGGGCAAGGCTAAAATAAAAGCTTTCTCTGTTGGAGACTTTGTTTTCGTAAAAAATGAAGAGAGGCATCAGACTAAGCTCGACCCAAAGTATAAAGGCCCCTATAAAATCATTGCTATCTTAGAAAACGATAGGTACGAACTAAAACGTGTTAATGGGTCCAATCGGACGTACAAAGTTGCCCATGAGAACTTACGCGAAGTACCCCGCGGTCCAATAGGTTTTATAGAAGTAGCTGAAAGTTATGACGATAATGGCGTGACGGCGGATATTAGCCAGAGTAATGTTGTTCATGAAACTGATCGTGATAATGATAATGTAAATGTAATTACTGAACCTGATGATGAACTTTCCGATACTGATACTTCACGCACTATGAGTGAGAGTTCATCATTAGATCTACCAGACTCAGTTAGTGTTGTAACTGATGCGATAGTACACCACAATTGATTAAAAGAAATAATAGTGATAATAAAAATAAAAGATAAAGAACATGGGAGTTTTATAAAATTATGAAAATAAATCTATTGAAAAATACTAAATAAAAAGTAAAGAGAACACAAAAATAAAAGGAGTAACTTAACAAAAAATATAGGATTGGGAAAAAATGTAGGAAGATTAGAGTCATTGAAGGGAGAGTCCGGTCCAATGACTCAGCTAAAGGGGTTCATTCCGGTCTAGCCTTTTGGCTATAGGGATCGCAACCCGGTCTAGCATTAGCTACAGGGATTTCCGGCCTAGCACACTCCAGTCTCCAGTTTTAAACTGATGAGAGGGAGCTTAGTACACTCCAGTCTCCGGTTTTAACTGATGAGAGGGAGCTTAGTGCACTCCAGTCTCCGGTTTTTAACTGATGAGAGGGAGCTTAATAGACTCCAGTCTCCGGTTTTAAACTGATGAGAGGGAACTTAGTACAATCCAGTCTCCGGTTTTTTTAACTGATAAGAGGGATTCCTAGCTTAGTAGAATCCAGTCTCCGATTTCAAAACTGACGAGAGGGGTCTTAAAATTGTAGTTACTAAAGGGGTTGCCGGATCAGCACACTATTGTAACATTTCACTAAAGATCACGCTAGTTATAGAGTTGTAAAAAAAAAAAAAAAAGAAGATATGTGTCAGGATGAACGAACGAGTTGTTGTCTTGTTCCCAGATGATCAGAAGGCACTCGAGGACGAGTGCACGTCAGTATGGCCGTGACGGCGCCACCGCCGATGTTTAAATAACAACGTGCGTCAGGCGAGTAGGGGACAAACGCCGGGCTATATAAGGCAGCGCGTGCGCATGACTCGGATCAGTCGTTCGTCGCCCATTGCCCGGTGCACACGTTACGTAATCACTGAGTACTTTATTTGTCAGTAAATTATAAAGTCAGTATTGACTAACTTTGTGGTTTACATTTAAAATTAATGAAATTTAATTGATTGAAATAAATTAAGTAATTAGTGAAGACTTTGGTGTTTCCTTCTTTTTTAAAAAAAAACTATGTCGGAGCTTGACGCGACATATATTTATTGACATACAATTCACATTTTTAGTAAAAATATTTAGTTTCTGGTTAGGTAAATATAATTTCGGACTATTCGGCATTTGTTTTAAATAAATATTGACGCTTCTTTACAAACACACATACCATTAAAATATACTAACATGGTAAAGCAGTACTTAAAAAGATTTAAAAATTTGTTTACATGAATGTAGCTGATTGGCACCACAGATTGTTCTAATACATTTCGTTTGTACTTTAAAAATTCGTATTAATTCTACTGAGTTTCCCCACATAGGAATTCCATATTGTAAAGTAGATGAGACATAGCCATGATATGCTAATAAGGAAGTTTTTATTTTCTGTACTTTTTACTAATACATAGACAAATCTCCTTAATACATAGACAAATCTATCAAGTTTATTACAAAGAGATTCAACTTGTGCTTTTCAATTACAATGTTTGTCAATTATTGTTCCTTACACGTAGGATATTAAAGTTCTTACTTCTTTGTTTAAAAACAGCAAACTGCTGAGCGCTTCGCAATCGTCTGCGCAGTGACATTGTTTTATGACTAGATATAGTAATATTTCGTTGAAACACTAATTTCTTTAAGTTTTGACCCCATGTTGGTCCGGGTGGGTCTCCTTTGAAGAATAGATCAATTGCCGTCCTGCCAAGCATTATGTAAGAGGTGAACCTACCTACCTCACTGCCATCGACACTACGAGATAGTAGAGTTCCGCAACGTCTCATCCGCGTATACTGTACTGTAACACTTCTTTAGTATAATAATTTGTCTCAAGTCTCTTTACAATATTTTATGTTGCATTATGTAGAATGTGTTTGAATGTAGTCGTGTAAAAGTTTTTGTAATTTCGATAGGACAGACTGTCTATCAAGAGTTTCTTCTTAGTAATATAATAGAGGACATCTTTACGTGCCAGAAGTATTACGTTGAATATACGTTACGTAACTTGTCCAGTGATATTATTGTGCTGGGCGGTATTGTAAATGCGAAAGTCGGTCTGTCTATCCGTCACGCTTAATGGCTAAACCGCTGAACCGAGTTTAATAAAATTTGCCTTGGAGATAGTTGAAGATCCGGTCAAACATAGGTATATTTTTTCAAAAATCACCTCCTAAGGGTTTGAAAGTTTTTATGAAAAAATATATTGATATCTTACTTATTGATCTTCTCGCGGAAAAGCTACACGGGTCATCTAGTAATGAATACATAAAATTCCCCATGTAGCTCCGGGCTCCTTTGAAGAGTAGACTAACTGCCGTTCAGCCAGGCAGGTCGTAAAAGGCGACCGATAGGCCTGCCGCGATAGCGTCAATGCTTGGCATTGTCATCTTCCGTTTTGGAGGGTAAGGTAGCCGATAGACTTATGCATGTGGCATTGCCATTCCCGCCACACCGATAGCAACGCACCATTAACACCTTTGGTGTCTATAGGCGCTGGTTTCTCTTTCCATCAGGAGAACCACTTATATACTACCTTATAATGTAAAAAAACTTATATGCCTCCATTTAAATACAAGTGAATATGTTACAGCACATGGGGTATTGAGTGTGGGGTGCCCCGAGCCCATGGTTTCACGTCATGGCGTCAGATGTACATCGACCGAGCGCGGCTCAACCTGAACGGTTGCTACATCAGCAAGACCACGTACTTGCGGCACGGGGAGAACAGCTTCCAGGATCAGTTCTACCGACCCTGGTACCTCATACATTACTACCGATATCTGAGGTATATTTTATGTATTTATCGGTTTTTTCATATTCTCTTCGTTTTGACGTTACAGTATCTTATGTAGCTTTTTCAAGAGTTGTCGTGAAGAAAATATCTTTACGTGCCAGAAGTATTACGTAGACATATACCTGTGGTAACAAATAGTAGAGGAGCCCAAGAGGGGATTTTGGGATTTACTAGAGCGCGCCAGATTAAGATAGGCGGAAATCTCGCATGCTGTTGAGGCTTTTCACCTACATGAAAAGCCTCAACAGCATGCGAGTTCGTGCTCTACAGCCGGAAATCGGGAGCAGTAGAAAAAATCCAATAACTTTAGTTTGTGGTTTGTCAGATTATTATAATTTTGAATTTTAATATTAAAATATTAATTTTGTTACTTTTTAAATTGTGAATAGACCGCGAAGCAAAAAAAAAAAGAATTTCGCTGCGTTGAACCATCGACACGTAGCTCAGTTGGTCAGAGCTTTATCTAGCTTTAGGCAAGGTCGTTGGTACAAATTCAGCCATGTTAACATTTTTCTTTGTAAAATTTTTAAAGTTTTCTCGAACACGGGATAAGTGTCAAACACATATATAGTTTGTAAAAAAACCTTGAAATGGATGGGCCTGTTCAGTTAAACTAAGTAAGTACACGGAGTACTGAGCTAGGTTTTTGGCCGGGACATTTTATAGACACTTATAAATTTTTCTAATGCTGCCATTTTACTTATTACGTCACACCATTGTATAGTTCTGATACTTCTTCAATAGGTCAAGACCAGCGGCGTACACAGGATTATGACACTGAGTATGCGACGGAGTACTCGGCCACAAAAACTTTTTCTTTTATAGATTTCAGCGGCGTGCACATGATTATGACACATTTTATTCATTTACTTATTATTAATTAAAATCATCTAAAACGTACGAACGTTTTATTAAAATATCTGTGAATGGCAAGTAAAGCACTGCTTTTCTGCCTATAAGGAGCGCACGCGCCTGGTCAAGACATTAGCAAGAAGCTAAAGATAGTGTGTCCAGTGTCCGCACATACGCATACGTACGCAACGTATGTGCGAACGCATAGTATATAATGTTCGCACACACATAAACACGATACAACGTTGCGTTGTGCCACGACGCGACGTAATATGTAAGGAAATGAGCTCTAAACATTTTGATTCAATTGAAATTTAGTTACATGGATAGGGCCCCAGACCAGCAATTCTCAGACATTCACAACAATTTTGACACACGACAAAATTTCTTCAGCCGCGTCGAGCGATTTTTGGTAGGAAAAAAAAATGTGTTCAAGTCACCAAAATGCGCGATATGACGTGTTGCGCTAGACTGGCCTATATTATACCTAGGTTACGCGTAGCAGCTCTCATTCTCCATATTTTGAGTTTTGACTTTTGTCTACATTAACTTAGTAGGTAGTAGTTAGTAACTTAATAAATATTTACTTCGGCCAAACAGGCCCGACATCAAGAGAACTGAGACCATTAATTATCAATTCTTCTAATGATGGTAATGTTGATAATGGTGGTTATGTTTGTTGGTCCAGATTCTTCCCAGAAGGGCTGGTGCTTATGCTCACTACGCCTGATGAACCAGCCGCTTGTGTGGGACTTCTGAAACATCGCAACGCCAAGAACAACCTTGGCATCATGTCGGGTCACTATAGGCTGGTTGGCGATAAGGTATGTTGTGTTTTATAACAAGATCCTTTGATTCATCTTTGTATCATATCATCACCTATCATGTCCATCATCATATATACACATCCTATACATGATACGAAAGATGTTACCATACTGTACAATATTCCTGTGACTCTTCCTCCACAAAAAGATTGTTATTGTAGTGTGATTTTGGAATTAGATACAAACCACATGTCAAGATACACAGATAATAGATACTGCAGGTGAGTACACAGTAAATAGCCCTGTGTCATCTTGATCTGACAAGTATAGAACACCATAGATGTGACTAGTGCCATCTTTAAATGAAGAAAGAGAAGGAAGGGAATAAATCGCTCATTTGGTGGAACATTGACGTATTTACAGATTTACCTATTTTACAAGATATTTTTTTATTTAAAATAAGTTTAAGGTCTTGTTATGGCAATTCATGCTTATTTTTTTTTTAATTTAAACAATAGTAATAGTATTTGATTATTATTAAAACTTAACTTTTTTATCATAATCAATCAATCAAGCAATCTTTGTCGTATTTACTTCGATTTAAAAATAAAATACATTTCCGCCGATGTTCCATCAAATGAGCGATATATAAAATTACGAGTTGACAGAGTACACAGCTCTGCGTAATATTAAACTCATTGCTTTGTAATACAATTGCTTACACCGAATATGAATATATTTTTAACATGAGATAGCAAACGAGTAGATGGCTGTCCATCCACATTATGAAGATCATGATGATGAGAGTCAAGCATCGCCTATAGAGGCCAAAGTTTTGAATGGTGCACTGTCCGTGGTGGATATAAGTCCTCACGCATAAGTTTACCGGCTACCTTAACCTCCAAATTGCAATACGACCAGTGGGAAGCACATAATTTATTGCGTTAAAAAAGAGAAAGGCGGTGATACTATACCCGATCGAGCTGATGCAGAAATCTTACTATCTAGTAGTCAAGATATTGATGAACCGCATGGATAATCTTTTAAGAACTGTTGAGAACAAATCAGATGTCTATTCTTCAAAAATGGCTTGGACAAAACAGGCAACTGCATGTGAACTAAAAAGGTATTTTTATTACCAGGTGGTGGTGGTGATAAAGAAGACGAATAGTGAGAAGAAGCAGGCCCAGAGTACTAACACCCGGTTTCGGGCGCGAAGGAAAGAAGTTTACGAGCAACAAGAGCAGATCTTTCACATGGTAAATATATTATCTCGCTATGTGACGAAAGTGGTGATACAGTCTTTTTGTACATGGGGCACACTAAAAGTTTTGCACTTCTATTTGAATTTCCAATGTTATGTTTTTAAAACCTTGCAACCTTCTTAGTAATAATAAAAAAAACAATTGGCGGGAAATGATTTGTCAATTGTTTTTTTATCACACATCAAAGTTCTACGTACGCAACGAAAATGGAATTAAGTCGAAATGATTTTAGAGCGATGATTTTTTATGATTTTAAAAGTTCTCTTTCTCCGCAAGACTGCCGCTCGTCTTCAAAATGCTTTTGAGAGAGAAGCACCTTGTTTGAGGCGATGGATTGCTGAATTTGATAGAGGTCGAGTTTCTTTACATGACGAATTTCGTGAAGGGCGGCCTTCAACTGCCGTCAACGAAAATAATGTAACTACTGATAAGCGGTTAATTGAAGAAAACCCCCGGATTACCTATGAGACAATTTGAGGACTATTGGGGATTGGTAAGAGCTAAATTCAGAAAATTTTACACGAATAATTGAAAGTTCGGAAACTTTTTTGTCGTTGGATCCCTCATGAACTGACAGCGGAGCAGAAGCGGGCTCGCGTGGAATGGTGCTCACAGATGCTACTGAAGTCAACCACGGACATTCTAATGCTGTTTATATATTGTCACAGGAGACGAAACGTGGATTTATTGTTTTGAACCCGAAAAAAAACAGCAATCTTGTGAATAAGTGTTTGAAAATGAGAACAGGCCAACAAAAGTGAGACAGGCGAGAAACGTTGGTAAAAAAAATGATCGCGTTTTTTTTCTCAGCTACCGGTCCCACTGTACAATTCCACTTGACGATCAAAAGAGTGTTAATGCCGACTAGTATTCTACCATTTGTTTACCCAAGGTGTTAGAAAAAGTTCGCGAAAGACGACCCAAAAGCCGCATTCTCCTACACCATGATAATGCTTCTTCACACACGGCCAACAAAACAAAGTCATTTTTAGCTTTCGAAAACTACATCTCGTCACTCATCCTGCGCATAGCCCCGACCTAACACCCTGTGATTTCTGTATTTTCCCCAAAATCAAAGATTCGATGAGAGAACCCCGAAGAGGCAGTGATAGCGTTCAATCAGCACGTAGAAAACATGCCTTCAGATCTGTTGTTCTCCTATTTTAAAAAATGGTTCGATCGCATGAAAAAATGTTTAAAATGTAAAGGAGATTATTTTGAAAAGCAATAAACATAATATTTTGGTTATAACATGTTGTTTTTTTAAGTTACGCAAAACTTATAGTGTGACCTACATAAAACCTGGAAGTTTATATTTCGACTCAACTTTTAGAGCCTAAAGTGCCGCATTGTCTCCCGTCTAAATTGATTAATGCACACGACGCTTTTAATTTCCTGCACATGCGTAAATATATGATTTTGTATTAAAATATCAAAAATTCTTGAAAATGTTTAATGTCAATAATTTTTTAGTTATTTTTAAATAATTTGTAGAGCCGTGTCATAGGAAGTTTCAATCCAGCTGCCACTAAAAAAAGTATAGGTACGCTCCTTTTGCTTCCTCGCTTCTGTTTAACCCACACCTTCCCTTTTCTTCCATTGTCTATCTTCTGAGTTTCCCCTGCCTATTCCATATTTTCCTCTTAACTAACCCACTACCTTCCCCTATTTTGTCCCTACCTAACCCCCATCTTCCATTTACCTTCAAATTTTAACAAAATAAATAAATAATAAAAAAGAAAATGCCAACGTGCATGTTTATCTACGTACGTACGTAATAAAACCTACACAACATAATATGTGCAATTGACATACTTATGCAAATACTTAGTATTCGATTCTGAGCCTAAATATATATAAAATATATGACCTTAGTTTTTGACCTAATCTATACATATAACAAAATCGTAGGAAAGTCAAAACTGTACATTGAATATTTTTTTAAAAGAATACTTGAGGTGAGATCTACAATCGATACCGAAGCCAAAAATATAGTTTTTAAAATTTTTGTCTGTTTGTATGTTTATCTGTTTGTCTGTATGTATGTCCGGGGTAAACTCAAAAAGTACTGAATGGATTTACTTCAAATTTTGCACGAATATTACAAACAGGTCGGGTCAACATATAGGCTACATATTATCACGCTATCTCCTACAGGGGAGGAGCAGTGCGGAGTAAACGAAGTCCGCGCGGACGAAGTCGCTGGCAACAGCTAGTTATCCCATAAAATCCATTAATCATATGTCTGTAGACACGTATGGCGCGCGCCGGGGGTCAATAAACTTCGATGGCGGTTCATTCTTTGCGGTAGCGCAAAGATTACATAATAGTTACTGTAGCCAACGCCGGCCGCCGAACGGCCAGGCGCCAAGTCCTGCATGTCTTCAATTTGTGCTGATCCATCCCGACGTCCTGATGTGTATCCGTGTAACGCAAGGAACCGCCTCGTGTATTTTTTGTGATAGTGTCTAACTAATAATAACATTGTCATCAGTATGCCAAAGAAAAATATTGGGATATGGTACGTGCCTATCCGTTACATTATGATTATGAGCCCAGAATTGAAATTATTGTGAAATTTAAAAAGTAATCAAATTCGATTATCGTAAAGAGGATGATTCCATTTACGTCAGAATTATTAAAGTTAATATTAGAGTATCTTACATACTTTGATTCGAGCCTAGTTTATAGAACACGTTTAAAACATTTTTTTTTTATTAATTAGTGCCTAGGTATTGTTGCCTCTCCTTCTTAACTAAACCAGGAACAAAATATAAAGGGATAATGAATCACTATTCACATTAGTTTAACACGGGGAGGTAGATTACATTTACATTATCCATTTACCTACTACTGATATTACTATGATAATTTATGACGACTAGCGCGCAAGGGTAACCACCATGAGTTACGAGACTTTTGTTTACGAGAATATTTCAATTACTGTTTCATTGGTTACTAATCATTTCATTTATTTTTTTGAATATATTATATATATTCGATTGAAATTTCACGGGTTCGATTCCGTCCGTTGGCTCAAAAAACAGCTTGTTTACAGAGGTGTCATTTATATAATAGTGCGCGAGTTCAATGGTTTTTTTACCATCTCTATAAATGCTCAACGCGCCAAAGAAATTTTCATTAAATAAAACAATCGAATTAATAGCCTCCTCCTTTTGGGAAGTCGGTTGAAGATACTAGTCTTAATGTCCGTTGCAAAAGTATGTAATGAAATGATATTTCATTAATTCAAAGTATTACTTCATCTCTTCAGGCAGAGTCCCTAAGAGAACTTAGACACGCGCGAAGTGCGGCAAATTTGAATTAATGAAATATGATTTCATTCTAAGTATATCATGACGCATGATATACTTTTACGACGGACGGACGACATGTCGGGTTTGAGGAAGGCGGGTAATGGTGGTTTGTGTGTTAGGAGTTCGAGTTGCGCAGCGTGCGGTCGCGGCGCAACAGCCAGCTGTGGTGGCGGCGGTACGCGGTGAGCACGCGGCGCGACCACTGGACCGCCTTCGAGCTGGCGCCCGCCAAGTTCCCGCCGCTGGCCTTCAGCCGCGTGCGCAGCTACACCGCCACCGCCGCCGCCGCGCTGCCGCTGCCGCTGCCCTGACCTCACCGCACCGCACCGCACCGCACCGCACCGGTATCACACGCACACGTCTCCATACTGATGCACTGACACACCAATACACATACTCGCTTCGGAACTGATACACTGAGACACACACACACACTCGCCTCGGAACTGATACACTGAGACACACACACACACACACTCGCCTCGAAACTGATACACTGAGACACACACACACTCGCCTCGGAACTGATACACTGAGACACACACACACACACTCGCCTCGGAACTGATACACTGAGACATACACATTCGTCTCGGAACTGATACACTGACACATACACACTCGTCTCGGAATTGATACATACACACTCGCCCCGAAACTAATACTATGAGACACACACACTCGTCTTGCACTGACACACTCGCGTAGGAACTGATACACTATTTTTTCTGAAAAGCACAATTCGCTCAAAATTAAATGTGGTAATTTGTCGATGGATGTGCCTTCTGTCACAATATGAAAACTAATTGTAAATAAAGATTATAAATAGAGAAAGTGGCAGGCATATAT
The DNA here is from genome assembly GCA_036924255.1 of Apodemia mormo. NCBI lineage: Eukaryota > Metazoa > Arthropoda > Insecta > Lepidoptera > Riodinidae > Apodemia > Apodemia mormo. The sequence goes on from JAUPFN010000011.1 coordinate 5,238,372, forward strand.
TATAAGGTCATTCCATAATAGGTGAAAATATTTTAACCCAGCATTCGGAACGTCTAACCAAAGATATCCAGCTAAAAATAGATGTAATTCAAGGGTGTAAAACTTTTGATTTGTATGAATTTTTTTTCATATACGAAATGTTATCCATACATATCAAACAGTTTTCCACCCTTGAATGACATCTGTTTTTAGCTGGATATCTTATATCGTGATATGACCGATTATGGAATATATATTTATTTATAACGTGAAATATTTAATTTCATTACGTATGTATTTGTTTAACATCAATAAAGTATAGATTTATAGCTAATTACGTAAAAAAACAAGAAGTCGATGACTTTTTTAAAGCAGGCAACATCATCTGATAAATGTTAACCGGGCAAGAATTTTTAGTTCCCTGTATAATTTACATCAATAACGTATTTTCTTGTTACAGGTACAATGCTACGCTTCGCTTAAGTTCAATTAAAGTTTGATATTGTTGTTGATATGTAATATAGTTTTCTTACAAAATATACATATTTTTTATTTATTAATCTCTTTCTTAGATTATATGCATAAGCCTGAACACGGCAGTGACATTCCCTAACACTATTGCAATGGCAATAAGTAAGGCGGTGCACATACGGGTATTCCTGATGGAAAGAGTCAACCATCGCTTATAGACACCAAAGATGTTAATGGTGTGTTGCTATCTGGTGGCGAGGCCTAATGCCACATGCATAAGTTTACCGGATACCTTACCCTCCAATCCGGAACACGACAGTGACTACCACTGAAGTTTAGTAAGATAACCCACTACCATCTTGAACACTAGGTGGTAGAGTTACACAACGTCTCGCCCGGTTTTGTGTTACCATCGTCTTATATATTTCTCTTGCATTAGCTTGTCTTTGTCATGTCCCGGTTTGGAGGGTAAGGTAGCCGATAAATTTTGCGTGTGGCATTACCATCCTGCTACACGTGTGCCCGTAGGTATAGCAATGCACTATTAACATCTCTGGGACTGTGGTATAGGCTATTGTCACTTTCCATCTAGGAGAGAGATCTTCTGATTGGCTATCTTATGATATAAAAAAACAGATTTTTGCCTATGGCTATAAGTGTTACGTAAAGTTAGTATAAAGAATTCAGTACTATAACTTTAATATATATCTCTTCCAAATGACAAATAAATTTGCATAGGTCAGCCCGTTTAGGACAAACAGCGTGTGTTATGTCGCGCGCAATAGAGAAAGGTTAACCAATAAGAAAAACCCATATCTCGTTTAATGTCGCGATAAACGTACAAAAATCGTGATTACTGCATCTTACCTAATCTGGGGGCGCGGCAGTGCCCCGCCACGACGAGCCAGGCGAAGTGCAAGGGCACTACCTGTTCTCGGAGCGATTCGTCGTTTTTTTAAATCCTCATTAGTTAGGTGTGTATATGTATAGGTATGAGCGTAATACCTATACTTCATGTACTTACTAGTATAGCTTTTATACTTTAGATTTTATTGATGTCTATTGGTTAAAATGATACCGAGTCTTTACTCGGTATCATTTTAACATTCGAACCCTTACTCTCCAAGCCGGTACACGACAGCGATAAGCACTAACGCTCATTGGCGTACCGGGAGGGGGGGGGGGGGGGCAGGGAAGGGCAGCTGCCCCGACCTGGAATTTATTTACCTCTCTACTAGCTATCTACTATTGTTGATATTAAGATAAAAAGAGTCTTCAGATGTTACGGTTGCCCCCCTCTGGCCCAAAACCTGGGTACGCCCATGCTAACACTATTGTAGCAGGAATAAATATGGCGGTAGTACCTAAGAAGTTTTAAGATCAGTAGTACCTAGTTAGTCAGTTATTCACATATTAGCTTTCCCTCGCCTGTTAGCCTAGCAGCAGCAGGTTATAAATCGGAGTTTGATGGTGCTGGTGAATATCCTCGTGCCTCCCATGAGCACAGGGTACATTAGTATAGGATCAACGTAAAGTTGCCGGTACCAGCTAGCGAAAGGTATAAATAAGGTTAGGTAAAAAGGTGATTAAAATGCGGCGATGGTAATTACTACTATTCGATAATCCGCGAGTCCCGATGAATCAGAGAGCCTACCTATGTTGTGTTTACACAGCCCATATCATTAGATAGCAAACGAGCAAGATGGCTCTTTTGATGGAAAGAGACAACCTCCGCCTAATAACAACAAAGATGTTAATGGTGCGTTGTTTACCTTGTGGCGGGCTCTGGCCTGACCGGATACCTTGCTCTCCAAACCGAAACACGACAGTAACAAGCATTAACGCTATTGCGGCAGTAATGGGTAAGGCGGTGGTATCAGACCCAGGCGAGACAACGCAGAACTCAACCATCTAGTAGCTACGATGGTAGTTGCATAGCCAATCGGTCGGCTTTTATGACCTGCCTGGCAAAACGGCAGTTAGTCTTTTCTTCGAAGGAGCTCGAACCAACAATTTTACACTGTTATCAACAGTACTTGCCTTCTTTCGTAATATTGTAAGCAGTTACCTAGATATATCTTCTGATGGCCATAATTAAAGGCACAAATGGCACGGTTGTAATATGTGTGATTAAGATATGTTGCCCCAAGTATAAATTTATCAGCTACCTTAACCTTTATTAAAACGAAACCCAAAAGTGACAAGCACTGGTGATATTATGATAAGAAAAGGAAGAGCGCTGGTACTCAAGACATTGCGGAACTTACTACCCGGCGAGAATTGCAGAACTTACCACCACGACCAGGCGAAACATTGCAGAACTTACCACCTAGTGGTTACGATATAAGAGTAATTGACATATTTATTTAATTATTCACCTTTTACGAAATATCTGGCGGAACAGTGGATGGTCAATCTTCAAAACAGATCTGGCCCAATACAGGGTAGAACTGCATTTTTAATTAAACATTTATTTACTATTTTACTGACATTTTTTTAGGTTTATTGACTTTATGAGCGCAGCTAAGCGTAGACAGTGTTATGTCGGGGCCATATTATCGCCCATGGTACGTTGCGGCGATAAAAGTTCATAGTAGTGCGACAGCGAACTAGGTGGACACATATATTACTCCGTTTAAGTCTTTCTCGCATCTAATAATGCGCACTATTGCAAAAGTGAGATGAAATTATTCGCGGTAGAAAACTAACAGAAGTCCGAAGATTTCCGGTTAAGCGAAGTGGTTGGCCATGCACATCGAGACTACTTATGCGAATCTTCGCCGTGGCCACCTAATTCACCGTACTTGGTGGTAGAGTTCTGCGACGTCTCTCCCTGACCTGGTAACACCGCTTTACCTATTTCTGCTGCAAAAGGTTACTGCTGGTCACTGTCGAGTTCCGGTTGGCAGAATGAGGTAGCCGGTAATCTAATGCATGTGGCATTACCATTCCGCCAAGCGGATAGTAACGCTCCAATAATATTTTACGCGTCTAGAGGTAATGGTTTCTCTTTCCATTTAAAAAGCCGTCAGCTATTTATCCTATGATATGTAACAAAAGCACTGTCACGAAGTTTTATCATGATGAGAGCCTGTCCAGATGAGTCCATTCTACGCGCAAGTGGACTCGCATGTAGGCACTCGCACATTCACGAAATACTAGTATCTCGCGAACGTGCGAGTGCCTACACAGTGGACAGAATATATGTGGCTCTAGAGCCACATATATTCTGTCCAGATGCTGCCGCGCGTTTCCTCACTCGCGTGTAAAACGGGTGCAACGAGCGAGACTCTTGACACACGCGTTTCACACGCGTTCGCTGCGTGAGTTGAGATACTCGGGCGCCATTACTGTGTGTAGTACTACGAGTCCGTGGCGAGTGGATGTATTTGGTTCAAACTGTCAGGGAATCCCTCGTAACGTAGAAACGCGGTATCTAATCGCAGAATAATTTGAAACGCGCGAGTTGACTAGCGCGCAAATCATCTCATCTGGACAGGCTCTTACACACTACGAATCCTTGGACGATTGTGTGCCCCCGACATTAGTGACACTTTTATTCAGATGCATTTAGTGATTGACATGTTTAGATATGTTTCTATGTGTTAAAAATAAAATTTTAATTAAATCACATGACATCATATTATTGTATTTAATTTCATCGCTTAATATTAAATTACATAAAATTACACTATTATCTAATTTATAAACATATTTTCTTAATGCATTAATAATTAACTACATTATATAATTAAGGTACATTTATAATTGGTATTTATCAAATAAATATAAAATGTGATGTGAAAAATAAATAAATGGAAATGGATGTATGTGACGTTACGTGCTAATCCTCTTTCTCTGTCACACATAGTAGGTATAATAAAGGCCTAAATATTATGTACAAGCTGCGAATCGCAACCCGCTGCGTGATTACATTTTCTTTTGGAGTCCTACAGGAACAATGCATTTTCCGCATTAATTTGTGATAAATCTGGATATATATTAACTTGTGTACCAAAAGCCATTCAAGTCCGTTCAGCCCCGGAGGCATGAAGAAGAAAAGTTACACTCACACGCTCACACACATACACAAACTTTAGTTCATAATATTCATGGAATTATATGTTCATATCAAAATATTGGATGCATCACTGAAACTTTTTTGTTTTAGTATTTTTTAAATCTATATTAGTTGAATGAATGTTGTTTTAGTATTTTTTAAATCTATTTTGTTTTAGTATTTTTTAAACCTATATTAGTTGAATGAAATGAATAAAAGGTTTGTATGATGACGCGGTCTTAAAAGCTTTTAAAAGCTAAAGAAAAGTTGTTTGTTTTGATGAAAAAGTTAAAAAGCGATTTTACAGTCTATATATGTATAAACAATTTTACAATCAATTCATACTTAGTTGTACGTTTAAATATACATCTAATAAACTTTTAATAAATAATAATAGGAGACAATAAATATATAATAAACTTTGTTTAAAAATCTTTGCGCGTTAACTTTATATTATTGTATTACTTTACGGTACAAATGTACGATCGTCGAACGAACAATCGGATAATGACGACTACGATGATTGCGATGAGTCGATAGAAAAGATGAATAAAAATAAAAAACAACTCGTATATACATATTTAAACGTTTATTTTATACACGTCTAACCTGCAGATATAAATAAATAAAACAACGTCTAGGGACTATAAATTGTATATTTCAATTATAAGTTATATATTATATCTTTGTTTTATAATTTATTTACATTAGAATGTGTGCGGTGGCGGTCGGGTGTGGAGTGCGGCGAGCGCCCGCTGCCGCCTTGAGCCCGAGGCGTCAGATGAGGCGCTCGCTGAGCCAGATTCAGGAGTCGGGCGGCAGCGGCGGCGGCGGCGGCGGCGGCGGCGGCAGCGCGGGCTCCGTGCTGCGGCGCCGCACCTTGCCGCGCTTCTTCAGCATCGTGGCCTGCGGGCAGCGCGCCACTGAGCCGGGCCGGCGTCACGGGCCCGCCGCGGGGCCCGCGCCCGACCCGCGCTTCGTTTTCTTCAGCATCGTCGCCTGCCGGTCACACACACCCGCTCACCCACGCGAACACTACCGCTACACCGACACCACACCGAGCGCCGGACTTACGCGATGGACTTTACCTCACTATTATAAGTGTCGCTTGACAAACTACACGAATTCATCTAGGTTACTCCGAGCAAATTATTTTGTTTGTGATATGGGTGAAGTCAACGACATTAAAACGTGGAAATACATAAATAAATACTGAAATATATTTCATAAAAAAATCAAACCCAAAGATACAAATATCTATGTTGAAAATGAACCCGAACCCCATCGATTGCATAGTTTAGGATCGGTAACTATTCGACCAATGGAGCGGTCGAATTAAACAAATATCAAAAAATATAAACCTTAACCAGCTGTTCTTAAATTAATTTGTAGATTCAATTATTGTTTAAGAGTCATAGGCTTATAGCCTAAATATAAAACAAATTAACGGAAAGGAAATAATCTAGTACCTATTTGTTTTGTCTTTGTTTGTGTAAGTTGTAATACGTATATTGAATATACCCTATCAAATATATATTTAATCTATCTACATTTGATTTTGATTTTTTTTCAATCTTTTCATTCAATAGAATGACTACCTAATATATAACGTAGGTCTTTATTCGTAGGAATAACACATGAGAATTAATAAATTCAAAAATATACTTTTCGTGTGTTTTATAACTTCATTAATTATTTTGACATTATAGGACAGCAAAGAAGCAAATGGGTCTCTGGGTCAAAAAATACACCAACCATTACAAAGTTGGCAACTGGCAGGCTATATGTATTAATTTACCAGCTACTTTATACTCCAAACTAGAATACGACAGGATGAGGGTGAAGATTATCTCTATTGTTAATAAAAATCACAGCCCAAATGTTTATATATTTTATGAGAGGAAAATAATTTGCAATTACTTCGTATCCATTTCCCAATTTATACTTATATTCTTAGTAATGTCCAGCTTTTTTTGTCAATCTTGGATTAACTGTAAAAATAATGCAATCGCCAAACAATTACTTTAAAATATCAACTAGATTAAAATACTATCCGTGGGGCAGACGTTCGCCTTTTACGAAAAGCTTCGCCTCGTCTTGGTTCAGGTCTCTTTTATACACCATCTACCAATCTGCCAACCATTTCGTAAAAGGCGAAGATTGGCTATACGTGTCACTATCGTCGAATATGGTGACCGTTAAAACCGGAGCATAACAATAATAAGTATTGACGCAATGCTTGTCATTGTAGTATTCCGGTTTTGAGGGTAAGGTAGTCGGTATACCTTATGCATATGGTATTGCCCTCCTGCCACACGGATAGAAAACATGTAGCCTTTATCTTATCATCAGAAGAGCCTGATTTTCTGCAATCTAATGATATAAAAAAGCTCAGCGAGAAGGCAGAGGGTCTATTCTTCAAAAGGAGGCTGGCTTTATACAGGTGCCCGAAAATACCAATTTAAAAAATTTGGAATTAAAATTGTTTAGATTGTTTTTAATATCAAATAGACTTTATAAAATATGTTATAGCGTATACGAACCGAATAAGGAAATATTTTAGGAGCACTAAAATAAACTTTTGTATAAACAATACTCCAATTTTGTTGTTGAAAATTTATACATCTATTATTATTTATTATTACGTACCTACCTAACTTGTGCAAGAAACAGATAATAAACATGAATAATAACTACTTTAATATGTGACTATTGGTACTAAACAAGGGACCCATTCATGTTAATTTCATTCCGTGTACTTAGATTACGTAAGCGTTAAGATTTTAATTAGGTAATGGTTAATTATTTAAAATAATTACTATATTTAAGAATATATATTTGGATATGCCGTAAGTCCCGCGCTTCGGTGATGACTTAGTTCTAACATTGATGCGTTAAACGTTAACAATCACGTGCGAAAACGCGTTTTCACTGATCGTACATAGACTACTGCGACACTGACTGTAAGCGACTTTCCATGAGCAGCGCCGGCTCGGGGCTGCACTGTGACCGGCTGGGGGACTTAAGAAAACACACGATACGTGGAGAAATTAGGCAGCTCACACGTCAATGATAATATCAAACCATAGATATATATGAAATTATATTTTCCCTTAAGGGACAGGCACATGGAAACATGTTAAACACACCATAATCCACGACTCGCCTGCTTTTTGGCTGGAGGAGATGGGTGTTGGTCCCATCACTATATTTTAATGTTTTCAAGAGTTTGACATTATTGTATAATACTCTATTTGATAAGCATAGCCAAATTTGTTTCAGAGAGACAAATTTGATTAAACCACATATCCTCTTACTTTATTCTGGCTATGTTCATCATCAATGTAGTATCACGATCGTGTTGTTTTCACCTTGAAGCTAGAAACCCGTAATCTTTATGAAATGAAATTCAAATGTGGCTACCACTAAAAGCCGCGTGCGTGGCACCAAAGTGCTAATCATTACGTCACTGCTACTTAAAGCCCGCGAAAGCAATCCTGAAGTTTGTTCTCCACATCTTCATGTACCGAGGAAATGTCTAAGCGTGATTTTACTACGATTATCAAAGTTCAGGATTGTTTGGTCTTATTATTTAGTTATAATTTTTTATTCTAGAAAGGGTAGCTGGCTTTTTGGACTGCAGGGCCGGCGCTGTTTTGGACAGTGAAAACGCGTAGCCTGGTTATGTGCAACATATAACAGGGAGCTGCGGGATAAATTTGAACATTTTGACAACATCATTACTGCACAAGTGCTGCTGGATCGGTGGAAAAAACAAGTAAAGCATCAGCTTTTACATTCATGCAAGCACCAAGTTAAAAGGCAAATTTATTAACCAGTGTTAAGGTTACTCACAGTAGGGTATAAGACGTGCTCTTAGAGGTCTATTAACAAATTTTAGGGAGTTATAGGGAAGATTTTGTGTATAATATCGACATGCCATGTGTATTTGTTTAATATCAGTAATTTTGAAGCTTGGATTCGAATTTTGGCAGACTATAGGGCTAAAATTAAAGAACATCGTTAACAGTGTTCGCTTAGAAAAGCAATTTATGTCAATATAAGTATTTAATTTCAATATCGAGAAGAACATATTCCACTATAAAATGCAATAGTGATTTCCTAGTCCATTAGAAGCTCTTGCATTGAGATCCTTTGATCTTATTAAATATTTTCGTGCAAAAATGATTTTACATAGTCTCGCAAAAATATGGTTCGAATAAAATCCTATTTATTTTAGAATTTGTTTCATGACACGACTAAACCTTTTTGGGTCTGACACGACAGTCTTTAGTTTATTACCTATTAAATGTGGTCCTGAACCACATTTAAAAATGAACTAAAGACTGTCATTACAATGTTTTAGGTACATTTTTTAAAATGTTTGAATGCAGATATTAAAATGCTATGGATGCAGTTACCAAAATATTTTTAATATAGTTATTAAAATTCTTGGGATGAATTCTGTTACTGAAATGATTTGGAGTGCAGTTATTAAAATGAGGTTATTAAAATGTTTTAGATGCAGTTATTGAATTGTTTTGAATGCAGTAAAAATGTTTCTGGATGCAGTTATTATAATGTTTTGCATGCAGTTTTTAAATTGTATTGGATGCAGTTACTAAAATGTTTTTGATACAGTTATTACAAGTTTTAAGATGCAATTATTAAAATATATTTAATAAGTATATTAAAATGCTTTGGATGAATACTGTCACTGAAATATTTTGGTGTGCAGTTAATAAAATGCTTTGGATACAGTTATTAAATTGTTTCAATACAGTTATTATTTTTTAGACGAATATTGTTACTGAAATGAATTGGGTGCAGTTAATAAAATGTTTTGAGTGCAATTCTTGGAATATTTTATTGCAATTTATCGACAAATCACTAAGAATCAATGCAATTAATTAGAATAGTGTTCAAAAGCAGATACATTATCCGATATGTAATTTATGTAAATTTAATACATACGCAATGGATGGAATTTTAAAGTCCAGCCTGCTTAGGATACGCACATGAAAACGAAATTGTCGATACCTTTTCTCGTCATTAAAGATATTACCTGCACTTGTCCACAATAGGTACACAACAAAGCAGCATAAATAATTCAACTTAATATGTCAAAAATCGAGATAATAATTACGATTACATAGGTTGTTATAGGTATGTGTATTAAAAACGAGATATTTGCTGACGCCGACAATTAATTATAAATCCTCTCGTACGCGATATATTTCACGTGCATGTCTTAAGCTGGATTACACCATGCAATTAAGAAATTTATACAATTAAAGCACATATTATAAAACAAAATACATCACTATACGTATGTACACTCCGTTAACGGAGTAGCAATACAATTCAAATTAGTTTGCCATTCACATTTGTGCAAATTAGTACTGTCATTTGTTTTACATTTACAGCTGAAAGAATCTACAATTCTTGAAGATTTACTTAACTCATATAACTTTTGAAGCAAACTATCCTGAATTGCGTTAAAATAAAATAATTTTGCGATTTTCAGAAATGTAATTATCATCACCCTGGAACCATAAACTTTGTAACAATTCTGAAATGTCTAAAAATCGAAAAATTATTACATTTTTTTAACATTAAATTAGAAAACTAGGAAAGCAAAAGTATTAATTATATACGTATAGATTAGCATTTATACTATAAATTAACAGTGAATTCTCATTGCAAATGGCGTCTTTTTCGCGCGTTACCTTGAGTGCCGATTTGAGCACGACGACTTCGCTGGGCGCTGCCACCCACGGCTCTCCGTCCACTTGCACGGGGATTTCGCTTTTGAGGTTTATTTTTATGTGACCACCCTGAAATTGTACAAGAAATACGGTTGTATTATTCTTATGTCTAAATTCTCACCAGAAAAAATTATCTATTTGTTGGTTGCCTTACAAACTGGGACATGCGACAAGCATTAATTCTATCGCTGTAAGAAAAGTAAGATGATGGTATCACAACCCGGGCGAGAACAAAACTATTCGCTTCCTCGCATCGTGTTCCTCATTATTAATGGTCATAATTTCCTCGATGGGAGATTATTTTTTCTTTTATTGCGTTCCTCGGGTCTTAGGTCGAGGTCGGGTCATACCAGATGTTAGTATGGCAGACTGCGAACTCCTAGCCTGCTTCCATTTATTTTACCAGTTACAATCAGTCGTTCGATGGTATGTCCACCTGATGATGAACTATAATACTTTAGAATTCACAGAGCAGATTGTGAATATATCCAGTAAAAAATAATATTTTAAATGTGAATGTCATATGTGACGATCATTGATATAAAAAAACCCAAGATACACAATCAGTGTCTCAAAAACGTCCTCTAAAATCAGCACAAAATTTCAAATTGTGCGCTCATTTCAAATAGACTCGCGTTGGTTGTGATACTGACAATTTTATTACTTTTTGTAGAAATTTGCTTTGTAAAAACAACTATAAATCTTGCGCTTAAGGTTGGATATACAATATACATATATATATATATATATATATATATATATATATATATATATATATATATATATATATATATATATATATATATATATATATATATATATATATATGCCATATTAATACCTACTTATGTTAAATTAGCGACCACTAGCGGCATTTTGAGTGTTAGTTTTGTTCGGAACTATGCATCTTAGGTTTTTATATCAATGGTGACGATGAACACATTCAACTAGGATATACATGTATATATGACGATCAGTGCAATCGATGGAATCGATCATAAAGCCAAAAAGAGTTTCGCTTCATTGAATCAAGCGACACGTGGCTCAGTCGGATGAAGCGTGCCGGCTAGTGACAGGGTCGTAGGTTCAAATCCAGTTGTGTCATAAATTTCTTTCTTAAGTTTATATTGTCCTGGCACGGTATAAATTCTAAAACATATACGTTATAATAATAATATGTAAATGATGAGGTGTTGTGTAAGTTATAAAAATAATATGTGAATGGTGAAGTGTAGTGGTGTGGTGGTATAGTGGTGTGGTGGCGCGGGCGGTACCTGCGCGATGCGCATGGCGCCGCGCAGGCCGGACTGGATCTGGCCCAGGTGCACGACGCCGGTGACGCCCACCACCTCCAGCATGCCATCCCAGTGGTTGGGCTTGTTGAACTGGTCGTCCTTCTCCGGGCCCCACGGGTTCGCGCCCGAGCCCCAGCTGACGATAACAACGACACCCATTCTTGGTGATTACGTATTACCAAACATTATGTTCAATTAATTTATTAGTATGAACGTATGAACTAAGTTTTTACATAAACATCGTCTGCGTCTGTAGTGTCACTTAAGAAGCTTCTTGAAATATTACTAATGGTTACATGACATCTGCTGCACATTTGCCTTTTTACGTCTCCCAGAATTTTTAAGAGGTTGTCTAAAATTTGGAACCATTTGGAATATTTTTATTAAAATAACAAATTATTCTCTTGGATATATCTGGATGGATCAACAATATTATACTTACAACCGGACCAAAGCTTCGGCCACATACTGGCAAGTTCTGGCGGAAAAAACGAAGGCGCCTTGTTTTTATAATTTGTAAGGTTTCATGTAATTTCATTTATACAAAGAAAAGATTCTGCTCACTAGTTAACAATGTCATTTTTAAATTTTCCCGAACTTTTTTGAAACAAATACTGACCAACTATTGTTTGCACTATTTTCCCTAAATTTCTAAACATTTTTTTAGACAAGTAGTTGTTTTACTATTTTTAGCTCTATTATCGTAATTTATATAGAATTATAGAATTAAAGTTGTAAACAAAAATATCAATAATTAAAGTATTATTTCCGTACTTCAAAGAACGAATTAAAATATTTTTTCAGCTTAAAATTATTCGAATAGATTAACTCTATTCGCTTTGGGGAATAATCACTAGATAAAATAAGTCAATTAAAATATGTTTCAATATTATTCTCGTATTTTGGAAAATCATTTAAACAAAGTTTTAATCAATGTATACGTGTCAATTGTATACGCATGTTCCTATTTGCCTAGATAATTACCTGGATGGGTAAGTATACGTGTGACTATATTTGATGTACACTTGTTTTAAGCGTTGCTTTAGATATCAGCTGTTTAGGTCTACCTTTTAAGTATTGAAAACTTGTGCCAGGTAAAGTATAGGCTCTATCACCTGAGTATGTTCAGTATGATGATGCCCTCGACGGCTGGCAGCTCCACAGGCTTGCCGTCCACCTCCAGTTTGACCGCCTTGTGCAGGTCCTTGCACATCTTGCGCCCGACCATCTTACGGAGACCCATCTTCACGTACACACCCTTATTACGTAACCTAATAACGAAAAAAAAATCAACGCGGTAGAAGTGAAACTTAAGTTGCAGTTAAATCTTTTCATTTTTACTGTTTGTATCTGGTTGGTTTTTGGAACCATTTAATAGATGATATAATATTTTAAATATAAAATACTGTATAATGTATGTGTATATGTATACACATTTATCTGTTTATTTCCTATCATGACATATTTCCGTTTTGTTGAATTTGAAATCAGAATGATTCTAAAGAAAAATAAAAAAGAAACATTAAAGTGTAAAGAAACAAATATTAAAAATATATCAGGTTAGGGAGATTAATATTAAATGCAGGTGGAGGCAATGACATTTACCCTTAGGTCCATGAGGCCCGGACATTGGGCAGCAATGAGCATAATTCTAGGGACGACAAAATTTATAAATGAAGAGCTTACTTTCAATAATCACTTCACAATACAATCATCAAGAAAAACAAACTAAATGATTCGATATAATTTGAAAAGAAGCTATCAGATATTCTTATTTCACGCACATAAAGTCGCTGGTACAGCTACTTTTAAATAGATACCTATATGAAAAAGAAATTTTGTGATGTACATAAAATTTTAGGCAAATAACGGAGCATATAAGTAGACTTAAAATAATAATTACATAAGAATTAATCATGCCACGCATAAACAGACTTCATAGAAGAGAAGCATATCTACAATTTTACGAAACTTAATAGACAATAATAAAAGTATTTTACACTTTTTATCGTCGGCACTTGGTGAAACTCTATTTGTAGTTTTGTTAATACACTTGTACTGTTTCACAAATTACTTTAAATTTAATTAATATCACCAACCGGTTTCGCCTTTTACGGCATCTTCAGGGCTATGACACTTTTGTAAATATATTCTTAACGTACGTGTTTTAACTAATATTTTATACAAAACATATTATATACGGTTGGTGATATTAATTAAATTTAAAGTAATTTGTGAAACAGTACAAGTGTATTAACAAAACTACTAATAATAAAAGTAATTTAAAAAATTAAATTGACTACACTATCTGTCAACTATACCCATATCTCAAAAACTACTGGGCCGATACAATGTAACTTAGATTGTTCTCTAAGTTGGAATATACCTGGTTTAAATAAAAAAGATCATTTCGATATGTTTTTATTTTGCGAGAAATTCGTGAACACTCAATACAATCACACAAATACATACAGTCAATACAATCATACATACACTTAAGGAACTAAATACATGTCTTTGGAATCCTACATAGATCCCCATACTCAATATTATCCAATTACAACAATATTACACGCATACAAGTCAAACTAAAAGCCTCCTTTTTTAAATCGGTTAAAAATGTTTACCGTGTAACCTACGGTATATTGTAGATATAAAACTATTTTTATATCATAAGATAGCAAACAATAATATGGCTCACCTGATGGAAAGAGAAACGTCGCTTATATTCACCAAAGGTGTTTATGGTACCTTGCTCCGTGTGACGACGTGTTAATACCACTTGCATAAATTTACCTTATCTTCCAAATGGGAACACGATAATGAGAAGCACTGATACTATTGTGACAGGAATAGTTAAGACGGTGTTACCAGACCCCGAGGAAACAATGCAAAACTCTACTACCTAGTAGCCGCGATGTTAGTGACTCAATACATACATTATATAGCCAATCGCCAGTCTCTTACGAATTGTCTGACAAAACGATTGACAGTCTATTGTTCAAAGGAGCCCGGACCAACACAGGGTCACCAACAGGGGTTTGCGTCTCGTCCAGAATACTGATTAATGTAAAGTGTAAACGGACTCTTTAACCTCATACCTGCTATTGAACTTGTTAGGATTCTCCTCCCTCGCATTGTGGAAGTCCAGACATAGATCGGCGTCAATCCCAATGCCAAAGTAGTTGTTCATCACTAAGATTTGTGAGTTGTCTTCGCTTTGAGATCCTGACAAACAATATTGAATTACAGGGTCATTGAGGCTCACGATTCATTAGTTTGACGGCTCCACTTTTTTAGTAAACACAGAGATATAAAATTTTACTATCAAGTTTACCTTGTTTTTATAAGACTGGGTGTATCTTAAATATAATTTAGCAATTTATGTGTATATTCCCGTGTATTAGTATTGTTGAATAACACATATGTTGCTATTTTTGGGGTATCAAAACACTGTTCGTTTCATTTCTAAGTTTTTTTATAGCATAAGATAGCAAATAAGTAAATAACTTTCGTCTTGGAAAATATACAGGCACAATAGATATTAGCAGTGTGATTTTATACATGTGACGGACTGTTAATGCGTTAATGTCACATGAATAAATTTACCGGCTACCTTACCCAAACCGGAATACGACAGAGACAAGTATTTACGATATTGCGGCAGGAATAGGTAAGGGAGTGATACCAGACCTAGGCCAAATTAACAGAACTCTACCAACTAGTAGTCACGATGTCAGTAACTCGTATGGTCAATCAGAAGAGAATCAGAACACAGAGTTCAATAGGTACGTATCAATGATCCATTCTGTCACTGATATATAATATCATATGATATGTTAGGATAGTAATTAGTACTTACTCTTGATGGTTGAATACTACCGTTATCTACATTAGAAATGTTAATAAAACATTGTTATCCGCGTACCAGGAATGTTAGCTACATAATATTGTTACGAGCTTGACTTTCGCATTGTGCAATAAAATACCACTTATATTAAAAGCGTGTATTTACAACACAAGGGTACAATACACCATAATGCATACGTAAATACACTAACGAACACTAATAACACTCACTATACTAACACTAGAATTAACCGACTACACTGAATCACTAAACTAAAATACTTCCCGTATTCACTGTACTATATCGCTTTACACTGGTCGTCCCAAGTATCGCTTCAGATTACTTTATAAAAACTGCACTCTATTTGCCAACATATCCCTATTTATACCCAAGGTAAAGTTCGACCATGTTCCCAAATATTCCAAAAGTATCACGTGAACAATTCTAATTGTAAACAAGTCCTAGTAGATACTATTTTCACCCTTATGCCCTATTACCCTACAGAAGATCCATTATGGCATAGCTGCTTGGGTAATGGCGGCTATTATTTATCAATAGAGCAACATTTTCCAGTGTTCTCACTTTTCACTTTTCTAGATTATTCGCAACAATATGATATATAGTGGACAATTTACTTTCTTAGTTACTTAAAATTTTGACAAACGAAAATATTTTCGAGTAGTTGCACTTACCTGGTAGTTGTTTTGAAAGTTCCTTCGGCTCATCTTGCTTGTCTTCCGGGTGGAAGACCACAGTCCAGCGGTCGAGGCGGATCTCTTCAGCGTCGATAACGTCACGTAACAGGGAGAGAGGGTCCTCGCAGCCAGTGTAACCTGACCCCCACCGTAGCACGCGGGCGAGGTCATTACCTAAGGGAATAATCATGATTTCTTTTGTGATCATTAAACAATACTAAAATAATATCTTGTGATCATTAAATACTAGCAAAATAGTACTGTGTGATGATTAAATAGTAACAAAATAGTAGGTATCGTTTGATCATTAAAGAGTGGCTAAATAGCGTTGTCTATTAATTAAGTAGTAATAATATCTAATGATTATTATATTGTAGTAAAAAGAAGTATCTTGTTATCATAAAACAGTAAGTTCAATAATAAAATAATTTGATAATAAAACAGTAATAATACTTCGTGATCATTATATTGTATGTAGTAAACGATTTTGTGGTTATTAAACAGTTGTTAAAAAGCATGTTGTGTTCATAGCTTGAGATTTTATTAAAATAAATAAAAACATCACAACAATTCTCTTCTGGGTCAAGCAGTATAGGCGATGCACGTTAAGATAACACCACCACCAGTAATTGATCAGTTTTGCCAGGCGGTGAAGAGTGGTGGTTACCATTGGCATTGTCAGTAGGTGTGTGACGTACCGGTGCCGAGCGGCACGATGGCGCAGGGCGGGTTGGAGCACTGCGAGTCCTGGCCCACGTTGTCGAGGCACTGCAGCACCCAGCCGATGGTGGAATTGGCATTGTCAGTAGGTGTGTGACGTACCGGTGCCGAGCGGCACGATGGCGCAGGGCGGGTTGGAGCACTGCGAGTCCTGGCCCACGTTGTCGAGGCACTGCAGCACCCAGCCGATGGTGGAATTGGCATTGTCAGTAGGTGTGTGACGTACCGGTGCCGAGCGGCACGATGGCGCAGGGCGGGTTGGAGCACTGCGAGTCCTGGCCCACGTTGTCGAGGCACTGCAGCACCCAGCCGATGGTGGAATTGGCATTGTCAGTAGGTGTGTGACGTACCGGTGCCGAGCGGCACGATGGCGCAGGGCGGGTTGGAGCACTGCGAGTCCTGGCCCACGTTGTCGAGGCACTGCAGCACCCAGCCAATGGTGCCGTCGCCGCCGCACACCAGGATCTTGTAGTTGGGGATGTGCCGGAACACGTACAGCCTGACACATACACACACACACACATTGTAACATTCCTGCGCATCTCTATCGGCTAGCAACGCGCTAATTGCCAACTGAATGCATCACCAAAACCTGAAACCAGCAACTCGAATACGTAGCGTGGGAACCCAGTATATCAAAGTCTTTGGTGATTTTGATGAAATTTTTCGAGTTTGTGCAATTGATGCTCGGCCAGCGAAGTTGGTGCAGCTCGCTAGTATAATTTATATATGTTTTAAATAAAGACAGGTTACACGTAGATTTCAATTTTTTATCCGAGTGTACACGAAAGGAACCACCTGGTTTGTTTTCCGAATATATATGTATGAATGTATATTTTATTGATGCGCTTTATAGCTTAAACAGCTTGATATATTTTAGCTTTTTTCTATAATTAGGTGGCAAAAGAGCTATGGTTCTCCTGACGGAAAGAGAAACTTTTTCAAATAGAGCCTAAAGAAGTTAATGGTGCGTTGGTATACATTTGGCAGGATTGCTAGCCATATGCATAAGTCTACCAGCTATTTTAGCGTCCAGACTAGGACCACGACAATGACATGTATTAACGCTATTGCAGTAGGAATAGGGAAATCGGTGGTTTCATATACCAAGGCGAGACGTTGCGAAACGTGGTCATGACAATAGTAACCCATGTAGCCAATCGTTCACAGATGGTCTATTGATCTATTCTTAAAAGGAAGAACGGACTAACCCGGTAAAACTAACTCTCAGACTGCAAAGCCCTCGAAAAATATTAAACTAAATAATAAACAAAAATCACTTACCCTGGTAAAGGTCCACCGTTTTCCAAGTCAAATACTTGGTAAGGGTTCAACAGCTTGCGGAAAGACGAGATCAGCTCCAAACCCTGGCAGCCGCCAGATTTGACGTTCACGAACACCAGCAGAGGCTTCACGCCTTCAGGCACCATTGACGGTTCTATGCTCGGTAGCAGCATAACTAGATAACACATAACACGTAACACATAACACGTACGTTCAATCATTTAAAAATTGGAAAATCTAGCAAAATATGTATTACTACGCCGGTTTTCTTACGGGATGGCGAGTGGACTAAATATCTTCCGGTTTAGCACTATTCATCAGTCTCTCCTCATCAGCGCACTTTACCTCTGACTTCATGACAACTGACGTTTGCTTTCTGGTGACGCGGGGATAATTCGCGCAGTTTCGCCCACAAACATTACAAACTTTCATCCCGGTTTAGTCGAGAAAGCATTAGAGCCGGACAGACGGACTGAGAGGCATAAATTTATAATATTTGTATGAATTAACGGTTCCTAGACATCGGTTTCAATAATATAGACACATTAGGTCTTGGGTTCAAATCCCGTGTTAGGCAATTGGTTGTAATAAGTTATTACTTTTTTCTGGAAAATATGACTTGCTCATAATTAGATACATATAAACGTGGAATACCTGTAAAATGCGATTTTTAATACTGATGGCTATCCGCGGCGACACTCGTCGCAGCTCTATAATATAGATCTTTGGGAATAATGGCGTGTATTGAATATATGTAGAAAATTGTATAATGTGGATGTAGAAGATGTGATGAAGATTTTGCACGCCATTTATTTGGTAAAGCAGGCTTGTATTTAGAAAGAACACCGTATGTAACTTTGGTTTATGCAAAATAAATAAGTTCGAAGTTTATTTATTTGTATTTATATATATAGTTTAAGCACGACACTATTCAATTCATCATAAAATAACCTTATAAGCGCTTACCTAATAAATGCTTATCTTCATATTTGGCCTCTCGGAGTGCGTACAGGGCGCGCACAGCTTTGTTCGCATCCTCGTACGTTATCACCATCGACCCGTATTCATAGTAGATGGGCCCAATTGACGTAAATTTGTTTTCTGAGGATAAAAGTAAATAATAAGGCTTATTCGGTAAGGTATTCAAATGATGGCAGAACGGTGGTAGCAAGGCTACTGTGCAAGTCCAACCCGAAAAACTATTACTTACGAAATGAAAATTTTAATTAGAATTACAGTAATTTCGACCGGTAAACATTTTTCAGATTCGGTATAATCTAAAAGCGACCACACATCGATCCTTCAGAACCCGAAGAATGCTGCTTTTTACATTTGGTATTTTTTTTTCAAATCATAAGATAGCAAACAAGTAGATGGGTCTCCTGATGGAAAGAGTCAACCATCGCCTATAGACACAAGAGATGTTAATTGTGCGTTGCTATCTTGTGGCGAGGTCTAATGCCACATGCATAAGTTGACCAGCTACCTTAACCTCCAAACTGAAACATGACAGCGACAAGCACTGACGCTATTGTGGCAGGAATAATTAAGGCGGTGGTACCAGACCCGGGCGAGACAATGCAGAAATCTACCACCTAGTAGCCACGATGGTAGTGACTCCCACAGCCAATCGGTCGCCTTTTACGACCTGCCTGGCAGAACGACAGTTGGCCTATTCTTCAAAGGAGCCCGGGACTAAAACGGGGAGAATTTGGTTGTTTATTTATTAGAAAAAACAGCTTGTAGTACTCATAGTGTATTTGTTTTAGCAGCATTTCCGGAGAACAAATTGCAATGCTACGAGCGTACGCTAATACACAGTCCTCGCCATATCGACATCACTAAGCTGTGTCATTTTAATTAAAATAACTTTTAGACCAATGTTTGATGGGGTATCAAAGTTAGCTAATAAACTTTGAAACCACATCAAAGTTTATTAGCTAACTCGAAGACGCCGCCTCGTAGCAAAGCTACGACGAATAGATTAGTTTTCAAAAAGCGGAGATTCAATTTATTTCAAAAATAACAGCGGTCGGCCTCTTTTTGTATTATGAATTGAAACTAACACAAATTACCACTCACCAGCACCGTGTTCAGAAAGGCCGGATTATAGCGAGACCACGAAAAGCGCGAGGTACTCTGAGTTTCAGCTAACATACCTTGACGCGTAGTCTACGAAAGAGTTTTGTAGTTGAGTTCAAAGACGGCGGGTCTAGCAGGGCTACGAAATAAACGTTCGTAGACCGTCATGAAGCTTAGACTCGATTAATACTAAAGATGGTAGTTGCCGACTTTTGGTACTATTGTGAAGTTTGACTAATGCTGTGGTCGCACTTGCGTCTATCGTCACAAAGCTTCACGCAATGACGCGATACATGTAGATGTGACCGGCTATTATGGGCTCGCCTCGCAAGCATTCCAACTGCGTGGGGTTTTAGTTTATCTTCGGGACGATACACACAGGTGCGGCCGAAGGGTTACATGGTGGTACTGACCTGTACCCAAGAACTCGACGAGTATGTTCTCATAGTTGCGCTCGGAGAGGCCGGGCGGCAGCGAGGCCACGAAGAGCGCGAGCGTGGGCCCGTGCGGGTCGCGGCGCGGCTGCAGGTAGAACCGCGCCAGCTCCATGCGGCGCACGGACTCGCGCGCCAGCCGCACCACGATGCGCCACGGCCGCTCCTCCTTGTCCAGCACGCGCTCCGACACTGCGCCACGGAGACGGGGCATTAGCATGCTTAGGAGGGCGTGCTCAACGACTAAGGGACCTTTTCCGTAAAAAAAACTGGTAAAGTTCGAGTCGTACTCACATAGGTAGGGTTCCTTACCACTGAGCTATGTAAACTGAGGTTACTTGTATGAACATTTAAGGAACTAAGTTTTTTGTTATTTTTATTATTTTTTGTTAGGGCGGCTTCAGTAAGACTTATTCTGTTAAAATGTCAGATGTCTACCTACTTCAGTGTTGTGATAGAGCCCTGTTACAGACAGACATACACATACATTAATATGGTTACATACATTAAGTGTTTATTGCAGTTAAAATATAATATAAGTAGTGTAAGTGTTACATTATTAGTACAAAAGGTAGTGTAAGGAACGGGGAATGAAACGGGACTTTTTAGTATTACAAGCTTTTGTTTAACTGGCCATATACATACACTATGTTTGGGGTAAAATCTTACAAGCTAGAGACCCATTATTCAGTGTCCAATTGTTAAAGTTTGAAATATATCCTTGGTTCTGAGGACAATGTAATTATATAATTCAGTATTGTTGTTAATCCAAATGGCCGCCACAACAAAATGGTGGATTACATATTTTGCACAAACCACTACATATGGATATCAAATGAAAGAGCTTAACTTGTAGATTACAATGCACTATGGAAAAGTAAATAGTGGAAGTCACATATATTTTTTTTTTCAAAAATTTACTTTTAAGTTATGAATTTCTGCAAAATAACGCGTGAATCTACAAAATTCCTTACCGTGCAAGAAGGAATGTAAAGTTACCTCCGCGGTCGAGCAGGATCTCGGAGCAGCGGTAGTCGTCGACGTTGAGGTTGAGGCCGAACCGCTGCAGCGCGGCCTCCATGAGGTCGCTGACGGCGTGGTCGCCGGAGCAGGCCACGGTGACGTAGGTGTCGCCCGCGCCCGCCACCCGCCCCGGGTACACGCGCACCGACCCGCCGCCGCTCTCCGGCTCCCTGACACACACACACACACACACACTCGCTACACCGTACACCCTAGTTTGTGGATACGGGACACACCGCTATTGTAGAGACCTTCTATCTTAACATAATTTAGTTAATTTTATTCAAAAGATGAATTTAGTTGACTATTTTGAAGGGTATTTATTAATTACTAGCCGCAGCGTGCAACCCACTACATCATAAAAGCTTTTGGTGAATCCCGCTAGATCACGTATTTTTTTCCGGGATAAAAAGTAGCCTATGTGCTATTCCAGGTCGTCATCTACCTGTGTGCCAAATTTCATTCAAATCCGTTCAGTAGTTTTTGCATGATTGAGTAACAAACATTATATCCATCCAAACATACAAACTTTCTCATTTATAATATTATATTAATATAATAATATAGATATATAGATATATTATACTCGTAGGGAAGAGATATTTAATTTTTTGTTTTTTTTGTCTATTGTCATTTAACTCAAAAAATACTCGACCGATTTCAAAAATTCTTTCACCATTTGAGCTTAACATGATATTAATCATTAGGCTAGGAGAAGAGAGAATCTTACTTGAAGCGTAAAAATAGCGCAGGTCTCTTGTTCGGTAACCTCGTGACCCGCGATAGAGGCGCGGGGTCTTTGAGCGGTGGCTCGTCGCCCGCCAGCGCGTCGGTGAGCTCGAACTGGTCGGGGTCGCGCGCCACGTGGAAGGCCCGTAGCGCGGCCGCCACCAGTTCGCTCTCGCTCCAGTTGCGGCCCACCACCACGGGCCGGTACAGACGCCGTGACCATGCTGCCTCGCCATCGTACACCTTAACTACTTCTGTAATTATAGAATAGTGAACAACGGTGATTACACTAGAGTTGTGGTGTTTATAATTTGTGTGTTGTGTGTGTGTGTGTGTGTCTTGTGAGTGGCGTTGCAATCACATCACATCATTCACTCACTTGGGAAAACCTGAAAAACTTAAAAACACCAAAGTACGGAATTGATTACAAAGCAAAGAAGAATTTTGACACTTTGAACTAGTCGATACTGTCTCAGTTGGTAAGAGCGTCCCGGCTAGAGGGAAAGTCACAGGTCCTAGTCCTGGTGAGTCTTGTTTTTAAGTTTATCAAGTGTATGAGACAAGTTTTCCTGATGTCAAAAATGTAAGCGTGCGTTGCCATCAACGTGGCAGTTTTTTTTATATCATAAGATAACAAACTAGATGGAAAGCGACCATCATCACCTGTACACACCAAATGTGTTAATGATGCGTTGCTATCTGTGTGGTGGGATAGTAATGCCACATGCAAAAATTTTCGAGCTACCTTACTCTCCAAACGAAAAATAGACAATGACAAGCGTTAACGTTATTGCTAAAGAAATATTGTGTGAGGCATCCATCTCGATGTGTGGAAATCCACAACTGTGTGATTTTCGAGGCACTTTTTGCCTCGCACTATTCCTCTGTGGAACCAATTACCGGCAGGGGTTTTTCCGAGCGGATACGACTTAGGGACCTTCAAGAAAAGAGCCTACTCTTTCTTAAAAGGCCGGCAACGCAACTACGAATCTTCTGATAGTGTGGTTGTCCATGGGCGGTGGTGATCACTTACCATCAGATGAGCCTCCTATCCGTTTGCCCCCTTTTCTATAAAGAAACTGAGGCGATGGTATCGAACCCAAGCGAAACATTGTGGAAATCTATCATCTCGTAGTCACGATGGCACATATTGCCAATCGTTCGTATTTTACGAACAGCTGATAGAATCGTCTATTCTTCAAAGGGAATTCGGACCAAATTCTCGGATTTATCAGGTAGAAGTATCTTTACGCCTTTATTTTCGAAGACGTAGGCAGAACTACAACCAGTGCACCCACGATTAGTGATGAGATGTGATAAGTGGCAAGCGTATCGCCAACCGAGCTTTTCTAATCTCGGGCAACATGTCTGAATTGCCCAACCAGGGAATCGACCCCGGGGGATCTTATGTCTGCACCTATACCGAATCACTAGACCACAGAAACGACTTTGGTATGTTGATTAAAATCACATGTTTAAGTTTGCCGGTTACCTCACCTCAAAACCGGAACACCGCAGTGACAAGCATTAACGCTAATGCGTGTCAAAGGCTAATCGCTAACTCGTAGACTATGTTATGTACTCGTATGTATGAGTCATAGCAATGGTGGATTTACCAGTAAACTGAGTTGGCTGGAGCCTAGGGCAGATTTCGGGGAGCAGCAAATTTTTAGAGACCTTATTGGAAATATAAAGACTACGACTACATGACCCGTGCAAATATTTCGCACAGTACCTAGAATCTAAATCAACTTACAAGTGATAATATTATAAGAAAATGTAAGCATGAACAGATATTTAAAACAGGAAAATATACGTAAGTCCAGTTTGAGGGGTAAAGTAACTGGTGTGCTTATGCATGTGGTATTACCATTGCACTCCAAGGATAGCAACCACAATCAACATACAAAAGCCAATTTTTCCGTCAGGAGAGTCGTTTGCTTTTCTGTGATATAAAAAACTTTTTAAGTAAACTGTTGGATCGTAAAAATAATCTAGAACTGACACTTGGCGGCAAATATGTAAATCCGCCACTGACTCACAGTCGAAATTAAATACCTAACGAAAACATATATAGAGACGAACCTGAAAACTTCTACATATTTAGAGTTGATAAAAAATAACGAAACATAAAGTATAAACTATGGTAGCTAAAACAACTTGCAATACAAGCACCAAGCTACGACGTAGCTGAGCGTAGCATTTTGTTTGACCGTGAAATACCATTCTATTTTGGCCGCCTAGTTGGTCGTGTTCAGCCTACTACACCGATTGAGTTTTTTCAATCACATTTGTTTGATGAACTTATATTATATAATTGTATTTCAGGACCTGGGTATTACGTAAAACTGGGACACAAGTGATATATTTTTCTTCAAAAAAAATTATAAGCGCCCTCACTTCTTCTCAATTCACCCTACGTTTCCCGTCACGCCCTTTTTTACCGCGAGCGTAGTTTTTCATCACTACCATCTTTGGTGACTATATGCAATAGCTATCATTTACTACGCGGAGAACCATCTGGGCCCCAATTCTGCTAATTAAAAATTGGATCAATAGCATCTCAATTGGGTCGTGTTTGAATAATTTGACACATTTCGTATTCTGTTAATTATTTAAGACCAATTGCGTTTCATTGATACACCATCCAAATACGATTCAATCGCTATTGAAAAATTCGCTATTCTGCTCCATTTCTACCTTTCAATCGCGTTACAGTTGTCCCTCGATCGCGCACTAAACGGTAGTCTGCTCTGTATTTGACGTATGTTTGACATTTATTTCAATTGCCTCTCAGTGACAATCTTACTATTGAAGTACAATTCAACAACAATAGCTTTTTTAGAATTGTTTCTTTGAATTTTCTTGAAATTATTAGCAAAATACATGAGAGAATGTAATGTGCAATTAGAAACAATTGAATTAACATAAGATATATACAAAAAAAACGTCAGCCAAGTGAAATTAGACAAAACCGGCCCCGAAATAAACATTTCTAGAGGTATAAGACAAGGAGACCCGTTATCGCCCACATTATTTATAACTGTGCAGCAAATCACCATGAAACAATTTAAGTGGTCAAATAAAGGCATAAATATTAAAGGAAGCTACCTTAGCAACTTAGGTAGATAAACAAACATCTTTTTCAAAATCCAGACACAGACGAATTGAAGAGGAGATAAGTTCTTGTCTTGGCATAACAAAGAGGTCTTGAAATATGATTTACCCATATGATTTAACAATAAAAAAGAAAGTCTGACTTGTGTATCTTACCTTGCCTCTGTAATGCAAGCCAAATGTGAATGTATAATAATTACACGGGAAGAAAAATTGTAACATGTCAGAGAGCCATGGAGAGAAGTATTTGAAACTAAGAGATTAAAAACGACATAGTGAAATAAGAAAAAAGACCAATATTATGGATGCTTTGACCCACTGTAAGAAATTAAAATGGAAATGGGCTGGCCACGTAACATGTCAAAATAAAGAGAGATGGGCTAGAAAAATCATTACATGGGCTGCCCCTCCCCCCTGTTCAAGACAGAGTAAAGTGGAGAGAGATGGAGAAGGTCTATATTCGTCTAGAGGTCCTAAATAATTAGAAGAATTTTAAAAACTAGTGAAAAATAAATTCTTTAAAATGCAGTAACATAAATAAACAATAATGTATCTTCCTATAAAAAAATGTACTCTATTAGTGTTAAGGAATTAAAAATGGCTTATTATTATTATTGTTATTATTCTTATAGGAGTCCATTAATATTAAGCCTATGTTGGTTTATTCTGGTCTCTGGTGTAGATTTTAGCTCAATAGCATGATAGGTAAATCTTTTGTCGGATTAAGTATTATCACACTAGTTCCTTTGCAGACTGCAGAATAATTCACACACACACACACACACACATATTCATGCAAGATCCCTAATGTGGAAAGCAAAGAGAAGGTCGATAAAATTTTCGGTTCACCACGATTCACCAGTTCGCCTGTTAGCAACTAGCAAGATAAATGGTGATCCTCATTGCTGTTTTTTTATAAACGTAATAATGGAGTATTGCCTCATCCAAAACACGGTGGTGCTACCACATCACCAACAGACTCCGAGCTACCAAAAATATCTCATTTACACTAATTTTGCCCGACCCGAGAAAAGGACCCAAGATATAAGCTAAATAGGTTAATCCCAAAACCACGGTGTAATTGTTAAATTGTGAATTTATGTAAATGCTTTTCACAATCTTGTAGTAGCATTTTGGTAAAGTTTCCTACTTGGAAAAGAACTTCCAGAGCAAACAATTCCAAAATTCAATTAAAATCTTGCACAATGGTGTGAATATCAGCAGGTTAGTATTTATACTCGGATCAAAAGACAAAATCATACCCTATCTATTCTGATAATCTTTGCCACTCAGAAGATACTCTGAACAGATTTTGTTGTGTTGATTTTCCGTTTCAGATACCTAATATTATACTTATTACTTAAGATGAAATATAATGACCACCAAAAAAAATTGTAACCATAAAATGCCTCACCAAAAAAATAAATCTGTACCAAAAATAAGATACCTTAAATAACATCTATCTAGCTATTTAAGTCATGCCTGCGCTTCAAAATGTATTCAATACCCAAAATTAGTAAAAAATCACCAAATAATAAGCATTGTGTTGTTACTACCCGGTACCCAAATATATCACTACTTTTGCTTTAAAATGTCTGTTTAAAACCTGTCTGTTTAAAATGTGATTTCATAATTTTTGAAGACTGATTCTTCATTATAATTTTAAAATAATTATAATGAAACAAAGAGGACTGAGTATTAAAGTTTTTGAAGATTGATCCTTCATTAGGATTTTAAAATTACAAGAAAAGACTTCCTTATTAAGTTTTAGGTTCATTTTTAAATAACATGTTGACTGTTGTATTTATTAACAATTTGAAAAAGATTTAATACATACTTGAATAATAATATTGTTTTAGTAGCCATTATTTTATTTAAAGCTCTAAGGTCAGACTTTAATAGACATTTTCAGTACCATAAGTTAAATTTTAGAAAATCATTTGTAATTTTTGAGAAAACAATTATTTATTTACATTAAATGTAGATTTTATTTTCTTTTGTAGGATAAAAAATGTCACATACTTGGATAAACTTTCAAATTATAATGCGGTAATATTTTAGTGATTGTTTACTATATCTGGGTTGTTCAGCAATTACTTTGGAGATACAGAATTATTTTGGATATAAGTTAGCAGGCTTTAAATTTATTGGTTACAATTTCATACTAAAAGGAGGATTAAATTCTGGTAATTACTATTTTTAGTAGTTTATAGTGATTTTTTTGGCATTTTATTTAATTATATCTAGTGATTGTTTAAACATAAGCCTATTACTACTATGCTAAGCAATTATGTTAACATTTTAAGTAACTGGCACTTGCTAAATGTCCGTTGGCAAGAGTGCATTTCATAATGTATCTCAAACCAAGTTTCAAGGGAGTTCAAGTTTCTACTTAAGTGCACACCTTAGAGCACCACACACCACCTTAGAGCACCACGCACCACCTTAGAGCTTTAAATAAAATAATGGCTACTAAAACAATATTATTATTCAAGTATTTATTAAATCTTTTTCAAATTATTAATAAATTCAACAGTCAACATGTTACTTAAAAATGAACCTAAAACTTAATAAGGAAGTCTTTCCTTGTAATTTTAAAATCTTAATGAAGGATCAATCTTCAAAAACTTTAATACTCAGTCCTCTTTGTTTAATTATAATTATTTTAAAATCATAATGAAGATCTTAAGAAGAAAAGTCTTCAAAAATCATGAAATCACATTTTAAACAGACAGGTAGTACATTTTAAAGCAAAAGTTGTGATATATTTGGGTACTGGGTAGTAATAACACAAAAATTTGCTTATTATTTACTAATTTTGGGTATTGAATACATTTTATTTTATTGCATGACTTATGCGCATGTACAAACTAATAAATAACTTCAACTGTCCTCCCAAATAGTCAAAAAAACTTAAAACTCAGAGTAAACTCATTTCTATTGTAGAAAATGATTCACTATAATATGCCTAAAGAAGTAGTCATAAAAACAAATAAATAAAGCTTTTTTTATTTTAAAGTAAGAAAACACTTCCACTTAAAAAATATAATATTTTTCACTCAAACATTATTTAATAAATTTCAAATCATTTATGTCTATATATTAAATACACAAATCGTCGTTCAGCAAGACTTTATTCACTAAAATGCAAATTCATGTGTACAACAAAATAAATTCATTCTTCATTACTCTAGATTGGACTTCATCATTTGTCTCTTATTCATGTTATTTTTTCACACATTATGAAATAGTGTAGCATTTCCTTTGCTGCCTTTATAGTATCTACCTATGTATTACAGCTATATTTTAAGCTATTTTCGATAGAACAAAACTACATAATTATAATTGGACTGAAACTTGATCGTGTTGGTGGATAACCGTATTTTGGCGATTGTGCCATACGATATTTCTAGATATCTTGAAATTTCTTCGTCTGTTTGTGGAGTAACTTGAATGGGTTTTTTAAATATTTTTTTCTGTTTTCAAGATGAAGGCAGCCCTGTGTCTGTGATTTGACTTGAATCGTATGCATAATACTATAATACATATTTAAGTTTAAGTAAGTTCGTTTGAAATCGTTTTAGTTTTTGGTTGGTATCGTCATTCGAGGATTCTCACGTCTATTCTTATGAGCTTTTCTTTTTGAAGATCATGAAAGGCAGATTACTTTATATTCGATTTCTAGTAATCTTTCTTCGATGCAGTTTCATTCTTGGCAGGCCTATTTTGTATAAGTACATTATATGATATATTATAAAACAGTCACGGAAATATACGCAGTATATATTATTACGCTGTAATATAATTCTTTTAAGGCAATACACATCTTAATCTATGATTTAAGTTTATTGTTTTTAAATATTTACTTAGGTTGACCTTTCCAAAACAGATGATCGATTGGCTTTTTACTTTTCAATTTTTCGATTTGGCATGGATAATCACTATATACAGCCAACGTATTATAAATAAAGTGTTTTTAAATAACCCATAGTTATGTTCTATTGACTAGACATTCAATAGAATAATAATTACTTCGAATTTGATCATAGAAAAAAAAAAGTCGTCGTTTTAAAATAAAATAATCATTCATGTATTAATACAATGTAATGGTAGATTTTAGGAAGCAACACTTAGAATAGTGTCATTGAGATGCTATTACAATCCAATTGTGATACTATTACGATTATGGTTAACATTTAGCAGAATACCAAATTTGTCACAATCATAATCGCGTCGTAATAGCCTGGCAGTTGAATCGTAATTTTACTTAAATAGCAGACTTGGCCCCGCTTGTTTGCTATCCCAATTAGTCCAAGCGGGAACTGTCGTAATAGGGTGATGTCCAGAATAAGTACGAAAATAAACTTTATTACTTTTTGGATATTAGACAAATAATGAAACAATGGTCTGGTAATCTGTAACAATTGCGGGCTTTGGAACGCAGTTCCCTATGATGCGAGATCGTTTATGGGCTGAGGGGCTAAACCGAAAAATGTATGACAAAAAAACGACACAACCGATAATTTAGCATATCCTGTTCATTTAGGAAACTCTAACTTTTTTCAATCAATTCAGCTTGCCGTAAGTTTTTAAGTGTGCAATAATAATTTATAATTTAAACGTTTAAATACACGATTATACATAAATACTCAAGAAATATTACTAGATAACTGTGACGGTGGTTTTCTCCCTAGTCACGTATCGACGTTTTCATACAAATCACTCGTCCGTCCTATTAAACTTGATGCTTTCCTTTGGCGACAATCTCAGAAATAGGGAAATAAACTCTGTTGCATTGAGGTACTTATGACCATAAGACATAAGTATCTCAATTGTTTTTCCTAATTATGTTCCAATTGTTTTGATCAGTAAAAGTAAGTCTGGCCACCCTTTTCTTCTATGCCAGACCAACCTTAAAATATTTATTGCAATGATAAATTTTAATCTATATAGAATGGGTATAAGAAAAAAGATCTATATATGAATGTCGCCTCTGTGGTCTAGTGGTCCAGCGTTGGCGTTGAGACCACATGAGGTCCCGGGTTCGATTCCCGGGTCGGACACATAAAAAAAGGGTTTTTTTCAGTTTTCTGATAAACACAAAGTTGCCCGGGATTGGAAAGTGCCCGGTTGGCGATAGGCTTGCCACCTATCACATTTGTGGGACCAAGTATCTTCGGCTAATCGTGGGTGCACTTGTTGTACCTCTGCATACCCCTTCGGGAATACGGGCGTGAAAATACTGTAAGAAAAAATAAAGGCCATTTTTTTGATTTTCATCCTTCATTTGAATAGAATTGGTCCAGAACATTAATACTTCACCAACATTTTGCCAGATTACAATTATAAAAATACTTTGCTGCTGATCATTCGATGCACAAATATTTTATTGTTTTACTCTATAACTAAATAAAAACAATAAAATATTTGCGCTAAACAAGTCGGTCCTTGGTCATTATGATAAAAAAGAAAAACAGCTAGACTAGCGCACCAGCAAGCAAGCAGATGGCTATCATGATGGAAAGAGACAACCATCTCATATAGACATTAAAGAAGAAGAAGAGAAAGATTAGAAAGAAAGATTAATGTTGCGTTCATATCTGTTGGGCGAGATAGAAATACCACATTCATAAATTTACCGGCTGCTTTTCCCTCCAAACTGGAACACGACGGTGACTAGCACTGACGCTGTTGCGGCAGGAATAAGTAAGGCGGTGGTACCATAGCCGGGCGAGACGTTGCAGCAATCTTACATATGAAATTTTTTCTTAAACACTGATAATATAATCATTCTTCCGAATAAAATTCTTATATATATCTTCACGTCAAATTCCTTACAGAATAGGTAGAGAGAAGCGGGTGCCATACACCACAATCGTGCAGATTTGCCCCATCTCATATATATTGATACCATATGTCAGATATCGGCCTTCTCTGGTGCTTGCTTTCTTCTCCACTTATATTGTATATCTGTTTTGTTAATCTTTATATAACGAAATGTTTCAGTACTCAGGTTAATTTAACGACTGCCATTTATTTTACCTGAAAAGGAAGTATTAACATACCTTCATCTCTATCATCCGGTGTCCGATCTCTGTGTTGTTTATGATCAGGTCTGTGCTCTTGGTCTGCCGGGGCACCAGTGGAGCCCCCACCGGAGCCTGAGCGGCCCTCGCAGCCCGAACTGAACTCTTCACTTACACTTCGCGCTGTAACATGGGATTAAGCTAGCACCTACTTGACGGGACGCATACATTTTTTCTTGGGACTCTTTTTGGTTTATACGTGGATACTTCTCCATGTTTGCTTTTATTTTAACTGTAGCTGAAAAAATTGTTTTAGCTATCAGTCAAGAGAGAAGTGTTTTATGTTTGCAGCTTTGAACAGAGATTTTTTTCTCTTTAATATTTTTTTATATAGTTCTTTTTCTTTCTCGTTTCCGTTTTTGAATGGAAATGTTCTCTCTTTTATGACATACTGCTGTGTGTTAATGCTAAGTACCTATTATTTTATATTTATCAATATCATACTTCACTGTATAGTAATGATATAACTAATAGACCTCTTTTTACACAACATCGTTATGACGTAAATACGTCGTTATGGGAAATGGTCCTACAAATTAGATTAGCTTTAAATAATGTTATAAGTAACTAAGTGTTATTGTTAAGTTATTTTATAAATGGCGCTTGCATTAACTACAATTTATTCGACAGATTATTGATGTTGAAATATGCCGTGCCAGAGTTTCACTGGATACATTCATCTTCTATGGGCGCCTAAGATGGCGCTATTAATGGTGCGTTTATATGCGTATGGCGGAATGATAATGCAATTATTGCGGCAGGAATTGGTAAAGCGGTAGTACCAAGGCCGGATGAAACGTTGAAGGATTCTACCAGCTAGAAAAAAAGTCAAAAAAAGTCAGCATAAATTATCATTATAAAACATCTTTTATCCACAACAGCGTAGAACAAAGATACGTCTACTTATTCGACATGCATTGATTTTTATTATTTGCTTAATTATATGTAGATTAGTTTACATATTTTCTTATTAAAGTAAAAGTATAAATCTATCTAGTTTTATTGTCTAGAAAAACTTTATTTTTATTGTTTTAATTTTAACATACATTTTATTTAATTTTAACTTAAGACTAAATATAGACTTATACTATAACAGCGGCTATTGAAGTTAAATGCATTCAATACTGCCTCTTTTATTCGTAATTTAGTTATATTTTCATAAATATACTACTTATTGTGTATTAACCAAAGAGCAAAGTTGGTCTTTGTGCACGAGGCAATGTTTTACAGATATTGAATAACTTCAATAGCTTATTGATGTACTTTAACAAAATCTGTATTTTTTTAACTTATTTTATAGTCATTGTCAATTGTAACAATAAAATTTTGTTCCCATTAATCTGGAATATTAGAGCAGAGTGTTAAATATAAATATAAAGTCATGTAACTTAAAATACCCCAGTGTATCTGTACGTAATGTTACCTTATGAGTTGGAATACTTCGTCACGAGTATTCTTTACGTAGCGCGGCTCCGAGATAATTGGAAATATCAAAGATCGAATAAAACTACTGAACAAGATTATAAGATATGAAAAAATTACGTGAGGCATAAGTGATAGCTTCAAGTAATTTCGTGCCTACATGATGTAATATAGTTGATTGAATATTTTGCTCAACTACGAAGGTATAGGCAGTACCGATAAAAAGTGCATTTTGAAAGAGCTATCTAATGCGGAAATGTATGTAGCTCTAATATATGTTTTTAGTATAAAAAAATATTAAGTGTGAAGATTTTTGTATTAAGACGCGGCTTAAGCGCCGCGCGACGGATGTATTTACTGCGTAGTTTCTAGTAAAAAGCGATGATGCTCACCTTCTTGAATGAGTTTATTAAAGACAACAACGTGCCCAAAATATTTTTAGAAATCACCTGAGAAAATATTTAGAAAAAATTAAGAAATGTTGCAATTTTCCGCCAGTATGCAAACACGTGAGCCGCCTGATCTTAAACGGTCACCACCGCAAATTGACATTTACAAAATACGAGATCAGTTGTTAAGCAATTATCAAATTACTTTTTTTTAAAGTCTTAATTAATTTGCTTATTAAAGTTTTAATATTTTATAAATTTTATTTTTATCTTTTTATATTGCTCAGATTTTTATACAGCTCAGAAATCGAAATTAGAGTTGAAATATAATTTAAAACATATTCCTGGTCAGTTTCCTACACGTTGTTGTAAGATTGAACTTTGCTTGAAGTTTTTGTTACCAATATAAATCATTATTTTATATGAAAATTTGAACAGAAAAATAAACAAAAATTCATATGGAACTTTTGCTATTATGTAACAATTAGATATTTTTTAATTCTTTATTGATTTTTGACTTTATTTCTATATTTCTTTGATAAATATTCATTAGGTATCAATTTCGAAAAATTTTAGACTTAAATTTCAAATTTTAAGTGTAAGTGATATGTATATATATTTGTAGTGTGCAAAAAAATAAAAATGGTTTATATTCGTAAATCCAAAGCACATGCATTATAAAATCATTCATAATAGATATTTATTTTGATTTTTCCCAAAATAAATGCCTTTCTAATGCTATTTCTACGTACCTTTTAGTAATACGAACATATCTAAACAGGACAACTGAATAATAATACAGTTGTATATGCTACCAATATTTTAGGATGTTATATTTTATAAGCTCATTGAATAATATTTTTACATTGATTTAATACATTTAATTGAATAATTAAATTAAGTTAACACCAGTTAGTGTTAATTTTTTCGCTGTTTTAAAACTAATTAAGCATGATAATCTATACATATAATAAAATCGTAGGAAAGTCAAAACTGTACATTGAATATTTTTTTAAAAGAATAGTTGGGGCGTGATCTACAATCGATATAGAAGCCAAAAATATAGTTTTTAGAATTTTTGTCTGTTTGTCTGTTTGTCTGTATTGTGTGTACTCAAAAAGTACTGCACGGATTTACTTCAAATTTTGTATGAATATTACTAATAGGTCGGGTCAACATATAGACTACATATTATCACGCTATCACCTACGGGGGAAGGGCAGTGCGGAGTAAACGAACTCCGCGCGGACGAAGTCGCTGGCAACAGCTAGTTTATATCTATTTTAATAAGTGAAGCGGAAAGCTTTAGGTATAAGAATTTTGAACGCAGTATGGATTTAATTTTTTTAAAGTAGAGGGGTCAAACGAGTAGCGGGTGCACCTTGATACTGTCGAAGTTAATATAAAGAAGAAAATCATAAGCTAAATTTTATTTAATTTCGCTTTGTTATTATGAACATTTTTTCTAACATTTTTTAATTGCCCAGTATATAAATGACTAATAGTGCTCCGCTACATTAATGTTAAGGAAAACAAAAGGAATGTTCTTAAATATTCTTTAAAATTTTATATAAATTCACATTTACATATATAATGATATAAATATTAATTTCGCATGTAAAGGTAAACTCTTTTTTTGACTAGAACAGAAAAGCCGAGTCGCTGTTTTCTTACTCCGAACTGCGGAAATTATTGACGTTTTAGAAGAAAATTTGACTTTAATGGAAAAATTGTCTGCTAGCATGGCACTATCATATAACGCTATTGCCACAAACTCAGAAAATACGTCAAAAAATATTCCGTTACTACTTTGTTGTTTTACAATAGATAAACTTTATTACATCGCGGGGTTAAAAGCCGGAAAATTTTCAGAACATTCCCCATGACATATATATGATTGAAGATGCAGTCACTCCGCGCAATGCCTAAGGATCAAGTCGTTTAGAAACAGCCTGATCTTTAATGATTGGAACTGTTCTAAGCTGAATGCGATAAAGAAGAAGAAGCTGCTAATTGGGAGCTCCAGCCCAGAGATGAGAACAGTACTACTCCATATGAAGCGAAACTTGTGCCTTTTAAGTAACGAGATGATACAATTATGGCAACTTAAAATTTAGTAGTAGAAAAACCGTTTAAGCATATTGAAACAATCAATTTGCAATCAATATGCTTAGTTTTTCTACTTTTTTAACAGTTTTTTATTTATACAATTTTAAGTCTTTTTATTGGTGACGTCATAAAGTAGACTCAATAGCCAAATCAGAGCTAGACACGGATAAAAGAAATACATCCAATATTTATTCTGCACTTGGTAAAGAGAGACGGTTCTGCATTGGAGAGTTTTAAAAGGTTTTGCCGGCGAATTACGACCCAAACAAGAAGGCGGTACCGGTTTGGTATTTTAGCAGTAATCGTCAATGATTCTCACTGTCGTGTTCTAGTTTGGAGGATAAGTTAACCGATAAATTTATATAAATTTATGTACGTGAAATTTTGAATTTAATTTCCACCTCACCATACAGATAACGCCTCACCACATATTTGGTGTCAATAGGCGATGCTTGTCTACTTTCCATCGGCTTAGAACATATGGTTGTTGCTGCATGAAATTATCTGTTTGTTTTATATTAAATAAAAATATGTAGTTTAATAAAATAGCCTACTTCATGTTACCATTGTTTAAAAAGCTTACCTAAATATTAGTGGTAGTGCCATACTGCATTTGCAACTGAATAGGCCGGCACGCCCGGGGAGATACCACTCTCTCACTTGACACCGACGTAAAGTAGCAGCTCCGCTGCTGCGTTTCGTCTGGTTTGTGAGAGTCCCGGAGGCCTACCCCCCCCCCCCCCGCACACTATGAATGCGCTATTTAAAAAAAAACTACCCCAGGGGGGTACCACTTGCGCCAGCAGTGGAGAATCCCCCCCTGAGCGTCCGTGCTCTGGACTCCAGCCAGATCATGGATGCTCAGGCTGCCCTGCGTATTCTGGGGGGGGGGGGCAAAATTGCGCTCATAGACAATTCTGTCCGGGGCAAACAGAGCAAGAAGACCATGGCACCCCCTACCACGCTTACTGTGGATTTCTGCAATATCAGGGGCCTTCATTCTAACCTTAACGCCGTCCACTACCATCTCGAGACGGCGAAGCCAGCTTTGCTCTTCTTGACCGAGACACAGATATTTTCTCCGGCTGATACTTCCTACCTCTCCTACCCGGGGTACAAACTGGAACATTCCTTTGTACCGCGGGTTGGTGTGTGCGCATACGTCAGAGAAGATATTTGTTACCGGCGCCTCGGCAGACTTGAAGGTCAGGACCTATCCATCCTCTGGTTACGCGTAGCTTGCGACGACCATCCACGCAGCTACGCGTGCCTATACAGGTCCCATAGCGGGAATACTGAAATTGACCGGCTCATTGAGCGCTTACAAACGGCTGTGGATTCCGTGTTAGAGCAGACCCCCTCCGCAGAGATCGTGATCTTGGGCGATTTTAATGCCCACCACGCCGAATGGCTTTGTTCTCGCACCACCAATCATGCGGGGAGGTCTGTTCACGATTTTGCCTTGGCGTATGGTCTAACACAATTGGTAACCTCGCCTACGCGTGTTCCCGATGTGGATGGCCATACGCCTTCACTGTTGGATCTCCTGCTGACCTCTGACCCGGATCGTTATCAGGTATCGGTGGACGCTCCACTTGGCGCGTCGGACCACTGCCTGATCCGGAGCAAAGTGCCGGTCACGCGCCCATCACGGTCTCCATTTGCAGGCTGTCGTCGCGTTTGGCACTATAGGTCAGCAGATTGGGACGGGATGCGGTCTTTCTTTGCATCCTACCCATGGGGGCGGTTGTGCTTCTCGCTGGATGATCCGAATGCTGTCGCTGACTCTGTCGCTGATGTGGTGCTGCAGGGCATGGAACTTTTCATTCCGTTTTCTGCGGTGCCCATCGGTGGCAAGTCTCAGCCTTGGTTTGGTCGCCACTGCAAAGCGGCTTTACGCCGAAAGCAGGATTGCTACCGAGCTTGGGCTGCTGCGTCGGCATCTCGTGATGTAAAAACTAGCGCATTACGAAAGGAGTACAACTCATCCTCGAGATTCTCCAAAAGAGCTATCGCTAAGGCAAAAGCGGAACACATTGGCAGAATTGGTGAGAAATTAGTTCGCCTTCCTTCTGGCACTCGTGCGTTCTGGTCTCTCGTCAAGGCTGTCTTAGGGAATTTCTCCCAGCCTTCATTTCCATCCTTGCACAGAGACGATGATTCTCTGGCCCATACCACAAAGGAGAAAGCCGATCTTCTGGGCTCGTTCTTTGCGGCCAGCTCGACTCTGGATGACCGAGGGAACACACCGCCTACCATCCCGCAGTGTGATAGTTCCATGCCAGAACCGCAGTTTCGGCAGTCAGCTGTGCGTAAAGCACTTCTTTCTTTGGACATCCACAAGTCGAGTGGACCTGATGGCATCCCTCCTGTTGTGCTTAAAGTATGTGCTCCAGAGTTGGCGCCAGTATTGACGCACCTATTCCGGCTCTCCTGTTCACTCGGCGTGGTACCGAATTCATGGAAAACAGCTTTAGTGCATCCCATTCCTAAAAAAGGAGATCGCTCTAATCCGTCAAACTATCGGCCAATAGCCATAACCTCCTTGTTCTCTAAAGTCATGGAGACACTTATAAACTGTCAGCTCCTGAAGTATTTAGAAGAGCACCAGCTGATTAGTGACCGTCAGTACGGTTTCCGTCGTGGCCGCTCAGCTGCTGATCTTCTAGTATACTTGACACATCGTTGGGCGGAGGCAGTTGAGTCCAAGGGGGAGGCATTGGCAGTTAGTTTAGACATAGCGAAGGCCTTCGATCGGGTATGGCATAAAGCGCTTCTCTCAAAGCTGCCTTCCTATGGGCTTCCCGAGAAACTATGCAAGTGGATCACCAGTTTTTTGGCTGATCGGAGCATTAAGGTCGTAGTCGACGGTGCATGCTCCGATCTTAAACCTGTCAATGCTGGTGTTCCCCAAGGCTGCGTGCTATCACCGACTCTGTTTCTTCTGCATATTAATGATATGTTGCGAATTAGCAACATACATTGCTATGCGGACGACAGTACTGTTGATGCTACATACTCCGGCCGTAGCGGTATTTCTCGGGAACACGTCGAAGAGGGCCGGATCAAGCTCGTGTCTGAACTCGAGAATCAACTAACTGATGTCTCAGAATGGGGTCGTCAAAACCTTATTACATTTAACCCCAAAAAGACGCAGCTCTGTGCGTTCACCGCAAAAAACACCCTTTGTCGTATCACCTCGGTTCGAAGATACTCTCCTGACAGCCTCAGCCAGTATTGGAATTCTGGGAGCCGACATATCGAACAACGTTCAGTTCCGCGGTCATTTGGAAGGGAAGGCTAAACTAGCCTCCAAAAAGCTTGGTGTACTCAGTAGAGCAAAGCAGTACTTCATGCCAGCCCATCGACTCCAACTTTACGAGGCCCAAATTCGACCTCACATGGAGTACTGTTCTCACCTCTGGGCCGGAGCTCCTCAGTACCAGCTTCTTCCTCTTGATCGCATTCAACGTAGAGCGGTTCGAATCGTCGACGACCAGGCTATTTCTAATCGGCTCGACTCTTTGGCGTTACGCAGAGATGTAGGCTCGCTCTGCATCTTTTACCGTATTTATCATGGGGAGTGTTCCGACGAGTTGTTCGGACTAATGCCTGCCGCTAAATTCCACCATCGGACATCGCGTCAAAATTTAAAGTTCCATCCTCACCACCTCGATGTCTGGAAATCCACAACCGTGCGCTTTTGTCGACACCTTTTGCCTCGCATTACTCCTTTGTGGAATCTATTACCCTCGGGGGTGTTTCCGAATGGATACGACTTAGGGACCTTCAACAAACGAGCTTATTCATTCTTAAAAGGCCGGCAACGCAGCTGCAATACCCCCGGTATTGCGGATGTCCATGGGCGGCGGTGATCACTTACCATCAGGTGCACCATCTGCTCGTTTGCCCCCTATAAAAAAAAAAAACAAGCTACTGCGTAATTAGCATAATGTTTGAAATACTTTGTTTAAAGAAGCTCAATGTTAAGATAAATATTTATAAGTATGAAATTCTGTTAAGCAATTGACCCTGCAGGCCATTCAGGGATGAGAAAAATGCATGATTTTCAGGATTTGATGATGGAACTGGTTTTTGACCATGGGATTTCCTAACTAAACAAAATAAGCCTATCCATGTTCGGGCTAATTTATTTAGTTTTATTGCTAGACGATTCTCAGGGTCTGATAGTGGGGCTAGAAGGTGGTCATGGGAATTCCTAAACCAAACAAAATAAGCCCATAGACTTGGACTTTGGACTCATTGCTTTGTTTTGCCAAACACTCTGATTCAATATGATTTCTAGCGTCTCATGATAGAGCTGGAAAGATGCCATGCGAACTTTGCAACAAAACAATCCAAGCTTACCGAGTTTGGGCTCCTTTAATTGATCTGTATAAGAATCATGGTGCGGGATAATTTCCAGTATCTGTTGATGGAGTAGCCTAAACTCTTGTTAATGGGAATTCCTAAACTGAACAAGATAAATTCATCGATTTGGTAAAGTAATGTACACCAAATCGACCAACATTTTGCTGATGGGGGGTTTCAGGAAGGACCAGAGTCTGATAATGGAGTTGGAAATTAGTCATAGGAAATTTTAAACTAAACTAGATTATGGGCTCGTTTGATTTTTCGTGGCAAGCATGTATCAACAGTCATAATTTCTAGGAGCTGAAGATAGAACCGGAAGTTTGCCTAAAAAAATTCTAATAAAATTACGCATCCTTGCCTAATTCAGTTTTACTAATATCTAGGATTTAAATGTAACCAAAGGATATTCGAGCAAAACAAGATATATACACCATAAACGTTTGATCCATAGTGTTCAATCAGACGATCCGATTTAGTTATTTGTTTTTTAATTGGAACCCCTGTTATCGGACGTTTTTAATATGTCTTTATAAAAAATTGTTCATTTCAAGATCACCAGCGCTTTTCAATTTGATAAAAGGTATGACGGCCCGATCGATACGAAGTTTGGTATTCTGTTACTTCGATTTGTAATTATTGCAATGACATGGTAACTTTGACATGATTCTACAGGATCCCCTTTCTCAGGTCATTAGGTCCATTTATGTTTTAGTCTAACAAATGAGGAAGTAGTCTGATGATAAAGGAATGTGTCTAGGGTTTTTAATTTTTTTTTTAATTAAGAGTAAATTGAACTCTAAATTAAAACATTTTTTGTTAAATTTTATAAAGTATTTTTCAAAAAGTAGTACATATTAGTAGCATATACTGGTAGGTTGTTTGACCTGTGCAGATGTGCGGTTACCTCTGGAGTAGGGAGGCGAGGCGCCGCCGTGCGGGCTGCAGGCGGCCGGCAGCAGTCGCCGCGCCAGCGTCACCAGCCGCGCCGGCGCCCAGCCCGACCGGCGCCGCGCTGCCCAAACACAGCGCTCACCACTCCGCTCGCGCCGGTGACGGGGACCATCACCAGGGCGAACTACATCGCCGACATACACCGGCCTACACGCTGACGCCTATCCGACTACACGGGTGATGGCGAGACTAGCCTACATTGCCGCGGTACTTCTGGACCACTGATGGCAGTGACAGCGTAAGCGCTGCGATACTCTCGGACTACAGCAATAATGATCAGATCAGCATACGCCGGCATGACACAATTACGGGACTACACGATGTGAATACGATTCGATATCCGCTACTGCGACCACCAAACTAGCGTTAACTTTTATACTACACGAATAATGACACCCACGTGATCATCATCATCGTGAGATATATGCGACTGCCATCATGAAACTACGTGAATGATAGAGAAAGCTTACGCTATTAAGAGGGTATACGATATCGGATAAGTGTACGTCTTTATAAAAATCGAAGTTAGTGTATTTATCATTTCAAAATGACGCAGCGTTCAATTAATACTGTTACAATGAAATTACATAATATGATGATAATGTATCACGTAGGTACATTATTTTAACAAATTTGTACGTTTTAAGGTTATTTTATCAGAACTATAAATTTGCATCATTTAGAAATGATATGATTGATGTTAAATACAAGCATACGCACGTAAAATAACAGTAGTGTGAAACGTACCCCGCTATGAAATAAATGATATAAAGGTTACCGCCATCATGGATTAGTCCGCCATCACTAACTTTCAACAAGCAACATCCTCCGGGTTTGCCTTGGAAAAGTAATAAAGCGAAATGTGCGTATCATGTATGCCATGACCATGATAGCACATGCCACTGTTGTTCAAAAGAGACTTACGGCATCCAAAATCCCTCTGAGATGGCGGCGGTCGCACGTGCACTCCGATGATCGCTTCCATCGGTACCTCCGTCCGGGGTATCGACACCGCGGACGGCGGTAGGAAGATCGGTTGCAGTGTGCCGAAGTTGCATTCTTCCGGGATAAGCGCGCGGCAGCCGGCATGACACTGTACAGTATATTCAAAGAAGTATTATCTATACTAGTCGATAGTAGTACTAGATACTTTTATAATATTACTTAGTATATATAGATACTTACAATATCATACAGGGTAACGTTTGTAAGTCTATGAGTTTGTTTGGAAGAAATAATCTCTAAAGCCACTCAACCTATAAGAATTACATTATTCCTGAGTGACACAGTCTACATTTTATTTATTTATAATAGCAGCTTTTGACCACAGCTTCACTCGCGTTAATTTATTTTGGGGAAGTGGAGGGTTAGAAAGAGACAAAAAGTAGCCTATGTCACTCTCCATTTCTTCAACTATCTCCACTCAAAAAATCACTACAATTCGTCGCTCCGTTTTGCCGTGAAAGATGGACAAATAAACACACTTCCGCTTATAACGATTACCGCTTGTTTTTAACAAATATCCGAGCGGACAGTTGTGAATGGTCATCCGAGGCATAAGGGTGTTACCACACTATCCAGCTTCGAGTTTCTACTAAAGTTAATATTTTTAAGAAAAAGCTCAAATACTATTTTTCCCAACTGGTGATCGAATCACTTCTTGATCTGAACAGAATACAATAATATATTGCAATCTTGCAACGCTACTGCAAGACCTCTAGGGTCCTCGATGTCTATTGGGCTTTGTCTACAGTAACCACTTAGCAGCAAGTGAACCTCCATTTTGTTTACTTTCTTTAAAAGCATAAGTTCATCCTGAACATCAAACCAAATTGGCAATGTTAGGTCATAAAATGAAAGAATCCATACTACGAGTAGTATTGTAAATGCGAAAGTAACTGTCTGTCTCTTCTTTACGCCTCAACCACTGAACCGATTTGGATGAAATTTGGTACAAAGATAGTTTAACACTCGAGAAAGGACATAGGGTAGTTTTTAACCTGAAAATCCTGTGAAAGTGATACGCGGGTAAAATCTTGGGGCTGTCTATCTTTTAAACCACGGTAATAAGGAGTAACTTAGGCTACTTTTGTTTTAGAAACTTTTCCACGTGAACGAAGTCGCGGACATAGCTAGTTAAGGAATATTTATCAGAACAAATGAACATTTCTACTATATTCTGGATTTAAGTTTCAGACATGGACTAAAGTAAATTATGCGGTCTGTCGTATAGTTCCCATGTTGATTAAGTCCCCTTTTTGAAGAATATGTCGACTGCTATACCGTCTTAGATGAATAATCATTTAAAAGGCAAGAGAAGGCTTACTATAATTGTGATTACTAAATTTGTTTTAACGTGTTACCGAAATTGTAATTACTTACTATAGTAGATTTCGAAAAACGTATTACTAAAATTGTGATTACTTACTATGGTAGAGTTCGAAAAACGTGTTACTAAAATTTTGATTACTTAATGTGGTAGAGTTCGAAAAACGTGTTACTAAAATTGTGATTACTTACTAAACGGTAGAGTTCTACAACGTCTTCAGGCGCGGATCCAATGTAATAGGTGTAATTCCCCCCCCCCCCCCCCCGCCCCCGAGTTACGTCTAATTCTTCAAATTATTGGAGTTGGAAGATTAAACAGGTAAAATATGCTAAGATTGCCCCCATCCCAACCAAATTTTGGATCCACGCCTGAACGTCTCAACCGGGTTTAGTACCACCGTTTAACCTAGCCTGCCTCCTGATGGTACTTGTCACTATCGTGTTCTGATTTCGATACCCTCCATTATTATTGAACCCGTATAATTCCACTTAGATAAAAAAAATGCATTGGTAATTTTTTCCGTGTTGATTCCGTCGCCTCTGTGGTCTAGTGGTACGGCGTTGGTGTTGTCTCGGGTTGTTTCGGGCTCGATTTCCGGGTCGGGCAATTTAAATTTTTTTTTTCTATATGTATAATGATGTTAAATTTTATTTTATGACCATGTTTTACAATGTTTTACCCAATTTTATCTTTCTGACTTTCAAAAAGTGATTGTATTATATCCTACTTTGAATAAAATATATTGAATATTGAAAACAAATGTGTTTTTTCAGTTTTATGACAAAAACAATGTTGCCCAGGATTGGAAATTGTCCGGTTGGCGATAAGTCTTGCCACCTACCACTACATTTGTGGGACAACGTATCTTCAGATAATCGTGGGTGCACTTGTTGTACCTTTGCCTACCCCTTCGGGGATACGGACGTGAAGATGCTTTGGTTAGAGCCTCTTTTTGAAAAATAGATCAATTGCCTTTATACTAGACATCTTGTAAAAGGTAGATTGGCGGTAGATTTATGCAACGTCTCGATAGGGTTTGGTGTCACCACCTATTCCTCCCGCATTAGCGGTCTTTTTTTCCCCCCCAAGGAGCAGCTAAACTAATGCTGTGATGTTCCGACCACGCTGCACGTATAGAAACGCACTATTAACATCTTTGGTATCTATAGATACCAAGGATATTAATAGTGCGTTTGTGAGTTTGCGTTTGCGTGTGATAATGGTTATCTTTTGCCAACAGGCGAAATATCTGTTCTGACACAGGAATTACCTAACCAAATAATTATTATTTGGTTAGTTAATACGTTTTATCATTTTTTTTTCTTCATTTTTTCTTCTAATGTTTTTTGATACTGTCAATTTACTCTTTAAAGGCATAGAATAATAGCGTTATTACTCTAAGTTTAAAAATATCAATAATGTAGTGAAAATATCCATAATTAGCTAATGTTTGGTTTGAGTATGGATACGCGTTTCAAGACAATTTTTTAGTTTGTCAGTGTAGCGTGCAACTACACACAGAAATACAAAGTTATACTACTTAACGATGGTTAAGTAG
Organism: Apodemia mormo; assembly: GCA_036924255.1. NCBI lineage: Eukaryota > Metazoa > Arthropoda > Insecta > Lepidoptera > Riodinidae > Apodemia > Apodemia mormo. The sequence goes on from JAUPFN010000011.1 coordinate 5,283,097, forward strand.
TATAACTTTGTATACATATTGACAACATGGTTTATTTCTATTTTTTTACGATATAATATATCTACAAATGTATGATATTTTTGACAGTGATAGCAGTTTTTGCTCATATGCCCGGCGACACGTTTCATCCCAATGACGTGTCTATTAGTATTTACGTGGTCTGTGTTTCACTCAATTTATTTGTTGGATGTATGCTGTGGTTTTTATATTTATGAAAATAAAATAAAACAATGGCGCTGGTGATTCTATAAAACTAGACATTGTAAGCGTGTACTAACCGTGCTGCCGCACCACTCGCAGCGGTAGCCGGTCAGGCACTCCGTGGACCAGCAGGCCCGCCGGCACGCGGCGCACTTGGAGTTGGCGGGCAAGTTCCCTTCCCGCCAGTGGTGGACGTGCCGGGGCTCGCTGCCCTCACAGTACGTCGCATTCTCCTTGCAGTCTGCCGCTGCGAAGTCCACGCATTCTCCGTGGACGTAATACTCGCATACTGAAAATTGACCTTATTTTAAAAGCTGAATCTCATACAGACCAGTGGTGAATTTACCCGTGGGCCTGTAATGCCCTGCCATAGGGCGGCATAATTCTAGGGGCGGCAAAGGTCGTAAAGTAAATGATTATTTTAAAAATAATTTTCTCACAAGTCAAAAAAAATGTCATAGCAATCTGAGCCTAGGGTGACATCAAGCGTAAATCCGTCTCTGATTAAAGACAGATAAGTACCACTTTCACCAATCATGAAAGGTAGTATAAGAAATTGTAAATTTGGCATATATAAGATAACTAGCGACCTGCCCGCGGTTTCACCCGCGTATCTTTTGTTCCTGTGAGAATATCGGAAAGGTTTATATATTAAAACCTTCCTCAAGAATCAATCTATCTATTAAAAAAAACCGCATCAAAATTCGTTGCGTAGTTTTAAAGATTTAAGCATACATAGGGACATAGGGACAGACAGAGAAAGCGACTTTGTTTTATACTATGTAATGATAAAGATGATAGTTTTCTTGATGGTACAAAATAGCCGCCTCTATACCTACATAAAAATATTAAAGATACATTGTTATGTTTGTGGCTTAGATGTAAACCTGAAAAGTTCTCTTTAACGTAGACGTAAGCATACGTTTACGGTATACTTACGTCTAACTATCTTGATACAGTATGTGTTGTCAGCGTAAGAAGGTAAGATGTTGGGTAGTCTAAGCAGTATTCGTAAATATACCTAACCTGTATGTTTATACCAACATTACGCGAAAACTGTATATATACCACCAAATACATATTCTAAGATAGAGTTGGTGAACCTTCATGTATCAAAATACAGTTTTTTTCTATAGAAATGTTTAATTAGACCATAGACGTCACGTCAAATAATTTAGACTTCATGATTATTTGGTACACAATAACAACACTAAGTAATATAAACTCAAACCCTATTAACTAGAAAAAATACATTTTGCAATGTGTAATTATAAATGCATCATTTATATGCGTAATTCAAATTAACATTGGTGTGGGTTTGTTGTTGTAGATCCGATGAGAGATTACTTATATTACGGGTATGATGGGGTAGATGTTAACTTTCTATCGCAGCAAAGGATCACTCGTGTTCATTCGTAACATAGTATTTTATAATGAATTAAGGTTATCGGTGACGTACCCAAAATATTATACCGCGTGTTTACACGCATGCGTTCATTGGTTCGCTACCACTGTTTTGACAAAATCTAGCTTTTTACTCAGATAAAATCTAGCGTATACGCTTACTGAGATAAAATCTACCATATGCTGTCTAAGTTTTATAATAATTAGATAACATCTAGCTTTTACAGTTACTAAGATAATACTTTGTAAGTATAAGCTACCTGAAAAAAATAATTCTCAAATATTTCATAATATATTTTTCATTCCTATTCTTTCATCGGGAGAAATACAGCAATACATTAAAATTAATCTGGATAAAATACAGGAGAAATAGTAACTCTATTGAGCAAAAACTTTTTTAAGACGTACTATAATGTCAAACCAACGCTCCATCAATAGACTCGGATTCATAAGTTTCATCAAATCCTTACATAGGTACCTATATGAAAAGCATAAAGATTACTCTATAATTATGTACCTACCAGTTGACTGTTCCATTGGTCGAATGGTTTAAATTTATTTCCAGATTATCTAATACACGGGAATTAGGTTCGATTCTCATCATGAATTAACAGTTATGCAATGAGCATAAATGTTTTTATTTCTGAGTTTAGATGTTTTCCATGATTTATATATTCTATGTACCTATTAGGTTCAGTAACTAATACCCGTATCACAAGCAAAAAAACAGTAGCAGTCGTGGGACTGCCGATAGAAGTGAAAACGGAACTATTAAGTTGAGAGTAATTAAAACTATATGCAAAACATAGCTATAGATATACTATTATCATTAGCATGTCGGTGACGCGAACCGAGGATTTTACCCTCTACCAAAACGCTCAACGCGCCTAAAGAAGTTTTCACTTCAATAATTTGCTTATTTTACTTATATAATACCTATATTAATGCGTGAAGCAAACACTTTTTACTCTTTTTTAAGACAATTACGAAACTGATGGAGACCTAACACTTTTAAATAATAATATGCATTAGAAATACATTAACTTTACAAAAAATAATATATCACACACTACATTCATGTGACATACATGATCAATACATGATAATACAATTATGTATAAGTCTTTTTTATCAGGGCTAAAAGAGCTTTTATTGGTTTATTGGTTAGGGTCAATCCTCGACCACAGGATGATCGTTAATATATATATATATATATATATATATATATATATATATATATATATATATATATATATATATATATATATATATATATATATATATATATATATATATATATATATATATATACATACATATATACATACATAAACGGATACGACTTAGGAACCTTCAAGAAAAGAGCCTACTATTTCTTAAACGGCTAGCAACGCAACTGTGAGTCTTCTGATAGTGTAGTTGTCTATGGGCGGTGGTGATCACTTACCATCTGTTTATCCTATATCTTAGTGAGCCTCCTTTTATTTATGACCAACATAAGTATCGAAATTTAAAACATAGAAGCCTATATAAACAAACTACTCTTAGTATCATCTTAAAGAACAAAAAAAAATGAGTGTTATCTGTTTATTTGGGAACGAGCAAAAACTATTTTGCTGTGAACAATCGTTTTTAATCTTTTAATTTTTAAGTGGTTAAAATCAAACAGTCATTATGATCAGAGATACAAAGCGTATTATAACTATGTAAAAGATATATTGCAACGTGAATGTCTTAAAATAGTATGTAATAATTGTGAATTAAAAGTAATATTAATTTTTTGAGGTTTTTTGTAAATTTTAGCATTTAAAAAGTGTCCTTTTCATTTTAGATTAAATTTATAATCAAATACAATACGGAAAGTATCTATTAACATGCGTTGTTTTGAGGCCAACTTTGTATGGACCCTCATTATTCTCCTTCGGCGAAGATGTGATTCGGAATTACAGATATGCAAGAGGTTGAATGTCGTTTGCTGATGTTTTACTGCGTTTAAATTACTTTGAAAGTTTTTTTTTTAATTATTTCGCTTAAAGCCAATAACTTCCGGACCTATTATAGCGATTTGTAAATTCCTCATAGTCTATACCAGAGTCTCTCAAACTTATACCTTAATGTACCCCATTAGTTTTCAAAACAACGGCGCAAAGGTGTAAGCAAAACAAAAATTGTATTTAAGTGATACTGACACATGCAAAGAAAATTCTATAGTATTAATTCATTTGAGGACTGGGGTTATTTCAGATTTAAATGGAGTCTATTATATGTGCAATTATGCTCAAAACATAGTGAAAATTTTGCGCCCCTTAGTAAATTAAGTAGTCATTATCACGCGAATTATTCGCGTATCCTCTGCGATTATCTGGCGTATACACTTTGAGAAATACTATTAAGAAGGTTACAGGTACTTATACTATTTAAGAATGTTACAGGCTTTATGAGAAGCTACGACTGTAGTGAATCAAACGCGAGTGAAAGTATGTGAGAGTCGCAATAATATATACTCTAGAAATTTCATATAAATCTAATAAATAGTATATATTATACGTATTACATTGTTCTAATCAAATAGCCTACTTAAATAATCTACTATACTGTACTTCTAGCTATTTTATTTAAAAATAACTTACTTGAATCTTAACTGTTTAATATTGCTTCCGTTGCCGACAACTCTCGTAAAATTAAAAAATAAATCATGATTTACATTAAAACATATGAAATCAAATTGTAAAATTATGTATATAAACTTTTTTATAAACTCTATTATTACTCTAGACTTACTTCTAAATACAGAAGCGAAATAATAACATAATTTTTATATCATAGCAAACAACAGGTGGCTCTCCTGTTGGATAGAGAATAACATCGCATATATACGCCTAGAATGTTACTCACGCATAGCTACCCAAGTGGCGGAATGATAATGCCTCATGTATAAGTTTCCCGGATGCCTTACCCACCAAAATTGAACACGACAGTGACAAGCGTTGATAATAATGCGACAGGAATAAGTAAAGCGGTGGTAATCACAAGATGTAGCGACGAGCGAGTCGTTACGAAACTGGTATAAAGGTTAAAGTAACCCCGCCCTAATTCGCGGGGATATATTATGGGGAAAACGAGTTAATAATATGTGTTCTTATTGAACCATGAATAGAAATGAAATTAATTACAATAAAAAATCTATATTAACAAAATCAAATACATCAGTACTTAAAGGTAAAATTTACTAGAATTTAATTTTATGTACATACATACATATCTTCACGCCATATCTATTACGGGATAGGTAGGTGCGGAGTACCATACATCACGATCCTTGTAGTCTTGTCTCGCTTCTTCCACATTTATTACCTACTCTCATCATACATACACATTGGTTACGAAGACTTTTGAAAGCGCCTTCGGACACTACTCAATCAATCTGATCATGCTACATCAATCTTGGTCTTCCCCGGTATTGTATATCTGTTTTGTTAACCTTTTATCTACCAGTTCGAACAAACGTCAACGGAGCATGCCCTTTCTCGTCTTTACACCAACACTTTCTTTCAAGCCTAACCTCTCTCCCACTTCCACATTACGAACCCGGTCCGCGAGTGTTACGTCACATATTTTTTGTAACGATCTTATATCGACCGCGTTGATTCTACTTTCATGCCTTTTCTGACATATCCAATTCTTACTTCCATACAGTAACGTTGAGATAAGCACATAGTTATGCAGGGTTAGACAGGCACCCTGATTTAAAACTGCTTTTAAGTTATCTCCCTAAAGCTCAATTCACTCTGCACACACTCTTCTTTCGACATCAGCGGTGTACCTTCTAAAAGCACATCCAACCATCCCTGCTAAAAGCACATCCAAGGTATACAAACTCATCGACTTGTTCCAGCACTACATCATCGACCACAACTCTTACATCCGTTCGGGTTGCTTCTGTTTCAAATACTAGAATTTTAGTTTTCTTCGCATTCAAATGAATGATGAATGATGAATGATGATTGTAAGAGTAAGGGCTTACATACTCTTACAATCATCATTCATAACTGTGACCGGTGTCTGGAGCTCAGATGGAGTTGAGTCTAATAACACAACGTCATCTGCATAAAGCAAGCAGTTCATCACTAGATCACTCATGCGCATTCCCACGTTCAATTATCTTAATATTTGGAGACACTTATCCAGATATATAGGATAAACAGGTGGGCTAACAACACAAAACTTCGCTTGACGCTGATATTTTCATCGAACCAGAGCGAAATGTGGCCGTCCACTTGCGCACAACATGTTTTGCAATTCCAGTAAATGGATATCAAAGCACGCAGTTACTACAATCGTGGCTACTAGGTGGTAGAGTTTAGTATTGTCTCGCCGGGGTCTGGTACCACCGCCTTACCCATTCCTACCGCGATAGCGTCAGTGCTTGTCATTGTCGTATTTCGGTTTGGAGGGGTAAGGTAGTCGGTAAACTTATGCATGAGGCATTAGACCTCGCTACAAGATAGCAACGCCCCATTTACATCTTTGGCGTCTATAGGCGATGGTTGACTCTTTCCATCAGGACACCCATCTGTTTGTTTGCTATCTTATGATATGAAAAACTCATCTACATCCAAGTCTGATATCTTGTCATGATCAATCTTTTCGCTCTATATCCTTTCAATCTCTTTGAATGGAACGCGCTATCGCCAATGTCTCCACTTTTGAAACTAACCCATATATCGGCTTGCTATCAAATAGTGGTCTGTTTCCAGATTGGGATCTCCGTAGGCGCGCGTATCCATCAAACAACTGCGGAGTCTACTATCAATCAAAATCAGATCTATCACACTGTTTTGGTCATCCCTTCTACATGTATACAAATGTATGTCCTTATGAAGGTGTATTGTGTCAGTCAGAAGAAGATTAATTTTACGTATTGACACAAATTCTAATTGTTAATTGTTTTATTATAGCCCAATGATATTTTACTTCATATCGTTATAACCTCTGTTGGTTATTAAAACTGTTCACGAGATTTAGAACAAATTATTAGTCATATTGATTATATAATATATGCACTTGTACTGTTTCACAAATGTTATTTGAATTTTATTTATTACACAAACACTTTTAAACTAACAGCCAACCGGTTTCGCCTATTAAAGCATCATCAGGGCTTTAACATTAACTTTTTCATTATACTATTGTAAAACTTAAGTAATAAATATACACAAAGACAAACTAAAATGCGAGTACATAAGGTAGATCTACCTTATGTACTCGCATTTTAGTTTGTCTATATGTAATATTTATTACTTAAGTTTTACAATAGTATAATGAAAAAGTTAATGTTAAAGCCCTGATGATGCTTTAATAGGCGAAACCGGTTGGCTGTTAGTTTAAAAGTGTTTGTGTAATAAATAAAATTCAAATAACATTTGTGAAACAGTACAAGTGCATATATTATATAATCAATATGATGCAGTTTCACCAAGTGCCGACGATGGAAAGTATAAATTATTAGTCACTTTGTTTTCAAAGTCAGAATAAATAAAATATATTAGGCACCTGGATGTTAATGATGCTGTTGGTAGTCACATCAATCGAACTGCGACAAACTGCAGCGATGTTTTTAAAGGATAAGAGTAGTAAAAGAGACAATTATCGTTCCACTTATTGGAAGAATATCCATTCAACAAAAATTAGCCAAACGTTTCTCATTTAGTCATTCTCGTTTTATTCATTCTGCCAGGCAGTTCGTACAGGGCGAAAGATTAGCTACACGAGTCACTACCATCGTGACTTCTAGGTGGTAGAAATCTGCAACGTTTCGTCTAGATATTTGGTCCCACATTACCTATTCCTGCCGCTACTGCATACGTCATTATCGTGTTATTTTAACGATGTAGATGAAGTTTTATACATAGATAAGGTTTTGCTTTGCTTTTTTTAAATGACAATAGCTGATAGCCTTAAGGGCTGTAAAAGCGACACCGGACTAGGGTGCGAGCGCAGTGAGAACATTCTGCTCTTAAATTTAAATTTGCCAATTTTTTATTTTTTTTATTTTTATTGCCTGCGCTAAGGGTTGTCTCCTGCGAGACCGAACCGAACTAAGCCGATTAGTGCGTCGTTTTGACTTATTACAGGGAGGAAGGGTAGTGGCATTTCGCTCCGCGCTAAGCGCAGGGCGAAATAGGGTTCTACGTTGACGTTGACCCCGAGGTATTTATATTATTTTTCTCATGGGATTGCTTTATCAAACATGGTGATGGTACCTATTATGAGGCAACAGCTTGTGTTACCCATGTCGGTTTCAGTTAAAAGTACATTGCTGCCCTTTTTTCGGTTAAACCTCAAGGCGCCACATCTTGCATCTTTCATTGCTTACATACTGCAATCTTTTTGAGATGAACAAGAGCGTCCCTTGTGTAGAGATAGTATAATAGGGGCGAGAATACCAAACCCTGCGGAACTCCTGCCTCTATTGATCTGGAGGAGGAGAGCGTTCCTTCTACTCCGAACCGGAAGCGGCGGTTTGATAAGTAGTCTCTCGTATGATGAGTATGAGCCTATCTGGCATCCCCATTTGGTATAGTTTGTTAACTAAACCATGATGCCAAACTACATAAAACGTCTTCGCTACATCGAAAAATTGGGCACATGTACCTAGCAGTTTTTGTCTGTTACAACCCATCAGTATGTGCTCCGTGAGTCGGTGCACTTGATGGATACACGAATGTGTAGATCAGAAACCAAACTGCTTGTTTGGGATCAGCTCTTTTTTAGACATACTTAAATTAATCTTTCGTATATATTTGCTATTGAATTAATTAAACTAATCAGACTTTGCTTTTTGAGTTTACCTATAAGTACATTTAGTAGGTTTATACAGTTTAATAGTTTAATAAAGCGCCATTTCACTCCCTCATCTCGCCCTCTCTCTCTCTATCAACTACACAGACCACATGAATACGTGATCAATTATATTTCACTTCACTTCATTTCATTTCATCTCGTAAATTACCAATTGATGATATGTAGTTAAATATTACTTCAGTACTTTGGGAGATGACGCTAATGACATTCATATTTCAATATATATGTGATTTTAGAAAAACAAAATAACGAAGCTTGGGCGACCGTAGACTAGATGATAATATAAAAAATACGTACTCATACAATGTAAAGCTGGTAATTCATCAAGCCTCTTTCTGCACACCGTACAAAACTTCCGTTTGTGGTGTGTGGGCTCCGACCAACAGTGAGCCACTGGGTTCTGAAAGAAACAAACAAAAAACATCATTTTAAATACACATAAATTGCCACGCTACTCGTGGTTAAGCCATTTGGCTGATATAATTCCTTAATACTTTAAAATCCACCCAAAAGGGTATGAAATCAGAGGATGATCAATTATTCAGTCATTGATTTTAATGTACCACGTACGTATTACTTTTCGTCGAATTAATTTTTTGTTAAAAATATATTATTTAATATTATACCTTTTTGTGTATTCATTCTAATATCAAGTGGCAGAAAACGGTATTAAAATGGCCAAAACAGGTATATAGTTGCCGGATCCACAGCCGATTTATTAAAATAGCTAGTCGATCAGCATTTACCGTGAGTAAAGTCGATGTTTCTCGTAATTCATAAATGGATACACACACTAGTTGGTAGAGTTTCGCAACGTCTTGCTCGGAATTGGTATCTCCGCCTTAGCTATTCCTGCCCCAATAGCGTCAATACTTATCACTGGTGGTGGGGGTGCATATGATAGCATTACAATCCCGCTACAGACACCATTAACATCTTTAGTGTCTATAATCAATGGCTACGTCTATCCACCAGAAGACCCATCTGCTTCTTTAATAAAAACATCCCTTTAATAATATTTGAGTGAAATACAGAGTTTAAAACCACAATTATACATTCAATATTTTATATGAGGGTGGATTAAAAAGTACTCGGCCTAACACACATCCATTCAATTCTAAAAATCAAATCAGTCGGACATACTTTCTGTTTTAACAAAGCAATCGGACATACTTTCTGCCGTCATTAAGTACCTCCATAAGAAGGGGCTATCACCGAAAGCCATTCATGATGATATGGTCAGTACATTAGGGGATTCTGCTCTGTATTATTCATGCGTCAAAAAATGGATAGCAGAATTCAAGCGTGGCAGAGAGAGTGTGAAAGATGAACCCCGATCTGGAAGGCCTTCGACGTCCACTACTGACGAAAATATTAAAAAAGTACTTGATTTAATTATGGGAAACCGCAGATTATAAATGAGAGAGATAGCCGAGGTTATAGGCATCTCTTATGAATGAACTTAAAATGTCACAGTCAGCGAATTGGGTTTCCAAAAAGTGTCTGCGAGGTGGGTTCCGCGATCGCTTTCAGTTGAACAAAAAAAGGACGCAATTGACTATTTCACTTGACTGTTTGGGAGTTATTTGAAGCCGATGCAGATGATTTTTTGTATTTTTTGTAACAGTGAACGAAACATGGGTTCATTACTGTATGCCAGAAACAAAACAACAATCAAAACAGTGCAAAAGACCTGGTTCACTGCCCCGCAAAAAGGCTAAGGCAATTTAATGCAAATAAGGTAAATTTAAGGCAAATAAGGTAATGGCTTCAGTATACTGGCACTCGAAGGGTGTGATTATGACCGATTATCTTGAAAGGGGTCAGACTATTAACTCTGATTACTACTGTGTCTTACTACGTCGTTTACGAGAGAAAATAAAAGAAAAACGTCCAGGAATGCTCAGAAGAAAAGTCCTATTTCATCAAGATAAAGCCCGTGTTCACACGTCTGTGTAATCAATTTTATTTATTTATTTTTATTTTTATTTTCGACAAACGACGAAGTCAAAATAGCAGTAGACGCATATTTTAACTCTAAGGAAGAATCATTTTTACAACGGTCTAAATGCTTTAAATGGGAGATGGCAAAAGTGAATCGAACTTGATGGTGATTATGTAGAAAAATCAAAATATAATTGATTTAGTGTGTGTTTATTTTCTTGGTTAGACCAATTACTTTTCAATCCACCCTCGTATTAAAACACTTGTACTGTTTCACAATAAATTACTACATATATTATCCAATCGGTTTCGCTTCTAATGATGATGATGCTTATTTATAGGCGAAACTTAACACACAACCATAAAAAAACTATTCAAAATTATTGCCCCAATACACTAAAAAATTAAAATAACGAATCTATATATTTCAACTTTACCACGTTATGTTAGATAGCATTGTTCTTTAGGTACGACGCTCTTTCGTATTCCCTAGAGGAAGGTTATCATTGTTAATCGTAATCAATTAGAATGGTATTATAGTCCATTTTACCTTAATAAGGCTCGGCGCCACCCCACAGCACGGTGTCACCACTTGCCCCACGCATCGCTCATGTACAATGAAGTTGCATACTGAAAATAAAAATAATGGGATTAATACTTTCTAGTTGTTTATTAACGTTAAACTAGCTGACCCGCGCAGCTTCGCCCATCAGTGTCAATAATATAATCTTTCATACAAATTTTCATCCTTTATTTTCGCTCTTATGGCTAATTTTGAAAAAAGTAGGTAGACTCCGTGACTTCAACTTCCTTATCAATTAAAGGTGTCGTTCAAATTCCATCAAAATCAGTTCAGCGGTTAAGCCGTGAAAGTATAATAGACAGACAGACTTTTGCATTTATAATATCAGTATGAATGCTAGATTAGTTCTTTTTATCTTAAACAAATATAGGCAGTAGTAACTTAGATTTAGGACTTATTTTATATCATGGGATATCAAAAAATCAGACGGCTCTCCTGGCTGTAGGTAAGATACGACAATGACTTATGCGTAGTTTCAATCGTAGGAATCCATGATATAATTTTTGTTACAATATAAGATGTCAGATAAGGCTCCTATCCTAATGGGATTAGACAACCATCGCCTATAGGCAACGAAGTTGCACGTGATGCGTTGGCATTCGCGTAGCAAGGCTGTGTGTAATTTTTTTGACTATTATACAATCCAAGTCGCAAAATACATTAGCGACGTTAAAGCGACAGGAATAGGTGAGGCGATGGTCCTTTGCGCGGGCAAGACGTTGCAGAACTCTAGTAAATTGTAATTTAGCTTGTTCCTGAAATGAACAAGTTAGTAATGTATATGGAGAAAATAGTCGACATTCTCTTAGACTTACTTATATATAATTACTTATATATAATTGTTATTAATACTAAAGAGAGGACAAAGGAAGGAGAGGTGGCAAGTAGACAGCAGTAAAATGAATCCCACGGTACAATACCCGACAGTTTCAGAATTAACGCTACACCGAACAACATGAATTATAATAGTCTTCAATTTCATTTTCTTTTTCAATAACTTCAACTGGACCATTTCGATCCTTAGAAGGTTTGCTTATGCCTGCCGTATGCGTTCAGATTTACGCTGGATTCCCCACTCGGAAACTACCTCATGACGTGGTGCGGTCATACAAGTAATTCACATATTATGTGTAATATTATATTCTATACTATATTATTTTAAGATTTATATTTTTTAGTTAAATTTTGATTTAAAAAGTGACTATCTGTAAAAAAAATTGATTATGACGAGTACAAATAACTTGACAAAGTTTAATTGATTCAAGTAATTTTGGTTTCTAATGTAAGAATCTCGCATATCTGTGTGTATATATATGTATATATATATATATATATATATATATATATATATATATATATATATATATATATATATATATATATATATATATATATATATATATATATCCTACTTTCAATATTGATATAGGAAAGGAGGATAGTTTGTATTTATATTTATTTAGTTATTTATTATACTAGAATAAAAAAGATATGGTATTGTTGTTTTACCTTATGTTTAAGCTAAATACCACAAAAATCAACAAACTTATAGCGTTTTTAAATGTAACATGTAAATAACGTCATACCGATACGAAACACCAATTGCTCTTTTCGAACGAAGAACGTATGGTAATAAGAATATCATGTTGCAAAGCAACCAACGTCTAAAGTAGATTTCAATAGTTGCTTTGTGGTCTAGGTTCAACCGCAAGGTCTGCATGTAAGTTAATCTTCCATGATTACATATTAAAAGAATTACAAAATAAATTGATGTGACGCATACAACAAATACATTTTTCCCCGTGTTGGTTCCGGGCTCCTTTGAAGAATAGACCAACTGCCGTTCTGCTAGGTAGGTCGTAAAAGACGACTGATTGGCTATGTGAGTCACTACCATCGTGGCTACTGGGTAGTAGAGTTCTGCATTGTTTCGCCCGGGTCTGGTACCACCGCCTTGCATATTCCTGCCGCAATAGCGTCAGTCCTTGTCACTGTCGTGTTCCGGTTTGGAGGGTAAGTTAGCCGGTAAACTTATGCACATGGCATTAGACCTCGCCACAAGATAACAACGCACCATTAACATCATTGGTGTCTATAGGCGATGGTTGACTCTTTCCATCAGGAGACCCATCTGCTTGTTTGCTATCTTGTGGTACTAACAACTGGGTAACAGTATAATAAATACCTACACGCCTTTTACTTTTCGAAGCATGCAGAGCATTTTCAACGATTTACTAGCTTGTCGGCTTGCAAAATATGTGGTGATAACTATCGCTGGTTATGGCTAATAACTATGGCTTTGTTGTCCGCCATATTTGCTGGACATAATAAATTGGTGAAAGCTTATAAAGCTTTTTTCTGAATTTTTATAACCACTGGTCTGGGGGTGAATTTTTATACAAGAATCAAGCAAGCAATAGTCCTCACCGCACATTGCCCCACCAAAGCTCATGGTTGGTGGTAATAATTTATTATTTAAACGATTATTACCGTCTTGTGATCATTAGAAATAAAGTAGGCCTTGAAGTTGCATAATCGGCATTTTAAGAACGAGTAAGCTTTTTTAATGCAGCTTTTCCGAACGCATGCGATTGAGGGACCTGAAATGTATGCGTTCGGAAATATTCTTAAGCGTAATTACTTCAAAAGAAGAGTAGGTCAGAACAAAAATTAGTACTTCAACTACTGCAAGCGTGAGTCGCATTTTTACACGTAGGGTTACATTCAACGAAACAATAAGACATTTTTATCCCCTACTAGCTGTCTCGGCATACGTTGTTCTGAGTTTTTAACTACTCTTATTTTTTTTCACCTTTTAAACCTTCCCTGGAATTAAGTTAATTCAAAACCAAACATAGCCAAATCGTTTCAGCCGTTCTCGAGTTTTAGCAAGACTAACGAACAGCAATTGATTTTTATATATAAGATTATTTAAACCAAACGTGCCTAAAGGAAGATGACAATTTTTATATTACTACTAAATTAATTCACTAGCTGACTCGCGCAGCTTCGCCCGCGAGTAGATAAACATGTCGTCAAGATAGCTTTGCATACAAATTTTATCCCCTATTTCAACCTTTTAAAGGTTGATTTTTTTTTAAAAAAATAGCCTATGTTTGACCCCGGCTCTTCAACTACTTCTATGCCAAATTTCACAAAAATCTGTCCAGCTGTTTAGCCGTGAAAACGTAACAGACAGACAGACAGACAGACTTTCACATTTATAATATTAGTATGGATATGGATTTGTGCGCGTTCCCATCACGGATTAAACTGAATACGCCTTTCCAGGCAATTTCTCAGGTAGTCAGTGTCACTTGCATTTATACAAATAAATATAGAGTTACAATACTTACCAATGAAATGAAATTACTCCAGAGGTATTCCTTGAGCTTAGGCACAATATGGCATATTTCTATTTTTAACGACATAATATACATTTACATACATTTGCTCATATGAACGGCTACGCATTTTACGCCCATCACCTTGTCTATTAGTATTTGTGTGGTCTGTGGTTCTCATTATTCTGCCGTTCTGTCAGGCAGGTCGTAAGAGGCGACCGATTTACTACGTGTCACTGCCGTCGCGACTACTATAGTTACTCTTTAGTAAGTAGTACATACAGTTCTTTAACTGAAGAACTTTTTAATTTATAATTTTTATAATTTAACTGCTAACCTAACGTAACCAAATTAGTCGGTAGACTAATGCATGTGGCACTGCGATCCCACCACAAAGGGATGGCAGTGCCATTATGCATGCATAAGTCTACCGACTACCTCCCTCTAAACCGGAATATGACAGTCACAAGCTTGACGCTATTGCGGCAGGAATAGGTAAGGCGGTGGTACCATATACCAGGGCGAGACGTTGCGGAACTCTACCACCTAGTAGTGACGACGGCAGTGACACGTATAGTCAATCGGTCGCCTCTTACGACCTGCCTGACAGAACGTCAATTGGTCTATTCTTCAAAGGAGCCTGGAACAACACGAGGAGAATTCTACAAACTATACAAATACGAAATATACAAAATATACAAGAGACAAACGGAAAGCCAGTAGAGCCCTTGGCGTCTCATTGATGCCCTTTGGGCACGAAAAACTAAAAAAGCAAATAATGAACTGATACCGTGTTTTTTAAATATCATTATACAATAAATAAGTGGCTCTTTTGAAAGAAAGATAATCCATCGTCTATAGACATCAAGGATGTTAATGGTGCGTTGCTATCCGTGCGGCAGAGTGGTAATGCCACATGCATTAGTCTACTGTTTACCTTATTCTTCAAACCAGAAGACGACAGTGACAATCTTGACGCTAATGCGGCACAAATATGTAAGGCGGTGGTAACATCCTGGGCGAGACGTTGTGGGACTCTATCACCTAGTAGTGACACGATTTCCTTGGTGGTAGAGTCCCGCAACTAGCAGAATACCATGATGGTCTATTCTTCTAATTAACTGACATTAAAAAGTAGTAAAAAGAGCAATGAATTTTAAAGGCACAATTTAAAAACAAGTTTTGGGACAACTCTGTACCACAATTTTATTTGTTGCTGCTGCAGTAACGTCAATGTTAGGCAGTCGCGTAGCAACCACGTAGGTAGGTATTTTTGTGACAGTTACGGTGGTAAAAATAATCGGCTACATATTAATAATAATTTGTTATTTGCGGAAGACGTTCATCACTTACTTATCCGCTACACTAAACTATATAAAAATTATCGTCATCGTTATCGACAAAAATCAGAAATAATCGCAACTTTCTTTGCTTAAAACTGACCTAGATCTGGCAAACTGAAAATTTGTAAAATCTTTCACCCCAGTTTGAAAAGGAACAATTTTGCTTATATAGTCTCAAAACGAGGAAGCCAACTGAGACCTTACAAATATTTTCCGTTTGGAACGCTTCCAACACTCACTAAGCTGAGATCTAGCAGTATACGAAGTTAGTGTTCTCACTTTTCAGTGGGCTCAATTATTGCTATGAATATCAACAACAACCTTTTGTGTGCAATTTCAAAATGAATCTCGATTTATTTAAAAAATTGTCGAAAAAGTTTTTGGATATCTAGTTTAGCTTAGGGTCATTCTAATAGTTCCAAATTTAGTTATAAAACTCTAAAAACCCATATTATATAGCTTATATTATATTATATTATATGCTGGAGACAAAATTTTCGTGAAATAAAAATGTACTTAGTGATTATAATATATATTCTTTGTGTGAAATAAAATAAAATATTTATTTGCAAGAATATTGGTGATCCAAGTTATTAAAAATGGATAAGAAGCTACCAATAGATTTAACTATGATATGGTGTACAAATATTTATTAAAATTATCATATTATATCCTATGTAATTTATGAATTATGTGAGTCGATTTCTTTACAATTACGACCGTATTGGTACGCGGCCCCACACTGAGAGGATCTAGCGGAAGAAACTCAGCCGGCTTGTCTTTTCTTTCTAGTTATTCTTAAATATACAATATGTCATCAAAACCCAACCCGATCGATAAAGGCGTTGTTTTGTAGCTGAATAACAATCATAATATTATATGACATCATTTTACTATTTTGTGGATGGATAGATAGAAAAATCTTCCCAAATCAAAATAACTTATTTCATTTCTTTTCAAATATTACTACGTTTTACCATTATATGATAAAATTAAACTTATTTACCGGATATGTCAAATATTAAAGAGCGACTCAAGTTTTTACGCAATATTGAAATGGATAAATATCTTCTGCCTAGAGTAAATATTACTGTGTATGGTAAAAGGATGCTACAATATACTTAGCCTTGTGTCTGAATGAATCACCTACCGCACAGCCACGCACTGCTTCTCCCCCGTAGGTGATAGCGTGATAATACGTAGCCTATATGTTGACCCGACCTGTTAGTAATATTCATGCAAAATTTGAAGTAAATCTATGCAGTACTTTTTGAGTTCACCCCGGACATACATACAGACAAACAGACAAAAATTCTAAAAACTATATTTTTGGCTTCAATATCGATTGTATTCTTTTAAAAAAATATTTAATGTACAGTTTTGACTTTCCTACGATTTTATTATATGTATAGATAAGTGATAATTATCTCTTTATATTAGAGAAGCTATCTGCTTGCTTACTATCCCGTAATGTTAATACTAATCTTTTTAACAAAAAAATAAAACGAAGAAAAGTTGTACGTGGTCATATATTAATATCAATTAGTGAACAATTAATCATCCATACCCTTACGGTTGGAATGAAATGGGACCACTCGGAGTATACCCATTCCAATAAAAACTGGCCAAGTACGAGTCGGACTCGCTCACGAAGGGTTTCGTACAATCCCTACTCAAATTTCTAACTATTTATTAAGATCGAGTAAAAAATGCTTAAAAATTACATTTGTTGTATGGGAGTCCCCTTTAACATTTACTTTATTTTTATTTAACTATTTATTTTGAAAGGTACAACTAAATATTCTGCGAAAATTTTAAGCGTCTACCTGTTACCGTTATTAATATTGAGCAAAAAATACGAAAAACACGTTTATTGTATGGGGACCCCACTTAATTTTTTTATTTATTTTTGTATTTGTTGTTATAGCGGCCATGGAAATACATAGTTTGTGAAACTTTTCAGCTTTCTATCACGACGTATCAGTTACAGCCTAGTGACAGACAAACAGACGGACAGACAGACAGCGGAGTCTTAATAATAGGGTCCCGTTTTACCTTTTAGGTACGGAACCCTAAAAAATAATTAAAATCGGACTACTCTGTAATAGCTTTTTACATGCATGGTCTAAAATAAAAAAAATACACGTCGAGTTGAGAACCTCCGGTTGAAAATTATTACAGCAGCCACGGCCAGCGGGGTATCTAGTACACTATATAGCATAGGTGATACTACAGCGAAATGCATAGCACGCAACAGGTCAAAAACATAACGTGCTGGCGCGGCGGCTCGTGATGTCACGACACCACTTGTCTTGCCCTCCACGACAGTTTTATTACCACTTTGAACACTTTTCATCAGGTTTTTTTGCTATGAAAAAGCGGAAGTTTTTTTTGTAATTTTTTATATTATAAGATAGCTGATAAGCCAATGGCTCTCCAAAGATGTTAATGGTGCGTTGCTGTCCTTGCGGGGCCTTAGTGCCACATGCATAAGTTTACCGGATAGCTTGACCTCCAAACCGGAACAAGACTGCCACAAGCACTGACGCTAATGGGACAGGAATAGGCAAGGCGGTGGTACCAGACCCGGGCGAGAGACTGCAGAAATCTACCACCTAGTCACGTTTATAGTAACTCGCATAGCTTTCGCCTCTTACGAACTACCTGGCAGATCGGCAGATGGTATATTCTTTAATGGAGTCCGGACCAACAGTATTTCTTCAAACTTATTAATAAATTATTTAAAAAATGTGGAAGTACTAAATCCAGTCGATCCAATTTAGAACAATCGTTCCTCTTAACATTCTATGAGGAAGTGTGTGTGTGTGTGTAACGTGGTTCATCTCAATATACAAACCAATTTAAATATAAATTGTATGTCTAAATCTATCCATGAAAAATGTGGTGGTACTAAATCCGGCCGATCCAATTTAGAACAGTCGTTCCTCTTAAGATTCTATGAGGAAGTGTGTGTGTGTGTGTGTGTGTGTGTGTGTGTGTGTGTGTGTAACGTGGTTCATCTCAATATACAAACCAATTTCAATATAAATTGAATGTCTAAATCCATCCATGAAAAGTGTGGTGGTACTAAATCCGGCCGATCCAATTTAGAACAATCTTAACATTCAATGAGGAAGTGTGTGTAACGTGGTTCATCCTAATATACAAATCAATTTCAATATAAATTTTATGTCTAAATCCATGCATTTGAGATAATATTTAGAAAATTTAAGACTTTTTATAACCAAGACGGCCTGCGGGCAACATAACTCTTTGAAAGTTCACTGCAGCTTTCTTTCTATATCTATACGTCTGACAATTACGATTCATGATACGAACAAAATATGTTCAACTTGAATGAAAAACTTCGAGCCCCTTTTTTTAAGACAATTATGCGAATGTTCGAGCTTGAAATTTGGCACAGTTAAAATTTAAATTGCGAAGGACTGCACAAACCTATTATCTATACATATAATAAAATCGTAGGAAAGTCAAAACGTACATTGAATATTTTTTAAAAGAATACTTGGGGCGTGATCTACAATCGATACCGAAGCCAAAAATGTAGTTTTTAGAATTTTTGTGGTTTTTATGTTTGTTTGTCTGTTTGTCTTTCTGTTTGTCTGTATGTATGTCCGGGGTAAGCTCAAGAAGTACTGCATGGATTTACTTCAAATTTTGCATGAATATTACTAACAGGTCGGGTCAACATATAGGCTATATATTATCACGCTATCACCTACGGGGGAGGAGCTGTGCGGAGTAAACGAAGTCCACGCGGACGAAGTTGCGGGCAACAGCTAGTTTTTAAATAATATGTATTAGGAATACATTAAATTAATAAAAATAAACTTTACACACATATTCATGTGACATACATGATCATATACACTCATGTATGTTATTTTCTTTAAGGTTAAAGTCTGTTTTCAAACTTAAAACAGATTTATTGTTCAGTCTATAGTCAAATTTCGACCACAGGATGGTTGCTAGTAACTTACTAGCAACCACCCTGTGGTCGAAAGTAATAGGCCTAACAATGCACTTGCAGTTACGTTTTATGATATTTTAAATATATAATTTAGAAAAAGTTTATAAAGAATTTAATTTACTTGAAGGCTAGAATGCCGTAATTTGATTACTTTCAGTAATCAATATAAAGCAAATAATAAAGTTTTGATAGCACCTTTTCAGAAGCACTAGGTTTTTTGGTGGTCAGAGGCAGCAGCATACACTTGCGCTATCAGTCACAATTTTTAGAACTTAAAAAACTATGTGGAATGCTGTTTCGAAAATTAAAATCGAGTTAAAGTTTCAAAAGTTAAAATACTAAAATTACGTTGTTACTAAACTACTAAAGTACTAAAATTACGTTAAAGCAAACTTATTTAATATTTTTAAAATAACTTTCAGGCTAATGTACCGATTTATTTAAAAATCTAGCCAGCTTTTTACCTAAAAGACTGGGTCAAATACCATAAATCAGATTAAAATTGGTTGATTCGTTCAGCATTAATCAATGACGTAAATTTTTGAAAAAAGTTTTTTTGACATTTCTTCGTCATTTTTTTACCTATTGATTTGCAGCTAGATATATAAAACAACTACGACCTCAAAAATTGCTTTGACTATCATTCACAGGATCAAAACCGATCGCCATTTTAAAAATATACATTTTTTCAAACATCAAAATACTATGTATTATTTTTACGAACTTTAGATTTTGAACTCTGAGTTCAAAAATTCATGCTTAGGTATAATTTTTGCTTCATTAAGCTTAAAATACCTCCATTGAGAGAATAGTTTCATGAATGACCTACAGAGTCAACCGGTTTACAGATTTTTAAATCAAATTTTTTACTAGAGCCGTTTGTTGTTTGATATCCTATCCTATAAAATTGACATTTTAATGTTTTTGGGGGTTACATTTTCTAACCAATTAATGCAAGTTGATGTAATAAACCAAATGGCATACCCTCACTCGTGCTGTGAAAGCAACGGTGCCTCCGTACAACTTCATATTTGTCTACACAAATATAAAGTCGGATGGAGCATTCTCATCTGAAGGGATCGATAGACGCGCGCATGCCCAGGATCTCTCTCGCAAACTCCAATGAATAGATGTACCTCATTATGATGTATCGAAGTCAAATGTAGCTATTGAATTCGTGGTTATTTCTATAGACTTTCTATATTTAGTTGTATTTAAGCATGTCATATACATGTTAATTTACGGTTTTGAATATGTATATCATTTAAATTGTAATTTAAAAAAACAATTCTCAATACTTCGTCGTGTTTTATTTGTATGTTCACCTATATTATAAGTGCATCAAGTTAAAAAAAATCTCTTTGTTTTATCCACACCTTTTACACCTTTTTTCTTTCCTTTGATCTTAAGATCTAGGTGGGATGTGATATTGATATTTCAGGACACGTGATTTGCAGCTATTTTACCGATGCGATTTTCTAGGGTAACACCAATAATTACTTCTAGATTTAACTTTAAAACGTATATTTAGATGTTACTAATATTATGATTTATCAAAAAAGGCCACTGATATGATACATAGGTCCATGACTACGCATTTGCAATACGTTGCGTGATTAGTTTTTGTAAATCCTACAGGAACACTGCATTTTATCGACAGAATAATTTTTAACGCAGTAAAATTACAACAACTAACTTCCCATTTCCTGTATTTGCGAAACCCTCACCAAATTAAAATGGGACCACATGGGGAATATATTCTCTCAAAAAATTTTTTTTTTAAATCCGTTCATAAATGACCAAGTTCTGAGGTAACAAACATTACAAAAAACATACAGCCGAATTCGGCTATGATATGTCAATTGATGGAATTCTAGTATTAATCTTTATATCAATTGCTGTTCGTTAGTCTCGCTAAAACTCGAGAACGGCTCAACCGATTTAGCTAATTTTGGTTTTGAATTAATTGTTGAAGTCCAGGGAAGGTTTAAAAGGTGAGAAAATATAGAAAAAAAATATGAGAAGTAAAAAATAAGTAGTAAAAAAGGCAGAACAACGTTTGCCGGTTCAGCTAGTTAAGGTATAAATCTATCAGTGTGAACATTTTCAATTAATGGTGTACAGCTATTTTTTCGTGATCAATTATCATTCCCCCGTGTTGGTCTGGGCTCCTTTTAAGAATAGATCAACTGCCAGGCAGGTTGATAAACACGACCGATTGGTTATACATATCACTACCATAATGACTACTAGGCCGTAGAGTTCTGTTACGACTCGCTCGGGTTTTTGATACTACCGCCTTACCTATTCCTTCTGCAGCCGGTAGACTTGTGCATGTGGCTTTGCAATCCCGCTACACGGAGAGCAACGCACCATTTACATCGTTGGTGTCTATAGGCGATGGCTTCTGTTTCTATCAGGGGAGACATCTGCTTGTTTGCTGTCTTATGATTTAAAAAAAAACTACTACTACCAATAGGTGGTGGAGTTGTGTAACGTCTCGCCCGGGTTTGATATCATCGCCTTACTTATTCCCCTTACAATAGTACCAATGTCGTGTTACGGGTTGTAGAGTTTAGTAGACTGTAATGCAAGTAGTATCATCATTCCGCCATACAGATAGCAACGTGCCTTAACAACTCTGTTGTCTATATGTGATGGTTACCTCCTTCCATCAAGAGAGTCATTCGCTTGTTTGCTATCTTATAATTTAAAAAATACATATACTAGTGTTTCACAATATAAAACACGTCCAGATGAAAAATCGTGTGTTGTTAAATGGGCTAGTTAAAAAACTATTTAATAATTCAACTTAATAGGTATTAACCAAAAAACTATTTTTTTTTAAATAACAACATTTATATTAAAAATTCGCTGTTTAAAATCGGCATTAATATTTACCGCGAAAGCGTTCTTGACTAATATGGCGTCCTAATGACATCACCCCGTGGTAATATCTACATTACATAGGTACTTGAAAATTACATCAAGATGATGTTTTACCACGGCTTGACGTAACACTTCCTGATCTGCTGGCTTCACTGTAACGTGACTTAATGTTTATGTTTACCGAATTTATATCTTAAAATATTATTAATCCTTATTTTTTATACCGAACTAGCTGCACCCTGCGCGCTTTGCTACGCCACCAACTAAAATAAATTCGAAGGAAAAGAATTAACATTACCAACTCAGAAACATTTATGGACTCATGCACAACAACTATATAACTTCGCTAAAGATCATCACATGATCAAATGCATAGTTTACGATTTTATAAAGGATATACATTCATTTTTAAGGTTCCGTACTATAAGGTAAAACGGGTCCCTATTACTAAGCCTCCATTGTCTGCCTGTCCGTCTGTTTGTCTGTCACCAGGCTGATTCTCAAAAACCGTGAAAGCTAGAAAGCTAAAATTTTTACAAATAAGTTATGTAAACTACTCTAAAATAACTTTAATAAAACTCAAGGTCATATAACTGTTTGACTATATAACAAAAATCTTTGTTGGGGTTGATGGTACGGAACCCTTCGTGCGCTAGTCCGACTCGCACTTGGCCGATTTATATACATATGGATATTTTAGTTTTTTGTTATCTGCGTATCACAATTTTATCGTTAAAAACTACAACATGCCCGATTTATTCTTAGTAGACACAAGCCTATAATTATACCCATAAGTTATTTGGTGTAATACTTAGAACGAAAACTTGAGATGTGTTTAAGAATATTACTCGCAGACTAGTGTGAGATATATAGGTATATATATATATATATATATATATATATATATATATATATATATATATATATATATATATATATATATATATATATATATATATGGTGCTATCAATAAACCTATTTGATCATGCTCGTAAATTAGTGCTCTTTTGTCGATTCCACGACTCAGCATTGCGTGATGATGAATGAGACTGAATGAGCGTTGACATTTACGATCAAACTTCACTGTATATGTAGAAAAAGTACAGAAAATAAACATTTATATTTAAATCATAATTGGATTTCAACCTCACTGGACTCTCATTTAACTGGGCCGTTGGGCGGCTTGACTTCGATTCCTGACTGTCAAATATCGACACGTCCCAAGAACAAAATCGTACGGAGAGATCAGACGAAATTGGTTTTATAATAAAATTCGCATTAAACACGCATAAAGCCAAAAGACAATATATTTTTTATAGTTATTGGTCTTTTGCTTTTGGAAATGCTCAAGTGAACATCATCTTATGTACAATGCACTCCCACAAACAAATATATTGTAATTTGCTGGTTTGCAGATACGATATTGTTCTTGGGACGTGTCGAATTATGTATGTGGCAAGTAGAGATGTTTAAGTTTTGGGGTTTATTAAGGCGCGGTGTTACCTCAACATTCACAAAACTGGGTTTCTTTGACGCTCGAATACGAGGAAACCCAAGGAAAATATCCCACGCAAAAAATACAGAGTATAGAAAAAGGTCTAAAGAAAAATGTTAACCGAATAGAATATTAAATATGCTTTATTAAATCGTAATTTGCTTCACAAAAAAAACTTTGGCGTCGAAACTCTCTGTATTTTCAGTGGTTTCTTCTTCTCTACAAGTTTCTTTAAAAAATCTAATAGAAATAAAGTTTTATTAAAACTATAACCTAACAAATATTGAATTTAATGCGTATATTCTGAGTAATTTAAGGAAATCCTGCAAATTAAATGTTTATTTGCAGTCTAGTTACAGTTTAATAAAATATTCTTGTTTGATTTGCTTTGCAATTTTTAACCTTATTTAAAGTGATGTAAATGTCAAATTAGGTTACGCGCTAATATGCGTTGTGTGAGTGATTTCGACGTTTTTAAATCGTTGTCATTAAGCGCCTTAAGTGATATATTTTTTTTGTATATGTACTAGCGATTGCTCTATGGTCGAAGTTTGGTTATACACTATATTAAAATCTCTTTTGACATTCACCATAATCAAAATAGTATATAAATGTGTGTATGTTATGATACATGTAAAATGCGTGATAGGATAGGCAATGTTTATTTTTATTAAATTAATGTATTTTTAATATATATAATATACTTCCTTCTACCACATTAACTGTACCCAATAATATGATGAATGATATACATCCCTACAAATTTTAACTGTACCCAATTGCTTACCCCTTATTTCACGTAAATTTCGTAAAAAGGGGTGTTGAGTTTACGCTTTACGAATTAATCTGTACGCTTTATTTTACGAATAAAAGAGTAGAAAAGTGATTTCTGTACGTAGAAGTATTTCAAAAAATATTAATGGGGTCGGTTAAAATATCAATAACAGAAGCGAAAAAACGAATTATTAGAATTTGTCTGTCGTTCTGTTAATTTGTGCGTCAATCACATAAAAATTACTGGACAGAAAATAATGAAATTTGGCATGGTAATAGCTGAAAGCTTGGAACAATATATAGGATACTTTTTATCCCAAAATTCGGCACCGTTCCCGTAGGATAGGGGATGAAAGTCAAAACACATATTTAATTCATTAACCTGTAGTCGGAAACCCTTTATTATTTTTTGTTCGAAAGGAGATACTATAAAGATTGTCCCTTAAAATTTTCAAGGTCATCAGTTTTGTAATTCAGAAGTTACAGACATCATAAGTTTCAAAGGCTTCCGGGTGACAAATCCAGTTAAACGTGACACCGGGAATGTATAGAAACCATTGAACGTACGGCTCATTATAAGTTAGCGTTACATTTCATGGTGTTCCTTTAATGGCTATAACCTGGGAGAATCAGTTTTAGAATATACTTACCCGTTTTTAGTAAATGTTATACTGTAATTTTACTGTCTTAAAAATATTTTAAATATGTGTACAACGTAAGCCTAAAATATTGACCTCTTATAAAGCCATAATAAATATTTTTCATGAAATTTTGCATATATAATGTCCGGGGTACAGAAAACAGCACAGGTTACCTTTTATGCCTGTTCTCGACGGAACCGCCATATTGCGAATTACACGCGGACGTAGTCACGGGCAAAAGCTATTATATAGATACTAGCTGTCCCGCGCAGCTTCATCCGGCTAGAGTAACATGTCATTAATGTTATCCTTCATCCTCTAGTTCAGTCCCTTAGGGATTGATTTTTGATAAAAAGCCTATGTTTGACCCCGTATTTTCAAATATTTCCTAGCCAAATTTTATCAAATTCAATTCAGAAGTTTAGCTGTGAATGCGTAACAAGCAGACAGACTTTCGTATTTGTAATATGTGAACATATTACGATGTATGTAAAAATTATTAACAAGTGTGCAGCTAACACTTGTTAATAAAAAAGCAGACAAAAAGAGATACCTTCAACGACTAGAAAAGGCGTCGACAAATTTTTCTCATTTTCAATCCTAAGCGGGTAGATAATATTCATATCACAGGTCGCGGTATAATCGCGGTTATTCCAATCTGTTACCTAGTAGAATTCACCCTAGGGTAAATTCCGGGAAACATATGTCCTAAAATTTACCCTATGCTAAGTTAAAAAATGGAATTTTCTTTGGATTCTTATTGCGATTTTTCACCCTAGGTACTACAATCAGCGTGTCTATTTATAATATCTTTATGAGTTTTATAACTAAATAAATTGATTGTTGTTATATTTTGAACCCGGTTAAACGGTGCGGAGTAGCACCAACTGTGAGAGCCAATAAAGCAAACAAAAGAACAGATTTTTTTCACTACATATATTTTTCTATTACATTTACAACTTTAACCCAAAATTGACCAAAAGTTTCTACAGTTAATCCTATTAACAATTTACGTAGTGATGATGGTTGGTGCCTTGGACATAAGCAATCATCATTAATGACATTAATAAATTCATCAGGTCGACGATAATTATTGTTTTTATGTGTTCTCTATATCAAGTGTATTAGAAAATCTTTAGTCAAGAAATTACATTATCGAGGTAATAAATAGGAGTATATGAGGATAGGTGATAAATAGTGAGTATAGATTAAAAATCCTATTATTCACCCAGCTTAAGGTAAATTCTCAGACATACGTTTCCCAGAATTCACCCTAGGGTGAATTCTCTAGGGTAACAGAACGCAATAACCGGTAAATCGCCTGTGTCAAGGCTAGTAAAGAAATACAGGAATAGATCTCCTGTATTTCTTTAATTTATATTTATATAAATACTAGTAGTTACTAGCCACTTCGTTCGCGTACATCATATTCATTACTTTATTTTACTGGGTTAGGTAATAAAATTAGCCTTTGCTATTGCTGGGTAGTGACGTTTTTGAATGGATAAACAATGTATAAGGAATAAATCATTACAAACATATTAAAATTCCGAAGTTTCCTCCTTATACTACTGTTTGGTCCACCTTAAAAGATAGGATAGTTTTTATCTCAATTAGCCCTCTTCCCCTCTCAAGTACTCCACCGAAATATTCAATACAAGTAATTTGTATGGCAAAACAACGCTTGCCGGGTCAGCTAGCAGAAGTATAAAACATATATTTAACCTCTGACGCAAAAATGAGGGGTGTTTAAGATTAACTCGTGCATCTGTGTGTCTGTCTTTTGTATTGTAGCTATCGTGTTGTAGGGATGATTTAAATTGGTTGCAGTTTTTTTAACTGTAAAATTATCATAATTTTGGCTTCAAATTACGGATTTCTGCAAAGTAATGCATTAATCTACGAAATAGTTCTTTAAAACAAGCTGATGCCGGGGCTTTGTTCGAAAACTAAAAAGATCTCTAACTTCTATAATCGACTTCAAAAAAGGGAGAGGTTCGCAGTTCAATGGTGCTATTTATTTTTAACTTGTCGCTAAGGATTTTTGTAGGTAAAACTACGGAAGTAATTAGTTTCACCCCGATTTACGAAATTTGAGTTTTCTTCAGATTTCCATGTTTTTTAGTTTCTAGGAAGCTTTTTGAATTTTTACAATGTGTCTGTGAGATTTGAAAATATACCACAATAAAGATGCAATAATAATATATTTTTTAAATACTTTCAGTCTAATGTAGCAAGTTTGTTATCTAACCAGCTTTTATTCGCTTTCCTCAGAAACTGCGCCGAATGGCGCAAATCAGATCAAAATCGATTAATTCGTTGGGAAGTTAATATTTTAATTTCAAGTTTTTTCAAGCAATTCTTTAACTAAGACAAATTTTGAGAGCTCAGCTGCGTTGAATGCCATTTAAAAGATCAAACTCAGTCACAACGTCCAAATGTTACAGCTTTTCAAAAAATGGAAATAGTGTTGAGTGTGAATTTCAACAAGCTATAACAAATCTTCAAACTTTTGAATTAAATTTTCAAGCTCTAAGATCTATGTTTACACATTTTTTTATTGCTTTAAACATAAAATACCTTAATTGATTGGGATAGATAAATACTTAATAGATTCAAGCGTTACTTTGTGGAAATTCACAATTTAAAGGAGAAATTATGGTATTCAATTTGCAGATTTGCCGCGAAATGTTAGGTATATGAAACTGCTAGTGTGATGCAACAGAAATGAAAGGTAGTGTAAGGAATAGGGCAAACTTATCCAAAGTCTGAAATTATAGAAGACCACAGCGGCACAATAATCCACCCACTTCCACGACACTTTCTTCCACGTCAGAAATTTGCCGTTTGCCGGGTCAGCTATTATTAATATAAATTCCTAAGGATAGCAGATGGTTCTCCTGATAGAAAGAGATAACCATCACCTATAGATACTAAAGATGTAAATGATGTGTTGCTATCTGCGTGACGGAGTTGGAATGCCACATGCATAAGTTTACCGGCTACCTTACCCTCTAAACCGAAACACGACAGTAACACTCACCAACGCTTTTACATAATGTGATATTTACTTTTTCTCGCCCTTTACGAAATGTCTAGTAGTACCTATGACAGTTGTATGTTGTTGTTGTTGTTGTTGCTCTTCAAAAGATCAACACGGGGACATATTTATATTAAGTAGGTATGTGTTATTTTTTTATATCATATCTTAGAAAACAAGCAGATGGCTCTCCTGATGGAAAGAGGCAACCCAAATCTATTACATATAATAAAATCGTAGGAAAGTCAATGTATGTCCGGACTAAACTCAAAAAGTACTGCATGGATTTACTTCAAATTTTGCATGAATATTATATATAATGAACAGGTTGGATCAACATATAGGCTACATATTATCACGCTATCACATACGGGGAGGAGCTGTGCGGACTAAACGAAGTCGCGGGCAACAGCTAGTAGATAAATAAGTTCCATCCAATGCAATACATAAATAAATAAATCTATATATATATATATATATATATATATATATATATATATATATATATATATATATATATATAGTCGCCTCTGTGGTCTAGTGGTCCAGCGTTGGCGTTGACCACATGAGGTCCCGGGTTCGATTCCCGGGTCGGGCACATAAAAAGTGTTTTTTTTCAGTTTTCTCTAAACGCAAAGGTACCCGGGATTGGAAAGTGCTCGGTTGGCGATAGCCTTGCCACCTATCACATTTGTGGGATGAAGTATCTTCGGCTAATCGTGGGTGCACTTGTTGTACCTCTGCCCTCTTCGGGGATACGGGCGTGAAGATACTATCTATATATAAAAAAATCAATTGCTGTTCGTTAGCCTCGCTAAAACTCGAGAACGGATGGACCGATTTGGCTAATTTTGGTTTTGAATTAATTGTTGAAGTCCAGGGAAGGTTTGAGAAAATATAGAAACAAGTAAGAATAGTTTAAAAGGCAGAACAACGTTTGCCGGGTCAGCTAGTAATAAATAAATATTGCTAAACAAATTACAAGAATTAATCTTGATCAAGAATTGAAGAACCCCAAAGTAAACAAATTAGGTAGGTAGGTATTTGCTTTTGTTATGGATGTTAGTCAACTATATTAATACATATATATAAATACACATAAATACTGTTACTATATAATATATATACACATAAATACTATATACTATATAAATACACATAAATACTGTTACATACATAATAAACACCCAAACTCAGATATACAAACATCTATGCTCATCACACAAATATTTGTCCCTGTCGGAAATCGAACCCGAGACCCTCGATTCATAGACAGGTTTGCTAACCACTCGAACAACGGGCCGGTTGAACAACTATTACTAAATAAATAAATAACCATAGACTTTAGATAACAAAGACGTTAATGGTGCATTACTATCCTTGTATCGAGGTCTTAATGCCGGCTACCTTACCCTCCAAACGACAGTGAGAAGCACTGGCGTAATTGCATCAGGAATAGGTAAGATAGTGGTGCCAGACCCGGATGAGACAATGTGGAATTCTACCACCTGGTAGTCATGATGGTAGTGACTCGCGTAGCCAATCATTCGAACTGCCTGGCAGAACGGCATCTGGTCTATTCTTTAAAGGGAGTCCGGACCAACACAGAGTAAAACGGGGTTATATCTACTTTTACTTGTATTTAAAAAGCCTATGGTGAATGTATTGTTTTTGAAAAACTGTTTCCTTCTATCAAAATTCTGAACACTTTAGGCATCACCATTGTATTTCTGGTCAGTGTGTAGGAAAGGGGACGCAGGACAGAAAAATTTCGATGGAAAATTTCAACCCTACATAACCCCCTTTTTTATTGCACCATTGGATGGAGACCCCCTCCATCTTTTTCGGACATCAACTTTTGTCGAGGTCACTTTGTTCTTAGTCTAAGAAATATTGCGAATATAAACAACAACATGCAACTTACTCTTTTGAGGACATCCAAAAATTTGACCACTTTTCCGAAACGCCGTACCAATTACTGATATCACATATGAACCGATACTCTCACACATTATATTCCACTAAAGTTACATTACAAACATAACACATCGATACAAACAATAACAGCACTATTTTCGCCCACTTTTATAACCGTTAACAAAACAAATAACGTTATTTTTAAACATTTATCAAATACTAGCTCCTGGACGGCGGAAGAGCACTACAAGACGGATCAAGGAAACATTTTGGAGAAGCTCTGACGTTTATACGTCACGTTATATTTAAATAACCTCGGGGCGGGGCTGAGCGGGAATAGCCGCGATTGCAGCCCGCACGGCACCACCTCCCAAACGATGTTGCTATTACAAAATAATTAAATCCCATCAAATTTTACTCGAGATAAACCTATTCGAAGAAACATAAACACTAGAAGTTTACAACTCATCGATCGTGAAGACGAACGTAAGAAGTACCCTTAACATTGAAACCGCGTATAACCGCATTAATAGTCCTAAATTTAAATGGCCCAAAATAGTCTTGTAGCTTTTTAAAACATCGCGTCCCTGAAAGTAACGTAAGGTTATCAATAGCACGTGCTTTCTTGACAAAGAATCGCAAAGGACTGCCCCTGGGAGGGGCAGGGGGGATGCGCACGCGTTCGTATAAAGTTCCCGCCTCGTACGAAAGCTTGCGCATGTTTTATGTTATTACTCGTATTTACAAATACATACATATATCTATATCTATGTTGATTCTGGTTTACAGAAGTTACAGTGGTGGGAACGAGAGATGGGCCCATTGCCCTTTAAAAAATGCATATATCTACCATTCTAAGCTCCAGTCGTAGCTTGTAAATAGTTATCTAATAGCAATTACTATTTATAAAGTATGAATTATTTAGGCACTTAAAATAGGTTTAACACCTAATAACTATTTGAAATACATTTATTAGATTGCAAATAAGATTTTTTGCAGCAATAAATATATTCCCAAATCCTCTTGTAAGACATATTAGTGAATTTCAAGTATTATTAGGTATTTGAAAATTGATTAAGTGATATTAAATTGCATGATATTATGATTATATGTATAAACAGTTATATATTATTATGTGAATAAATAATGTTTGTCTGGGGCCCCTTGGAAGACTAGATCATCTGTTACTGTGGCAGACAGATCGTAAAAGGCGAATGATTGGCTTTACGTGTCATTAATATCGTTACTACTAGGTGGTAGAGCTGCCCGGGCTCGGTTCCACAGCCTTACCTAATCCTGCCGTAATATCGTCAGTGATTGTCACAGTAGTGTTGCGGTTTGGAGGGTGAGTAAGCCGGTAACTTTATGCAAGTAGTATTATTATCTCAATGATAGCAATGCACCATTAATATCTTTGTTATATTTAGACGATAGTTTTCGCTTTCATCTGCTTGTTTGCTATCTTTTGATGTAAGAAAAAAAAAATAAGAGCTGATTTCTTAATGTTATGTTTCAATGTATTGTCCGGGGAAAACGCTACTTCCTTTAATTCATGCTTTACGTTAAAAAGGTTTATCACTCCGAAATAGATTGATTTTGGTCGTAATTTACTGGACATGTAAGAACAAATGTACATACATAAAACTAAGTGTAAAATTTTGCACTTTTCCTCGAAGCCTAGTAGACAAACGTCCCAGGTTTACCGTATGAAAGAAAAGATTTTTTTGCTGTCGATTGTAAGACATTACAATATTCCCATATTCATATTATGAATGCAACAGTTTATGTATGTGTGTGTGTTTTTATATCATTATATAGCAAACAAGCAGATGGTCAAAACAAGAGAATCCATTTCATCCAGAGACACCAAAAATGCTAATAGTACGTTGCTATCGGTATGGCGGGATAGCAATACCACATGCATAAGTATACCAGCTACCTTACCTTCCAAAGCGGAAAACGACAATGAAAAGCACTGACTCTATTGTGGCAGGAATAGGTAAGGCGGTACCACTCAGTAGTCACGATGGTAGTGAGACGTATAGCCAATCGGTAGCCTCTTACGACCTGCCTGGCAGTACGGCAGTTGGTCTATTCTTCAAAGGAGCCCGGACTAGGACGGTGTGAAAAAATAATTGTTCCCGTGGGATTTGACTTAAATCGCACAGCGCGAAAACAGCAACGATAATTGTCACGTCAGTGCTTGTCACTGTCGTGTTCCGATTTGGAGGGTAAGGTAGCCGGTAAACTTATGCATGTGGCATTAGACCTCGGTACAAGATATTTTTCAACGCAACGCTTCTTTAATACCTTTGGTGTCTATAGGCGAAGGTTGACTCTTTCCATCAGGAGACCCATTTAACCCTTTTTCTCGTCAATTAGAAAACTATAGAGGACACTGTCTCTATATTGATATATTTTTATTGATTAAATATATTTCTAATGCATAATTTTTAAAAATATTAAGTTTCTGCACTTCTCCACAATTTACATTGTGGAGAACTGCATTGCTGTATTGCTGGTTTTGCTGGAAGAAATCTCTTAAAGAGATAAGCACGCCTTTGTACATGTATTTTGTTTTTAAATAAGTATTGTTTTGTATTTCTATGTGTACAAAAATCAATGAATAAATAAATAAATTTTAACTGACCTAAATTTCATACTCCACCGTTCGTGCTATTGTATTAAAAAGGAGTCCAAAATGTTTCCTTCAAGTATATTTATAGATTAAAAGATATAAAAATGTCTAAGTATAATCCACGGATTAAATGGATTCGTCTTTCAAGACAATTTCTTAGTTAGCCAGTGTCGCTTGCAATTATACACAGAAATACTAAGTCATACTTACCGTTGAAATCAAATCTCTTCAAAAGTAATTTTAAACAGCTTGTTAACTCATTCTGTACAATAAAACAGTACAACTTGGATTATTTCTATTTTTTCACAATATTCTATATGTATAAATGTATGACATTTTTGACTGTGATAGGAGCGTTTGCTCATATGCGCGACGACACGTTTCCTTCTCAATGGCGTGTCTATTCACAGCCCACATCTGTCTGTGGTTTATTCATTAACGTTTGTCGTCTAAAATTACGAAACTAATACAAATAGTATTAAAACTAAAAGGATAAAAGATATGAATCAGATATTCCACAAATAGTTTCCTATATATAGAGCCGTACGTGGAATGGTCAATGGACGCATTTGGAATTATACTTTGATGGTTATTGGATGTTGTATGGTAGAGTGATTAGAACAAACCGTACGAGTTACTTTAATTTGAGACTTAAAGCGGTGACTACTTCATTATTTATTACTAGCTGTTGCCCACGACTTTGTCCGCGCGGACTTCGTTTACTCCGCACTGCACCTACCCCGTAGGTGATAGCGTGATAATATGTAGACTATATGTTGACCCGACCTATTAGTAACATTCATGCAAAATTTGAAGTAAATCCATGCAGTACTTTTTGAGTTTACCCCGGACATACATACAAACAGACAAACAGACAAAAATTCTAAAAACTGTATTTTTGGATTCGATATCGATTGTAGATCACGTCCCAAGTATTATTTTAAAAAATATTCAATGTACAGTTTTGACTTTTCTACGATTTTATTATATGTATAGATAAATATTCGTTTTTTAAGGTTAAATCAAAGATTTTGAATGATTGAATTTACAATTATTTCAGTTGCAAAAACAGAAATCACTTGTCTTTATTTTACTAGCTGTTGCCCGCGACTTCGTCCGCGCGGACTTTGTTTACTCTGCTCCTTCTGGTCGTAGCAAGATGTTATATAGCCTATAACCTTCCTCGATAAACAGGCTATTCAACTCAAAAAGAATTATTCAAATCGGTTCAGCAGTTTTCGAGATTACTGCGTACTACCAAACAAACAAACTCTACAATTTTATAATATTAGTACAGATACGTGATTAATATTATAAATATTATATAGTAACCTCTGTAGTCTAGTGGTCCGGTGTCGGTGTTGACCCCATGAGGTCCCGGATTCGTTTTCCAGGTCAGGCAAATCAAAAATGTGTTTTTTTCAGTTCAGCTAATCGTGGGTGCACTTGTTGCCGCCTAACTCTTCAGGGATACGGGCGTGAAGATTTTGCTTTTTTATTTAAAAATATGTTTTAACAACTATTCTTTTAAAATTTCGTAATTATTTTAAACATAAGAATATAAACGATATGAGTCAAATATTCCACGAATTGTTTTCTATACATAGATCCGTACGAGGAATATACGCATTTGGAATAATACATTGTTGGTTGTTGGATGTTATTACATTACAATAGATCGAATGGATCAAAAATGTTAATTCTCGTTCGAGTTATTTTGATTCGAGTTACAAACTACACGTTAGAAATGTTTTTTAGCAGTTAGTATTAATATGGAACTTATAGGAAAAAGATAAATTATAAAATGTATATATTAATAAAATATCGATTTTTTTGTTTATTTGCTAACAAGTATGATATTGAGGTTTATTTCTAGTTTATTCTCGGATATGCAAAATCTCAGTAGCAGCTCGGAGTCTGGTGGGTGGTATATTACTGTTTTCGTGCCTTGGGTGAGCACGTCAAGCCGTCGATGCCGGTTATCGCTAGAAATAGTCGATAATCGTTATCAAGCCAGTAAAATGTGGCGATGGGGATCACCGCTCATTTCGCCAACCAAAAAACCGAAACCCACGACAAAGCAAATAAGAATACGGTAACATTCTTTAAAATCTTTTCTTCTCAAATTCTTAATTAATGAACATTCGTTCCTAAAATTCTTTAATTTTATGCTTCTGTGTACTGTACTTCATTCGCCCAAATATTACGAACTTATGATACAGCTTCATAAACATGAAAGGTCATATCGTCGTATGTTATTTTTTTTCTACCATAAATCAAAATAAAATCGCATACATTACTGTCGTGTTCCGGTTTAAAGGGTAAGGTAGCCGGTAAGCTTATGCATATGGCATAATGGTGCGTTGCTATCTTGTGGCGAGGTCTAATGCCACATGCATAAGTTTACTGGCTACTTTACCCTCCAAACCGGAACACGACATTGACCAGCACTGACGCTATTGCGGCAGGAATAGGTAAGGCGGTGGTATCAGATCCGGTCGAGCCGATGCAGAACTTTATCACCTAGTAGTCACTCAGTCGCCTTTTACGACTGCCTGGCAGACCGGCAGTTGGCCCATTCTTCAAAGGAGCCCGAAACCAATACAGGGAAAACGTCTTTACGGTCTTTCAAACATTAGTACCTATTTATAGTTTCTTTATATTCATCTATACATTTGATCACTTGTATATTATAACTATTTTATTTGTAGTTTACCTAATAACTGCGACGTTGCGCACATTATTTATACCGAATGTACCCTTTAAGCTTATAAAAATCGTAGTTTTCTAAAAGTTTGATCAATGAAGATACTTTGCTATTTTTTACATCATTAGATAGAAAACAAGCAAATGGTTTTCCTGTTAAAAAATAATTCGTAAATTGTTGCTAATAGACACCAAATATTGCTATCGATGCCACATGCATAAATCTGTCGATTACCTTATCCTCCAGACCAGAACACAACGTTATTGCTGTAGGAATAGGTAAGACGGTGGTACTATATACCCGGGTGAGACTTTTTAAAGGCAAAGACCGAGTATCTACGAAGGTAAACTAAGTAAAAAAGTTTGATTGCAATTTGGCCAGTAGTAGTATTTGCGTGATGCACGCATATCGTATGCCTCTGAGTCATCATCATCTATGTAAATAAAATCATTTTATTCATATACTAGCTGTTGCCCACGACTTCGTCCGCGCGGAATTCGTTTACTCCGCACAGCTCCTCCCCCGTACGTGATAGCATGATAATATGTAGCCTATATGTTGACCCGACCTATTAGTAATATTCATGCAAAATTTGAAGTAAAGCCATGCAGTACTTTTTGAGTTTACCCCGGACAGACAAACAGACAAACAGATAAACAGACAAACAGACAAACAGACAAAAATTCTAAAAACTATATTTTTGGCTTCGATATCGATTGTAGATCACGCCCCAAGTATTCTTTAAAAAAAATATTCAATGTACAGTTTTGACTTTCCTACGATTTTATTATATGTATATATTTTATGAAATCTTTGAAGTAAGTTATTTTTATTAACCACTAGCAAAACCCGGCCACGCTTTATGGTTCAGTTGTGGTTCGCAGTGTGGTTAATGGTTCAGTTACAAGTTACTTGAAAATGCTTAAAATTTTGCATTTCTATTGGAACTTTGAAATATTAAATACCTATATATATATATATATATATATATATATATATATATATATATATATATATATATATGTAATAACACTCCTCTATTCAATACCCATATTTTGAACAGATATCAAGATAATCCATCGGCTAATTTTTGTGTTTTATAGATTCAAACATACGAAAGCTAAATTTTAGTTATGTATGTGCTTAAAACGTATGGTGTTTTTTCTACAGTGTATATAGTAAAATTGGTGCGATTACCAAAATATGGGTGTTATTAAACCCCCGCTCCGTTATGATGGATGGATGGACGAACTGATTGGGCTGGGGTTCGATTCCCGATAGAGACATACAAACATCTATGGTCATCCCACATTTGTGGGATGACCATAGATGTTTGTATATCTAAATTTAGGTGTTTATTATGTGAATTAAAGTATTTATATATGTATTTCTATGTATTAGTTTCGTTGACCCATACTACAAGTAAATAATTTGCATTATTTAGATATGGGGTTAGATCAATTTGTGTAATTTATCCAGAAATATTTATTATTATTATTAAAAGGGACCTGTTAGCGATTTTTACCTTGCTAAATATTGGCATGCTTATTAAGTCATTAAAGATGACTTGTATTAATAATAAATTTAGATTTAAATAAAACTAATTTAGTTAGAAATATAGTGTTATCATTTAATTTCATTTCACTTTATTAAAATTTAATTCAACTCTTATGTCGTTGTTCTACATGTCGATTTTGATTAACAGGTAGAAAAACCTGTAACGTCTCTTTGGTGTAATTACATTACTAATTCCTGCCTCAATATCGTCTACGCTCTATCGTGTTTCGCTGACAGGGTAAGGTAGCCGGTAAACTAGGATGTAGCATTACATCTCTTTAATATGTATAACAAAATCTTTGGTGTCTATGGGAGATTGTTTGCTTCCTTATAGCGGGAAAACCATATACTGGTTTTCTAATAGAAGATGTTGATTAATCTGTTGAAATGTTAATTATATCTGTTCAAGTTATTTCTTATTACTAGCTAGTTCCAATTTGATTTTAATCTATTTGTAATAATATAGTTAACTGTTAGACATTTCGTCGGCGACATATGACTCTTAAACGATAAAAAAGTTACTAGTATTTTATAAATTATGTTTTGTTATAAATTAGAGACTATTTTTAACAATAATTTGCATTATTTAGATATGGGGTTAGATCAATTTGTGTAATTTATCCAGAAATATTTATTATTATTATTAAAAGGGACCTGTTAGCGATTTTTACCTTGCTAAATATTGGCATGCTTATTAAGTCATTAAAGATGACTTGTATTAATAATAAATTTAGATTTAAATAAAACTAATTTAGTTAGAAATATAGTGTTATCATTTAATTTCATTTCACTTTATTAAAATTTAATTCAACTCTTATGTCGTTGTTCTACATGTCGATTTTGATTAACAGGTAGAAAAACCTGTAACGTCTCTTTGGTGTAATTACATTACTAATTCCTGCCTCAATATCGTCTACGCTCTATCGTGTTTCGCTGACAGGGTAAGGTAGCCGGTAAACTAGGATGTAGCATTACATCTCTTTAATATGTATAACAAAATCTTTGGTGTCTATGGGAGATTGTTTGCTTCCTTATAGCGGGAAAACCATATACTGGTTTTCTAATAGAAGATGTTGATTAATCTGTTGAAATGTTAATTATATCTGTTCAAGTTATTTCTTATTACTAGCTAGTTCCAATTTGATTTTAATCTATTTGTAATAATATAGTTAACTGTTAGACATTTCGTCGGCGACATATGACTCTTAAACGATAAAAAAGTTACTAGTATTTTATAAATTATGTTTTGTTATAAATTAGAGACTATTTTTAACAAGTTTAAATTTCAGAGGCTTACAGTCATAGATGGCGTAGCCTAATCAATTATTCTGAAGTTATGTGATATGAGTTTTTCTTTGTATTATAAAAAATATGTAGTCTTATTTTGGTGTAAATAACGATTTACAAGATTTTTACTCGTCGCTTACAATTTGGATAGGCGGAATAAATTACGAAATATGTTAAATCTAATTTTCAGTTATTATTTTTCAATCGTTGCATGTCAAAGTGAATTTAATAATTCGAATTATTTTACATTTTTTATAAATATATAATTCAATTGTAGAATCTTGGTACGAAAAAAATAATAGCTCGTCTGAAAATCGTGTATATTTTTCAGACGGGTGGCGCGGCCTTCGGCGGGGTGGGCGGGGGCGGCGTGCGGGAGGTCGCCATTGACGTCACGCGCGCGCAGCCAATCGCAAACACTTTCATGTTAAATTTTTACTTAACCACGAGTTTTCAATCCACACTTCATACTCTACGCGTTAACCATCATAGATTTAATTATTCGATGTAATATTCCGTTGTAATTTATCATGAACTAATTTCTACATTCGTAAATTACTGTTGAGCTGTGAATTTAGCTCTACCTATTCCTACAGTAATAGCAACTAGATTGACAATATCATGTTCCGGTTTGGAAGATATAACGCACATGCTGCTAAAACTGAGCACGAGGCACTACGAGTATATGCCTGCTTATAGCTACGTACAGAAAAACACCATTAGCATCGTTAGCATAAATAGGTTATGGTAATATATTTCCATCGGAAAAGCTATCAGCTTCTTTATTTCTCTGATTCTTACAACTAAATTAAAAAAGAAAATTTGCTTAATGTAGGTAAATCTTGTTTTTCACACATTTTTGCCACGTGTAGTAAATTTTCATATAAGGAAGATATTGTTTCGATACATCTTTGTAGAAAAAAAAACATATTTACATAAGAAAGATATTTTTTCGACGCCTCTTTGATTCCTATGTCGGCTTTGCAAATATCCAGATTGTTCACGATATGGGATAGATAATACCTTGAAATATCAAATTTCTCAATGGTGTGTTGCAAGAGTTACACAACCATTTATACTCTCCATACGTGCAATACTAATGTTATAAACGTGAAAGACTGCGTCCGTCTATCTGTCTATCTGTATGTCTGGTGATTTTGATGAAATTTGGCATGGAGATAGTTTCAAACCCAGGGTCAATTATAAGCTATTTTTTTTTAATTTACCTCTAAGGGGCTGAAATAGATGAAGAAAATTTGTATGATCTATACATATAATAAAATCGTAGGAAAGTCAAAACTGTACATTGAATATTTTTTAAATACTTGGGGCGTGATCTTAAATCGATATCGAAGCCAAAAATATAGTTTTTAGAATTTTGTCTGTTTGTCTGTATGTATGTCCGGGGTAAACTCAAAAAGTACTGTATGGATTTATTTCAAATTTTGCATGAATATTACTAACAGGTCGGATCAACATATAGGCTACATATCACGCTATCACCTACGGGGGAGGAGCTGTGCGGAGTAAACGAAGTCCGCGCGGACGAAGTCGCTGGCAACAGCTAGTAAATTATATTGTTAAAACCTGCGCGGGTCAGGGAGTTATTGCACTAGGGACCTAAAACAAAATACTCGATTATAAATAAATCACAATATTATTTACCCCACTATTAGCCGAAGATATTTGGTCCCACAATGTGATAGGTGGCAAGCCTATCGTCAACCGGACACTTATCCAATTCCCGGCAACGTTGATCAGAAAACTGAAAATATACATTTTTGAGTAGCCCGACCCGGGGATTGAACCCAGGACTTTATACGTTGACTACACATAAGGAGTTTGATTCCCGGATCTTCGTGTGGTCAGTCATCGACACCGGGACCACTAGACCACAGTTGCGATTAATTATTTTCGCAAACGTATAATTTTATTCTTAACGACAAATATTAGAAACGATTTTTCGGTTTTTAAATGTAGCGGCTCACTGGTACTTTACTTCAAATCTGGTGTCAGCTCTTCGTATGTGGATCCAAAACTCATTAAGTATCTACTACGAGCCACCAAAATACCAAAGCAGGCAACTGTCATTTCCCCTGGTCTTGTTTCGATTTGGAGAGTAAATTAGTCAGTAAACTTATGCATGTAGCATTAGACATCGCCACAAGATAGGAACGCACTATTAACATCTTTCGTGTATGGTTGATGGCGATGGTTGACTCTTCCCATCAGGAGACCAGTCAACTTGTATGCTATCTTATGATATAAAAAACCATGCAAACCAGTCAAACAACTCGTAAATTAAGAAATACAATAATTATACATTTAATTGGAAAATAATATTTACATCAATTGACTATTTTTTCCTGCTTATAAAATATTTTTGTTTATATACTTATAAAATAAATTTACAATTCTTAACTATAGTAGTATATATATATATATATATATATATATATATATATATATATATATATATATATATATATATATATATATATATATATATATATATATATATATATATATATATATATATATATATATATATATATATGTGCCCGAGACCTCGCCCGCATGGAAGTTTCTAAAATTAAAACCCACATAGTTCCCGTTCCCGTGGGATTTCCGGGATAAAAACTACTATTGTGTGTCCTTCCTCGGGTCTCATAATATCTGTATACCAAATTTCATCAAAATCGGTTCCGTAGTTTAGGCGTGAAGAAGAGGCAGACAGACATACAATTACTTTCACATTTATAATATTAGTATGGCTTAAAATATCATTTTAAATCTTAGTTCGTCGTACAAAATTCAACTATGATATTCCTCACACACTGTACAAAATTCTTATATTCTTTCACATATATAAAAGACTACTTGCTAATTGCATGATCTATGTCTAGCAGATAGGCATTTAAAGACACCAGCCAGTGAATATGCAAACACTTTCACTGGCTTCACTGTAAAAAAAGAAAAAATACAATAAGTGAACCTATGTTTGTAATACCAGAGTTCATTAGAGATTTCACGATCAAAAGTTGTTTATGATCAATTTTATAGATTATTTAATGACCATCGCGAACCGGAACTTGAGGACACCTGCAAACGAGCGTAAACAACTAAATATAGACTACAATGGGGAGCAAGGTTCAAGCACATCCTAGACGCTGTTTAGACAAACTGACAAATTATACAAGGCCGAAAATAAAGCACACATTTTAACATAATACCGTTAGCTACGTCAAAACTGTTCCCGATTTAAGAACAAAGTTCCAAATAATTCTTCCAAGGGCGCTTACGTTTTATTTTTTATTGCGTAAATTGGATTTATGTAAGGCTTTTACTATGAAGTATTTATATTACGTTTAGATTTAGATGCACTGAATCATCGTGTATATTATTAGAGAAATAAGACGACAACTTTTATAGTTTTAATACTTGATATCCTGGTTGGGCTTATCTATTAAGCTACACACAATATTTTAAAATAATCATATAAAACTGACATACCTACATGAATGTTTGGTGATCACCATAGCTGCCTTTTATCAATATGATAACGGCTATCGCTCGTTTCTTGCGATAACCAGATTCGACAGCTTTACGTGCTCGTCAGAAACGAGGGTGTGTTTTCACACCTCCACCCAACTTCTAATTACAACTGACAATTCGAAACTATTATAACACATTAACAGACCCGGAGATTGAACCTGAGACCTCATAGTCTGAACCGAGTATGCAAACCGTTTTATAGACTACATATTTTTGTGACTAAATTGTTTAGCACCATATTTTTATTATAAAATTCAATTGTATTATACAAAATAATTGAATTCAAGCATTTGATAATAGTTTAATGCTTTTCATTTTTTTAATATATTCTTTTTGCAAGACTATAGGTTTTGTTGAACTTTTTAATTTTTATTGTATTTATGTTAAACACATAATTGTAATTGGTATGTATACTAGGTTGAATTTTTAATTTGTATTTCTT
This sequence comes from Apodemia mormo, assembly GCA_036924255.1. NCBI lineage: Eukaryota > Metazoa > Arthropoda > Insecta > Lepidoptera > Riodinidae > Apodemia > Apodemia mormo. Next base: position 5,325,713 of record JAUPFN010000011.1, read on the forward strand.
ATGTATTTGCTGTTGGTGTTCCATTGTTAATAAATAAAGAAATAAATAAACACTGCATGGGCAGTGCCATAATAAGTAATATTTAAAATATATTTTTTATATTCCACCGAACTATTGCTGGTAATTGAAATAAAAAGAAACAATTGAAACTTGTCTTAATAATATTGAAATAGTTGTTTAGAAAAAACTGATTTAAGATTACTAATATTAATATTTAATACAACTAGATTGGTTTTGAGAAACATCATGAAAACTCATTTTGTGTTTAAGATGTTGATAGGCAGAGGTGACTGCTTAACGACTATTAACTCGTTTGCCTAATTATTTTATTTAAAAAATGTTCAAATGTTCAAGGGAAGTTGTAAGTGAAGTCTAGTAACCAGGCAGAAAATAGGCGGCTTTGTTGATGGTAAGAGACGACCGCTACCTATGACCATCAAAGATGCTAATAATGCGTTTCTATCCATTTGGCCGGGGTGTACAGCCATACGCAAGTTAGCCGACTAATCTACTTACTAATCCCTTGCTTATGACAATAGAGAAAGGCAAGATGAAAGCATTTTATTCTAGCGAGAAGTCAAATAACATAACCGACTAGTTAAATATGTGTAAATGATACAACTTATTAAAGGTTATCTAAAAAAATTAAAACTACTTTAAATATCAACTATTCCCGTATCTAAAAAACTACTAAACCAATTAAGATAAAACTTGAACTAAAGAAGAAATTTTGCAAATTAAATACCAGAATTTCTTCTTTAAATTATGGATTTCCCAAAGTAACGCCTGAATCTATTAAAGAAACTTGAACTGTTCCTTAAGTTTGAGTATTCCTGATTTAAATCAAAAGAATTGATTTAATATGGCTTTTAGTTCCCGAGAAATTAGTACAAACATACATACACTTACGAAATTTAGTACATGTGCTTGGACGCCTAAATAGACTATCATGTTCAATATTATCCAATTCCAACAATATTGCATGCATACATGTCTTTTGGAGTGCTATTTACCAACCAAACGAATTTACCAACTAACTAACCAACAGGCCAACAGACATTTGGTGAAATTGTCAGCATTAATCGTGCCATTTTATAAAGTATCAGAATTAGAATTATATTCATTTTCAAAGTTGTCTTATTTATTAATTTTCTTTTATGAATTACTAATAATTATATTCATTTGAAATACTGTGTAAATATATATTTAAAGTAGATTAATAAACTACAGTACTCAACTTTAGTGTCAGTTAAAATATGATTGTTCTTCTAACAATTAACTTAATTTTTTTACAATAAGTATATTAAATTTTTGCATTAGATAATTTATTGCCTATATCTTAAAGCAAAATTATCGTGAGAAATGCTTTTTAGGGATTCTAAGCTCGTAAAAAAAGCATATGTTTTTAAAATTTATTAAGATCCTCTTAAAATGATAAAAGTAAAGGGTAAAGTTTAATTTTGGCGGATATTCTGAATTATTGAAGAATTCTCTAACTGTGCTTTTAGTTCAAAAAAAACGTCCATCTGTTTTTTAAATAATGCGATCAAAAATTATAAGCATTGCATTTTTGTTTATTCGTTTCGGATTCGGTAAGGATTAGAACCGATTCTACGATTCACAATTGTCTTATAATGATCGGTTCGCGTTGATTGCGTAACACTCGTAATATACTCGGTTGCAAACTGTGCCATCTGTGACGTCATGTCAACCAACGGGTGCGCGCGCTTAGATAAGTTGCCATTAACTTCTGTCGATTGCTTAATAGAATTGTATGCGTGCAACTTTTTCAAGTAGTATCGTTAAGGAACGATCGCTTAAAATTTTATTCAATATAAAAGTATTTAACGAAAAAATATTAAATGAATCTAGAAAGATTAATAATTATGTGCGATAAAAATCGCACATGTCGATGAGCAGTGGTAACTAATTATCATCAAGATAAGTCTTCGCCCATTTATATCTTCGCATACCATAAAAACAATAAAATAAACAACAATGCAATATTTTGATTTCAGAGGCTTTTTAAATCATTGTTTTATTTATTCATAGACTTTTTTATCGTTCATCCGAATATTAATAACCTTAAGTTTATTCGATACGCTGTTATGTTTGTATGAATTGATTTGTTACAATTTGGAAAAGAAAAATGCAAAACTTTTATTTTATATCATAAGATAGCAAACAAGAAGATAGGTCTCCTGATGGAAAGAGTCAACCATCGCCTACAGACACCAAACATGTTAATGGTGCGTTGCTATCTTGTGGCGAGGTCTAATGCCACATGCATAAGATTACCGGCTACTTTCCCCTCCAAACCGGAACACGACAGTGAAAAGCACTGACGCTATTGCGGCAGGAATAGGTAAGGCGGGGGTACCAGACCCGGGCGAGACAATGCAGAACTCTACCACCTAGTAGTCACGATGGTAGTGAGTCGCATAGCTAATCGGTCGCCTTTTACGACCTGCCTGGCAGAACGGCAGTTAGTCTATTCTTCAAAGGAGCCCGAAACCAACACGGGGAGCACTTATATTGACTTCAAGGTTTCTCTTTGGCAAGTTTTATTCACCAACAGTTAGTGACGAAAAAAGCCGATGTTATTAACACACTTTCCTTTCCCTTCTTTAAAAATCATTGACGTACAAAAAATGCAAGTGTGAATTTCTAAATTAGAGAAAATATGACATTACGAAAGTCTGATTATTATAAAATAATATTTTGATTCGGAAAGGTGAAAAATAATACAGTAGCATACATACGGATCATTATTATAAAGAAGAATGCGGGTTGTCGAGCCTTATTATAAAGTAGGTCACATAATGTATAATATTCTTATTTCGTCCAGAAAAAGTTTTAAGTAAATGTGCGTCACACAAAGCGTACTACAGTAATATTTAATCTTTAGATCTGTTCCTGATGGATACCATTACCACAATATTACTACAGCATACGTAAATATGTTAATTTGCATTTTACACACATTTCCATTAAATGCCTGCTCATCTTTAAATATAAAATGTTTCATTTATATGCATGTATATTGTACACATTTACATAATTTTATACATAATTTTAACACTGACTTACTTAAAAACTCGCAGAAATCTCAATCTTTTAAAACTGTTATGGATTCAGCAAATTTTTCTGTTTTGCCACTAAGTCCCACACACCATAATATAACATCATCTGATTCATGGATTGATCTTATTCTAGTATCCTCCCCGGAATACGTGGCTTGTCATGGTCAGATATCTGCTCCTAGGTTTTCTCGTCACGATTTGATCCATGTTTCGTATAAATTAAAGCCACCAAAATCACCGTCACAATTGTTAAAAATTCGGAATTTTGCAAGAATTGACCATAATAAATTGCAACTCGATGCTTCTGTAATTGATTGGAGTGATCTTTATCAATGTACTGATATTAATAACATGGTGGATATTTTCAACAATCACATTCACAAACTATACGAAAAGCATGCTCCACTACATACAGTTAGAATTAAGCGACCTCCTGCGCCCTGGATAACATCTGAGGTGCGCCAAGCTATGAACCGAAGGGATCGTGCTTTTCGTAAATTTAAAAAACGTAGATGTGACGAGAACTGGCTTTATTACAAGAACGTTAGAAACCGCTGCAACCAGTTGGTAAGGGCTGCAAAACGCCATTATTTCCATAGCAATCTGATAAATACGTTACCGGCTAATGTTTGGAAATTTCTTAACTCTCAAAAAATTTGCTGTACTGGACCCGTTGAACTTCCCTCTCACATCTCCCTTGACGATCTTAATACACATTTTGCGACGACAATTACAGTCAGTCAGTCCCTTAAATCCGAGACGATCTCCTATCTTAATTCCAAACACAGCACTTCTTCCGAACAATTTAGTTTTTCTCCTGTTACATGTGAGGAAACCAGCAAGATTATTATGTCGATCAGGTCTAAAGTCGTTGGTTTCGATGGAGTAGGAAGAGAGATGATATTTCCGATTATAAAGTGCATTTTACCTGCTTTGACCCACTTAATGAATTTTTCTTTATCATCTGGCGTCTTTCCCTCTGCCTGGCGTAAAGCCTATGTCCTTCCGCTTGCCAAAGTGTCTAGCCCTAATTCTCCCAATCAATTCCGGCCAATCTCTATCCTACCATTCCTATCAAAAATTCTTGAAGCGGCAGTTCATAAGCAAATGTCAAAATTTGTGTTAGACCATAATTTATTGAGTGATTATCAGTCTGGTTTTAGACCTGGTCATAGTACCACTACGGCTCTACTAAAGATCATCAATGACTGCAGAGTGGCAATGGATGAGTCTCAGGTTACGGTGTTAGTCTTAATAGATTTTTCCAATGCTTTTAACGCTGTTGACCATGAGATTCTATTTGCGCTACTGAAGCTTGCTGGTTTTTCTTCAAATGTGAGGGATTGGTTTTCTTCTTATCTTCGGGGTTGTCAGCAGGCAGTACGTACTGGTAACATTTCTGACTGGTGTGATCTGTTTGCTGGTGTACCTCAAGGCGGTATACTTTCACCTTTATTATTTTCATTGTTTATTAATGCTGTCACTATTTCTTTAAAATACCCTTACCACCTGTATGCAGATGACTTGCAACTTTATACTACCGCCAAAGTAACAGATCTAAATTTTGCTATAGATCGAATAAATGAGGATTTACTACATATTTTGAACTGGTCTCGTAATTTTGGGATTACTGTCAATACGACTAAGTGTCAGGCTATTTTAATAGGCAGCACTCGGCGGGTTGCACAAGTGGATCTCAATCTTTTACCTCCTATCATGTTTAATAATACATCTATACCTCTCAGCCCACATGTCAAAGACCTGGGATTAACTATAGATAGCGCATTGACCTGGGTTCCACACATTACAGGAGTCTGTCAGAAGGTTAACCACACACTGAGAACCTTGTATAGGCACAAAAACTTTTTGCCTATTTCTACAAAAATTGCATTGGTTCAGACATTGGTACTGCCAATCATTGATTATGCCGATGTGTGTTACTCTGATCTCTGATATTAGGAAAGTTACATCAAGATTAGCATTTAAGAGACAGTTAAAATTATATTTCGATCTTTCAAGTTAATATGAATATAATGAGTGATAACTTGTTTTTTGCTCATAGTTGTATGTTGATTTTAATCATTTGTATTTATAAATATATGTATGAACATAATGTATGTATGTATATATTTATGTATATGTATTTAGTATATAGATATGTATATGTAAGTGTTATTTATCTATATTTTATGTATATATGTATTATGTATGTATGTATTATGTATATATGTGTTGTATGTGTAATTCTTAAAATTTTTAAGTTAGTTTGTTATTTTGATCTCCTCTGATTTGTTTATACAAGTTAAGATTACTTTGTCTTTAAGTAAATTTAGATGCACCCCCTCCATAAGTAATGTTTCTGTTGTGAACGAGGTTGGCTAGGATAGAATGCCCTTAGGCGTTAAGTTTAACCTATGTACGTTTTTGTTGTGCATGAATATAAATAAATAAATAATAAATAAATAATACTAGCTGACCCAGCATACGTTGTTCTGCTTTTTAACTACTCTTATTTTTTTAAATATTTTCATAGTTTTCCTTATAAAGAGGGATAGATATTTATGGCGCGTTACCATCCGTATGGCAGGGATGTAATATACATCCCTGTAGTTACGGGCGTCGAATAGATTACGGTTCGTAAGAGGCGAACGACTGGCTATATAAGTCACAACCATAGTGGCTACTAGATGGTAGAGCTCTGCATCGTCTCGGCCGGCCGCAATTGCGTCAATGCCTGTCACTGTCATGTAGCCGGTAAACTTATGAATGTGGCATTAAAACCCCCATAATGGTGCTTTCCTATCCCACAAGGATAGCAAAGCATCATCAACATCTTTGGTGTGTGTGTCTTTTTTCGTCAGGAGAGCCATCTGGTTGTTTGCTATCTTCTTACGATATAAAAAAAAGTTTTCTCGCCAATCAACCCCGGGACGGACAGCAGCGTAGCATAGCTGCATGCCACCGTATGTACAAGTAAAAGGCTAATAGCTTGCATCTGAGCGAGCCTTGTGGAAATGATAATATTAGTGCGTTCTTCGGAGATTCCGAAGTCGTCCTTAAGACACTGAAGGCGGTCACCTTTGGGGTTTTAATCTGTGAGACTCCAACATTACCTCGTCCTATCCTCCCTCGGACAGCGGAGTAATGGTTTTTCTCTCACATTACAAAAAAGGGGTGTAATACATCTTGCACAAATTTATTATATTGTTGAGTTCTACCACCCAGGAGTCATATGTGACATGTTTAGCCAATTGGTCGTTTTTACTAAGTACTATTAGGCAGGCAGATGCTTTATCTTCAATATGGACCTTACCAATATAAAGGAAAACATATAGTACAATAATGCTCTTACCTTTAAAGAATAAAAATTCTATTCTTAAAAAAATATACTTTAAAAAATATATAATATTTTACATTATGTTAGTAAATTTAGTAATACAATATGACGTGCAAAAGGTAAATTAAATCGTAACTTAACGTAGCGAAATTAACGAAAAGCGCTACGACGTCTACACAGACCTTGCTACGAGTTACTACGACTGCGTCAGTAGTCGTAACGTAGCAATGCGTCAGGCTACGTCATTGCTACGTTATCGCTTATGATCTAAATTCTAAATATAAAATTTCTACATACCTTTTAAACTCTCATTTTGTGAACATTCATGTTAGTATTTAACCAAAATACCTTTTAATAAACATTTTAAAATATAAAAGCCTGTATATTTTATTTATATTATATTACTTTTTTATGTGCTTCATAGAAACTTTTTTGAGAAAAATAGCAAGTATTTTATTTTTGTACCTTATAGCATTGTACCTTATAGTAAGAAAGACATTTATTTATAATAAAATTCTGAAATCATTCTAAAATGCACATTTGTTATAATCAGCAGAGTTGAACAAAAAGCTATCACGCCCTCTCAGTGAAGTGAAGAAATTTTATCTTAAGTTTCTCTAAATTTCAACTTCGACACTTTTAGTGAAGTTTAGCAACGTGGGACAGTGCCACCGCTTTAACCAGTCCTGCCACCATGACGCTCATAATAGGCTTGTTGACTAAATTTGAAAAACTGTTTAGTACTTGATCGTATTCAGTATAATATAATAAACTATTATTTTTACCGCTAAACTATTTATTTTTCAAATGTCCTACATTTATAATAAAAAGTTGCGTTTTAAAGTGAAATTTACCGCGAAATTGCTCTGGACTGTCATGGCGTCTTGAATGACATCACACCGTGATCATATAGATTAAATACTTTATTTTTATGAAAATGTCAAAAAAACATGGTCGATTACCACGGTGTATATTAACGCTTCCAGACTTGCGTCTATCTATTATTTATCGACTGTATATACAAATAAATAAGAGTGTTTGTTTGTCATATTAAAATAACCCCTTTTTACTAAATGCATATATATGTGTATATACTGTACATATACCAAAATAACACATTTTTACAATTTTTGTCTGTCCGTCTGTTTGTTCCAGCTATAAGTATGTTCACGCCCATATACCCGAAGAGGTAGGCAGAGGTACAACAAGTGCACCCACGATTAGCCGAAGATACTTGGTCCCACAATGTGATAGGTGGCAAGCCTATCGCCAACCGGGCACTTTCCCATCCCGGGCAACTTTGTGTTTCTCAGAAAACTGAAAAAACATTTTTTTTATGTGCCCGAACTGGGAATCGAACCCGGGACCTCATGTGGTCAACGCCAACGCTGGGCCACCTGACCACAGAGGCGACTAATCCAGCTAATCTCTGAAACGGCTGGACAGATTTTGACGGGACTTCTACTGTCAGATGGCTGATATTATTATTAGGAGTAACTAAGGCTGGCTTTATTTTAGAATTTTTTCCACGCGAACGAATTCGCAAGCACAGCTACTCCTCTATAAAAGTGTGCATAGATATCATTTCTATCGCAGTGATTTAACCATTAATCCTTTCCATACTCTACATCTAGGGATATCTAGTACATTGAAATAACCATTAATACATCTTTTCTGAAACTTTATATCATTGTAAATTCTAGATATCTCGACTCGTCTGTTTATAGATAAATCTAGTTCTTATACAATTTATGGCGCATATAACAATAATTCCGCAGTAGTTAAAAAATATGTTAACATCTTTATTAGTAAGCTTATTGAAGCTATTATTGAATGTTTGAAATAATTAAATCAAAGAGGGCAACGGTATTGCTCGCTAAACTAGTTATATACACGTAAGTTTATTTCTGTCCGTGCGTACAGGAATATTAGTTGTTATTTTAACTTTACTTGTTATAAATAGACGTATTGTGAGTATTCTGGCCTATATTCCTCGGACAGTTTTACTTTGAGAAATTTGAACTCATGGGAATTTTATGGGCGTTTCATTACTGTTACATTTAATGTCATATCAGAATTATTTTTATTATATGTATATATGTATTTCTTAACTTCCGACAATTTTACAATCGCATAAATTTATACTATTATGTTGACTATCTGTTTTTATTCGCATATGTAGTAAATATTAGATTAACCAAAAGTATCATCATACCGGCTCCCTTGTGGCGTAGGCAGAGTAAACCGAACACTTATTGACTTTCCATTTTACCGTAATTTACCGGTTTGCCGGTTGACGAGTTAACTAAAAGCTTTACCAACTATCAATGATTCGCTTGATATTTATTCATGTCGTGATACGAAAAATAACTATAAATAAAACGATAAAATTGTACAACTGAATTGTGAGTTAATATTTATTTGCTCGTTATTTAAACGCCATTAAAACTAACGCTTTAAAATAAACTTATAAAATAATTGTGTTTATCATATAATGAAATTTTCTTGTAGCATTTTTAATTTTGCAAGCATGTAAAGAAATAATAAACTCTTATTGTCCCATTACGCGAAGCGAAGTGAATGTTTTGAAGAAGGGATTATCGTCTTTTCTACTGAGCAGATAGTTCGTATAATGTGTCACTTTCATCGCTACTAATAAAAATAATTCTTCAATGTCACACCCGTGTTTGGTATCACTGCTTCGCCTATACCTACCATACCAGCATCGCTACTTGTCACTGTCATACCAGAGGACAAGGTAGCCGGTAAATCAATATAATATGTAGTATCACATCTCGCTATTCTGATCGTAACGCACCTTTAATATCTTTGATTCTAATTTGGAGTCAGGTCAATTCTTGTAATTTATTCCTACTTTTATAGTAAAAGTACAGGCTGGATATTGAAGTATATATTTATAAAATTTATGTAGTTTTTTATACACTGCTCTTTGAAAATGTAAGCGTAACAGCCTCATTACATGAAGCTGTATCATTTTTCCCTGTAATGAGCGTTTAAATTTTAAACTGCGCTGTATATCTAGAGATAACAGAGGTACAATCGAAAACAGTAATAAGTAATTATACTATTATTTACATAAGGTATTTTTTGCATTATGTTAAAATTATTATACCTCCTAAACTAAAACACGACAGTGAAAGCACTGGCGTTATTGCGGCAGGAATTGGTAAGGCGGTGTTACCAATTTCGGGCAAGGTTACGATTATCTAATATCAATTAAAATAACTACTCAGTTAATATCTATCACTCGTTTAATATTGATTTTGTTGTATTTTAGCTGCAAAACAATAAATCGTACAAAGTATTACTCATAACAATAAATCGATGAAATGTTCTAGGTTAATAAAATACGCATTATGTGAGATATACATTTATGAAATTCACTAACACCAATATGTAGATTTCTTTCCCATTACATTGTACATTTATTTTCGAATTTATCTCACCTTAGGCGCTGTTGAATGTTATGGTGGTATTACATGTTTAATTTAATCCACACTTTTATTAAGAATTAATTTAAATCAGATCACTTAAAATAATAGTAATATTACAGAAATATCATCTACTACTACATCTACATATTAAGTAATAATATCGTTATAGAAAAGTTAGCATGCAGTCAATAATATTGGAGGCTTTCACTAACAATGTTATTAAATAAAGTTATAAATTTATTTAGAGCACGACTGTACAATGTAGATATGCATTTATAATTTAAACTGACAGTCTTTGTTAGATATAAATAATTGACATGAAAGCGTTCGTTGCAGCTCATTGTTGCCGCTCGTTTGTACACTGCTTTTGTAGCCGGGCACTTCTAGGGTGTAGGGGGAAACTATTGTGCCTTTGTTATTATTGTAGCTAACTTTAAGAAGACAAAGGGACGTACGTGTTACTTATTTGACGTGTCACTTCCTAATCGTTAAAAGACTTTTAAATTTACAGGTGTGTTTAATTGTGGAAAAGGCTGAAAAAAACATTCAATCACTATTTTATGCAAAAGTATTGAGGTAATTCTGTTTCATACACAATCTCTATACAGTCAAAACAATAGGCATTAAAAGAAATGTACAATGATGTTATATTATATTCTATACTTTGACTGAGATCTTGGCAACTATAGCTAATAAGATGGATTATATAATCTGGCATAGGTTAACTTGTGTCACTTAAATTTTTATATAAAAATAATGATTAATAATTACTAAAATAGTTTTCTAAACAATTTTAGTACTATATATTACTGTTTAATAACTAGACTTTTATTGCTAGAAATTAATATTTTTAATTTTAGTTTTGTTAGTAAATGCTAGTCGATTAACATGGACCGTTCAATGTTTAAATCTTTTTAAATACACAAAAATAATGTACCTTTTTGACTTAAATTATTTATTTGTTTGTTATTAAGCCTTTATGAAATGTGTTTTTCTCATGTAAGTCTAGGCCTCTTTAATAAATAGCATATTTGCCATCCTACAATATTATTCATAGAAAGCAATCGATTAGCCAAACATGTTACTAACGTAGTGACTTCTAGGAAGTAAAGTTTACACACATTTTTTATATCATATAATAGTGAATGAGAAGGTGAGTCTCCTACAATAGAGATATAACCATTACCTATAGTTACGGAACATGGTAATTGTCGTTCCCAACGTTGTGGTATGGATATAAAGTCATATTATGCGCATATAACATTTGCAGAGTTCCCATTATAACGCCTACAAAGGAACAGAGATTATTTAAAATTGTTTTTAATTTTTTAGAGTAAAAACCTTTAAACTGTTAAGAAATATAAACATAAAACCTAAAGATAAAAGTAATTACGTTAAATAACACTCGTATATAAAAATTCAATTACTGTCGAATAGAAATTACGATTTGAAACGTGATTTTAATACATCTAGATTTTTTATGGAAATATATATTGACAGACAGTTTAATTTACTTTTAAAAATAAATTAATAACAGATTTAATATTTAAGACTAAACTAGATTTATTTTAACCTACATATTAACGATATGTTATTATATATAGAAATTTAATACGAACCAAATTAATATTTTAGAGAAAAATAAAACTTACATGCTTTTTTTTGTACTTTATTTCATTAATTCATTCATGTACTTATAATAAATAAAAAATTAATTAATTAAATAGCTTTTCTCTTTTAATATATGAATGACATAGTTAGTTCAAGAACCTGGTATCTTATCGGGTTTTCAAAATTTGGACACACCTTTTGACGAGTACCGAGGTCAGGGGGGGTACAGAGGGGCACCATTGACGCGCGTCTCTCAATGGCGTTGGAAGTAGGTCACCACCGTGACGTCAGAGCTGGCCTACATTCGCCGGCTGGAGCCCGCCCGTGTGGACTCCAGTATGCAACTACTATAAATAGAACGATTACCCTGTACTAATATTATATTAAAGAGCGTATTTTTGAGTATCTGCCGTTTACTCTATTGGTGAAACCCGAGGCACATTTTTAAAAGTGTTTTTATTTTATATACTAGGTGATTATAAACGATGCTAATGAGCTTATAAGAGATTTACCCTGATGGAGTGGCTACAAGACTGATAGTCGAATAATATGTGAGGAGAATAATTTGTACCCATTTTTACAAAAAATGCACGGACTGAGGAGTATGAATTTCGACACTTAGAGTTTTTATGGAAAAGAAATACAGAAGAATACTGACAGGTAATCTTAATATATATATGTATGTATGTATATATGTATATATATATATATATATATATATATATATATATATATATATGTGTATATGTATATATACATATATAGGATAATACTCGAAGAAGCAAATAGTTTTCCTTATGAAGAAGGATAGATGCGACTGCGATGGAATCCGAAACTACCGAACCAATGTCAATGAAGTTTTATAGATATCTATCTACTGTTTGGTCCAACTTAAAAGATAGAACAGTTTTCATCACAATTACCCTCTCCCCCCTCTTAAGTAATTCACTAAAATATTCAATAAAATATTCAATACAAGTTATTTGTAGTGCAAAACAACGGTTGCGGGTCAGCTAGTATTTTTATGTATTGTGCCTTTGTTAATATTGTAGCTAACTTTGAGAAGACAAAGGGAAGTACGTGTTACTTATTTGAGGTGTTACTTCCTATTTGTTAAGAGAATTTCAGATTTCATTAGATATACATAAATTAAATTAATAAAATGTTATACACACGACGTAGATTTGAGACAAAAAATACGTATACACTATTTTTCAAGTGCGTTGTAAAACTTAGAAAGGATATTTTAGCTTCCCGCTACGTATATACAAATAGAAGTTACTGATTTTGCCCCGATTTTCGAAAATCGAGTTTTTACCAGATCTCCACATTCTGAGGTCCTAGGAACCTTTTCCGACCATTTTCACGATAACGTCAGTATATCTATATATGTGTATATATATATATATATATATATATATATATATATATATATATATATATATATATATATATATATATATATGTATGTATGTATGTATGTATGTATGTATGTATGTATGTATGTATGTGTGTGTGTGTATGTGTGTTTGTAAATATCTCATAACTTTTGAACAGCTAGGTTGATCAAAACGCGGATGGCATTCGATTGGATTCCAATCAACTTAGATTTCCTGAAAATTTGAAATAAGTCGGTCCTGGAAATTTTGAAAAACCCCCAAAGAATGTTTACCGAAACAGTATTTTTTAAATAACTTCCAGATTAATTTACCGATTAAGTAGAAAAACTATTCAGCTCTATTCCTCAAAAAACTACGTCTAATGCATAAATTGCATCAAAATCGGTTTATCCGTTTGGGAGTAATCATTGGCGAAAAATTTTGAAAAAAATGTTTTTGCAACATTATTTATTATTTATTTTTTAGCTACTTAAGTAATTTTTTATTTTTTGGTATTCTACAATATTTTAGTACTAAAGATATTAGGTATGTCGAATGCCGTTTCAAAAATCAAAACAGTTACTACTTTTCAAGTATTAAAATTACGTTGTTTTAAAAAACTTACTTAATATTTTTGGAATAACTTTCAGGCTAATCGACTGATTGACTTAAAAATCTTATAAGCTTTTTTCCTTTAAAAACTGCGTCAAAAACAGTTAATTGGATCAAAGTCGGTTAATTTGTTTGGGATTTATCAATTACGAATTTAGCTAAAACAATATTTTAGATCTCGAAAATTGTCTTAAATGCCATTCGAATGATCAAAATCTATCATCTTTTCCAAAATATACAACTTTTCAAGCATCAATATACTGTCAATGTTAACAAAATAAATTTTTAAACTGAAAATATCTATGCTAAAAGTTTTTACTCTTTTGATCTTAATTTAGCGGGAAGGTTCAGGGATTTCCTATAGGGCCAACTGTTTACAGATTTTTTTATCCATATCATAGGAAAACAAACAAGCAGATGGCTCTCCTGGTGGAAGAAGAACCCATCACATTTAGACATCAAACATGTTAATGTTACGTTGCTATCCGTGTGGCGGGTTGGTAATGTCACTTGCATAAATTTACCGGCTACCTAACCCTACACACAAACTGTAAGAGCCTGTCAGTACATATCACTATCGTATTGGAACCGACAGTGACAAGCGCTGACGATATTGCGACAGAAATTAGTAAAGCTATTAGTTTTGCGGGTCTGGTACCAACTACCAGACCCGCAAAACATATGAAAGGTTTGGTCCAGAAAAGATAATGGAAAAGAGAAGTTTAAGTTTCACGTATTAATATATAAATATTAAAATGCAGTTTCACCAAGTGCTGACGATTTATGGTATAGAACAGTGCTTCCCAAACATTGTTCTGCCATGTCGCGGTAATTTTGATACTGCCCCTTCGTGACCCACTTAATTACTTTTAATCTAAGCAGATTCCATTACGTAAAATAATACACGTTTATTAATTAGTAAAAAGTTTTTATTATTACTATATACTTCGGTATCGCCTATTTAGTCGCTAAATTTGTATGTAAGGATTCGTTGCAAATTTTTTACAAAGAAATCCTAGTTCGTAGAAAATAACAAAAGATTTAATTTTTTTTAAGTCGTTTCTATATTTATTTTTAAAGTCATCTAGTGGAAAACCTAGCTTCACATTTATTTGTGACAAAAGGCATTATAAAAGTTTTTGGTTTGATAAGCTTATTTTGTGTATTCTTAACAAGATACCTAACCAAAAATCTATCGTCGATCGATAACAACCGATAATGTTCTTAAAACAAGGCGGGAATGTTGCGACCCGGTATTTTATTTTTATGACCCGGTACCGGGTCGCGACCCGGCAAATGGGAAACGCTGATATAGAACATTAAGTAAAATAGTAAATATTTTTAACGAATGTTATTAACCCAGACCTTATGCGTCTAACGCAGCCGGTACCACTAGACTTATAGGTTATGTTTTTGATTAGCACCAAAGCAAAAAATTCTAGTGACATGTCATTCAAATGTAAAATGGAAATGAGATATTCACTAAGGATTGAGACTGGTTTAGATACTCTAAGGCAACCAATGGTGCGCTGCTATCCGTACGGCGGGATGGCAATGGCACATGCATAAGTTTACCGGATATAAGATATCCCTCCAAATCGTAACACAACTATAAAAAATATTGACGCTATTGTAGCAGGAATAGATAAGGTGGTAACAAATACTTGGTTGAGACGTTGTGGAACCACCTAGTAGTGACACGTATAGCCAATCGGTCGCCGTTTAAGATATGCCTGTCAAAACGGCAGTTGACCTATTCTTCAAAGAAGCTCGGACCATCACGAGATATTAATGAATATAAGACCCCTAGCAGATGGCTTATTTTAAACGCGCAGACGACGCGCGTTTCAAGAACGCTCGTTTTCTGCGCCGTAGACGCTGATTTTGCGTTTTCACGGATTCAAACGCGCATTAAACGAGATGCAAACGCACGTGTGAAGCGTGTTCGAAACTCATTTGATGCGCGTACAAAGGGCGGAGGCGGGGTGGAGGAGCGGCGTGAGCTCACGCCACCGCAAATGCAATGATATTTTATTGTATGCTGCGCGTGTATTTTTATTTAAAATTGTAGCGGCTCAAAAACAATCACAAACGCTACAAGAAAAATTAATAAAAAATGGATAAAAATCAATAACAAATAGAAATAATGAAATTCAAAACAAAATCCTGAATCGCGATATCACAATTATTTATCTTGTAACACTATATACAAATTTCAACGCTTCTCAAATGGACTTCGGTCCCCAGGCAGTAAACCTTGCCTGGCTGGGAAGATCTTCCTTTTTCCTTCCTTGTCTTTGTGTGACGTCATCAACCTCCACAGTAATGACGTCACCTGACAAGCAGCTGGCCCGCTGGTTTCATCACTTCGACCCTTCAGCGGTACGGACCAGCGGCGCCACAAAAATGAAAACTTTTGACACCGACCGTTTTATAACAAAAATAAACAATCCAAAGATTTGCTTATTTTCACATCTTTTTCTTTTTAAAGGCTGTACTAAAGCCAACTTATGCAGTATTTTCTGAACAGAAGCCATTGTACAACTGACGAGTAAAGTCTGACCAAAACGCGGAAGCTACAAGCAACTACAGTTCGCTGAATCAGCGCGTATACGCGCAGTAGATACACGTTTCACGATCAACCCGTGTGCTTAGGTTTTTTTTAAATTTATTTTTTCCGAAAACTTAGCTTAAGATTTTTACAGTTTTTTCATGTGCCAAACTGCATCGCAGTTTGTCGGCAGTAGTTCTCGTTTAATAATGCATACATTACAGTAATTTTTCCGTCTAGATTTATTTTATTAAACAACACACATATCTTATCAAAATCCGCTCAGCCGTTACGAAGTTTACAATACAGTTTTACAATACATGCCCAACATACTTATCGAAATCTGCTCAGGCGTTCTGGAGTTTGCAGCAGGCATAATAACCTACAAGGTTGTGTTCAAATTTCGTTTGAGCGCGTATACGCGCGTCATCTGCGCGACGTCTGCGCGTTTAAAATACGCCATGTACTAGGGCCTTTATCACCATGCCGGTTGACATTAATAAATATTATCATCACGCCGGTTCTCTTGCAAAGTAAACCAAACGTCTATAGACTTGTACGAGTAGGTTCACTGAGACTCATCGGTTTTCTAGCGAGATGAGTATGTTCCCCATTTAACCGACGGTTTAAAAGAAAAACATGCCATCCTTTACCTGGCTATGTAAAAAGAAATAATATTTTTAGATGAAGTAAAGTCGCTAGTAACAGCTAGTTTAATAAAAAGCTATTTGAAACAGCGATTTTTATAAGCGTTGCGATTTTATCGGCGTGTTACTCGTAATAACAAGCAACGCAGAGGAAGTCGCGTGTATCGGTAAGTTATTAATATGACTAATTATTAAAAAAAACTCGCCAGGTGGAGCGATATCGTTTTAATTATTTTAATATAAGTGATTTTATCGTTAAAGACCTTTAAATTACAACCTTCACAAACATTCAATGTTATTAAAACGAAACAAAACCATTAAATAAGAGTTATTTTCTAAATATAGCAGGAACACGTGTGATTTTAAATGCCTACGCAATCCGGAAGGTATAATAGGCATTAATATTTAAGCTTATTTCATTTAATAATTAATTATTGACCCCTCTTAGGTAGATTAGCTATACTGAGTAAACCACTGGGGCTTTGATTCTATTTTTGACTAAGACCCGTTGTTTGCGAATTGCGGATGTCTATGAGCTGTGGTCATTCGATGAGCATTCTGCTTTTTTTATTCCTCTTCTATAAAAACTTATAAGGTAGCAGATGGGTCTCCTGTTGATAAGAGATACCCATCGCCTATAGACACCAACCGTTTTAATAGGTTTTGATTTTAATTGATGGTTTGTGCCTTAGAGGCTACTATGACTGGTAATTTAAAGATTCTCTTATTGGATACTGGTTAGCAATATTGATTAAAACAATGGGGCTTGGGTTTAGTTTCCAACAAAGATTAGGATTTCGTGCTATAAAGCCACTATCTACACCACTAAAATACTAATTTGTGAAACTAATTTGTGAAATGAACTAGCAATACACATATAACACTAAAGGGCGGAAATACACATGCTACGTAGTAGCAAGAAAGCGAGGAAATGCTACTTAGTAGCATATACATAAGTAGCACGTGTATACGAAAAGAACATGCTTGTGAATAAGCACGCTACTTAATCGCAAGCCGGTCTATTTTTCGTGCTAATTACTAATTAGCGCACGTTGTAAGGTGCGGGGGCGAAGGGGGTGGTTGCGTCTGTCTGAGCTGAGTCTGAACGTGTTCTATGCTACTTGGTTTGCTTACTAGCACTAGTTGTAATTTGTGGATGTTTGCGTGTAGGTATTTTACAATGGCTCGATAGGGCAATGAAAAAACTTTATATTCTGTATTTGTTTACCAAAATTGTGAATGTTTGTAGAACGTCCGTTTACCACAATATAAAAACAAAATCTCAAGAGAAAATGCGTACCATCTCACTAAGTGTAAATTGTTCTTATAAATGGTTCTTATATTTTCAAAAGTTTATCAAATTATGTTGGTTGCATTCGCAAATGGTTCTCGAAATCACTAATATCTTCCTGCCTCATTTTATTCACCACCAAAGTTGGTACCATTAGACACCAAAAATGTTGTTAATAGTGCGTTGCTTTCTTGTGTTACTACTTTACCCACCAAACCGGAACACGACAGTGACAACCACTGACGTTATTGCGGCAGGAATAGGTAAGGCGGTGGTATCAGACCAGGGCGAGGCAAAGCAGAACTCTACCAACTAATAGCCACGATGGTAGTGACTCGCATAAGCAATCGATCGCCTTTTATAGCCTGCCTGACAAAACGGCAGTTGGCCTGTTCTTCAAAGGAGCCTAGACAAGAGACAAACACAGAAGACAAACACGAGAGATTTCCTTCGTCTATTTTTCTTTTCATTAAAAGTATCAAATGTGTTAGAAGTGATAATATCACTGAATTTAATTCATTCCACATAAAACGTCCATTTTGAATTCTCTAATTAGCACGTGTATCTTGCATGTGCTAGAAAGAAGTATGCTCCTAAGAAGCGTGCTTTTTTAGTAGTATGTGTATTCTAGGCTTTTGTTCGACTTGCTATTTTGAATCACACAACTTATCAGAAAATAGATATCTAATTTTTGAAAGTTAACTACTAAAAAATAATTTTACTCATTGTTTTTTTAAATAAAGAAATTTTAAATTGTTTAAATATTTTAGAATGAATTAGATTCTTCATGATTCATGTAATTCCAGGCAAAGTCTTAAATTTTGGAAATGTATGTTTATAAAACACTAACTGTTATTGACATTAAAGTTAAACAAAAAAATAAAATTAGTGTAACACAAAAAAGATGTACGAGCTATTTCGATATTTCTTGTGCGAAACAATTTAAGTCACTTTGTAAACAAAGTGACTTTGATTTTGAAAACTAAAATTTCCATAAACTTACTCAAAAACATTAAATATACATACTTTAATCGAAATTCTCAAGAGAGTTTCAATGTAAATTTTACTTGAATTATGAACAATAACTCACAACTCTACGTGTCGGGCTTATCAGTAACGTGTGTTCTACTTGTGTAGGCGAACAGGGGCGAACAGCTATTGTCTACTCTATATTGTCTACGTTGTCGGTCTTTGTCGGCGTATGACGTTGTCGAGATATAAAGGACGTGTCGGCATAATATTGTTCCCCCGTCGGTTTATAAGAAATAACGGAGATCCGTTTCAAACGACGGATATGGAATGTGTTTTATTTGCCGCATATATAAAGGATGTTAATTTATTATTATCGCAGTTCATCTGCACATAGCTGTAGTTTTATACTTTTATCTCATCTTTAGAAATGAGGTTGTTATTTTTATTATAAAGTCCTACCTACTACTCGATTTTATGTTGTCTGTTCATCTAATGCTAAGATAGCTGAACATGAAATTCTAAAATGAAATTCTGTTTTAATTTTTTGATTAGCAAAAGTAATATTGGTTTTAAATTTTAATTTTACGCAACTTATAGTTTGTGATGGTATTAACTCTTCCCCGCCTAAAAGTCTGTCAAAAAAATCGCCATGTACATGTATGTACTGGTCCTATATAATTCTGACTCAATTCATCGCGGGTTCCAAGGTTAGTTTTTCCCCAGGGCATGCCTGAGTTCGTAACAACTTTCGATCCTCAGGAGGTAACCACTGTGGATTCTTGTGTATTAAACTTACAGGGGTAGGAACAAGAGGTGGGCGCATTGTCCTAAAATTAAAAAAATAGAATCACATATTTTTAGCTACATGGATATTAAAGGTGGTTTTTTTAATAATGCTAGTTTTATTTTAAATTTGTTTATTAATAAGACCGACATTTATAGAATGTAATTGATGATTCATCCACTCCATTTGATTAAATTTTCAAGTAATATTATTTCGTAGCTGCGTAGGTGAGCGTAGCACGTAGAAAGTGAACTTGACATGGAAACTGACATATCTATTAGTAGTGTCGTTAATAATAACTTGAAATTACATATTATTATTAATTAATGAGATGTGTTGTGGCCTATGACCTTATGTTAATGTGTTTCAAATATCAGGTTTTGATCACCTTGTTTGAAATATATCGCAAAGTAGGGGACATAATCAATCATATCTTTTGATTACGTGCACTTCGGAGTTGTACTTTTTCTCAGCCAAAAAAAATAAATCAATCTGAGTATTTTATATACATTTCCATTTGTTACCTTTGTACGTTCCTGAGTAATAGGGTCTTGACAGATGGATAGGTGGACAGGACAGACAACAAAGTGACCCAATAAGAGTTCTATTTTTTCTTTCGAAGTAGAAATCCTTAAAATATATATATATATATATATATATATATATATATATATATATATATATATATATATATATATATATATATATATATATATATATATATATATATATATATATATATATAGTGACTATAGATAAAATGAAAAAAAAAACATATTTTATTTAATATATATAAATCTCGGATTTTCTGTTCACTCATAAATTGACTAAAAACTCTTGAAGAACTTTCTCGACTTAGCTTCGCTCTAACGTGATGTTATACAATCGTACAAAAAACTATTTTCCTAATCAGTTTCTCGAAGTTTGTTAGCTAAATGTTAAAAAATGCATTCAATCGTGGCTTAAGAAACACACAAACCTACATTGCTGATGTCTATTAAAGTTTACGGATAGTCAGATTGACATTTATGGCGTTTATAGATAATGTTTACGTCTTTTTATTAGAAGTATCATTGATTGATTGCTATAATAAGTTATTTTTACAAAGAACACTGATTAGCTTGTGAATTACGGTAGAATTTAAAAGCCTTATAATAAAGAAATAAGTGGCCAATCATTCTCCCATTCTCTCAATACTCAGAATGTGAACCAGATAAAATCGTGAAGTATCTGAAAGACCTCTTTCAGGATTATAAAATTTGTAGTTTCTCTTATACTAATCACTTATACTTTAAAAATCCTTTGATTTCTAACATTACAACGAATCAATTAAAGGAACAAAACGTTGAAAAAAATTAATTAAAGTTAACACATAAAATATTTTTATCAACACAAAATTATTGTGATTTTATAAATACAAATAAATAAATATCAAAACAATCTCTTTTAGAGGTAGGCAGAGTGAACCAAATATCCGAACAATCGAGTTCACTGGGAATCACTGGTATGTCAAATGAAAGATGGGGCCTACTACTATTTGCTATAACTATAGACCAACAGATTTATGTACTATTCGAGATTGTTATATAATTAATTTTAAATAAAAAATATTATTACATAGGACGTCATATAATAAAATGTTTTCGCACAACTTCTTTTTTAATAATAATAATAATAATAATTCTTTATTTGCACGAAATAGGAGTACAAAAAGATGTTATTAAAGTGAATTACAGTTCTTCCTACTTCACCATGTAATGGCATGCAAATTTTCAGTTATATATTTATTTAAACATGCAAGACCTGTATACATTTATACATTTATAAGAAATTATAATTTTTATTTTAATTTCATTATAATTCATTTTGGATATTTATTACCTATTGTCTTTGTGATTTTTTTCACGCATTTATTATATATATTGCGAGCTAAGTAACTCATTTTATTATATAAATTTTTATCTTTTAGAATTTTTAAAATGGAAAATACCCATGTACAATACGTATGTAGATTGTCCCCCTCCCCCGTGTTGGTCCTGGGCTCCTTTGTAGAATAGGCCAACTGCCGTTCTGCCAGGCAGGTCGTAAAAGGCGACCGATTGGCTACCGAGTCATTACCATCGTGGCTACTAGGTAGTAGAGTTCTGCATTGTCTCGCCCGGGTCTGGTACCACCGCCTTACCTATTCCTGCCGCAATAGCGTCAGTGCTTGTCGCTGTCGTGTTCCGGTTTGGAGGGTAATGTAGCCGGTAAACTTATGCATGTGGCATTAGACCTCGCCACAAGATAGCAACGCACCATTAACATCTTTGATGTCTATATGCGATGGTTGACTCTTTCCATCAGGAGCTTGCTTGTTTGCTATCTTATGATATAAAAAAAACGATTGTAGGGCGTCATTATAATATTGGGTATCACATATGTTTTTTGAACTTTAATATGATTCTCAGAATTAGTTAAATGTCTTAAAAGTATCATCGCATCTGTGGTCTAATGGTCCGGTATCGGTGTTGATCCACAAAAGGTCCCGGAATCGATTCCCGAGTCGGACATTCAAAATGTGTTTTTTTCAGTTTGCGTTGCTCGCGATTGCGTAAATGCACGGTTGGCAACAGGCTTTCCACATATCACATTGTGGGACAGTGTATCTTCGGCTAATCGTGGGGGCATTTGTTGTACCTCTGCCTACCTCTTCGGGGATACGGGCGTGAAGATACTTAAATTTAATATTTAAAATAATCAATAATAATAAGTAAATAAACCGTGTTGATCCGGGCATGTATGAAGTATAGACTCACTGTTATTCTGTTCGTAAAGTTGAACCAAATCTACTTCAACTAAGGTAAATTTTAATGTTTTTTTTTTTTTGATATATTCTTATTGTATAATTTTTGCTATTACTTTTGACATGTTATTTAAATTTACTATTAATTTATTTTTGAAATGTATATGACATTCAATAAGTGATACAAATGTATCCTATTTTGAATAAAAATTATTGATTGATTGATTGATTGAACGATAGGCCATGCGAGTCACTACCGTTGTGATTACTAGGTGGTAGAGTTCTGTAATGTCTCGCCAGGGTCTGGTATCACCGCTTTACCTATTCCTACCGCAATAGCGTAAATGCTCGTCACTTTTTTAAAGCACCTTCAGGACGTAATTTGTTAAAATTTAATTTATTTATCTAAGAGTAATGGAATTTCACTAAACGCTGATGGTGGAAAGTGTAAAACATATATAAAATTCCTCTTATTACCTTTTTTCAGATTTTTTTTAAATCTTAAAATACTAACGGATCGGGACTCGGTCACATACTGAGAAGATCCGGTGGAAGAAACTCAGCGGGCTTGTCTTTTTGTCTCTTTTACTATAATAAATGCGCTACATTATTACGAGAGTTATTTCGTATTACAAAAAATATAAAAGATTAATATAAGGGGCATTCAATCCCAGGCTTGTTTGTCTTCTAAATAATCTGAAATTTTTAATATCTGAATTTATAATATCCTTTTTTACACATGTTTTGTTTCAACACATTTTTTTAATTTATTTATTGGTAAATCTCTTATAGCATCGGGAAATTTATCGTAAAAGCGTATACATTGCCCCATGAAAGAGTTATTTATTCTGTGGAGACGAGATGCATACACAACAAGTTTGTTTTTGTTCCTTGTATTTAGTGAGTGTATTTTACCATTTCTCTTAAACGAGCAAACATTTTTACGAACATACGTTAAGTTTTCAAATATGTATTTGGAAAACTATGGTAAGAATATTGAACTCATTGAATTTTTCTCTCGAGGAAGCCCTTGAGTTACGATTGTAAATGGATTCTACACTTTTTATCGTCGGCACTTGGTGAAACTCCATTTTAAAACAATATTTATTAATTAATAACACTTGTACTGTTTCACAATAAGGTTTTATTATATTTAATTACCGACCGGTTTTGCTTACACAAGCATCCTCAGGGTATTTACAGTTACTAACTAACCTTTGGTTAATTACTAACCAAAACTTTGTCTCGCACGGGTCTGGTACCACCGCCTTGCCTATTCCTGCTGCTATAGCGTCAGTGCTTGTCGCTGTCGTGTTCCGGTTTGTAGGGTAAGATAGCCGGTAAACTTATGCATGTGGCATTAGACCTCACTATAACACAGCAACGCACCATTAACATCTTTGGTGGTGGCTTGTTTGCTATCTTATGATATAAAAAAAATATAAAAAAAATATTCATATGAATGTCACAAACAAAATTAAAATGTTACAAATTACCAAATGGTCCAAAGAACTTTAGAAACGCTTTGTTATTTTTAAATCTATTACTAATGGTTACTGGTATGAATGCCGGATCGTACATGTAAAAACCAGGAATTAAACAGTAAAATGAATTTAACCACAATTTCACATATTCTGTCTCGACTTAACATATGGGTATTTTTTTTCCTAAATGCATTGTTCCCATAGGACTCACAAAATAACTTTCGCTACACAACGGGTTGCTGGGCGACTGGTTCTTTAATGGTATTAATGTCTTTTATTTTATTGTATACTAAGTGACTCATGTCATCAATATGTTTGACACCGGATCTGCAACTATCGCCTTGTCGATTTTTATTAAAATTAGTTCAGCAGTTTAGCCGTGAAAACGTATCAGACAGACAGACAGAGTTAACATTTATGATGTTAGTATGGATGTATGGATATTAGTATATGTGTATGTACAAATTTTCAACCCCTATTGCAGCTTGTCAGGGGTCAGTTTTTGGAAAAAAATAGTCTATGTTTAACCCCGGATTTTCAACTACCTTCATACCAAATTTCATTAAAAACGGTTGAGAGGCTTAGTCGTGAAAGCGAAACAGACAGAATGACAGATTTTCGCATTTATATTATTAGTGTGAATGATAAAATGTATTATTTTACCACAAACTATGAGTTGACTTTAAGGAAGTTACAATTACCATTTATTAATAATCATTTTAATGAGAAAATAATGCAGTGTATTGTATTTGCGTGTTATATGCTATATCTCTGTACTAGTTTATAGTTAGTACGTGAAGCAAAAACTTTATACCCCTTTTAAAGACAATTACCGCGAACGATGGAGTATGAAATTTTGCACAGATGAAGTTTACATTGCGGCGGACCGTAGAAACCTATTTTTTTTAAATATGCATTAGAAATACATTAAATTAATAAAAATAAACACTACACATATACTACATTCATGACAATATACCTACACAATATCCCTACTATTCTCTTTACTGCTAAATTATGTTGTCAAATTTAAAAAAATATATTGTTTACTCTATGGTCGCATTTTTACCAAAAGGTAAAACGTTCCTTCCTCGTAGAAACAAGTATAATTGCGTCATGATGGTATAATTGCTAATAATTCCATAAAATATGTTTTTTAATGATTACCAAATATACCATCGATTTTTGAAAAAAGGAGCCTATGTTCAATCAATCCAAATTTCATCAAAGTTGTTTCAGCGATTTAGCAGTGAAAATATTATAGACATATAGACGACGAATAGACAGGCAGTTATATTTTCGCATTTATTATCTTAGTATGGAGTTTTATAAATTAACATCGTTGACTACCTTGCTTTAGGTTAAGACCAATTCAAGCAATTTGTAAAAACAGATTATTAACAGATACGCGCAAATGAATCTATTGTAGACTAGCTGTTGCCTGCGACTTCGTCCGCGCGGATTTCGTTTACTCCGCACTGCTCCTCCCCTGTAGGTGATAGCGTGATAATATGTAGCCTATATGTTGACCCGACCTATTAGTAATATTCATGCAAAATTTGAAATAAATCCATGCAGTACTTTTTGAGTTTACCCCGGACATACATACAGACAAACAGACAAAAATTCTAAGAACTATATTTTTGGCTTCGGTATCGATTGTAGATCACGTCTCAAGTATTCTTTTAAAAAAAATATTCAATGTACAGTTTTGACTTTTCTACGATTTTATTATATGTATAGATGTTATAATATTATGTAAAGAATCAAAAATACTTTAAATAAGGTTGTGCTTCTTAACGAAGTAATATATAAATAAATACAAGTATATAAGTTATTAGCTATCCATTGACTAATATAAGCAAAAACATTTCGGTAATTTGTATAAGGAAACGTATGCAGTATAATATTATCATTTTATAATAGCACCAGAACAACACAACATTAATATAAACCGCAATTTGTCATCATAATTTCCTTTAGAACCATCAAAAACTATAAAAATAGAGTTTGTTTTCGTACGAGTTCGTAATCAATACTATTCTGTTACGACGCACTACTGGCTACCGCCCGAATCTTTTAGCAGTAGGCTCTATAAAGTAAGCACGCAGTGCTTTACCAAATTAAGTAAAATAGAGACATCAGTTATATAGCGTTATCTATGTTGAATTACATATTATTAAGAGTTTATATTAAAAAGATTAATGGTTTCATAAATTAGCGTGAAGCTATTTTTTCCTAATTGTCTATAGTTCAATACAGGCGCAAGAATATTACGACAATTATGTATATATAATTATATATTAAATTAATAAATTATATTTTATTTATTCTTTTAGTATATATCATAATATAACAGCTTCACCACAAACATAGTTAACATTTGGGGTGACGCTGTTTAAAATTAATGACTTTAATGATTGCATACAATAATTAAAGTCATATTTAAAAAAAATATAAATGAAAAGCGTATTTTCACACAAATTTGTGTATATAAATGTACCGGATTCTAATTGTTTAGTTTTAATATTTTGTTATTCCAACAATCTTAAATGAAATTCTTTTCCATTTTAGATCTTCTAATATGAATTATGACACATATTGCACACTCTTATTACCGTAATTATGGTGCAACCTATAATTTTGATGTTATTCAAATGAAATAAAAGTAAAAATCAAGATTCAATAAAACATATTTTTTGGTCTTTAAATTTTGCAACTATTTGTGTTGCGTAGTTTAATCGTCTTTACTCTTTAGTATGCTAATGGCTTAATATATACGAATAATCTGATAACCTGACAAGCAGAACCGCACGTACCTTCATTATTCCAAAAAAGGGAGTTTTCACTTACCACAAACGATGAACTTACGATTTAAATCTCCTCTCCATGTCTATGTCGAGGGGGATGTAGCGCCCCACCCCGTACCGCTAGGAAAAAACCTCATACAAACAGATCGATCGATATGAATGTTCACTCGTTTGCCGACACGTTTTCAGCTGATCTGTAATAGCTATCGAATTCACATCTGCTACGCCGTGTAAAGCTAGAGAGATTGACAGACGTGCGTCGAGTACCACAACCACACACATGAGATGCCGTCGAGTCTAGGTGAAGGTCGAGGTCGAGTCCCGGCGAAAGGGTCGAGCGCAAGGGTAGATCGCACTTATATTTAGACTCAATACCGTGGGATTTTTGTTAGGATCTTGGGGAAGGTGATGAAGCCGAGGGTCAGGAGAGGATTCCGAGCGGGGCACGCCCGAGTTGCATAACGCTGGTCGTGCTGGGCGCGCGGGGATATCGACGCGCTCGGGGCGCATGCGCGGTACCTTCGCAGCCGTAGCCCTGGCCGATGAGCCCCCACAGCAGGTCGGAGCAGTGGTGGCAGTAGGTGGGCTTGTGGAAAGTCTTCTTGGCGAAGGAGTGGGTGTGTTGGGGCGCGGGCGCGGCCTGCGCCATGGCGGGCGCGCGGGCCGGGCCGGGCGGGCGCGCTACTCATGCCGCGGCGCCCAGGGGCGCGCCGCGCTCTCCGAGCGGCTGTCGCGGCCCACCATCGCGGCGCGTCTGCCGCCGCCCCGGAGCCCACTTCCCGCGCCCCTCGCGCGCCCGCCCCGCGACACACGCGCGCGCCGCCACTGACCTTGCAGTGCCGCACACCAGCCTACATCGACGTCACTCAGAATTTCCTTTATAACATATTTTAAAGTAAATAAAATAATTTACGTTAGTAAAAACAACTACGCTATTTATTATAACGGATTAGTTGTACGGTTGGGTTTGACCAATTTTTCTAATGATTATAATAATCTAACATCCACATACAAAACATGAGCGTTTATTTATATCACAAGTAACTTATATTTCTTGTCGTTATACATTCATAATCATTTTATAAATGAGCAATACAAATTGCCGAAGGCAAATTTTTGATAACATACTGCCATCAATGTCAACTATAAATTTCAATGTAGCCGACGACGGGATGTAATTGATATCATGCAAAATGTTAACTTGTAACTAATAAGTACATTTCAGGTAAATGTATGTTTTTACTAGTTGCAACCTGCAACCCACTGCATTTATAAAAAAACATAAATCCTATGTGAATAATTTAATTTTCTGAGATAAAAAGTAGCCTTTGTGTTATTTCAGGTTATCATCTACCCGTGCGCTAAATTTCATCTAAATCGGTCAAGCAATTTTTGCGTGATTAACAAACAACCAAACACACAAAACTTTTACATTTATAATATGTATGATTTGATTTGTCAATAATTGTTACCAAAATTTGAAGCTTATTTTTAATATAATATACAGAACATGTAACCAAAGCCTGGCATTTTAACGAAATATTAACATATTTTAAAAACACAGTATTTTAGTTAAGTATTTCATAGTTACGCACGAGTATGATAAGTCTTGATAAAGAAGTATCAGCACACCCGGTTCCCAGAGTAAACCGGACGTCTAAAGACTGTCCAGTTCACCACGATTCACCAGTCGGTTGGCGGGGAGTGGTGATCTCCATCGCCGCATTTTACTTGCCTGTTAACTATTATCGACTTTTTCTAACGATAACCGGGACCGACGGCTTTACGCGCTCATCCGAGGCATAATTACGAGATCATGCGAGATTCTTGATAATTTCGAGCAAAATTTACCAGTTATCAACCAAAATCTACTATAAAATATTGTGTATTTACAAAATAGGGTAAAATGTATTTGAAAAATCCATACTAATATTATAAACGCGAAAGTGTGTTTCACAGCAGTGTGTGTCCGTCTTTCACAGCAAAACGGAGCGACGAATTAGCGTGATTTCTTTAAATGGAGGTAGTTGAAGAGATGGAGAGTAACATAGTCTACTTTTTGTCTCTTACTTTACTAAGAGAAAAAGCTAGTTTCAGAATACATGAAAGTACCAGAAAAATTTAACTATGATGGTTAGCAACACTTACTACCCAATTCATAGGGTTTGGGTGCGATTCACAGCAAGGATAAGCATTTGTGTGATAAACATATATTTTAGGATTTCTGGTCTTGGGTCTTGATGAAATGTATTTCAGTATCTATATTGGGTATATACGTATAGTATCTATATACCCATATTACTAGAAAAAAATTTGGTTACTTGGGGTTAGGACAATTTGTTTGTTATATATATACAACCAATAACCAGTAATATTTATTCACTTAAGAATAACCTAAATCACAAACAAGTTAGGATTGTGAAAAGTATTAGACCTGAAAATGTACATAAAGAAAATTGTACGTTATTACAAAGATACGCCGAATAGCGCGTGCGTGAAACCGCCCACCAATCGAAAAAGCTCTTGTTTACAATATTAGGATGCTCAGCATCCTTACGGAGCGGCCCGACCGCCAGACGCCAGCGCGCACTACCTCTTATTTGTTCTGCGACGATAAGCCAGCGACCCACTAGCCGGTTTTATTTCATAATGACTATTGCCTTCCCGTTTTTGCTTGGCTAACTTAAAACATAGAGAGTGTATATCTATGAAATTATACCCTTACTGTAGAGTTTAATGGAGTTTACAATATACTACAATGCTACGAAAATTTCCCTTCTTTTAAACAAAAACTGTAGAATTTAATCGAGTACAAATATATATATTTACATAATATATTTAAAAAATATTTTTAAAAATCATATCTTTTAAGTGAAGAATTTTATTTGTAAGTCTCAGTGGACTTTTTAAGAAAATGTTTACTATACATACATTCAAAATTTTAACATTGTAGGCTCATAGAAGAAAAAACTCATTTTCCTGAATCCTGATAAAAGCTGCGCACGCAAGACAAATGTACGCGTGACGAAGTTGATATCATTGTGAACAGTCGTAATTTTTAAAATATAAATATTATTAGATGTTTCTAAAGAACGTTATTAATATTATAATATTTTTTACAACACAACAACAAAGTGGTCAGAAATTCTAGTGGCATGCCATTCAAGTGTAAAAGTATAAATGAAATATTTACAAAAGATCATAACGGTATTATCACAGAATAACTAGGTAGTATTGTCGTGACACTTTTCACACTTGAACACTAGTAGCTGGATCTAAGTATCTGTCTGAGTATTGAAATTAGCAATTTCGAACTTGATGTATATTTTGGTCTCTACGGTATACACAGATACACGTTAGTAGTCTTCTAAGCTTACACAGTTAGTGTAAACTTAGAAGATTACTACTGCCTGTTATACCTACTTTCTGCCAGTTGATGTACCCTACTTAGTAAGTTTTACTTTTATATTTTATTTTTTTAAGCTTATGTACGTCCTACTTAAGACGACCTGATTGGCGTAACGATTTCACAGTCAGTAACGGTCAGATGGCAATCGCTCTGTGTAATTTCTGGTAAAGCCAAATTTATTTATTTATTTGACACATCAACAGCAGTACCCACAATATATTTAAATAAAACCTTACATTAAAGTAGGCTCTTGTATGCATGCTAATAAAATACGTGTACAACATACTCTTAAAAACTACGTACGATATGTTACTGCAGCTAACAAAAAATAAAAGATAAAAACGGTACATTAACTAATATACAATAACAAGAATAATATTGCGTTATTATTCTTGTTATTGTATATTAATTATATAAAAAAAATGAAATTACCTACTTACTTAGAAAGCAAGTACGCGGACAACTTCTTTTTGAAACTTAAGAATGTGTCAGTGATAAATGTCAATATCGATAGACGCACATGCTCGATTATATTCGACACAAATCCTAGGTAGAGCTGAATTATATAAGAGGCTTGTTCTACTGAAAGAGATATAAAAGATCTTAGTTATAAAATGCTGTGGATAGTTGTATGGGACATTTATATAAACGGTGGTCACAATCTATGATACAAGAAATTATTATTTTTTTAAACATAATACTAAGTAATATACCTACGACGGTTGCTGAGTGACATAATTTCAAACTGTTTAAGGCGGACATTATAGGTAGCACGTTGGGAAATACCAGAGGAAAGAAAAGCTAGATGCCTGGTGAGAGAGCGTGTTATACTCTCAATGCGTTGCGAGTAAGAGATATACTGAGGACTCTAAACCACTCATGCAAACTCTAGATGACTGCGAACCAAGGAGTTATATATGATGATCTTGGTTTTGGCAGATATAAAACCCTTGGTATTCCGTTTTAAGAATCCGAGCATTCTTCCAGTCTTTTTGATAATAGCGTCAATATGAGATTTAAATTTTAATTGACTATCATGAATTTTAATTTATATACTATTAGGCTCAAGTCATGAATCTCTTTAAACTGCTCCAACATAACCGAGTAAAAGGTTTAAGCTTTCTCGAAAATTTGCTCTGATAGGATTTTTTCGTGTTCAGAATCATTCCATTCAACTGACACCATTTACTAATTTTGTTTAAATCGCATTGGGTAAGTTCTGCGTCTAAAGTTGATTTTACTGTTCTGCATATTTTTAAATTGTCAGCAAAAAGGCAGAATTCAGAGTTAAGTATTTGTGTCGTTATATCGTTAATAAAGACAATGAAAAGGATAGGACCTAGATGGAATCCTTGTGGTACTCCTAACTCGGCTACATAACTGTCTGATTTGTAGCAATTCACTACTACAAGCTGGAGTCCTTTTGCTCAATAAGATCGGAACCATTCTAGCAAGGATTCACACACCCCGTATCTATTTAGCTTATTTATAAGACGCGAGGGACAGACTTTGTCAAATGCACTAGAAAAGTCCATATAGATGGCATCAACCTCATGGGTTTATATAGATGACATCAAACAAAATTCAGGTTACGACTAATTCCGACCCCAAATATGATTGGGATTAAGGCAAGGAGGAAGATGTACGTTCTACTTACTACATTTTAGACTCTTATTTAGTTTCCCAATAGTCAATGAGTTAAAAAAATCTATTTATGGGTTTTCTAGGTCGGTGAGTTTGATAGTCTATGGCAGCCGCAATACATAACATTTTCTGGTGTTGGGATCTAGGTGTAGGTAAGTTAGTTCTTGACAGTTCTTATTTTCTTACATATTTGTTTTCAGAGTTCGTGAAAGAAACAGTCATGTCAAAACATGCGCATTCTGTATGGAGCCATTCTAATGTTATTGCCAAGACTGGTAATAAGGGCAAATGGGCTCAGTGTAAAAAGTGCAAGAAAGAGCTTCAAGGTATCCCTGAGCGGCTTTGTAAACATATGAGTATTTGTCCAGGACTAGAGGCTTCTAGCTTAATTTCAAGAACAAGTTCATCAACAATAGTTTCTAGTAGTCATTTTGTAAAGCCCACAACTTTAAGTAACGAATCAGTAGCAACAGTAATCGCTCATCTTCCACTACCGGTCCATCATATGACTTATTTTTTAAAAAACAAAACGAAGCGAAAAAAATTGAATTAGGAAATAGTTATGAGGACATCTTACAAAAACAAAAAAATTATATTGAAGGTAAAACGATATCCATGTCTTTGGACGGTTGGTCTAATGTCCACAATGAGCCTATAGTTTGCTGTAGCCTCTCTACACCTGAAGGGCAATCGATATTGGTTGATACCATAGATATGTCAAGCCACCCTCACTCTGAAGCCAAAGCCTTCTTCTTAGTCCGCAATATTGTGATGGGCAACTTCGAAACACTACATTGCACGTGACCTGACACGCACTTTACCAATTTATTCCATTATTTGCGTACTAAAATGAATGTGGCATACGGACTGACGGAGGGACAGACGGACACGACGCAATTATAAGGGTTCCGTTTTATGCTATTTTGCCACAAAACCCTAAAAAGTTACCAAATATGTTTTGTTTATTCGTGCTAAGAGCTAATGTTCATTCTTAAATTCCACATGGTGGTCCACGTTCGTTGTGAAGAATAAGCTTCCTATGATAGACCTTGTCTCTATTATCAAATCTTACAGAAGAAGGAAAATTTATTTTTTATTAAAAATTATGCATAGTTTCCGTTTTATGTTATTTGGCCACACAAGCCTAAAAAGTTACCAAATATATTTTGTTTATTCGTGTTAAGACCTAATGTTCATTCTAAAATTCCATATGGTGGTCCACGTTCGTTGTGAAGAATAAGCTTCCTATGATAGACCTTGTCTCTATTATCAAATCTTACAGAAGAAGGAAAATTTATTTTTTATTAAAAATTATGCATAGTTTCCGTTTTATGTTATTTGGCCACACAAGCCTAAAAAGTTACCAAATATATTTTGTTTATTCGTGTTAAGACCTAATGTTCATTCTAAAATTCCATATGGTGGTCCACGTTCGTTGTGAAGAATAAGCTTCCTATGATAGACCTTGTCTCTATTATCAAATCTTACAGAAGAAGGAAAATTTATTTGTTATTAAAAATAATGCATAGAAACCATGTCACAACCTTAAGAAATTTTAAATTCTCCAGAAAAAGTATTCGAAGATGCAAATGATATTCTTATAATGTGACAGGAGACATACGAGCAAGTTGTATTTCAAAAAAACTGTAAACTCATCTAGAATGGATTATTCTACCCGGGATTTAAATCCACGACCTCATGTCCCAGGATCATCTACACCGAATTTAGTACCACTGAATTATTGAAGCATCCTTAGATACTACTCACTACTTCCCTACTTCTACTACCAAAACCCGATCACACTCACAATCACATGGGCGTACCAGTGGGCACAAGCAGCGGCAGCTGCCTCTTCCCCTGGAATTTGGTTACCTCCCTATTAATTATCTACTGTTGCCGATAAAAATATAGTCTTAAAATGTTGCGGTTTCGATTTCGGCTGGAACTGGAACTGAAGCTGAATTTTCAGTTTCAATTGGCTGTACGTATAACTACCGTAGTGTCAACTAGGTGGTAGAGTTTTGCAACATCTGGCCAGGATTGGTACCGCCACCATACCTATTCCTGGTAATAACGTTAATGCTTGTTACTATATTGTTTTAGTTACGAAAATTAGGTAGCAGACACACTTATGCATGTGGCATAAACATCCTGCCACAGGGATAGCAACGCACGTTGTTGTGTCTATAGGCGACAGTTTTCTCTTTCGATCAGTAAATCCATCTACTTATTTGCTATCTTGTGATATTCAAAGTGATATACAAAGTAAGAAATCGTAAAATAAGATAAATAATTGATAATTATTGCCGTGTTGGTCCGGGCTCTCTTTGTGGATAGACTATCTGCCGTTCTACCAGGCAGTTCGTAAGAAGCGAACGATTGGCTAGGCGGGTCACTACCACCGTGATTAGATTTCTGAATTGTCTCGTCCGGTTTTGGTAACACCGCCTTACCTATTCCTGTCACAATAGCAGCGATGCTTGTAACATACGTGTTCCAATTTAAAAGGCAAGGTAGCTGGTAAATATATGCATGTGGTACAACCATCTGCTAAAAGATAGCAACGTGCGATTAACACATTTGGTATCTATAAGAGTTATCTATAATTTGGTTTTCTCATGATATAAAAAATAGGTAAGTAACCAAATATGAATTTAAACATACGATATTAATTGTGGTTTAATTTCGTATATTTAAAAAAAGGAATCCAGGGCAACTTAGGCAGGTATAACTTCGATTAGCAGGACAGTGTTCCTACGTCCTCACACTCTAGTTATCTATAAATTAAAATTGTTTTTAGGCTTATTAAAGTAAAACAGATAAGCAATTCGTTCAGTCGGATGGTTGAGGCGTGTGGGGTGACAATATAAATAGGTACAGAGCGAACCAGCCGTGTGGGTTTCCATGCGATTACACACGTTACACCTTCGCTCGAAATACGTTGAGCCTGTGCTAAATACGCCGGGGGTTTGATTCGCCTGCGTACAGTGTAAATGTCAGCTAAATCTTCCTAAAAACTCATTAATAAATATAAAATGTTAGATTGCTATTTCGTGTAACGTTTAAAACAAGAGATGGTTTATTTTTTTACATCACAAGATACCAAACAAGCAGATAGCTCTCCTGATGGAAAGATACATGACTGCGTTAATATTCGTGAGGCGGTATGGGAATATCACATGCTTAAGTTTTCCCGCTCTTTCATTCTGTAAACTGGAATATGACAATGACAAGTAATGACGCTATTGCGGCAGGAATAGAAAAGGCGATGTTACTACTAAATACGGACGTGCTTTTCGGAACTCTACCACATAGAATTCCTTAACGAAATTCAGCCCAGCCAGCCCGCTCGAGCTTTGAAAATTTACCAATTACGGTAAAAACAAAAATAAAGATTTTTTTATAACAGGATAGCAAACAAGGAAATGGCTCCTCTGATGGAAAGAGCAACCACCGTCTATAGACAACAAAGATGTTAATTGTGTGGGTCTATCCGTGTGGTAGGATGATAATCCCACATGCATAAATTTGCCGGTAACCTTACCAAACCGGAACACGACAGTGACGAGCACTGACGTTATTTCGATAGGAATATGACAATGACAAGTAATGACGCTATTGCGGCAGGAATAGAAAAGGCGATGTTACTACTAAATACGGACGTGCTTTTCGGAACTCTACCACCTAGAATTGCCTAACGAAGTTCAGCCCAGCCAGCCCGCTCGAGCTTTGAAAGTTTACTAATTACGGTAAAAACAAAAATAAAGATTTTTTATCACAGGATAGCAAACAAGGAAATGGCTCCTCTGATGGAAAGAGCAACCATCGTCTATAGACAACAAAGATGTTAATTGTGTGAGTCTATCCGTGTGGTAGGATGATAATCCCACATGCATAAATTTGCCGGTAACCTTACCAAACCGGAACACGACAGTGACGAGCACTGACGTTATTTCGATAGGAATATGACAATGACAAGTAATGACGCTATTGCGGCAGGAATAGAAAAGGCGATGTTACTACTAAATACGGACGTGCTTTTCGGAACTCTACCACATAGAATTCCTTAACGAAATTCAGCCCAGCCAGCCCGCTCGAGCTTTGAAAGTTTACCAATTACGGTAAAAACAAAAATAAAGGTTTTTTTATAACAGGATAGCAAACAAGGAAATGGCTCCTCTGATGGAAAGAGCAACCATCGTCTATAGACAACAAAGATGTTAATTGTGTGGGTCTATCCGTGTGGTAGGATGATAATCCCACATGCATAAATTTGCCGGTAACCTTACCAAACCGGAACACGACAGTGACGAGCACTGACGTTATTTCGATAGGAATAATTGAGACGGTGGTACCGAACCCGAACGAGATGTTGCAGAACTCTACCTCTACGAACTGCCTGGCAGAATGGCCGATAATTTATTTTTCAAAGGGGCCTGAACCGACACGATAGACCAACCCATATGTACCCAATAATTATGACTGCATGCTTTTCAAAAAACCCGCTTGCTGCGCTACATTTTATTAAGACAAAAGTCGTAAACATTCCGTAATATATGTCTTTACATAGAACATCAAAATTATAATAACAATAATAATAAAACGTCCCCCGTGTTGGTCCGGGCTCCTCTGAAGAATAGGCCAACTACCGTTCTGCCGGGCAAGTTGTAAAAAGCGGCCGATTGGTTATACGAGTCATTACCATCATGGCTACTAGGTGGTAGAGTTCTACATTGTCTCGCCCGGATCTGGTACCACCTACCTATTCCGCAATATTGTCAGTGTTTATCACTGTCATTTTCCGGTTTGGAGGGTAAGGTAGCCAGTAAACTTATACATGTGACATTAGACCTCACCACAAGATAACAACGCATCATTAACATCTTTGGTGACCCATCTGCTTCTTTGCTATGATATAAAAAAAAAAAAAAAATAAGGCGGCATATTGCAAAGTTCTCTAACCTGATAGTTAAGAACTGCCTGACAAAAAGGAAGAACAGCAGTGTATATCACTATTGTCAGGCTAAGATATCCCATAACCTTGGGTAAGTTTAAGGACTATCTTACTCTCTAAGCTGCAACATATCTAACGACAAGCATCGACGTCATTGTGGTTAAAGTATGTAAGGCGGATAGCACAAGACTCGGGCGACACATTGCAGAACCCTATAAATTATTCCTGGTACATCTCGAATGAATACCCAGGTTTTACTTTGAAAAACAAAATCTCAGTATCAGTAAGGAATCTGGTGATAATGTATTGATATTCTTATGCATTAGATAAGCACAAAAGCTTAAAGCTTTCGGTCCTATTTATCGTAAGTCGTCTGACATGATAACGCTAGTCAAACTGGTGAATCGTGACAAACCGTAGTGTATTAACATTCGTTTATACTGCCTATTCCGCAAATAAATTTTTATTATTAATTTATTTTTTATTTATTTAGTTCATCAAAAATAAAACAACATAAATTTACACATTTTTCTACATCCTTAACCCTCGTTGTAGGTTTGTGTCATTGATATAAAAAACCCAAGATGCACAGTCCCGAACAAAACTGACACTCAAAAGTGTCCCTAATTTCATTTAAATAGTTATAGATGTAACAAAAACATACGTCTTTGCATATCCAACCTTAAGCGCAAGATTTATAGTTGTTTTTACAAAGCAATGTAGAAATGAAATAACATTGACAGTGTCGCGACCGACACGATTCTATTTGAAATTAGCGCACAATTTAAAATTGTGCGCTCATTTTCGGAGGACGTTTTTGAAACACTGATTGTGTATTTTGGTTTTTTTATATCAATGGTTTGTGTGCATGTTGCATACTTCACATTTCACAACATAAAATTTAACATTACAATAACTCGTACAGCATCAATTGAATAAACTAGTACCTATCTATAGTAAATCGTAGTCATAACATTTTTAACGTTTTTTTCATATTATTAGATATCTAACAAATACATGGAAAGAGAAACCATCGCCTATAGACACCAAAGATGTTAATGGTGCGTTGTTAGCCGTATGACGGGATGGCAATGCCACATGCATAATATGTCTACTGGCTATCCCATCCCACCCTCCAAACCGGAACACGACGATTACAAGCTTTGACGCTATTGCTGCTGGAAAGACGCGAAGGGTGAGTCGTTGCGAAACTCTACCACCTAATAGTCTTCATGGCAGTGATACGACGATGGCCAATCGGTTGCCTCTTACGACCTGCCTGGCAGGACGGTAGTTAATCTATTCTTCAAAGGAACCCCGACTGACACGTGGGACGTGTTATTATAACAGCCATTGTTATACATACATTAAAAAATTTCGAGAGTATATTTTGTACAGCTTATTTA
The DNA here is from genome assembly GCA_036924255.1 of Apodemia mormo. Classification (NCBI taxonomy): domain Eukaryota; kingdom Metazoa; phylum Arthropoda; class Insecta; order Lepidoptera; family Riodinidae; genus Apodemia; species Apodemia mormo. Next base: position 5,363,927 of record JAUPFN010000011.1, read on the forward strand.
AGATACAACCCTTGCAAGACGGACAAGCAGATATCAAATTTTAATAAGGTTCCATTGTCACCCTTTTATTTGGGCGTAGAAACCATAAATAGAGCGCTTCTCAGCCCTTCAGAACAACGCTAGAAGTATATGCGTGACACCCACATAAATCAATTACTTCCAATACACAAAACATATGTGTCATAGGCAAACGACGAGCCCCGATTTCAGGTAGGGCTGATTTTGTTAAGGATTGATTCATTCGTTTTCGGTGTTACTCTGGTATTGCAAACAAGTAGATTCGTTTATAGACACAAAGATTTGTTGCCATTAGCGGGGCAGGTTGAAATGTCATCTTAAGTGTTTCGTCTTTTTTAATTTTTTTATAATTTATTGGAAAATTAGAGACTAAAAATACATGCTATCTTTTATCTGCCAAACTGATTCACAGTTTGTCAGCAGTAGGTACAGTTCTCTCCTGTCCTAGAGTAAATACCTAAGCAAAGTTTTTGACGGCTTGGTTTTTGTTAACACTTTTATTTCTATTAATCTATAGCATCTATCTACACACTATTTAACCCCCCGCTACCGTCACAATGACGTCAATATACCTGTGTATGTATGTGTGTAAACATCTCATAACTCCTAAACGGCCCGACTAGGTTTTCAGTTCGCCGGGCCCGACCGATCGACATGCGGTTGGTGGTAATCGATTAGGTTTTTCCAAATTTAAACTTCCTGAAAATGTAAATCGATTTGGCCAAGTACATTGTAAGACATTTTGAAAAATAACTTCAAAATGTTTCGGAAAATCAATGTTTTTTTTTTCAAATCGCCCAAAAATCGGTTCATTCGTTCGGAAGTTATCGTGACGAAAAATTTTGCAAAAAGTGTTTTATTTTTGACATTACTTCTATATTTTTAATCAATCAGTTTTTGAGTTCTACAATATTGTAGAACTTAAAAAACTGTTTTTGATACCGTTCCAAAAATCAAAATCGAATCAAGCTTGCAATATTACAGCTTTTTAAATATCAAAATTATGTTGTTTAAAAAAAAAACTTCATATTTTCAAAATAACTTTTAGGCCGACTTAAAGAAAGATCGACTTAAAGAAATTATCATCTATTCTTTAAAAACTGTGTCTGTCTGTCTGTGCTTACTATAGTCTAGTCTACTCTCTAATCTGAATATGATAATAATTAACATTTCTCTGTGTTTGGCCGCGTTTTGATCCGGTAGTAATTCTAAGTTCTAACAATCAACTCACAAAATTGTTAAATTTTATAGAATATAATATGATAATTTTTAAATATTTGCGCACTGTATAATGGTAGAATATGTTGGTAACTTTTAATTATTTTTTGATAACTCGTAACACCCATACTCTTGCAAACAAATATTTTTCATTTCGTTTTGCTGATGCTCGTGTTGCGAGAAAAGATAAATCCGTGGCACAAAAACTCTAGCGAGTCAAAAGTGAGCTCTACTATTGAGATTGATATCTACTGTTAAGATAGATCTCTTCTATTTGGATAATCGGTCGTCTCTTACAAACTCAGGGCGGCAGATAGTACTTCTATTCTTTAAAAACGGCTGGTCCAACACGAGAAAAGATGAAAGAGTTCTCCAATGCTTCATCCGGATCTAGCCCAACTCATAGCTTTTCTTTAATTGCGACCTCATAACTTCTCTTTGACCAATTTATATATGACGGAATATTGTACCGCCTTGTTAAATTTACCATCTCTAGTATTTAAAGTATTCCACGCAATATAATAGGTACATATATGAAAATAAACATAAAACAATTAAACACCATCTCGCTACTTTTTTACATTGTAGGTAGAGTGTACCCGACATCAACAGATGCTCGATTAACCCTGATTCATCAGATTTGTCTGTTTAATTGGCAATGCGAGAACACAATTATCAAAAATTTAGATTTTTTATAGTACAACAACAAGAAAATTATAGTACCATAAAGCAAACAAGCAAGTGGCAATCATGACAAAGAAGGTGGCTTATAGACATCAAAGATGTTAATGGTGCTGCCACAAGTCAGAGTTTACCTAACTCCAAACCGCAACACGACATGACCTAATCTTCAAAAAGGCTCACAGGGATTCTAATACTAATGTCATAAAGAGGTAACTTTTGTGAACTTGTTTGTAGGGATATCTGAAACTACTGATTCGATTCTGAAAATCATTTTACCAGTAGAAAGCTGCATGTATGTGAATCTAAATAGCTGACCGAATGACATAGGCAATATTTTATCCTAATATTTTTCGGAATCGGGCTACGGAATAAGCGGGTTACACCACAGGAAACGGCTAGTTTTATAAGTACAAAGATATTGATTGCCACAAGCCTACAGCAAACAGGTAAGGACTGCTGCATTATGAGGTCAACATTACTTCATGCGTATTATTTTTTATGCATGGCTTTTTAGATCATGCCTCGCGCTATACGCCGCGTTTTATACTTTTTTACTGTTACATTTTTAATATCAGGGATAAACTCTGTAGCAAAATGTTTGCTAACAAAGTAAGTGAGTTCTGGTTCAAATCTATCGGGTTTCCGAAAGGTTTAGGAGGTTGAAGGAAATATTTCATCTGCCTTTATACCAGACAGTTCGTAAAAGGTGAGTTATCGGCCAAATGTGCCATTATTTAATTAAATAATTATATAGTTATATTAGTAGTAGTAATATTGTTATTGTGATTACTCGGTGGTAGATTTGTACAGTATTTCGCCCCAGGTTTGGCATCACGGCATTACCTTTTGTTATCGATAGCGTCAGTGCAGCAATGTACATGGGCGTCGTCAGGATTACTTTTAGGGGGGTGCATATACACCTGTACATTATATATACCATTAACTAATATAAAATAAAGAATATTTTTTTAAACATTCACGAGACAAATTACACTTATTAATCTAACCCCAAAGTAAGCAAATTATTTGCTTGTGTTATGGGTGTTAGTCAACGATACCAATACATAGAAATACATATATAAATACTTTTACATACATAATTAACACCCAAACCCGGAAATACAAACATTTATGCTCATCACACAAATGCTTGTCCCCGTCGGGGATCGAACCCGAGCCCCGTTGATTGCGTAGTCAGGGTCGCTAACCACTCGACCAACGAGGCGGTCATAATAAACATAGGTATATTTTCATGTGCAAAAATGTAATGTAAAATTGTTTTTTAACAAGGTTATGAATAAATTTGGATAACAACTGCCTTCAAGTTTTATTCAAACAGTAATTTAATATTATTTTATAAATATTTTATTTCCTGACAGTGGGGTGCAAGCGTACCCTCTTGCACTCTGGTGCCGGCGCCCATGGCAACTTACCATTAACATATTTGGTGTTAATCGTTGGATTAAACAGCATTAAATTAAAATAATATCAAGTGTTAAGTTTAGTTCGCACTATGCTAGTGCTTTAGTCGAGTTGAGGGTATTTTAGTAGCTAAAACACTCACTACTGGTCAAAAATCACTTTCACAAGTGATTTGTTTGTTCGCAAGATGAACACTACAATAATCGCATTGTGGCGTGCGCTATACAACTAATAAATTCGACTCAAACCAAACTGTTAGCACTTCTTTAGCCAGTCAGCCAGTTAGCAGGGTGCATGATGTGGGGGGCGCTAGAAAAATAGATCTAGGTAAATGGAATTATGCTCAACCAAACTATGCACTTATCTAATCGACTAAATTATTGGTGTTCACAGGTATTTAATTATTCCAAGCTCCTTTTGAAGAATAGACCATCTGCCATTCTGCCAAGCAGTTCGTAAAAGGTGAACGGCGGGGTTATCACGTAACTCCCAATGCGAAATTATCGTAATTGTTTAGTTATTGCTAGACACATAACAGCCTTGTATATTAGTGAAAATCGTAGCCGATTGAATAGTTTTAGTGCTGTGACATTGCAAAAAGTACGTCTAGTGACCAGCAAGCAATTGGCGACGTTTTTGATGACTTTTTCCTTACGTTTAAAAGTCATCGCTAAACGCTGGCGGATTGCAAACGTTACGTGATACGCCTGCCGTTAGCTATGCGTGTTACTACTGTCGTGACTATAAAGTGGTAGAGTTCGCGTCTCGCCCGAGTACCTATATGGTACCACTGCCTTACCTATTCCTACCGCAATATCGTCAATTTGCTTGTCATTAACGTGTTCCGATTCGAAGAGTAGGGTAGCCGGTAGACTTACGCATTACCATCCTGCCTTACGAATTACAACGTACCATTAAAATCTTTAGAGTCAAAAGGCGTTGGTTTCACTCACCATCCGTTTGTTTACTATCAAATGTTGTTGCTACTCGACTAAAATACAAGCCTACTCAAAACGAAGCTTCTTTCCGTCAGAATAGCCATCCGCATGTTTGCTATAAAAAAAGATGGCTTATTGGCTTCGCACCACTAACATATTTGGACTACTACTGTTATTACTACTACAGATTACAGGTGATGGTTGTCACTTTAGATTATTTTAGGAGCACCTACTTGTTTGCTACTTAAAGACATAAAAAATATAGACAAATCTCTTTTTCAAAAATCAGCTATTTTTTAAGTTTTCTGCTGTTTTCCAGGTGTCAAGTCATCAGTGACTTTGCTTTTTGGCAGTTGACTCACTCATTTACCTATTCAACCGACTTCAAAAAAAGAAGGAGCGTCTTATTTCGGCTGTATTTTTATGTTTGTTACCTCAGAACCAACCTTTGTGTTGGTCCGGGCTCTTTTGAGGAATAGACTAACTGCCGTTCTGCCAGGCAGGACGTAAAAGGCGACCGATCGGCTGTACGAGTCACTACTATCGTGGCTATAGATGGTGTTAGTGGAGTTCTGCATTGTCTCACTGGTAACATCGCCTTACCTATTCCTTCCGCAATATCGTCAGTGCGTCAGAAACAAAAACCCCATCGATTCGTACTCGTACTCGTACCCGCTTCGAACTTCGCTAACCATTCGACCGATGGAGCGGTCGAATAATTTTAAGAAAGAGGAAAAATAATTAAATGTTTCTAAAATATTATATTAATTCTATAAACAGGTACAATTTTATATCTTCAGTTAGTATTAAAAAATCAAATATCTTCGGTTAGTATTAAATAAAATCTAAGTTGTAAGGTTTATTATTATTATTTTTCACCACTGAAATTATTAAAGAATCAAGAAGAAAATAGAACCATAAAAAATAACATAGACCAATCTATTGCACAAGAACAATAGGAAATAGAAATTTTTTTTTTGTAAGAGCATACCTCCTATTTAGTTTCATATAGATTTGGTAAAATGAAGGCTGCTTTAGAAGCTGCTGCTGCTGAAGGATGATTTAAAATTATATTCTTCATTATTTTATACCAAACTTAACTTCATGATTAAGCCTGCTCTGATCTCAACCCCCCCCCCCTCCCGTTTTTACCCCGTGTTGATTCCGGGCTCCTTTGAAGAAAAGACCAACTGCCGTTCTGCCAGGCAGGTCGTAAAAGGCGACCGATTGGCTATTTCAGTCACTACCATCGTGGCTACTAGGTGGTAAAGTTCTGCATTGTCTCGCCCGGGTCTGGTACCACCGCCTTACCTATTCCTGCCGCAATAGCGTCAGTGCTTATCGCTGTCGTGTTCCGGTTTGGAGGGTAAGGTAGCCGGTAAACTTATGCATGTGGCAATAGACCTCGCCACAAGATAGCAACGCACCATTAACACCTTTAGTGTCTATAGGCGATGATGGACTCTTTCCATCAGGAGACCCATCTGCTTGTTTGCTATCTTATAACATAAAAAAAAAAAATCCCCACATTTCAAAGCTCAGTCTTATTATAAATCCTAATACACTTTTAAAACATGGATTTATATTTTTTTACAGGAGAGGCAGCAAATGGGCAGGAGGTAGACCTGATGGTAAATGATCACCGCCGCCTATGGAAATCCGCAGTATAGAGGATTGAGTGAAAGGTTAGCGCCTTACTCAATTCGAGTTTATCCATAAACTTTAAAACTTTATCGGTCGGAATCGGTAACATATTTAGGTTTGGTCATAGAAAAAAATTATACTTTTATAAATCATATTAACTATATCGGTGAAAAGGCTAAACGGAATTTCTTATCCTTTGCGGGCATATCTACCTCGACATGGGGTTTAACGTTTAACACTTTAAAGATAATTTATAACGCCACGTATTTAGGTTGTATCTGTTATGCTTGTTCAGCGTGGGCTGATAAAGTTACGAGTGGTGCGATCCGGCGCCAACTACTTCAAAATCAGCGTCTAGCACTAATATTTTCTACGCAAAGGATATCGCACTGTAAGCTCCGAAGCTTTACCCGTTTTATCAGGCGTCTTACCATTAGATTTAGAAATTCAGCGTCGGGCTTCAATGTATTACAATTCTAGGAATTTTACTAACCCAGAATTTATCAACTCGCAAGCCCAAACAAAAATACGTCGCCTTTTTAATCCCGTAATCGACGTTACTAATGAATTAATTGATGAATGGCAGTCGCGTTGGTCTTGTTCAACTAAAGGACGGCATTTATATAACTTTTTCCCGTGCATCCGGGATCGCTTAAGTAAAATTTGGATAGAAATAGATCATTGTGTTGCACAGTTTCTCACTAGCCACGGTAATTTTAAAGCTAAATTATTCTCGTTTAAATTAGTTCCTTCTCCCTTGTGCGAGTGCTCTACATTAAACTGTAAATATGAACAAACTGCACATCACATTCTTTGGGAGTGTAATCTTTAGCAAAACGAACGTCGTCAAATGCTTGATAGTATCCAATGTATATCCGGTGTAATTTATTACTCCGATCTTGTGGGTACACGTGGGAACTTCCGTGCCTTCAAACGATTTTGTTACACTTACTACTGGAAGCAAAATTAATTAGGCCATTCTGGTAGGTCCCTAATTTCCAAACTTCCGTGGTGCAATAGCAATCAGGCTTAACCTGATTGTAAAAGTCTCATTTCGTAGCATTTTTATGCTTTTAACATTTTGCTGTCTCCTGCTAAAAAGGGAGGGAAACAGGATGTATTTTCCTACTCCTCCTATATACTTCTGATTAATTTCGTTGCGGGATCCAAGACAGCTTAGCTTTTCCCCAGGGCACCCTGAGCTCGCAACTCAGAGGTTATCAGGACGGTTGCCGCTGTTGATTCTGGTTTACAGAAGTTACAGTGGTGGGAACGAGAGGTGGGCCCATTGCCCTTAAATAAACTTTAAAACCATGAACTCTAGTTCAGGATAATGTTCTCGCGGTCACCGAAGAAGAGCATCCTTAACATCGCTCTCCTCGGGTAAGCGTATCTATACGCTAATTGCAAAATTCCTTAGCAAATTTGCCTTTAAACACTGAGATATTAATTTCCTATCCTTGCGTCCGGTATAAAATATGCATAAGTTTATCTTACAGTGGCTACCTTTCAGTGAAAACTGGAAAACTACAATAAGTTGGAAGAGTATTTATTAAAAAACGAATTGGAACTAAGGCAGGTTTTTATATTCAAAAATAAAAAGCACTCTTTATTCTTTATAATTATTTAACAGCGCACAAATACAAATAGATTGAACTCGTTCGTAGTTGGAAGAGGAAACAGAGCATAAATACTGTCATCAAACTTTATTTAAATACTAACAGATTCCGCGATTTTTTCCGGTAAAGTTAGTTCCACGTGGATGTTTTCCACGGAAATAAAAACTGTCAACTGCGAGTAGGACTCGCCCATGTATGGTTTCGTACTATCGGGACGGTGATATGGTACGAGCGATATTTACTGAGGTTACTTGTACGGAGACTACCTTTAGCACTTAGCTTTTTTATGAAATAATCAAGAAAGCTAGATCCCAAAGGAATAATTGTAAGATCGCCTTTTGGTGGAGTGGCTAGCGATCCCGACCATGCAATCGGCGCGGCTGGGATCAGTTCCCGAGAGGGATAAGTTATTGTGTGACGAGCACAAATATTTGTATTTCTGGGATTGGGTGCTTATTAAATATCAGTATTTACTACTATTACTACAGTGTACCTACATGTTGAAGGAGGGTTTACACTGTTGAGAACTCGATTCTAGCACCGAATATGTATAGAAAATAGGTACTTATATTTTAATCTAATTATCCAATAAAAATATTTAGTACAGACACCCCCGAATGGATTTACAAAATTTGTGACTAGACTTGTTAGCGCGCCACTGTCGCACACATTGTGCCCACATAAGTATTTCTACACCAATTTTGCTAAAGTCTACTATGTAGTTAAGCAAAATTCTCTTTCTTTGTATTGTAATTTTTATTTGTTACAAAATATAGAGCCCTGTGACAAGCAGAAAGCTGAGACATATTAATGAAGTTCCGTTTATCGCCCTTTGGGAGCAAAACCATAAAAAAATAACCAGTGTATTATTCTTAATAAAAGTCTATTTATAAATTTCGCACAAATCAGAAGAGAAGGAGTAATTAACGTACACACACTTTCACGATTATAATGACAGTTTTATTCGTATATGTATTTACTGAGTTTTGCCTAAATCACTCTGTTTCAGCGTGAAAGACTGTTTTTTTTATATCATAGGATAGCATACAAGTAGGTGGCTCTCCTACATGAAAGAGATAACCATCGTATATCAAATACGATAATGGTGCATTGTCTTTCATGTGGTACATGCATAAATTTTTCAGCTATACATATATTATCCTCCAAACCGAAATACGACAGTGACTAGCGGTGACGTTATTGTGACAAAAAAGGTAAAAGGAATTGGGCGAGACGTTACAGAACTCTGCTACTCAGTAGTCACGATGATGACGGCATGTTTGGCCAATTGTTCGCGTTTTGCGAACTGACAGCAGCAGAACGAAATGAATCTTTCGCCCTGTTGCATTAAATACAAGACGTGTTGCATTTAATGCAACACAAAATTTGTGTAAATTTAATAATTTACACAAATTTTGTGTAAATTGTGAAATTGTAGACAAAGGGCGCTTAACGACAATAATGCTTGACCATGTTCTAGGGCTTGAGCTAGCGCTGTTTTTATATTTTCATGAGGACGAGACACATTTGTTTGATGATGATGATTGATATAAAAAAGTATATCTATACATATAATAAAATCGTAGGAAAGTCAAAACTGTACATTGAATATTTTTTAAAAGAATACTTGGGGCGTGATCTACAATCCATATCGAAGCCAAAAATATAGTTTTTAGAATTTTTGTCTGTTTGTCTGTATGTAAACTCAAAAACTACTGCATGGATTTGCTTCAAATTTTGCATGAATATTATACTAATAGGTCGGGTCAACATATAGGCTACATATTATCACACTATCACTTACGGGGGAGGAGCTGTGCGGAGTAAACGAAGTCCGCGCGGACGAAATCGTGGGCAACTGATAGTTTATTATAAAGAACCTTTTTTTTCAACTCCATAGCAGTGTAAATTCCTGACTGATTGATCTAGAGATCTTACAGCAAATCATTGTATGGCAGGAAGTTAACACATAGTAACTTAAGGTATGTTTGGTAACTTCTAATCTAACAACTTATAAACCATATGCTGGCAAATAAATAATTTCATTTCAAATAATTTCATTTCATTTTATTTCATTTCATATGGCGTAGCAGTGTGCTAAGGAAGGCTTTTTGAAAATGTATATCTTAATAGCTGTGTCCGCGACTTTGTGCGCGTGGAAGAGTTTCTAAAAGTCCCGGGGTTTTACCCGCATAGTTCCCGTTCCCGTGGGATTTCCGGGATAAAGTCTATCTTATGTCCTTTCCTGGGTTTCAAACTATCTTTGTAACAAATTTTAGCCAAATCGGTTTAGTGGTTTAGGCGTGAAAAAGAGACAGACAGACAGTTTTCCCCGTGTTGGTCCCGCGCCCCCCTTGTTACTGTCATGTTCCGGTTTGGAGGCTAAGGTAGCCGGTAAACTTATGCACGTGCCATTAGAACTCGCCACAAGATAGCAACGCACCATTAACATCTTTGGTGTCTATAGGCGATGGTTGACTCTTCCCATCAGGAGACCCATCTGCTTGTTTGCTATCTTATGATATAAAAAGAAAAAGACAAAGTTTACTTTCGCATTTATTAGTATGGATATAGTATGGACGTGAAATGTTTAAAAAAATATTCTGGACTGAAATTTTTTAGTCAACCCATTTGCAATATATTTATTGGCATATTTAATTGGATATAACATATTTTTCATCCATTGACCAGCTCGGTGGCGGTCGTTCTATAGTGGGATCTTAGACTATTAAAGGCAGAAATGGACACTTCGTGAGACTGGCTCGATTCAAGCCTAGAGCGTGCATAATCTGAGCATTAGGTAACTAAGTTTCGCTGAATCTGTTGAACAATTACTAGATAGTAATAATTGGCAATAGTGGTTGCAAAAAATCAAACGTTCCGAGACTAAAATTATACCTACATGAAACTGATTATATATAATTTACGCTGTGTTTTATGTTTGTGCAAACAGTTACATCTGTAAATACTTGGTCTCAGACCAAAAATTAACGGAAAATATTATTAGCCAAATACTTTACAGCTAACTAGGTAGATCTACCTATCTACTTTTATAGAACTACGAGTATCTTATATACTGTTGTGGGGTTTGTTCAAGCTTATTTAAATTTTACTTTTTTAAATAGACAAGAACTTTGTTATTTACTTGCAGCGTTCAATACTATCGATACTATCAACGTCAAGGCGTTTCTATATTAAAACTATCGATTTTTTGGCGACACTACTTATATTCTTTATGAATATTCAACATTGTGGGAAGAAATAAAAATTGTATCTCTGGACTTTGTTTATACTTATGATGTGGTGACCAGACTTACAAATTACTGGCCTAGTAAGTATTTGAAAATTAAAGTTAAAATGTTCATAGTGTATTTTCTCGACAACTACAACTAAACTATTCTGGTTCCTAGACTATACGCTAAGGCCGCCGCCATACTCTGTGCTGATTCAATACATTTGTCTCACTCGCTCGCCGCGTCCCGCACCGCGCGCCCGATTCGCTCGTCAAAAATCGTCTGTCGCCCCGCCGGTCGCTGCGCCGCGTGGCATGTTTAGTACTTCCCCATACATTTGTTTCAGACGCCAGACGCCAGACGCCTCGTCGTTCGCGCGGCGCAAAATATCGCAAGCGCGAATTTCCCGTGGCCAGGCCGTTATAGGCACGGTGGGTATGCCTACAACCTTAATTGAAGGATATTGTGGTAGGTACCTATACATTATATTGCGACGGCTGGTGACATACTGTTTACAAGTTTCTTTTGTTGATAGGTATGTATCAATCGTGAGCGAGTCTGTCTCCGACTCCTACTTAGATCATTTTTGAGTAACTGTGACTACGATGTTTTTAAGGGCTGGATCCGCACTTCCTTTAACCGCCCCGTTGGTCGAGTGGTTAGCGACCCTGACTACGCAATCTACAGGGTTCGGATTCGATCTCCGACGGGGACGAGGTCCCGGGTTCGATTCCCGGGTCGGGCACAAAAAAAAAAGTATTTTTTTCAGTTTTTTGAGAAACACAAAGTTACCCGGGATTGGCGAGTGCCCGGTTGGTGATAGGCTTGCCACCTATCACATTTGTGAGACCAGGTATCTTCGGCTAATCGTGGGTGCACTTGTTGTACCTCTGCCTACCCCTTCGGGGATATGGGTGTGATGATACTATACAACTACTTTAAATAATTTGCTTACTTTGGGGTTAGATCAGTGTGTAATTTGTCCCGTGAATATTTATTTATTATTTATTTAATTACAAAGTCACTGTTTTTACGATCAAATAAAACTGTTAAAGAAAGAATACATTAAAATTTATAAATAAATAATTAATAACATCAGGAAAAGTACAGTCAATTTCAAAATTTACCTGGTTACTTAATTTAGTAACTTTTTAAAAGCGAATATCTATTTAGGTTTATTGCTGATAAGAAATGCTTACGTATAATCATATTTATTTCAAACTAGCTGTCCCGTGCTGCTTTGCCCCCGAGTAGATACACAAGTCATCGATGTAAGGAATTTCATAAAATCTTTTATCCCCCTATTTCAGCCTCATAGTGATTGATTTTAGAAAAAAGTAGCCTATGTTGATCCTGATATGGAGAGATGTGATTATAGATGCTGGAATTTTCTATAATTAATAAAATAAAAATAACTTACTTAATCTACTCGAATTTCGAAGATCGAGAGACATTTAAATATTTTCAAAAATTAAATTAGTTCAGCTATGAAGGTTTAATAATATTCTTGTACTTTGTACCTGCTTTGAATTATGTATTGCGGGCCGCGGCTGGTGCCGGCACATACGTAGCTAATTCGTTCTAATTATTATTTACTCCTATTGAAGTATTTTGTTATTTAAGTTAACAATAATTCCGTGTTAAAGTTGGTGCACGTATCGAGGGCATTTTCCGAGTCTCGTCATCATTTTCAATTTCAAGAAATCATCGCCCATGGACATCAAACATGTTAATGGTAAGTACGTTAACGTACGTACGGCTCCACCTTGACTTTTGCCAAATTAATGAAAAATATAGACATTGCGGTTTTTGTAAGTGTCATTACGTATGTCACAGAAGAAAATCCGCAATGAATACACAATTTCTAGGCCTAGTGCGGGCCTTAGTGTGACGCATGGTCGACGTATATGATTAGTGAAATATATGGATGTGTGTGTTCAATTTTAAATTCCCACGGTCGGGGACTAGCCTCTTAAGCACGCAGCTGCGAGGCGAACGGTTAATGCAATAAGCATACTGCATAGTGCATACTGCAATGGGCTATCTACGCAAAGTTGGACACGAAATCGTTAATTCATTAACCGATATTTAACGAAGTTGGCATTTCGATCAACGGGTTAAGTTTTAAGTTAAATTTTAAACGTGGTAAAGGATTTGTAAATTTTCCATATGTAATGTTACAATGTAGTAATTAATCTAAAGGGATGTGTTATCGTTAATTAAATGCCTACTACCTACTTGCCGAAAGGACGCCGTGCGCATTGTGCTGCTTCGTATAAGACACGTTTTGAGAAGAATGTTTAGTTAATCGTCAGTCGTCAAGAACAGGCCCGAGCTAGGCAGCAGCAGTAATTAATAAATTATATTCAACGCAGTAAAATTGCAACAACTGACTTTCCATTTCTTGTATCCCTGGAACCCTGTATCAGATTTTCGCCAAATTTGAACGGCACTACACAGGAAAAATATCTTCCCAAAACCAAAAGAATTATGAAAGACGATTCGTAAATGATTGTATTCTTAGGTAGCAAACTTAAAAAAATGTAGTCGAATTGAGAACCTTTTTTTGGATAGCCACTTGAAAACTGCAAAGAAAAACAATTGACGTGGTCAATTCCTTTTATTTCTTTGGAATCCATTTTTTATAATATTTCATATTATATTGCATAAACTATTATAAATTATGAAGTTATACTTCTTTTGGCGCGTTAGAAAAAAAATATTGACAGTTTTTTACGATGCGTGCGGACACCGTCACGAAAAACCGACAGCATGAAATTAGCTAATCAGCATTTTAGTTTTTCAAGAAAATTGTCCATTTTTAATTATATATCTACAATTAATTATTTCATGATATTTAAGGAAATGGGAAGTATCTTCAAAACGATATAGAAAAAGATACGACGAAGGAACATTTTTTAGCGGTAAACGCGCAGACTTGTGTCTTATTGGGGTTAAACTGAAATTAAATGAAATGAAATGAAATAAAATTTATTGCTCAGAATACGGTTACAACAAAAATTAATATGCAGTTATTAAAATTAAGAAGTACCACGCATTCTACCAAACGGCATGCAATATTAAAATTTACAAATTATATTAATTTTTTTATAAAAATTACTTGCTTCTTGTTTCCATACTTATTTACTTAAAATACCATTCAACATTCTTACTCCAAAACCAAATTTCGACCTCACTCCGAAGCTACATACGAAAAGTTGTTCTTTAATTTCTGACATAAGTTTGTTCCAGCACTCGTTGACGTGTTCCCGAGAAATTCCGCTGTGGCCGGAATATAAAGCATCCCCTGTACTGTCATCCGCATATGCATCCGCATAACAATGAATGTTGCTTAATCGCATCGCAATATTGGGCTAAGATGGTGACTATTATTTTAATTGAAAAATTATATTAGTGACTGTACTGATTTTGTATATGCGTCACAGGTTATCAACTAAATGAAAGATGTTTAGATAAACCGTAACCTTGATATTACGGTTTTATCAAAATATATTAAACAAGAACTAAAATGATTAAGAATATCATAAAAGTATAATATAAACCGTTATCATGAAACGTATGTTTTATTAGAAAATTAACGACACTCAGTCACGAAACAGCAAGTGTTTCAGCCGTTTCCGAACGAACTGTCATTAATTTTAATTTTTTACCTCCTCTCTTCTTGTGACTTGTCAAAATCAAAAAATGATCGAGGAAACAAAAAATAAAACTTTTTTAGGATTTGATTTTAGTACACAACGGGTAAATACTTTTAAACTAAACTTTTTCTTTAAACGTGGAATTCATTGTATCCTTTGTTGTTGAAAAGAGTTATTACAGTGTTATTTTGTTTATGTTAATATTAATTACCTAGTAGGTGTATGTCTTCGGTGCTTTAGGTTTTATTAAGATCTAGATGTTCTAAGGGGATATGGATAATATTAAAAAGTTCTACATTTTTATGGCAAATCTAAACTAGTGAAATTTAGGGAGAAATACAATTTATGAAACCGTAATTTAATCAAAATTAAATGTTTCCCACACCTACTTATTGTATGCATTCATTATAACTGTAATCCGCTTAAAACAATATGTAAATAAAAATTGTGTAGTTTAATTAGACTAGCGACTTACTTACTATATTAAATACGATTTTTTATAAATTTCAGTTGAAAGCACTAGTTATTGATGAAGACTTTTTGATAAAATATGAGGCAGATGTTGATTTTGATGTTGATTTGCCAGAGTTCAGGTAATTTTTACATTTACCAAACATATAAAATAAATATCTAACAATCAAACCATTGTTCTGGGACAAAATTTACCCTATATGTGTACTAAGTTTTATGCAAATCTGTCTAGCCTTTGACACATTATAATTGTGTAACAAATGTCTAAATATATTCACTAAATTTCGGACTTATAATAATATTTACAATTTACAATATTAGCTTTTTTGCATTTTAACACTTTTTTAATATATTAAAAAAAGGTAATCCAATATTAGGTATATTATGTTCCTAAATAGGACCTCAGGAGGTGTGGTTCGAGGAGAGGAGCGAGGAGAGGTGACAGCCCCACCTTTACTATGGGTGAAAGCATTAGATATGGTGCTAGACAGATTAATAGTAGTTGGAGTAGACTTCTCTACAATAGAAGCTTTATCTGGAGCAGCCCAGGTACTTAAAATGCTATATTTTAATGTTATTGTAATGTAAAATGTAAAAAATGTTATTGTAATGTAAAGTTTAAAAAAAATTATGACATTGAAATTTTGTTGTTAAGAAGTTTGTTTTATCATAATAAAAAAGAGGTAAAATTATTTGTAACTGTTTTTACTGATGATGAAGCTGTTGCAATTGTGTATGTTTAATAAAATGTATATTATTGTTGCAATTACATGTCTGGTGTTTATAATCTTTAATTCATAAATCAGACATGTCACAAATAAAATTATTTATGATTCATTTTCTTAGGAAATTATCCCTATTATTAGTATATTGCTTAATGGAAAGGCCCTCTTGAAAAATAGGTCTATTCTGGCAGGCAGTTCGTAAAAGGCAAATGATATGTCACTAACTTGCCTGGGCATGGTACCGCTGCTATAGCAACTAGTCATATCCTGATTAGAAAATTAAGATATCTTATGCATTTGGCATTACATCTGTTCACACAAATGACAACTACTAACATCTGTACTAACATCTGTACTAACATCTGTAGTGTGTATAGCTATTAGTTTCTTACTATCAAAAATAGAGCCATCTGCCTGTTTGCTATCCTAAGATATAAAAAAAATCTTTTTTTGTGCGTATGTGCGAATGTGCGTAATATAAATCTTTTATTTATATAGGAATGCTAATTTATCTGGCTTATAAGTTTTGTTAATTTAATAGAGACACCATAACAGTGTTATGTGGAGTCTAGATTTCTGAGATTCAGCAAAATCAAAAATTATACATTGGTGCTTAAAGTTTTTCAGCAAGAGATGTGTCCACACAGCTGTCCACTTTCTCGTAATAAAAATGGGCCTACGGTTGCACTCATTTTGAGATAAATTTATTTAGTCAAATTGATGTTTACGGTTACTAATTATAAATTACCTATAACTAAATTTCTAGCAACATGGCTCCGTGTGGTGGGGGAAAGGCTCAGAGAGTAAACTGTCAAACCTGTCTGCCGATGATTTCCTGCATACTCAATTGGCTAGTGCATTTGTAGTAAACTCTCCTGTCTGGATGGACTCTAGCACATCAGCTGACTGTCGTGCACTGGAAGAAGCAATTGGAGGCTCACAGGTATTAGCATGTTTTATTAGATAAGCAAAATGACAAGTATGTGTAATGAGCAAAGGTAATGGAATTTGCCAGGATTGCATGCATACATTATCTTAGTATGGATATTCCATTGAATCTCAGTATCCTACTAGTAATGCTATACATGGCAAAACTAAACTAGTGATATTCTATAGAAGAAGTAATCACTTTATCAATACCTGACAATTTGAATATTTTGGATGAATGCCACACAAATTGTTTGTCCTAAAGTAATCTGTGTTATTAGTAATTAGTATCTGAAAATCAAACGGGAATGTGGCTCTGTCGGGCCTCCCTGGTTCTTCACCGGTTAATCAGTGTTGCTACTCAATCAAAGAGGTGCTTATTCAGTATAATTTATCTAAAAATGAAATTCTTTTTTTAGTAGTCAATCTTGCATAAGCACTTAAATTTTATATGTTTCAAACAGGGCTGCAAATATCAGCATCAACGTCAATGGATTAACAGCAATTGCATCAGCAAAGATTGATGCTAATTTTTAATGCTGACATTCAAGTTGTAACATGTTCATTGAAAGAGGATCTTGGCGCAAGTTATGTGGAGTTTAAACCAATCATAGACAGTTTTAAAAAGCATTCGATTTCATAGTGACTTGCATGCATAATGCAATAACAAGTGCATAGGATATATTATATTTAAGTAATTCAATAATATCAACAGTAAACACTTGTATCAGTATAACATGAAAGGGCCTGCTGGGTTTAAAAAAAAATTGTGTGTCACATTTTTACTGCAATTTTCTTATTAAATAGTATTTATCTTTACAGAAATTAGCAGAAATAACAGGATCTACAGCATACGAACGTTTTACGGGTCCACAAATAAGAAAGATGTATCGCACTAAACCACGAGTGTACCAAGCTACTGAAAGAATCTCCCTCATCTCATCATTTGCATGCTCACTGTTTCTTGGCAAAATAGCACCAATAGATCTTTCTGATGGATCTGGAATGAATCTCCTTAACATACACTCCATGAAATGGTGTGATGAAGCAATGAAGGTATGTTTAAAACAAAAACCTACACAATTTTTAAAGATGTATGTACATACATATGTAGATAAGGAAGTTACTGATTTTGCCCCGATTTTAGAAAATCGAGCTTTCACCAGATCTCCACGTTTTGAGGTCCTAGGAACCTTTTCTGACTATTTTCAGGATGACGTCAGTATGTCTATATATATGTATGCATGTGTGTATGTAAACGTGTCATAACTTTTGAATGGCTAGACGGATCGAAATGCAATTCATGGCATTCGATTGGATTAGACTTCCTGAAAAATTGAACCAAGTTGGCCGAGGAGATTTTGAAAAATGTTGGAAAAACCCTAAAAAAATGTATGGCAAAACAGTATTTTTTTAATACAACTTCCAGATTTATGTACCTGTTGAGTACAAAAACTAATCAGCTCTATTACTTAAAAAACTACGTTTAATACATAAATTGCATCAAAATCGATTTATTTTTTCATCGTTGATAAAAATGTTGGAAAAATTGTTATTTCGAGATCACTTTGAAATTTTACAACCAATCATTTTTTGGAATTCTACATATTTTAGTACTAAAAAAAACGTCGAATACAGTTTCGAAATACAAAATTGATTTTTATTTTTAAAAGTTCAATTTCAAATATTACAATTACGTTGTTTTTAGCAAACTTAGTTAATATTTTTGAAATAACTTTCAGGCTAATACACCGATTGACCTAAAAATCTTATCAGCATTTCTCCTTTAAAAACTGCGTCAGATACTATTAATTTGATCAAAATATGTAATTTTTTTTTAATTTATCAATGACAAAATTAAAAAAAAAAATTTTTTTACACTGCTTCGAAATTTTTAAGTCTAGGTATCGACTATTTAGCTAAATCAATGATTTTAGATCTCAAAAATTTTGTTGAATCCCATTCAAAAGATTAAAATCGATCATTGTTTCCAAGATATTTGCTATGCGGATGACAGTACTGGTGAAGCTACATACTCCGGCCGTAGCGGTATTTCTCATGAACACGTCGAAGAGGGCCAGAACAAGCTTGTGTCTGAACTTGAGAATTGACTAACTGATTGAATGTAGCAAGGTTTTGATGACCCCATTCCGAGACGGAATGGGGTCATCAAAACCTTGTTACATTCAACCTCAAAAAAACACAACTTTGCGTTGCGTTCACCGCAAAAAAGATAACCGTTGTCGTGTCATCTCAATTCGAGAACACTCTCCTGACAAGTCAGCCATTGTTGAAATTCTGGGAGTCGACATATCGAACAATGTTTATTTGGAAGGAAAGGCTAAACTAGTCTCCAAAAAGCTTGGTGTATTCAGAAGAGCAACTTCATGCCAGCCCATCACCTCACCAAATTTATAAGGCAGAAATTCGACCTCACATGGACTCCTGTTCTCACCTCTAGGCCGGAGCTCATCAGTATCAGCTTCTTCCTTTTGATCGCATTTAACGTAAAGCGATTCGAATCGTCGATGCTCAAGCTATTTTTAACGACTTGACTCTCTGGCGTTGCACAGAGATACAATAATAACATCTGTAATAATGTTCATGGGCGGTGGTGATCACTTATTATCAGGGGCACCCCTTGCTCATTTGCCCCCTCTACTATTAAAAAAATATATATATACAACTTTTCAAAAATCGATATACTGCCACTTTTAACAAAATACATGTTTGAACTGAAAAATCTATGCTTATAGTTTTTACTCTTTTGAGCTTAAAATACCTTAATTTAGTGGGAAATTTCAGGGATGGCCTGCAGGGTCAACCGTTACAGATTTTTTTCATAAAAGTTTATGTATATGTCGCAGTGAAATTGTCAATAGTCGTTAGATTATAATCTATCTAGGGAGTTTATAATTTGGTTAAGTTAGGTTAGCAGTTAAATTATAATATCACTTAGTTAGATTATAATCTAACGGTATTGACAATTTCACTGCGACATATATAACTAACTAGGATATCATTACACCACCAGCCTAGTCTATGATATTTAAAAAAATCGGGATTTGTCCAGGGTCCCGTAAAATACATAACTTCCCGTAAAATGTAGACTATCAGCTAATCTATCCAAAAGTTTATTAA
Source organism: Apodemia mormo (assembly GCA_036924255.1). Classification (NCBI taxonomy): domain Eukaryota; kingdom Metazoa; phylum Arthropoda; class Insecta; order Lepidoptera; family Riodinidae; genus Apodemia; species Apodemia mormo. The sequence continues at coordinate 5,383,626 of JAUPFN010000011.1, forward strand.
CAAGCTGACACAAGTTTCACAACACAAGAAACGATGGTTATAAGCATATTACAGTTAACTTATAGAAGGTGGTGCTTGTATTGTTCAGGCAAATGTAGTACCACAATTAATTCTTCTGCATCAGAAAATTTCTAGTTACTCACTAGTAATTACTTGTGCCCATGTAATACTTTGCTTCTTATTTCCATCTGCGAGAAAAAGAGTGGATTTAGGTTGCTTTAAAATAGTGTTTTAAATGGTTAAAATAAACTTTATAATAATACTAGCTGACCCCGCAAACGTTGTTCTGCCTTTTCAACTACTCTTATTTTTTTTTCTATATTTTCTCACCTTTCAAACTGTCCCTGGACCTTAACGATTAATTCAAAACCAAAATTAGCCAAATCGGTTCAGCCGTTCTTGAGTTTTAGCGAGACTAACGAACAGCAATTGATTTTTATATATATAGATTATCATAATTATATCGGTAAACAAATTACCCAAATAGATCTAGCCTTAAAGTAAGCAAATTATTTGCTTGTGTTATAGGTGTTAGTCAATTATACTAATACATAGAAATACATATGTAAATACTTAAACATATTTAATGAACAGTCATACCCAGAAATACAAACAATTATGATGCTCATCACACAAATTCCTGTCAGGAATCATACCTGAGCTCTATTGATTGCGTAGCCAGGGTCCACTAATTACTCGATCAACAGTTTTGTAGTAGATATGTAGTAGTAGTCAAAATATCTATCTACCATATTGCACTTTTTGTGTACACATAATATAGCGTCACTGTGACTCCTTGTAAGCATTTTCTTCACGTATACCAAGGCATGTTATACTGTAAACCTGTAGTATTCAAAACTTAAAAGTCCTAGATTACCGTTATGCTAACAACATTCCCGTTATTTATAGGCATGCGGTGATGAAACATTGCCAGAAAAGTTAGGTGAACCAGTACCAAGTTACACTGTGCTCGGTAACATATCACCATATTATGTCCAGCGTTATGGGTTCAAGCCTGACTGTAAAATTGTTGCCTTCACTGGGGATAACTGCTCTGCACTTGCAGGTAAGAAAACATTCAATGTTTTTGTTTCCTTAAGGTGTCAAAATTTCGTCATTCTGATTATTATATGAAGAGTTCTTACAACTGCCATCTATACAAATAATTTAGTGTAATTGGCTATTTACTAAATGTATAGGGATGTATATCCGGTACATATACCAAAATAACATTTTTTACAATTTTTGTCTGTTTGTCTGTTTGTTCCGGCTAATCTCTGGAATGGCTGGACCGATTTTGACGGAACTTTCAACTGGAAGAAAGGGATAGATAGGGAGTCTCTTAGGCTACTTTTTTGGAATTATCCCACGCGGACGAAGTCGCGGGCTCAGCTAGTCATAAAAATAAAGGTAAACTCTAAAATAATCGGCAATACTATTATAATAATAATAATAAAGCTATATTTGCCCATTGAAAAATATATCAATGTTTAATATGTGATGCCTTGAATTAAATTAAAAACAAATTTTAAAAGTTGTACACTGGTTCAGTACGAACAGTCTTTTATTAAATGGTAACAAAACTAAGTGTGTTAAATTTTCATTGCCTAATGTAAGGCATGTAGATACCAGCGTACAACTGGATGGAAACAAACTGGATCTGGTGGGTTCTACTGTGTTTTTAGGTATTACTTTAGATAAGAAATTACAACGGGAACCGCACATTAATAATTTAGCAAATAGACTTAGTTCGGCAGCCAGACAGATGTCGACACAGCAAGAATAGTATACTTTAGTTACTTCCACAGCATTATGTCATTGGAATTCTTCTCTGGGGAAAGTCTGCTGAAATAAATACTACATTTGTATTGCAGAAAAGAGCTATTAGGGTAATTTACAATGTTAGCGCAAGGGTTTCTCTGAGAGAAAAATTCAAAGAAATCAGTATTCTGTTATATCCCAATATATATTTGAGAACTTGATGTAAGTTCGCAAAAATATTTGCTTAAAAAAAATGGTGATGTACACTCGCTAAATACAAGGAACAAAAACAATCTTGTTGTGTATGCATCTCGTCTCCACAGAATAAGTAACTCTTTTATGGGGCAATTTATACGCCTTTACAATAAACTTCCCGAAACTATAAGAGTTCTACCAGTCAATAAATTTAAGAAATGTGTTAAAACAAAACTGTGTAAGTAATAAAGGATATTATAAAATTTCAGATTATTTAGAAGACAAAAAAGCCTGGGATTAATTACTCCTCGTACCAATCTGATATATATTTTTTGTAATATTGTGATATTGTAAAAAGTAGATGATATGAAAAAAGACAAGCTGGCTGAGTTTCTTCCGCCGGATCTTCTCAGTGTGAGGCCGCGTTTCCGATCTGGTAGTAGTTTTTAAAAAATATGTTGATGTGTCAAAATAACTTGTAAAAAGTTTTTTTGAATAAAGTACTTCTGATTTCTGAAACAATTTAGGAGAACATAGGTTTATATAATAAAAAAATTATAGATATAAATAAAGCTTCATCGATTCATAGTCAGGTTTGCTTCCCACTAGACTAATGGGACGGTTAAATAAATAAATAAGTTGTTTTGGACGTTTGCTGGGATTACGTGCTTTTGTCTTAGTATGGATACATTATTGAATTCCACTAGTTATGGTGTAGCATTAATTATATTTTTTTTGAAGTACTATCACTTTTATCCGTGACACTTTACTAGATTTTACCCTAAAGATTTATTATTTGTATCATTGTTGTTTCGATTAGCATAGGTTTGATCAACGGCCATAAAATAGTTTAAATAAAAAAAAATAGTTTAAACAAGTTTAAGACAGAATCTTACAAAAACCTTCTTTACTTATACTCACATATTGATAAATCGATCACCACTTTTTAAGAATATCACTAATTTTATTCTGCCTCGTATACCGTAACTAGCGGTATAGAGGATACATTGGCGTATTCATACTAAGATAACCTGATCCTGGCAAATCGCAATACCTATTCTGATAATACAACTCTTCAGCTTTTCTTGTCATAATCTCTACAGTTAGAGATAGAATGTATGACATTGAGTCCATTTGTTCTTTTTGATGGTGGCATATCGACTTTAATGTTAACGACAATCTTTTTTTATATATCATAAGATAGCAAACAAGCAAACGGGTCTCCTGATGGAGTCAACCTTTGCCTATAGACACCAAAGGTGTTAATTGTGCGTTGCTATCTTGTGGCGAGGTCTAATGCCACATGCATAAGTTTACCGGCTACTTTACTCTCCAAACTGGAACACGACAGTGACAAGCACCGACGCTATTACGACAGGAATAGGTAAGGCGGTGGTATCAGACCCGGGCGAGACAGTGAAGAACTCTACCACAAAGCAGCCACGATGGTAGTAACTCGCATAGCCAATCAGTCGCCTTTTACATTTTTACGTTAGGGTGTTGTTGCCTATTTGTTATATTTATTGTATATAGTTGTTTATGGTAGTGCCTGGCAGAATGGCAGTTGACCTATTCTTCAAACGAGCCCAATACCAACACAGGGAATAATCTCATCGTCATCATTCGTCAATCTCAACGTCACATGATGTTGCGGAAAACAGGCAATGATATATGGTATGCTGAACAGCTTTGTCTCTTTGCCAGGAACAGAAAAATGAAATGCATTATACATTATAAGATTCCGTTCCTCTGCCTACCTAATCAGGGAATTGTTGTGAAGGGTTTTATTTTATATTACAATATTTACTAGGTTTTAAGCATAGCTGGGCGTTAATTCGTTAATCCGTTAATCATTAATTAACGAAGTTAACATTTCGATTAACGGAAAGTTGACTAAAAAAATGTTAACGGACTCGTTAACTTCCGTTAAATTACATCAAGTCCATTAAATTGTTAATCGAATACTATATACCAAGCACCGCGCCGCACTGCGAAACCACGTTCTGATAAGAGCGTTCGTGCAGGCTGATCATTGATCAACAACGACGACGATGAGGAAGAATTTTCAATTTTGTCACTCAGTCTAAAGATAAACCTAAGAGCCACAAATCTTAGAAGTTAAAAATCCGGTCAAATTTTGTCTACACATGAAATCAAAATATTCGTTCAACTCATAAACGCAGTATTATTACTCAAGGAATTTATATTCATAATTCTGTTTATTAAAACACAAGAAAGAAAAGAAATTAAAAGACACTGTAACGCCGAGACGACCCTCACTTTCAGACGAGATCTTACACATGAAGTGTGACATCATCTTACACATCCTTCTTATGGCAGATGACTAAATAAATTGCACACTCCAATTAATTATACCTACATGTCTTTTTTGTTTTCTAACCTGTTAACATCCAGAACCCAAAACAGTTTTAAACATAGATCATTAACGCAACAACATAAAAAACGCAATTTTTATCACATGTTAACAGATTAACGATTAACATTAACTAGCGTTAAATCTTCCAAAATGTAACGCTTCTACTTTTAACGAAGTTAACTTTTTATTAACGGATTAGCGATTAACTAAGTTAATTACTTGATTGACGGTGCTCAGCTATGGTTTTAAGTGGGTTTAGTGTTATGAAATATTTCACCTACTCGCTTAGAATAAACAAGTGTGATTGTCATGTGCGCTAATAGATTTGACCAAAAGTAATAATACCTCGTTTAGGCTAAAGAACTCGCACCATTGATTGTCCCATATCACAAGCTATTTATCCTAATAATGGTATTAATTCTTATTATTGATCTTTTCTCTCTTTCGCGCACGCTATATCACACGCTGTTTATCCCAAACGAAATATTAATTCTTATTAATCAAATCTCTCTTCTTTCGCATGCCACGTATACATACTTTATCCTAAGCGGGCACGGCCTGTACAATCGCCAGTGCTTACCACAGTCGAATTATTGTATAGAGTGCTGGTAAACGTATGCATGTGTACGTATATATCAATCCATCATACTTATAGCAAAACCATAAACATCTTTATCATGTATTGAAAAAAAAGAGTATTCATGGTCATTCACTGTCTATGCAGTGAAATTGTGGAATTCTCTATCCACCGAGATCCGCAGTAGCCCCTTGTTGTTAGTTTTTAAGAAACGGGTTAAGGAGCATTACCTGTCACTGTTTTTTTTTTCTTTTCTATTTATGTTATCTCCTTTTTACTATAATCATCAATTTGTGTTTTAGTCTTTTCTTATCTATGTGTAATCTTATCCTTGCAAGGTATGAATAATTAGAACTTCAATGTATTTTATATATTTGTATTTGTCTTTATGGTTGTGAACGATGCCTTCTATTTTCCTTTCCCAGCTTAGCTTAGCTGGAAGTAATCTCTGTCGTTAGGGAAACCGCGTTTCGGTCAATTAAGTCAGAAATAAATCAGAAAAGTTACCTTTTACCTCAAAACATCGAAACTAATGAAAGCACAATTTTCGAAAATCGGGATGAAACAAAGAATTTCCTAAGCGGGAAGGTAAGAAAAACAAAAAAAAATGTAAAACTAATATAAATCGCGTAGGTCAAGTAAGATCTTGCTTATCTGTTATTGTTCATCGCCGGTAGACCTTATTTTTCAATCTTTAAATATATCAAAACATTCTTATCGGCAATAAACTCAATCCCACTTGAGTATATCACTAAATTGTCTTTTAATGCCTTTACGTAACGTTATGATAAAGATAAGATAAATATTGTACGATGTTACGAAGAAAGGTGTGTTACTCCAGATATACTTATTTAAAGTATAATATAATAAATAGGTAAGATTTGATTTTTGTTTGTTACCCTTTGACTCAAAAACAACTCGACCTATTTTAAAAATACTTTCACCTTTAGAAACATAGAAAAGGAGTTTCATGGGCTACTTTTTTCCCCAACTGAGCAAAGGAAGTAATGATTTTTGGTCACCCGAAGGAAGTGACAAGTATAAATGATAAATTTGTATTCATTTCCTTATTACGTGGTTTCTGATTCAGCTTATACGGCTCAAATAATTACTTCGGGCATTGGCGGATTTACCTATATGCCCGTGAGGCCCGTGAATTTAGTTAATAAATTGTGCCACCCTAGGCCAACTATTCAACAATTTCGACAATTATTTTCTCACAAAGCAAAAGCGATATATCAGTCGGAGTCTAAAACCGCCACTGACTTCGGGGTCGATTCTCGAATCGGGAAAAAATGTTACTTAGGTTTTTTCTAGAAAAATTGCAAGCGTCTAGTGGTGGTGCATAATAGTTCCGAGATTTTGATAAGCGCGTAAAGCCGTCGGCCACGGTCACCGTGAGAAACAAGGATCCTTACAAGTCTCTCAATATCTTTCTCAACATCATACTTGAAAGAATTTTATACATGAAAAAAGACAAGCTTGCTGAGTTTCTTCCTCCAAATCTCAGTGTGTGGCCGCATTTTCGGTCCGGTAGTACTTTAAAAAATTGCTGGCGCGTCAAAATAACTTGTAAAAGGTTAGAGATATGAATAAAGTACTTCAGATTTCTAGATTCTTTGATGTTTATTAATCACACAAATACAGCTGATCAGATTTGAATGATAGTTGGCTCACGGATAGATCTTAATTTAGAACTTTTAGTTTTACAAGTAGAAGAGTTTAATTTTGCATGCGGTTTCGGGGGTCAGATACTGCCATACACATGAGCTTATTTATACGATGAATTTGCATAGCACACTTAAGGCGTATACGCCATTGGTTGTAGGTCTTCGTCTACAAGAAGGCTGGGTAGGCCTAAGCCTGGGTACAAGCGACACGCTGGTTCTCGGATTAGGGCGACCGGCGGCCCCAGCTGAGGCGCACGTTCTGGTGGGCCCCACACGTGCAGCCCCTTACATGGCGCTGCTGTGTTTCGCCAATGGGTCTTTGACCCGGCAAGCGCACCGTGACCGTCTTGCGGGGCCTAGTTGGAGCGACTTCGCAGACTTGTTAGCTGCCACCGTCCGTGGGAATATGGGCTACATGGGTGAGAAATACACTGATGCGTTCATTATCTCTTTCGTATTTTCTGAACCGATTTTCATACATATAAATTGTTTTTTCTCTTGTTACAACTTACTTCATAAGACATTGTATATTTTATTATTAAATAAATAGGTTTTTTTTTCACTGACATTCCACAATCTTGAGACATATACTTTTTTTCATAATACTATTTACCTAATTCCTATGATTAATATAACTCGACATTGTAATAATAATATTATGTACAAATATTTTTTAATAATATTTGTGTTCGAGCGCTACGCAATCGAACAGCTCAGCGTTTTTGTATTTCATTATATTTTATGTTTAATTGAATAAGTGTGGTTATAATTCCTATAAATAAAATTTAAGTTGCATGCTGTTCAAATGGTAAAATAGGAGGAACTATATTTATATAATGTAAGAGCACATGTAACAACTAACAAACCCTATTTTCTGCAATAAATTATTGATTGATTGAATTGCTGTGTTTGTGTGAATGAATGTTTTTTAATTGATTAAACGCTAGTGTGTGTGTGTGTGTGTGTGTGGGCAGGCATCTACTACGATACGGCGGAGATCTTGCCGCGCGTGGGCGCGGGGCGCTGGGTGCGGGACGCGCGCGGTGCGGCGGTGACGCCCGCGCCACAGTTCGAGGCGCGGGCGCTGCTCGAGGGACAGGCGCTGGCCCGCCGCGCACACGCCGAGGACATGCACCTCACGCTGGGTAACTACATACCACACACTCTGCTACACCTGCTAACAAAACTGCAGTTCGAGGCGCGGGCGCTGCTCGAGGGACAGGCGCTGGCCCGCCGCGCACACGCCGAAGACATGCACCTCACGCTGGGTAACTACATACCACACACTCTGCTACACCTGCTAACAAAACTGCAGTTCGAGGCGCGGGCGCTGCTCGAGGGACAGGCGCTGGCCCGCCGCGCGCACGCCGAGGACATGCACCTGTTAGTTTTGGTTTAAGTGCAAAAAATACCTATTAGGAGTACTTGCATTCTTTGGTTTATTCAGATAATCTCTTTGATCTATGAATTTAGCTCATTGATAGGCATTGGTTTTTGAGCTCTAGATCCACTATTTCCATGTAGGTCCTCTTCTTAGCGAAATCATATTCTGTATTCTTTTCCTAACAAGCCACTGTGTCTTTTTGCAGATAAGTCATCTCGCATAGTGGCGACGGGTGGCGCTGCTGTCAACAAGGAACTGCTGCAAATATTCGCCGATGTGTTCAACACGCCCGTCTATGTTCAGGTCAGTATAAAATCTAGACTTCAATCTTCTTGAGATTACATGCGAGTGTTACGCCACATATTTTTCCTAACGATCTCATCTCGACTGCGTTGATTCTACTTTGTTCATGCACTTTCTGGCATACCCAACTCTTATTTCCATACAATAGTGTTGGAATAAGCATATAATTATGCAGGGCAAGATGGGCACCCTGACTTAAAATTGTGCTCTTAAATAATCTTCCTAACGCTCCATGGACTCTGCAAACACTCTTCTTTCGACATCGGTGATGTACCTTCCGTCCCTGCTAAAGCACATCCAAGATAAACAAACTCATCCACTTGCTCCAGCACTACATCATCGACCACAACTCACATCCGTTCTGATTGCTTCCATTTCAAATACTAGAACTTTAGTTTTCTGCGCATTCAAGCGAAAGCCTTACATATACTCTTACAATCAACATTCATAACTATGACCAGTGTTTGGCAGCTCAGATGGAGTTGAGCCAAAGTACAGCGTCATCTGCGCAAAGGAGGTAGTTTACCACTAGATCAGTCATGCGCATGCTCACACATATGGTGTAACAGTTTATACCACACTTGTACTTTTATTTATTACACACACACACACACATATATATATATATATATATATATATATATATATATATATATATATATATATATATATATATATATATATGTCTTTTAATACAAATGTCAAGCGAGCATGTGTGCGTTCTATTCCAGGAGCGGCACGGTAACGCGGCGCTGCTGGGCGCCGCCATCCGCGCCGCGGAGGAGTGGGCGCACTCTACCGGCGCCACGCTCCACGGTAACTACACCGCGACACGCGACACGCGACTCTACACTCGCGACTGCACAGCCCGCAGCGGGGCTTATCATGGGTGGCTCCCCTGAACGAAACGGATAAATATTCCGTGTACACCGAAAATATTAATATTACATTCGTGTGGCGGAATGTAATGCCACATTCATACTTATACCGACTACCTTAGCCTTCCTCGAAAAAAGAAACAATTATTGACGTGATTGCGGCCATATCGCCCATGAAAAGATAATTTTTCCAATCTTTCTTACATTTCCTCATGAGGAATAATGTAGCAGGCCGGATTCAATTAAACAAACTGAAGAATCCACACTATTTAATCCGGACATCTGATAATCCTAAATACAACATAACCATTAGCGGCCTCAAACAGGGCAGGATATCTCCATTAAGAGGTTTAGGTATCTGCCTTAGGGCTCCAGATAAGTCAGGAACCCCATTAAATTTTTATTACTTATTTTTCACATTACATACTTCGTCTAATTTATATAAACTCATATTGCATTTCTTATTATTATAGAATAATATTACATTTACTTTGACGAGTTTAATGATAAAGCAATACTTAAAACAACGCGCTTCAAAAGTTCTACATTATGAATACACCCTTATGAGTACTGAGCAATATGTTTTATGGTCAGTTCACTTTTATGAAATTGGCGGTACTGATTGCCATAAACAATTTGTTTCTCAACAAATCCTTCTACGAAATAAGAGAGGCTATACCACAGGGCTATACAATACTTAGTCCCTGGAAACTTAAGTCATGAATATCCCAGAATTTAGTCAAGAATATCCCAAAATTTAGTCAAGAATATCCCAGAATTACATATGCTTGTATGACGTGTTTTAGGTATTTCGCAATAAGGTGTTAGTCAATTGATGTACATATTCAAATATATGCTAACTTCGGGATATTATTATACGAATCAAACTGACAGAAGTATCACTAAGGCAATTTAGAGTAAAAGCGCATAATAGTGACGCACGCGGCACGCCCACTCTTCACTTCCCCTTGTTTTCTTTATTTCGTGTACTTACCATATCATTAGGAGATAGTCGTCGTGCGAAAATCTATTATACACTGAATTATGCCGTATTGTGCCATCCTTGAATGCAGAAATGATAGTAGAATACAGATGATTAAAAATGGAGATATTTCATATCATTCGAAAGTACAATTTTCATTTTATTTTAATTAAATTCCTGATTTAATATAATCTCTAACGATATAATAGAAAGTCAAGCTAAAATCAGCCGTACACCTTACATATAAAGTTCATTTTAGGTTGACCTAATTTTTCTAGAAAGATATACGTAATGACAGTCATTACGTATATCGTTCTAGAAAGTTCTCTACTCAAATATGATCAACTGAAAACTACGGAAAAATCAATGCTGCCATCTATTGTAGAATAGCGAAACTATTACGATCTTAAGTTTCACTATTGTACAAATAGATGAGTCTATTTTGAATAGACTACAAAAGGACGTAAATACTCTTTTTTTTTTGTAGCAAAATAAAATTTATTGTAACGCAGTTTGGTATATTTTTAAATGTTCTGTTTGTGTGTTTCGGATTATTGTTGTTTAAAATGAAAACGACCAATGAAACAATGTTTGCATTAGTAGTTTATATGCAATAATGCTTATTTTATGTGTGAGTGTGGCGATCGCGGTCCTGATACAAATGTTTGTACTTGCCAATTCCGTTGCTTTCTTTATTTCGTGGTTAAACAACTTTGTTATATTTTACACTTTTATCGTCGGCACTTGGTGAAACTCCATTTGCAATTTAGTTAATACACTTGTGTGTTATAAATTATTAAAGTCTCGTAGCCCCGAAGATGCCGTAAAAGGCGAAACCGATTGGCGATATTGATTAAAGTGATTTGTGAAACAGTACAAGTGTATTGACAAAATTAACTTTGTTTTACATTTTATCAAAAATGTCACTTATTTTCAGGTTCCTAAATAAAAGGTTAAACTGTTAATGCATACATATCTTCACACTAGATCCCTTATAGGGTAGGCGGAGAGAGTTGAGTGTCATATATTACGGTCCAGACAGACCTGCTTTGCCAAAGTTCTCATAATGACGGTTTCGGAGAACTTGATACCACCTTAGTTCAACACCCTACCATTGACCATTTAATCGTGGCACGTCAATCTTAGTCTCCCCTAGTACCTACATCCATCCACATTCACATTGTACATCCGTTTACTTAATCATTCATCTGTAATTCAAATGTTACACCGCAGATTTTTCGTAACGCTCTCATTTCGATCGTGTTAATTCTCTATTTATGCTTTTGACATACCCAGCTTTCACTTCCACATAATAGCGTTGGAACAAGCACAGAATTATACACGGTAAGACGGACACCACGACTACATATGGTGCTTTGAAGTATTTACCCTAACGTTCTATTCACTCTGGTCCCCACACACTCTTTCTTCTATACCAGCGATGTACCTTCCCTCCTAAAAGTACATTAAAAATATATAAACTCGTTTATTTGTTCCAACATTACATTATCAACCACAATTCTTACATCCGTTCTAGTTAATTCCCTTTCAAATACCTTGTACGTGTGGTCTTCTCGCGCCCCCAGCAGGGGAGCGGGGAATTGACTTCGGGGTTTATGGCCCCCTGATCAAGGGATCATCCGCTAGCCCTAAAAAGGACTAGGTCATTGAGTTCGGACGGTTTGACAAACCATTTCCTATAGGTACATAATGTGGGAATAAGGTATTGCTGTTGTTTTTGGGATAATTGGTATTTTTGTGGCATTAGACCTCGCCACAAGATAGCAACGCACCATTAACATCTTTGGTGTCTATAGGCGATGGTTGACTCTTTCCATCAGGAGACCCATCTGCTTGTTTGCTATCTTATGATATAAAAAAAAATCCCTCCCGCCCGCACCCCCACCTCAGTGCAGAGGGGGGGAAGGGGGGAAGCGGTTTATAAATTAAGTAAGTCTCGGGGGTATGGCCGCGCGTCAGGAGGGCACGCGTGCCAGGGTGCAATGTAGTAAGTACCTTGTAGTATTAAAAAAAGTATTTAAATAGACTGTAAGCACATAACACTATTGTGAGATGTTTATTAGGTATTCTATTTTATCCTTTTTACGTCACTTGGGTCATCATGACCCCAATATAACTTTTTTTGTTTAATATATTTGTAAATTATATATATTTGTAAAAAAATAAAAAGACACCCCTTGTCATATCACCTCGATTTGAGGATACTCTCCTAACAGCCTCAGCCAGTGTCGGAATCCTGGGAGTCGACATATCGAATACCGTTCAATTTCGCGGTCATCTGGAAGGCAAGGCGAAACTAGCTTCCAAAAAGCTCGGTGTGCTCAGCAGAGCGAGGCAGTATTTCTTGCCGGCCCATCGTCTCCAACTTTATAAGGCGCAAATTAGGCCTCACATGGAGTACTGCTCTCATCTCTGGGCCGGAGCTCCCCAGTACCAGCTTCTTCCACTTGATCGCATTCAACGTAGAGCTGTTCGAATCGTTGACGATCAGGCTATTACGAAACGGCTTGACTCTTTGGCATTACGCAGAGATGTAAGCTCACTCTGCGTCTTTTATCGTATCTATCATGGAGAGTGTTCCGACGAGTTGTTTGGATTAATTCCTGCTGCCAACTTCCACCATCGGACATCGCGTCAAAATTTGAAGTTCCACCCACACCATCTTGATGTCTGGAAATCCACAACCGTGCGGTTCTCCCGGCACTTTTTGCCTCGCACTACTCTTTTGTGGAATCAATTACCGGCGGGGGTTTTTCCGAACAAATACGACATGGGGAGCTTCAAGAAAAGAGCGTACTCATTTTTAAAAGGGCGGCAACGCAACTGCAAGGCCTCTGGTATTGCAGGTGTCCATGGGCAGCGGTGATTACTCAACATCAGGTGCACCTCCTGCTCGTTTGCCCCCTCTTCCATAAAAAAAAAAAAAATTACCAATTTTTTCGGATTTTAAATGAATAGCGTCGCTTTACGTGTCGCGGCCATTTTCGAAAAGCCACAGACAAAAGACCAGATTCCATACATAAACAAAGTGACAAAGACATTAGTTAATATGTGTGGCCCATGGCCCCACAAATATAAATAATAACATTTTTTTTTTTAATTTAACAAAATTTTAAGCAATGCAAAAACACTGTCGGCCGTTCTCGAGGCCAACCTCCATCGAAAGGGCAGAGATTACAGAGTAGTTCCACAGATAAAATAACGCAGAATAGTCTTAATACAAAAAATACGTCAATATTTTTCACTATGGCAATAAATTAAGGCAAACAAAAGTACATTCAGCCTACTCTGTTTCGTTTCACATTTATTTGTTGTTTTCGAGAATATAAGTTCAGGAAGAAAAAAATTGTAATTTACGAAAAAAAAATTATATATGAATTATCGATGTAATTTTCGGGAGGGAAAAAAAGTTTTATGTGAATTGACCATTCGATTGTAGGGAACGCGAAATATACGCGATACAATCTTTTGTTTTTCACATTCAATTATAAGCCTTTGTTCATTCAATCATCTCTCATAACCATGATCAGTGTTTGGAGTTCAGATGGAGTTGACTTGAAAAGTACAGCATCGTCTGTACAAAGCAAATATTTACCACCAGATCACTTATCCACATTCCAACATTCATCATTTACATTTTTTGGACACATTTATGTAAAGACAGGATAACCAGACTGTTTGACACCACACAATTCTGCTTAATGCCAATATTGGCAAAGCGATATGTTGCCATCTACCTGCACAGATGCCATGCAGTTCCAGTATACGGACTGCATTGCACGAAGCAAGGGCCCATCTATCCCATAATCTGGTAAAGTGTCCTAAAGTTTATTTCATGCAATTACTTTATACAACAACTATACAACTCTATCAAACTGTAGATATTAAATGAGATAACTTTGTCTACTTCCAGGTTCAGAATTAAAAGTGTCCCCGGTGGCCGTCCCATACCCGGACGCTGAGCAAATATACACACCGATGTTGCAGCGCTATCGACAGATGATCGAAGAAATTCCCAAACTGCAAGCGTAGTGAGACATACCTCCATTTCCATACACACAAACACAAACTTTACAGAGCTATTATCGACTACTGCTCGATCAAGCCAATTAGACGGTTCTTACATGTGACATTATCTACTAATACTTAAAATGCATAAATAATTGTAATATTCGACACTCATGGGGACATGGTACACCCACCATTAAATTAAATATTGTATATAACAAAAAAAAACATTTATCCATGTATCACTTTTATGCGGATATGTCTATTTGGCTAATACTTTTCTAAAGAATTGTGTCAGATTAAATACTCGAATCTTACGAAAACATTGTATTGTTAAACAAGTGTAAGCCGTGTGCAGCCGGGATCTTCATCAGAATCGCCGCGCGAAGTTGGATCAGGTAACTAGATAATAACAGACTAATTTACATTAAATCTAAATTTCATTTAAAAAAATTGAATCGAATTGAATTAATTAAAAGAATATATTTTTCGCACACACCAACAACAGTTACAATATTTTAAAATATTTTATATTGATTACGTTACATACATACAAAGACAGACTTTAACGCATTAAGCCCAAAGTTCATATACCGAGTTGCGTTCCGAATCCGAGCAATTTTAAATAAATTTTTCATGAAAAACAGCTTGCCCAGAACTAATTGGTCAATAGGTTGACCCCCTGGCACATGTTTCCAATACTGTAAACTAGCCATGAGTTATTTGCACCTCTGCCTATATACGATATGGGCATGGCGGTATTTTTTAAATTAAATTATAAATAAAGGCTATTATATTTGATGCAGCTGTCTCACCAAACGAGGTACGGTGACACCTAAAGCGAGATATTCACTAGGGTTACCGACACTTATCGGGACTAGCTAGGGTTACCGTCACTTTTGTCGGCACATAATATAACCTAACCTTGTGATTGCTCGATCGTCTGGTTGGCTTAGTCGGCGAGTAATCAACAAATTTCCGTAACTGCAGGTGATAAAAATACCTAAATTTTCAAGCATTCCATAGAGATTAAGATTTAACGCAAATGGCTGTGTACGTAAAGTTATACTTTGTGGCTACAAATGTTCGTTTTGCCTATTGTAACACATAGAACAAATCTATCCTAAATGCATTTACATGGTTTTCCGAACAGAAAAACTTAATCATAAATGGAATCCGACTTGCTCAGAACGACGTGACGTAAAAACTAGTTACGTCAAATAAAAAAATCAGTTTATATGTTCTGTGTTTTTATGTAGAAACTTCAGTTACTTTAACCTATTAAGTCAGTGAAGTTGTTGGTTATCCTCCACTGTCGTTCACTACGCTATAGCAATGCATACATGAGGTTAACATTTCGAATAAAAATATAAGGAATTATTGACAAGAATAGGGTGTTACAATTATAAATAAGTCATTAAAAATTTCTACCAAAATATGGTAGAAAATAAATGCATTTAATGGTTGGCTCATTTAAAGATATCTCATGTAGATTTAAAATGTACTTGCTTAATAAGTGAAATAACATATAATTTAATAACAACACTCATAATTATAAGATTTTTTCATTTTTTACACTTTTTTTAAAAATACATATCAACATTTCAGCTAGTCACACTTTCACACTTTAATATAACAAATCTACATTTTTTTAAACAAAAGTCAGCTTTGACAAATACGCTTACTGCAAAATTATAGTAAGTTGTTAGGCGTTGTGGGGGCAGAATTTAAAACTGAAAACGATGATATGTGACCAGTGTATATTTACATAGATTTCTTATATAAGCAATAAATAAAAAACTATTTTTCACAAACTTTTAGAGCTTTTTGCACTAGTGTAAGCACAGTAGTTTATACACTGTTTACGAAGTGTTTATATAATAAGGCTACTTACTTAATAGATTTTATTGTTCCTAATAACGCCAAGTGCATCATATTTTTAAATAATGTTTATACAATTTATAGTATGCTTTTTGCCTTCCAATATGGAACATATGCACACTTCAGATACATTGTGCCTAATTCAAATGTGCCTAAAATAATTTATACACTATTTTGTAAGACGATAGAAAATTATGTAACTATTTGTCATTTATTTTCAAAACAGTTTTAGGATATTTGAGAAAACATTTACACAATCTTGTTCAGCTCAAATCTTAAGGTATCAAGTTCGATTTGCTGGTCAGGTAAAACATTATTTCTATAATATATAAAAATCCTTGTACCAGCCTATAGTCTGGTGGACGGGAATCAGCTCCTCTGAACCTCATATAAATCACGTAAATCTGTTATCGCAGATAGTAAATGATATATATATTAATGGGGAGTATGGATATCCACTAGTTTCGTCAGCTAGCAAAATGATGGATCGTGGTGGACCTGAGGTGACTACGGCGTATGTTTCGCTCTAACAGCTATGCAAGATAGTCGGTGTGAACATATATTCAACGTTACATTTGGTAAAAATAATTTTACAACTTATTAGTTCATTAAACTAAAGTTGTTTATTTAAATTGCACTTAGAATTTATACTGTAATTTTGCTGTTGTGTAAATTATTTATTGTGACCAAAAAATTTTATTTATTTTTTAATACTTATAAATATATGTGATGTCTTTTTTTTACATAATGAAATTATATGCGATTAAATTATACACATTACTTAGTTATATTTTCTTAATTTATGTTTTTTAATTTAATTTTGTACCAAAAATGAAAGTGTTATTTATTTATTATTTTTTTACAATATACAGATATAAGCTTAAATACAAACATCTTAAGGATTTATATACGTTTTAATTGTTGACTGATATGCAATGCAATAATGATATGCAATTAGTTATACATTCCATTTGATTCTGTTGATTTATACCTATTAAATATTTTTAATTTATATTATTTGAACCATTTAAGAAAAATACATAATTTTAAATAAATCGGCATATCAATTATTTTATTTGTCGATTTTGTGAAAAAGGCATAAATTATCTAGCATTTTAGCAACTTTTCCGATTTTAAAATATATTTTTTAATGTTTGACATTTAAATTTATTATTAAAGATTCTGATGTCATTTACTATATAAAATATTTATAATACATATACATAATTATTGTTATTATTTATTATAAATCTAAAGGTGCATTCATAGAGAAAATATACATACATTCCATAATCAATTATAAATTTTATACCAACATATCGGAATATCATGTTTGTTGAAGTTAAAATTTTAATATTTTTAGTTATTTGTTTTTAGTTATTACATGTTAATTATCAACTGTTTCAATCATTGGTGTTTGAATTAAAAAAAATAAATTGGTTCAGACTTGTCCACTTCATGGTCTAGAATCCTGTATCGCATAGGTCCTAGAAGGTTAGTATGTTCTTATGGACCATCGAGCTATCTTCAAACATTATATGAATAAAAATCTGCAAACATGTGGATCCTGCAGGTCATCCCGGAAACTTCGAAAACTTTAAGCATATAGGTACTCAATAGAATATTGGTGATGATGATTTTCAAATGATTTAAAGTATTTTAAATAGTTCTTAGCTTTTAAAATCTTTTAAATGCTACGATTAAATTAGATCATTCAAACGGAAATTAAAACAGTTTTTTGAGCTTTAAGTGTTGTCTTGGTTGTGAAAGCTTTCAAAAAGTCTAAGTTTAATGGAATTGAAGGCTGTCAACAGCGATTCAATCGGTCAAGTCCTTAGATGAAAGAACTTTCTCTTGTCAAAGGTCAAGTCATAAATTTTGATTGACTATTGAACATTTGATAATAATATATGGGTGGCCCACTGAAATATAGTGTTGGTTCTGTAGAGCTATCATCTAGATCAAGATTTGTAAGGTTTATATAATGTAATGTTTATATGGCTCGACAACGTCTCTGACCAGGAGATTCCTGGGACAAAATAAAATGTGTTAGGCGACCCATAGACCTACAATAACATTGCGCAATACTTTTATTGTACAATAATATTGAATACCCCTTTGACTCCAAACGTTCAATAAATTCACTCAATAAAATTGACAAACCAGTCTGATCAATATTTTGCTATAATTTTCGACACGAACATACATTAAACACCGTGATTGACCGAACGCGACCACTCCACCTCTGAAGTGAAAAATATTGAGCAATTTTAAGCTTACACAGTGAAAGATAAAAATATTGCGTAATAAAAATTAAACCCGCGCAAACTTTTGTTCAATCATTGTGCAATTTTCAATATTAACCCTAAACGGTCAATAGCATTGCGCAATACGTAATATTGCGCAATGTTATTGTAGGTCTATTGGGCACCTTAATCTGTATTGATAAATATAGAATAAATAATCTATATTAAAAATGTCAATAGATGAGGCTAGATACAGACGAATTATTGAGAAATGTGAAAAAAATCTAGATTATGTAACCTTAATTGTTTATTATTTCGTAATATATTGGTGCTCGTATTTTTCTAAATATATTATTCTATATTGTATGCATACTCATTGTATGGTATATACATGAACATATTGTTCATGGAACGTAGTTATAAAATTTGTCTTCCTTGTCTTAATATTTCTAAATATGAAGAAAACTAGTTATTTTGCAAATTTCCGCGCGAACTTTTAACCTTTGCGATGTCACTGAAAAGTAAAACATATAAAAGCGGTGTAAGAAATGGAACAAACCTACCATAGGTCCGAAAAATGATTAATATCCCAGCAGCACAGTTATCCACCCTCATCCACCACACTTTGTATAACGACAGCACCAAACACAAAATCACACAATTTACGCACTCAATACTTTTGTGTTTGGTGCTGTCGTGGTATAAAGTGTGGTGTAAATTGGGGTGGATAACTGTGCCGCTGGGGTCTTCATTATTTTTCAAACCTACGGTAAGTTTGTTCCATTTCTTACACTGCTTTTATATGTTTTACTTTTCAGTGACATCACAAAGGTACACTTAAAAGTACGCGGAAATTTGCAAAATAACTAGTTTGTACAATGGATTTCCGCAAAGTAACGCCTGAATCTATAAAATATCATATTTCTAAACTTGCTAGTCCAAAGACAGCTCTAGATTTTGCTGTGAGGACAAATTTTCATGGGCACAGGTGCTTTTAGGCATAAGTTTTTGTTAAATTTGAACATTATGCCTACATAAAAAACGGTACGCCGAATTATGTCACTTCGATCATTGGTGCTGCACAAACCAATGACGATGAAATGATTCAGCGAATTGTTTTTGTCTCTTCTATATTATGTAGCAACTTAAATGAAGTGTACTCATAGGTTACGCGTTGTGTAATATCGCTGACATTCCTCGGCTCAACATTCTCATTGTTATTATTATATTTATAATTTAAGTTTTTACCATGCCTTGAAGCTTTTTTGTTACTTGTTTTTACTAATTTTTAATAAAAATATTCCAAATACGTATGACCTTTATTATACTTTCTTTTTCCTACAATCTCGCCGACATGGTAAATATCACACCAAACGAATATATCGACAATTTCAACAAATAATTCGTTCACTATACTAAACTGCAGCACACTATGTTCAACGAGATACGCGAATATTTCATTTGCCTTACAGTCTGACAGCAAGTAATTAATTTTTTTACACCGTCGTGATCAATAGGTGGTAGTTTTACCACCAATCCCCTGCTATTCTAGCTGAAAGTACTTAAAACTCATAGCTTTTAGCTATATGTTCCCAGTTACTAGCCCTCCAAATTGGAACCTGAAGTGACAAGTACTGATTCTAATGCACCAGGAAAAGGTAAGATAACGTACAGATTAAAACATTGAAAATGACGTAAAACTATTCACCTATCCAGCCAATTCATAATTTATATTCGCAACTTTACGAGCTACTTCAGCTCAAAGTCCGTAATCCGGCTTGACTTGATAGTGAGTGACAATTAATGACATAACGACAAAAAGAGGTGGAAGCAACCATGAAGTATTAGGTATAGGTGGAGCTAGCACTCGTGTTAATTGAAACAAATATTTACGTTAAGTTCTGTCTATGAGGTCTCCCCGTCTCTTTTTATACAGCTGTGTTAGAAAAAGAGGGCAAGACCTCTGATGATGACAGCAGTATGTATAATTGTGTTTCAAGTAGGTATATGAAATAGGTATATACTATATATAGCTTCATGGTAGCAACTACGCGTGCGAGGCGTCGGATAATGCTGCCATTTTGTAGTCACGATAGCAGTGATATTAGCTTTCATTTATCTTTTAAAAGTTGACTGGCATTTAAGTAGTTAGGATAGGCTATTATGTCTAAGAGGTCCAGACCAACAGTGAAAGAATTTTGGAAATTTGCAAATTTATTTTCTTGCGCTTATAACTGTGGTCAAATTGAACATCAAAAGAACGTGTCAGCATGCCGACGCGCATATGCATGCTGTAGCACAGACGGAACAAATGCCATTCAGATGCTGACAGATGAGGGCCAACCGTGTGTGTGCGCAGGTATATTGCCAAGTCGAACCGAGAGAGACCTCGTATTGTGCATATAGTGTCTAGTCCGAGCGCTTTACGTGTGTATATCTACTGCTCTAAACCTAGTACTTTGCATTCATCTCATTCTCTCGAAATTTACTGTTTTGGTATTTTTACTTTTAGCGTGTGTGCAAAGCACGTACTCTTTTGTTTAAATTATCTCAAACCGATGACGAATTAAACGGCTTGGAGGATAAAATTGCGGGTAAACTTATGTGGTACTTCTACCCGCATTGCATCATTAACCGACCATAAACATCTTTAGTGTATTTAGGAATAGGGACACTATTAGGAGAACCATTTGCTTGTTTGCTATTCTATGATATAAAAAAAATAAAACAGATTGTAATTATATTTTTATATTGATTTTTATTAAGTAAATATACCTCAACACAATATGAAAACAGCAAATACTATGTAATTTTATTTTTTCCGACCACCTCTCTCCTTGACCTGCAGTTGTATCACCGCGCCGGGCGGCAGGTTGTAGTAGGCGAGTGTGTTAGTGTCCTTGAAGAATAAGCCCTGCAAACAAATACATACATTTAGAATCTGAGTGCTAAGTGTGAGTTTTTCTTTTCGCATTCAATCGTGAGCGCGTTTCGAATTTACTAGGAATTTGTATGTGATTTGTACAGCGCCACCTAGTGGTAAACTGGTTTCTCACGTTTACTACTAGGTGGTGCTGTACAAATCACATACAAAATATATAAATACGAAAAGAAAAACTCACACTTCGCACTCTGAATGATATAGAGACCTCTGTCACAGAATACTTAGAGACTAACAGAAGTCAATGTTACATACAAGTAATATTCGAGCATAGCATACATAGACACCGCTCACGGACACGATATCTCGGACTGGTGCGGAACAAACTGTGCCGAACCATTCCGAGATATCGCGTCCGTGAGAGGTGTCTATGTGTGCGTTGCTCGAATATCACATGTATGTAGATTGACTACTGTTAGTCTCCAGTATACTGTGGCTCTGTTAACTGTATGTTATGTTCCATTGTTTGCACTTGGTGAAATTCTATTACGTTTGAACATTTTAAAATGCACTTGTATGTCGTGTAGACAGTAATACCCCCGTTACACATTGATTAGTGCAAGTGCTAGTGTTTAATACAGGTGCTTAGTGTTAAACAAAGAATACACGAAGACAGCCGTTATTAGTCAGAGTGGATTGACAATCTGCGTCTATTCACTTTACTATGCTGATTACTAATCACTCGCACTAATCAACGGCTGTCTTTATGTATTTTTTGCTTAATACTAAGCACCTGCATTAAACATTCGCACTCGCATTAAGCAAAATGTAATCAGGGCCTAATGTAACAAACATTGTTACACAATTGGCTAAGTACTTTAATTTCACTTCACCACATATTTTTAGTACTTATATCACTCAACCGGTTTAACGTTTTAAGCATCTTCAGGATGTATATAATTAAAAGTATATTACATCCATATACATAAGTATAAAAATGTGTAACAATAATGGAATCACACCAATTGCTGACGACGAGAAGTACAGAATATAGTAACGTAATACAAACTAATATTATAATTGCGAAAGTTTTTTTTTATAACATAAGATAGCCAACAAGCAGATGGGTCTCCTGATGGAAAGAGTCAACCAACGCCTATAGACACCAAAGGTGTTAACGGTGCGTTGCTATCTTGCGGCGAGGTCTAATGCCACATGCATAAGTTTACCGGCTACCTTAGCCTCTAAACCAGAACACGTCAGTGACGAGCACCGTTGCTATTACGGCAGGAATAGGTAAGGCGGTGATATCATACCCGGGCAACACAATGCAGAACTCTGGCATCTAGTAAAATAGATACTTGCCCTGTAGTGTTTATGTCGCAGGTTAACTCTATAATTCGTCCGTACACAAAATATGGTGTCGTCAGATTACGAAGATAAATAAATTCATTTTAGAAAATGCCTTATGCCGAATGTAAAATGTCGTCATTATATAATACTAGCATTTGCCCGCGGCTTAGCTCGCGTTACATTGGGGGCAAATTTCCAAAAAAAATGAAGTACGATTTTCCGTCCGCATAACAATTTTTAGATTTCTACCTTGAAAATTGCAGAAAATACACACTTCCACCCCCCATTTTAGGGAAGTGGGGTTAGAAAGAGACAAAAAGTAGCCTATGTCACTCTTCATCCCTTCAACTATCTCCACTTAAAAAATCACGTCAACACGTCGCTTCGTTTTCCGTGAAAGACGGACAAATAAACACACACATACACTTTCCCATTTATAATATTAAAGTATGGATGCATGGCATATGCAGGTAAGTTTATTTAGAACTAGACCCCTATCCGACTTCTTACATAAAGAATGAAATAGCTTTGTTAGGTTGCCTTTAGATCCCATACCAGGAATAAATCGGAGTTTATAGCTGACATTGTGTTTCAATGTCGTCAATAAATTGCCTTCAGTAAATTGTATTGAATATTTACGTTTATAAAATGACAATACTGTTTGTACAACGATGAAATATACGAATTGACTGCGACATTTATTTTGTATATTTGTTTGAACTACAGTCTAAAATGTGGTGATCTAAGGTGGGCTAGGGGTGCTGGGGTTTTTTCTTGATTTCCAGAGCTGAGTGAATCAGTTTTATGCGTCGTGCAGTTGGTATGGACGATGTCAAGGATCAGATAGTTGCGTGTGTGTGCATATGTGTGCGTGTGTATGTATGGCTATGTGTGTGTGCGCGCTCACGTCGTGGTGCAGCTTCTGCTTGGCGGTGGGCATGTTGGTGTGGCGCTGCAGGATGGCCTTGAGCTCGGCGACGGGCGCGGCCAGCGGCAGCGACAGCGGCAGCGCGCGCCCGTCCAGCCGCCACTCGCCGCGCTCCGGCAGCGACGGCAGCGCCACCTGCGCCACCACACACCACATCAAATCGCATAACGACTGACGAAAACGGTAGCCACTTCATTAAAATAGCAACTTGAAAATAATTTTTTTAGACCTTACACAAAAACATAATCAAAAGGAGACGTAATCTGAATTCAAAATATTATTAATTGACAACATTTCAAAATTATGAAGTCACTAAAACAAAAATATCATTTCTTTATTTTTCAATTCTGATTAGTAATATATATTTTTTAATTTTTTTCGTTACTCAATATTGGATAAAAAAATTATAATGAAAAAAAAGTGTGATGACGTCACTTGTATGGCAGAATAATTTGATTCGTTTGCTGGAATATAGAGTTTAAAAGTATTTTGGGAAACTCATCATATTTTTTTTAATTTATTTATTTCATCAAAAAAAAATTAACATAAACTTACAAATTTTTTTCAACATCCTTAAACCTCGTTGTAGGTTTGTGTGGATGTTGCACACTTCACGGTTTAAGTATTGATTGATGTTTTAGCGAAGCTACATTACACAACATAAAATTTTAACATTACCATCGCTCATATCAGTTGAAATAAACTAGTACCTATCTTTAATAAACTTGCTACTGGATATTCCACTCTGTGTCGTTTACGTACAGGCCAATATTCCATTGCTAACTGTAGTTAAAACCAGTTTTGGTCTGATTCATAAATACTATATGATAATACTAATATGATAATGTCAAATATATAATTCTTTTACATAACCTCTTTCCGTATTATTTATTTGTGTTAGAAAATTATCAAAAACCTGCTTCAGCGATTCCAATCCGCTCTATTTATAATCAACACCAGGATTTATTTGATATTTCGCAATAATACTTGATTTGATGTATGTCATAAACAAGGAAGTTACATTCTACCCGAAATGTTCACACGCGCTTCAAAATCGTTCCGAAGAGTACCACGACACGGGTGGAGTGTGTCTCTTTCTACTAAATAAAGCTTCAATCGCCATATATAAGTGCGGCCATACGTAGTTTGCAAATGACTACTAAGTAATTCTACTAATTTGAGAAACAGTTTTTGTATTGCATACGTAATAATTAAAATAAGCACATTTTATAACTTACTGTGTTACTTACAATACATTTTATGCTAATGTATTTATGGACGTGTATGAATAAAAAGGATTTAACGATATACCGAATATATAAAAATTAACCATTAGATAGTTTTATTTACACTGGCAATTGCAAGAAAGGGACAACATTCATTCTTGTCGTTGTCTTGCTCAGAACGTTTTTCCCCTCTGTTAAGTAAGAAACAAATGTCAACTTTATTTATAACGAAATAAAGTATATTTTTATTTTTCAAAATTTATTCGTAGTAATTCCAATTATATAAGTTCCTTGGTCATAAATGACATAATATGCTTTTCTTTCAGTCATAGATGACATAATATGCCAGGTCACAAAAAGCAAAAGCGTAACATCGTTCAGCCGTATAAATGACGTCATTTAGCACTTACGTCTATTTAGAACAGGAAAAATCTTAAAATAAATATCAAAATAAATAAATTTTAGAAGACAATAAAAAAATACGGGTATCCTATTTTTCAATCTATTTTCAGTAAAAAATGTAATATATGGGTGTTAAAAAATTGTAATGTTGTCAATTAAGAACTCACTCATCACACATTCTCATTTTTTCAGATTATGATTTACTCAAATCTCTGAAATATTGAAGATTATGATTTCATAAACCACGTTTAAGGCGCACACAAACCGAAGATTATGAATTCCAACTCTGTATTATCCTAAAAAAACTAATAATGTAGATACAGGATATTTTTTTCGATTTCATAATTTTTGGGCACACTTCATACATTCTGTTTACTAAACTTTGCCACTTCGATGTAACTTTTTCAATAACAATTAATACCTACTACAACATTTTATTAATGAGCTTGTAATTCTTTTATTCAACATAGTGAAAAGTTTCCAGGGTGAGCTGCAGGGTCAACTGATTTTTTATTTGTAACCATATATAACTAACAAGTAGTTTTCAGTTACTTTGTGTTAAATTATAAAGTCCAAATTTCTATGTAAGTAAATTATTTACAGTCAAACAAGATGAGTAGAAATGCAGTAATAAAAAGAGATGACACCTAAAACCCTCAAAAACCCTACACACGTTGTCAATTTTAATTTTGTCTCTTTTCGCCCCCACATTCCTGTTCATCTCATTTGACAGTACTCGTGTTATGGTCAAAAATACTAGTTCATAGAAATATATACATATATCTATATATTAATACGCGAAGGTAAAATTTTGAACCTCTTTTTAAGACAATTACGCGAATTTACAAAGCAAATTTGGCACAGTTAAAGTTAACAATGCAGAAGACTGCGGAAACTTAATATTTATAAATAAAATGCATTAGAACATTAATTAATAAAAATAAACATTACACATTACATTCATGTGACATACATGATAATATACACTTTGTTGTCAAACTTAAGAGATTTTATTGTTTAGTTTATGGTCGAGCCACAGGCGATCGCTAATGTACTTAAATACCTATAAAGAAACACCTACACCTACAAACATAAACGTTCATCACATAAACATGAGCTTTTCAAACCACAGTTCAATCGATTGTGCAGTCAAAATCACTAACCACTTGACCAATGGGGTAGTTAAAAATTAGTAGCAATGTTGTGGTTACAATTTTGCATTTTACTTTTTTTATTATTAAAAAATATTTATTATATTAAAGCAAACTAAAATAATTTATTATAAAATATGACAAAAGAACATTAAAAAACATTTTCGTCAACATGCTGGAAAAAACAATAACAATTAGTATATAATAAAACTGTGAACGAGTAGATGACTTTCCTGATGGAAAGAGACAACTATCACCTATACACATTGAAACTGTAACTGTTACATACTTTATTTAGGTTAAAATAAAAAAATACCGTAAGTGGCACAGGTCCAGGATGCTTGGCCAGCCAAGATCGTTCTGGCTCGAGCGCATCTTCTGTGCGCGCCCGCTTCGTCGCCGGCTCGTCATCTTCGGGCGGCGCTCCCACGCCCACACCCACGCCGCCCACGCCCACGCCCACCCCACCCACCGGGTAGCCGAAGGGCGGTCCCACCGGCGTGGGGATGAGCGGGGGGCGCGGCGCCAGCGGCGGGATGACCATGAGCGGCGGGATGGGCTGCAGCAGCACGGGCGCGGGCGCGCGCGCCGCGGGCGGGGGCGGCGCCCGCGGCGGGGGCGCGCGCCCCCCAGACACCGGCACTGGCTTCGGACCTATCTTCTCCTTCTCCTCGTCAGGGAGCAGACCTTTTACCTGCAAACATCATATGGAATATGGTTTATAACATAATCATTTTAAATTTAATGTATGTGAATCTTATAATTTATAAGTAAACATTTAAAAATGTAATTAAGTGAATCTTATAGTTTATGGGTAAACGTTTTACCCATACTTAATGTAAGTAAATCTTATGATTTACTATGCGATTTACTATGCGTTCCAACTAAGAATAGGACTGTCAGGATGACATATTGCTCCGCATTTTGCAAAAACTTCATAAGTGATGAGTAAGGTGTGCAAAAAAATTCTAACAAAGAAATACATAAAAATATATTTTCATTCTAATTGGTATATTTTTTATTTAGATTCCCATCAGATCATGTTACTATGTATGCTGTAAAATAAGCTGTAAAACAACTAACACTTTTATATATACATATATATAGATGAACGGCTAGACTGATATATTTTACTGTTTTTTATTGATGAATATTGTATTTTAATACTTTTTAACCTATTCTGTACAAAGACAACCGAAACTCACAAAATTGGCCCCAATAGTTGAAAAATTTATAGTACAGTTAATAAGTAAAAGGTGCTTTCTTTTTCAATCTTGTACTTCTTTTTAGCCTAAGAAAAGAAAATGAAACCTTTTTTTAAAAAAAAGGTGGCAATCCTAGATACGATATGAAAAATAATATTATTAAAACTTTATTTGTTCTTCAATAAATCAGCAATATTTTCTGAGCAAATATTTTTTTACTAACGTTACTAATTTCACACTTATGATATAAAGTTGATAACAAGCGCGATCCTATTCTCAGTTGGAACGCACAGTATATAAAAAGATTTTAAATTTAGCTTAATTAATCTTAAGTGTAGCCTCAGTAAATCTAGCTGTACCAACTTTGAAATAAATGCATGTAGCCCTTGATTCAGATGCTGGGCTGGACATAAACTTCTGAAAAAATATTACTGATCTTATGGAAAATATAACTTGGACAAAAACTAGACAGAATCACCACACTAAGGAACTTAATAACATTGCGACCTATCTCTTAGGAAATATGGGCGTGACCTATATATGATTTCTGTGGGTGTGACAATATTTAAAAGTAAAATTATATTTTGTAAAAATGTATGCCACCATGCAAATGCATGAAATAGTCACATTAGTGTATTTTAATCAGATTACTTTAGTCATAAGAGCAAATAAGATGAGGAAAACTGTTTTAAAAATAGCTTTTAAAATATTTTCCATTTGCATTGATCAAAAATTGGAAAAGTTCTGATTTTTTATTTTGGATGATCACCAAAGGATTTTTTTAACTTTTTAAAATAAGAGAACTAATTCTATAAAAGTGAAGGAAGTGTATTTAGTTTAAAAGCGCTGTAAATTGTTTCAAATTATTATATGTGTAACATCCTTGATTGATTCTACACACTTTTACTTGATAAGTTGTAATGAAACTATCAACTTAATAATAATACTTGGTATTTATTGATCTTTGATATGATCAAATAACCCGGGTCACGGATGTGCGGGCACGCGCGAATACCTTGATAGAAAACAAAAAGACATGTGGCACTCGGAGACTGCCGCGGTAAAGCTATTGCATAGCATTTTTTCTCAACATATGCAATTACAATTATATATTTATTTCATTTATGCAGCATTTTATTTTCCTTATTTTTTTTTCTTTGATATTAATTCAAGTTACACTTTGAGCGTGGTGACCGATAAAAAAAACAAATTTTTTTCTTTTATTAAATAATGAGATGATAATATTGTTCAAAATATTTTTATTATCTTTCAATACATGTCGATTCTTCAGGAATATTTAATAAATGCACTTTGTTTATTCATATTTAAAACACTTTGTACATAAATTATACGTGTACAGATATTCACTGTTGTACGTAGATGATAAATACCTATACACCTATATACTTTCTCACAAACAGCTGATTACGGTAATTTTCCAATACAACCAATGCCATCTAAAGGCAGGTTGCTGAACTAAAGAGACAAGCGTGATATCAAAAAAGTCATTAAAAGTTCTGGTATTTATCGATAGATGGAAAAACTAAAAAGTATCACTGCTGTGCCGGTCGGAGTGGGGGGTGTTAGGTTTTTTTCGTTACGGAATTTCTGGATTCGGTCTCCACGCTCAAGGCCCGCGATAGAAGCTATGCAATAGCTTAAAAACGAACTGAATTCAATAAAATAATTAATGAATAACGAGCGCATCACAAACACTGACTCCCAAAAACCCTAAAAATGCTTGATGTACGATTTGAATCGTACAATATGGCTCGAAAATAGTCACAAGTTAATGTTAATGAGGTTTGTTTATCCAGGTAATCGCAAATAACATGATAATCATTGGTAGATGCGATAAGGGAGTTCATCACCCACCTTTCCAGGGAGTTATTGTAAACTGGGAGTCTTTGGATTTAGGTTAAATTTGCCTACCATGTGTAAAAGCTGATGTAATATTTATTTTCAACCAATGAAAAAACAAAGTTTATTCATTTGACATGTAAGTTTGTAATATTTTTAAACTAATAGATAATATTTAGGCGTCCTAGTATACATACTAAATTTCGAAAGTTAATTTTATCAGAAAACAATAGTGTTACTAGAATAATTTAGATAAAAAGAAAGAATGTTTGCTTATTACACTACTTTACAAAAAAAAAAAGATTTTCTTTTACCCACAGATAATTCATATTGCATATGATTTTTACCTATCCCTTTTCTTCAAAAATGTATGTCTCATATATTTATCACGTCAAGTTTTTGATATATCTACATTAACCTAAGCTAGCTATTTTGTTGGCTATGTCCGAGTTTATAGTTTGTTTTTATTGCATTTAAGCATTATTCAAACATTTTCATTTGTTTTAAAATATCATTCAGGCAGTCTAAACCCACATAACTTTCACTATGTTTGTGGTCATATTATTTTGTCAAAAAGAAGAGACCAATCACTGAGGTCGTAAAACGAGTTTCTATTACTTTTAAATCTCTGTAACAAAACCAAAAGTAATGGAAAAAATGGGATCCTGGTGTAATGTACGAAAATTGCAGAAATATATTATTGAACTGGGCTGCAGGAAAAAGAAAATATTTCTGCTTTGGCATCAGCTATATGATATGGAGAGAACCAACAAATCGTACTTCTGTTACTTCTGCCTCACTGAAACTACAGGTTTTAACAACAAAAACCGAAAGCACATACAATATCCTGATGTTGCATCAGTCACAAAACCAAGTCCAAAACGCGTAATTTTGCCGCTTCTTGACATCAAACTGGGATGAAAACCTTTGTTAAAGCACTTGATAAAGATGGACAAGCTTTTAAGTATTTAAAAACCATTTTCCGAGTTGTCCGAGTTCGAGTCTACTGCAAAACTCAAAGAACGAATCTTTGTAGGGCCACAAATAAGAAAGATAGTAAAGGATGAAAATTTTGATAGTTACATAGATTTTACACTTTCAATCGTCGGCACTTGGTGAAATTCCATTGTTATATTACATATATTACGTAATATTACGTCCTGAAGATGCTTTAAAAAGCGAAACCGGTCGATTAATCTAGAATTATATGTCTCTATTTAGTAGTGAAATTAAAGTACAAGTGATTATAACCTAGTTTGGACTTATTTGATGGTTACTTTTGCAGTGTCGAAAAAGATGTTTGGTTTTCATTTAAAGCGGTAGTGAAAAAATTCTTGCGAAACAATAAATCTTAGAATTACGCAGAAACTGTTTACAATTTATTGAGAAATTCCCAAAAAATAGAGGTGAATCCTTAAAATTTTATTTTTTACATTCTCATCTGAATTGTTTACTTGAGAATATGGGAAGTGTGAGTGATGAGCATGGTGAGCATTTTAACCAGAATTTGAAAGTTTTTGAGAAAAGATATCAAGGATTTTAGGACAAAAATATATTAGCCGATTACTGTTAGTCTATAATAAGGGAAACTGATACTACAGTACCCGGCGATAAATATTGCACATCGAACTTTGGAAAGAGACAATCGGATAATTTCGGCTTCGTAAAGCGTTATCTCTGTCCCACACTACCTATGTGACGTTTAGTCAGTCGTTGTTCAAGTACGATAGAGTGCAGTCGCGTCCCGAAAAAAATATATATTTAGAGTTGATAACACCCACAAATTTAAATAATTTAAAGTTGTAATATGGCATCTTTCGGAAAAAGAGGGAAACCTTTACGAGGTCAGTCACGTGAAATTATCTACAATGTTTATAAATACTTTGTAAGCGAAGCTGATAGATTTAAAAAAAAAGTAGATGAAAATGTAAGTTGTTATTTTAAGAAGATTCAAGAGCGAGTTGCAAATGCCACTGGAATTTCAAGAAGAACTTTGAACAATATATTAAACGAAGTCAGTACTGAAACACATTCGACTGAAATTAAGTTCAGCACTCCAAAAAAAGGGAGACCAAAAAAGCAATTTCGTTTGGATATGGACGATTTTGATTACGATGTTGTTCGAAGAATGGTGTATGATTTTCACTTACGATTTAATGAACTGCCAACAATGAAATCATTAAAAGCTAAGTTATCTGAAGCTGATGGGTCTATATCTGAGCTGATGGGTCTGAAAAAACGTTGAGAAAAATACTTCATGACATGGGATTTCAGTTCACTAAAATGGAAGATAATCGAAAAATTCTAATGGAAAAGCACGACGTTAGTCTCAAACGAATGGAATACCTTGATAAAATACGCAAATTTCGCGAAACAGGAAAAAATATCGTCTACATGGATGAGTCATATATACATGCATCCCACACTAAAGGGAAATCTTGGAGTGACGATAAGAAAAAAGGAGTAAAAAAGCCAATTTCAAAAGGTCAACGTTTGATAATAGTTCATGCGGGAAATGAAAAAGGCTTTGTACCCGGTGCTTTTTTAACGTATAAATCCACGGACACTACAGGTGACTATCACAATGAAATGAATAACGATAACTATGAGAAATGGCTGGTTAACCAATTAATCCCAAATATACCCAGTGATTCTGTTCTAGTTATCGACAACGCACCCTATCACAACAAGTATGTTGAGAGACCCCCCAACTCAAACACCATTAAACGGGAAATGATCAACTGGTTAAACAGACATGAAATTCCAGTTGATCCAAAATTAACAAAAACCCAGATTTACGCTATTATATGTCAGCACAAGGAGAGGTATACAGAGTTTTCTGTGGACAAAATACTTGCCGAACATGGGCACACTGTGTTGCGATTGCCACCATATCATCCGGATTTTAATCCAATTGAAAATATATGGTCTCAACTGAAAGGCTATGTAGCCTCTAGAAATGTGGGTATGAACTTAACTACAGTAAAAACATTATTGACTGAAAAAGTAAACATGATCGGCGCTGAAGAGTGGAAAAAGGTTTGCGATCATGCAATCAAATGTGAGAATGAATATAGAAGCAT
Organism: Apodemia mormo; assembly: GCA_036924255.1. NCBI lineage: Eukaryota > Metazoa > Arthropoda > Insecta > Lepidoptera > Riodinidae > Apodemia > Apodemia mormo. The sequence continues at coordinate 5,415,998 of JAUPFN010000011.1, forward strand.
TTAACACAGTTTAGACAATTACACTGATAGATTAGTAATAAATACGGCTGATAGTGACAGTGATATTGACCTCTTTGAGAGCACAGATAGTGAAATGGAAGTAATTGAGAATTAGAATTATTATTATTTTTATTGCAATGTCTCATTTTAGCAATAGGTATAATGGTGTTTATTATGTACACTAAAGCTGTAATGTTCCAAAATAATTAAATACGTAAACATAATGTAAAAATGTTTTTTTATTTTATTTTACCCCAACCTAAAGCCATCACTTATAGAAAAATTAGTGTATTTTATACAAAGAATAAAAATATCAAAAGAAGCAAATCATACTTGTTTTAAGAGCTCCTAATAGGTACCGGACTGTTTGTATTTTGTGCGACAGAGATAACGCTCTACGCAGCCGAAATTAGCCGATTGTCTCTTTCCAAAGGTCGATGTGCAATATTTATCGCCGGGTACTGTAATCAGTATAAAAGATCAATACCACGAGACATTTTTGAGTTGTTTTTGTGATAAATGTATAAAAATGATAAAAAATAAAATATAAAAAAAAAGTATCTTCACGCCCATATCCCCGAAAGGGTAGGCAGAGGTGCTACAAGTGCACCCTCGATTAACCGAAGATACTTGGTCCCGCAAATATGATAGGTGGCAAGCCTATCGCCAACTGGGCACTTTCCAATCCCGGGCAACTTTGTGTTTCTCAGAAAACTGAAAAAACACTTTTTTAATAAAATATAAATATAGTAAATATATATAGGGTATGTTAACGTTACTCAGTGCTCGACCGGTTAAGCTATGAAAGCCCTTAAGGCCAGCAGTAATTCAGACAATTCAAAAAAAAGCAAATCAGTTTTTGTAAAGCGACTAGAAGCAATCAGTACGATTATCTATATTAATATTATAAATGCGAAAATTTGGATGTTTGGTTGGATGTTTGTTACTCAATCACGCAAAAACTACTGAACGGATTTGAATGAAATCTGGCACACAGAAGATGACCTGGAATAGCACATAGGCTACTTTTTATCCCGGACAAATTAGATGATCCCGAGGTATTCGCCAAAAACTTTTATAATGCAGCGGGCTGCAAATGGCAACTAGTGATAAAATAAAGCAATATAGTGAACTGATAAAACAAATCAATCTGCATTCGGATAGTGTAATAGCACAATAATTTGGTTTAGTTGGTTGGTTTTAGTAAATGTGAGTGTGAATACAATGTTATATAGTTAATGTAGTCAGTGAACATATACGATTTGTATTGTGGTGTATCATACAATTGTGTGGTAAATAAACACAGTTTTGATATAAGTGGTATTTATTCCACAATATCAAACGACCATCTCATAGCAATATATAAAAAGACTTACTTTGTGTATTTGCTGTATCTGATCTTCCAAGGTGATGTGTGCCCTGGCGGCGCGAGTGGCCGCCTCTACGCTGGAGGTGTGACCGTCCCACGTCACGCGTTCGTCACGCCGCTTTTCTTCCTCGCCGATCTTCTTACCTATAGCCGTCTCCTCATCACCTACACCGAAGATATCCGTACGACGCTCCGCCAACTGTAATTATTAGAAACCTATTAGATTTTATGAAATTTTAAAAAGCTTAGATCACCTTTAAATATAAAAAAATGCTATGTGGCGCGGTATTAGCTCAACATTCACAAAACTGGGTTTCTTGAACGCTCGAGTACGAGGAAACCCAAGGAAAATATACCACGCAAAAAATACAGAGTATAGAATAAAAAATGTTAACTGAATAGAATATTAAATATTTGTTTAATATTTTCAATAAAAAATCGTAATTTGCTTCACAAAAAAAAAACTTTGACGTCAAAGTTCTCTGTATTTTCAGTGGTAACAACAAGTTTTTTTAAAAGAATATAATAGAAATAAAGTTTTATTAAAACTTTAACCAAACAAATATTGAATTTAATGCATATATTCTGAGTTATCCAAGGAAATCCTGCAAATTAAAGGTTTATTTGCAGTCTAGTTACAGTTTAACAAAATATTCTTGTTTGCTTTGCTTCGCAATTTTTAATCTTATTAAACGTGTTGTAAATGTGAAATTAGATTACGCGTTAATATGCGTTGTATGAGTGAATTTGACGTTTTTAAATCGTAGTCATTCCGCGCCTTAATATTTTATTTAAAAATAATGGAAAAAGTTAACTGACACTATACTTAAATATAGGCTGTTATCAAAAATTTATAGTTTCCAAAATCTGTACTCAAAAAATCTTAAGTAACGGAGGAAAACTAGACATGTGTATCGTAACATTTTAGAATGTGGAAATCAACTTGTGGGAAAAGTTATTGAAAATCTGAAGTCACTATGTGTGAAACGTGTGTGGAAAATCCATTCCAATATATGCACTACTTTTATAAATTGTTTTAAAATAATTAAATGAGCTAGAGAAATACGAAACCTGTTTAAGTGAAGCCTCAATAGCTGCACCAGGTGCAAGTGCCTCGTCTCGGTCCGTGCGCTCGGCTGCGGCGCGATCTCTCTGCTCCAGCCAGCGCGGATCTAACAATCCGATCCTCACGTGATCTGCCACTTTATTTGCTGGGATCTTCTCACCAGTAATCGGAGACACCAACCATTCTTCACTAGCTGGAGTGGGTTGGGGCCGAGCACGTTTTGGATCATATTTCTTAACCACCACGCGATCTGGACGAGGTGGTAATGGAGGCTCGCCTTCTGGAACCGTTTTAGGTGGTTCAGGTGGCAAATCTTCATCAGACGAAGAGCTGTCCTCTTCCATATCTTGGACTCTATTGTCATCAGGCCTCTGTTGTTGTTGCGTCCTATCCTCCATTTCAGCCAAATCTTCATCAGACTCCGATTCTGATTCAGATTCGAGCTGCATCTCTGTGTCATCTTCTTCATTTTGGTTGGTTAAGTCTTCTCCACGTTCTTGCGCCAGAACTCTAGCGCCAACCTCTAGTGGTGTTGTTGGTGGAGGGAAATCTCCAGGTTCTCCAGCAGGATAATCAACTGTTTCCACTACGACGAAATCGTGCCAGTCAATAGAAGCATAGGCCAATCTTTCTTTTTCAATTCTCGCTTCATCGGCGGCTTTTCGTTTGGCTTGATGGGAATGCCAGGCAGCTCTGCTACGTGCTTGTTCCAAAACTCCGGTTCGCACCTCTCCCCCCAATTTCGATACTAACTCTTTAGGAGGTAGCAAAACTTTTGTGTACTGTTCCAAAAGCCTTGTGAAATATTGAAATAATGAATGTTGTGGGCGTAGGAAATCAAATTGATGATTCCTTTCCTCTTTTTTCATTAAATCTGTAAGAAATTGACGACCATTCCTTGCTACAAATTGTGCAGTTAACTTGACAATATCAAGTTCAAGAGCAGATATAGAAGGTGGGTCTGCAATGAATTCAAAGTCTGGGGGAGGATCACGCGGTGGAGGAGGCTCGACTGGGGCTGCGGCTTTCAAGAGTTCTTGTTGACGGGCAGCTGTGGCTGGGGCTAGTCCAGGCCTTTGTATTGGTGGCCCAGCTGGAGCAGGTGCAACATCTCCACCTAAAACACAAACAGCCTTACTAATAAACAAAAGTTATCCACCTGTTTAACATGGTAATAGTTACACAGGGTATAGAGTCTGTGTAAGAGTTATACACGCTTTACACAACATCGCTACCAATAATCAACTTATAAAGCTTGGGTAACTAAACACTCGTAAACGCACAATAGTGCCAACATTGTATGAAATATGTTCGGAAACCATTATGCGTGACAGTGTTGTATGAAATAAATAACACATTAGGTCAAAAAAACGCTTGAATATGTCTTTATAACTTTAAAAAAAAAATACTATCTATTTCACGCAGTATTAAATTATTAATTTAATATTTTTAATTCAAATAGTTTTTTTTCAAATTTAAATTGCGTGAATTAATGTCTTCATAGCTACAATTTCCGGACGTACGATGAACATCCCCTCCCTCTAACCCTAACTTCAAATATTTAGAAATAGGTACCTAACAGCTAAACAGTGAATTTGTTCTACAGAAAAAGCATCCCTTTTTATTATTATATGTAGAAACTTTAATTATTTTTTTATCGTAGGATAGCAATCAAGGTGATAGCTCCGTTGTCGGAAAGAGACAACTTTTTACTATATACAGCGAATTTATTAATGGTGCATTGTTATCAGTTGATTTATACATAAATAATAATAATCTGTGATCGGTTGTGGTGGGATGGTAATACCACATGCATATGGTTACAGGCTACCATACCCTTAAACCTGAACAACACAGTGACAAGCAATAACTCTGGATCAATCTAGGTTTTGTCCAATTTGGTTTTCCTTTAAATCCGCTAAGAAACTTCTCTATCAATTATCTATAATAAATTAAAATAATGGTAGTCGCAGTCGGTATACATTTGGCATTGCCATCCCGCCGAATGGATAAACCATTTACATATTCGGTGTTCGATAGGCAATGGTCCCTCTTTCCAGGAGGAGAGCCATCTGCTTATTTGTTTCAAATGATATAAAGAAACATTTTCTGTTAAAAAAGAATACCTTGAATAAGTAAATGTTAAAACAACTAATAAAATAAAAACAAAACCAAATCCATTATTCACGCTTGTTGGTTAACAGCTGATACACGATGAGCCAACATTTTGATTTTTGCCTTATACAAGCATTAAACAAGGGTTTTATGGTGTATAGTCCCTGTGTAACTTTCTATGCACAATTTGATCTTTTATAACAAGATGTATACACTCTTTGTGTCAAACAGATGTTTATTAGTAGTGTTTCTCTTATGCAAGTGTTATAGTACCTGTATACACTGTGTGAAATATTTTATTAGTAAGACCGAAATAATATATTCCATACTAAAACAAGGTTTGAAAAAAAAATTATGTTCTGGTTTCCCTAACATACTAATTATTTGTAACTATATTTGTGGTATTAAGTGCTAAGCCTTTAACATTCCCCATTAGCACAGGCATTATAAAATATTATTAGATATGGTGTGGTTTATATTTTTACCTTCTTAAATAAAAAAAAGTATTTTCACGCCCATATCCCTGAAGAGATAGGCAGAGGTACAGTGCACCCACGATTAGTCAAAGATCCTTGGTCCCAAATTGTGCTAGGTGGCAAACCTATCTCCAATCGGGCACTTTCCAATCCGGGGCAACATTATTTTAATGTGAAAGCTGAAACAACTCATTTTTTAAATTGCCGGGCTCGGGAATCGAACCCGACCTCATGTGGTCAAGGCCACCGCCAGACCACGAGACCAGAGGCGATTAGCTTCTTAAATATATATTTTTTTATTTTAAAAAATTAATAATTTATAATTAAGTATTTTCCTCCACATTCAAAACTCTCTTCAGCAAACACTGATTTCGGAGACTCTTGACCACAGCTTCGGACAACACATGATCAATTTGATCATGATATGTCACTCTTTGTCTCCCCTAGTACCTACGTCTATCTACATTTGCATTGTGTATATGTTTCGTTAATCGTAACTAAGGAAATAAATACGATTCTTACCTTTCCCTTCTCTAATCTCTTTGACTTTGTGCTGGTAATATGCATGATAAGGGTCCCCTGAATTGAGAAAGTTGAATTTGGGGTTCCCCAATTCATTTTGTCGAATGCGTGCTTCAAATTCGGGACCATTTCTGGCTACGAAACTCGCAGTCTTGTCAACAATATCTAGTAGTATTATAATTAAGGAAATATATAAGGTACAATAAATATAAGGGACATCAAATTAAATGATTTCATCCAACAATGATAATAAAATTATATATAACAGGTACTTACTATTACTAAGTAAATTATTTGAAAATGTAGATTAGGGCCAGTAATTTCAGCTGGTACTCATCAACAATATTGCCACGGATCTACAAAGGTCACATAAATGAAATGTTATGTAATTAATTTAAAAAAATTATATTAAATTTTAAATAAAGACTATTCATAATAAATTACACTCGCCAAACCTTCAAAATCATTGTTAAAAAACTGGCCAAGTGCAAGTCGAACTTGCGGACAAAGGGTTTCGTACTATCATCAAAATGGCAAAAAAATCACATTTATAGTATGGGAGCCCCCTTAAATAATTTATTTTATTTTAGTTTAATTATTTATTTTAAAGTACTAATATACAGCCTGTTAGGTAAGTCGACCTAAACCTTGAAGGGGGTAATAAGGTAATTTGATTCTTATTCCAAATACATTAAAAAACATTCAGTATTTAATGAACTACCTACTTATCTTTGCGTGTTACTTGCTCGAATGTATTGATGCATATGAATTATAAATTTATTGGATAACTAGCTCTTGCCCGCAACATTATCCGCACGGACTTCGTTTACTCTGCACAGCTGCTCCCCCGTAGGTGACAGTGTGATAATATATAGCCTATATGTTGACCCAACCTGTTAGTAATATTCATGCAAAATTTGAAGTAAATCCATGCAGTACTTTTTGAGTTTACCTCGGACATACATACAGACAAACAGACAAAAATTCTAAAAACTATATTTTTGGCTTTGATATTGATTTGCTCCAAGTATTCTTTAAAAATGTAAACAAGTCATAGTACACGCTATTTTCACCCTTATGTTTCACACCACGCGAGAAGGTCAATTGTAGCATAGCTGTTTTGTAACAGCGGCTATTGTTTATCGATAGAAGCAGCAATCTATTTCTTTTATTTCTAGATTTTTCTGGTGTTCTTACACTTTACTTTTCTAGATTACTTGCAACATTACTAAGTAATGTAACCTAAATTAAATTTCAGTTTTTTATTTCCTTAAAAATAAATAATTAAGCTTGAGTTATATAATTATTATGTAATTGAAATGTTCCCCGTGTTGGCCTGGCCTCATTTGGAGAAGAAAACATTCTGCCATTCTGATTTTTGCCTGCTGCCAGATAGTTCATAAAAGGTGAACGATTGGCTATGTATGTCACTACCATCGTCACTACCAGTTCTGCAACGTCTCGCCCAGTTCTGGTTCTCCCCGTGTTGGTTCCGGGCTCCTTTGAAGAGTAGACCAACTGCCGTTCTGCCAGGCAGGTCGTAAAAGGCGACCGATTGGCTATGCGAGTCACTACCATCGTGGCTACTAGGTGGTAGAGTTCTGGATTGTCTCGCCCGGGTCTGGTACCACCGCCTTACCTATTCCTGCCGCAACAGCGTCGCTACTTGTCACTTTCGTGTTCTAGTTCGAAGGATAAGTTAGCCGATAAACTTATGCAAGTGTCATTAAATTGAACAAAATACGTTAAGATTCAGCAAAACTTAATATCTCCAACAATTGTTTACAACTCATCAACAAAGTTACAACTCATAACACAAATTACAAAAGACCATAGATCCAAAACCTAACAGATGTAGATGTTTTCTTTTAATATTTAATATATATATATATATATATATATATATATACATATATATATATACATATATATATATATATATATATATATATATATATATATATATATATATATATATACAGGGTGACAGGTAATAGGTATCATTCCTTTTCAGAGGTGAAACTACACCTCATTTGCTACAAAAATAATATAGGTATACCCTATCCGCAACTTAACGGTTCCGGAGGTATTGACGATTTTGTGTTTTTTTTTAAAATCACCCGATTTTGCAGAAAAAAATTAAATTAAAAGTAAACTACCTAATTTGATATCGTTTTATTGACTAAAATTAACTTATCAGATAAATAGCTAATAAAAAAACCACAAACATCACTAAAAACACGAAGAACGAATTAGATGTTGCGATGTAAATGTCTAGACAAAAAGACAAAACAAAATAAAATCTTTAAAACCCCCCTGTTATTTCAGAATAATAATAATACAAAAGACGTACAAATCACTGAATTAACTTCTTTATTTAATAAGCTTTCCAGTAAGGTACAATTTGTATACAAAAAGTTAACTAACAGCTGAGTTACTAGAGTATGTTTTGAAATAACGGGAATTTTATGGCCATACATCCGTTTGGTTTAATGAGGCAGGTACTCAAATTGTAAGGCATTAATGTACAATACTTGATAGCTACAACCAATCTTTTAAATTAAGTTAACTAAAAGTCTTTAAATACAAAATTTGTCTTTATTAAAATTATAAAAAAAAAACAGTACTTAATTTAAATTCTGTTCGAACTGACGACCTCTTTTTCTAATACAGGCACGTAATCGCATTCGTAAATTGGAACGGGTTACTCGGCTAGTCAACCCTTGCCTTATTTGGTTGGCAGCTTCAACTATTTTGTTTCGAAGTTGATGTACATCGCTGATCGGTGTTGTGTACACCAAGGACTTCATATGGCTCCATAAATAAAAGTCACAAGGTGTCAAATCAGGACACCTTGCTGGCCACGGAATCGGCCCGCCGCGGCCAATCCAGCGCCGAGGAAATGTTTCGTCCAGCCACTGTCTAACAGATGTTCTAAAATGTGCTGGACAACCATCGTGCTGGAAAATCATTTGCCTTCGGTATTCCAGTGGTACATCTTCCAGTAGTATGAACAGATTGTTCTTTAAAAAGTGTTCATAAGTCTCCCCGTTTAAATTTTCAGGCAGAAAGATTGGCCCGTTGAGGTGGGTATGTATTATCCCCATCCATACGTTGAGAGAAAACCTCCTTTGGTGTGCACCTTCCCTTGACACATTAGGGTTTTCACCTCGGGGAGCCCAAAAATGGAGGTTGTGATAATTACTAATGCCATCACGGTCAAACCTCGACTCGTCGGTCCACAGAATCTTTTTTAAAAAGTTGTTATTCTCCGAGTCAGCATGCAACATAAATCGACAGAAGTCAAGCCTCCTTGCCGGATCACCTTCCTCTAAAGCGTGAACTGGGGTGTAATGGAATGGGTATAAACGAGAGCTATGTACTGTGAACCACACTTTCCACTGCGTTAAACCCAATAGTCTCGCTACGATTCTTGTAGAGGTAGTGGGGTCTCTGATAAATTGCTGCAAGATTTCCTCTTCGTCATCTGCAAGAAAATGACGAGGTCTTCCTGCGTCATGTCGCCTTTGTTGCACAACACCACTCTCCCGCACTCGTTGGTATACTGCGGCAAAAACTCTAGCACATGGTAAACGCCGGTTGGGAAAACGAAGTTGGTACTCTGTCCTTGCAGCAGATGCGTCTCCATCACAAAAACCGTAAACATACAATATGTCAGCGAATTCTTCATTGCTAAAACCGGACATTTTTATGATTTTTCAAAATATTTTGCGGAAATGATTAAGAATAATACGTCAGCGCGCTCGGGTAGAGGGGCGATAACTAAACAAAAAACCTGCTCCCTAGGCGTCTTGTGCGATGGGACGGACACGAACAGTTATTATGAAACCCGAGTAACCGAACCAACGACGAGGACGGCACGATGCTGCCGGCATTAACAAAAAAAATTGACTACCTGATCTTAACAATGTAGAGCGAAAGGTGGGAAAGGGATTCACAAGGAACTTTTTGCATACAAATAAAATTCCCGTTATTTCAAAACATACTCTAGTAAATCAGCTGTTTGTTAACTTTTTGTATACAAATTGTACCTTGCTGGAAAGCTTATTAAATAAAGAAGTTAATTCAGTGATTTGTACGTCTTTTGTATTATTATTATTCTGAAATAACAGGGGGGTTTTAAAGATTTTATTTTGTTTTGTCTTTTTGTCTAGACATTTACATCGCAACATCTAATTCGTTCTTCGTGTTTTTAGTGATGTTTGTGGTTTTTTTATTAGCTATTTATCTGATAAGTTAATTTTAGTCAATAAAACGATATCAAATTAGGTAGTTTACTTTTAATTTAATTTTTTTCTGCAAAATCGGGTGATTTTAAAAAAAAACACAAAATCGTCAATACCTCCGGAACCGTTAAGTTGCGGATAGGGTATACCTATATTATTTTTGTAGCAAATGAGGTGTAGTTTCACCTCTGAAAAGGAATGATACCTATTACCTGTCACCCTGTATATATATATTAGCGATGGGCCGAATGTGGTTTGAACCGAATTCGAACTTCGGCCGAACATTCGGTGAAAATAAAAAATTCGGCCGAATTTCGGCCGAACTTCGGTTTAGTAGGCGCTTTCTTGAAAGCGACACGTTTACGAATTTACTTAAAATTTAGATTATTTTATACTAGCTATTGTCCACGGCTTCGCTCGCGTAAAGTAAGAGACAAAAAGTTGCCTATGTCCCTCTCCATTCCTTCTGAACTATCTCCACTTAAAAAATCACATCAATTCGTCGCTCTGTTTTGCCGTGAAAAACGGACAAACAAACAGACACACTTTCCCATTTATAATTTTAGTATTATTTTAGGATTATATATTTAGTTAGTATAATTTTAGGATATATAGGATATTGTTATTAGTTTTCGCAACGCACGTGAATTAATGACGTAACGGCATAAATTTGATACATTTGAGTTACATTGTTCCAATTTAGGCACGGATCTTTATTTTTAACTTCCCTTTACGTATGTAGATAAGGAACTCTTTTTGCCCCGATTTATGAAAATCGAGTTTTCACCAGATGTCCACGTTTTGAGATCCTAGAAATCTTTTCCGACTATTTTCACAATGAGGTCAGCATGTCTGTATGTATATGTGTGTGTATGTGTATATGTAAACGTCTCATAACTTTGTACATAAATAACATACATACATAAATAATTTTGTACAATCTAAGTACATAAATGTATAGATTAGCTATAAAATCTAATCAGCTCTATTCCTACAAAAACTGCGTCCAATGCATTATTGCATCAAACATTTTTAATTTTCCGTTCAAGAGTTATCATTAACGAAAAATTTTAGAAGTGTTTTTTGACATATCTTGGTAATTTCTTAACTAGATTTTTTTTACCTTCCACAATATTTTAGTGCTTATAAGACTGTGTCAAATTTAGTTTCAAAAAACGAAATCGAACCAAGTTTTCAAAAGTTTCAACTATTTTAATATTAATATTTGTTGTTTACAGAAAACTTCACAAAATTTTTAAAATAACTTTCCGGATAATACACCGATTGATTTAAAAATCTAATCAGCTTTTCTCTCTAAAAATCTGTGTCAAATATCGTAAATTGTATCAAAATCGGTTTACCCGTTCGGAGTTATCGTTGACGAAAAATTTTGAAAAAAGAATGTTTTATTTATATAAATTCGAGATTTTTGACCAAAACTTGTTTGACCTTCTACAATATTGTGGTACTTAAAACAACTACGTGAAATATAGTTTCAAGAATTAAAATCGAATCAAGTTTCCAAAAGTTACAACTTTTTAAATATTAATACTTTGTTGTTTACAGAAAACGTAATAATTTTAAAATAACTCTTTGGCTTATATACCGACTGACTTAAAAATCTAATCAGCTTTTCTCTTTTTAAAACTGCATCAAATAAGTAAATTGCATCAAAAATTGATATTGCTTCATTGCGACATTTTTCAGCCTGTAGATTACGTTACGTACGTTTAGAAAACATTTTAGACGTCAAAAATTGTGTCGAATGCCATCCGAAAAACCAAAATCAATCATCATTTTCAAAATATATAGCGTTTAAAAAATTTTAAAATTACTGACATTTACAACGACTTTTATATAGTAACGAACATTTGTAACAAATTAAAGATTTTTGAACTCTGTAAAAAATGTGATATGCGTAGATATAGATAAAGATTTAGCGAGAAGTTTCAGTGATGACTTGCCGATGCCGGGTCAACCGTTTTACATGCTTTGTAATCTCTTCGAACTCAAAAATCTATGCTGAGGTTTTTTATTTTTGTTTTTATGTTGTTTTATTTAGCGGGATGTTTCAGGGATGGCCTGCAGGGTCAAGCAATTTACAGATTATTTTGGTAAGTATAATATAGCCTATGTTACTCGGGGATGATTTAATATCTTTCTAATGGTGAGAGATTTTTTCGAATCGGTCCGGTAGTTTTTGATTTTAGTTGATACAAGATATAAAAATATAGAAATACAAATCTTTCCTCTTTACAACATTAGTGTAGATTTCAGTCAAAATAGTGCAAGTTTCTAGTGCCGAACATTCGGCATTTAAACCGAATTTCGGCCGAATGCCGAAGTTCGGTTCAAGCTGCCGAAATTCGGTTAAACCGAATGTGAAACGAATTTCGGCCCATCCCTAATATATATATATTAGGAAGAGGAAGCCAACCCTTATCCAACCCACAACTCAGAAATCCAAAATCGTGCAGCCTGTTTCTAATGCCAACCCAAAATCTTTGTATTAAGGTAAAAGAATCAATTCTTTCAGGATTGTGTATGCTTTTTGACACTGTAATACCAACCCTTCTACCCTTATGTAATAAAGAGCAAATACTATTTTTTGCCTTCCTTAGTTCACCTTATATAGCTTGACATATTTATAGCGTGGATGATTTGCGTTAGACACGGCTCAGATACACTTAAACAATAATGAGTGCTGAACTACAATGCTTCCTGCTCGGACTTAAAAAAAAGCTAAATATTGTACAATTCTGGAATAAACAAAATCTTAGTATCGTAGAAATAATTATAATAACCACTAGCCAAAATAATAGAATAGACATTACACTAAAAAAGCTTTAATTTCATGAACATTAATAGCGCTGATAAAAGAACTATTATAGGTTATATTATTTGTTTTTAAAATGACAAAAAATACTATTTCGAAAAGGATACTCCTTACTTCAGGTGGTGGATAAATAATACCAATTACAGGGGCTGGAGGTGCTGGTGGTATATCATCTGGGGGCGCTTCAACAGATTGGCCTGAAGGGGCCATTACATCAATAGACGGCATTTTATCCTTTTGCGTCTAAATACTACACTTTAAACACTGAACATTTAGATTCATGCAAAAGTTGATTCAAATCGGACACAAACTAGAAAGTAGAAACTATGGTAGAAACCTGAGCCCTGAACAAAACTAAAAAATATTTCACTTTGATTTCACTGTTTTTTTTTTTTTTTTTTCTTTTTGGCATGGGCGTTAAGCAACTGCCATGATCAAGTAAAACGAGGAAACATATTTTAGACAATAAACTAGGATTTGGAATTTGGATTGACAGGAAAATAGAGGATCAGAAAGTAATCAAAATAACATAGATACTAAAATTATAAATTATTTACAACAATAATATTTAAATAAATATATACAGAGATAATACTTAGTTATTTGTATAATATTTACAAGTGGGTTAATATTAATTTGGTATTAGATACTAAATGTATCTAACTACGCTTAAATATTAATATTATTTTCTTGAATGAATAATGAAAGAATATTATACATACAAGGGTTTAATAACAGGGTTAGAATGGATGTAGGTAAAGGAATGTCATTAGAATATAGATTGTTATATAATGATGAATGATTGTATTTAGGACAAGCAAAAAAGATATGATTGAGATCTCCAATATCAGTGCCACACTCACAAACATTGCTATCTTTGATGTGTAGCTTGAAGAGGTGTTCAGGAGAATTAGTGTGACCAAGCCTCATTCTGGTGATAACAGATGTTGACAACTTATTTAATTTCACTACAGAAAACCAAGGTTTAGAAGGTATCAATGGTTGTAATTGGGAATAGATTTTGCCTTTCACCAATGTACCACTATCCCAGACACTTTGCCATGACTGCTTAAGATGGAGTTTAGGGAGAGCAGCTAGATCATGGCAATAATTAATGTAGGGGTATAAATCACCACACTGAACTGCCTCTTTAGCACACCGATCAGCTCGCTCATTTCCAGTGATATTACAATGGCTTGGAACCCAGGCAAAGTAAATAATATGATTATATTTAAAAGTACATTTGTATAAAAGATTTCTTAAGTCTAAAATAATAGGAGGAATAAATTTGGATTTTAAAGGGAACTTTTGCAAACAATGTAGAGCACTCAGTGAATCAGTCAGAATCATACACTTGGGTAGTTTCATAATGTGTATGTATTCTACAGCTTTATAAAGTCCATAACATTCACCTGTAAATACAGATGCTTCCGGTGGAAATTTGATTTTTTGAACAATATTGTACTGTTTATGGTATACACCTATTCCAACATTACTATTATTTTTGGATGCATCAGTAAAAATCAAATGAAAATCTTGCCATTTTTCATTGATAATATTGTTAAAATATTGATTGGCATACAAAGATTGTTTATCTATACCTAAATTTACTACAACAGGCTGCAGAGTTAATGATTCATAATTGTGTTTATATAAGGGATTTATAGGGGATGTAAAAGTAAAAGGCTTAAGGCTGTGATATTTCATATAGCTGTATACAAGGGCTGGGATTGTTTTGTGTTTCCAATACTTATCTGACATTAAATCACTAAGACTAGAGAGCTTTGTAAGCAGAGGGTGATTTTGTGATTCCAAAGTGCGAAGGAAAAACCTGTCAGATAGATATTTACGTCGTAAATGTAATGGAGGTTCAGCACATTCTACTTGTAGGGCAGAAACAGGGCTGGATTTCATTGCTCCTAGAACAATTCGTAATGCTTTAATTTGAACAGAGTCAATTTTCTTTAGACCAATCTTACTACATGGTTCTAGTAAAAACATTCCATAATCCAATAAACTTCTTATTAATGCATTATACATAAGTTTTAATGTAGATGGGTGTGCACCCCACCAAACCCCAGAAACACATCTCATTAAATTGATATTACGTTCACACTTTGCTGCTATATACTCACAATGATCTAGTCCTTGGAGTTTATTATCTAGTATTATACCTAAGAATTTTGTTTTCGATTTAACAGGAATTGAACTATTTTTGTAAGTAATATTTATAGGGGGTGGAAATTTTGTGCGAGAAAATAAAACTATGGAACTTTTAGAAACAGAAATATCAAGACCATTGTTATTAAGCCAAGTCTGTAGGGATAGAACAGACATGGAAAGATTATCACAAGCCATCTGTATAGATTTGTCAGTTGAGTATAAAAGGAGGTCATCAGCATACTGAAGAACATTTACATTGCTAGTTGCTACAGTTTCTATATCATATGAGTATATGTTGTAAAGGATTGGACTTAAAACAGAACCTTGTGGAAGACCTTTATATTGTTGTCTTTTTAAATTATTAGGGTCATTTGCTAAATTAATAGTTCTATTGTATACAATATTCATAATAACATTAATTAAATAAAATGGTATGTTTAATTTCACTAGCTTATTTTTCAGAATTGATAGAATTACATTATCATATGCTGAGGATATATCTAAAAAAGCTGCTAAAACAGATTTGTTATGAGTGAAAGCTAATCTAATATCAGTTATAAGTAAGCTAATATTATCTATGGTGCTCTTTCCTCTCCTAAAACCATACTGACTTTGACTTAATAAATTTCTGCTTTCAATAAACCATTCTAAGCGAAGTTTGACAAGGTGCTCTAGAATTTTCAACATAACTGATGAAAGCACAATGGGTCTGTATGAAAAAGGGTCAGAAGGGTTTTTATCAGGTTTAAGGATAGGGATAACAGAATGTGACTTCCATGTCTGAGGTATATTACCTGTAGAAACAAGGGAGTTCATAACCTTTAATAAGTATGATAGAGATTTATCAGTCATGTTATTTAAAAATGAGTAGTTAATATTATCCCATCCAGGAGTAGAGTCTTTAACATTTTGAAGGATACCTTTAAGCTCAAATAACGTAAAAGGGGAAAAATTGTCTGAAGAAGAAGTAGAAGGAAGAGAAAGGATACATTCTGGTACTGTAGGTGGAGCAAGATGATCTATCAGCTGATTTATTAACAATGGACACATTTCATTATTATTAGAAACCTTATATGCAGATCTAAATTTTCTTATGTTTAACCATACACTTGAAGGTTTTGTTTGGGGTGATAAGGAAGAGCAGAATTTCTTCCAACCTTCAGCTTTTTTCTTTTTTAATAATCGACGAGTAGTTTTTATAATATTAGTGAGAATATTAAAATTTTCTGTAGTTGTATACTGACAATAAAATTTTTCAGCAGCTTTCCTTTCCTTAATAGCGTCTGAGCACTCTTTATCCCACCAAGGTGGCGTATTTATTTTCTTAGTTAATTGTTTTTTAATGGGAAAAGTGTTTTCAGCTGATTTTATAATTAATTGAGTAAAGGCTTCTGCACAAGAAGAGTCATTATATGAGGAAATGTTAGGCAAAACATTAACACCAACTTCCATCAAATTATTAAACTTGTGCCAATCCGGGTTATGCAAATTATATTTGAAATATGATGTAGATTTAGGTGAAGTTTTATGATATGCAGAAGGGAAATTTATTATTATGGGGAAGTGATCACTTCCAAACGTAAATGGGAGTGTGTACCATGTCAAAGAAGGTGCTAAATTGGGGCTGCAAATGGACAGGTCTATAGCGCTTTTGCCTTCGGAGGGTTTTGTACGACGAGTGGGAGAACCATTGTTTAAAATACATAAATTTAATTCTTCAATGACTTTCAAAAGCTCTTCACCATAATAATTACTGGAGGAACAACCCCAGGCTTGATGATGAGAATTAAAATCACCTAACACAATAAAGGGTTTAGGTAGTATGGCTAATATGTTATTAAGTTCTGTCAAAATATTCAAATTTGGATGTGGAATATAAAGTGACACAAAACAAATATTATTTACATTAACAGCTAATATAGACATATTTACAGTATGTACAGGAAGATTAACAATGGAAAAATTATATCCTTTTTTGATCATGATGGCTACACCTCCATAACCATCAGATCTATCTTCTCGGATACTAGTGTATCCAGAGAATTTAAAAGTACAACTTGGTCTTAACCAAGTTTCTGAAAGAGCCACTAAAAATGGCTCATATTTATTTAATAAGTGAATTAATTCACTTTTCTTGTTGGTGATGCTCTGCGAGTTCCATTGAAGAATTTTGGCTTGACTGTCCATGATCACCATTAAATTTAGAATAATTAATTAAACTTTCTGTCATTAAAGCAGCGTTGGACGGTGTTATTACGTCGGACTGAGATAAAAATTTAATAAAAGATATAATCATGCCTATTGAGGCTGATTCTTGATTATTGTTATCATTTTTTTTCAACAAAGTACCATTTTCTCTAGAATTAGTGGAGTTATATTCATTAATAACTGAATTTTGGAAATCATAGTCATAACTCTTACTGACTTTTGTATGGGGTTTAGGTTTCTGAAATATTGTTTTTTTGTATGATCTATGGGAGTGTTCTTGCGAATCTAAGTTTTTTTTCAAAAGTGGATGAAGAGCAGTTTTAATAGGTGTTGAGATGGCATCAGCATATGATTTGGAGACTGGGGGATAATTTTTTGATGCCTCGGCATAAGAGACACAGTTTTGAGCCATAAACATTTTAATGTTTTTTTGTCTTAAATGTTCTGGGCATGATTTGCTAGTGGCAAAGTGAGATCCCTTACATAAACAACAATTAACATTGAAATCAGCCTCGCTGGTACAAGAGTCTCCACAATGATCCTTTCCACATTTAAAGCATCTTGGGTTGGATCTGCAAGTTATTTTAGTATGACCGTACCTACAGCATTTATAGCATTGTATAGTAGGGTAAATGTATAAATCTACTGGGAGGGCATTATAACAAACGTAGACACGTTTCGGTAAAGTCTGTCCATCAAAAGTTACGACAACTGTTTCTGTTGCTTTCCAGGTAGTGTTATCATTAATAGTTATTTTACGGTTTATTCTTCTAACCTTTATTATTTTCCCACAACCAATGGGAACCTTAACATTATTAGCAATTTCCTCAGGTGACCAGTCTGAGGGAACACCTCTAATTACACCTACTCGTGAAACGTTAAATGATGGGATAAAAGCTTTGAAGTTTTTATTTGAGAGATTAGGGTCATTAATAAAGTGGTTTGCGTCATTGTGGTCCGAAAATGATAGAGATAATCGGTTGCGTCCAATTTTCTTGAGGCTACCATCAATTATATTTCTGAAAGTATTATTTTTAAGGAATCGCCCAAACGAGACTGGATGTAGAGTAACATTATCAGTCGGAGATGTAATAACTCTTTGGACATGAATAACGTAAGGTCCAAGGTCTGTACATTCATACTGTGTGCGGTAGTTAATATAATCTTTAGGTTTTTGGGGTTCCTTACTATCTGTTAGGGGGTTTGACAAATCTTTCATTGTAACATTGTCATTTACATTATTATCACCAGTAATAAATGAGGCACCCGAAGCATTATTTATCTCTGAGATTTCAGAAACAGAGTGAGAGCACTGACAGTCAGTAGATTTCAATTCATTGTTGCGCTTTTTGCGCCGTTTATTGCAGTGTTTGCATATTTTATTAGATGTATGAGATCTTTTCCTGTTAGTAGTTTGAGTTGAAGAAAGCGAAGTATCTGTATCGACACTACTATCGTCTATAGTAACATAGTGCGCTACCTGGAGAGGTCCACCTCCAGGATCGTCAGGGGGTTTGTTCATTTTAAAAAGTGGAAAGGAGACTTACCTACTTTAAACTGATAGTAAAACTACAATGATATTTACATAAAATTAAATATTTACACAAATAAAACTAATATCGATCCTCTGTTTCGCTAAATAATAATTTAAAAAGTCGCAGAACCAAAAATGACGTCCGCCAAATTTTATGTTTCCCGCGCTTTTTCCCCGCGCTTTTTCGATTTCACTGTTGAATTTTCTTGAGATTTGACTCCACAGATTATTTACCTATGTATAAAATGAACTCCAGGATTGGATTTAGGTACGTTGAAAAAGATAGTACAAAAAAATGAAAAGGATAGTATTTATAAAAAATTATAGTACACTTTCATTATATTTAATTTAACTTATTATAATACCAGGAATGGCAAAATTACTCTTGAGTAGTACTCTTCTAAGGCGCCGCATAGACCTACAATAATATTGCGCAATATTACGTATTGTGTAATATTATTGACTGTTTAGGGTTAATATTAAAGATTGCACAATGATTGAACGAAAGTTTGAGCGGGTTTAATTTTTATTGTGCAATATTTTTTTCTTGTAGTGTGTAGGCTTAATATTGTACAATATTTTTCACTTCAGAGCTTGGAGCGGTCATGTCTGGTTAGTCACGGTGTTTTATGGTAATGTCGTAAATTTAAACAAAATGGCGAGCGAGAATGCTATAAAAGATAAAGAACGGGAGTTTTTTTCTTGAGTGTATGGAATTATATAGAGATTTATTTAACAAAATCACCGGCATGGTTGGCGCCAACACTTCGTCGTCAGACATGTTGCTCGCACGAAAATATTGATCAGACTGGTTTGTCTATTTTATTGAGTGAACTTATTGAACGTTTGGAATCAAGAGACACAATGAAAGTATTGCGCAGTATTATTGTAGGTCTATGGGGCACCTAAGTTTATCAGCAGTGTTGCCAGTGACAGTTAATCAAATGTGACATGAGACAGCTCAAAAAGCATGGAACATAGAAAACAAGCGGAATTGGGAAGTACAAACATTTGTATCAGGACTGCGATCGCCATACTCACACATAAAATAATCCTTATTGCATATAAACTACTAATGCAAACATTGTTTCATGGGTCGTTTTCATTTTAAACAACAATAACCCGAAACACACAAACAGAACATTTAAAAATGTACCAAACTGCGCTACAATAACTTTTATTCTGCTACAAAAAAGAGTATTTACGTCCTTTTGTAGTCTATTTAAAATAGACTCATCTATTTGTACAATAGTGAAACTATAATCTTAATAGTTTCGCTATTCTACAATAGATGGTTGTATTGATTTTTCCGTAGTTTTCAGTTGGTCATATTTGAGTAGAGAACTTTCTAGAACGATATACGTAATGACTGTCATTACGTATATCTTTCTAGAAAAATTAGGTCAACCTAAAATGAACTTTAAATGTAAGGTGTACGGCTGATTTTAGCTTGACTTTCTATTATATCTTAGAGATTATATTAAATCAGGAATTTTATTAAAATAAAATGAAAATTGTACTTTCGGATGATATGAAATATCTCCATTTTTAATCATCTGTATTCTACTATCATTTCTGCATTCAAGGACGGCACAATACGGCATAATTCAGTGTATAATAGATTTTCGCACGACGACTATCTCCTAAAGATATGGTAAGTATCACTAAGGCAATTTAGAGTAACAGCGCATAATAGTGATGCACGCGGCACGCCCACTTTACACTTCCGCTTCTTTTCTTTGTTTCATGTCAAAAAGTAACATTTTGACTAGAAAAGTAACGTTTCCTTATTTTATGTAGAAAACTACACTAATATGAACCTTTATAACACAAAAACTAAAAAGTTTTCTGTCCCATTAGTTAAGTTTCAGTAGAATCGTGTACATTTTTGATCAAATAATTGACTGGTAATCCTAAAAAAGAAAAATATATAATTATTAATTATGCGTAAGTTAATACAAAAATAAACATATTTCAGTTGCAAACACAGCTTTGTTATGGAATCGTTGATTCTCTAAATACTTAGTTATTAAATTAAAATTATATAAATTATATTTCAAAGTATTGTTAGCAAAGGTAAATCGACAAAGAACAAATTTAAAAGTCTCAAAAGTACCATGAAAGTAACATTTTAAGCCGTGTAACATGGAAGTAACATGAGGGGATCGAAAGTAAAGCAAAATGTTACAAAAATAACAATCTGGCAATTGTTTACCAGTTCTTGAATATTAATATTAGCTAGATCTTCATCCTTGGTATTTAATCTCATCAACATATCCTCAGTATGAATAAAATCAGTACAATTCCTACTTTTGCTACCACTTTTGATAGCGTCACAACTCACAAACAATAATATGGCGTCCATGGATTGTGTTGCCAGTTTGTTACTTATTTTAGTCTTGGTAAGGTTCACTTTACTGAGTATTCGTTCGCCGTCGGCATTTGCATGTGAAAGTACGAAACAATGTAGGAGAAAACATCGCAAGATCAGAATTCGGTCGGATACACGCACGGTCGAAATATTCATATGACGTAAAACTAAGCATTCGGGAAAAAACTTTTAATTATAGTATTTTAGCGTACTATCCTTAGATGTGAATAGTATATAGTACAAAAAGCGAAATTATAGTATAAATACTATAATTATAGTACAAAATTCAACCCTGTTTAACTCCAAACCAAGGAACTTATAAACTATAACCGGAAAAAAAGCGCGGGAAACATAAAATTTGGCGGACGTCATTTTTGGTTCTGCGACTTTTTATATTATTATTTAGCGAAACAGAGGATCGATATTAGTTTTATTTGTGTAAATATTTAATTTTATGTAAATATCATTAGCTTTACTATCAGTTTAAAGTAGGTAAGTCTCCTTTTCACTTTTTAAAATGAACAAACCCCCTGACGATCCTGGAGGTGGACCTCTCCAGGTAGCGCACTATGTTACTATAGATGAGAGTAGTGTCGATACAGATACTTCGCTTTCTTCAACTCAAACAACTAATAGGAAAAGATCTCATACATCTAATAAAATATGCAAACACTGCAATAAACGGCGCAAAAAGCGCAACAATGAATTGAAATCTACTGACTGTCAGTGTTCTCACTCTGTTTCTGAAATCTCAGATATAAATAATGCTTCGGGCGCCTCATTTATTACTGGTGATAATAATGTAAATGATAATGTTACAATGAAAGATTTGTCAAACCCCCTAACAAATAGTAAGGAACCCCAAAAACCTAAAGATTATATTAACTACCGCACACAGTATGAATCTACAGACCTTGGACCTTACGTTATTCATGTCCAAAGAGTTATTACATCTCCGACTGATAATGTTACTCTACATCCAGTCTCGTTTGGGCGATTCCTTAAAAATAATACTTTTAAAAATATAATTGATGGTAGCCTCAAGAAAATTGGACGCAACCGACTATCTCTATCATTTTCGGACCACAATGACGCAAACCACTTTATTAATGACCCTAATCTCTCAAATAAAAACTTCAAAGCTTTTATCCCATCATTTAACGTTTCACGAGTAGGCGTAATTAGAGGTGTTCCCTCAGACTGGTCACCTGAGGAAATTGCTAATAATGTTAAGGTTCCCATTGGTTGTGGAAAAATAATAAAGGTTAGAAGAATAAACCGTAAAATAACTATTAATGATAACACTACCTGGAAACCAACAGAGACAGTTGTCGTAACTTTTGATGGACAGACTTTACCGAAACGTGTCTACGTTTGTTATAATGCTCTCCCAGTAGATTTATACATTTACCCTACTATACAATGCTATAAATGCTGTAGGTACGGTCATACTAAAATAACTTGCAGATCCAACCCAAGATGCTTTAAATGTGGAAAGGATCATTGTGGAGACTCTTGTACTAGCGAGGCTGATTTCAATGTTAATTGTTGTTTATGTAAGGGATCTCACTTTGCCACTAGCAAATCATGCCCAGAACATTTAAGACAAAAAAACATTAAAATGTTTATGGCTCAAAACTGTGTCTCTTATGCCGAGGCATCAAAAAATTATCCCCCGGTCTCCAAATCATATGCTGATGCCATCTCAACACCTATTAAAACCGCTCTACATCCACTTTTGAAAAAAAACTTAGATTCGCAAGAACAATCCCATAGGTCATACAAAAAAACAATATTTCAGAAACCTAAACCCCATACAAAAGTCAGTAAGAGTTATGACTATGATTTCCAAAATTCAGTTATTAATGAATATAATTCCACTAATTCTAGAGAAAATGGTACTTTGTTGACAAAAAATAATAACAATAATCAAGAATCAGCCTCAATAGGCATGATTATATCTTTTATTAAATTTTTACCTCAGTCCGAAGTAATAACACCGTCCAACGCTGCTTTAATGACAGAAAGTTTAATTAATTATTCTAAATTTAATGGTGATCATGGACAGTCAAGCCAAAATTCTTCAATGGAACTCGCAGAGCATCACCAACAAGAAAAGTGAATTAATTCACTTATTAAATAAATATGAGCCATTTTTAGTGGCTCTTTCAGAAACTTGGTTAAGACCAAGTTGTACTTTTAAATTCTCTGGATACACTAGTATCCGAGAAGATAGATCTGATGGTTATGGAGGTGTAGCCATCATGATCAAAAAAGGATATAATTTTTCCATTGTTAATCTTCCTGTACATACTGTAAATATGTCTATATTAGCTGTTAATGTAAATAATATTTGTTTCGTGTCACTTTATATTCCACATCCAAATTTGAATATTTTGACAGAACTTAATAACCTATTAGCCATACTACCTAAACCCTTTATTGTGTTAGGTGATTTTAATTCTCATCATCAAGCCTGGGGTTGTTCCTCCAGTAACTATTATGGTGAAGAACTTTTGAAAGTCATTGAAGAATTAAATTTATGTATTTTAAACAACGGTTCTCCCACTCGTCGCACAAAACCCTCCGAAGGCAAAAGCGCTATAGACCTGTCCATTTGCAGTCCCAATTTAGCACCTTCTTTGACATGGTACACACTCCCATTTACGTTTGGAAGTGATCACTTCCCCATAATAATAAATTTCCCTTCTGCATATCATAAAACTTCACCTAAATCTACATCATATTTCAAATATAATTTGCATAACCCGGATTGGCACAAGTTTAATAATTTGATGGAAGTTGGTGTTAATGTTTTGCCTAACATTTCCTCATATAATGACTCTTCTTGTGCAGAAGCCTTTACTCAATTAATTATAAAATCAGCTGAAAACACTTTTCCCATTAAAAAACAATTAACTAAGAAAATAAATACGCCACCTTGGTGGGACAAAGAGTGCTCAGACGCTATTAAGGAAAGGAAAGCTGCTGAAAAATTTTATTGTCAGTATACCACTACAGAAAATTTTAATATTCTCACTAATATTATAAAAACTACTCGTCGATTATTAAAAAAGAAAAAAGCTGAAGGTTGGAAGAAATTCTGCTCTTCCTTATCACCCCAAACAAAACCTTCAAGTGTATGGTTAAACATAAGAAAATTTAGATCTGCATATAAGGTTTCTAATAATAATGAAATGTGTCCATTGTTAATAAATCAGCTGATAGATCATCTTGCTCCACCTACAGTACCAGAATGTATCCTTTCTCTTCCTTCTACTTCTTCTTCAGACAATTTTTCCCCTTTTACGTTATTTGAGCTTAAAGGTATCCTTCAAAATGTTAAAGACTCTACTCCTGGATGGGATAATATTAACTACTCATTTTTAAATAACATGACTGATAAATCTCTATCATACTTATTAAAGGTTATGAACTCCCTTGTTTCTACAGGTAATATACCTCAGACATGGAAGTCACATTCTGTTATCCCTATCCTTAAACCTGATAAAAACCCTTCTGACCCTTTTTCATACAGACCCATTGTGCTTTCATCAGTTATGTTGAAAATTCTAGAGCACCTTGTCAAACTTCGCTTAGAATGGTTTATTGAAAGCAGAAATTTATTAAGTCAAAGTCAGTATGGTTTTAGGAGAGGAAAGAGCACCATAGATAATATTAGCTTACTTATAACTGATATTAGATTAGCTTTCACTCATAACAAATCTGTTTTAGCAGCTTTTTTAGATATATCCTCAGCATATGATAATGTAATTCTATCAATTCTGAAAAATAAGCTAGTGAAATTAAACATACCATTTTATTTAATTAATGTTATTATGAATATTGTATACAATAGAACTATTAATTTAGCAAATGACCCTAATAATTTAAAAAGACAACAATATAAAGGTCTTCCACAAGGTTCTGTTTTAAGTCCAATCCTTTACAACATATACTCATATGATATAGAAACTGTAGCAACTAGCAATGTAAATGTTCTTCAGTATGCTGATGACCTCCTTTTATACTCAACTGACAAATCTATACAGATAGCTTGTGATAATCTTTCCATGTCTATTCTATCCCTACAGACTTGGCTTAATAACAATGGTCTTGATATTTCTGTTTCTAAAAGTTCCATAGTTTTATTTTCTCGCACAAAATTTCCACCCCCTATAAATATTACTTACAAAAATAGTTCAATTCCTGTTAAATCGAAAACAAAATTCTTAGGTATAATACTAGATAATAAACTCCAAGGACTAGATCATTGTGAGTATATAGCAACAAAGTGTGAACGTAATATCAATTTAATGAGATGTGTTTCTGGGGTTTGGTGGGGTGCACACCCATCTACATTAAAACTTATGTATAATGCATTAATAAGAAGTTTATTGGATTATGGAATGTTTTTACTAGAACCATGTAGTAAGATTGGTCTAAAGAAAATTGACTCTGTTCAAATTAAAGCATTACGAATTGTTCTAGGAGCAATGAAATCCAGCCCTGTTTCTGCCCTACAAGTAGAATGTGCTGAACCTCCATTACATTTACGACGTAAATATCTATCTGACATGTTTTTCCTTCGCACTTTGGAATCACAAAATCACCCTCTGCTTACAAAGCTCTCTAGTCTTAGTGATTTAATGTCAGATAAGTATTGGAAACACAAAACAATCCCAGCCCTTGTATACAGCTATATGAAATATCACAGCCTTAAGCCTTTTACTTTTACATCCCCTATAAATCCCTTATATAAACACAATTATGAATCATTAACTCTGCAGCCTGTTGTAGTAAATTTAGGTATAGATAAACAATCTTTGTATGCCAATCAATATTTTAACAATATTATCAATGAAAAATGGCAAGATTTTCATTTGATTTTTACTGATGCATCCAAAAATAATAGTAATGTTGGAATAGGTGTATACCATAAACAGTACAATATTGTTCAAAAAATCAAATTCCCTCCGGAAGCATCTGTATTTACAGGTGAATGTTATGGACTTTATAAAGCTGTAGAATACATACACATTATGAAACTACCCAAGTGTATGATTCTGACTGATTCACTAAGTGCTCTACATTGTTTGCAAAAGTTCCCTTTAAAATCCAAATTTATTCCTCCTATTATTTTAGACTTAAGAAATCTTTTATACAAATGTACTTTTAAATATAATCATATTATTTACTTTGCCTGGGTTCCAAGCCATTGTAATATCACTGGAAATGAGCGAGCTGATCGGTGTGCTAAAGAGGCAGTTCAGTGTGGTGATTTATACCCCTACATTAATTATTGCCATGATCTAGCTGCTCTCCCTAAACTCCATCTTAAGCAGTCATGGCAAAGTGTCTGGGATAGTGGTACATTGGTGAAAGGCAAAACCTATTCCCAATTACAACCATTGATACCTTCTAAACCTTGGTTTTCTGTAGTGAAATTAAATAAGTTGTCAACATCTGTTATCACCAGAATGAGGCTTGGTCACACTAATTCTCCTGAACACCTCTTCAAGCTACACATCAAAGATAGCAATGTTTGTGAGTGTGGCACTGATATTGGAGATCTCAATCATATATTTTTTGCTTGTCCTAAATACAATCATTCATCATTATATAACAATCTATATTCTAATGACATTCCTTTACCTACATCCATTCTAACCCTGTTATTAAACCCTTGTATGTATAATATTCTTTCATTATTCATTCAAGAAAATAATATTAATATTTAAGCGTAGTTAGATACATTTAGTATTTAATACCAAATTAATATTAACCCACTTGTAAATATTATACAAATAACTAAGTATTATCTCTGTATATATTTATTTAAATATTATTGTTGTAAATAATTTATAATTTTAGTATCTATGTTATTTTGATTACTTTCTGATCCTCTATTTTCCTGTCAATCCAAATTCCAAATCCTAGTTTATTGTCTAAAATATGTTTCCTCGTTTTACTTGATCATGGCAGTTGCTTAACGCCCATGCCAAAAAGAAAAAAAAAAAAAAAAAACTATAACCGGAATTGTTACGAAGCAAAATATGAAAATAAAAATGTACTTTATTTCTTAACAAATAAAGTTGATATTTGTTTCTTACATAACAGAGGGAAAGAACGTTCTGAGCAAGACAACGACAAGAGTGGATGTTGTCCCTTTCTTACAATTGCCAGTGTAAATAACACTATCTAGATGGTAGATTTTTACATATTCGGTAATCGTTAAATCCTTTTTATTCATACACGTCGATAAATAAATTAGCATAAAATGTATTGTAATTAACATAGTGAGTTCTAAAATGTGCTTATTTTAATTATTACGTGATTACTGATGCAATGCAAAATTTTTTTTTCAAATTAGTAGAATTACTTAGTAGTAATTTCCAAACTATGCATGGCCGCACTTATATATGGCGATTGGCGCTTTATTTAGTAGAAAGAGACACACTCCACCCATGTCGTGGTACTCTTCGGAATGATTTTGAAGCGCGTGTGAACATTCCGGGTAGAATGTAACTTCCTTGCTCCAAACCAAGGAAGTTACATTCTACCCGGAATACTTACACGCGCTTCAAAATCGTTTTCCCCCTCTGTTAAGTAAGAAATAAATGTCAACTTTATTAGTAATGAAATAGAGTACATTTTTATTTTTCAAATATTGCTTCGTAATAATTCCAATTATCGTACATATAAGTTCCTTGCCTAAATCTAATACTTCATGCATATAGCAACCCAAGGTTTCCTTATTCAGATTTCAGAGAGCAACCCTGATCCATTTGACATGAGACCAAGGAACTTATATACGATAACTGGAATTACTACGAAGCAATATTTGAAAAATAAAAATGTACTTTATTCCGTAACACATAAAGTTGACATTTGTTTCTTACTTAACAGAAGGGAAAACGTTCTGAGCAAGACAACGACAAGAGTGGATGTTGTCCCTTTCTTGCAATTGCCAGTGTAAATAAAACTATCTAAATGGTAGATTTTTATATATTCGGTAATCGTTAAATCATTTTTATTCATGCACGTCGATAAATAAATTAGCATTAAATGTATTGTAATTAACATAGTGAGTTTTAAAATGTGCTTATTTTAATTAATACGTAATTACTTATGCAATGTAAAAACTGTTTCTTAAATTAGTAGAATTACTTAGTAGTAATTTGCAAACTACGCATGGCCACACTTATATATATGGCGATTGGCGCTTTATTTAGTAGAGAGAGACACACTCCACTCATGTCGTGGTACTCTTCGGAACGATTTTGAAGTTCGTGTAAGCATTCCGGGTAGAATATAACTTCCTTGCATGAGACTGACATAATGTCATTGTCCCCATTTATTTTCATAGCCCGGAAATCGGAAAGTCAAAGTTCTAAACAAACTAACAGCTGATACAGCAAATAAATAAAATAACACTGATAATTATTGAGTTAAAAAAATTGTGAATACCAATCTAATAACATATTTATAAAACTTTTATTTGAGCAGGGAACTATGGCGACTATGGTAAAAGAGAAACATCGAGAGGTAAATGTCGAAAGTCTTTGTTATTAATTTACGCATTTGTTTAAAATTACACAGATTTAAATAAAAATGTTTTGTTGTACAGGGTATGTTGTACCTGTAAATTGTTTTTTTTTCCGTCAATTAAAATGTTTTATATGTAGATAAGATTTATTGTTTAATTTTATTCACGTTATAACAGTTTAAAATAAAAAAATGAGCCACAGCTAAGTTCCTCTTGTTAGACTGTTAAATTTCTATCTACATATTTCATGATGTTTCGGAGTGAATCCGACCTTTAAAGTTGATATCAGGGATCAAGATGTTATATATTAATTTTATGGCAGGAGTGTAAAATGGACCCTCCCTCAACGAGAGGTCCCTCCATCCATCCATCCATGTAAAAATAATTTCAAATATAGCCACAAAGATATATGAATATCAAAAGGCAAAGACAATACAATGCTTACCTGTCAAGTTTTCTAAGGCTTGCTAAAGGTTCAGTCGGTATATATTAACAGAATATTGCTCTTATCCAGTATATGTGTATATTAACAGAATTAAAAGTAGTTGGAAAACTGGGAGGCAATTGTGAAAATTTTACACCAAATTACCAATAATTTGCCCATTTTTTTCCTTTCTTATTTTATACATTCTTTGTGGTATAATGTAACACATATCCCTAGTATTCTCAAGGTGTCAAAAAAGTAATTTAATCTATTTGCTGAATATCTTGAGTCTAAATTTGCACCTGCTAATTAAGCCAGCAGGGTATATACAGCAAGTGGACAATAACTGAAGGAATACATATCACATATCTTTTCATCACTTCTCTTTAGTGTAAAAGAAGTGTGAAGAACTCAAGGTTACATGAAGGGCAGAAAATTTCCAAGTTTTGATTTGATAATAAAACAGTCATAAATAAACAGAAAAAAGGCTGCATCTTACACTGATTTAATAGTATATTGAAAAGTAAATACTTTATATATATATAAAGTCCGTCCTTAGGGGCATTTGAAAAATATTAAGTAAAATTTTTATGAGCACACATTGGTCAGCTAAAAAACAACAACAACAACAACAACAGCTAGTTGATATTGCAATGTGTGCAAACTGGCAGCCAACAATATGAAATTAGCTGATATTACAACAGGCACGCACCAACAAATAGTTGTAGCTTAGCTAAGTGTAACTTCTTACATGTATACATTACACACATTTTTTTAATAATTTTGATTTTGTGCAAACCCTGACTTTTTTATCAAAAAAAAAATATTGCAAATTTTTACATGGACAAATTGACAAATGACCATTTATAAAATTATACTTGATAATGCATTTGTATATGTATGTAGGTTACAGAAGAAGTCAAAGAGACATTAGGAAAAGGAAAATCATTTTGAATTTTTTAAGTTAAATAAACAGACACTTAATAAGCTGTTGCAAAAAATCAAAATCTCCAGTTTAATTTTTTAGCCAGCATCACACACAGCTATAGTCCCATTTTACATAAGCATTCTGAAAAGGAGCTCTGCGTTTAGTTTT
Source organism: Apodemia mormo (assembly GCA_036924255.1). Lineage (NCBI taxonomy): Eukaryota > Metazoa > Arthropoda > Insecta > Lepidoptera > Riodinidae > Apodemia > Apodemia mormo. Next base: position 5,445,974 of record JAUPFN010000011.1, read on the forward strand.
ATTTTTTCATAATATTCATTACTAATCGCAAAATTGCTAGTTAAAATTGGCCATTTATTAACCATTATGGAAAATTATTTTTGTAGTCCCATACAAATTTGATAAAGATCTAATTCAGGATTTCAGAGGTACAGGTGATTAAAAATTGGTTGTTTTAATTTTAAAACTGTAGAAACATCTGTTTAAATGATATTGAATCTTACGAAAACATAGTACTATTAAACAAGTGTAAGCCATGTGCAGTTGGGATCTCCATCAGTATCGCCACGCGAAGTTGGGTCAGGCAACTAGATGATAATGTTATGTACTTCGGGTTCGTAATTGTAAGAAAACGCCACTTACATTACACCATGTATTTACAACACAAGTACACAAACAACAAAATGTAATACGTAAATGCACTATACACTGGTCACACTCGCTGCACTAACACAAAACTTAACCGGCTACACAATAGAACACTCGCTTCGCCCTGGTCACTTTAAGTATCACTCTCGATCGCTTTATAAAAACTGCCTTGTATTTGTCAACACATCTCTATTTATACCCAGGGTAAAGTTCTACCTGGATCCAGAAAAATCTAAGTGTGTCGGGTAAACAATGAATCACTTCTTATTGTAAACAACATATGATAGTACAAACTATTTTCAGTTTTCACCCTTATGCCCTATACTACAAAGTCCGTTATGGTATAGCTATTCGGATAACGGCCAACTATTTGTTTATTAATAGGAGTAGCTATCTCTTTCTTTTATTTCTAGATCCCTCCAGCATTCCAACTCTTCACGTTTCTAGATTATTCGTAACAGTATTAATAAAAGATATAAATAAAATGATATTCTAATACTTTTAGATTGCAAATAGCTGCTTGGTTTACTATAAGATGAAATTAATTCATATATTGATTAAGTTTTTGTTGATAAGAATAAAAAGTTATACAACAAATTGCTCCTTATGTTAAATCTATAATTTTTGGAAGTAAAATTTAATAACCTATTTTATTTTTTGATAGATTTTTTTAATCCAATTTCTTTTGTAAGTCACATATTCCAAAGAAACATTGCTTCTTACTATAAGAATCAACAGAAAGATTATTTTATATATAGTATATATACAGCTGTACAGTTGGATATCACAGTAATCATGATAAGTAAGATATAATACTTGTATGTTAGCAAGCAGTAAAAATAAATTACATACATCACTTACATGATAGAACGGACTTGGTTTTTGGTATGTAAATGACAAAAAATATAAAAAACTAGCTGTTGCCCGCGACTTCGTCCGCGCGGACTTTGTTTACTACGTTCCTACTGGTCGTAGCATGATGTTATATAGCCTATAACCTTCCTCGATAAACAGGCTATCCAACTCAAAAAGAATTATTCAAATCGGTTCAGTAGTTTTCGAGATTACCGAGTACAACCAAACAAACAAACTCTACATTGTATAATATTAGTATAGATAAGTATGATTATTCTTAACACTACTCTTCCTTTCCTTCATCCTTTAAAAGAAATAAATCAGTACACATAACTTTTAAGCTATGACTAACAATCAAAGTGTGGTAAATTAGGATGAGTAAGCATGTACAAAAATTAATGAAATTTTATAAGCATGCTCTCTATTAATGCTCCAATCATGAAAACTTTTCCATGATTATTTTGAGTTTCTGACTGCATTATAAAACATAATTATCTAAAATATTACAACAATATCATCATATCCTGATGCAGAAACAATTTAGAGAATATGCTTAAATTTAGCACTGTCATTTTAATATATGCAAAAAGATGGTTTAACTAGTTCCTGTTGAACACTCGAACAATAGAAATATGTTAACGGTACATTGACATAATATGTATAGTAGTAAGAGAGGCTAGAAGGTAATGAAAAATAATAAATATAATAATAAATAAGTAAAATAAAAAGTGGATGGTACCAAATTCGGGCAAGTTTCAACTTGTTTTCATCATCCCAACCAAAACTGGTGACAAAATTAAAATTACGGCCAATTTATAGGCTTTTCTGTGGGGTTGAAATATGTCACTATAGGTCACAGTTGCTACAGTAGTTAAATATTTTAAATTATTTCAGAAAAAGAAGTCAAAAATCAAAAACACATCAAAGGCTTTACAAAAAGATGAAAATATATTGGATCGAAATGTAGAAGAAGTAGGAAGTGCCATAGATAATAGTGAAATTGTAAATGATCAGTTAGATAGCAAGAATAAACAAGATGTTAATTTTACACTTGAACAACCTAGTGCAGAAATTAGTGAAGAACATGAGAATTTAGGAAGTGAGAGATTAGAATTAATTGATAGTATTGAAACGGAAGAAAATATAATAGAAGTAGATAGTATTGTTGTTCCTGAAGAAAAAAAATCTAATGTTGGATGTGAAGATGTAAGTGCTAAATTAGAATCAATGTCAATAAAACAAGATTTACTTAATGAATGTATCATAGACTGCAAAGTAAATTTTAATATTAAATCAGATGTATGTAAAGATGATGCTATACCATCTGCTCCTGTATTAGAAGAAGCAATAGAAATCCCCATTTGTGCAGTTGAAGCAGTGGTCCCTAAAGTTCGAACAAAATTAAAATGCATGCCAATAGAAAAAGCTATTCATATATTTGGTGAAAATGAAATACTTGAATTAAAATCTATGAGTGAAAGAGAAGAAGCTATTGTAGAAATTGGACCTTGTAGTGGTCCAGATCACCCTCTTGTAGACTTGTTAACTACATTTAAGTAAGTATTATTATATATTATAATTTATATTTTTGGGTGGGACCAACCTTAGTAAAATAGTAAAATCAAAATAAATTTTATTCCTATTTGCAGATTTTTTTTAAATAATTATTCTTTGTATGATTGACAAATACAAATACAAATAATTAATTATCTTAATTGCAGGTCCTCCTTAGCAGCTGTAGAAAGGGAGAGAAAACATATAAGTAATGGTTACATAGATGAGGAAAAATTTAGATTTGCCTTATGGAAGTTAGAAAGAAAGACTATTAAGGTGTCGGAAAAGTGTCCCTGTGGTGCTAATGTAGAATTTCGTGCAGCCTTTGATCATGCTGAATTACAAAAAGATAAGTTACCAGCTGCACGAATGCGATTAGAAGCCTTATTACGTGAAGTACAAGAGTCTTATTGCCATCATCAACATGCAGCATTGTTGGCACACTATCAGGTTTGTATTGTTGTGTGCTTAATGTGTACTTGACTACTATGAGATACACACATTTAAAACATTTGAATTTTCTCTTTGGAAGATAATTTATATTTTCACAATATTTCAATAAATAAGTACAGTTTGTATCAAGTTAGCTATTAAAAATGCAGATGCCATTTTCATTTATTTTGTAATGGCCTCTGCCCGCTTAGGATGAACAGAGTGTAATAATATGTCGTATGCGATAAAATTTTGTCCAATAAGTAAAACTTATTTTGTGTAATGACAAACAATTACTTTTTGTGTAGCTTCGAATAAACGAGTTACTTCTAAGTTCTTTTGATTGGCCAAACTTCTCTTTTTTTAAGGGTGTGTGATATATCTCGCACGATCAGAGACAGGGTTGACCATTAACAAGAACTCATTTCTCGTTTTATGCCACAACAATCATTTCCTTGTTGCGTCGTGTCTAGTAAACTAGATACAGAAACTTATTGGTCCAACCTCTCAATCTCTTTTAACTCTCTTTTATCTCACGCTGTTTATCCCAAACAGGATGGTCTTTTTGGAACAGCATTTTGTCACCACGACGTCAAAGTAACCAACATAATTTGCTTTAAATATGGGTTTTAATCAATGATACTAACACAGAAATACATACATAAACATTGAAATATTATCTAGACGTATAATAAAATCGTAGGAAAGTCAAAACTGTACATTGAATATTTTTTAAAAGAATACTTGGGGCGCGATCTACAATCGATATCGAAGCCAAGAATATAGTTTTTAGATTTTTTGTCTGTTTGTCTGTTTATCTGTTTGTCTGTTTGTCTGTATGTATGTCCGGGGTAAACTCAAAAAGTACTGCATGGATTTACTTCAAATTTTGCATAAATATTACTAAGAGGTCGGGTCAACATATAGGTTACATATTATCACGCTATCATCTATGGGGGAGGTGCTGTGCGAAGTAAACGAAGTCCGCGTGGACGAAGTTGCTGGCAACAGCTAGTTATCTATATACATATAATAAAATCGTAGGAAAGTCAAAACTGTACATTGAATATTTTTTAAAAGAATACTTGGGGCGCGATCTACAATCGATATTGAATCCAAAAATATAGTTTTTAGAATTTTTGTCTGTTTGTCTGTATGTATGTCCGGGGTAAACTCAAAAAGTACTTCATGGATTTACTTCAAATTTTGCATGAACATTACTAACAAGTCGGGTCAACATAAAGGCTACATATTATCACGCTATCACCTACGGGAAGGAACTGTGTGGAGTAAATGAAATCCGAGCGGACAAAGTCAACAGTAAGCAGGCAACAGCTAGTATTCAATAAACATCTGAACTCAAAAATACAAATTATGCTTATCTACCTGACATATACCTGAATAATCCTCATCTCCCATTATTCGTCTAAATCTCTCTTCTTTTGCGCGCGATATAACACACCGTTTATCCTAAGCAGGCATGACTGACAAGTTCCTACACATGTCGAGCAACACTCAAGGCAAAAAAGAAAAGCGCATGTCCTTGAGCGGCAACTTTAAAAATGCTACATTTATTTATTTTTATATACTTGAATATTATAAAAATAAATAAATGTAGCATTTTTACTATTTAAATTTTACGTATTTTGTTGCCAAATTTTCAAAATGGGTAATTTATCAATATCATGATATAAATATAACATAACATTAAACGCATAATACGCAATTTTACTTCAGTCCTTGCAACTTGAGACAAATTTTCATACATTTGTTAATGCTTATTACGAATCGTCATTCCGTTTAATACATAAGCACCATGCTTCCATTTTTTCGAAATGACAAACTACAGTTGACCTTTCGGTCGTTACTGTGAAACCGGACTGTGCTCAGTCAGAGTTTAAATTTAAATTTGGGCTACTAAAGCCTGCGCTAAGTGTTCTTAGGCTCTAAGGACGTCTCCTGTGAGACCGGATCTCGGTTTATTGCAGCATTTATACTAAATTTAGGGATAGAGAACTCTTCGTCGTCGAGACCGGCGACGACCGAGTTGAGTTGTGTGTGTGTGTATGTGTAGGGATCGCTATCGGGATAGGAAAGTACGTCCATTGGTACACTCATACAAAAATCAATCAATTGAAGATCTTATTTGAAAATATAAACAACATACATAAAGAGGCCCTTAGTGATAATGATGAAAACGAAGATGAGTCTGCCTCCTATTGAACGTTTTGACAAACGCCTTATTAAGAGGCTTTAAACAGCATTATTAACAGTTACCGATTGTAGCAGCTTTGTAGCTTTTTTAAATCAAAGCGAATACGCACCGCAAAAGTTAAATTATGTCAAAAATCTTGTAATTGCTAACGCATCAAAATCTGTGTTAGACCAAAATAAGTGATTACCTTTAATAAGGGTGTAATGCAATTGAAGCGCATTATGCGGGATAGGAAAAATAAAATGTAATATCATTTTATTTTTCCTATCCCGCATTATGCGCTTCCTCTCTTAACCGTGTTTTGGTTGGGTCTCTGTAAAATCGTCTTAAGCGTGTTTTACTGTACATGGGTGATCACAACAATTTCATTAACTTTATCACAGATAGAAGAATTCATAGCAGAGACAATAAAAAGCAATAAAAATGAAATCCGTGAAGCGCTGGCACTTGTACTCCAAGCCCTAAAATTTAGTGATGGATCATCTAGCGCATATGCTCAAGCGCTACAACGCTGGGCGGTCGCGCTATCCAACGCTTTGCTGGATGAGAGGGACTTACGACAGTTGCTGTTTTTGCTGCATCAACTATTCAGGTATTTTTTCTGTCTATGGCGAACAAAATCCAGGCTTTAATTCCCGGGAAAAATGCTTGTTATCTGTAAAAAATATTATAGAAGCACAGTCTGGTAATGGAGTGGCAACATCCTTTTGTTTCAGAATATTGTGTAAAGCTTGTAGTCCCTGTTATTGCAAATAAAAAGCGGCAGTCGTTAAATTTTTCCACATGTAAGATGTGGATCATCACCCATTTTGCCAGTCGACAACTGGTCAATTATTCACTAGTCTAACATTTTAAGCTAATATATTCTTTTATTGGATGTAAAATTTAAAAAAACTGCCAATTGCGTGTCAGGTCACGCGCAATGTACTCTAAATAGTTGTCCATCACAATAATGCGGACTAAGAAGAAGTTTTTTTATTGTTTCGTACTATGAATATTTAATCTATCTAACGCCAATAACGCATGTATGTATGTATGTAGAACTATTTACGATAATTGTTATGAGAAAAAAATATTTTGTTTATAAAAATCAAAAAGTTTTAGTCCCTTGAATCACATTCTTTTGTGGCCGGATATCTTTGCTTAGATGTAATAAACGCTGTGTTAAAATATGTTATATATTAGAGCTTAAATATATTTTGTGAGAGAAAAATGTTTGTCCATGTTTAATTTGCTGCCCTCTTACAATAAAAACATTCTCAATTTATTGCTTGCGATTGTGGCGAGTATTATAGGCAGTGTATAAAGCATATAAAGGATTTGCAGTAGGTGACATACGTGTCTTTGCAGTGAATGAGTTTGAAAGAACATTTTCAAACTTATTACTTTTGAGGTAGTAACACTGCATGTATCAGCTTGTACCTGATAAAATTTTATTGTATGACTATTGGTACTATCATACACCTAACGTTTGTAAAAATAAATTTATTCAACAGACAATCAAGGTCAGTGCATTGGGCAGGTCGAGTGGTGCGCATGCGAGTTGGGGACATGCCGTCAGCAGCACGGCTGGTAGCCTTACTTGACTTGTTGCTTGTACAACCTGCTGTCGATACCGCCATTGAATGCACAGAGGGTAAGTATGCGACGGCTCACAGTTAGAATTATTTGATTGTAGATTGAGAATTATTTTGTCGCAAAACTATTTATTATTCGAAGTAACTTTATAAAAAATATCAATATTTTAATTTCAAAATAAAAAATCTAAGTATATACAGGGTTACTTTTAAAAATCCGGCCAAAAGTTAATTAGGAACTAAATTTTGAATTGAAAGTGCGTCTTAATTATTATTGTAAAATAATTACAACATAAAATAAAAATATTTGTTTAAAAATATCTATGACATGGATATAATTTCAATTACGCAAAATTCGAACTAAAATATTTTACTGTCTTTAACCAAATTAAAAGTGACCGGAAAAAATATATTTAGAGCGACAGATTACATAATAATTACTGTCGCAATTAGAGATAAATGTAAAATGACACTGACAGCATTACACAGTTCATTCACAAGACTCAGTACATCCAATTCCTGAATTTTTCCTGAGTTTTTTTTTATCGAATAAAAATGAAATTATAAATTTTTTAAATTACTTTTTTTACGTAAATCGAACATATTTTGCTCTGTTTCGGAGAGAAGGGCAAGACAGATAGTGTAATTACTGGCGCCGAGACATAACATATAATGTCTCAGGATGGGCAACACATAACGAGTTACCTGGGCCAGCTCCAGGTAAACTGGTTATGTTCATGGGCGACGTCGATCACTCACCATGAGTTGGCACGTCTGCCAGTTTGCCTATACAAGTAACATAAAAAAGTATTATCGATTCTGAAACAGATTCTGAAAATTTAGCCGGACATTTAAAAGTAACCCTTTATAATACTCTATCTCGTGACCAAAGACAGCCGCACCCTGCGCTGCCACCAGTCTGAATTTATTTCCGCAACACACACGATAACAGAAGGAGAAGGCGGTGAAGTGGATACGTGGGAGGAGGTGGACGAGCGCGGCGCGGGCGGCGGGGTGGGGCGCGGGCGGCTGCGCGAGCGCGACCTGCTGGCGCTGCTGCGCGCGCTGCCGCTGCGGGGACTGCTCGCCACACTCGCGCTCTTCCCGCACACTGTCAGTATTACACGTCCACCACACTATCTATCTCTCTCTCTCTCTCTCTCACTCTCTCTCTCTTACTCGGGAAGTATAGTCCGTTTCATCAAATAGTTCCTATGCCGTCACGTTGACTCCCCTGTCTATCTGACGACACGAAAAGTTATATTTAGCATTGCAACCACTGGGACTGGACGATACGCACCACGTGAGTCACTTTTCATGGCAGCAATTCAAATAAACAGTCACGTGACGTGACTGCTTATTTGAATTGCTGCCATTATGACGGCATAGTAATACTAAAAGAGGGCAGTAACATCAGAGCAAAATTTGTATTGCGTGTGGGAAACATACGCAATACAAATTTTGCTCTGATGTTACTGCCTGTCCTGCCTGTATTGAGAAATTTCATTTACGTAATGGTTATAAGTTATAAAATAATTGCCAAGAGATACTCTAATAATAGTGAGAGTCACTAAACTTTATACATTATTCGCTTCTTACCCTTAGACATATTTTTGTTTATATGTATGAATATGCAATGATAACTCCACCAAACGTGAACAAGAAAAATAAATACAGCTAACATATGTAAATATAGGTAAAAGAAAGGTTTTTATGTAGTGTAGTATGTATGAATAACAACTAGTTAAAATACTTGTTGTGAAACTATATCTAGTTAATTCGAAATAAATAATTGGTCAGATCATACGCCTTGTAGGAAAATCTAGTATACGCCAAAGTGAGCCTTTATCATATCAACAGCATCATTTTAAATGAAAAAATAATAGTAGGATGAAACCCTTTGAAAAAGGAAGAAAATAAAGTCAAAATAAAGAAAAAATAAATTATGGATGATTTGAGTTCAGGAAGTGTGGGGGAAAGGGGGGGAGGATTTTGAAAGGGGGAAATCGATTTATGACGATTTTCAAAATTTCGAGTTATATCGAAAAAGTTAAAATAATACTATTATTTTTTTTTGGTTTCAGAAACTATCTACTTTATAGTGCGCGCGGAACTAGTTGGCCGCGCCATACGTATTACGTATTACGTATGGCGCGGCCAACTAGTTCCGCGCGCACTATAGTCTATAAATGTGATGAGATAGTGTTACTTATAACATATTGGTATGTTTGTTGGGTAGGATTTGGAGAAATGCGAAGAACGTTGGTGGGGGTCAGTGTGCGACACGGGCGGTGGGCGGGGCGTGTGGCGCGCGAGTGCGGGCGTGCGCTTGCTGCTGCACGTGTTGCGGCACGCGCTGCGCTCGCACGCCGGCTACGAGCGCGTGCGCGCGCGCCTCCGGGCGCTCGCCGTCGCTGCGCTGTGGGCGCTCGCGCATCTGCACATGCATGCCAGGTAACATGCCTTTCATCCGCCCGCTGTTTGCAGAATAGACAATCTGTCAATCTGCCAGCCAGTTCGTAGAAGGCAAACGATTGGCTATACGTGTCACTATTTACCTATTCTCCGAATATTTTTCTACGACATTTCTCAATCCATCCGTATCTAATACATCACACACATCACACAGTTATCCAAACGCGCTAGCATTCATTAGTAAAATTATCATTGACGATAAAATCGTTTTAACCGTCTTAAAATCCCTGGATGTTAATAAATCACCTGGACCAGATAACATTCCATCCTATTTCATTTTAAAATGTGCTCAAAGCTTAGTCCTTCCTTTAGTTAGTTTATATCAGAAATCACTAAATGAAGGTGTGGTACCATCAATATGGAAAAAGGCTTTTGTTACCCCAATTCATAAAAAAGGAGCTGCATCTGATGTTACAAATTATAAACCAATTTCCAAACTTTGTATCTTTTCAAAGATACTTGAGCGTATTATCTATGACCAAATGTATTTTGCGATCAAATCGACTTTTACCCTATACCAACATGGATTTTTGAAATCTCGCTCCACTATTTCTAATCTTATATTGTTTACGGATGAAATAACTTCTTATATAGAAAAGGCTTTTCAATCCGATGTTATATACACCGATTGCAGTAAGGCATTCGATCGTATTGATCATGGTATATTGTTTAACAAACTCGCTAAGGCGGTAATCTTCTTCGCTGGTTTACTTCATACGTACGTACAAACTTACGTACAAGCAGTTGTTCTCAATCACATCTAGTTGGATACATATTCCATAAGGCATCCCCCAAGGCTCTCTTTTAGGTCCGTTATTGTTTGTGTGTGTATATTCATAAACGATATTGATCATTGTTTTCACCATTCAGTTATTTTTCTTTTTGCGGATGATATGAAAAATTGTAAAAAAATACGAAACATAACTGACTGTCTTTTACTTCAACAGGATTAAGATAGATTCCAAAATTATTATATAACAAATAAATGTCTTACAGTCACATTTAGTCGAAAACGTAATCAACTAAATTCAATTTATTATCTCATGGATACTCCTTTATTACAGGCCGACTAAGTTAGATACCTTGGTGTAACTCTTGATTCAAAGCTAATTTTTGATGACCACATAATAGCTTCATTTCTAAGGCATCTAAAGCTCTCGTTTTTTTGATTCGAGCTACTAAAGACTTTCGCAAGCCAAAAACTCTTAAAATTCTAAACTGTACACTAGTTAGAAGTCAGAATATGCTTCACAAATATGGAACCCATTATATGACGTTTACAAAGCCCGGATTGAATCAATTCAGAAAAGATTTATTAAATTTCTTTATCACAGAATGAAAAAAGAGAAACCATCATATTTAGAAATCTTTAAAACACAACAACTTTTACCATTATCCACCAGGAGAGACATAAATAATATATGTTGTAGGCATTCTCAATGGCACTGTAGACTGTCCAGAATTGCTGAGCAGTATATTCTTTAATGTTCCCAATAGATCCGTTCATAATCCAACTTTGCTGTATGTACCTTTTCTACAAATTATCGAAAAAACACTTTCATAATAAGAGCTACTGATAGTGTTAATAAAATTAATAGTGATATTGATGTGAATGTGGATGATGTGGAAGGGCCACATGAAACAATCTCAAATAAGGCGTATTCTTTCGAACTTATTCTTTGAAAACTAACTTTCAAGTCAAAAAATTGTATATTGTACACATTGTGTATGTTGTAAGTATACTATCTAATTACGGATACTCTTAATTGGCTTATTTTGTTACCTAGATTTACAACATTATTGTGTTGCTATGAGTTTTCTGAATAAATAAATAAAAAACTACCATTGTGACTATTGGTCATGAACCCCAATTTATACATTTTAATTTTTTTTTATATCATAAGATAGCAAACAAGCAGATGGGTCTCCTAATGGAAAGAGTCAACCATCGCCTATAGACTCCAAAGATGTTAATGGTGCGTTGTTATCTTGTGGCGAGGTCTAATGCCACATGCATAAGTCCACCGGCTACCTTACCATCCAAACCGGAACACGACAGAGACAAGCACTTACGCTATTCCGGCAGGAATAGGTAAGGCGGTGGTACCAGGCACGGGCGAGACAACACCTTTTACGACCTGCCTGGCAGAACGGCAGTTGGCCTATTCTTCAAAGGAGGCCGGGACCAACACGGCATTCCCTTTGTGTTAATTAATAGTATTAAAATATCAGTTAAATTATTGCATTTATTTTTTATATAAAGAACACAGACGATTTTGGTTTTGTACATCCCCTGTGTGTTTTTCGGAATGTTGAATATTAGATAAACTAGAATAATTTACTACGTTTTTTAAATTAATTAAATAAAATATATCGTGAGGAACAATCATATAAAAAATATTGAGACTTTAATTTCATTGACTTCTATGATATTTAAGTATTACTATTGATAAAACTTTAATTATATTTGCATTAAACAGCAATAAGTTTGTATATCATAATTTTCATTATAAGTATCACATAAAAATTCTCCCAGTTTTTGTACTAAAGAATAGTTTAAAGTTAATTTCTTTTTTGTTATTTTATATATTTAAAAAGTGTCTTGGCAAAATCTTAGTTCAGAATTTTGTCAATATAACTAAGATTTATGAGATCAGCAGTTGTACTAGAGACAACCAATGACAAGATAAATATCTCAACACAGACTACTGAGGAGAGAACTGAATGGTTACGTTAACTTTACCTAAATTTCAGCTTTATTTAGCTACTATTTCCCAAGTTTAAAAAATACTTATTAAATGCGGATAAGTTAAGGAGTTTATATTGAATTTTACGGAATATATTAAACTTTAAGGTAACTAACAAAAACGATGTATGAAGTCTCGCCCGTGTTCTTTGTAAGATTTTATTTTAAGCCCCGTATTTTCGTCCTGATCACACTGGCCCCTACTTTAATTCAGCACCATCTGACAGTATCAAATATTTCCCACTCCTTTATTATATTAGGAGAAGTATCGGAATTAATAATATTGATTATTTGATTGTGACGAATCGATTATATTTTCATTTGAACGTAGAGATCTTTGTAATTACGAGAAGCATATTTTTCTATTATTAGATCCTAAATATACCGGTATGATTTTAGATAATATAATTTTGAAAAACAATATTCAACCACTCTGAAGTTTTCTAGTCAATAAAAAAGGCCCTCTTGATTCTTAATTTTAAGAAAAACTTTAATTATATTTGCATTAAACAGCAATAAGTTTATATATCATAATTTTCATTATAAGTATATTTTCAAATAAAAATTCTCCCAGTTTTTGTACTAAAGAATAGTTTAAAGTTAATTTCTTTTTTGTTATTTTACATATTTAAAAAGTGTCTTGGCAAAATCTTAGTTCAGAATTTTGTCAATATAATTAAGATTTATTAAATTAGCAGTTGTACTAAAGACAACCAATGACAAGATAAATATCTCAACACAGACTACTGAGGAGAGAACTGAATGCTTACGTTAACTTTACCTAAATTTCAGCTTTATTTAGCTACTATTTCCCAAGTTTAAAAAATACTTATTAAATGCGGATAAGTTAAGGAGTTTATATAGAATATAATTTTGAATAAAATCTGAATAAAATCTGAAGTTTTCTAGTCAATAAAAAAGGCCCTCTTGATTCTTATGACTGGTTATGGTACAAAAAGTGTGCGTGTACGAGATGGTTTTGAAATATCATTTTAATTTGACAAGTCACATATTTAAGACTCAAAATTATCGGACTTTTACTTCTATGCTACGCGGTCTGTTAATTTTGATATAGCACATGCGGACCCGTTAGACGTTATTTTTTATCTTCTAATATAACAAATAAGCAGATGGGTCCCCTGATGGAAAGAGACAACCATCACTATATCACCAAAAATTTTAATCGTGCATTGCTAACCGTGTGGCGGGATGTTAATACCACATACATAAGTTTACTAGCTACTTTATCCTCCAAAATTGACGCTACTACGACAGTAAATTTATATCTGGATCTTATTGCAGCAATACATACTGAGTCCAATTGTGAATCTACACAAACCATCAGTCTAGACTACTAGAGACTAGAGACTCAAAAGTACACACGAAAAAAATTATAATCGGTCTACCCATTTAAAAGTTCAGTGACAAAAGCCCATACAGCAGAATTGTGTATGCATATAAATATAAGATAATACACTAGCAGACGTATTTCTCGTGATAACAGAAAACCGTCGCCTATACACTCTAAAAATTTTTGTTTTTATATCATAAGATAGCAAACAAGCAGATGGGTCTCCTGATGGAAAGAATCAACCATCGCCTATAGGCACCAAAGATGTTAATGGTGCGGTGCTATCTTGTGGTAGGTCTAATGCCACAAGCATGAGATATTACTGGTGCTTAGCTAGCCGCATTGCAAGGATGTTATAAAAACGCGTATGTTTACCAGCACTATATCTTCCTAACCGGAACACTACTGGGACAAAAACGGCGTTATTTTTATATTTTAAGAAGGTTTATAATTATTTAGGGCAATCTGTACTGTCCTTCTTAGTTTTAATGGCTGTATTTTATACCTAAATCACTTCATTATAGCACTTATGGTTGTCCAAGAAGTTTAAGAAAAGTGTTTTTTCAATTTTCTGAGAAACACGAAATTTGCCCGGGATTGGAAAGTGCCCGGTTGGCGATAGGCTTGCCACCTATCACATTTGTGGGACCAAGTATCTTCGGCTAATCGTGGGTGCACTTGTTGTACCTCTGCCTACGCCTTCGGGGATATGGGCGTGAAGATACTTTTTTTTATGGTTGTCCAAAATATTTTTTTTCAGGTCTACTTATCCAAAAGATTTAGAAGAAAAGTTGTCTGCAGAGTTAGAAGCTTGCTTCATAGCAGGTTTACCCATTTTGGGTGAAGAGCTGTACAGATTACCCGCAACACTCCTAGCCGATGACACCGTCAAGGATTATTGCTTAACGTTCATCATTGGTTTGCACGGTATGAATATATTTGTTTTCTATTTAAGCTTTTGGCAATATATTTTTTGTATTTGCATCTATGTGTCTATAAGTCTGTGGATAACCGCGAGCGCGCGTGCGTGTTTATTACCTCTTCTTCGTGCATGTGGTGTATGCATGTGCGCGTGTGTGGGTGTTCATAAGAAATTTTTCGGCTCAGATCATCCTGATTTGGGGATCACATTCGATCCACAGACTGGGCAAAAGAATTATTGAGGATTTCACGAGGTTTTCCTGAAAAATTCAAAATCTTAGTAGTAGTTTGGAGTCTGGTGGGTGATGCGTTACCATTCCCTTGTCCCGGATGAGTATTGCAGCGTTGAATACTGCTTATTCGCTACAACGTGTATATCGCTTGTCGTGTTAAACCCAATTAGCGTTGCTCATGTCTGCAGAAAATATATTCATGATATATTGACTAGTAAAAGACTATACATATTGTTACGTACGTACGTACGTACTGTTACAACCCTTAATTCCTTTCTATACTAAATCGCTGAGTCAAATTTTTATTTTACTATATAAGCCTTGCATTTCCAATGCACGGCCAGTCAGTACTTGAACTAGTCAAATCGCTGCCCAGCAACGGACTAGTTTCTGCCCGCCGGCTGGCCCTCAGTGAGGAGACTAGGTATAGTAGCATCCGCGTCGTAACCCCCCTATAACCGCGTGCACAAATAATAGTGCGATCTGAGTGCTTAATAAAAGTGACGTGTAAAAAAGTAAAGTCAAATGAAAGTGGTTGTCTCGTAAAATAGTTTTTTTTAAGACTACAACGCGGGACACCCTAACAGTACGTACGTACTTTGGGTTCGTAATTGTAAGAAAACGCCACTTATATTAAATCCGTGTATTTACAATACAAATACACAACACAATGAAGTACTCAAATACATTATACATTGGTCACACTCGCTGCACTAGCACTAAACTTAACCGACTACGTTTAAATAAAACAATTCTCGTATTCACTTAACTGGTCACTTCGCTTCGCACTGGTCGCTTGTACTATCGCTTTCGATCACTCTATAAAACTGCTTATGATAGTACACGCTATTTTCATCCCTATACCACAAAGTCCACTATGGTATAGCTATTCGGATAACGGCCAAATTGTTTATTAATAGTTGTTTATTAATAGGAGTAGCTATCTCTTTTTTTTATTTCTAGATCCTTCCATCGTTCCAACTCTTCACGTTTCTAGATTATTCGTAACAATATTACTGCCTTCATATATAGTTAGTGACCATAAGTAAACAATCATTTTTATGTATTTATTTATTTCTTATACAACTATTATTACAGAACATTTTTCAATTCGACAGGTTTGCATTTAAGAATGGATATATTTACTAGATGACTACATATTAATAGAGCGATAAGTAACAATAAAATTCATATTTTATAAATAACTGACAAATTATAAACTGCTAATTCACTCACATGATAAGTAAATATTGTGTAAATTCTTTCATTTGCCTTAATAACTGTACAAATACCTTGGGTCGGAGGAGTTTTTGGCAGAAGATTAGTCTTTGCTTTTGATACAGCTAGCAGTGGTGGACTCCGTCGTCTCCAAAGGTATCGATCTGGAACACAAAGGCTCAACTTCCGTAATAATATCGAATTATTTTTTTCCTCTGTGGTCTAGTGGTCCAACGTTGGCGTTCACCACATGAGATCCCGGGTTCGATTCCCGGGTCGGGCACATAACAAAGTGTTTTTTCCAGTTTTCTTAAAAACACAATGTTGCCCGGGATTGGAAAGTGCCCGGTTGGCGATAGGCTGGCCACCTATCACATTTGTGGGACCAAGTATCTTCGGCTAATCGTGGGTGCACTTGTTGTACCTTTGCCTAACCCTTCGGGGATATGGGCGTGAAGAATCTTTTTTTTTATCTAGTAACAGTTTTATCAAATACCCGACATAATAACTCTCTGGTCGCACTCTCATTTCATTGTATCCCACCATTCCTAACATAAAAAGGGTAGGTACATTAAGGTAGGGTACAGAGGGTAAAAAGGGTAAATGAGATATAATTTCGCGTACAGGTGCCTCATGAATTTCTTCTGGATGCGCACCAACATAAATCTATACTTATGTTGATAAGGAGCCCACACAACTGCATTATATTCTAGGTGACTGTGACGTGCATAACTTTGATAGCTGTTATGTTGGTACACCCCCGTGATTCCCTCAGAACAAATCCTAAATCTATACATATATTAAAATAGTAGGAAAGTCAAAACTGTACATTGACTATTTGTTTAAAAGAATACTTGGGGCGTGATCTACAATTGATATCGAAGCCAAAAATATAGTTTTTAGAATTTTTGTCTGTTTGTCTGTATGTATGTCCGGGGTAAACTCAAAAAGTACTGCATGGATATACTTCAAATTTTGCATGAATATTACTAATATCAGGCTATATATTATCACGCTATCACCTACGGGGCAGGTGCTCTGCAGAGTAAATGAAGTCCGCGCGGACGAAGTCGTGGGCAACTAGTAATATTATAAAGAGAGAATTTATTGCTCAACCACATGGTAAACCTCAACGAAATTAGTACAGCTATATAAAAAAAGTATAGCCAACTTGCAAGCGATAGTGGGTTAAAGTCTAGTCACGAGTTCGGCAGTTTTATTGGAAAATTAGGTCAAAATTTAAGTACATATTTATTTACACATTTGGTATTACAATCAAATACTGACAGCCTTCTTCAGTGTGTACAGTTTTATTTTTGTATTGAGTCTTACGACGGGCTTCACATATAAGGGTCATAGCTTTTATATCACTCCAAAAGGGGTCATCATCGTATCAATTCGAGTCATTCAGGATCTTTATTAATATTATAAATGCGAAAGTTTGGTTGTTTGGATGGATGTTTGTTATTCAATCTCGCAAAAACTACTGAATGGATTTGGATGAAAGGAGACTGATACCGTTGCATACAAACTTGGGCCCTCTTGTAATAAGATAAATATTATGTTAATTAATAGCTTGTTTAACGTTATATAAATACTGAAAATTTTACAGATTTTAGCAATCTGAGAACAGAGATATAAGATATTCACTAGAAGTAAGGTTACGGTACTGCGGTATAGTTTATCTCACTATAACCGTTTACTATTATATAAACAACTGATACTTGTAATACAGACAACTATGTTCCATGTTTTTTTTTTTTTTTTTTTTTTTGGCATGGGCGTTAAGCAACTGCCATGATCAAGTAAAACGAGGAAACATATTTTAGACAATAAACAAAAATGACGTCCGCCAAATTTTATGTTTCCCGCGCTTTTTTTCTGTTCCATGTTTATAAATTGACACAACACTAAAACACAGATTTTGGAAAACACGAATTAAAGGATGCCTCTCTGTAGGTAGGTACGTAAAATAACGAAGTGTGAAGTCCGCGACTTGCGAGTGCGACTCTTGCGAGCCGTCAGTGATGTCAGTTGTAATTGTCAATTTTAGCTGTATTAAAATCCACAGACACTAAATCGTATTAAGTTTGAAGTAACGTAATCAATCGATTATATAAATTGTATTGATTATAATTTTTTCTTTTTATAATATAAATGGTTTATAAAATAATGATGGTACTTACTGTTGATTATACATAATATTAAGCAAAAATACACTTTTACATATTATACTTACGAGCTTATATTTCGATTAAAATTAGTTACATAAATCGATTATAATTTTATCGATTATACAATTATAGTACCACAAACTTATTTTCGTGATTTCTTTTTTCTCAGAAAGCGGATTAAGCTCATATTTTGAACTTTGAAATAGAAAAATAGTATCATTTTTTTGAACCATACTTCAACCCTTTACATTTGTGCCCAAAAATCCCCCTCTCCTTTGGCACACAGGTAGATAGTAACCTGGAATAGTATATAGGCTACTTTTTATACCGGAAAAATAAGGATATCTCGCGGAATCCACCAAAAACTGTTATCATGCAGCGGGCTGCACGCTGCAACTAGTTCTTCATATGGATGTAACTGCTTATGTAACTCACACTAATCAGCATCATAACGTTATCGCCTTATGGCGACACGGTGATGATCCCTGTGCAAGTTGATATGTGTGCTATAACCGTGAAGCTGTGTTATTTCTAGAGGTAAAACTTCTAATACCTACTTGAAACAAAACTTTGATAACTGTTGTCGTCTTCTTAGGTCTTATCCTCTCTTTCTAACACGGCTATATAAAAAGAGATGGCGAAACCTCATAGAGTGAGATATAACGTAGGTATATGTTTCAAATGATCAATCGGAGTGCAAGCTCCACCTTTACTTCATGACTACAAGTATAAAATGTCGTTGTCCACAGATAGTGTTCCCCGGCGTGTGGAGTCTCTGTGTACGGAGGTGGCGGCCATGTCGTGCGCGCGGCGCGTGCGCGTCGTCGTCGAGGCGGCTGTAGCCCGCGAGCTGGACCACGATTTAGCCAGAATTGCCCTTGAGTTTTTGTTTCAGGTCAGTTGTTTAAATGGTTCTGTACGTAAGATGTGATAAATCTTGTTAATACGCTTCCGCTCTTTGTTTGTCATAGGTTAATTTTACCCTGAAAAGTATTAGCTTCATCTTATTCATTGGAATTTACCAAAACGTTATAATAAATAAAATTAACTACATATTAGCAAAATGAACATTACTTTTGTTTAGGTGTTCTTTGTCCTACTTTTTTTATTTAGTTTGTGAATATATTATGTAGTATGTGGGTGTGTTTTTTTAAACCAATTTCACAGCGCCGGCCCGGGGTAGAGAGAGAAATTGTGGTTCTAGGTGCTACATGGTCAGGACCGACAAAATGCCTAATAAAAAAATTACGAGCAAAAATTAATTTGTCCCGGCATCCAGGCATCTTGGCAGGCATCCAGAAACGTTAGTGCGGTTTCTAGCCAGGAAACAATAAACTTGTGTCCACTAAGGATGATAGAATACATTGTAGTTTTTAATAATTAATTATAATACGGAGATAACAAAAAACTAAAATATTTGTAATTAATTCGTCAAAAATAGACATTAAGTTACGTAACAGTAAATGCAAATATAGAAGTATTACGTCACACCGTGGTAAAACGTCATCTTGATGTTATCATTTTCCTAGAAACCACAGAGTATATAATGTAGATATTACTGCGGCGTGATCTCATTAGGACGCCACGAGATGATGTCATTAGGAGCCATTCCGTGGTTTTCAATTTTAAAACGCGTTTTTTTTTATTTTACATATATTGTTTTTTGGTTCTAGTAAATTATTAAACAATTTTTAAAATTTAGCCAACTATTAATGTGATGAGAACTTCTCTCCCCCCTATGCTGGCTTGAGTCCCCTTTGAAAAATAGACCACCTGCTATGTCAAGCAGTTCGTAAAGAGCGAATGATTAACTATAAGGCCACTCACTATGATAGTGACGAGTAGGTGGTATATAATTCTGAAACGTCTTGCCCGGGTCTGGTACCACCGCCTTACCATAATAGCGTTAATGCATGTCACGGTCATGTTCCGGCTTGAAAGGTTAAGGTTGCCGGTAAACTTATGCATTAACACCCCGCCACACACGTAGAGGTCTATAGGCGATGGTTGTCCCTTTTTATCAGGATATTTAACCGGATACAGAACTTATGCATGTGGCATTAGATCTCGCCACAAGATTAACACCTGTGGTGTCTATAGGCGATGGTTGACTCTTTCCATCAGGAGTCCCATCTGCTTGTTTGCTATCTAATCATATAATAAAGCTTATCTTACGACATAAAAAACTTGACCGAATAACTCTGGAAGACAATCTCGCTTTACCCTAAATAACGGCTTAGGTCGTTGCTTAAGGTTCTTATCATGATTTGCGAGTTTGGCCGTTAGAAACTACACGGATAAAGGTATTCGACACATTTACGTGAGTCAGTTACAGCTAACCTTTACTGTAATTCGGGTATATGCTAAAAAGAGACAGAGACGGAAGAGAGAGAGGATAAACACGCACGTGCATGTTGTAATACAGTTTTGTAACCATTCCTCCATTGAGGTTGTTATTTAATAACACTATAATATACACTTGAATACATTTGTACTGTTTCACAATATACTTTTTGATCAATTTATATATAGCCCTGATATTCAGGGTAGCCCTAAAGATGCCGTAAAAAGCGAAACCGGTTGGCGATTAAAAAGTGTTTTGTGAAACAGTACAAGTGTATTCAAGTGTGCTTAATTACAAATAGAGTTTCACCAAGTGCCAACGACAAAAAGTATAAAATATAATAAGACTATTTATAGCGAATGTGTCTATGAACTTACCGGGTGTCTAACGATACTTCTCTTTTTATCTATTTATAGATATGTGTTTTGGTTCTAGACTGGTATTAAACGTAAAACCGTGGTGTGTAAGGGAGCATGTGACAGCGTCGCCAGGGAACTGATGCCTCGCTTGCTGGCGGCGCATCGCTACCTCCACACCACTGCTTTTCATATTATGGCTGATATAAATCAAGGTAATTTTTATAATACTACTCATACTATTTCAAGTAAATAGTAGGTAGAAACTTGCTCATATGCAAGGAATAGACAAGTTATGTTAAATCTTTACAAATATCTGTAAAAGGCTAATATACTGGTACAGTGTCTAATTAATGTATGTGTGACGTCAGTCTTACGTCAGAAATTATTTCGACAGCAATCTAACGGTACACCAAAGTGCCTTTATATTCCACGGCTGACATGTATGTGACATCGGCCTCTAGAATTAGTGGTACTAAAAATATGTGTTATTAATATAAATATTATTTGATGTGTTAAGAGTAATTAATATTTTCTATGAATATTTTCTATGAAAATTAAGGGACTTAAGTTTTCGCCGTGTTGTTCCCGGCCTCCTTTGAAGAATAGGCCAACTGCCGTTCTGCCAGGCAGGTCGTAAATGGCGACCGATTGGCTATCGAGTCACTACCATCGTGGCTACTAGGTGGTAGAGTTCTGCATTGTCTCGCCCGGGTCTGGTACCTCCGCCTTACCTATTCCTGCCGCAGTAGCGTCAGTGCTTGTCGCTGTCGTGTTCTGGTTTGGAGGGTAAGGTAGCCGGTAAACTTATGCATGTGGCATTAGACCTCGCCACAAGATAGCAACGCACCGTTAACATCTTTGGTGTCTATAGGCGATGGTTGACTCTTTCCATCAGGAGACCCATCTGCTTGTTTGCTATCTTATGACATAAAAAGACTTAGTCATTTGTCATTATCAACAGTCAGAATAATCCATCTAGTTAGGTAATTAAGTATCATGGTACGAAGATAAAAACTATGTAGCTCAAAATCTATGTCTTGTATACGGCAGTCACAAAATACGAAAATTGTCATGGTGTATAACGTAATTCATAGCACATATGTCATAATATTGATGCGAATAATCTAGAAACGTAAAGAGTTGAAGCGCTGGAGAGATCTAGAAATAAAAGAAAGAGATAGCTACTTCTATTGATAAACAAATAGCCGACCGTTATCCGAATAGTTATGCCATATTAGTTATCGGTTAGAGCGTGAGGGTGAAAATAGCATGTATTCGGACTTGTTTACATTAAAATAACTTGTTTACGATTAGCCTGGTTTATGCGTCGCTGGTACGGGAATAATTTCGAACTTTACCCTGAGTATAAATAACAATTTGTTGACAAATAGAGTGCAGTTTTTATAAAGCGATCGGAAGCAATAGTACGTGCGACCAGTGTGAATGAATAAGAGGAAAGTTTTCGTTCAGCGTAGTCGATTAAGTTTAGTGTTAGTACAGTGAGTGTGACTAGTGTGTATAGTGTATTTACATATTGCATTGTGGTACTTTGTATATTTGTGTTGTAAATACACGGTTTTATTATAAGCGGTGTTTGATTGCACAATAACGAACCCGAAGCACGTAACAATATATTCCTTTTCTCTACTGAGATCCACCGGGATATACACCATTACGATTTCGTTTCTGTCTAGTGGAGCCCGTAGATCCGAGTTTAGTCCAGCCGCTGTCAGCTCAAGAGTGGCGGCCATCGCCTGACGAGATGCGCGGAGTACTGGACGATTGGGCGCAGAGATGTCCGCTGTTAATACAACATCTGTTGATGCAAATCGACTGTACACCACATACGTAAGTTCAAATCTTAGATAAGTTCACCAAAGATGGCAAAAATATTAGCTTTTATCTTTAGAATGACTAGACCAGGGATGGGGCAACTACGGCCCGCGGGTAATCTCCGGCCCACGACTATCAAACAAAAATCATTCATCCATCAAAAAAAAATTGAAATTTCTTTCTTTTTCTAATAGTTATTTTGTAATATTGCATAGTAAATTCGTGTTTCAGAAAGCATATATCAATATATTTTTATTTTATAAATTAAATCAGGGGTGGGGAAAATTTTTCGTTATAAATATAGCCAAAAATGCAACAACTTAGCCCGCCACATATTTTGTTAGTAAATATTGGCACGGGAACGAAAAAGTTTCCCCATCCCCAGGGACTAGACCGATAAAATGACATATTTGCGTTAAATAGATGTATCATTTCGATAGGGGGTTGACTTTGGAGACTCAGCTAAGCGTGGGGACGTGGCTATGTGGTTGGGTTCGGTCCCACGGCGAGACGGAGTGGGCGTGGAATGGTCTTCGGCGTTTGCAACTACATCGCTCCTCGTGGGGACTGCCCCTAGATGCGCCGCCGGCCAACCAGCCAGAGACACTGTTCGAGGAGGCGTTCGCGGTGCTTGCTACCGACTGGGGACATTGCATACCGCTGGTAAGTTAGGATTGTGCTGGGTTATCATAAAAGGTGGCCTGTGGCAGTAAAAAATGAGCATAATGACAAAGTGAGAAATCTTTTTCTATGACCATTTTGAGTTTTTATAGTACATCTAAAAATCTAACCAAATTAATTATCCATAATATTATTACGATGTTACTTCATATCCGAATATAAGAATTACTTTACTACGCATGGGAACGCGTGTTGCCTGGATGCCGACTTTTTTTAGGATGATGACAGCTTTGACTTTTTTGTCAGTATTAGGATGAACAATATTTTACAATTTACATATATAGAAGATCCAGGTTTTCAGAATTGTCATAGTATTTTCGTTATTTTTACGTCGTTTCCTTCAAAATAAATGGAGTTCAATCGCATTCGAGAATGTAAAGACAATATTTTGTTGCAAATCTTTGCTTCTCCCACTCCCTTATAAGCCATTCAAATCGTCAGGTACATTATTCTGACGATTTGAGTAATAGTATCGGTACATTAAAACATTTAAAATGTACCTACACTTTTTAGTTCGCAGTTAACCCCCGATACCTTATAATAATAATATTTTTATTTGCCAGAAATAGGGTTTTCTTATGTCTAACTAGCTGAGCCCGCGACTTCGAGTGGAAATATTTCGAAAAAAGTAGACAGGTAGATAGACAGACCGACAGACAGACAGACAGACAGACAAAAATTGTAAATTATGTTATTTTGGTATATATACCGTGTATACATCAATATGCATTTAGTAAAAAGCGGTTATTTTAATATTACAAACAGACACTCCAATTTTATTTATTTGTATAGATGTATAGATTAAGTTACCTGTCTATTCCGCTTCACATTAGCATGCAAATTCATTAGATTACATTTATAATATTTTGTATTGATTTTAAATATTTTTTATTTTAAAAACTTATTTTTTTGAAAATGTGATGCCATTTATCTATGTCAATTTATTTATTGCTGTAAATTTGAATAATTAATTTCTGTCATATTATGATAAAGCATTATTTTAAATAATGAAATAGATCTTATGCTTAATTTGATGTGCTTCAGTAATAACATGTTGGTCTTTTTTTACACTTTTCAAAACCTGTAGACGCTTTCCCCACCATTGAATTGAAAAATCTAATCTCTAAAATCTAATAGGTCTCCACGAAACTCGACTCGAGTAAATCCCCATTGAGTTAGTTGTGGTCCCTACTATAACGCAGTACGGGGTGTAGATCTGCAGCGCGGGCGCGGCGGCGCTGCGGCGGCTGTCCCGCGGCGCGCCCGCGCCCGCCGTGCACGCGCTCGCCGCCGCCATGCGCGCGCTCGCTCTCTCGCCGGAGTCCGTCTCTCTCACACCCGCGTAAGGATATACCTATTATACAGCGGCTACTCACAACCTGCCGCAGGAGCAACCTAGCAGGCAAGAGCAGGGATGATCCTAGAGCGCACACACCTGCCGCAGGAGCGATCTAGTGCGCGCGGCGGTCGAAACAATATCGGGGTTGTCTACACACCTGTCTGCCGTTCAATGTTCGGATGTAAGTTGAACTAAACACACGCATTGAGAATGGTGCCAGTAATAACAAAAAATCGATATAGCTATATAATGCGCTCTAGGGTCATCCCAACTCTTGCCTCCTAGATTGCCCCCGCGGCAGGTGTGTGAGTAGCCCGTTTTATTCAGCTCCACTGCAAATTAGAGATGGGTCGTTTCGCGATTTTGCCGTATCAAAACGAAACTATTTATCGCCACGCGATAGCGGTTTCTGAAACTATTTATTTTGAAAACTATTTTTTTTATTATTATATATTATTACAGAATAGCGGCTTTAGGTAGCTGTTCTGCCTCGTTTCTGTGCAATACAGTTTTGAGCCCTTCCTATTGTTCGATCGAGTTCGAGTTGAAATTTTGTAATGAAATTATTTAACGTTAAATATTACGTATTTCGAATATACTTACCTATGTATTGTAGTTATAAGTTGTATAACTACAATACATAGGTATATAATATATTTATACTATATTATTATAAGACTATTTATATCAAAACGACTATAAGAATAAAAAGTAAATGCTGTAAGAAGCAAATGCATGACTTAGACCGGACTGAGTGACCCAATTTCATTTTACCAATAATTGCATTTAATGTTAAAGAAATAGGTGTCAAATTCTAGCTGGCGCGCTTTAATAGCGCGTCTAATACCGTGTTTATATGAAGATTCTTGTTCTTACGTATGGCTCTTTCTTTGTCGCGTTCGTGTTACTTCGGTCTGTTATTCGGTATTTCTCGTTACCGATATTGTACGTTGACCTCGCCCATTAAGACTACGTGCATCGCGCGCGGCGCGTGTCGCGCTAATAGAGAGTTTTGCTCGATAAAATAGTTTCTGTAAACCTCCATAAATAGTTTTTGGTATTGCGCCGATAAATAGTTTTTGAAAGTGTTTATGGTTTGAAACGTCCATGTCTACTGAAAATAATACATTATACATACTCACATACATAATTATCTTCACGCCATATCAAAGTATGCTTAAGTCTAACTTGCCTTGCTTTGTCCGTATTAATAAGCTCTATACACTTACAAGACTCTTAACATCATTGGACAGCACCAGACCAATTTCATTACGGTATGTCAATCTTCTTACCCGTAAACATACTGGGGCTAGAGATTGACATGTTATTATTAAAATAAAACGAAATTTTAACAAAAGAGCAACGTTATTCATCGGTATTAATGGGACATAACCTTTTTCATCTTTACACCAATAATTTCTTTTTCAACCAATCTCTCAATATTACGAACACACGATATTACGAACAATAACCGCCTCGTTAATCGAGTGGTTGGTGAACCTGACTAAGTAATCAATAGGGCTCGTGTTCGGTTCGCGACAGGAGCAGGCATTTATGTGATGAGCATAGATTTTTGTGCTCATCACATAAATGCTCAGCTAGTGCTACTAGGGTATTTCAATGCCTAGCACCAGGTGTGGCTATACCCATACCAGCGCACTGACCTCGCTGGGAGAGAGATGCGTAAGCTCGCTATAGCTTTAAGTCTCACCCAGCTGGTTCAAGAAGCGATGCGGGTTCCTGACGTTGAGAGCCGTACAGCCAATTGCTTGGACCTTCTGCTGACTAAAAATTGTTAAATTCAAGTGTCGCCCACCTCAGCAGGCTAAACGGTTGGTTCCGGGGTGGGAAAAAAATCATGGTAGTAGTAAATATAATCAATGTGTATATACAGTATTTTTTAAATATTAAAACTGAACTTCGTAAGATAGCAAACAAACAGATGGTTTTCCTCATGAAAGGAGACATCCTCTATAGACACCAAAGATAATAATAATGTATAGCTATCAGTTTACCGGCTACTTTACTATTTCGCTATTGCGAATGGAATAGGTAAGGTGGTGGTACGAGACCCGGGCGAGACGTTGTAGAACTATACCAACTAGTACTCGTAGCCACGATCATAGTGACTCGCATAGCCAACCGTTTGTCTCTTACAAATTGCATGGCAAAACGGCAGATATTCTATTCTTCAAAAATGCCCGAACCAACACGGGGGAAAACTTAACAATATTTATTTATTTTATTAGCTGTTGCCAGCGACTTTGTCCGCGTGGACTTCGTTTACTCCGCACAGCACCTGCCCCGTAGGTGATAGCGTGATAATATGTAGCCTATATGTTGACCCGGCCTGTTAATAATATTAATGCAAAATTTGAAGTAAATCGATATAGTACTTTTTGAGTTTTCCCCGAACATACATACAGACAAAAAATCTAAAAACTATATTTTTGGCTTCTATATCGGTTGAAGATCACGCCCCAAGTATTCTCTTAAAAAATATTCATTGTACAGTTTTTGACATTCCTACGATTTTATTATATGTATAGATTTATATTTTTATTTATTAAATACTTTATTGTACACTTAATGAAAATTATTTACAAATATAAATAATTTTAGGTTTAATGAAATATTCACTACCCTGTTGAACTGGAAACCGCCGCTGGTACAAAGAGCTCTAGGCCGAGGAGGGCAGACTGGTGCGGATATGCTACAGCAAGTCATTGTACAGCAACTAGAGGACCCTTCGTAAGTATAACTATAAATATTACTCTGTTTTACTGGTATCCGGTATTCTGTTGCTTGTTTAACTTTTTTGTGTCATACATTTTTCTGCAAATAAAATTCTAATGATGGGCTAAGTGCCTTTATAATGTTTAACATAGAGTAAGAGCAATAGCGCACTAGCGGCTAGGCCGCAGCGGCCAGGTCGCGGCGGCCATCGAGATATATACATTAGTATGAAATCGCCATAGAGCACGCGCACCTGGCCGCACGCGGCCAGCGGCCACACCAAGCCGTAGCGGCAGCGAGATCGAAGCGACGTATCACGTTGCAGGGGATGACCCAATATTTTTTCCTTTTCTGTTTCCGCTTCTTATTTATAAGATACAAAAGCACTGCTATTTCCTCAACGTCCATTTTGAATTGCGCTGTATGTGCAACTGACGATCGTAGCCGCGGTTTTGGCTGCGTTGCAAATCGCAACTCCTGCGGCCGGGCCGCCCGTCGTGGCCGCGCTGCCAGGTCGCTAGTGCGCTATTGCTCTAAGAAAAAATAAGTGCTGTAGTTTAAAGATTATTTGGTCTTGTATTATTGCAAATACGCTTTCTGATTACTCATTTAACTATGATTAGAATGAAAATTTTAAACGTCTCTCGGAGCAGAAGTCAAAAATTATAATGTAGCCTCTGCAACGTGCTCTATTGCAAGATCGATAGGTTGATAATAAGTTCGATAATCAAATGTCGCTAAGTGGCTTGAAGCAGACTATCTAACGAGCTTGTTAAATCGTATATACTAATACACGCCCCCCGTGAAGTCCCGGGATCCTTTGAAGAATAGTCCAACTGCTGTTCTGCCAGAACGGTCGTAAAAGGCGACCGATTGGCTATGCGAGTCACTATCATCGTGGCTACTAGGTGACAGAGTTCTGCATTGTCTCGCCTGGGTCTGGTACCACCGCCTTACATATTCCTGTCGCAATAGCGTCAGTGCTTGTCACTGTCGTGTTCCGGTTCGGAGGGTAAGGTAGCCGGTAAACTTATTCGTGTGGCATTAGACCTAGTCAGACCTAGAAGATAGCAACGACCATTTATATCTTTGGTGTCTATAGGCGATGGTTAACTCTTATCATCAGGAGATCCATTTGATTGTTTGCTATTTTATAATATAAAAAAGCATTTGTTCCTCTGTTTTTTAAAATCAAACGGTGGAGGCGATTGTTATGTGCATTAATGGATGCACTTTACAATCGCCTCCATAAGCAAAATACCTTCTCAGAGTATTCGCGCCACTTAGACGTAGCGATAGTACGTCACTCCTATCGCGGCGAGTCCGCTTCGCCCTGTAGCTTATAAGTGGGCTTTTGCTACAGTATATGGGATATCGTGGAGTAGTGTAGCGCGTCAGTTTGCAGAGCGCGGGCCGCTCGGCGCTGGTGTCGGCGTGGCTGCACGGCCTGTGGAAGGTCTCGCTGCCGGTGTGCAGTCGCCTCATCGTGGACGTGGCGCTGCGGGTGTGCCGCGACTGGCGCGCGCTCGATGCTCATGTCGCCTACTTGATGCAGGTCCAAAATCGTAATCATTACACATTGTCACGAGCTTAGGCGCCCCGTAGACCTACAATAACATTGCGCAATACTTTTATTGTGCAATAATATTGTTTACCCCCTTTGACTCCAAACATTCAATAAATTCACTCAATAAAATTGATAAACCAGTCTTGTCAATATTTTTGAGCGAGCGACATGTCTGACGACAAAGTTTTGGCGGCAACCATGCAGGTGATTTCGTTAAATAAATCTCTATACAATTCTATACACTCAAGTAAAAACTCCCGTTCTTTATCTTTATAGCATTATTGCTCACATTTTTATTTTTATAGCATTTTGCTTAAATTTACGACACGATCATACATTAAACACCGTGACTGACCGAACGCGACCGCTCCAAACACCGAAGCGAAAAATATTGTGCAATATTAAGCCTACACAGTGCAAGAGAAAATATCTGCAGTAAAAATTAAACCCGCTCAAAATTTCGTTCAATCATTGTGCAATCTTCAATATTAAGCCTAAACGGTCAATAATATTGCGTAATACGTACTATTGCGCTATGGGGCACTTTAGATATCGTATTGCGCAATAAAATACCACTTATATTAAAACCGTGTATTTACAACACAAATGTACAATACACCACAATACATACTAACGAACACTAATAACACTGTCACTATATTCCATTAGAACTAACTGATTAAACTAACACACTGATTATTCGAACTATCGCTTCCTATATATGTGTGTGTGTTCGTATATGTGACTAGTTCCTATATGTACAATGTGCATATAATTTAATGGTGCGATTTGATTGTTGTGGATTGAGCGCGTATCTCGGGCGTTTTCTATGGTTAGTTATTAAACAAATACATACTATATATTGTTTCTGAGTAGGAAAATCAAATAACACTTTTTCTGGTCTGGATCTCAAACCACGAGATTTGAGCCAAACGAGCTAACGATGAAAACGAGTGGTGTACTACACTACATTATGCTGGCTGTTCACTTGAACAGTCTTGTGACGAGCTGCTTCGTCCTGAGGCGTGACGCAGGCTGCGGAAAGCTGCGCAAGTGGATATTCAGATACAAAACAATTATTGCCGCGTACTGAGAACACACTGACGTCTACACTCATAGCACGGCTCACACTGAGGTGTCTTTAAAGTTTTCAAGTCACGGCAAGCCTCGACTCGCGGCACGCTCTCCACTGGGGTTGTCTCGGACCGAGGCTGCCTCATTTTGCTCATTTTATTCGCTCCACTTGGTAAAAGGTATAAGGCTTATTAATTTAAACATCAATTAACGGAATATCGAATTATATTATATATTAAATACAAAAACAGAACTTATTACACTTTATTATTGTACATTAAGCAACTTCACTTCTTAATTTCACAAACACGAATGCCTCGAAAACATATCTGACAGACCTTTTTATAGTGTTTTATTTTATTCGACTACCGTCTAAATATAAGTTAAATAATTAACAATTCTATAGATTCCATAAGATTTTAATAATTTGTAAAGTATTAATACTTCATCTTTATATTGACACAATAATTTAGACATCGATGGCCTCATATACTCATTTTATGCATATTTGTGTAAAATATTGGCAACAATTTTGATAGGCACTAACGGTAATGTTGTCTGGCAGGAGGACGGCGCGGCGTACGTGTGCGACGGCGTGCGCGCGGCGGGCGCTGCGCCGCTGGTGTGCGAGGCGGTGGGGCGCGCGGGCGCGGCGCAGGAGCTGCGCGCGCTGGCGCCGCGGCTGCTGGCGGCGCTGGCGCACCAGCGGGCCGCGCGACACAGGGTGCACGTCGACAACGCGCTCAAGGTGACACACACCGCACACCACACACCAGCACATGCTTCAGTTTTTTGTTCAAAACCTTTATAATTTTACTCTCGGTATTTTCAAAGTAGAATCAGACTAATAAATGTTCCTTATTTACTTGCGCTGATTTAAGTTAAGAAATTAACCGATTAAGAAGTCCTGACTGCAACACGCCTATCCAACATGGCGTCCATTGTGTGCATTTATTACTTTTAAATTGTTTTTTCATAAATCACTTAATTCCATATCTTATATCGAACCTAACACTTCGAAACTTTGAATTATATGATGTGCAAAATAAATCAAATTGATTTTTCTCAAATTGTTGATTGTGAGCTCTATGAAGTGTTACACTTACTTGTCACATTTTCCTGTCATACAAAATTCTTGAAATACTATTATATACTAAACAATAACTTAGGAAGTATAATTAGCTCGAAATAGATTGTAATTATAATATTGAATGTACACTGAAGCTAACTTTGAAACTTACGAATACCTTGTATGTCATAAAATTAAACATCACACTAAATAATAATTATAACTTACGTTTGCCCCTGGGAGATACTTATATACGTTACGAAGTATGAAAGATGAATAGACGTGCCTTAACCGCGCACTCACCGAAACCAACATGAACATTATTATGGTGCGAAAACTATATTCGATCCTTTCCTCCTGTTACAATATGAGCAATGAAATATTAGTACCCACCAATCCATCAGCTTGTGACCTTAATAAAAAAGTATCTTCACGTCCGTATCCCCGAAGAGGCAGACAGAGGTACAACAAGCGCACCTACGATTATACCCTGTACAAGTTAGCTTGATCTTTTTGACAGACGGGCTAGTGATGGAAATAGAAAATATCTAGTAATCTAAAAAATAACGTTTTAAAATACTTGTAACTATGGCGAGATGGTGTGGGTGTATTGTGTGTGATTTTTTTTATTGCACTAGTCATATAAATTATTGGGTAGATAAGCAATGGTATTCATAATAAGTACCTATTTAATATTACAGGGTTATTTTTGGACCTCCCGCCAAAAAATAGGTGGTTCAGACCATGAAAGTAAACAACTTTCCCAAAGATACACGGGTGAAAAAGTGAAAAAAATTCAGACCTTCCATACTTTTTTTTCACTTTTCGACCCATGTTTTTTTGGAAAAGTTTTTTAGTTTCATGATCTGAAACACCTATTTAAATTTGACGGGAGGTCCAAAAATAACCATGTATGTAAAAAATAAGGTTGAAAAATAAAATAGTTTTATCTTTAAAACAGTTTTTATTAAGGAAGAGGAGCACAGCCAAGACACAGTATATTGGAAACTAACAGTATTCAATCTACATACTTGTGATATCGAGCAACGCACACATAAACAAACACCTCTCACGCACGTGATATCTCGGAATGGTTCGGGACAGTTTTTTCCGCACCAGTCCGAGATATCGCGTCCGTGAGAGGTGTCTATTTGTGCTGTGCTCGAATATTACTTGTACGGAACATTGGCTTCTGTTAGTCTCTAAGTATTCTGTGGCCAAGATCATCATTACCGGAGACGTCGGAGCTTGTGTCATCATCTCGAACTTCAATTATTATTTCGTGTTCAATAAAATTGTCGAAGTGGAAGTCGCGCTTCCAGTCAGATAATACTGTTTCTTTGACGTTTCGTACTACATTCGCCCAGCTTTCAGCGGTCACTTGACCACAAGCTTCTTCCAATAAACGGAGCATTTTGTTTTCAGTGAAGGGAGGAGATGTATTGGTACGTGCTGCGTTTCCTGTGAATAAAATAAGTGATTGTTAAAATACTATTAATGATGTTAAAGAATTATCAAAAAAAAAATTTTTTACTGATTTTTGATTTGTGCACATATCAGCTCTATGGCATTATATTGACAATGATAGAGTGGCACTCTGATCACTGTGTGACTACGTTACTTTGCTGCTTCTTCCAGTAATCACTATAGAAGATAGGAATTGAAATAACTACACACCAACACGAGATATCTCTAAACATTTAATTCATAAATCGAAACTATAATATGTCTAACTGCATGCAAGCTACGAATTCGAAACGTGAGTTATAGTGCGCACGGAACTAGTTGGCCGCGCCTTACGTATTACGTATTACGTATGGCGCGGCCAACTAGTTCCGCGCGCACTATAGTGTGGGACATGTTCTTTTCAAACGAGTATTTTTACTTTCACTTCTAAGCAGGTATTTATATTCTCTATGTGAGAAAGAATTTTTGACAGGATGACTCTCATTGATAGGTGGTCCCTTCTTTTATAATGGAATTTAGTTATTGTTTTCAGTTAATCGGTGCAATTATCACTGCTGACGATCTGATGATCCACAAGACGGCGACAGCTGTATTATGGGCGCCTATGGATCACCCGGCTCACCTCACCCTGTGGCGATTGTTCTGCCATTTGTATCTGCAGAGACCGCCAGACACACCGTAAGTTTTATACTTAAGAACAAATTTTCTTCTTATGACGGCATAATATTATGTTCTGACCTTTCTATAACATAACTTTACACTCTCTACACAGAGTGAAACACTGTTAACTTGTAGTTAGTGTACTAGTTTAGATTTGTTTGTTATTTCGTAGATATGATACTTATTCTGAAAAAGCTGCCATTCAAATCGCATATTAAGTGATTCTAGTTTTGATACTAAGACATTGCGCTTTGTTAAATATTGACATAACATGACGTCTTACAATAAAATTTCCAAAAAAACTATGTAACTTTGTATCGAGAATCATTATGTAACATTAATTTGTTCTAGATTATTCTTATGTTATTTATTTCTTGATAATAGATTGGCCAAGTCTCGGCTTGGGATGATACAACACTAAGTTTTCCAGTTGCTATAGCGTCAGTGTAGTGTTTTTTTAGGAAACAAAGTAAGTCGATAAACTTGAAGTGGCATTACATCCCTTCCACACGAATAGCAAGAAACTTTTGACTTCAAAAATGGTACTTATCTCTTTCCATGAAGAAAAAGATGACTTATGGAGTAATTTTGTTTTGAAAATTTCTTGTAAGATAAATATTATTTTATCTTACTAGAGCTAGTTATTACTCTATTTTATATAACTTTAACGCTGAGTGCCTGGCTTACAGACAGTCAGCTTAGGCACAGTCTAAATCAGTGGGCCTAGAAATATGAAAATTTGTACAGGGTTCCTTGCATAGTGTAATCAAACATTAATAAAGGGTTTATTAATTATACTATTTAAATTTCATCCGTCGAAACGGATGAAATAATGGGAAAGTTTTTTATGAGAATAAAAATAGCCAGGTCACACAACTAATTTTTTAAAGGGAATTTTTTTCAGTTTAGAGTCAACACCACCGGTGGGCCCATTATTCTTTAGTGGCATGGTAAAATCACGAGTTCTGGCGCAGCTCAAGAAACGTCTCTTAGAAACGGCAACATACCATCAAAATGAAGCTGAAAATTTGAAGTTAAAACAAAATGATTTGAAAACATCCGTCCAAAGCAAAGAAGTCGACGACTCGAGCCCAGCACGCACTACCGGTACTTTCCCAACATTAAAACTGGTCGATTTAACGGGGGAAGATAATTCCTTAGATTCGGAAACCAGTTCCTCGGAAGATGAAACGGAAGCTGACAAAAATGATGTTCAGTGCACAATTGAGAAGAACATAGACAAAGAAAGTATAGATTCTCTGATAACGTACCATATTGCTGCCGAAAAGTAAGTTTTATACGTTGAATTTTTTTTTCTGGCTCATAGTCTATTGATAGTTAATTCAACTCAGATCGCGCGGTTTATTCATCAGGGCGAACGAACGGTTATCAAAGTTTTTTTAGGGTTAAAATCAATCAAAAAAATGCTGGATATCAGATTAGTAAAATGGGGTGTTGGGATTAATCGCCCATCCGGCCAACCGACAAACCTATGAATTGAAACGCTTATAACAGCCGTTTATTCTCCCTACTCCGCGAAGGAACTGGTTTGATGATATTATTATTTTATTTTCTAAATCTAAGGTTTTAATTGGTTGCAGACCTAACGTCTGTGTGTGTTTCGATTGGAATTATAAATAAAAGACTAATATTTTTCTATTAACTAAAGTATACATTCATGTATAAGTTTTCACCACATAATTATAAATAATGCTAAGCTGTGTGTTGGCTGATTGTAGATGTAAAAGCTGTAAAATCTTATCTTGTCAGATATGCAACATCTCTTACTATCGTTTAATTTTAGATTATTACGGGAATACGGCCACTGGTTAGAAGAAGGTGAAAATATCCGCGCCTGCCCCCACCACGCGGATATCGCTAGATTCATATCGGAACAGGTACGTGCTTTACAAAAATAATAATTACAATAAACCTTAAACAAAGAAATAATTTGACTGACTATACTAAATATGTATAGTCAGTCAAATTTTTTCTTTGTTTACATTCAAGAGTACATTTAGTTATCTTAGTCTTGAATGCGACTGATTCTGACACAGCGTCACTTCTAAACCTGGTGAAATTTCCCTTCGGTGTTGTATGATTTACATAATGGTTTACAAATGTGCGAAGTAGTTATCAACTCGAACCAAGCATTTTAAAGCAGAAATCAGCAAACACTACGCCGAGAGACAACCGGCCTATCATTTAAAAATAAAATAAAAATAGATTGACCGGGAAATTAAAATTGTATCCACTTGAAGAATTATGGAATCCTTTAACGTCTAGAAAGCTGGCATCCTTGATACCTGAAACATCTGGCGTGCCTCCAAAGTTAGATGAAGTGTTTCCATGTCTGTACTTACCAACTGTATCCAACACCTACCAGTATATATATTTTTTCTTTTATATTCAAGCACATGACCGAGTTACGTGACTGTTGAAAAGCTATATTTAAATATTACAAAAGACTAAGGGCAGTGGTGGCTCACTGTCCATGGACTTATGTAAAACAAAAGGCTAGTGTAAAACAAAAGGCTAGTTATAAATACGCAGAATCAGTTTATAAAGATTTTTTTGACTCTTCTTAAAAACCCTCATGTCAAAGCCTAAAAAACCGTGTAGATTATTCCATATACATACATGTTGTACAAATGGCATTGTTATGACCACTTAATTGCAAACCTCACTTTTTTATGGAATAACCATTTGTATTTTCAAAACATTTTGCAAATACAAAAATGTTTTCAATATATTTAAAACAAAATAAAATACTATTTTGTATTTATATGTCCATTTCCACGGCAAATCCCTTACAGTGTATTAGTATGGAGTGCGGAGTGATTCGAATAGCTTATCTCGCTTCCTCTACATTCATAATTCTCTTTACTTAAAGCGTGTACTAACCCGCCCCGTTGGTACGAAAAGAAGCTGACGCAGCGATAGTAGACGTCACCAATGAGCAATCGAACAGGCGAACTGAGCCGATGGCTCTCTTCATCGACAGACAACCATTGCATGTAAACCCTAAATACGTTATTGATGCGATTTCATCCGTATAGTACTGATGCAATGAAACTTAACTATGTTACCCTTCAAACTAAATCAACGCAATGACAAACTCAGGCGTAATCTCAGCAGAATATGGAAAATCGGTGATACAAAATCCGACAAGAGGTTACAGAAGTAGTGTAGTGTATTACTATGCGTTCCAACTAAGAATAGGATCGCGCTTGTTATCAACTTCATACCACAAGTGTGAAATTAATAATGTCAGCAAAAAAATATTTGTTCGAAAAATATTGCTGGTTTATTGAAAAAACAAATAACGCTTTAATAATATTATTTTCATTAATAAAAAATTAGTAAAAAGCATCAGTCTAGCTGTTCATCTATATATTATATAAAGATGTATCATTTATACCACTTAAAAGTCAAAAACGACGGGGCCAATTTTGTTGCGATTTTTGTTTAGGCTGGTTGTTGCCCAGAATAGGCTAAAAAGTATTAAAATATAATATTCATCAATAAAAAACAGTAAAATATACCAGTCTAGCCGTTCATCTAAATATACGTATATATAAAAGTCGTGTTAGTTATTTTACCTTATTTTAACATGGTTAAATAATCTGATGGGAATCTAAATAAAAAATATACCAATTAGAATGAAATTAATTTTTTAAAGTATTTCTTTGTTAGATTTTTTTTGCACACCTTACTCATCACTTACGAAGTTTTTGCAAAATGCGAAGCAATATGCCATCCTGACAGTCCTATTCTTATTTGGAACGCATAGTATTATTGTATTTGCGCGACCTGTTCTACTTTCTCTCAGGTAGCCAGTATCTATAGTCATGTGCCAAAAAATACAAAAAAGACTAAAAAGAATCAATCACTTTCAAAATCACGGGACCGCCGACTTAATCTATAGAGTGCTTAAAAATCATCATCAAACTCGGTTAGTACTTCCT
Organism: Apodemia mormo; assembly: GCA_036924255.1. Lineage (NCBI taxonomy): Eukaryota > Metazoa > Arthropoda > Insecta > Lepidoptera > Riodinidae > Apodemia > Apodemia mormo. The sequence continues at coordinate 5,483,170 of JAUPFN010000011.1, forward strand.
GGCACGGAATATATAAACACATTGAACTTTTTATGTATATTGGAAATTTCATCATTTTCATTGTAGGCTCTCGATGCTGCTTGGAAAGCATCCCTACCTCAAGCCGTGCAAAATACGGTATCTGAATGTCGGACACCCGTAACACAGCAAGCCAGAACAACAGATGCTCATCTCACACATTTCGAGAGAGCGGTGCAGGCGTTACTCAAAATAAAAGATAAAACACATCGCAGGTAAGATCCTTTAGAAATTTCGCAGATCAGATTCTATTAGTTTGATAATATTGTTACGAATAATCTAGAAACGTGTAGAGTTGAAACGCTGGAGAGATATAGAAATAAAAGAAAGAGATAGCTACTCCTATTGACAAACAAATAGTTGACCTAAGCTATACCATAATGAACTTTGTGGTATAGGGCATAAGGTTGAAAGTAGCGTGTACTAGGATTTTTGACTTATAACTTGTTTACAATAAGAAGTAATAAAAAGTGATTCATTGTTTCCCGATACATTTATATTTTTCTGATCCAGGTAGAAGTTTACCCTGGGTATAAATAGAGATGTGTTGACAAATACAGAGCAGTTTTTATAAAGCGATCGAGAGCGATACTTGAAGTGACCCGTGCGAAGCGAGAAGTGTTTTATTGTGTAGTTGGTTAAGTTTGATAGTACAGTTAGTGATTAGTGTTATTCAGAGTATTTAAGTATTACATTGTGTTATGTTGTGTGTATTTGTATTGTTAATACACGGATTTAATATAAGTGGTGTTTTCTTACAATTACGAACTCGAAGTATGTAACAATATCTTCAAAAAGACTATGTATTAATGACAATTTATCCCCTGTGTTTGTCCAGGCTCCCTGTGTAGAATAGGCCATCTGCTGTTCTGCCAGACAGGTCGTAAAGAGCGACCGATTGCTGTATATGTCACTACCATCGTGGCTACTGGGTGGTAGAGTTCTGTATGGTCTCGTCCGGGTTTGTTACCACCTTTTAGTCTATGTTCGTATTCTATATATCAGTTTTCTCCACAGTATGCTGTTAGACGACAAACAAGATGGACGTCAATTTCATGGACGCTTAATTATATTGTTTGTAATTATACGACACATTTGCAAAAATCTACCAAAACCTCGAAGAAAGACATTTGCGTCTTTTTCTACAAATGTGAAATAAATAATCTCGACCTAGCACGTACGCGCCACGACACGACCTTTCACCATAGCAGCGGTCGCGCAACTGAAATGAACTTTGCACAAGTGTGGCAGGCTACGCATACATTTGAACATATTCCAACTTTGAGCACTTTGATGTGCGCTAAAAAGTCGAAAACGCGTGGCATTTAGAAAATTTTGTTCAAACTTTGAACACGTTTTCAAAGTCCCGTGCCACACATAGTAATCAAATAAATGTTCAAATGTTTGGAGCTATGTCTGGCCACGATTTTAGGAAAAAAAGGCTTTGATCACAGATTATCCACTGTTTCGTAGAATTTATCTTTACCACTTAGTGTATTTTCTTATAACTTCATATATTATAACGACAAAGAGCATCAGCATCAAAATTGGCAATTGCAGTTACTATACTAGACAGATGATCATTTTCATTCTGCGTTACATTATCGGGATACGCCGAATATTCGCAATGTCTGTGGCCAATGAAATGAATTCTTTGAGACACGAATCATTTCAGGAAATCACAATAGGCTTCTGTTGCTTTACTCATACTTTTTTTATATTATAAGATAGCAAACAAGCAGATGGGTCTCCTAATGGAAAGAGTCAACCATCGTCTATAGACACCAACGGTGTTAATGCTGCGTTGCTATCTTGTGTTCTTGTCTTAAGTTTAACGGCTACCTTACCCTCCAAACCGAAACACGACAGTGACAAGCACTGACGCTATTGCGGCAGGAATAGGCAAGGCGATGGTACCTGACCCGGGCGTGTGTGCTATATTTCATTATAGTTGCAAAATTCGAGCGTCTAGTAAGTGCTCACTAGACTTCTTTGTTTTGAAGTATTTTTAAGCATTCATAAAACCATTTTAAGCAATATAAACATTTTTTGAAATGTTAGTGTTTAACAGAAAGACTTAAATTTTATTTAATCTGTCATAAAATTTTCTTTCTAGATATCGAGGGCCGAACATTACTTCGCCAATGGAGGAAATAAATTTCAATGACTACAATTCTGTACTCAAACAAGTTGATAAGCATATTGTTGAAATAGAAAATCTTTCCAAGTAAGCGACGTTTATGTTTGGTGATACACTTGCTTCTCTTAATTTATAGACTAGTTCAATTAAAATTGAAATATTTTAAACTACTGATTAGCCAATTATATCATAGCAACGTTAAAGAAATTTGCTTCTTTAATTAAATATAATATACACAAGTGTTTGAACCCTGTTGCTTTTCGATTACGTTACGAACATATTGAAATGTGATACATTTTTACCAGTGAAAAAGAATACCGCAAATGAATTGATTATTTGAGAAACCCATAACTCATCAGACTCTAACTTTACAGAAGATGAAAAAAACTTTATGGTGGAAAAAAAAATATGGCCATGGATGTATTTTGTGTTTTATTTGAATGATTTAAATGCCACCTATATAAATTTATTCTTTTTTCTTATAATATTTTCATTGTTATAAAATAAATTTTGCCAAAAATACTGACTTATGGGGTTTCTCCATTGATATAAAAAACCCAAGATACACAATCAGTGTGTCAAAAACGTCCACCAAAAACGAGCGCACAATTTCAAATAGTATCGCGTCGGTCGCGACACTCAATTTTATTTTTTTTTCGTACACTGCTTTGTAAAAACAACTATAAGTCTTGCACTTAAGGTTGGATATGCAAAGACATGTGTTTTTGCCATATGTATAACTACTTAAATAAAATTAGGGACACTTTTGAGTGTCAGTTTTGTTCGGGACTGTGCATCTAGGGTTTTTTATATCAATGGGTTTCTCAAATAATGGATTCAAATGAAATAAAGTTTTTTTTACATCATGTGATAGCAGATAAGCAGATGGCTTGTTAAACTAGAGTGTATAATTGGTATGATGTGTGTGGTGCGTGTGTCCCGCAGGCCGTGGTGCGCGGAGGTGTCCCGCGTGCGCGCGCTGGACGCGCAGCTGTGGGCGGCGGTGAGCGCGCTGCGCGTGCGCAGCCCGCTCCCGCGCGTCACTCGCTCCTGCCCCAAGAACTGCGCACCCATCTCCATTCAGATTGCAGTAACATATTCACATATTTTTTATTCAGTCTTATATACATATTAAGTTATAAAATAATACACAAAAGATGAACTTCTGTCTAAGAGCAAAAGTGAATTTAAATTACTTAGAATGTGAAACTCAGAAGGGAGATAATAAAAAGTAGGAAAATTAGTTTGATGTTACATCAAAACTTATTTCAATTACTACAGTATAAAGAAAATATCGGGAAATTATTTTTGTGTTATAGCACTCACCCCGTGCTTGGGAATCTGGAAAAACCTTAAAAACAGCAAAGAAAAATATCGACACGCGGGATTATAACCTGCGACTATTTCCCTAAAGCCGGGACGCTCTTCCGCTGAGCTAGTGTCGACAGGCTCGAGGCGGCGAAATTCTTCTTTGCTATATGATCGATTACGTCGATTGTACTGATCGCCAGCTATACATACGTATAACTAGTTAAATGAGTTCATCGTTACAGATGAAATTCACATTTATAATTTTGATCAGTACTTTCGTATTTCTATTTATTGTTGTGTTATACGTATGTATAGCTGGCGATCAGTACAATCGACGTAATCGATCATATAGCAAAGAAGAATTTCGCCGCCTCGAGCCTGTCGACACTAGCTCAGCGAAAGAGCGTCCCGGCTTTAGGGAAATAGTCGCAGGTTATAATCCCGCGTGTCGATATTTTTCTTTGCTGTTTTTAAGGTTTTTCCAGATTCCCAAGCACGGGGTGAGTGCTATAACACAAAAATAATTAGAAATACGAAAGTACTGATCAAAATTATAAATATGAATTTCATCTGTAACGATGAACTCATTTAACTAGTTATACGTATGTATAGCTAGCGATCAGTACAATCGACGTAATCGATCATATAGCAAAGAAGAATTTCGCCGCCTCGAGCCTGTCGACACTAGCTCAGCGGAAGAGCGTCCCGGCTTTAGGGAAATAGTCGCAGGTTCAAATCCCGCGTGTCGATATTTTTCTTTGCTGTTTTTAAGGTAATATCGGGAAACACACAAAATTTTAGTTATTCATCCATATTTATTTTATCGCCTTCAAAGTATGCTCATTCAAAAAGGACGTAAATGTTATTACGACAACGAATAATTCAATCATCAAAAAAAATAATTAGTTCCGGAAAAGCTTTTTCCGAAACTAATTTAATTCTCGCCTTGAATTCTCCTTTATGTCTTTTACCGAATGAAAACAGTTGCCACGAAGTGATAATTTGAGTTTAGGGAGAAAAAAAAATCTGCTAAAGCCATATCTAGTGAGGTGGTTGCTCATTGGTCTTTGTTGAGTTTTGATCGAAAATTAGTTAATAATGGCATTGTGCTAAGGCGCATTATCGTGGTGCAAAATCCAAAAATTTTCTTTCCACAAATATGACCTTTTTTTTCTTCAAATTTGCTCTCTTAAACGCCGCCGCGCGCTTGAGCGTTAGCTCAAGTAATATTTTTTATTTACTGTTTGAATTTCCGGTAACAATTTCGAGGGCACAACACCACGATAATCAAAAAAAAAACAGTCAACATAATTTTTTTTTCGACTTAGCGTGATTTTTTCGGTTTCGTTTCATTTGGAATGTGCCATACGAGGCTAGTGTGCATGTCATACTCGCAAACCTACGTCTTGTCATTAGTAACAATACGTTTCATTAATGTTGGGTCGAAATTAGCTCGTTCTAGTAAGTCCTCAGCGACTCTTGAAAATTTTGGTCTGGTATGACTAGCCAAGCATCAACATTTTCACATCCAAGTGATTCACACTGAAAGTTTAGCGGCTATTTCTCTTAAACGTGAATGAGGATTTTAGCCATTATTTCTTTCATTTTCGTTCACTTCAGTGAAGATGTTGATGACCCACCAGAGTGTGGCAAATCTTCCATCACATATTGTCCGCTTTTAACGCTTTGTACATAATCATTTATTTTTGACGTATAATAAAATCGTAGGAAAGTCAAAACTGTACATTGAATATTTTTTTAAAAGAATACTTGGGGCGTCATCTACAAATGATACCGAAGCCAAAAATATAGTTTTTAGAATTTTTGACTGTTTGTCTATTTGTCTGTATGTATGTCCGGGGTAAATTCAAAAAGTACTGCATGGATTTACTTCAAATTTTGCATGAATATTACTAACAGGTCGGGTCAACATATAGGCTGCATATTATTACGCTATCACCTACAATGTTCGCTTTGAAGTGTAGTCGGCAAGCATTATTGATAGCATATAATCAGTGGCTGTCCTAGTGGAAATAGATGAACAACTTCATTAGACAATAAATATGTTGATGTTGCGTTACTAGACGTGCAGTGGAGTAGTAATACCACATGCATATAGTTTACCCTCAAACTGTACCTTACCCTGCTAAACTGTACCTTACCTTCTACCTTACTCTCAAACTGTAACACGATAGTGAAAGTACTGAAGCTATGCAGCATGACAAGGTAAGGAGATTGAACCAAACCCAGCCGAGAATTTTCAGAACAGTAGATTCTAAGGCCATCTCCCAACATTTCGACTTTACATTAAAGGGAGTCGTCGTCGTGATATGCTCTTAAAATCATTCATACTAAGGCTCTTAGGTCCAATTATACATGGTCTATACATAGTGAAGAGAAAAGGTGAAAAAGAAAATTGTACTTGCAGGAGGATGAATGGTGTTTGTCGCCTAGCGCTGAGCGTGAAGTTCAAGAAAATCGGTACGTATTTTTAAATATTTTTAAATATTATTTTAATGTAAATAGTTATATACTTAAATAAGAAGAAATCGCGTCTCACAATAACTACTGAATACATGTCAATAATCATTTATAACCGATTCCCAAAAAGGAGAAGAATCCGAATTCAGTTTTTTTTATGTTTGCTCGGGCATAACTCCGTCATATAATAATAATAATATTCATGGGACAAATTACACTTACTGATCCAACCCAAACACCAAAGTAAGCACATTATTTGCTTGTGTCATGGGTGTTAGTCAACGATACTAATACATAGAAATATATATATATATATATATATATATATATATATATATATATATATATATATATATATATATATATATATATATATATATATATATATATATATATATATATATATAAATACTAGAATATATTTAATAAACACAATAATAGTTTTGCATATATAGACAGATATGCAAAAACTATTATATAATCGCCTCTGTGGTCTAGTGGTCCAGCGTTTGCGTCGACCACACTTTGTGTTTATCAGTTTTCTGATAAACACAAAGTTGCCCGGGATTGTAAAGTGCCCGGTTGGCGATAGACTTGCCACCTATCACATTTGTGGGACCAAGTATCTTCGGCTAATCGTGGGTGCACTTGTTGTACCTCTGCCTTCCCCTTCGGGGATACGGGCGTGAAGATACTTTTATTATTTTTTAAGAAAAATGTTTTGGTGTGACGATCTGATTCATGTTTCCAGAGATGTAGGAGGTTGGAAGTCGGTTTTCGCAGTTTTACTGCGTTTAAATTATTTGTTATACTTGATCCTTATTTAATAGAAACTTATTATATCGCCTCTGTGGTTTAGTGGTACGGCGTTGGCGTTGACCAGGTCGGGCAACTTAAAAAAAAGTGTTTTTTCAGATTTCTGATAAACAAAGTCGCCCAGGATTGGAAAGTGCCCGGTTGGCGATAGGCTTCCCACATTTGCGGGACCAAGTATCTTCAGCTAATCGTGGGTGCACTTGTTGTACCTCTGCCTACCTCTTCAGAGATACGGACTTAAAGATATTTTTTTATTAAATCCTACCCCTTCGGAGATACGGACGTGAAGATACTTTTTATTAATTTTAAGCAACCTCGAGTTTCATAAGTTCACGCGTTCAGTAATGTGTATTTTTATGATAAACAACGCAGGTGAAGTCACGAGTATCCGCTAATAAATTAGCTAACAATAACACAGCAACATTATTTTACTTGGTGTTGGTCCGGTTCCATCCACCATTCTGCCAAGCAGTTCGTAAAAGGCGAACGATTGGCCTTATGTGTCGCTACCATCGTGACTACTAGGTGGTAGAGTTCTTGCAACGTTTCGCTTAGGTTTTTGTATTACCGTTTTGTTTCCTGACGCAAGTTTCGCTTCTTGTCATTGTTGTGTTTTTGTTTGGAGCTTGCCATAAAACTTATGTTAAGTATCAGATTTCCGTTACACGAAATACTACAGATGTGCATTACCATTATATATTTTATACACTAGGGCTATCTCTTTTCCCCTTGGAGGAAAATATTAAATACTATCTGCCATTCTGACAAATAGTAAAAAGCGAATAACGCCTGCCACTACCGTGACTACTAGTTCCCCGCGTTAGTCCCGGGCTCCTTTGAAGAATAGACCAACTGCCGTTCTGCCAGGCAGGTCTTAAAAGGCGACCGATTGACTATACGAGTCACTATCGTCGTGTTTACTAGGTGGTAGAGTTCTGCTTTGTCTCTTCCGGGTCTGATACCACCGCTTTACCTATTCCTGCCGCAATAGCGTCAGTGCTTGTCACTGTCGTGTTCCGGTTTGGAGGGTAAGGTAGTCGGTAAACTTATGCATGTGGCGTTAGATCTCGTCATAAGATAGCAACGCACCATTAGCTCTTTGGTGTCTATAGGCGACGGTTGACTCTTTCCATCAGGAGACCTATCTGTTTGTTTGCTATTTTATGATACTAAAAAAAACAAAGCCGATTGAGGGTGGTCTGTGTGCGGGTGTGAGGTGTGTGTGCGTGTGTGTCAGGCGCGCGGCGGGCGCGGCGCGGCGGCGGGTGGCGCGCGCGCAGCCCTGCCCCGCAGCAGCCGCCGCCGCACTGCTATCTCTCGCCAGGTACGACACCCAGCTACAGCGTATACAGGTACTGTACCCACTCTGTGGACAGAAGTGTCCATCAAAAACCATCTAATGGTAGTCGTGAGATCGTCGAGTAATACATTTTTAGAAAGAAAGCGCTTTTAAATAGGTTTCCGGTAAACTGTTAAAACATCACTGCAAGCACTATTAGTTATTATACAACAACTACCTTCATGTCGTAGTTTATCATACGCCAACGCGATTCCGAAACTTTATTTTTAGTAAACAGCTGGACACTTTTACCACATAAGTTGGGTCCTCTTTTCGTGTATACTCCATGGTAGCTAATAATTATACCTCACGGCCAGATTCTGAAACGCAAGTAATTTCAACAAGCAATTAATCTGTGTTTAACATATCAATTGCTTTAAAAAATTATGTTAAACATAGATTAATTGCTTGTTAAAATTTATTTACGTTCCTTAAACCGACTATTAATCTTTTAACACAAATCGTAGTGAACTTGAATTTTCGAAATTGATTTTATATTTATATAATAAAAATATTACATATTTTTCTCAAATATGGGAGGAAATGTTATTAATTTTTGAATAAAAAACACGTGAAGTTTCGTCTTTACATACACAGAAAAACTAAAATCATTACCGGCGCTTTTATGAATTTAAGGATAAAAACGCCGACAATGTTGTATGGAAAGGCGTGCCACGATATTATGTCAATTTAGGTTTCTTTCATCGATCTTGGTACAAATTGTGTTTACAGACTGTAAAATACACAGACTGTAAAATACACAGACTGTAAAAAAAAGATCGGCGAAAAAGCAAAAAGATCGTCAAGATACTGTTACTTTATAAATAAACATAAATGAAATTCGACGGTTCCGAAGGTAGTTAGATCTAGACCTATTGACTTCTCCACCAAATTGACGAAGGCCAAAAAATTGGGTAACGTAACCTTAGAACCTGATTAAGGTTATTCCGGCTTAATAACATTATGGCCGTTAGAAAACCTCAAAGGCGTTAATGACAAATTATGCATTAACGCTTTAATAAATAATTTTTACATTTTTTGGTTAATTAAAATATTAAGTGAATCACTTTATAAGACTATGAGAGTGAGAGAGTTTTTATGTCTTATTTTGTTTTATACTAAATTAAATTTAAAAAATCACCCATCCAAATATATCTCTGTCATCCTTGTTTTATGTGAAATCTATGTAAAATACCCAAAAGTTTTAAAGATGCTCAAATACTGTGTTGATTTTGAGTCGTTCATATCTAAAAGTTTTTAATGGTTACAGGCGGGTGCGCAGTAAAGAACTGGCCATGCGGTTTCTAGAACGTGCATGGCGTAGTGCTGAAAATGCACAAGCACCGGCCCATCGTTCACTGGTCACACTTATTTCGCTTCTAGCTGAGGTAATATTAAAACACTAACAGTCCCCTGCAGCTGCACTCGTGTATGAAGCTCTTGTAAGTCTTAGTAACACATTGTTGCCTCTGTCATTTAATTATTAGTATAAAAAACATCCAACCAAATGTTAAGTATTTTTTTATATATATAGAAGAGGGGGCAAACGAGCAAGAGGTGCACCTGATGGTAAGTGATCACCGCCGCCCATGGACATCTGCAATACCAGAGGTCTTGCAGTTGCGTTGCCGGCCTTTTAAGAATGAGTAAGCTCTTTTCTTGATGGTCCCTATGTCGTATCCGTTCGGAAATACCCCTGCCGGTAATTGGTTCCACAACAGAGTAGTGCGAGGTAAAAAGTGTCGGGAGAAACGCAAAATTGTAGATTTTCAGACATCGAGATGGTGAGGATGGAACTTCAAGTTTTGACGCGATGTCTGATGGTGGAATTCGGCGGCAGGAATTAATCCAAACAACTCGTCGGAACACTCTCCATGATATATACGATAAAAGACACAGAGAAAACCTACATCTCTGCGCAATTCCAAAGAGTCAAGCTGTTTCGAAATAGCCTGGTCGTTAACGATTCGAACCACTCTACGCTGAATGCGATCAAGAGGAAGAAGCTGGTACTGGGGGCTCCGGCCCAGAGATGCGAACAGTACTCTATGTGAGGCCGAACCTGTGCCTTATAAAGTTGAAGGCGATGGACCGGCAAAAAGTACTGTTTCGCTCTGCTGAGCACACCGAGCTTTTTGGAGGCTAGTTTAGCCTTGCCTTCCAAATGACCGCGAAACTGAACGTAATTCGATATGTCAACTCGCAGGATTCCGACACTAGCTGAGGCTGTCAGGAGAGTATCCTCAAATCGAGGTGATACGACGAAGGGCGTCTTTTATAGTATATAAAATAGTTTTTTATATACTTAACTTAACTATGATAATTTTTATATCTCAAGCTAAAACATTTAAACAATATTCTAGATTAAATATTAAGACATTTTATAAAGTGATTAAGTATATAAAAAACATTCACTTTATATAGGAACGCTTTACCATAGCTCTTGAATTATCGAAAAATATTTAAATATTAATGACGTCTGCTAGGACTCTTATGAATTTGGATTATATAATGTAGTAACATCTTAATTAGGAAGCTTCGTCGTTATAAAATTAGGAACAAAGCTCGTTTCTTGAGAATTTAGAAGGTTCATTTTAATATTAATAAAATAAAGATTTATTGGTGTTGTGGCTATAATCATGGGTATCCCACAGGGCTTCACTCATGTTCCGTTTTTGTTTATCATATACATTACTAGGTTATCATAAGAGATAAGCATAGAATCATACTATTTACGGATAACTTCATTTATTTTAAAAAGGAAAAAGACAGTAAGTTTGATGAGATGATTAACGCGATTTTCATTTCGAAAGTTGTACACTGACTAATATGACCAATTCAGGAATTTGGTTTTAATTTACTAACATTGTGATACAGTGGGTATTTATTAAACAATATATTATATTTGACGGTATTCGATACATATCACCGAATAAATATATTATGTTTTCTCACTTATTTGGAATTCTCTTATATTATTATTAGTATTTCTTTTAATAATTATGGTAATTTTTCTTCTTTTTAATACTATTTATAACTTGCTTAGTTGTTAAATAATTTTTTTTCTCTACGGGAAATGTCTATTACATTAATACCTAGACATTTCACGTCGGGAAAAAAACCGATGCTTTAGTGTGGCAATTTGCATAAAAAGACCATCACAGTGGACCGCAGCTTAAGATTGCGTTACGTTGATAGCAATGATATATCAGACTTCACATCGAGTTATCCAGTTTATCTATAGCCGTCTCTAAATCGCTTTCAGCGTGGGCTTTTGCTTCGTATTGCTTTACAAAATATGTCAAAGTTTTACATTACTAAGAAATATACCTTAGAACCTTACATCGATAACATATACTAAGCGTCATATAAGATTGCCAGCAAAAAAATATTCAAAATTTTACTATCTTACTGCGGTCGTTTGGTCTAAATAGTTGACAAATCTCCGAGAAGATGATATTATAATGACTTGAGTTTTACAATGAAATATTACGTTGATCGGTTGTATAATTAGCAAGTGCGTTTGGCAGCGCTGGGTGTGCCCGGACGGTGAGACGTGCGCTCGGCTGTTGTCGCGCTGGAGCTCGAGCGGCGCGGCGGCGCTGTGCGGCGCGCTGGTGCAGCCCGCCCGCGAACACGTCGCCGGCTGGCGCACGCTCTACATCGCCCTGTTGCACGCCAACCTACCCAAACCCGCTGTCTTCAGCTACTTGTCCAAGGTAGTAATTTTTTATTTTTGTTGCCTATATAAGGTACTTCTTAAATAGGTGATCATATTTCAATACAGCCTTTAGTACTTCTAAACACAGATATTCAGCTAAATAACGTTTTTCTGCATTAAAAAAATAAAATAAAAAAGTAATCCACTTTTAACGTAAGAGTAAGAGGTTATTTACCTTCTTACTCTGTGGGTGTGCATCAGAGAGAAGAAGAGAGGAAATGCTCTTACGTACTGCCGGGCCGTGTGGACTGGCCCGAATGTGGGACTCGCCGGATAGAACCGACCATACCCACTAAATTCCCTGCGTCCGCCCCACTGTGCCGTGGTGGTGAGAAGGTGGGAACGCTTGCGCACACGTCCACCAACCCGCCAGCACCTGCCGGCCTTGCCGGAATTCTTCGGGACTGGGGCCATCATGGCCCCAACAGACGGGTAAGAAGCGCGCGGCTTTACGGCACCGCACGCACCTCCTCGAGGCCTTTCGGGGCAGAGCCCCGGCCTCGATCACGAGGGACGAAGCAAGGCCTGGTAGGCCCGCCGTCGCACCCCCGTGCGTCTCCGGCGGATCGGGTCGGGGTTGGCCGTATCACGTCCTCGTAGAAGGAGAAGACGGCCGTCCACGATTTCTCGCTCTCAACCATGGCTTTCACGACGGTCGGAAGCGAGTGATCAGCCCCGATAGCATCGCGCAGGACACGCCGCTGCACTGCCCACGAGGGGCACCCCTCGAGAATGTGCTGCGCCGTGTCCTCGCTGCCCGCACAGTGGTGGCAATCGGTCGTCGGCTCACGTCGGGCGATTTGGCACAGGGACATTCCGAAGCAACCGTGCCCGGAAAGCACGTGGTCAGCCAGAACGTGAGCCGCCCGTACCGCCTGTCCAGCCAGGTTTGGAGATCCGGTCGGACAGCCTTAACAGTTCGGCGACCGGCCGTAGGTTCGGCCAGCCGCTCCGTACACTTTCGGACGGTTAACCGTCGAGCTTGGGACTTCCGAGTGCATAGGTACCTACGTCGACTCATTACAGTCGGTTAACAGCCATAACAGTTATTATTTATATAGCCATTAGGGTTATTACGAGGGAACATTAAAGAGATACAACACTTTGTATTATATTTTGTACATTATAAACAAAAATTGGAATTAGTTATATTTTTTAAAATCCTATTTGTAATCAATATCGATATAATTTAACACCTTAATAACTTGAGCTACAGGCATTTACGATAACTACTATAATCCTTCTATTGTGATGTTATGTGTGGCATATTTAAAAAAAATCTTCTTTTAATCATATATCAAAAAAAGTCTTTAAACTTTTTCTATTTTGCATCTAAATAATAATCAAAGAGTGATAAATAACATCATATTTTTATGTAGCCCCAATAATTGTAATCAACGCCTAAATAGCTTCAGCCGAAGAAATAAAATTTTACTAAAAAATGAGACATAATTCAACACCTGGACAACTTTAGCTACAGGTATTTATGATAGCCACTATAATCCTTCTATTGTGATGTTATGTGTGGTATATTTAAACAAGATAAAATTAAAAATTTCAAAAACCCCCGACACATCCTCAGACCGCCATTCTGCTACATATGCATCATTTTAAGAGTAAACGTGAAAGAACCTTATGATTTTCGAAAGGAGATCTTGCAGTTTTAGGTTAAGGTTATCCCGGTTCGTTACTCAATGAGCTTGCGTTTTTTTATTGCAAAGCTCCCATAGCCTCCAGCTCCACTATGTTATCCTGGAAATCATTTTGATTCAGAGTGTATGTAAAAATATAACAAATGAGACCACACTCAATGGGCTTATTTTGTTTAGGGCAGGAGTTCCATGGCCACTTTCTAGTTCAATTATCAAACCCTGCAAATCTCCTAATAGTCAAATCAAATGATATCAGCCCAATCTCCAATGGCAACCTTTCAGTTCCATCTTTATTATATCTTAGAGAATATCCGACATCTAAGTATTTGCCCAAATAAACCGAATTAGCCAACATTCGATGGGTTTATTTAGATTAACTTGTGGCCCGTACCGCTGGAGGGTCGAAGTGATGGAACCAGCGGGCCAGCTGCTTGTCAGGTGACGTCATTACAGTGGAGGTTGATGACGTCACACAAAGACAAGGAAGGGAAAAGGAAGATCTTCCCAGTCAGGCAAGGTGTACTGCCTGAGGACCGAAGTCCATTTGAGAAACGTTGAAACTTGTATATAGTGTTACAAGATAAATAATTGTAATATCGCGATTCAGGATTTTATTTTGAATTTCATTCTTTCCATTTGTTATTGATTTTTGTCCATTTTTTATTATTTTTTCTTGTAGCGTTTGTGATTGTTTTGAGCCGCTACAAGCTTAATAGCTTTAATGGACTTCTTCCAGCTCTATCATCCGACACTAGAAAACATCCTGTTCAAAAATCCTTAAAAGAACGAATCAAACGAGACTAAAATCAATGGTGTTGCTCAATTTACATTCATTCGTTCGTTTCGTTTCCATGATCTTCTCTCATTTTATCGTGAGAACCTGTAAATCATCTAACACCAGATTATTTGTCAAAGCCGAACAAATAAGTACAAACGCGATGTGTTTATCCCGTTTAGTTTAAAAGATTCTGTAGCCATCTTCCATTTTCATTTTTAAAATCATTCAGTACCAAATAGTACACCAAAACAAACCTAATTAGCCCATACTCGATGAGTTAATCTGGTTTAGCGAGATATCATAGAGTTCTTCCAGTTTTATGTTTAGAAACTGGAAGCCATTCTGTTCCAAAGTCCTTATTAGAACAAACCAAATAAGTCCCCAATCGTGGCGTTGCTCAATCTATACATATAATAAAATAGTAGGAAAGTCAAAACATAAAATATTTTTTTTAAAAGAATACTTGGGGTGTGATCTACAATCGCTATCGAAGCCAAAAATATAGTTTTTAGAATTTTTGTCTGTTTGTCTGTATGTATGTCCGGGGTAAACTCAAAAAGTGCTGCATGGATTTACTTCAAATTTTGCATAAATATTACTAACAGGTCGGGTCAACATATAGGCTTCATATTATCACGCTATCACCCACGGGGGAGGAGCAATGCGGAGTAAACGAAGTCCGCGCGGACGAAGTCGCTGGCAAAAGTTAGTTTAAAATAAAAGTTCCCATAACCTCCATCCTGCTTTATCATTGGACCACAGAAATAATCTAGCACTAGGTTAACTCTCAAAATAGAAAAAAGCTCGATGGGTTTATCTTGTTTAGTTCAAAGGTTCCCATAGCCATCTTCAATTTCCATTATTAAATTTAAAAAAAAAACATCTAGAACCATACAATATGCCAAAACAAACCGAAATAAACCACAGTCAATTGTTTTTTTCTCATTTTCGCATGAACTTTTCCTACTCTATCATCTGAACCCGAAAGCCATCCTGCTCCAAAGACTTCTTCCTTCCTACTTCCACCATCAGGATGTTTTGTTAAAACACAACAAAGGATTCCAAACTCGATAGGTTTATCTTGTTTAATTTGGAAGTTCCCATGACTTCTCCCCGTGTTGGTTCGGGGCTCCTTTGGAGAATAGACTAACTACCATGATGCCAGGCCGATCGTAAAAGTCGACAGATTGGCTATGCAAGTCACTACCATCGTGACTACTAGGTAGTAGATTTCTGCATAGTCTCGCCCGGGTCTGGTACCACCGCCTCACCTATTCCTGCTGCAATAGCGGCAGTGCTTGTCACTGTCATGTTCCGGTTTGGAGGGTAAGGTAGCCGGTAAACTTATAATAATAATAATAATAATATTTATTTGCCTAAAATGTGTGTACAATAATAGGTTATGCATGTGGCATTAGACTTCGCCGCAAGATAGCAACGCAACATTAACATCTTTAGTGTCTATAGGCGATAGTTGACTCTTACCATCAGAGACCCATCTGCTTGTTTGCTATCTTATGATATAAAAAAAAGACTACTTTCTAATTTCATCAGCAGATACCATATATATAGAAATCGTCCAGCACCAAACTGTTTGCAAAAACAAACCGAATTTGTTCCCCACTTGATGGGTTAACCTAGTTTAGCTTAGGAGTTCTCGAGTACATCTTCCAACTCTATCATCAGGCACTAAAAGCCATTCCGCTTTAAAGTCCTTATAATAACGATACAAACGACTCCCAAAGTCAATGGTGTTGCTCTATTTTATCCCAAAGTTCCCATAACGCACTTTCAGCTCCATCATGAGACCCTGAAAATCGTCTAGCACTAGAGTGTTTTTCCAAACAAAACAAATGAGTCCAATTTCTATTATTTAAAAAAAAAAAAAAACTATTAGTTTATTTAATTTAATTTTAGGAGCTCTCATGGTTACCGTATACTTAAGCTACTATAATCGTTCTATTGTGATGTTATGTGTGGCATTTTTAAAAAAATTGTTTATAATGTACAAAATATAATACAATGTGTTGTATCTCAAATAAATAATATTTAATTTTGATGATTTTTTTACTGTAATACGAGTAGTAGACAACGCTAGATATAGCGTGCACATCAACCAACATATTACCACAAATTACATGTTAAGTATAATATTTAACCAATTGCTATCTTGACTATTTGCTATTTTGACGGTTTTTCAGTCATTTGACCAATTGCGATTTTGAACGAACGCGACGAAACGATTCAAGAGACTTTTTATATTTACGAATACATTTTTGTCTCAACGCTTTACGCCTTTCTGCATATATTAATCCATTTTTAACATAGAGTGAGAGATTATTTACCTTCTTACTCTGTTGGGGTGCGTCAGAGCGAGTGCGCAGGTACCTACGTCAATTCACTATAGGCTAACAGCAATAACGGTTATTATTTACCAATGGCTATTACGAAGGAACATTAAGGACGAGAGATTAAAAAATATATATTTAAAAAATTTGTGTTGAAATATGATCACCTATTTTAAAGGACCGTGTATAAGTTAAATTATATATTTGTATATTTTCTATTGATTTAGGAATTGTAATATTATAATTTGTCCTTGACCGTGTACTTTAACAGGGAAGGCAGAATAAACGTATACAGACCAGATTTATCAAAAACATGGATGATCTTTCGGGTCATCTCCAGCGACGCACTAAATGATATTAAATAATAAAATAATATGAGTAACCGCAAACAATGTAGCATGTAAACGCAAAGCGTGCGAACGTAGTAATTTTTTTTTAAATTTGGAGTCTTAGATGTATTGGTTATAATCAGGACTATACGACCTTTTCTTATTTCAAAAACAAAAAAAAAAGATTGAATCCCACATATAAATATATGTATTTGAGGCGTGCACTTTTGGATATTCCTAATTAAATTTAAGTTTTTATTAAAGAAGCGCCAAAAATTTATTATAGTCTCAAAGTAAGAGATAATCGATGTTTATAGATGTCAAATATCCGTTGACGTTATATTTTTGCAGAAAGATGCATACACTGACGTAGTGCTCGGTTATTTTTTAAGTACAATAAATTGTTCTATGTTAATCCAGATAATTATCTGTGTTAATTTTGATTTCATCCAGTTCGACATGTCTTACTGGTCGGACCAAGTAGATTCTAGTCAACGACTCGAGGTGTTGGAAGCGTTGGTGAATGCAGCTCAGCGCTGGGGACCGAATCCCGACGCGGAACACCAGATGTTGATAGAGGTACTTTATTATTTAGTTTATACATTTTAATACATATTATATCTTTTCATCCGACTTGTTTTATAAACTTCACTTGCTCGGTCAATAAGATTTTTTACGACCCGCTTCTATATACCATGATACCTACACAGTATTTGCACAGAATACTTAGAGACTACCAGAAGTCAATGTTACATACAAGTATTATTCGAGCATAGCACACATAGATACCTCTCAGGGACGCGATATCTCGGACTGGTGCGGAACAAACTGTGCCGAACCATTCCGAGATATCGCGTCCGTGAGAGGTGTCTATGTGTGCGTTGCTCGAATATCACATGTATGTAGATTGACTACTGTTAGTCTCCAGTATACTGTGGTATTTGCGCGAAAGGTCACATAGAGAACTTAATCATTTTAATAATATATTGGTAATCTCTAAGTATAAAATATATTTTTAACATCTACACGCTTTGTGTCCTCTGATTACCCTACCATGGGTAAATTAAGTCACTTATTTTAGTCTATGTTATTGTAGGTATAATAACATTTTATATTTGGTGTGTTTATTAGTTATAGCCCTATATGTATGTTATATATTGTATATTTATATAACATTATTATCGTATATTATAATTACTTATTTAATTATAATAAGTATGGTTACCTATCTGTAATAGTATAACTATTACTAATTTCGACTCGTATAATATATATTAATTAATACACTTCTATTGTTTCACAATCAGGCAATGGGCCTGACCACCGACCACACAGTCTATAGACGGCTAATGTTTGATTTTTCGTATTGAATTCATTCTGATAATTAGCGGAGGTATATCGAAGCGGGGCTACAATGCCGTGATTGGCTAACTCAAGGCCACAGTGAAAGATAGAGCATCTGATTGGTCGACACTGATTACTCACTCAATTCTCTTTGGCGCGTGGACATTTACATCGGAACTATAAACCAGATGTGTTGACAGAAGCCATTCGTCTGTTATTAGGTGTCTATGGGCTGTGTGGTCGGTGAATTTGACAAATGTTTTTTACTTTATATGTCAAATAAATCTACAAAAAATTACGATATTTTTATGTCACAAGATAGCAATAAAGCAGGTGGGTTTCGAGAAAGGAAGAAGCAACCGTCGCTTATAGCACAGAATACTGGAGACTAAGAGAAGTCAATGTACATACAAGGAATATTCGAGCAACGCACACATAGACACCTCTCACGGACGCGATATCACGGAATGGCTCGTGACAGTTTGTTCCGCGCCAGTCCGAGATATCGCGTCCATGAGATGTGTATATGTGTGCTATGCTCGAATATAACTTGTATGTACATTGACTTGTGTTAGTCTCTAAAGTGTTCTGTGCCTACAGCCACCGCAAATGTTAGTGGTGCGTTGGTATCCGTGTAGCGGGCTGGTAAGAGCAGTTGCGTGTGTGTGCAGCTGGCGGGCATGCACTGCGCGGGCGTGTGTGGCGGCGCGGAGGTGGCGGGCCACACGTGCGGCGTGTCGCGCGCCTGCGCCGCCCGCACTGTGGCGCCCGCCTTCGCCGCACACCTCGCCAGACTCGCCGAGGCACGGGCATCGCACCTCAGCTTCGATCAGGTAACATTGTTGACCACCATATCCTTTGCGATGTAACCAAAAATTATCGACTGCTGTATATCACAATCTTTAACTACAGTGTTTAGGGTGTCTGAGGAAGCTTGATCTATTTGATTTTTTTTTTTGAAAGCACAAAGGGAATCGACCACTTTGTATGGACTGTTCGGCTACATGTGACCATTAACTCAGCTATTTATTAACTAGTATTTTGTATGCTTGATATCTAAACAAAATTATTTATAATAAAGAAATAACAGGAAAATGTAAAAATATGTCATATTCAGCATGGTAAAAGTTGTAGTCTTGGTGCGGCAGAAGTGTATTTATTTATAATTATCAACATGCTAAAAACAAATTCTTCTATTATGATGTCAATTATTTACATTTATAATATGATACACATGTTGTATTATGTTTAATGTTTATATATTGAAGCATATCATAATATCATGAGATTTTAACACAAAATCAAACAAAGTTATTATGTTCTAAAATAAAACTCACATAAGGAATTGTAATGGTTTTATAAATCATCTTAGATTATTAATATACTTTATAAGAACTAGGCAGGGGGCTGTATATAATTATCATGCCTTGTCCAAACAAGATACCAGATAATGGTCATTACGTGAGCAACCTACATTCTTCCTACACATGATAATTGCAACAATATTGTAATAAAACATTTCTGTCTAATATATCATTATTATATAAAATACAAATATATATTATGGCTTATGTGGTTGCTTTGTATTATTCCCCTTGAGAATGTGCAATTGCCTATATGCTTATTTCTTCAAGTAGGTTGCTGGCTCGATCTACATATCTCTCTAATACAGGAACCATAATTCCTGAACCTGTACTGGATTTGCTGGGACTCCAGAAACGGGTATTCTATTTACAGGGAGCCAACATAGATAGCAAATGTGATCTGTTTCATGGATCTGTAACAATGTGAATTTTCATCAGATAAAATTCATTAAAAATATAATTATTAACTTTTAAAATGTGAGACATGTTTGTGTGTAATCAAACTAATACCTAGATAGTTGGTAATTACTCGGAACTAGCAGTAAGTATTTACTTGGAATATCTTTATTAACAAACCTATACTTTTATAGTCCCCATGATCTTTATAGACATTACTAACTGCACATTTATTTCCATTTTATTGGTATTTTTGAACATGTACAAACAAACAAACTCAAATTATTAATGCTATCTCAATAGTTGACTTCAGCTCTTTACTATGAAGCTAAGGGTCTTTGTTTAAAATAACAGTTGGATAAAATATATTTGTGTGTGTGAAAGAGTTCTATTAAATATATAATTATCCTATATATTTAGTACACATAGTACAAGGTATGTTTAGGTGAATGTGTCAAGATTATTATTAATTTACCTGACAAGGTGATATCCATTCATTAATCACAATTCTTATGTGTATTGTTCTTGGTGTAATTGCATTGAGAACATGATTTCTACTGAGTAATATTGACATACAATTCCCACACAACTGTCGAGGATGTTCTTCACTTGGGCTGGATTTTAGAATTGTTGAGTTGTGAAGTACCAACATCCAGTAAAATTGACAGACTGCACTTTGATTTGTCACCTGCAAAGTGAACATATACTGCTTATCACACTTATATTATATTATATATAAGCACAATATTACAAGATCTTCGCCCTGTTATACTAAAATAATGTAATCTTAATAAAAATTGCCTTACCACATGATGAGCAATCCATAGATAATTATCGAACTACGAGAACCTCCAGATTTCGTCTCCTGCGATGCAAAACATCAATGCCATCAATTGTTAGTCGAATTAACAGAAGGCGCAGACACAGTTGAATCCAAATCCAATAACATGCCCAGGTGCGATTGGTCGGTGGGTTTAGTGTTTAAAATAACGCCGGGGTCAAAATTACAAATAGATTACAAGTCCAAAAGTAAAAACTGTTCATCATTTGCAGCGGTTGATAACTAACAATTCAAAACGACAAAAAAAAGAACCGGAAAATAATTTACATTAACCGAATACTAGATCGCAAATTGAAAATAAGCTATTGTTATTTGTTGTTTCGTGTTTGTTTCGTGTTTACTGTTTATTTGTTCCTTTAATGTCAATTTTTGACACATGCTTATTAGTGTAGCGGTGGGTGAATATGACATCTAACGAAATCATTCGATTAATTTTTATAATCTCTCGTCTCGGGATGTTTCGATTGGACAAATACGTTCGTAGTTGTTAATTTAGTTAAGAATCGTAATTCGCGAATGAGATCGATATAAATTGAAACCGGCTAGCAAACTAATAGTGTGAATGATAAGATATTTAAAACAGACATATAAATTAAACAAATCACTAAATTCACTAGATAGTAAGGTTAATGGAGCTTGATTCTTTTTGTTAAAGAAGTAAAAATCTAAGAAAAAATATATTTTCATATTATAATCATTTGTTTTTATGTTTTTTATTTGTTTTTCTATGTATTTTTACGAAACTAAAATATGTAAACTTAATGTTACCACTATATCTATAATGCGTCAAAACTCATACCACTAGAACAAAAAAGATCTGTTCCATGTAACATCCAAAAAATGACTTGGGCTCCCGATTACCGAATCTGTTAATAGACTATCAATGTTAATATTAGTGAAGTCATTCGATTATACCAGCCATCTCAAATTGAATGTCCTAGATTGCAAAAACAATCGATTTGTACAAATAATCAGATACTACTTTATCAACTAGGAAATAGTGCTTCAGTCATTTTGTCTAAAAGAGATGATAATCAATTACATTAAAAAAGTACTTTTACTGCCTATAACGTGCAAAATCTATATTTTCGTTTATTAAATAAACTCGTTATTTTCACGATTGTATTTTATTAGTTTAGTATTTGTTAGTTATTTATGTTTTATCTATAAACACAAGTCTGTAAATAAAAGCAGAATATACAAGAAAACAAGAAAAGAAACAAATATGCATGTTTAGGTATGTTATGTACGATATTATAATCGACACCAATGCGAATCGATTATATGTTAAAATCGATTAAATTCTACAATCAACGTGGCACAGACCTATGCCGCAATGGGACTTTAGAATTGAAAAATTAACGTTAATCACTTTTATTTTATTTTCTAATTAAGTTTAAATTCCAGTTCTTAAAATAGTACCATCGTGTTTTAAAAATAAAATAATGATTTTTGGTAAAAATGGTTTTAAAAAAAACACATGGTCACCATATAGCCTGTAATGGACAATACCCTTTATCAATTTTACTAACCATCTTGTTCACTCGAAATGTAGGCTTCTGGAAGCTTCACTTCTATCATGTTTGAACTGACAGTCACTTATTTTTAGTAACGTTGGCGTGGCGGAAATTTTGGCGTTCTGATAGTAGTTATGCCGCTTGTCTTCCTTATTTCCCAGACATTCGGTGAGTTTGTTCCATTCCTTA
This sequence comes from Apodemia mormo, assembly GCA_036924255.1. Classification (NCBI taxonomy): domain Eukaryota; kingdom Metazoa; phylum Arthropoda; class Insecta; order Lepidoptera; family Riodinidae; genus Apodemia; species Apodemia mormo. The sequence goes on from JAUPFN010000011.1 coordinate 5,505,754, forward strand.
CTTTTTAACTTCCCACTACGTATGTAGATAAGGAATATAAATATAAAAATAGGATAAGGAAATTAATTGATTTTGCCCCGATTTTCGAAAATCTAGTTTTCACCAGATGTCCACGTTTTGAGGTCCTAGGAACCTTTTCCGACACCGACCACACAGCCTATAGACAGCTAATGTTTGATTTTCCGTATTGAATGCATTCTGGCAACTAGCTGAGGTAAGACGAAGTGGGGTTGCAACGCCGTAATTGGCTAACTCAAGGCCACAGTGAAAGATAGTAATGTACAGAGCATCTGATTGGTCGACACTGATTACCCAATCACTACTCATTGGCGCGTGGACATTTACATCGGAACTATAAGTCAGATGTGTTGACACAAGTCATTCGCCTATTATTAGATGTTAATATGTGTGTGTATGTGTGTGTGTGTATGTAAACATCTCATAACTTTTGAACGGCTGGACCGATCGAAAGGCGGTTGATAGCATTCGATTAGATTCCGCTTAACTTAGACTTTCTGAAAATTTTAACCGATTCGGTCCAGATATTGAAAAATTTTGAAAAAATACCGTAAAAAATTTTGGCGAAACAGTATTTTTTTTAATATAACTTTCAGATTTAAGTACCGATTGAGTAAAAAAACTAATTAGCTCTATTCCTAGTAGTCTAATACATAAATTGCATCAAAATCGGTTTATCCTTTTGGGAGTAATCCTTGACGAAAATTTTGAATTTTTTGGATTTCTTGGTATACTACGATATTTTACTAGTAGTAGTAAAAAAACTATGTCAAATGCCGTTTCAAAAATCAAAATCGAATCTATTTCTCAAAACTTATAGCTTTTTAAATATTAAAATTACGTTGTTTTTAGCAAACTTACTTAAATTTTTTTAATAACTTTCAAATTAATTCACCGATTGATTTAAAAATTTTATCAGCTTTTCTCCTTTAAAAACTGCGTAAAAAACCGTTAATTTAATTAAAATCGGTCAATTTGTTTGGGATTTATCAAGGAACAAAATTAAAAATAAAATGTTTTTGACATTGCATCGAAATTTTTCAACTTATCAGTTATTTAGCTAAAGCAATATTTTTTTATATTTTTAACAAAATAGATATTTTAACTGAAAAAACTATGCTTATATTTTTTATAATACCTTAATTTAGTGGGAAGTTTCAGAGATGGCCCGTAGGGTCAACCGTTTACACTTTTTTTATTTCAGTGGCATTGCAAAAGTCGCTTGTAGAAATTCGAGATTGAGAGAGAAAGGGAGAAATTGTAACTTACAAATTAAATTACCTACTAGATGTATGCCAAATTTAACCTGTGCAGTAGTTATAATAGGAACAATGTAAATATAAATAAATAAATATATATTCACGGGACAAATTACACTTCCTGATCTAACCCCAAAGTAAACAAATTATTTGCTTGGTTATGGGTGTTAGTCAACAATACTAATAAATAAATATATATATATATATATAAATCTATATTAATATTATAAATGCGAAAGTTTGGATGTATGGATGGATGTTTGTTACTCAATCACGCAAAAACTACCGAATGGATTTGAATGAAATTTGGCGCACAGATAGATGGTGACCTGGAATAGCACATAGGCTACTTTTTATCCCGGAACAATTAGACGATCCCGCGGGATTCACCAAAAACTTATAATGCAGCGGGCTGCACGCTGCGGCTAGTACTAGAATATATTTAATAAACACCCAAACCCGGAAATACAAACATTTATGCTCATCACACAAATGCTTGTCCCCGTCGGGGATCGAACCCGAGCCCCGTCGATCGCGTAGTCAAGGTTAACCACTCGACCAACAGGGCGGTCAATGATGTTACTTATAAATCAAGCACTACAATTTCGCAGCTTGGTCATCTGCTCCGTGACTTGGGTGTGATTTGGTGGGAGGCGCGGACAAAAACATCAAACTTCTCTTACGCCGCTTACTCACAACACTTTGCCGATTTGCTGCGCTCTCTGCAGCGGGCTTTCATCGCTGCTGCCGTACATCTTACGTATGCACCAGATAAAAGTAATTATAAGTACTATTCTTTTTTCCTCATAGTAAAATCAATATTAGAACCTATAAATTAAGAGAAAAATAAAAAAAGGTTTAATTTCTTCTTTATAATTATTATGGTGCGTGAAAACATTAGTTAGTAGGATTGCTAAAAATGTAAAGATTTGGAATATTAGTTCAATTTGTTTTTGTGTTACTCTTGGGTCATATTGATTTCTATCAGACTGCTAAAAATATGGCCACATATTAAATTTGAGTTTAAAATTTAGGTTTTATTTAAATTTTTCAGATCGGCTAACAGCGGGATGATTATGTAACCAAGATTTTGAAAAAAAATTGTACCTACTGATTTTTGCTTATTTCATAACTGATAGATACATTTGTTATTATGCATGGTAATACTTATTCTTAAACTGTAACTGTAATTGTCGAGTAGAAATCTCGATAAGTCTTGATTAGCGTTGTTGAATAAAACTCAATCGAACCTCGTAGCTGCTCCAATTCAAAATATATACTATATACGAATTCTTTAAGCGCCGCAATTACTTCAAAATGGCGGCACTTTCTTCTCCATCCTTCGCGAAGCATTGTAGTCCGCACACATTTTAGATGTTGGTGATAGTTATGTAGCCATAACACCAAACTGTATCTCCCAATTTTGTTATCATCAGTTTTTTGAACAGTCCTTTGCTATGAAAGCAAATTTAAACACGTATTTACGTCAAATAAGAGCAAGACGGGCTATAGTTGTACTAGAGGTAATAAGTCCGTAGTCTTCTCACAAGGTCATTGGGTTACCTTTGGTGGTATTGGTATTTAGATAGGTCATTAAAGAAGTATCAAATGGCAAACTTAGGGATTGGTTGGAAAAAGATATCACCCGGATTCTTCACGACACCCCGTGTCGTCAAATCAACCCTGCCACGTGAGACCCACGGGGTAAGCGTGACGGGGAAATCCGCGAACGTGGCGGCGACTTTATCAAGTGATACCTTTGGGTTTCAGGGATGAAGGTGGTATGTCCCGTGGATAGGGTTTTTAATCTATGGACGTTGCTCGCCATGGTGCCAGGTCCCTGATGTGTTGATGCTCTGGCACTTCGGCTCTCTGAAACATTTTCGATGTTAGTTTGTTAATGAACACGGCGACTGATTCCGTTTCCAGGTCTCTTGCTATCACCGAGTTCTTGATATAGCGAGGTGCTGCGAGGATTTTCCTTAGGGTCTTATTGTGCTGGGCTCCTATGTGCTGTCTTCTAGTGCTGCTAGTTAGGTGGTACTAGATAGGTGCTGCGTATGTTAGGCGTGGACATATATACGTCTTGTACACCGCTAGCTTCTGCCTGGTTGGTAGCTTTGATATTAGCACCGGATGTAGTTGGGTTGCTGCCTTGGCTCACGACGTGTCTAACGTGACGACACATCGAGAGAGTACTGTCTATGTAGACTCCGATATATTTACAGATCTTCCTCCACTCTTCTCTTATCTCTTCTCTTCTTCACAGCCTGCGTTTTGCCAACGTCCACTGACAACTTCCATATGGCTAGCCAATCGATGAGCTTGTCGAGGGTGCGCTGCGTCTTCATCGCTGCGTGACTATCCCTGAGGGAGGAGGCGGCGTCGTCCAGCTCCAGGGTGATGTCATCTAGCGCTGGTATATCAACGGTGTAGCAGCTATACAGGGAGAGTGATAAGCAACTACCCTGAGCTACCTCCACTTTTATAGGGTATTCCTGACAGAGGGTTCCGTCCACCACTACTCTGAACCTTCTATCTTCTAGGAATGGTTGATCACTCCAACGATCCTTCTGGGCAGTCTGTGCTTTGCTAGCTTGAATTGCTATTAAGCTCCCGCAGACATCCCGGCCTGCTCGCCGGGATGCCAAACTCTGTCGAAAGCCTTTTCCATATCAATAAACACTGCTATAGTACTCTCCTTATTTGTTGATCGCGCCTGTGAGGGTGTGGATTACTCTGGCCAGCTGTTGGGTCGTGCTGTGCTCTGTGCGAAACCCAAGCTGTTCCCTTCGTGGAGTGAAGTGGTGGTTAATGTGCTGCAGTAAAAGCTGCTCGAACACCTTAGAGATTGACGTAGCAAAGATATTGGCCTATAGCTGGATGGAATCAGGATATTTTTCCCCGCTTTTGGCAGGTATATCAACAGATGTCATCTAGCGCTGGTATAACTGATATCAGCAGCTATACAGGGAGGGTGATAAGCAACTACCCTGAGTTACCTTCACTTTTATAGGGTATTCCTGAGATAGTGTTCCATCCACCAACGCGTGTTTTGGAGTGGTGATGGAGTCCTCGTCATTAGTTATTGGGTGTTCAAAGTAATCTCTAAGGTATTCTTCGATTTCTTCCGTGCTGTCAGAAAGGCTCGCTGAGTTCGGCTAAACTTGTTCGGCAAGGTATTCGCCAAATATCTCCGCCCAGTCTGCTGAGTGATATCTTAAGGTGCCATCGCGGTGGCTGAGAGGTCTGGTGGGGTTTTTAGCCTGTGATAGCTGCGGCATAATCAGGTGTAAAGAAGTCCACTCGTCGTTGGCTTCTTGAATTATTTCCTCCTATTTCGCAGCAGAGTACTTGGATAGTTCCTCTTTCACTCTGTGAAGTTGTTCAACTGTGTCTTCATGTACGAACATCTTGTTATTTGCCATCTTTTCTTCCGCATATCTCTTTTCTTTTATGAGTTTGGCTGAGTAGGATGGCAGGCTTTGAATTAAGCACTTCTGTGTGTTGGTTTTGGTGGCTGACGCAGGGGCTTCAATGGTCTTCGCTGTTAGATTCGCTAGATAATCAACATCTTCGGCCTGTATGATAGGTCGTGAGATCGTTGACTTCCCCAGCTCCCGGTGGAAGATCTCCTAGTCTATGGTCTTTCGTGGCGTAGGTGGGTGGGATCGCACCGGCTCGCTTGTTAGGGTGATCACAATAGGCTGATGGTCAGAGTGCGTGTTGTAGTCCAGGACTGCTTGGGTAATTAGGCTTAGGTTGATATCTTTTAGTAGAGCGAAGTCGATCACGTCTGGGCGATGACTAACCACATTCGGTAGTTAGTGGGTGTCTCCGGTCCATGTGTCGTTATGTGATTTATATCGCAGAATCACTCAAGTCTCCTCTCCTCGCCGCTTGTGAAATTGCAAGTCCAATCCCCAGTGGCAAGGACAGGATCTGGGTTGTCCATGATTTTTCTCACTTCAACTATGTTTAATCGCCCTCCTGGTCTGTAGATGGCCATATCAACGCCCAGTGCTGACATTTTTTTGAGTTAAATCTGCTGCTGGTTGATAAATTAAGTTTCTCCTTATACCACGGTAGTATTTGTTAGTAGACTTCTCGTCTCGCCGGTACGTGATCCAGCCCGATATTGTGAGACTATCCTGCCAGGTGCAGCATAGTCTCTCTGATAAGTGCCACATCTATGTTTTGCTCACGTAAAATTAGTTTTAGTAGCGTGGTGTTGTTCCTCAGGCCACGGGCATAGGTAACTAAATAAGTGAATATATTGCAGTCAGTATGTACGCGTGGTCGAGCGTGCGCGAGTCGTGGGCGGCGTGGGTGTTGCCGCACGCGCTGCCGCCGCTGCTGCCCTCCATCGGCGACGGCGAGCGGTACACGCACATGCTCAACTGCTTCGTCGACACCATCCTCCAGATAATGCGGGACTGTCCGGGTATGATCTTAATACATGCATTATTGTATGTACCTGTGTTTAACAATAAAGGAACCTAAGTCAATTATTCAATAGACACAGCTAATATGTAACGAGATATTTAGATTTATTTATGATTACCTTCTGCGTCTAGAAACGATTTAATAGGTTTCAAAATTTGAGAAAACGATAGATTTGTTTAATTTGTTACACAATGTAAGAAATAGTTCTTATATACATTCAACGTTTATATGAAGAAGTTTAGAAAATTAAAATTTATATAAAATATAGTCTAATTTTGACCGATATAATACTATGCTAGCAGCACGCTGTGATGGCCGTTCACTGTGATTGTGAAACAGATTAGACCTGGCTTTGGGTTTCAGATATTGATACCATATTACTGTTTACCCTTGCTCGTGAATTTATACTCTTGTTTACGCGTTTAGTTGTGGATTTCGTTGATATGGCCGAACGTATACAAAAAACTGTTTTAAACAGTCAGATACGTGAGTTTGTTATACGACTTCGTAACTATTTTGAACTTGAGTCTTATATTACCTAAGTAAACATTTATATTTTCGTTTTTTTTAACTTTTTATTGAGCAATTATATGCCATACTAGTTACAAATACAAAATCTTATAAATTCTATTCACATTTGGTTATATTGTTTTCGATAGTAAATAGACATTGACATCACTATTATAATGTGTCAATTCAGCCCTCATAGCGTGTCTTTAATAATAATAATAATAATTTTATTTGCTAGAATAAGGTGTACGAGGTTATCAGATACATTTACATACTAATGATATATTTTATTTTTACATACAATGACATATTAATGATTTTTAAGACTTTGTACATACCTATACTTTTTATGTATATTGACATTTTAATTTTACTTATTTTCCGACATAAACTTAAATAAATTCATATTACATACCTACATAATTTTAATTTAAATTATGAAATAATGTATATATCTCTAACTAAATGTCTCTAACATCTGTAGTATTCTTCCCCCTAATTCAGGGAACTATTTAATCGCTGCAACTTTGTCATACCTTCCATATTTCTAAATATAACTATCTACTTTCATTTACATGTTGCTGTTGGGTGTTGATAAGTTGTATTTATAAACAAACAAGATATTTGTGCATTGGGTACATAGTAATGTATTTTTGGGATGATGTGTCCAATTAAGTATATTTTAATTTGTTTTTTTATTTTGTTATTTGTATTATGATATTGTATTGTTTTTTTTTTTAATTTTCTTTATTTTGCATAAACTATTAATTACTGACATATTTCCAGTGTAAAAATTTTACCTACGAAATAAAGACATTTTGAATTTTTTGAATTAAAGTATAGTTCTACTTATTCTACCTTACCTATACTACCTTACTTTAGTATAAATAATTTGATCAAATCGTATATAGAAAACGGTCATATGAAATTACAACTAGGGCATTACGCTGTATCTAAACGCCTTACTCTAGGCTGCCCACAGGGATCAGTACTTTCTCTCGATTTATTCTCATCAGCCTTTCCGGAAGGATGCTTGCTTTTAGGTTATGCAGACGACGTTGCTTTAATAATACAAGCTAACACACGAACACAGATAGAGTCGCTGACTTATACTACGCTTAACTTGATAATCGACTAAGGCTTGAGAAATCATTTAAGCTTTACGAGGCGCAAAGCTTAAATGATTTCTCAAGCCCTAGTTAATAAAACGCTTACCTAATATTAAAAGGTTCACCTATCATCTCCTAGTATAAAAATAAATAATAGCACAATAAATAGAAAAGAATCCGTAACATATATCAAACCTAAATATGTTGTAGAGAAAAATTACACTTTTATAAATCATATTAACTATATCGGTGAAAAGGCTAAACGGAATTTCTTATCCTTTGCCGGCTTATCTGCCTCGACATGAGATTTAACGTTAAGATAATTTATAACGCACCGTATTTAGGTTGTATTTGTTATGTTTGTTCAGCGAGGGCTGATAAAGTTACGAGTGGTGCGATCCGGCGCAAACTACTTCAAAATCAGTGTCTAACATTAATATTTCTATGCAAAGCATGTCGCGCTGTAGGCTCCGAAGCTTCACCCGTTTTATCAGGTTAGATTAGATTTAGAAATTCAGCATCGGGTTTTAATGTATTACAATTCTAGTAATTTTACCAACCCAGAATTTATCAACCCACAAGCTCAAACAAAAATACGTCGCCTCTTTAATCTTGTAATTAAGGTTACTAATGAATTAATTGAGGAATGGCAGTTGTGTTGGTGTTGTTCAACTAAAGGACGGCATTTATATTACTTTTTCCCATGCGTCCGTATTCGTTTAAGTAAAGTGTGGATAGAAATAGACCATTGTGTTACTCAGTTTCTTACTAGCCACGATAATTTTAAAGCTAAATTATTCTCGTTTAAATTAGTTCCTTCTCCTTTTTGCGAATGTTTTTCATTAAATTGTAAATATGAACAAACTGCACACCACATTCTTTGGGTGTGTAATTCTTGGCAATACGAACGTAGTCAAATGCTTGATAGTATCCAATGTATATCCGGTGTAATTTATTACTCCTACCTTGTTGGAACGCGGAAATTTTCGTGCCTTCAAGCGATTTTGTCATACTTACTACTAGAAGCAAAATTAAGTAGGTCATTTTGGTAAGTCTCTAATTTCCAAAATTTTCGTAGTGCAGTAGCAATCAGGTTTAATCTGATTGTAAAAGTCTCACTTCATACCACTTTTATGCTTTTAACATTTTGCTGTCTCCTGCTGAAAAGGGGGGGAAACAGGATGTACTTTCCTACTCCTCCTATATACTTCTGATTAATTTCGTTGCGGGTTCCAAGTCAACTTAGCTTTTCCCCAGGGCACCCTGAGCTCGCAACTCAGTGGGAATCAGGACGGTTGACGCTGTTGATTCTTATTTGCAGAAGTTACAGTGGTGGAACGAGAGGTGGGCCAATTGCCCTTAAAAAAAGTGATTTGATTATTTTATTGGTATTTTGTGCAGGTATCGGGCCGCCGCTGCTGCGGTGCGTGTGGGAGTGGGCGGTGGTGGCGCAGACGGGCGCGCTGGGCGGCGCGCAGGAGTGCCAGGTGCAGGCGGGCGCGCTGCGGCACGCGCTCGCCCGTCTGCCCTGGCACACGCCCTGGGCCAGCGCTGATTGTCTGCAGCTCGCCATGCAGGTTATTGTTATTTAAATATCTCCCCCTTCTTAACTTAACCTTGCTTAACTGTGGTCTTGAAACTATTTTATATTAATAAAAACGCCTATATATAGCCATTAATACTTAATATACTCTACGCAAAAAATATTTAAAATGTTATCATTGGTGCGCAATACATGTATTTTCTCAAACATGCGCGGAAATATTGTTACTTTTGAATAAAAAGCACGCGAAGTGTCCTATTAACACACAAAAAAATTTATTTTGCCCACGCGTTTTTTTAATGTGAAACAAAAACGTGGCGGCAATGTTGTATGAAAAGGGGTATTTAGAACTTTTATTTCCGATCGATATCTTGGTAATGACAAATGAAAGCTTATCATTGTGGGATAACGTAGCTTGAGGCCTAATTCATATAACAAAACGATAATTTAGTCGAAGCGTTTAAGACCCTTTCACATTTCCTTACATATTATGCCATGTCGTAGCATGTCTCGACGTTCTATGTTGTTTATGCGTGTGAGAGTTCTAAGCGCGTCAACTAAATTGCGTGAATTAAGGGGCTGTAAACTTACGAACATAGATAGCAAAGTCCCATTAACATCTTTGGCATCTATAAACGTCGGATTCCCTTTCCACCAGAAGAGCCATCTGCTTGTTTGCTTTCTAATCTATACATATTGTTACGAATAATCTAGAAACGTGTAGAGTTGGAACGCTGGAGAGATCTAGAAATAAAAGAAAGAGATAGCTACTCCTATTACAAACAAATAGTTGGCCCAAGCTATGCCATAATGGACTTTGTGGGATATGGCATAAGGTTGAAAGTAGCGTGTACTAGGATTTACGAGTTATAACTTGTTTACAATAAGAAGTGATAAGAAGTGATTCATTGTTTCCCGATACATTTAGATTTTTCCTGATCCAGGTAGAACTTTACCCTGGGTATAAATAGAGGTGTGTTGACAAATACAGGGCAGTTTTTATAAAGTGATCGAGAGCGATACTTAAAATGACCAGTGTGAAGCGAGTGTTCTAAGTTTAGTGTTAGTACAGTGAGTGACTAGTGTTAATCAGAGTATTTAGTATTACATTGTGTTGCCTTGTGTTGTGTGTATTTGTATCTTAAATACACGGATTTAATATAAGTGGTGTTTTCTTACCATTACGAACCCGAAGTACGTAACAATACAATAAAATCGTAGGAAAGTCAAAACTGTACATTGAATATTTTTAAAGAATATTTGGGGCGTGATCTACAATCGATATTGAAGCCAAATATATAGTTTTTAGAATTTTTGTCTGTTTGTATGGGTGTCCGGGGTAAACTCAAAAAGTACTGCATGGATTTACTTTAAATTTTGCATGAATATTACTAACAGGTCAGGTTAACATATAGGCTTCATATTATCACGCTACCACCTACGGGGAGGAGCTGTGCGGAGGAAACGAAGTCCGCGCGGACGAAGTTGCGGGCAATAGCTAGTTCTTTATAAAGGTTGATCTAACACGGCCAGTAGTAATTTCCCAAACGCATTTATTTATATAAAATTGAGGTAGCAAAAATCTATCAAGCAAGGTCACATAACATCTTGTCTTATCAAAGATATTACGTAGATAGTTAGTTCAAATTTTGCATGAATATTATTAACAGGTCGGGTCAACATATCACGCTATCACCTACGGGGATGAAGCAGTGCGGAGTAAACGATGTCCGCGCGGACGAAGCCATTGGCAACAGCTAGTATTATATAAGAAAACATCACACTACTTGATGATACGCGTTCCTTTCAGGTGAGCTTAGTGAACGACAGAGAGATAACCGCGTGGTGCAGCTCGACCCTGAACGCGACAACCTGCGACACCTGGCTACACGGCATCGCCGATAACCAGCTCGTGCCTACACTCGCAGCTCTCTTCACTGTTTACACGTCTAGGAATCTACCATTTTCGGACCAGGTATGATTCGATGTGAAAAATGTCTTTAACTTAAAAAAATATTCCATTTGTAAAGATTATCATGTTGTGCACATATCAAGAAGTTCTAAGATCTCCGAATCGGACAAAAATGTTATTGTAATTTTCAAGGAATTATGTCTTTCTAGTGGTTATCTGTTAAAATTTCTATTCCTTGAGGTTGCGATTGAGGTAAGAAACGATTGATGGTCGTTGAAGGTCAGTAAATTGCGGCGACGGAATCTCCATTCTTCTCTTAAACGGATAATGTCTCTTGGTGAACCAAAGGGTCTACAGACATTTTTTATATTGAAGTGGGGCAACCCGACAGATGACAACTTAAAAAATGTGTAAACGGTTGACCCTACAGGCCATTCCTGAAACTTCCCACTAAATTAAGGTATTTTAAGCTCAAAAGCGTAAAAAATAAACGCATAGATTTTTAAGTTCTACCATCTATTTTGTTAAAAATGGCAGTATATTAATTTTTGAAAAGCTGTATATTTTGAAAACGATGATGGCATTCAATTGAGTTGGGATCTAAAATATTGTTTTAGATAATTAATCGATAGGTTGAAAAATTTCGATGTAATGTCAAAAAACATTTTCTTTTCAATTTTCTCCATTGATAAATCCCAAACAAATTGACCGAATTTGATTAACTTAACGGTATTTGATGCAGTTTTTAAAGGAGGAAAGCTAATAAGATTTTTAAGTCGATCGGTGAATTAACTTGAAAGTTATCTACAAAAAAAAACTAAGTAAATTTGCTAAAAACAACGTGATTTTAATATTTGAAAAGCTATAAGTTTTGAGAATTATAATCGATTTTGACTTTTTAAACGGCATTTGACGTAGTTTTTTTATACTAAAATATAGAACGTAGAATATCAAAAAATGATTGGTCGGAAAATTTCGAAGCTATGTCGAAAAATCACTTTTTTCAAAATTTTTCGTCAACGATTACTCCCAAACGGATAAACCGATTTTGATGTAATTTATATATTAGACGTAGTTTTTTGAGGAATAGAGCTGATTAGTTTTTGTACTCAATCGGTACATAAATCTGGAAGTTATTTAAAAAAAAATACTGTTTCGCCAAAATTTTTTTGGTGTTTTTTCAAAATTTCTCAAAATCTTCTGGACCGAATTGCTTCAAGTTTTCAGGAAGTCTAAGTTGAGCGGAATTCAATCGAATGGCATCAACCGCGTTTCGATCAGTCCAGCCGTTCAAAAATTATGAGATGTTTACATACACAAACACACACACACACACACACACATACATACATACATACATACATACATACATACATACATACTGACATCATTGTGAAAATAGTCGGAAAAGGTTCCTAGGACCTCCAAACGTGTACATCTGGTGAAAACTCGATTTTCGAAAATCGGGGTAAAATCAATAACTTCCTTATCTACATACGTAGTGGGAAGTTAAAAACCTAAAGAATTTTAATAAAAAATAAACTCATTGAGCTAAAAATAAACTCATTGAGCTAGCGGTAAACAATTCCAGTTGGAATGATAATGTGACATATTCTAAAACACAAGCACGTAGCCAATTTTTTTGTAGGTTAGACACTTTTATTATTACACTTGTACATAAATTTATTATTTATTAGACACGTTTATTATTGTACAAGTGCAATAATAAAAGTGTCTAATAACAATGGAATTTCACCAAGTGCCGACGATGGAAAGTATAGAATATATTTTTTGTAGGTGTCAGTCCATGAAGAATTATTGTTTGTTGGTGATATTGATTTCACTTGCGATTATAAAAAAAAGAATAGATTAAAATAAAATAAATTTTTGACGTTAAAAAACGTTATAGGCCTTAGAAGAAATATGTGGATTGCCGTGGTTCAGATTGCCGGAAGAAGTTTTGGATCAGCTCCTTGAGAGGTTCTTCATCGAACATCACAATCTTGCTATACCTTATCATGAAACTAGACAGTTTAAGTAAGTCTTTTTCTTCTTAATTCCAGTTTGTTTTCCATATTACCATCTAAGATAATAGTTTAGAGTGGAAAAAAACATATTTATTGTATTTTATTCTGTTAACACTATATATTACATAGCAAAGAATATCATTATCAATAGTTTGTATAGCTAATGTTTACTTCTCGTTTCTTCGTTCGTTCTCCAAAATTGAATATCACACTCGGGCGGATCAGTTCGATCAGTCGGGCAAATCAAATATGTATTTTCAGTTATTTGTTAAAAACGACGTTGCCTGTGATTGGATAAGTGCTCGGTTGGCGATAGAGAAATCACACTGTGGGATAGGATTTTTGACTTATCGTGGATGGACTGGTACCTCGGCCTACTTCTTGGGGGATACTGGTGTGAAGTAAATTTTTTCAATTTTTTTTTATTACGTAAATAGAACATATTATCGATTCTGAACAGCCTCTGAAAAGTTGGCTGGACCTTTAAAAGCAATCCTGTATGTACTATGTTCGATATGTATTTCAGGGTGTTGTTGTCAGCGTGCTCGCTGTCTGCGCGTGCGCCCATAGGGTGGGGTCCGCGTGCGGGCGTGTCCCGCGCACGAGCCATATCGCAGTGGGTGCGGGCGGCCAGCGCGCCCGCACTGGCGCCGCACCTGCGCGGACACACCGCCTGCCTGCTCGACACCGTGGCGCTACTGGGTAACCACTAGTGCCACCGGCTATAGTGCACTTGCACGAGAATTCGAAACCCCACTTAACATTTTTTTTGTTTTATTGGCTTACCAACGTTTGAACGCAATAATTAATTATTATTATAACTTTTACACTTATCTAACAACCACGGTAATTGTATCAAACGTTTATAAACACATGCTTATTATAAAATAACTTATTTAACTAAACAAAAAGAAACTAGAAATAACAAAAAAGTGAGGAAAATAAACTCAACAAAACTTAAAATCTGAACATATGAAACTGAATTCATTTTAAAATTCATTAATCATATTTTTGGAATATTTTATGAAATTTGTTAGAAGAATCAGCATACATGTCAATGTGGTCACTGAACTCATTAACTACTTTAGATAATCATTTAACAAGAAATCCGAGCCGTCCTTACATATAGACCAGGGGTCACCAATTAGTTTCGCTCAGGGTCCATTTTAAGAAATGAAATGACCATCGTGGTCCGCACATTTTATTTATAAGAAAATATATTTAATAAAAATTTTTTTTTTTTATATATCATAAAATAGCAAACAAGCAGATGGGTCTCCTGATGTAAAGAATCAACCATCGCCTATAGACACCAAAGATGTTAACGGTGCGTTGCTATCTTGTGGCGAGGTCTAATGCTACGTGCATAAGTTTACCGGCTACGTTACCCTCCAAACCGGAACACGACAGCGACAAGCACTGACGCTATTGCGGCAGGAATAGGTAAGGCGGTGGTACCAGACCCGGGCGAGACAATGCAGAACTCTACCACCACCTAGTAAACACGATGGTAGGGACTCGGAAGCCAATCGGTCGCCTTTACGACCTGTCTGGCAGAACGGTAGTTGGCCTATTCTTCAAAGGAGGCCGGGACCAACACATTTAGAATTTTGCCAGGCTAATTTGTGTTGTCTTAAAACTTGTAATGAGCGTTGAATGACGCGTAGGCTTGAGTGACTGGTTCGCCCGTACGCACGGGCTCCTCGTTCTTCAGTCATCTTACATTTGAATTACTGGCGCAAATAGCGCCAATATGGTCGAAACGTAACAGAGCTGTACCACAGAATTGTTACCACGCCATGACTGATGAATAACCGCTTTATTGGTCGAGATAACCACTCGAGTGAACTTAACTAGGAATCATTGGGGTTCTGTTTCGATTCCCGACAATGACAAACATTTGTGTAATGAGCATGAATGTTTGTATTTCTGGGTTTGGAAGTTTATTAAAATATATTTAAGTATTTATCCGCTCACACCACCAGCCACTTTCGCATTTTTTTTCTAAAAACACACGCACCGTTACGCGCACGCGTTTCGAGTCCGTTCCGGTGGACCTTGGTCACAAAAATGGTTTATGAGTTGTTTGGATTGAATCCAATACTGTAAAGCGTATATTTTTAAGAGGTCTTGAGCACTGCAATACACTGTTGTTAGAATCATTCAGGCGTAACATGACACTTTGAGAAAAATATGACTACTTGTTAGTCGAAGATTTTTAATTCAAAAAGTAAATCGATGACCTATGCTTTTTATATTTTTTTTATATAATTGGTAAACATATACATACGGAAAAAAAATAAACAACATATAGTACAAAAATATTTATTTACATAAATATTAATATCTTTTTTTTAAATAATTAATACGTAATTTTTTTCGTAATTTTTAAATAATTTATTTCTTTTTCAATTTTACAGCTATGTTAATTTTTTTTTTAAATATTATTTAGGATATTTCACATTCACATCATTTGATTTTTTGGAGATATCAACACTAAAATTTACGAAAATAAATAAAAATAGGTACCGTCATACCCAAAGCGCTGATATCATTAAGTTAGTCATTAACGAAATATATGTTTTATTAATTATTATTTTATTAATTTACGGTTTTTTGACAAAATTATTATCTAAACTGTTAGTTCTTGAACTAATCTTGATTATAAATAAAGTTTACTTGTTGATTAATACGCCAAAACACTTAAATTAACCTGTATCATAAAGTGCAACCAACACATAACACACAGCACGAATCAAAATGGCGAACTAAGTTCTTTTATAGTTTATACTTTCCATCGTCGGCACTTGTTGAAACTGCATCATATTGATTTTGTCAAACACTTGTACTATTTCACAAATATTTCACAACTAACCTTTAATTGTTGTAAAGCCAACCGGTTTCGCCTATTACAGCATCATCAGGGCTTTTAGTTTATAAATTCTTTGAACATGACAAACACACACGCAAGACAACAACTAAATACAAGTACATCAGATAGATAAACAATAATTATTTTGCAAGTACCGTCATTAATAAATGTTGCCTAGGGTAGATTTTTTCCCAAAATGGGATGATCTCAGTCATCATCCCATCCCTCTCTCTATCTCAGTGATACTTTAGATGGCTTGCAGAATTGTCAAAGAAATAGATGCATCAACTCTCTTTGCTAGTGCCTACCATTGTAGAAAACAAGACTTCTTGATCAAGTTAAGGCGCCTCATTTCTTGATTTAATAACACGCTTTATAGTACTATGCGTTCCAACTGAGAATAGGATCGCGCTTGTTACCAACTTCATACCACAAGTGTGAAATTAGTAATGTTAGCAAAAAAAATTTTGTTCTAAAAATATTGCTGATTTATTGAAGAACAAATAACGTTTTAATAATATTATTTTCGTCAATAAAAAATTAGTAAAAAACAGCAGTCTAGCTGATCATATATATATTATATAAAAAAAGTCTTGTTATTTACTACTTATAAGTCAAAAAAACGGGGCCAATTTTGTTGCGATTTTTGTGGATTTGGATTGTCTTTGTCCAGAATAGGCTAAAAAGTATTAAAATATAATATTCATCAATAAAAAAAACAGTAAAATATATCAGTCTTGTCGTTCAACTATATATATGTATATATTAAAGTTGTATTAGTTACATTTCACCTTATTTTAAAACATGATCACATGATCTGATGGGAATCTAAATAAAAAATATACCAATTAGAATGAAAATAACTTTTTAAAAGTATTTCTTTGTTGGAATTTTTTTGCACACCTTACTCGTCACTTGTGAAGTGTTCGCAAAATGCGGAGCAATATGTCATCCTGACAGTCCTATTCTCAGTTGGAACGCATAGTACGTTCGCATTAAGAATTCAGTGAGTCATCATTATCCGCTGACCTATTAACCAATCAAATCACTCATAATTAGATTTCGAGTGATTTGATAGATTAATGGGTCAACGGATAACGATGACTCGCTGCATTCTTAACACGAACATACTACAACTTGCTTTAGATGTCTTATTTTCATGTTTAATGAATACACCTGATATCGCAGTTTGAGACGAGATCTGGGTTTGATCTCCGACAGGGACAGGATTCGTGTGTGGGGTTTCTAAGCCCGGATGTTTATTAAATATATTTTCAATATTAATATGATCTCTATATTGTAATTTAAAACAGAAAACGACTTGCTTTTTTTGAGGGTACTTGCTGTGTTTTTGGGATTACATCGATTACTGCGATTTTTCCAGCGATATATGTTTGTTTATTATTTAAAAATATACAATTTTCTTGTTTCAGAGCCTCACATAGGGTTCTTGGATGGTGAGCTTGAAGAGCTGTTGAGTCGCGCCATTGTATTGCTGTGTATGGAGCCGACGGCTGCTATCGCATTGCCTGTAATTATACTATATCTATATACAGGTTGACTGGTAAAAGACTGTACATACTAAAAGACTCGATATATAACCATAATGTATAACCAATAAAAATATTATAAACAGGGAATATTGCTTAACTAAATTGGTGTAACTTAAACCTCGGTGAAACAAGTACAGTAACGTTAGACTGGTTCCGTGGTGCTAGGGCGTCGACAACGCGTCACAATTAATTACACCTTCTCTGCCAGGTGAGATATCACATCTAGTGTGCCTCAAGGTGATGAACTATCTCCTCTCCTTTTTTCAATGTATGTTAATTCGATCTGTCAGTATTATCACAATATCATGTGTATTCTAATGATGTCTAGATCTACACACAAGTATCGCTTGAGGATCTTCCAGTGGCTATTGGAAAAACACAACTGATTGGTTCTGACCTCAAACATATAGTTGATTAGTTTTATCGCTTTGGTTTGAGTCTTACGGCCGGGTTTCAAAATGCAAATTAATTTTAACAAGCAAATAATTTGTGTTTAACAGATCGTAAAGATTTGTTGAATACAGATTAATTGAGAAAAGAAACTTATATAACTTGTAAAAATTGTGTTAAATACACATTAATTGCTTGTTAAAATTAATTTGTGTTTCGGAAACCGACCGTTAATGCAATATAATCTCAATTCATAATTATTGGTAGTCCATACATGATCTCTCGAGTTGATTTTGATACTCTTCCTAGAATTGTATTAAATGGAATTATATTAAAATCGGAATGTCTGTTTGTGATATTATAACGTTTTTACTCCAATGCATATAGATGTATACACGGTACATATACCAAAATATCACTTTCTACAATTTTTGTGTCTGTTTATTCGTTCCAGTTGATCTCTGGAACGGCTGGACCTATTTGGACAGCTAGTATATTTATATTTTATTTGGAGTTTTACATTTAGTGTAATTGTTTTAAGTAATTTAAACTTTGTGTTTTGTCTGAGTTAAGTATTTTCTTTTCTTATAATTGTACCTTGTCTTAGTTGTATTTTATTGTTTGTAATTTGGTCGTCTGGAAGAGATCGCTTGTTAGCGATAAGATCTCCCGTTGTATTAGTTGTATAAATTGTATACCATGTTTTGTAATGTTTATGTGGTACAATAAAGAGTATTAATATTATTATTAACAAGCAGACCCGACAAACGCTGTTTTGCCATACATATTAGGAATCCATAGCGGACAAACAACGTGAAACGTAGTTTATGTAAGTATACGGGATTGTCCTTCCAGGCAGCCGAAAGGGCATTAATATAGTGTAAACTTAATATAGTGGTTAAGTATTGTTAAATTTTGTAATTTTCCTCGCAATTTTCTTAATATTTTCTTATATAAAACCTTCTGATAATTACAAACACAACAAAAAAGAGTTAGCGAAATAGGTCCAGCCATTCGCGCGTGACGTCGTTACCACGGAAAGTAGGGATTGATTTTTATATATATAGAATATACAGGGTTATTTTTTATCACCTGCAAATTTAAATAGGTGGTTCAGACCATGAAAGTAAACAACTTTTCCAAAGAAACATTTGTCGAAAAGTGAAAAAAAAAATCGACCCTCCCATAGAAAACTGCTCGATCACGTAGTCGATTCGTATGGAAGGTCTGATTTTTTTTTCACTTTTCGACCCGTGTTTCTTTGGGAAAGTTGTATACTTTCATGGTCTGAACCACCTATTTAAATTTGGCAGGTGATAAAAAAAAACTTGAGAGGTATCAAGGGACACCCGGATGGAACGAAGTTCCTTTTATTATTATTTACAAAAAACCTGTATACACTCAACAAAAATAATCGTCGCGACACCACACTGTTCAATGCGAAATAGAAATGAAAATATCTGGCTGCTTTCTATAAGAGAGAGAAAGAGAGAAACATCCGTACGCCGCACAGCTTACACTACCTTATTATAGCAAAAAGTGTCGTGACAACTTTTCGTAAGAATTTTTCCGTCTAGCCCCCTTTCATAACGCGCGATAAGAAACTTCGTAGAATTTCGACCCACGGTCGAATTTCGGCACCCGGTCGAATTTCGGAATCCGGTCGAATTTCGACCCACGGTCGAATTTAGGCACCCGGTCGAATTTCGATCCGCCGTCGAATTTTGGCACCCGGTCGAATTTGGATCCGCCGTTTAATTTCGACCCACGGTTGAATTTCGGCACCCGGTTGAATTTCGACACGCGGTCGAATTTCGGCACCCGGTCGAAATTCGACCGGCGGTCAAAACTCGGCAACCGATCGAAATTCGACACTCGCTCGAAATTCGACTGTCCGTCGAAATTCAACTTTTGGTCGAAATTCGACATTCGGCCGAAATTCTGTATAACTGTCGAACTAGAAAAATAGTAAACTCAATCAAATAGTAGATAGACTCTTTCACTTTCAATGCACGAGCTGAAGGGAAGTGGCTGGATATTTCTGTGCTTACAATACCTTACTATAGCAAAAAGTGTCGTGACAACTTTTCGTAAGAATTTTTTCCATCTAGCCCCCTTTCACAACGCGCGATAAGGAACTTCGTTCCAATAACCCTGTGTATAGTCTACATTATTGTGATGGGTAACTACGAAATCCTACATAGCGTGTGCCTCGACACGCACTTGGACCGGTTATTTATAACAATGTAGATAGAGTGTAGTGGTGTGGTGGTGTGTGAGCAGGTGTGGGAGCGGTGGGCGAGCGTGTGCTCGGCGCGGCTGCGGCGCGCGTGCGCGGCGGCGGTGAGCACGCTCACGCACGCGGCCAGCTTCGCCGCGCTCGCCGACCTCGTCGCCAGGACGCATCTGGCCGACGGTACGTCACCTACACTTTAACACGGACCCCCCCTTGAGCAGGGGCCTGGGTATGGTTTTATTATTGCTAAGAAATAAGGATTAGAGCCCTTGATTGAACCTCAAATATGTGAGCCCCCCGCCCTGACCTGAGGTTGGAATGTTCACACTTGTGACCTGATGCATCCGATTACCAAACTCTTCCATTTACCTGCATTTAGAGACGGAATTTTTAGTTCGCACCACCAAGTTATGGAATCAAATTCCTAAATCTTCCTAAGTAAGAATTTCCTGAAAAATATGACATTGAATCTTTTTAGAGGCGAATAAATGATTTTTAAGAGTTGGCAGCGTATCTTTTCTCACGTTCCAGATGTCGATGTGTATCAGTGACCACTTCCCATCGGGTGGCCCTTTTACTTGTCTGTTAGCTCATCATATAAAACAAATATTCTGATCAATCCGGTCTCTCCCAGTCTACATCAGTCCACAATTACATTGTGTGTATTTTTTTAACCTTTCATCTACCGTTCTTTCTATATGTCCGAATTATCAGGGCGTGCTCTTTGTCATTTTTACACCGACACTTTCAGACGTAACCTCTCTCTCACTTCAGAGTGCTAAGTATGAGTCGTGAGAACGTGAGAAACTAGTTCACCACTAGGTGGCGCTGTACAAATCACAAATTCCTTGTAAACTCGAAACGCGCTCACGATCGAATACGAAAAAAACTCACACTTAGTACTCAGTATTAAAATTTAATGGATTCACAAAATTAAGTTACGGCGTAAGGTGTAGCTTGTTGAAATGAAATTGTGTGCAATAACAGATAACGTATAGTATAAAGATGCAACACTATGAAACTAAGCATAGTTGATAAAATAGTTATCTACGCTGCATTGAAGCAACAGGGTTGTCACTATTAATGTTTAATGGTATTGTTTTTTTAATTAAAATATTCTATGTTTTCTAGTGATTAATTGGACATAGTTAAACGAAAAGGATCCAATCCACAATATGGTCAAAAATGAGTGAAGTGCACCAAACTGATGCTAAAGATCAATACAATTGGCTAGTAAAAAACATCTAAGCAAAAATAGCTCTCTATTGCTTTATTCAACGTCAGAACTAGTCCACATGTATGGAATTTAAAAAAATTAAAAAATATCCAACTTCAAACTTCAATATTTCTAAACTGATTTTGTGTGGCTTGGATCCTTTTCGTGTAACTACGTCCAATTAATCAAATTGAAATATTTAGTTTACACATAAAATTTAAATAGACATCTCACGTCGTTGGTTAATCTCGATTTTTAAAAAGACCGTGGCAATAAACTTATATGTGACCACTCGTCTCGAGCGGCACTCACTACTGACAGCACCGCGACAATCGCTTAGGATTCTCGTCGATGCGCATGTTTGTGTGAGTGAGCCAATTCGAACGCTTACAGGTAGTTTCCGTACTGTTGCTTGCATAGTTATACAGTGGTAATAGTATACGATGGTGGTGTGGCAGGGTCGGAGGGGTGTGGGTGGGAGATGGTGGTGCGCGCGTGGCGCGGCGTGGCGTGGGCGGAGGCGGCGCAGCTGGCCGCGCGCGCGCCGCACGCCGCATATGCCGTGTTACTGGCGCACCCGCACTCGCTCGCGCAGCGCAACAAGCTGCTCAACGCGCTCGCCACTGCGCAGATGTCCACGTCAGTATACCATACCGGCTTTATTATACTATCTAGCTGACTCGCAAAACTTCGCCCTCGAGTACAATAACATGCCTTTGTTATATTTTCAAAGTGAAACTTTCATACTATCGCCGAAACATTTTTCGTTTATCTATCACATGCCACATTACAGCGACATGCAACATATTCAGAGTAGCTAAGGCGTCGATAGCTCGCATCAGCGGCCCGTGTAGCATTTCATATCCTCATTTATGCAAGAGTTCGGCGGTAAAACGTTCACTTGAACCATGGTTCCATAAAAACGTACCGTTTTTTATACAAACTTTAAACCTCTTGGGAGTTCACTTTTTAAATAAGTAGCCGATGTTTACTAAGGCAAAGATATAGTCGAAAACTTGGGATCAGGGTCTTTGACTATCTCGTATCCTTAATTCATATAATTCGGATTACCGATTTAGCCCTGAAAGCGTTACATAAAATACTACCCTAACCCGATCACACCGCAACCTACAGGATTCAATTGTGAATCTAAACCATTTCCAAATACACTTGAACACACACAAAAAATTTCGTTAAAATCTTCGATCCGTGCAGGAAAAGGGTCAGTCACATTCACACGCATAAATAAAATATATATATACAAAGATAAGCAAACCTCTGAATTGAGTCCTCACCTATGGTACAGAGGCGCGAGAAAAACAAGATCAAGGTTTGGGCATGTTGCTGGCGACTCGCGTGTGTAAAAGAAGCGAAACGTGGACTGGACAATTCTGAAATATGTTACGTCACAATGATTTACGATGAGCTGGTGGTGATTTTTGATTAGAAAATTAATTGACGACTACGAAATTATGAAAAACACCAGTGTAGTTATATATACTTATGTAGAAAAATAAAATAATAAGTAATAAACTTAAATACTATTTATTTTATACAAAATTATAAATCAATCATTTGTGTTCATATCAATATCACAGAAACTTGAATCTTATCTTTTGAAGCAGCTATCATAATGATTTGAATTTAGTTTCGCATATATATAATAACATCAACGTCATCTAAAACTTTACCATGTTTGTAGTATTTGTCTACGACTTTAATTACATGGTTAGGATAATGCTTCCATTCCTTTAGAGAATATCCAGCAAACAATTTCTCCACCAAATTTTTTTTTTGGCCCAAATTAACCAGTAAGGATCGAAAAGGGGAATGAAAGTTTGCATGGAGAATTATATAGGTGATATGTTAATCGCGGGCAATGCTGCGAGAGTCATCTAGGAAGAATTATGAATATAGTAAAAAAAATGTGTGAGTGTCGTAAAAAACTCGATTGGAGCGAAGATTTTTATTTTTCCCATTTTTTTATTTTTTTCCTCTCCACGCTCTCCTCTCTCCCCTTCTCTTTCTCCTCCGATGAAATAGAGGGGTATATCTCTCCCTCTTTCTTCCCGTCTTCCGCCCCTTTTCCCCTTCTCGTCCCGTCCGTCTGTACTATTCGATTAGGAACTTCATTCCAAAGTGTTGATGGCTCAGTACAAGTGCGTTTTAACCCCTCGCGTGCTCGTCGTGACAAATCGATTACTAGCCTATAGTGACAGACGTCAGATAGCCCATGCTTTTTTTGTAGGGATTTTAGGAAATCCATTTATTCATGTATTTTAGATTATATTAAGTATATATGAAATATACATCAACGTAATCTGCATTAAATTTCCTATTCACTTATTATCTAATAAAAAGTAACGTAAGCTTACTCGATATTAAAATCCTGTGATGAATATTAACTTCGGGAAATTTTACTACATGCATATAACACACACTATATAATACTAATTGCTCATACACTATCACTCAAATAACACTTACACTCTAATGTTCACACTATCAACTAACAATCACATAAATTACCCAATTAGGAATAAAGTAACTATTTCACAAAAGCATAAATACGCCGATAAAAATGGCCATTTTGGAGTGCAAATTGTCTTGTCCGTTCGCCGCCGATCGATTATGTAATGAGTCGTTACTATCTTGGTATATGTTCCTTTGAACAAATTATAATATAAAAAGCATAAATTCAAAATAACAAACCAATAAGTGAAGAGGACGTGTTAAACGTTGTCAAATCAAAAGCCAATTGGAGCGTGCTTCTTATATACACCTGTGTGTTTGAGAATCACTATCCGACATAAAATTAATGAACACCCGTGTGTTCGAAAATCGCTCGACGAGTTAACGTCAATACAATAATGATTTATTTCCAGTACCGAAAACGAAGTGATCTTTGCGCTGTGGATATGTGCTGTCTGTCGCATTGGCCGCGAAGCAAGTGAAGCAGCGAGGGGTAATGTAGAGGGTGGTGAGGCGGGTGAGGAGGGTGAAGGGGGCGAGGTGGCGGAGGCGGCGCGGCGGGCGGTGGCGCAGTGGGGCGAACCGCGCCGCTCGCTGCTGCACCTGCTGCCCTGGCACCAGCCGCCCGGGCCCACGCACCGGTACCCACATAAAAATACTCTATATTCTAAACACTCAACAATCTTAAAAATATTACAAATTAAAAAATAAGAAATTGTAGGCAGCACCTTAACAACGCTCCTCGCGCCATTTTTCGGGGCTTGGGGTCAAGTAGTGTGTTGCATGAAAAGTGTAAATACAGTAAAATCAAACCATATTTTGCCATTCTGTAAGCAAATATTTTTAAATATATTAGTGTTTGAAATCCGCTAAACAAAGCAACCACTTTACATAGACATTACACAACACAGCTGGTACTCAATACTGACAAGTGACGTATGATGGTCGTCAAATAATGAAATTCCGTTATAGACAATATAATAACATTATAACATTCTCGGTATAGAAAATTTATCAAAGGACGTATGCTACTAACTTCGTCATGACAAAATAGACCGTATTTTAAGTGTGCGAAGATTTAAACAAAACAGAGTTTGGGTCACCCATCACCAAAAGGTGGCCGAGCGAATGCATATAATTTTGACATAGCATATGGTGTGGCCTCCGGCGCCCACGCGTGGATACACAAGATATGTACCCTCATTGAGTGTAATAATGTAGAAGCGGCACATCTTTGCTTAAATCTCTCATATTTTCGCCGTCTTGGTCCCGGCCTCCTTTGAAGAATAGGTCAACTGCCGTTCTGCCAGGCAGGTCGTAAAAGGCGACCGATTGGCTATCGAGTCACTAACATCGTGGCTACTAGGTGGTAGAGTTCTGCATTGTCTCTCCCGGGTCTGGTACCACCGCCTTACCTATTCCTGCCGCAATAGCGTCAGTGCTTGTCGCTGTTGTGTTCCGTTTTGGAGGGTAAGGTAGCCGGTAAACTAATGCATGTGGCATTAGACCTCGCCACAAGATAGCAACGCACCATTAACATCTCTGGTATCTATAGGCGATGGTTGGCTCTTTCCATCAGGAGACCCATCTTTTTTTTTATAGAAGAGGGGGCAAACGAGCAGGAGGTGCACCTGATGGTAAGTGATCACCGCCGCCCATGGACATCCACAATACCAGAGGTCTTGCAGTTGCGTTGCCGGCCTTTTAAGAATGAGTAAGCTCTTTTCTTGAAGGCCCCCAAGTCGTAACCGTTTGGAAACACCCCTGCCGGTAATTGGTTCTACAACAAAGAAGTGCGAGGCAAAAAGTGTCGAGAGAAACGGACAGTTGTGGATTTCCAGACATCGAGACGGTGAGGATGGAATTTCAAATATTGACGCGATGTCCGATGATGGAATTCGGCGGCAGGAATTAATCCAAATAACTCGTCGGAACACTCTCCATGAAAGATACGATCGAGTCACAACATCGTGGCTACTAGGTGTAGAGTTCTGCATTGTCTCGCCCGGGTCTGGTACCACCGCCTTACCTATTCCTGCCGCAATAGCGTCAGTGCTTGTTGCTGTTGTGTTCCGGTTTGGAGGGTAAGGTAGCCGGTAAACTTATGCATGTGGCATTAGACCTCGCCACAAGATAGCAACGCACCATTAACATCTTTGGTGTCTATAGGCGATGGTTGACTTTCCAGCAGGAGACCCATCTGCTTGTTTGCTATCTTATGATATAAATATAAATATATATATATATATATATATATATATATATATATATATATATATATATATATATATATATATATATATATATATATATATAATTTTTTTCTTTTCTTAAAAGTGAACACCCTGTCAAAGCCGTCTTTTTATAAGTTGTCTAATAAAGTAATTCCTTCCTTCAAAAATTGCAGTAGCTGAATATTATTGGAAGCTCTTGGATAGCTCCAATCTTCCATAATACAACACGAGGAAATATTTAATATTGTTGCGAATATTCTAGATAAAAGAACAAAAACAATAGTGTCAGTGGAATAATCTAGATAAAAGAGAGACAACTGCTTGTTACACAAACAACGATGCCATAATGGATTCTCACATAAGGCATTAGGTTGAAAATAGCGTGTACTATGACTTGTTTACGTTTAAGCTCCCACCGACCTAATTTTTAAATAAAAGCGTTCGGTTGATTTCTTGCTATATCTTTATTAATAAATATTTACACCATAAATTCTCCTACTTGGAAACATGATAGCTTGTAGTTTCCTCGACAGAAAAAAAAAATCAAAGTTACCTCTGAACAAAAAGGAAAATACTTAGTATGGCGTAAATACTTAACAGAAGGCCATCAATTTTTAAATAATAGCAAAAAAATGTTTCCTAAAATATATAAAATTCAAATGTTTAAATATCTACATATTTAAATGATAGTAAAAACCGGCCAAGTGCGAATCTAACTTTTAGTTACGTTTAGCTTCTCAGAAGAATTTTTCTTTGGCAGAAAGACTGTCATCAACGAATTTATATCCACTTTTCTCACCTTTCTCTTATGCGTTTTACTTTTGAGATGAGTCGATAAAGCCTTTTCACCATCCCATTTCATTGTAAAGTTCACATTACAAATGTTTTCTAGTATTAAATGTGTTTTTCATCTTGACCAACACGGAAAGAGTAGTTTTTAGTCATAACAAAAAATAATATTTTTTTTCTTAATTCCAGGCACCGTCTCCTCTGCAACCTTGCCCAGTGTATTCTGTCACCGTCAGAGAGTGTCGTCAAAACCTACGAGTCAGCGTGTATCTCAGTCATAGGTTCTAGTCCCGGCGATGTCCTAACATGGGGTCGCTGCCCAAATCCAAAAAGTCTTCCGCGTCTAGCTATTAGGCTGTATCCACATCACGAGATATATTTTGAAAAAGAATTAGAATTAGCACCTGATATTACGTTATAACATCAACAATTCACTGAAGCTTATTGTACTTTTTCAGAAGGAAATAAAGTCTATTTTCGAACGATCTGGGGTACTTTAAGATTTAAGTCCAAAGAATAAATTTTATACAGTAAATATATTTGAACGTTTTAAAATAGTAGGGACGTTCTAAATACAGGACGTAACGTTTTAAATAAACGAAAATTTCAAAAATGTACTACACTGAAATGTCGTTTGTTTTCCAGAACAATTCTCGGATGAAGTAGACTTTTAAATACAATATAATATTATTTTGATAATCAAACCTAGGATTTTTTAATTGTGGCAGTGATAGAATTTATCGTTAGTAAGTATCTCAAAACGAGGCGTTCTGAGTTAGTCGTGTATTATTTTAAGTACTCATAAAAATGTTTATTTGTTAGATAGATTTTTCAATCCAAAACTCGTAGTTGTTCTTTTCAATACATATAACAAATCATAAACTAATATAGCCATGAAAATTATATTTGTGACTTTTTTTAGTGAAATAAAAATTATATATGTTTAGCATTGTGTTGTTCCGCCTAACCATATTTAGCGATAATGTTACATCGAATCCTCTTTTTCTCAGAATTGTAAATAAACGCAGTTTATATTTTGTCTATTCTTGCGTCCACGAAATAAAGAAAACAACGGAATTTGTATCAGGACTTTTGACATTTGTATAACGGACACATTTGTATCAGGACTGCGATCGCCACACTCACACATAAAATAAGCATTATTGCATATAAACTACTAATGCAAACATTGTTTCATTGGTCGTTTTCATTTTAAACAACAATAATCCGAAACACACAAACAGAACATTTAAAAATATACCAAACTGCGTTACAATAAATTTTATTTTGCTACAAAAAAAAAAAAGAGTATTTACGTCCTTTTGTAGTCTATTCAACATAGACTCATCTATTTGTACAATAGTGAAACTTAAGATCGTAATAGTTTCGCTATTCTACAATAGATGGCAGCATTGATTTTTCCGTAGTTTTCAGTTGATCATATTTGTGTAGAGAACTTTCTAGAACGATATACGTAATGACTGTCATTACGTATATCTTTCTAGAAAAATTAAGTCAACCTAAAATAAACTTTATATGTAAGGTGTACGGCTGATTTTAGCTTGACTTTCTATTATATCATTAGAGATTATACTAAATCAGGAATTTAGTTAAAATAAAATGAAAATTGTACTTTCGAATGATATGAAATATCTCCATTTTTAATCATCTGTATTCTACTATCATTTCTGCATTCAAGGACGGCACAATACGGCATATTTCAGTGTATAATAGATTTTCGCACGACGACTATCTCCTAATGATATGGTAAGTATCACTAAGGCAATTTAGAGTAAAAGCGCATAATAGTGACGCACGCGGCACGCCCACTCTTCACTTCCCCTTGTTTTCTTTATTTCGTGCTTGCGTCTGTACATCATTCATACCCTTAAGCTGCGTATTGTATTTTTTACGATATAATTTACTGTTTATACCATGTTGTGCCGATATTTAACAAATTATGTACGGATTAACAATTAAAATATAGCTCTCTAATATAGTTGAAGATATTAAATGAAAGCAAATTTTGCTTCTGGCCGCTATAAATAATTGGTGATGGCCTACCCGTTTTGATTTAAAAGAACTACATTTCGTGGTCCTTCAAGCTAAATATGCTTTAGTAAGAATATATTATGTTACTTTATAGAAGAATTGCTATTAAAATATATTTTTAATTCGGGTAACTTGTTATTATAGAATAACGGACAAGAGAATCCAAGGTCCAATAGTGAGTATGTTTTTTAAGAAATAAAAATATGTTTAAAATTTTAATGATTGAATTTATAAGCTCTTCTCTATTACTCAGTAGCTAGCATGTTTACATTAAAAAAATTTGACTGGCACTAGCTATTTCCCACGACTTCGTTCCTTGTTAGTTTCCTGTCCTATGTCATAGAGTTTGGGGCACGTACACGTACCAACTCAGAAAAATATCGGCACAGTATCAACTCGAGCCGTTCAGTTTTCTTAGTAAAAAACTTTGTACGCACACTACTCGGAAACGTAACGCCATAGCCTCACCATGAGAAATAATGTGATAACGGTGACGATCTCTTTCAGAGTTGATATGTGTGCTTTGACCAATAACCTGCTATCTAGTTTTTCGAACACGTGTTTACATCATCAATACCGGCCAAATTTATGCTTACCTTAATATGACAGCTCAATCAAGATCTCTTTTTGTCTAGCGTATACCAGTTTTTAAGTAAAACTGACGAAAATACAACTGTGATAGTCACAAGTTATTAGATGCAGTAGTTTACATAGCCTTTAAACTATTATTTGCATTGTCCTTCGTGTGGTATAGTGAAGTAAATTCGGAGGAAAGTACTCATAACATGTAGCTATATGTTAAAGAAGCCATAGTACTGATTTTAATACTTAATTACGATTATTTCTTGATATGTTTAGTTAAGCACAAACGAGATAATTATGTAGCTGTTAATTAAACGTACCTAATATTGTTCTAGTTATTTCAATTGAATAAATATTTTGATATTCTGTTTAATTTAATTTTTATTTCAACGTCTGTACAAATGAATATATAGTAGTTATATACTTACTTACGTACTTTAGGAATACTATATAATAAATATATAGTATTCCTAAAGGACTTCTTGAGGAATTCATTATAATTCTCAATCCGTGTGACTCCATGCATAAGACTGAAGAACTTTAACTCCAATGTCAATGACTACTACATAGTTTCATTAATGAATTTTACTTCAACAATTCTTGATACTCTATATTTTCCCAAATGTTGGTCCGGGGCCTTTTGAAGATTAGACCATCTTTCATTCTGCCAGACAGTTTGTAAAAGGCGAACGATTGGCTATACGAGTCACTACCATCATGGCTACAAAGTGGTAAAGTTCTGCATTGTCTCACTCGGGTCCGGTACCACCGCCTTACCTAGTCCTGCTGCAATAGCGCTATACCTATATAAAATGCTTGTCACTGTCGTGCTCCCGTTTGTAGGATGGGATTGGACATGATAAACTTATGCGTGTGGCATTAAGACCCCGCACCAAGGATAGCAACGCACCTTTACATCTTGAGTGTATATAGGCAACGGTTGTCTCTCCATCAGGAGAGATCTGCTTGTTCGCTATAAAATTCATAGCATTTATTTTTCTCATGTATCTTCTAGGCAGAGACAAATATCTGCATGCGTAACTAATTATAGTAAAGGATGTAACGCTGAAGCAAGAGAAGTTACATTTAGGAGCCACAGGAAAATAGAAGACGCATTGGACAAATCGATAATAAAAAGAACAGTTTTGGGAAAAGTCAGTCACTATTTCTGTCCTTAATTACGCTTTTTAGTTTTAATATATACCTAGTTAGAATCACTAGTAATGGTCCATAAACCTACTTTGGTATCTAGGTATATACGATGGTTTCTCTTTCCATCAGGAGAGCCAACTGCATGTTTGCTACCTAATGACACAAAAATACCCTTAATCAGTTGTTATTATTCGATATTCTATCTACGTAATATCTTTGATAAGACAAGATGTTATGTGACCTTGCTTGATAGATTTTTGCTACCTCAATTTTATATAAATAAATGCGTTTGGAAAATTACTACTGGCCGTGTTAGATCAACCTTTATAAAGAATTATACTTATCTGCTTTTCTGTCATGCAACTCGTAAAAGATAAACGAAGGTACAACGTGTTATTGCCATCAGAGTATACAATCACTACTTTTTAATTGCCAATCGTGTATACAAGTTGGTAGCATTCTGAGACGACTCGCCCGGATTATTTAAATCGCCTTGGCTTATTCCTGCAATCACAATGGTGCGTTGTTCACTTTGTGAATGTGTATTGTACATGTAAAGGCGACAGTTTTCTCTGCTATCGAAAGAACTGTCTGTTTTCCTATGCTGGAAAATAAATCTTTTTTTTTTCTCTCGTCTCAGCAAACACTGCAGATTCTAATTGTAAGAACAGAATGAATACTAACAACATGTCTACTACGATTTGTACGGAAGACTGCCATTCAAACTTTTGTTGCTACATAAGTAGGTACCTCAGGTTTACATAATTTACCTGTTGTTACAAAACACATCTTTACTTTTAAACTACATATTCGTTAAAAAAAACTATGTAAAAATAAATTATTAGATTAAATTGTGATTTAAGGTGGATATCAACTAAGGAGGATACATAATAGTTGCAAATTAAATTTCTCATTAATTTTACAATTATACTGTACTAGCTGTTGCCCGCGACTTCGTTCGCGTGGACTTCGTTTACTCCGCACAGCTCCTCCCCCGTAGGTGATAGCGTGATAATATATAGCCTATATGTTGACCCGACCTGTTAGTAATATTCATGCAAAATTTGAATTAAATCCATGCAGTACTTTTTGAGTTTACCCCGGACGTACATTAACTTTCCTACGATTTTATTATATGTATATAGATTTGGCGAACGTTTTGATCAGTAACTCTAGAGTTCACAAAGTAAAGACTGGGTAACGTGTTTATGTTGTGTTTTTTTTTATATCATAAGATAACAAACAAGCAGATGGGTCTCCTGATGGAAAGAGTCAACCATCGCCTATACACACCAGAGATGTTAATGGTGCGTTGCTATCTTGTGGCGAGGTCTAATGCCACATGCATAAGTTTACCGGCTACCTTACCCTCCAAACCGGAACACGACAGTTACAAGCACTGACGCTATTGCGGCAGGAATAGGTAAGTCGGTGGTACCAGACCCGGGCGAGACAATGCAGAACTCTACCACCTAGTAGTCACGATGGTAGTCACTTGCATAGCCAATCGGTCGCCCTTTACGACCTGCCTGGCAGTATGGCAGTTGGTCTATTCTTCAAAGGAGCCCGGAACCAACACGGGGGAAACGGGGGAACGGGGGTGTCAGATAAAGTGTCGCAGATGTGGTGGTAGTCGGCTCAGTTGAGCGTCTAGGGGTCTTCTTTAAGTTCAAGATATATTTGCTTTCCTTGAATGAACGACACCACAATAATGCTAATCTACAAGTATTCACGTAAAGTTCAAGCAAATCCTAAATCGCGCTGTAACAATAGTTTATTTTGCGATATCTACTATATACAAGTATTTACACTTCTTAGATGGATTTTGGTCCTCGGGCAGTAAACCTTTTCTAGTTGAAAAGATCTTTTCTAAATTGATTACACAGACAATAAATTTTAACCTGCGCATCATATTGCATCTATCACAAAATTTTCCAATCCATTATTTTATTTATGTTTTAAATAAATTTAGGTAAATTGAAATAAAATCCGCTACATAAGGTTAACACATATATTTTTTTTAATTAGACTAAAAATAATATGGCAGGCAGATAAAAATATGGCAATATTTATTCAAAACACCAAAAATAATTCCCCTTGCGATCTTTTTTATCACGATCAAGTAAAAACAACATTACAAAGTTCACAGTGATGGGCTATTATTTATGTATATCTTATCTATTCACTGCAACTCACGCTGAAATGCACTGATATTCTAGTTGGATAATCTGTAAACTACCGCGGCAAGAGTCTTTTCCCATGATAATGTATGATTAATCCTAACACTCCGGAGGCAGTAGCGACGCCAGCTGCATGCGACGTTTGTAGGGCACTGCCCCACAGCCAGCCCCGCGGGAGCCAGCTCACTGAGTGGATCACATCTAGTAGGAGTTTAGTGCTAATGAGGCAGGCATGTGTGAACCGAGCTGGAGCGCATTTTGTTTGCTTCAACTTTAAATTTAATGATGCCATGTGTAAAGCTCTTAGAGATCTGTGAAAAAAATAATCCAAAATATACCTATATCTACTAATGCAAAAGTCTGTTTATCTGAGGTTGAAATAGTGGGTGAAAGTTTGTACGAAAGAATATAATAGCTGTTACTGTTACTCTGTAGTTTTTGATTTTTTCCGTTACAAACATACAATAATACTCCACTTCATGCGGACGAAAATGCACAGGTAACATATATTTCGTTATATTTAGGTATACTTATACCGCCCCGTTGGTCGAGTGGTTAGCGACCCTAACTACGCAATCGACGGGGCTCGGGTTCGATCACCGACAGGGACAAGCATTTATGTGATGAGTATAAATGTTTGTATTTCCAGGTTTGGGTGTTTATTAAATCTATTCCAATATTTATATCTGTATTTCTATGTATTAGTATCGTTGACTAACACCCATAATACAAGCAAAAAAATTTGCTTACTTTAGGATTTTTAGTTAGATCAGTCAGTGTAATTTGTCCTGTGAATATTTATTTATTACTATTTATTTATAATAATTGAAACTAGTGATCACCCTATGTTAGAAATTCTACAATAGAATAAAATATCTTTTGTTTCGTAACAGACTAGCCGTAAAGAAAATATTAGGGATACCTACGTGTGTGTATGTATACTGTATAGTCTATGGTATGCATATCAATGGGCGTACCGAGGCGTTTGTTTACCTCTTTACCAACTACCTACCTACTGTTGTAGATAAAAATATAGACTTAAAATGTTACAGTTGCCCCGCCTGGCCCAGAACCTGGGCACTCCCATGTGCATATCATCATGTAAAACGTAATGATTGTATATATACTCTTTGTTAATATAGTGTGTTAATGTTTATCTTTATTCATTTAGTGTATTAAAAAAATGTGTATTTCTAATGCATATTATTTAACAATATTATGTTTTTACACTCCACCGACTTTATCTACCTGTGCCAAACTTTATATTTATTAAGTAGGTACTTCACCATTCGCGTAATTGTTGTAAAAAGGGTTATAAATTATTTAAATACGTAATACATAGATAATTTAAATACGATCTCTCCATGAAGATACCTAATTCTGTATGGATTTAGTATAAAAGAGGATATAGTCAACGTTATTATATAACAAGATATGGAATGTTACATCCCAGTCTCAATCATTCCATTTGATAGCTGAAAGGCCTGAGTGAGGCATTCTTGTAAAAAAGACGTATTGACATCGAGAGATAAACATTCGCCTTGCGTTTTGAGTAAAACAAAGAGAACGCTGGAATCTCATGCTCATAGCACAGAACGGAAGGCGGTATATTCCTGTATCGACAATAACCGAGTTGTGTGCGAACAAAACGCTTAATATAAGAACTAAGACTTATCTGGCAAAAAACCGAAAAACAAAGTACAGTACCCGGCGATAAATATTGCACATCGACCTTTGGAAAGAGACAATCGGCTAATTTCAGCTTCGTAGAGCGTTATCTCTGTCGCACAAAATACAAACAGTCCGGTACCTATTAGGAGCTGTTAAAACAAGTATGATTTGCTTCTTTAATATTTTTATTCTTTGTATAAAATACACTAATTTTTCTATAAGTGATGGCTTTAGGTTGGGGTAAAATAAATTAAAAAAACATGTTCACATTATATTTACGTATTTAATTATTTTGGAACATTACAGCTTTAGTGTACATAATAAACACCATTATACCTATTGCTAAAATGAGACATTGCAATAAAAATAATAATAATTCTAATTCTCAATTACTTCCATTTCACTATCTGTGCTCTCAAAGAGGTCAATATCACTGCCACTATCAGCCGTATTTATCACTAATCTATCAGTGTAATTGTCTAAACTGTGTTGAATGCTTCTATATTCATTCTCACATTTGATTGCATGATCGCAAACCTTTTTCCACTCTTCAGCGCCGATCATGTTTACTTTTTCAGTCAATAATGTTTTTACTGTAGTTAAGTTCATACCCACATTTCTAGAGGCTACATAGCCTTTCAGTTGAGACCATATATTTTCAATTGGATTAAAATCCGGATGATATGGTGGCAATCGCAACACAGTGTGCCCATGTTCGGCAAGTACTTTGTCCACAGAAAACTCTGTATACCTCTCCTTGTGCTGACATATAATAGCGTAAATCTGGGTTTTTGTTAATTTTGGATCAACTGGAATTTCGTGTCTGTTTAACCAGTTGATCATTTCCCGTTTAATGGTGTTTGAGTTGGGGGGTCTCTCAATATATTTGTTGTGATAGGGTGCGTTGTCGATAACTAGAACAGAATCACTGGGTATATTTGGGATTAATTGGTTAACCAGCCATTTCTCATAGTTATCGTTATTCATTTCATTGTGATAGTCACCTGTAGTGTCCGTGGATTTATACGTTAAAAAAGCACCGGGTACAAAGCTTTTTCATTTCCCGCATGAACTATTATCAAACGTTGACCTTTTGAAATTGGCTTTTTTACTCCTTTTTTCTTATCGTCACTCCAAGATTTCCCTTTTGTGTGGGATGCATGTATATATGACTCATCCATGTAGACGATATTTTTTCCTGTTTCGCGAAATTTGCGTATTTTATCAAGGTATTCCATTCGTTTGAGACGAACGTCGTGCTTTTCCATTAGAATTTTTCGATTATCTTCCATTTTAGTGAACTGAAATCCCATGTCATGAAGTATTTTTCTCAACATTTTTTCAGACCCATTGTAATTAATAGCTTCAGATAATTTAGCTTTTAATGATTTTATTGTTGGCAGTTCATTAAATCGTAAGTGAAAATCATACACCATTCTTCGAACAACATCGTAATCAAAATCGTCCATATCCAAACGAAATTGCTTTTTTGGTCTCCCTTTTTTTGGAGTGCTGAACTTAATTCCAGTCGAATGTGTTTCAGTACTGACTTCGTTTAATATATTGTTCAAAGTTCTTCTTGAAATTCCAGTGGCATTTGCAACTCGCTCTTGAATCTTCTTAAAATAACAACTTACATTTTCATCTACTTTTTTTTTAAATCTATCAGCTTCGGTTACAAAGTATTTATAAACATTGTAGATAATTTCACGTGACTGATCTCGTAAAGGTTTCCCTCTTTTTCCGAAAGATGCCATATTACAACTTTAAATTATTTAAATTTGTGGGTGTTACAACTCTAAATATATATTTTTGATCGGGACGCGACCGCACTCTATCGTACTTGAACAACGACTGACTAAACGTCACATAGGTAGTGTGGGACTGAGATAACGCTCTACGCAGCCGAAATTATCCGACTGTCTCTTTCCAAAGTTCGATGTGCAATATTTATCGCCGGGTACTGTAGCAGAAATGGTGAAAAAATAGAGAGAGTAACATGATTCTGATGGTGTTTATTGAAAAGCTCATGGCCCTCTTGTTATATAAGTTTGGTGTCTATAAGTATCCCTGCAGACTTTAAAATCCAGAGGTAGGTATAGAATTACTTCAATAAAAAATATAATGAATTAATCTTATTTTATTAGTACCTAAAACATGGATTGTTTTGGTAGGTTGAAACCAGCATATTTCTATAAAGAGAATTATGAATGTGAAGGAAGCAATGTAAGCCTTTCTGGATCGTGATATATGGCGCATAAATCTTTCTGCCTAGTCCGTAAGGGATTTGGCGTGAAGGTATATAGGATGCATGTAAATAGTTTTGTTCTGTAGAATTCAAGTAGAATAATAACACAAAGTTATATCATACCTAATAAATCCCATGAAGGCATATAATGACCAAAAGAGCTTGTGCGCAGTTCTCACTCTAAACGCTTTCTCTTCATCCAGCACCAGCACTCCTGTATCCAGTAGCCACACCAGTTTTTCGGCTTGTAAATACGCCAACGTAAACAATCCATTTGATACTCCCAGACTTCCCCATAACAAGCCCTCCTATGTGGTAAAAGAAATCAAGGGTCAATTTGCATACTTCTAATCATGCTTTATAATTAACTATTTAATAATTAGAAGCATAACATTGTAAATTATCCTGATATTAGGTACATGATAGCAAAAATAAATATCAACACGTCTTTTCCCTCCAGGGTTAGTCAGACCTAACCGAACGTAAAAACGTTCCGATTCACCGCAATTCTTTAGTTGGTCTTTTGACGAGATGGAGAGTGATCCTTCTCACCACGTTAACTACTATCGCTTGTTCAATTTTTGCTATTTGTTTATCACCATAGAGGAGCTAGCACACCACAACCAGATTTTGATGTGCTTCTAAAATCTCGATTTTCGAGGATAATTCGTAAATCGTAAAAGGCAACCGATTAGCTATACAAGTCAAGGTGGCTACTAGGTGGTAGAGTTCACGTGGCTACTAGGTGGTAGAGTTCTGCAATGTCTGGCCCGGGTCTGGTACCACCACTTTACCTATTCCTGCCGCCGGTTTGGATGATAAGGTAGCCGGTACACTTATGCATGTGGCATTTGACTTCTCCACAAGATAGCAACGCACCATTAACATTTTTGGTGTCTATCTCTATCCATCAGGTGGTTTCTCTTTCCATCAGGTGACCCATCTGCTTGGTTGCTATCATATGGTATATAAAAAAAGCATTTAACCGGATATCCTGACCGGGGATTAACCCGGGTGCTTATTTATTTATATCATAGGGTAGCAAACAAGTTGATAACTTTCCTGGTAGATAATTCTACATCCTACGTACAGCAAACATGTTGTCAGTGTGGAGCCAAAGTGTGGCCCTTTGAAATGCCGAATGCATAAGTTTTGCCTTACTTTATCCTCTAAGCCATATCACGACAGTGACAAGCACTAAAGATATTACAGCAGAAATAGGTAAGGCCTCATTATCAGAGTAAAAGGGCAAATGAACAAAAAATAATATGGGCAAATATACACTAATCATTAAACTACAACACAGATCCGATGTTAAAAATGATCTTTTCTTCTTAAGTAGTCTAAACAAACACAGAGTAGAATTAAGCTTGGCTGGAAAGACAACACAAGGCAAAATAAGCAATTCCATAGGGTGTGTTAGAAGAGTTACTATCTACTTAATGTGTTTTATAGACACATTACATTGTAACAGTAGTATATGTGTATGTAGTGTTACTATGTGATGTGTTTTATATACCGCACCTCCGATCAAATAGTGTCAAGTCAAAAAAACGATTCTCGAGTAAAAGGGGTTTAAAGTTGCTCCTGCCTATTTTTTTCGATTTTCAGGCCAATGTCACTAACGTCACTAGCGCCGTTATAGTATCACATCATTAAAAACACTAGTAGATCACCATTCGAGATAAAACTATGGCAAATACGATACGAATGCTAAAAAAAGTGATTTTTACGATTTTTTGAATTGTTACACTATTTGAGCGGAGGTGCGATACTTTTGTTTAAGTTATATATGATATTACTAAATATTAATTGTTGAGCTGTATGATTTCTTTACATCATTTATTGAAGAGAGGAGCTACGAGGCTTCCTGCCCAAACCATTGATTCGAAGTGACAACGATCTTTAAATACTATATTTAGAAGTTTATATGAATGAATTAACTGTCTTGTTTTGTTTTCGTTTTTGATTATAGCCCATTAAACTTAAATAACTAACATAAATATTTAAAAACCTGTTTTCCAAGTCCGTAGTTGAAGAAGGCTTTCAGAGCAGCAGCATCATCGAAGAGTCGAAGTGTAGCACGCGCGCTTGCTAGTCGCGCGCTCGCGGCCAATAAGTGTTTCCGATTGGTAGACGCTCCCCATAGCTTCAAGGTGTAGCATGTAAGCAATACAACCTGTCCAAAAAAGAATTTACCTAGTTATGTTACTTAAAAACCTGTCTCCAAATACATACTTAACTCATTTAGTAGATAAGATATCAAACAAGCAGAAGACGCTCTTGATGAAAAGAGAAACCATCGCCTATAGACACCAAAGATATTAATGGTGCGTTGTTATCCGTGTTGCGGGATGGCAATGCCACATGATCTAGTCTACCGGCTACGTTACCCTCCAAACTGGAACACGATACCAGGCGATACGATATTGCGGCAGGTATAGGTAAGGCGGTGGTACCATATACCTGGGCGAGACGTTGCAGAACTCTAGAACCTAGTAGTCACGATGGTAATGACAAGTATAGCTAATCGGTCGCCTCTTACGACCTGCCTGGCAAAACGGCAGTTGGTCTATTCTTCAAAGGAGTCCGGACTAATACGGGGACGGTTATTTTAACTAATAGACAGCAAAACTGTTATGGAATCGGCGTCTGTGCTTGTCATTGTCGGCTTCCAGTTGAATTTATCTCAGTCACAACTTAAAACACACTCAAAAGTAATATTACAAAAAATCGTTCTTTTATAACATAAGGTAGCAAACAAGAAAATGGCAACGAGACAAAAATAGATAATATACAC
Organism: Apodemia mormo; assembly: GCA_036924255.1. Lineage (NCBI taxonomy): Eukaryota > Metazoa > Arthropoda > Insecta > Lepidoptera > Riodinidae > Apodemia > Apodemia mormo. Next base: position 5,545,025 of record JAUPFN010000011.1, read on the forward strand.
CATCGATGTTAATGGTGCGTTGCTATCCTTGTGGCGGTTTCTTATTGCCACATGCATAAATTTACCGGCTACATTACTCAAGGGCGGATCCAGAGGGGAGGGTCATGCCCCCCCCCCCCTTTAGATGAGAGTCTAGTTATGGATTTATTATTGCAAACATAAGGATTAGAGCCTATCTTCTCTGAACCTCGAATATGTGACCGCCCCTTACCCGAAGTCTGGATCCACCCTTGACCTTACCCTCCAAACCGAAACACGACAGTGATAAGCACTGATGCTATTGCGGCAGGAATAAGTAAGGCGGTGGGACCAAATCCAGGTGATACAATGCAGAACTCTACCTACAATAATAGCCACGATGGCAATGACTAGCATAGCCAATCTTTTCGCCTTTTCGAAAGTAGCACTCCAGAGTCGATTGGTGGTATCAGATTCGACTTCAGAGACCACGAAAAGTAGCTGGTCCCGATTAACACAAGTAACAAATTAATAGTGGCTTAAGGTAAACAGATGTTAATATGTAGATCACCACCCGTCGCCAGTAAACAGAATGGTGAACTTCGTAATCTGGAATATATAACTCTATCAGCGTTCGATTAACTCTACTTAGTCCGTTAGAGAACCAGCACGATAATTTTATTTATCTAAAACTTTTTTCTTCTTATTCCATTACCTTATCTCGATTACTATGCGCCACCAACAGATCACAAAATTCGTCCACAACTGTCATAACTACATCAAATTAAAACAACATAAATAGGTAGTCACATCGAGTAGGTACACTTCATTAAAATACATAATACACTCAACAGAGAATACTTTTATCATTTAACAGATTAGATAAATTTCGTGATACGATTAGGTTAAAGCTGGATTTTTGATTATAAATCAACAAACCTTTTAGGGCAGATATCTGCTATCTCTTGGATATTATGTAAAAATAATATTATCTTTTCAGGAATCTGCATATAATTTTGTTATTGTAGATTTTGTCATATTCCAGTGCAAAGTAATTTTGATACCTACGTACCAAAGTTGTGTTGATCTAGTGACATCATCTTCGATTCTGATGGAGCTATCACAGTTTAGGCCCGCGTCGCAGCCGGCGGCATAACGGCCCACGCCTGCAAACACTCGAAACTCTGGTCAAGAGTTAAGGAGCCCAAAATGCTTCTGACTCTTCCACTTATCTTCAAGATACTGCCCTAAGCCTATGCTCGGTCTCACAGGAGACACCCTTAGGGATGGCTTAAAGTCACCAAATTTAAACTCTGGCTGAGCACTCTGCTCTGCCGACAAGCCCGATTTCGCATTAACGGTTATATACGTATAGACTAACTACGTAAATACAACATATATATAAATATATATAAATACAACATATATACTACGTAAATACACTTCAAAAAAAATTGGTTACATGAAAAAACTAGGTAGGTACCTATAAAAAACTTACGAATATGTATGCATATTTAGTGATTAGTACAATCGACGGAATCGATCAAGAAGCAAATAAGAATTTCGCCACGTTAAATCAGTCGTAGCTCAGTGTGTTAGCACATGCAGCCAGAGGCAAAATAACAAGTTCAAATCCTGTTATGTCGAAATTTTTCCTTGTTAAATTTTTAAAACTAGGTACCTTTATATCCAGAGAGGCAGCATGGCATCGTAGTTACTAAATAGCGTATTTTGTGTTTTATCCCCAATAGCAATACCAACTGATTTAACCCCAAAGTAAGCAAATATTTGCTTGTGTTATGGGTGTTAGTCAACGACACTAATACATAGAAATACAAATATAAATAACAGAATATATATAATAAACACCCAAAGCCGGAAATACAAACATTTATGCTCGTGACACAAATGCTTGTCGCCGTCGGCAATCGAACCCGAGCCCCGTTGATTGCGTAGTCAGGGTCGCTAACCACTCGACCAACGGGGCGGTATTAAAGTACTAGTACATTGTTAATTGTGTCTAACAGTAATGGAATTTCACCAAGTGCCGACGATGGAAAGTATAGAATAGTGATTGTCGTTGTATTGCGGTTTTGAAGGTAAGGTAGCGGGTAAACTAATCCATTTGGCATTACATCATTGCTACAACGATGGCACAATTATATTATCGTAGATGCCTATAGGGTGTGGTTCTTTTTCCAGCAGTAAAACCATCTAAGTACTTGGCTCCAACGTGTTTCTAGGTTAAAAAGCAAACAACCCTTTATAATAACAAAATATAGTAAATTAGATGTTTAACCGACAGAAAAAGGTAACCGTTGTATAAAGACATGAAATATTTTAATGATACGTTGTCATCCGAGTGGTGGCGATGTGAACGGGAGTATCTAAACCGATGGAGACTTTGAAATCTACAAATCTAGTCCCTGGCACCTAGTGACTGGGTTATACAATGACGTGTATGAGTGGTAATATTATACACGTCATTGGGTTTATAGCAGCAGTAGGTAAATGTCACTGTCATGGTCCAATTTAGAGAGTAAAGTAGCCGGCAAACTTGAGCTTGTGGCATAAAATATTCGTTATTCGCATGACTGACGGATCGATGAAGCTATGGTTATTTCTTTCCACCAGGGAAGTCATGTGTTTTACTATCCTAAAATATTTAAAATTTCATGTTTTACAACAACCATTTATTACCTAATTGAGCACAGGGGCCGTTCAAGTATTACCTACTTAAGCAGATTTTTTACAATTATTGACCCCCCCCCCCCATGTCAGCAAAAGTGAGCAAATCACTTACCCCCTTCCCCCTTGCTTACATAAACATTTGTAACTTTATATTTTAATTAGCTGACCCGGCAAACGTTGTTTTGTTAAATATAATAGTATTTCTCTACTATATAATGGATGTTGTTATACATATAAACCTTCCTCTTGAATCACTCTATTAAAAAAACCGCATCAAAATCCGTTGCGTAGTTTTAAAGATCTAAGCGTACATAGGGACAGACAGCGGTAAGCGACTTTGTTTTATACTGTGTAGTGATCTGTTCCTCAGTTTTGTGATCGATTCGTGAGAAGGTAGCAGTTTTTAAGTTTAAATTTAAGTAATGGGGTTAGGTAGTAGTGGTAGTAGATAAATAAAAAGAGTTTAACGTAAACATTTAATGTAGCCAACAGTAAATATGTAGAAAACTCGAAAAGTATAAAAAAAAAATTTTGCTTACGTAATCACCATCGACCCCCCATGCTCCTTGTCATCAAAAAATAGGCAAATGGGAGACCCCCCACCCCGCTTTAGTGCTTAGCTATAGCAGCAGTTTTCGTTGACGAAAATTTCTCCTAAAAAAACTTAATAACCACTTTTGTACCTACTTTCTACAAGCACGTGAAATTCGTGTTGAATGTGCTGATTGCTTGCTTTAATAATTAATGCATTAAATACTTATTACATATTTTGTAAACTTGTTACCTTGAACATAAGTTTTACGTAGGTACTATTATTATGAGGAAATTTACCTATGAGTAATATATTTTGCAATACGTGTTAACCATTACACATTCCCTTGTGGAAAAATTTCTCGGATAAAAGTAGGTAAATAACTTACAAGGTGAAAGTAACAGTTTATGAATGTTTATTTTTATTTAAAAAGTCGAAAAAAGTCTTACAAAGTCGGAAAAACTCGGAGTAATTCCAAAATTTCGGACTCTTCCAGAAGAGTTATTCAGTGTTAATAAATCTTGCAACGTTTATGGGTACTAAAAGAAATATATTAAAAGTTATTAATACTACGAAAGTGTAATAAAGGGGAAAAAAATATAACTAATACTTACCCGGTTTTCCGTTTAAGAATTTGAAACTTTCTTCTTTGTTTAAAAAAAGGTTACCGTTACTGTCGATCAATATTATAAACTTTGTTTCTTCAATTTTTGATAATTATTATTAAAATCTATTATATCACAACGTTATTTGCCAATTTTTATTTTATTGTACTTTTATTACATAAATATATTTATAAATTAAGTAAAAATTAAAACAGATGATCTAATTAGCTTTTGACAGGTTGAGTCAGTGTTGCCAGAGAAAAAGTCAATCTTTCGTCCTTAAAGCCTCCTCTACACTACTCCTATGTCCGGGGTAAACTCAAAAAGTACTACATGGATTTATTTCAAATTTTGCATGACTATTACTAACAGGTCGGGTCAACATATAGGCTACATATTATCAAGCTGTCACCTACGGGGGAGGTGCTGTGCGGAGTAAACGAAGTCCGCGCGGACGAAGTCTTGGGCAACAGCCAGTATAATTATGGCGAGCGAAGGGAGCCCTACACTAGGCGACTTTCTATGCACTTTTGTGGTACATTTTCCTGAAAAAGTATCCCACTTTAAGGTTTGGGCTTTGACGTGGTGGTTTAAATTCATGTCTAGATATATTATCTACCATTAAAATGCTATTTCATAAACATTAAAAAAATAGAAAATACATTTTGTATTAGAATTTTATTACTGCTAACGCCATCTATTATAAAAATAAATAAATAATAATAATAAATAAATATTCACGGGACAAACTACACTTACTGATCTAACCCCAAAGTAAGCAAATATTTGCTTGTGTTATGGGTGTTAGTCAACGATACTAATACATAGAAATACATAATATATAAATACCAGAATATATATAATAAACACCTAAACCCAGAAATACAAACATTTACGCTCATCACACAAATGCTTGTCCCCGTCGGGGATCGAACCCGAGCCCCGTTGATTGCGTAGTCAGGGTCGCTAACCACTCGACCAACGGGAGGGTCAAATAACGAGTAAAAATGCTACAAAGCTACACTAGGCGACGATCTGTGCCCTTTAGTGGTACATTTTACTAAAAAAATATCGCACTTTTAGGTTTAAGCTTTGGCGTGGTAGTTTTATTTTGTTTAATTCATTTTCATTCACTCCAGTTTAATACAATATTAATCTATTAAAACACTTGTACTTTTTAACTTCCCACTACGTATGTAGATAGGAAGGTTACTGATTTTGCTCCGATTTTCAAAAATGGAGTTTTCACCATATGTCCGCGTTTTGTGGGCTTAGGAACCATTTTCGACTATTTTCGCGATGACGTCAGTATGTCTGTATGTATGTGTGTGTGTGAGTGTGTGTGTGTGAGTGTGTGTGTGTGAGTGTGTGTGTGTGAGTGTGTGTGTGTGTCAACAACTCATAAGTTTTGAACGCCTGGACCGATTGAAACGCGGTTGGTGGCATTCGATTGGATTCCGCTCAACTTATACTTCCTGAAATTTTGTACCAAATGGGCCTAAGAGATTTTGAGAAATTTTGAAAATACCCTAAACAAATTGTGACGAAACAATTTTTTTTTTAATAACTTCCAGATTAATGTACCGATTGAGTACAAAAACTATTCCTCAAAAAAATACATCTAATGCATAAATTGCCTCAAAATCAGTTTATTCGTTTGGAAGTAATCGTTGACGAAAATTTTGAAAAAAGTGTTTTTTCGACATAACTTCGAAATATTTCAACCAATTATTTTTTTGGTATTCTACGATATTTTAATACTATAAAAATTACGTCGAATGCCCTTTTAAAAATCAAAACCGAACCTTATTTTCAAAGGTTACAACTTTTCAAATATTAAAATTACGTTTTCTTTAGCAAAGTTACTTAATATTTTGGAAATAACTTTCAGGCTAATATACCGATTGACTTCAAAATCTTATCATCGTTTCTCTTTTAAAAACTGCGCCAAGTACCGTTAATTGGATAAAAATCGGTAAATTTGTTTGGGATCTATCATAGACGAAAATGTTTTTTTGAAATTGCTTCGAAATTTTTGAACCTACCGATTTTTTAGCTAAAGCAATATTTAAATTGAGTTGAATGCCATTTGAAAGATCAAATCGATCATCGTTTCCAAAATATACAGCTTTTCAAAAATCAATACGTGCCAAGAAAACTTATCAAGGACGTACTACGTGCGTCTTCCCGGTTGAAATTTGGATGTTTTTTGATTTCAATGGCTTCTTTCACTAGCCGTGGAATGTAATATGGCGTTCTGTCGAAAATACGCGTGGCCTATGAAATTCCATCCAGTGATTACGGCCCGACTACAGCTGTAGATGTTTAGCAATCGCCGACTTATTAACGTCGTTATTCTTGACTGCTTTGATATGCTACTAGGCCTCTGACACATGATCTTAGTACCTCTATACACTACTCGGCCGACTTCAGTACGCGTCAAGACGCCGTTGTGAACGCACGTGTGTTTAATAGATTTTTTCGTTGATGTGCGTGTGAGACTCTATTATGAGCGGCATACAGTGGTCACAGGAGCAAACTATGTTGTTCCTTGAAACACTTCAAGCAGAGCCTTTTATTTGGGACCCCAGTGGGAAAGGTCATAAGGACAAGAAAAAAGTAAATGATGCTTGGGTGCGTATTCGGGACGTTTTAGAAATACCAGTTGAAGAATTGAAGAAAAAAAAGGATTCACTTTTTGCGACATACAGGGGCTACTACAGAAAAATGGAAGCTTCCTTAAAAAGTGGTGCCGGCGCAGATGATGTTTATCGTCCAGTTTGGTTCGCCTTTGATTTCATGAACAGCTTTTTGGGGTCCGTGTATAAATGTAAACAAACAATAACCACGGTAAGTTTTTTATTATCAATAACTTGTTTTATTATTACTAAAGTACAGATTACAGTAAGGTCGATTCGCCAGTTTGCGTCCATTTAGTGCAGTTGCTTGCTTTAAGGAGAACATAATAATGTCTCTGCATTAGTTTTAATATAAAAAGTATGTAGTTAATGTGGTAACGAACAGGCGAAATGACCCTACATTCGTTGTGTTTATTTATAAACATTGAAAATAATTTGTAAATCCCTTATCTGAACGGCAGATAATGGTGATCTGCGTGGTACTTGTGTAATATCTCTCAAAGCACAGTTATTATCAAAGTCTGCCCGCCAAGACCCGGGTTGAATTAAAACTCCATTATCATCATACATATCTACAGTACCAGGAGGCATATATATAAGGGATGATTTATTACTTTTTCTGAGAAAGTTATGCAATAAGAGACATGTCATTGTAATAATTGGGATATTATGAATATCCAAATCAATTGGCTTTCTGAATATTCTAAACCTGGATGCTAAAATACCAAACACATTCTCAACTACTACTCGAGATTTTGACAAGCGCATATTGAAAATCCTTTTCGGTGAATTGATATCATGGTTGCCAGGATATGGTTTCATTATATTATTATGTAAAGCAAATGCTCCATCTGTCAAAAAAACGTAGGGAATTTCGACATGATCCGTTCCGGATAATGGACTTGGCTTAGGAAGATTAAGCCCGTTAGATGCAATTTTTTGCCATAACGAAGAATTTTTAAGTACACCTCCATCACTGATCCTACCTTGACTACCAATGTCAGCATACATAATGTTATAGTTACTGTCGACTAAAGCTAAAAGTACTAAACTAAACGTCTTTTTATAATTAAAGTATTCAGAACCAGAGTTAACCGGACATTGTATAACAATATGCTTTCCATCCATTGCGCCAAGGGCATGTGGAAAATTCTCCTTGAATCCGTTTTCAACTTCCAACCACTGCTGCTCATTGCACGGCATCTGTAAATAAAAAGTATATTATATAAAAAATATTATCATCAAATAATATGTAAAAAGACACGGTCAATTTCATTAAAAGCTGACACTCAAATTGTATATAAATAATTAAAAAGCCGATTAATTGTAGCACTCATGTATTTTTCATAAAATACAGAGACATACACTCACACTCCTACATACACATACAGTACTCCTGCATATACGCGCACTCAAATGCATATAGTATACAGAACCCATATACACTCACAAATTTGGATTGGATTAAATAAAGATTTATTATTAAATAGGTCGTGATATATACATTTAAACCTTTGCTATTTTTATTTCAGGATCATGGAACTGATTCGATTCAGGAAGAATCAACCAACGCTTCAGAGGATGTACCAATTGCTTCTCCAACTCCAAAAGAACCAGAGCCCCCAAAAAATAGACACACCATCCGACGGCGTGACAACCCACCGGAATTGCAAGTTGCCAGTAGGCAGATGACAGAAGCCTTCAATAACTTAAATAAAGTGATAAATAATCCTTCAAAGGATAGCAGCGCAGTTGAGGACGAGTGCGACGTATTCGGCAAACTAATTGCCAAAAAACTGAAGAGGTTACCTGAACATGAAAGGGACGATATAATGTTCGATATACATGCTCTATTTCGGAAATCACGTTTTGAAAGATCTCCATCAGGTGAATCGTTTCGTACTTCTACACCTAAGTCTACGCCATATTATAGTCCGTTAACTACATCACTATCTTCTAGAAAGCGTCCTTTATCTGCGAATAATGCAGTTCATTATAATGTTACAACATTATCTCCTAGACCACACTCATCGTTTTCAGAGCCACCTGATACATATATAACATTATCTAATGAGTCCAGTGAATGTCAACCGACATACTTCCAACAACCAAGCGAAATCACTGCTCATCAACGTTCTTCAAAGATACGTGTTATAAGTGATGAAATTATTGCACCAGACACCCAAAGTCAATCAGTTTATCAACGCTATAAGCAGCCTCAATCAGATCAATCTAACGATGCTCAATATATTTTGCATATACCAGAGACCCAAACTCAATCTGATTGTCCAGAAGATAATACACATCAGAGTGATTTAATATATCAGGCATATAATGACTCGTAATGTATGAAATTATTCTTATTCTTATTCTCACTGATATTTTTGTAATTGTACTTACCTAAACTTTTAATAAATATATGTCATAAATATTAAAATTTTACCTTTATTTCATCCTTGAGTTCCTCGTTCAAAGCTTCACAGACTTCGACTACAATTTTTGAAATCAACTGGCTTGAAATTTTAAATAAATAGTGCATAGATCTATAGCTGTCACCACTTGCCAAAAACCTCAAGGTGATTGATAATCGAATCTTAGCAGGTATAGCTTCTCTTAAATGAGTGTCTCGTTTAGCGATTAAGGGTTCGACTTTAGAAAGTAATAAATTAAAATCGTCCAATGACATTCGGTGGAAATTTTCAAATTCTCCTGATGGTTCTTGTATGAGTTCAAGAAATTGTTGTTCCATAGTACGTCTGTAAAAAAAAATACAGTTAATTAACTTGCCATGTAATGTACTTTAACTTATTAGAAATCCTAATTATTTAAATAAATATTACCTACCTAGTTTGTTCCGATGCATTGCGATCATCCACCATCTTCTTTTTCTTCTTTTCTTTTTAGTATTCTTCGTGAGATAAGTATGCACGTAGTTATAATACGCTAGAGAGCACATTGCTACGGCAGCTGCTACTTGAGCGTCCATTATAATAAACGTCCGCAGGGTACCGGTAACGCTACACGAATGCGCTCCTCGCGAAGTTGAACGAGTGTGTAGTGTAGCACCGCGGACTTCAGTCAACTTCGGCCGAGTACTTCGCCGAGGAACTTCGCGAGTAGTGTAGAGGAGGCTTTAAGGACGAAAGATTGACTTTTTCTCTGGCAACACTGACTCAACCTGTCAAAAGCTAATTAGATCATCTGTTTTAATTTTTACTTAATTTATAAATATATTTATGTAATAAAAGTACAATAAAATAAAAATTGGCAAATAACGTTGTGATATAATAGATTTTAATAATAATTATCAAAAATTGAAGAAACAAAGTTAATAATATTGATCGACAGTAACGGTAACCTTTTTTTAAACAAAGAAGAAAGTTTCAAATTCTTAAACGGAAAACCGGGTAAGTATTAGTTATATTTTTTCCCCTTTATTACACTTTCGTAGTATTAATAACTTTTAATATATTTCTTTTAGTACCCATAAACGTTGCAAGATTTATTAACACTGAATAACTCTTCTGGAAGAGTCCGAAATTTCGGAATTACTCCGAGTTTTTCCGACTTTGTAAGACTTTTTTCGACTTTTTAAATAAAAATAAACATTCATAAACTGTTACTTTCACTTTGTAAGTTATTTACCTACTTTTATCCGAGAAATTTTTTCCACAAGGGTTTATTTCTAAAATGTAAAGTCATTTATACCTACCACAAAACAAATAGGTACAAAAGTCAATCTACATACAAAGGTGCTCTAGCAAAGCATACATACAGCCCTCAAGGTCGCAATATCTCGGAATGGTTGGGAATTAGGTATAGCTTATCTACTCATGTGTAGTGCACTTGCGAGAGTGTCACCCGCTTGAGACACGTCAGTGAACTTCGAGTATATCTACCTCATTATATCTATGTCAGTGAAATTTTTTGTGTAGAAAATTTGTAATAGCTATAATATAATAATAACATTAAAATATTTTATTTATTATTGATTTACATGTCCGTTCTTCTTGTTTCATTTTCAAAAATAAATCAAACACCTAGATACTAGATAGTGGCACTACCAGTTTTTGTGCGAAAGCCAAAGTTGATAACCCTAGCTCGACCGCCGAACGTAGGTATCAAAAGTACAAACATGAGATTGACTTCTTTACCTATTTGTTTTGTGTCTACATCTACTACTAGCTGACCCGCGCAGCTTCGCCCGCGAGTAAATTATCATGTCGTTAAGTTAGCTTTTCATACAAATTTCATCCCCTATTTCAACCCTTTAGGGGTTGATTTTTGAAAAAAAAATTTACAGGCTACTTTTAAAAAAAATTAACTCCTAAGAATCCGAAATAAGGCATGCAAATTTGTATAAAAAATTGTGTTGATAACATGTTACTCTATTCGCGACGAAGTTGCGTGAATCCATATTAATATTATAAATGCGAAAGTAACTCTGTCTGTCTGTCTGTCTGTTACGCTTTCACGGCCAAACCACTGAACCGATTTGGATAAAATTTGGTACAAATATAGTTTGAGACCCAATAAAGGACATAGTTCTTATCCCGGAAATCCCACGGAACGGGAACTATGCGGGTTTTTATTTTAGATTTTTTTTCCACGCGAACGAAGTCGCGGGCACAGCTAGTCATTTATAAATGTAATATTTACGTTCATTAATCATTAGTTTACCATGAGATAATTCATTATAACATTAATCATGAGATAGAAACAAAGCTGTAGGAAAACGGAGGAACGTGTTTTAATTCAAATAATAAAAATACACCGTATATAAAATATTTATATTCACATATTTTTATAATTAAGTACAATTTCATTTAATAAGAATATGTTACAATAAATAAATATAAAATGCTTTAAAAACATCAATATATCAAAGATAATATAATCAGTGCCGGATTAACCCATAAGCAATTGCTTAGGCCACTTAGGGCGTCAAGCCTTGGGTTGGGGGCACACGAACAGTACCAAAAAAAATATATAACAGAACAGTACCAAAAAAAATATTAACACACAAAACGCAAGTTGTTTGAATATCCGCGCGTTTTACGAGATAATAAGTTCAAGAAATTATTTATCTCGTTGTAATAAATACATTAATTTCTTTAAGAACGATATAGTTTACTAACGAACAGGGGCCACAGGCACCCACAGGCGTGCATTGCTTAGGTTATCATTTTTTTTTTATATATATATCATAAGATAGCAAATAAGCAGATGGGTCTCCTGATGGAAAGAGTCAACCATCGCCTATAGACACCAAAGATGTTAATAGTGCGTTGCTTTCTTGTGGCGAGGTCTAATGCCACATGCATAAGTTTATCGGCTACCTTACCCTCTAAACCGGAACACGACAGCGACAAGCACTGACGCTATTGCGGCAGGAATAGGTAAGGCGGTGGTACCAGACCCGGGCGAGACGATGCAGAACTCTACCACCTAGTAGCCACGATGGTAGTGACTCGATAGCCAATCGGTCGCCTTTTACGACCTGCCTGGCAGAACGGTAGTTGGCCTATCATGTAGTTTTAATCCGGCACTGTTGATAAAAATATATTTTATCACGTATAAAAAATACATTTTTAACTTGAATGTAACGAAATTATCACATGTCTAATCACGACTAAAATGGAAGGAGTTACACAGACATATCTCAAACTCAAATAATATAAAAAACATTGATATGTGATTGGCTCTAGATTACGGTATGTTGTTTCTCAGTGTTGTTAATGTTCGAAACAAAAATTATATAGCCTATTTACAATTAAGACCAATCATATGATCCAGTCAATCCTTATATATGAATTTCATCAAGCCGTTTCGGGTGTAGAGCGCGCTAACACTATGGATGCTATGGAAGTCATAATTCCTGTGATGGAAGTAGCCATGTACCTTTATGCAAATGCTTGAAACATATTACCCTCCTTCAACTGTAGCCGGTTAATAAAATATATGCTTTTAATATACTTTTGTTTTATGTTCCAACATAACATCATGCTATCCCGCTTTTATTTTCTGATCCATCACGCAAAGAACTAGCTGCACATTTTAATTAACAAAAAAACGTTTGTCAAAATCATGCTTATTTAAATTTAATTCATATAATACTTTTACTTTGTTAGCGTTTTATTTGACAGCATAATACAACACAATGTTTTTATATATAAAATACTTTAATAAATACATTTATCATTTATAATTAACATTAATTAATAATAATACAACGCGAAGCTTGAAAACTTAAGACTGGTCTTTAACTGGTCAGTACTTTAAGATATTTTTTTCGTTTGTAGAGGTCGACGTAAGAATAAACTACGAGGAAATCTGAGATGTTATGGATGTATTTAGATATTTGTCAATCATTCTTTATATTGTTATTCGTAATATTATCATTTGTCATATAAATCTGTTAAACGTTCGTAAACGGACATTACATTACACCCTTTGGTGTAATGTAATGTCCGTAATGCACCATTAGGTGCGATTCAAACCGAACGACTCGCATCAGCACGGCGCGTACGGCATTTTATAAAGCTGTAAAGGAAATAGGAATTTGTGAATAGTTATTACCACGGATTAAATGGATACGCCTTTCAAGACTTTTTCTTAGTTTGGCAGCGTAGCTTGCAATTACATACAGAAATACAGAGTTATACTACTTACCAATGAAATAAAATCATTTCAAGGATAATTTTTAAACCTTGTCATCTCATTCGGTGTGATAAAACAGCACATCATGGGTTATTTCAACAATATAAGCTAAAAAGGTATGAAATTTTTGACAGTAATTGGAGAGTTTGCTCATACGCGCAGCGACACGTTTCCTTTTCAATGGCGTGTCTATTAGCATTCATATGGTCTGTGGTTATTAAAGTTCATATTTCCGTCACATGTTCTGCGGACAGCTCCGTACGGTTCCATACGGCTCCTTACGGAGCCGATCTGTCTCCGCGACGAAGAGCCGGCTCTTTCGTCATGAGTAAAACCATCGCAGAATGTCAATGGAGAGTAGCGTTGCAGCAAGTCGAATCATTCAAAGTGACGTATGATTTCCGCGGCACGCACACGGTTTCTGTGGTACGCGAACAACTTCCATGGCGGTATGCGTACGACTCCTATGCCACGCGGGCCGATGCGAGCCGGTCGGTTTGAACTGTAACTTAATGTGTATAATCTGTTACTAGCATTTAAAGGCATGCACACTGGTATCTTTAATAAACATAAGTGTTTCCGCAGCGCAAGTTCTGCATAGATGTATACATATTATATCCATTAAACAACGCTTTCAAACTATAATTTCTATATAATTCAAAAATATATCTAACATATGTACATATAATACAACCTTTTTACACAAAATATTAGTTTGTAATTTAACCCTGGACTAATTGCATGGAACTGATCCTTTTTCAGTATTTACCTTTTATTATTTACACCTAATTACTTCAACAACCGTTTTCTTGCAAAGTACAAGCCTATTCCAATGACAGAAGATATTGTGGCAATAGCTGAAACTTTAGTAGCTCCTATTTTGTCCCCCCACATCCATCCAGGGGGGAGGCAGCTCACTGCGTGAGTTATATCCAAGCATAGTTTACTTGCAGTGATAATTTGTAGCGCTAGTCTGATGTCCAGGTTTTTTCTTGCATCACATGCGTCTTCTGAACGGAGACAGTCTCGACTCCACCACAAAAGACGGAGCGACCGGAATGTTCTAAAATCACGAATTTAGTTTTAAAAGTTTAGTCAGCGTTCGGTGCAGAGGGCGCGAAATTATTGGTAAAGTGAAAAAGTGAAAAATTATAATAAATAATTAATAAACAATATGATGTAATTTAATTGCAGAATTACACATTATTTAATTGCAGAATTACACATTATTTCATTTAAAAAAATAATGAATGCGTTGATTTTTTTTTTTATATAAGAAAAAACAACGCCATAGACGCCAATATCATAGACAACATCACGGTCGCGTTCCCATTCTACAAACTAAGATTCTAAGCATCATATGTTACAAAAATTGAGGGAAGATGGTCGAATAGGGAGGAAATCTTAGATTTCTCGTTGTTCCAGTCCCCATTTGAACAATACACTTTTTGCCATTCTTCCGGGCAATCCTTAAAAGGGGAACGATTGGCTGTACGAGTCATTACCATCGTGACATCTTGTAAGACTTTTGTAACGTCTTGACCGGATCTGGAACCGCCTTACTTATTTCTACCGCAATAGCGTCAGTGCATACGTTCGGGGGTTGCCAGTATACCAATGCAAGTGACATTAATACACTACTTACACCATCATTTATGCCCCATTTATATCTTTGGTAAATAGCAAAAGCCATGCACATTGATCGAAATCGCAACAGATAGAGAGCCATAATAAAAAAATCTTGCATTCCATGATGAGATTACAACAGAAATTACTGACTGAGACTGTAGAAAAAAGTAAGTATCTTCACGCCTGTATCCTCGAAGAGGTAGTAGATGCAGAGGTACAACCAGTACATCCACGTTTGACCGAAGATATTCAGTATCATAATGTAATAGTTGGTAAGCCTATCACCAACCGGGCACTAACCTAATCCCAGATAACTTTGTTTTTATCAGAAAACTGAAAAAACATATTTATTGAATTGCGTGACCCGGAAATCAAACCAGGGACCTCATGTGGTCAACACCGTCACCGGGCCGGTTTAGTGAGACCACAAAAATAATAAACAAAATAATATATGTAATACAATTTATGTAGATTTTTGTCATTATCTTGTTTGAAAAGATATTGAAAGAGTCGAGTTTTTTTTCTCCGATAGAAAAACTAAACGCTTATAGACGCAAGACGAAAAGGAACTTACTGTAGTAATGAGATGTAAAGACTACCAGCCCATAGCGCGGTGCTAATGACTTCCAGCCTGTCTGCTGTTTTGTCGGACAGTTTCAGAATGCCTACATCTTGCAGCCAGCAGGCTTTTTCCACGGGTAGGAATGCTTGATCCACTATATTAGCTAGGACCCCTAAAAACGCAGCTATCTTTGAATTTTCCTAAAACAAGATCTGTATTAAAAATCTGTAAACCAATTGACCCTGCAGGTCATCCCTGAAACTTCCCACTAAATTAAGATATTTTAAGTTCAAAGGAAAAAAAAACGATACTTAAGCATTGATTTTTTTTCGAGTTCAAAAATCAAAATTTTGTTATAAATGACTGTAATTTCAATTTTGAAAAGCTGTAGGTATATTTTGGAAACAATCTTTTGAATGTCATTCAACGCAATATGTGAACACTAAAAAGTTTTATTTGCTACATAATTCTAGACTGAAAAATGTCAAAGTAAAATCAAAAAACTTGTTTTTTTTTCAAAAATTTTCATCATTGATAAATTCCAAATAAATTGTCCGATTTTGATCCAATTTAAGATATTCGGCACAAATTTTTAGAGAGAAAAGCTGATCAGATTTTTAAATCAATTGACATTTTTGAAAATTGAAAATTATTTTAAAAATACTAAGTAAGTTTATTGTAAACATCAAAATATTAATATTTGAAAAGGTATAACATTTGAAAACTTGATTCGATTTTGATTTTTAAAACAGTATTCGACGTAGTTTCTGGAAAGTGTTAAACATTGTAGAAGGTAGAAAAATGATTGGTTACAAAATCTCGAAGCCATGTCAAAAACGCTTTAAAAAAAATTTCGTCAAAGATCACTCCTGAACGGATAAACCGATTTTGATGCAATTTATGCAAAATCTAATCAGCTCTATTCCTCAAAAAACTATGTTCTGTTTTTTGAGCAATAGAGCTGATTAGATTTTGCCCCCGATTGATAAAAATATACAGCAGTATTTTATTTATGAATTTTTAAGCTATGATGTAATGACATTATAAAATAATCTGGATAGCCTAATCTCTTTGCCAGGCAGAGCCAGATTTGATCAAAGGAGTGGTTGCTCATTTATTTCTTATTTTGCATACACGAGGTACGTGGAGGCAGAAGTACCTTTAGAGAATTAACATGGATAGATTGTTTAAATATTCAAGAACAATAAATATAATTGTGTTTGTACGTATACAGTAAGAACAATAATTATAATACAAATATTGTAAATAAAATTGGGAAAAAAACTTTGAAAAACAATGCTTAATCCAAAAGCTATTAACCCATCGATACCATGTTGTTCTTACCTAAATCTAGCCTCATGGCCAGGTACAGAAAATTATGGCTTTATACATCCAAGAACAATAAGTATTAACCAAGGCAAACATAGCTCAATATTTTAAGCAAAATTCCTTCGCTTAACAGATAAAAGTAATGGTGGCTTATTAGCAAATATAATTTTCAATTAAATACCAATAAAGACCGATGTTGTAGGCTCAAAAATCATAAAATCTCTGTCCTTAAATTTGCTAAAATCAATGATGAGACAGATCACAAAAATAAGGAACACTAGGAAATTACAAAACAATGTAGGCACCACAAACATCCCAAATTGAATAGAAAACTACAGGGTCTTAGTTTAATCAATTTTTTCATTAGACTACAGCTATTCCTTTTGATTTTCATTTACCTCAATAGAGAAATAAATTTATATGTCATGTATTTATTATGTATGTGTTTAGAATCGTGTAGCTACCATAACAGGTACAACATTTTTAAACAAAAATTAGTTATTGTCTATACATAATAATATATTATTATATATTAATATATTTATTTATATTAATAATTAATAAATACCACCAAATAAGCATCATTTCTTATATGCATGAAAGTTATACCGCTGGTTTTTATTAGTCACATACTGGCATGAATTTTTAAAGCTTAAACAAGTCCATGTTTAACCTAGCACCTTGTTTATATGGATTCGAATAGTACCCATGTGTGATAATGTGCGTAATGTCAATTTTATATTTTTTATTTGAAGAAAATTAGGCAAAATTTAGTATTATTTACTTACATGTTTTCCAAGGCCATAGTTGTAAGTGTGTCTTATCATTGGTATATCATCAAATAACCGAAGCATTAATCTTGCGTTGGAGAGACGTGATCCAGCTGCTTGCCATGACTTTTCCTCTTTTATACAGCCATATAATTTGAAAGCGTAGCATGTTAACCTGACTACCTGTAAGAAATAGTCAACTTTTTTTAAAGTTTAAATAGTGCACTAATACATAAACCCAGAACTTTTTTTGAGGGGGCACGCAGGGGTACGCAGTATCCTCAAAGGAAATTTCGAAAATATCGAAGAATTTTCAATTACAACTTCCGAGAATTAGCGTGCCCCAAAAAAGAAGTGACGAAAAAAGGCCTGCATACACCTAATACCTAATTATTTATTATTTATAACAGAATAGCAAGAAAGTAGATGGTTCTACTGATGGTATGGCAAAAGATAGATATCAAAGGATATTAAAGGTTCGCACACACTGGGACGGACAGCAACAGTCCAGGCCACATTGCAATGGAAAATGCAAGCACAGCGTAGGGCAGAGTGGGCTGCATCACAACACAGCACATTTCTGTGTTTCTTTCCAAGTGCTATTCTCAATTGTTGACCATCATAATGTGGATCTTGCAAATCATATAGCTCTTTGTAGCCTTAAACTAAAATTATTGTTTTTTCATTTATCATTACATAACTGTATAAATGAACACTCAAAACATGGAGGGACTTGTGCACGCAATTCCACTCTCCATAGCACACCGGCTACATAGCGAAGTATTCCGGGCAGCATCGTGTGCACCGAAATCCACCACGCGAAAATCCTCCCCATGCGCCCCCATGTAGTGTATAATAGTTCATATGAAAGCGATTTAGGTGATTTTTTTGCGATGCGGACGGTAACAGTGCGCCCAATTCTTAATGGTGCATTACAATACCTATGTTGGAAATCCAATGCCACAATTTGAAATTGTAATATTAAAAATAATACAGTAGTAATATAGCACCTTTACTACTATAGGTACTGTACTATAGGTACTTTGCTGGTTGAGTATGATCAATGTTTTGTAAACTTTTTAAAAGCAAATATTCTACATATTATTTCATTAATCAAATAAGCTATTGCTTTAGCTTCTTTGATTTGATTGTCATTATAATTAACTAGTATTACCAGATTCCTCGAGGGAGATATATTATTTCCGCATAACTTACCTTGTCTCGCCCGTTATAACTATCTAAAAGCTCACAAATATCCTCTACTAAGGAAGACATAATATTATTAATATTAAATTCACAATAATAGCCTTTATCCTTAGTTATTTGATAACTTATCTTTTAGGTTATATGCAATTGTTATACGTCTAATAGCACTGATTTTCGTTTGATAACTATTTCATTTCCCCATTCTTAATCTGAGGCCGCGAACCTTGATCACTTTCAATTTCGAAAGGTTAAATTTTACGTCAACTTTTGCAACTCGCCGAGTCCAGACAGCTGGATAGCCGGACAAACGGACAGCTGACCGAGCCCTTATGTCAATAACTGTCAACATCATAAATGACATCGGTGACAGCGTGACCTGTAAACTTCACTTTCTAAAAAACTAGGGTTGGATCAAGGAACTTATATACGATAACTGGAATTACTACGAAGCAATATTTGAAAAATAAAAATGTACTTTATTTCGTAAATATAAAGTTGACATTTGTTTCTTACTTAACAGAGGGGAGAAACGTTCTGAGCAAAGCAACGACAAGAGTGGATGTTGTCCCCAAGGAACTTATATATGATAACTGGAATTGTTACGAAGCAATGTTTGAAAAATAAAAATGTACTTTATTTCGTTACCAATAAAGTTGACATTAGTTTCTTACTTAACAGAGGGGAAAAACGTTCTGAGCAAGACAACGACATGAGTGGATGTTGTCCCTTTCTTACAATTGCCAGTGTTAAAATAAAACTGCTGATGGTAGATTTTATATATTCGGTAATCGTTAAATCCCTTTTATTCATGTACGTCGATAAATAGATTAGCATAAAATGTATTGTTATTAACAAAGTGAGTTCCAAAATGTGCTTATTTTAATTATTACGTAATTACTTATGCAATGCAAAAACTGTTTCTCAAATTAGTAGAATTATTTAGTAGTAATTTGCAAAGTAAGCATGGCCGCACTTATATATGGCGATTGGCGCCTTATTTAGTAGAAAGAGACACACTCCACTCATGTCGTGGTACTCTTCGGAACGATTTTGTAGCGCGTGTAAGCATTCCGGGTAGAATATAACTTCCTTGGTTGTCCCTTTCTTGCAATTGCTAGTGTAAATAAAACTATCTAAATGGTAGATTTTTATATATTCGGTAATCGTTAATTCCATTTTATTCATACACGTCGATAAATAAATTAGCATTAAATGTATTGTAATTAACATAGTGAGTTCTAAAATGTGCTTATTTTAATTATTACGTAATTACTTATGCAATGTAAAAACTGTTTCTCAAATTAGTAGAATTACTTAGTAGTAATTTGCAAACTACGCATGGCCACACTTATATATGGCGATTGGCGCTTTATTTAGTAGAAAGAGACACACTCCACTCATGTCGTGGTACTCTTCGGAACGATTTTGAAGTACGTGTAAGCATTCCGGGTAGAATATAACTTCCTTGGGTTGGATCTATTTAGCAAATAGCAACATTGCGAAATAATTTAATTATATTTAATATAAAAAATAATCACAGTTCATTTGTGTTTGTAGTGTAGACCGTCAACTATCATATGTAAGGTAAATGCATGAATAGCAATTAGACATGGAACATTTCATAAATAGCTTGAGACATATCGTATGATATGATTTGTCGCAAATCGCATATCCGAAGTCTCTTCATTTGGTTTGTGATATGTTGCATCGATGAAATCTCATCGTTCGTAAATATTCGGAGTATCATCGTATTGACGTCGACGTAGTTAGCGAGCGAGTTGTAACGAATCGTGCGTGTTATGAATAGTATACCGTGTTACGATTACGAAGAGCGAAGCGCTCCACACCCGCTCAATAGGGAGTATTTTAAAAATATACTTTAATGTTAGTGCGTTAAAGGATTAATTTCCTTGGAATAATTTGTCGCAGATCTAAATATCATTTGTTTGTTTACGTACATGAATTAAGTCAAATTTTATCATTTCATAATAATGATTTTTGACGACAAATCACAGGTCAGTGATTCGAGCATGGCGTTCGTACTGCGACGTATTGTGATTTGTGTACTTTGCGATTTGTTGCGATTTATATAGAAAGTAATTATTTATCCTAATATTTTTAGTAAGTATTTAGATTGTTCTTTAGTGAGTAGATACATGTATAGCGTTGGTATAAATAAGAACAAAAGAAATACAATGAGTGGACTTATATGGAATCATTATGAAAAAATCCCAGGAAAAACGATGGCTAAATATATATATTATACAAAAGAGTTTTTGTATAAAACTTCCAGTACACATCTAAAAAGACATTTGAGTTTTAAACATTGAAGTGCCTACTAAATTTTTTTAATTCCAATTAAAACAGAGAAAACTTTTAAGTAAATTTTTGGCCTAAATTGAATACTAAACTCATATTATGATAACTTTTTTTTGAGATATGGATACATACTAAATTCTAATCTAGGCAAGATTAGAATTGCCTTGCGGTACGCGTAGCCTATTCTGCTCAGATCATGAGGTCCCGGGTTCGATACCCGGGTGGGGCAAAAATGTTAGAGGTTTTTTAAGAACCTGAAAATCATCGTTAGCGACATTTGGCATGCGAAATCATTGCGATTTTTTTCCTTAATCTCAACGAATGATAATGATTTAAAAGTAACAATCATTTCCATGCCTAATTTCTAATACCTACTTGAAACCAAATTTCAAATACTGCTGTCATCTTCTGAGGTCTAACCCTCTCTTTCTAACACAGCTGTATAAATAGAGATGGGGAGACCTCATAGATAGAGATATAACGTAAATATTTGTTTCAATTGATTAATACGAGTGCTAGCTCCACCTATCCCTAATACTTCATGACCTCATACAACTCATTAATTCAAAAAGAGTGTTAATGAAACAGAATTAATTACGGAAGCCAGAATATAGCACTGGTGTAGCAGAGAATAGAAAGAAGAAAGAAAGAAAATATTTATTTGCAAGAATATGGGTGGTACAAATTGTTAAAAATTAATTAAGTTATCAACACATTTTTGCGAATAATCTAGAAACGTGAAGAGTTGGAGCGCTGGAGAGATCTAGAAATAAAAAAAATATATAGCTACTTGTATTGATAAACAAATGAATAGCCGACCGCTACCCGAATAGTTATGCCATAATTAATCTTATCGCTAAGGGCATAAGGGGCATGACAATAACGTTTACTGAGACTTGTTTACATTAAAAATACTTGTTTACGATTAGCCTTGTCTATGCGTAGATGATTCGGGAATAATGTGGAACTTTACCCTGGGCATAAATAAAGATGTGTTGACAAATAGAGTGCAGGTTTATCCATCGATCGAAAACAATAGTACGAGCGACCAGTATGAGTGAATAAGAGAAGTGTTTTCGTTCAGCAAAGTCGGTTAAGTTTAGTGTTAGTACAGTGAGTGTGACTAGTGTGTATAGTGTATTTACGTACTGCATTGTGGTGTTTTGTAGATTTGTGTTGTAAATACACGGATTTATTGGAACGAAGTTTCTTACGGCAGGCTTGGAGGGGATAGGGATTTTGCTGCGCGACCGAACTGAAAAAATGTGATAGTAAAACCGTAAGAAAAATGCGTGGAATAAAAGCGTTAAATGAGACGTGCGCAGGCGCGACAGTCGCGTACACAAGCGAGTAGTGACGTTTATCCGAAGGAAGTTCGTTCCTACCTGGTGTCCCGCGACACCACATCATTTTTTTATATTTGGATTACTACCGAATCGAAACGCGGCCACACACTGAAAAGATCCGTCGAAAGAAACTCAGCGGGTTTGTCTTTTTTCTCTATTTTATGCACTTATTACTAATGTACAAGAATTATTTCATATCACAAATGTATTTTTATAATTACAAGTCTCATTTTTTGTGTAATATTTTTTTATAATTTAGAAAATTATATCACTAATCACAAAATTTTATTACATTGAATTTTTTAATTTCATTTTAATTATTAATTTAAATTTTTAATAATAAATTAAAAAGTGCTTAAATATGCATTAACGCTATAAAAATATAATTATATGCATTTGCATATGCAAACATGCATTTATGCATATAATCCGATGTCTACTTATGATTGTTCAAGGACATTCATTTTACCTAAAAAGAGTGTTATTTATCTTTAACTCTTTATACTGTAAACTAACATTTGCAGCATTACATCGCCACCTCACGGACGGCATTGCACTTTAAGCATAAACTTCTTCAATTTCTATAAAGTCCCGACTATCTCATATCACCATTGACGTGTATAATATTACCACTGGACAGGTTATCCCATACAAATGACAGCTAATTTTACATGTCATTTTGAAACGCTGCACACGAGGATCTCGGGAACTAATTTTGACATATGCTGTATATGGTTGCCATGGCAGTCTAAATATTATGAGGTAATTACGAATTTTAATTATTTTTTAATATTTTAGTGAATTTCTAAGTTTATATTTGGTGTACTCTACTGTATACTAGTTTTGAGACATTAGGAAATGCGTATATTGCAAACTTTCCTACATAAAGGAGTCTAAAACTTCGTTTTACAGGTACGTGCATGTAGTCACTGTTTATAATCAAAAATTGAGTAACATGGTCTTTAAAACATCTAATTTTACCAGAAACTCCTAATACAATATTATATTAATAACAGAGATATTGATTTTCGTCAGAATTAATAATATTTATTTAATTTTGTTTCGCTTAGAATTAACTAGTGATATCAACAGGTCATATCGATAATTTCAATATCGATATTCTACAGTAGTAGTCAAACTCAGTCTTCATTTTCATAGTTGCATATTTAAGTCACTTTATAGTCGTCTTATTTCTTTCGCATTTTAATTAAATATGCCTCACTTATAGGAAAAGTTTTGTTCATGTAGCGAACTATGATTTTAATTACATTTTATTTTTGCAGATTTTCAGTCGTTTTAATGGAAAAAATGTATGACTACAACAATGAAAGCCGTTAATTGGACTCCAAAGAAAACAGATTCTCCTTGTTCACAATATTTTTGATAGTTAATATTTTATCAAATATTGCAATCGAAACTATCATGATTGAAACTTTTAAAAGTCATTTTGATATTTTGATTAAGCAAATTATGACAAAACGTACAGGTATAAGAATTATCGCAGCAAAAAAAAACAATTTCACTTTCTGTAACTGGTGAAAGTATACGGCATTTCTTAACATGGCAAATAATTTGGACTTGTCTGTATTATTTTCATTAAGCAGGAATTTGTAAACAACTTAATTTTTTAAAGAAACATGAAAGGAGTTATTTCGCTATCGTAGTAATAATACAAGAAATAAGAGCAAATTAATGCAACCTCCGGTCAACCTTAGGCTAAGATTGTCTAACAAAAATAAGATAAACGAGTCATTTGTTGGACTTTCGGTATACTATCACAATCAAATTCTCGAAGAAATTATTTATTATAAAATTAAATGTATGAAATATTCGATGTTTTTATTATTTTTACAATTAACTTAATATAGTCTATCTCAATGCCAAATTTCATCTAAATCTGTTAAACCGATATTGCGTGAAGGAAAGGCAAACAAATTTTGGTGTTATAATATTACTAGTGATACTATATAATATTATAAGAGCATTTCCTGCACAATTTTCTCTACTTTACGAATTATTAGAATATATTTTAACAATTTTTCTTTAAAATATATCTTAACCAAACAAGCATATATCTCACCTGATAGAGAAACCATAGCCTATAGACAAAAATATGTTAATGGCACGTTGCTATTTGTACTTATCCTTCAAACTGGAACACGATAATGACGGATTCGACGTTATTGCGGTAGAAATAGGTAAGGCGATGTTACCAAATACCTGAAGTGAGACGTTGCGGAACTCTATCACCTAGTAGTAACGATGGTAGTGACATGTAATAGCTAATCGGTCACTTTTTACGACCTGCCTCGTAGAACGGCAGTTGGTCTATTCTTCAATGGAGTCCAACCAACAAACAGATCAACACGAGGAAATCTTCATAAATGAATCACTAATTACTATTTATTATTCCCGTTTATTTAGTGTGTATATATATATATATATATATATATATATATATATATATATATATATATATATATATATATATATATATATATATATATATATATATATATATATATACACACATACTAAACTAATAAAATCATTTTATATATCGATATTCAAATAGGCACAAAAATTCTTTGACAGCAGCAAGCCCAGTGGTAATCAGGGCGAGCGAAGCGAGCCCTACACTAGGCCACTTTCTATGCACTTTTGTGGTACAGTTTATTGAAAAAATATCGCATTTTTAGGTTTGAGCTTCGACGTAGTAGTTTATATTCATGTCTAGATTTGTTATCTACCATAAAAATACCATTTCATGAAAATAAAAAAATAGAAGGTACAATTTGTATTAGAATCTTATTACTACTAACGCCATCTCTTATTAAATTAACGAGTTAAAATGGATAGAAGATACATTTATATTAGAATTTTTAAACTTATTAAGAGACTACCTACTTCATGAATTGTTTCTTCATATTTGACTGGCGGCGCGTGGTTATCGTGCTCTCGTATAAAGGCGAGGTTCAAGTATAAACTGCAATAGCTATAGGGCCATCAGTTTGATCAGTTTGGCATCGAAGGTGTATGATAAAATCATTGAAAGGAGAATGCAAGAGAAGGGAAGTTCGAAGTAATATTTTGGGAGGCACAAGGAGAATTTAGGTCTAGAGCAGGGATGTTTGCTGGGAACAGAGTAAAAAGTGCGTTAGAGAGTTTCACAATATACTTATTGAGAAACAGTACAGATGTATTAATTGATTTATATTGTATTGAGATCAATTCCCAATCTTAGCCCGAGGGCGAGGGTAAAAAGCTAAAAAAAGGTATATTTACGCCCGTATCCCCGAAGAGGTAGGCAGAAGTACAACGTGTGCATCGACGGTTAGCTGAAGATACTTAAGTCCCACAATGTGATAGGTGGTCAGCCTATCGCCAGTAGGGCACTTTTCTAATCCCGGGCAAAGTTGTTTTATCAGAAAACTGAAAAAACACATTTTTTCATTTGCCTGACTCTGGAATCGCACTCCGAGGGTTTCTCTGAGAGAAAAATTCGAAAAATGTATTCGCTGAGTGTCTACCGTCAATTCTTCGTGCCTGCGTAGTCCAAAAATTTTGAAGGTTTATTTAAATAAAACATTTTTGATTTTGATTTCGTAAATCGACGTAAAACCAGGAACTTCCTGATTTTAGAAAAAAACAAATTATTTCAGCAAAATGTCAAAAATGTGTTTTTTATAAGATCAACCTTCATTTTTAATACATATTTTCCTTGAAAATACCAACAAACAAAAACCAAATATTCCTAGTCCAAAGCCTGACGACGCGGGCCTTATGTAAATGTAATGTTTAGGTGAAAATACGCTGAGTTTTTTAGATTAGATAATTATAAATAAAGTCCATACATTAAAAGATGTAATTTTCATAAAAATACTTTTATAACAATATAACTAGGTAGTATAACTTTGCGAGCCCTTACAAAGCTCTGCTTTTTGCTAGTATTATACACGTCAATACATATTACAAACAAGCAAATGGCTTTCCTGATTAAAATAGAAACCAT
This sequence comes from Apodemia mormo, assembly GCA_036924255.1. Classification (NCBI taxonomy): domain Eukaryota; kingdom Metazoa; phylum Arthropoda; class Insecta; order Lepidoptera; family Riodinidae; genus Apodemia; species Apodemia mormo. The sequence continues at coordinate 5,571,283 of JAUPFN010000011.1, forward strand.
TGACACCAAAGTGCCTTGGACCCAATGACGTGTATAATATTACCACTGTACACGTCATTGCTTGGACCTGCCGCGGCACTATTTCAAAAATATTTAGGGTGCCCATATGAAGGGTAAAGATTTTTCACAAAAGGAACGAAAACGCCCATAGTGAATTAAACTAGTTATATATTGTAATTCCTATTATTAGCTAAGTCAGCTAGGCCTAGTTTATTAGCTAGCTAAACAATTCAAATCAAACATGCACTTTCCTTGCCTTTTATTTTTGAATTTATTTATGAAATCATTACCAGCTGTCAGCTAGAGACGATTTTATTTTTTTATGAAGTTTATAGAAGTTCTTAGATAACTCTAATCAGTTTTAAATTAAAAAAATTTCTTCACTGTTGTAATTGTAATCAGAATGGTCTAAAATAAAAAGCATGCTACTTGTTATCTACGGGAAGAATTGATACAAGGCCCATAAAGAACAATGGCGAGAATACAAGAAAATATCTGAAACAAAATTTAAAACGTCTTCAATAACTGGAAGGTTTTTGGAATGAAAATATATGGGAAAATATTTCAAATAAATAGTTTTATCAATCGCAAGGTTTTAGATTTTTTAAAATGCTTTAAATATTTTGATGTCAAGTAAACTAATTTAAAAAATACAAAAAAATAAACAATTTTAAAGATTAAAAAAAAATTAAGCATAAGTAATCATGTTTTTTAACATAAACAAAAATCAGTGAAAAACTAAGTCCAAAATATTGTAACAAATGTATCAAAGGTTTAAGGGTGTATTCAGCGAAATTATTATCTCACTGATCTGAGTTAGATAGTTAGAGTAAATAAGATTTTATATTGAGGGAGCGGTTTTGGTCAGGAGTCAGGACACACTTTCTATCTTTAAGTGAACCAAAAGTGTAAGAATTATAACATGACACCGTGACGTCATATATTAAAACAAATAGCGGCATTAGGCAGTTTCTAAGTATCTTTAAAGTGTACCAGCGACCGGCGGAAATCTTAGCTCAGAATTCTAAAGTCAGATATCTGAGCGTTTAGTTTCGCTGAACACACTTACTATTTGATAATATTTGACACGTAACATCATTGATAAATGACAAAGTCATCTGGGTAATCTACAATCTTTTTCATTTTCTAGCATCACCTTTATGTATATGTAATGTGTTTATGTATGTATAAATTAAAAATTATTATACTCAAGGACGATATATTGTAATCATTACATAGTATAAAACAAAGTCGCTTTCTCTGTCTGTCCCTATGTATGCTTAAATCTTTAAAACTACGCAACGGATTTTGATGCAGTTTTTTTTAATAGATAGACTGATTCTTGAGGAAGGTTTAAGTGTATAAACCTTTCCGATATTCCCACGGGAACAAAAGCTGCGCGGGTGAAACCGCGGGCAGGTCGCTAGTACTTTATAATTTGTGGATATATTAAGAGCAAAATGGGGCAGTGGTTGGGAAAAAATCTATTAATTACCTGGTCTAATTTAAAAAGGCAACATTTTGAGTATTACACACGAAATAAAGAAAAGAACGGAATTGGCAAGTGCAAACATTTGTATCAGGACCGCGATCGCCACACTCACACATAAAATAAGCATTATTGCATATAAACTACTGATGCAAACATTGTTTCATTGGTCGTTTTCATTTTAAGCAACAATAATCCGAAACACACAAACAGAACATTTAAAAATATACCAAACTGCGTTACAATAAATTTTATTTTGCTACAAAAAAAAGAGTATTTACGTCCTTTTGTAGTCTATTTAAAATAGACTCATCTATTTGTACAATAGTGAAACTTAAGATCGTAATAGTTTCGCTATTCTACAATAGATGGCAGCATTGATTTTTCCGTAGTTTTCAGTTGATCATATTTGAGTAGAGAACTTTCTAGAAAGATATACGTAATGACTGTCATTACGTATATCTTTCTAGAAAAATTAGGTCAACCTAAAATGAACTTTATATGTAAGGTATACGGCTGATTTTAGCTTGACTTTCTATTATATCATTAGAGATTATATTAAATCAGGAATTTAATTAAAATGAAATGAAAATTGTACTTTCGAATGATATGAAATATCTCCATTTTTAATCATCTGTATTCTACTATCGTTTCTGCATTCAAGGATGGCACAATACGGCACAATTCAGTGTATAATAGATTTTCGCACGACGACTATCTCCTAATGATATGGTAAGTATCACTAAGGCAATTTAGAGTAAAAGCGCATAATAGTGACGCACGCGGCACGCCCACTCTTCACTTCCCCTTGTTTTCTTTATTTCGTGGTATTACACAAATAAAGGCTACATTTAAAACATAATATCTTTTTTACAGGCATTACTCAAACATAATAAATACGAGTAAAACTGTATAAAATTACATGGTTACTTATAGTAGGAGATTTGAATAAAGACGATCATTTTATACACAAGGTATGAACTCACCCTTGTTCTTTTATTATTAATCATTCCATGAGTTTCTTATTGCATTTACCTAACTTTAGATTTTAAGCATGTTTATAAAGCAATTAATTGTATAAAAAAAGAAACTGGCATATCTTTTCTGTACTTTACTCCAACTTTACAAGGCCCAAATTCGACCTTACACGGAGCATAGTAAATAGTAATTTGGCTGAGAAATTGTCTGAGTACATTCATAGATATATTAGAGGTTTATATACTCAAAGAGTACATCCCTATATTTATGACGTTTTCAAATGGCTTTCTTACTCTTTGATAGTGACAATCTCCGTTAGGAGTAAATTTTCTGTGGTGACAACTGAAAGTGACTTTGGTGTATATTGTCTGTAGCACGTTAGCCCGTTAGTGTGGTCCACAGACTACTAGAGATGCAAGCATGTGTGGTCCATGAAGCTGTATTACACTGCTAATAGCTACATGAAACCAAATTTCAAATACTGCTGTCATCTTCTGAAGTCTAACCTTCTCTTTCTAACACATTACACAGCTGTATAAAAAGAGATGGGGAGACCTTAGAGACAGAAATAGTATAACGTAAATATTTGTTTCAATCAAGGAAGTTACATTCTACCCGGAATATTCACACGCGCTTCAAAATCGTTCCGAAGAGTACCACGACATGAGTGGAGTTTGTCTCTTTCTACTAAATAAAGCGCCAATCGCCAAATATAAGTGCGGCCATGCGTAGTTTGCAAATTAGTACTAAGTAATTCTACTAATTTGAGAAACAGTTTTTGCATTGCATAAGTAATTACGTAATAATGCAAATAAGCACATTTTAGAACTCACTATGTTAATTGTAATACATTATATGCTAATGTATTTATCGACGTGTATGAATGAAAGGGATTTAAGGATTACCGAATACATAAAAATCTACCATCAGATAGTTTCATTATACTGGCAATTGCAAGAAAGGGACATCATCCACTCTCGTCGTTGTCTTGCTCACAACGTTTTTCCCCTCTGTTAAGTAAGAAACAAATGTCAACTTTATAAGTAACGAAATAAAGTACATTTTTATTTTTCAAATATTGCTTCGTAGTAATTCCAGTTATCGTATATAAGTTCCTTGGTTTCAATTGATTAATACGAGTACTAGCTCCACCTATACCTAATACTTCATGGTGTGGTCTGTAGACACTAGACTGTATTCTGCTCCGTTAGGAGCTCCTAACTCCTAACGGAGTATATTGTTCTGTGACTGTGTCCACCAGCGTTGCCAGAATGTTACTTTTGTAACATTTTTCGTTACTTTTGACCATTTCATGTTACTTCCATGTTAGACGACTCAAAATGTTATTTTTACGTTACTTTTAGGACTTATTAAAATTATTTATGTATTCCATCAAATAAAATTGATGTGATCGAAGATGAGCATTAATATAAAAGAGAAAGGTACGTTACGTTCTTATATCGCATTCACCAAACTAGGCTCGGCAGAATATATATACACCGATTTTCACACACATCTGTTATCACAATCATAAACATGGAAGCAAAAACAGAAATAAGTCGGATACACTCGTACGAGCGAAATAGTATTAGCCATCGTGCGCGTTATGGATAAACAAAAACAGAGATAGGGTGGGTGTGGAAAATCATATTTAGCCACCGACCGCCTCATCGCCATGGTTACCGATAAAAAAGAAAAATCGGTTATCTGTAAAGTTGGTTTACAGACGATAGTTGAACGTGACAACGTCTTAAGAAAATACTAATGGAATGGTAGCATTTACGGAACGCCTCAGAGCGAGGTAACGCCGCATGAGTCATGTTTTTTCGTGCGTGCAGCCAGCTCTATCGAATTATAAGACGTTGTCACGTCAAAAAATCTTATTTTTAAACAAATTTAATGTTTTAGCTGTACTTACGAATGGAAAGTAATCCAATGTGTCTTATTTTTTTCCCTTGAGTTATTATAACACTGGTTAAATACACAAGAAGGCATTTTGATGCTGTATAATGGCAAAAACAATTGGAAAGTAGAAGCGTTCGATGTCACGATGTCCCGCTGAGTGAGTGGCATACTACAACGACTGTGTACACGGACCTAGTTTTGTAGGACCAGGCGCTGTGACTAGGTAACATATCTTCCTCTTTTTATATCAATGAATATGAGGTTCTTTTTTTATAAACTGATTAAAGTTATTCTTTAGTTATATGGATTAAATGAATTACTAGTCAATTATTTGATCAAAAATTATTACTATTCTTTTGAAGCTTATCTAATGGGTCAGAATGGGGACAGAAAACTTTTTTAGCTTTTGTGTAAAAAGGTGTCATATTATAGCGTTAGCGACATTTTCCGCTAAAATAAGGAAATGTTACTTTTCTCGTGAAAATGAGCTGTCAGTGTTATATTTGACCCTCAGTATATAATATTAGTCTATGTATTTGACTATCTGTTACTGGTAATACTGGTGTCCACCTGTATCCAAAAAGTAAATTAATTATTGTACTTAATCAAAAAAGTATTATAATTATTCTATTTATCAAGTATTTTAAATATTCTAATTAAATTAATACATGCGGCAAATGTACGTAGTACTCTAATTGGTCTGTGCTTACGTAGTATTGTATACTCTTTGTGTCTGTGGGCAAATGTCATAGTCTTAACACGACGAGAAAATTAATATTTATTATTTACCTCATTACAGTATTTTGTTTTGAGATATTTACAGTGAAGAAAGAATGGTTACATTTCACATTTTATGCGGCTAATAAAAATGAAGTCATTCTCAATAAATCATATTCCTGAATTTTCTAAAAAAGAAAGAATCGTAGTTGTCGGTGTTATAGGCAAATCACCTTACCGATATCCAAACAAAACAACTCCACTCTTAACCTCTTTAAATAGCGAAGAAGTAAGTTTTTATTGACAATACCCCAATCTTAATGATAAGATATTGTTTTGGATAGAAGGAATAGTAGGTCGTTCATATTGCGTTTGCTTGATACAAGCAGCTTGAACCTAATATGACTAATACATGCTTACTGGTTACTCTGAATTATAGACTGTTTACAAATATTTGTCTTGTTAACTTGACATTTTTTGGATATCCTATACCGAAGAGCATTTATAGTAGAATACTTTAGATGATTTTTAGAATTGGATTTTAGGTAGAATTAAGCTTTCAGGCATGTAATATCTTAAATTACACTCTGCGCTGTAACATGGTGCTGGGGACAGTTTCAGTAATGTTTCGTTTCCTTCTTGAAGGATGGATTAGTTTGGGAGTTTATTAACTTTTACCGAGTGGTAGGGTGTGTTGTCCATTATTATGGTCATAGGCTCTTTTAAATTGTTTAATAGACCTATGAACCAATATTTAAATTTTTTGTAGTCCATCTTCTTATGATACTCTGTAGTTTTTATGACATAAAAGCCAGAGAACAATTAGGGAGGAATCCACTTGCTGTTCCTATGTGACAAACAATAAGGCGTTCGCCTTGGTCCTCCGGCACTTTGCTACCCGATTGTGCCGTATTGTTGGTCCAAATTTACCAACTGTGTCTTTGGGATTTAGCCATGTTGTATCCAAAAAGACAACTTTGGTTCAATCACTTATGTTTTTGGCCTTTCTTAAAAAAGAACATTCTGTACAGCAATGTCAGCCCTCCATAATAATCTTCCTTTTATTAACTTTTTTGTAAACATAGGCAATATCTATTATATCTTGCTGCAACAAAGTAATACCTCCTTAAACAAGTAAGCTTCTTTTAATGATTTTAGAAGCTTGAGTAATGTGGGTAGCTCCATTCTTCTATAATAATCATAAATATGATTTCTAATAGTAACCTTAGCAAAATCATCTAAATCTGTGATTGGCTTCACCTTAGTCCGCTTTGTGTTGGGTGTTGATAATTTATTTTCAGACATCCCATCTTGGCCAATTATCTCACGTGTTATATGCGAAACAGTATTGTGGCCAATATCAAGAGCTTTGGCTACTGGTTCCACAATTCGATTCAATCGTAACAACCATCCATTATTTTTTTGTTCTCTTTCAAAGTAGTCTCAGAGGCAAAAAACAAGCTCCCTGGCCTGACTACCCAAAACACAAGACCCAAAACTCAACAAATAACAATATAACAAAGATGAAAACAAACTATGAAATAGCAATAAATACGTGTCACATACAAGGCACTAGCACTTGTACTGACAGCATGGCACGAGCAAACAAAATGGCCGCCAGGGCGATGCGTCAGAGCAAAAATGTTGTTACGAAAAAAATACACCAATTTTGATATTTAATGGCATCTGCCTCTCCCTGCCCCCCCTAGGCAAAAAACCTAAAATAAAAGTAGAATAGGTTAGTTAGGATAGGTAAACTAGAAACCCTAATATTTTTGCTATGTCCGTCCGTCTGTCTGCACAATAGCTCAGAGATCTTTATTATTAGAAAGCTGTAATTTGGCAAGAATATACATATTAGTCACGTCAACAAAGTGGTAACATAAAATATTGAAAAATATTTTTTTCGGGGTAGCTCCCCTACATCTAAAGTGGGGATGTTAATTTTTTTTTTACACAGCCCATTGTATGTGCTATTTTTGTTAGAGTCAAGTGTCTCCCCCAACCCCCTCTGCAGGCTACACGGCTGGTTTTGTGGGTAGAAAAAAATCATGATAGTAGTAAATATAAAGCTCATCACACATGGCTAAGGTACTATAATATTTGATCTTAAGATGCCTTAATATATCTTAAAGCAAATTTCAGAAATTGCTTACCATACAAATTGTATGAACCATCACACATGACTAAGATAATATATATTTTACCTTTAGTATCTTAAAATACCAAACAAGTTAGAAATATATATTTCTTCATATCTTAATATAAACACAGGATGTTTTTATTTTGGGATATGTGCGGTTGCAGTGCCTCATAATCTATTTGGTCTAAGTTGGGATGTTTGGATGGTTGGATGTTGGTTACTCAATCACGCAAAAACTACTGAACAGATTTGAATGTAATTTGGCACATAGTAGACAATGACTTGGAATAGCTCATAGGAAACATTTTATCCCGAAAAATTATGTGATCCTGCGGGATTTACCAAAGCTTTTTTAATGCAGCGAGCTACACGGTGCATCTAGTACCTATAATACAATAGTTACTATGCGTTCCAACTGAGAATAGGATCGCCCTTGTTATCAACTTCATACCACAAGTGTGAAATTAGTAATGTCAGCAAAAATATTTGTTCAAAAAATATTGCTGATTTATTGAAGAACAAATAACTTTTTAATAATATCATTTTCTTTAATAAAAAAAATTGTAAAAATCATCAATCTAGCTGTTCATCTATATCTATATATCTAAAACAGTAAAATATATCAGTCTAGCCGTTCATCTATATACATATTATATGTATATATACTGTTACTTTACACTTTTTTTAATTCATGGTAATATGATCTGATGGTAATCTAAATAAAAAATATACCAATTAGAATGAAAATTATTTGTTTTAAAGTATTTCTTTATTAGAATGTTTTTGCATACCTTACTCATAATGTCAGCAAAAATATATTGTTCAAAAATAATTTCTGATTTATTAAATACTAGCTGTGCCCGCGACTTTGTTCGCGTGAAAAAAAATCTAAAATAAAAACCCGCATAGTTCCCGTTCCCGTGGGATTTCCGGGATAAGAACTATCCTATGTCCTTTCTTGGGTCTCAAACTATATTTGTACCAAATTTTATCCAAATCGGTTCAGTGGTTTGGCCGTGAAAGCATAACAGACAGACAGACAGAGTTACTTTCGCATTTATAATATATATATATATATATATATATATATATATCGACGAAGACTAATATTATCATATCTTAGCCGTGTGTGATACGTTAAGATACTGTAATGTTTTATATTAAGGCAACTTATGATCAAATATTATAGTATCTTAACTTATAAAATGTACTTAGAGAAATTTTTATGGGCGGTGAACCTGTGGTGCAGATATATATTTGTCATTGACGTTGAATAGCTTAAATCTTCATAGTATGAAACTTAAAAGCCCTCATCTGAGTTTGTATTATTGTGATGGGCAACTTTGGAACCCTACATTGCATGTGGCCCAACATGTACTTTACCAATTTTTCTTTCCCATGACTGGAACCACAAGTTCCACAAAGTTATTTACACACCCAGGGGCTGCTCTAGCTCCTATAGCACCCGTGTGTAATGAAATACTGGCGCCCCCTAATGGGTCCAAGATGATGCTCTTAGCTGTTTCAGGGAGCGCCGCGGCGCCCCCTGAGACGGCGGCGCCTGTGTGCATTGCACAGCCGGCACTATAGGTTAAGCCGCCCCTGTACACACCACCAGCTTTTACTTATAATGTGACGTTTATTGCAAATGTACATATCGCTTCTGTGGTCTAGTGGTCCAGCATTGGCGTTGACCACATGAGGTCCCAGTATTCGATTACCGGGTCGGGCACTTAAAGTGTTTTTTCAGTTTTCTAGATAAACACAAAGTTACCGGGATTGGAAAGTGCCCGGCTGGCGATAGGCTTGCCACCTATCACATTTGTGGGACCAAGTATCATATATATCTATATGTGTATAAACAAATAATAATTACCTATCTTTATTTACAATTTTCCAGAATGGTATTGAATGTCACTGGGATGAAAGGAAGAGCATACTTTTCTTACATGCTGTCACATACATGGACACAAACAAACTGTTATCATTAGCTGCTGATCTCGATGAGAATTCTAAGAGTTCAGTAAAAGATGCTGATGCTGCCCACTGGTTGGTTGCTTCTGGGGAGCTAGCAATAGAATCCTGCAGGGTGATTGCACTCATTTTTCAGTTGTGCCATATTGTAGTACTGTCAACTCCCACACCAGTGTTTGATCTTGGATATTTACAGTTATTTAAAGCTGTAGATGCATATAGGTGAGTTTTTAGTCTTCTAGAACGCAGGCACATTTATTATTGTTTTCAACCAACTTCACAAAAGGAGGAGGTTATCAATTCGGCAGTATTTTTTTGTTTGCTACCTTCGAACTTGGTTATTTATGGACTGATTTTGAAAATTCCTCTTATGTTTGAGAGAGTACACTTTCTGTGTGGTCCCATTTTAATTTGGTGAAGAGCTGATGTAGGGTTCCTGAGATGCAGGAAATGGGAAGTTGTGTATTGCAGTGTTACTGTGTTAAAAGTATTATGTTTGCTAACCACATTTACTTGTGATTCTAGAATTTGCTTAATAATTGCTTATTCAAATGTGTTCCCGAAATGTAGAGGTTTGGATGTATACTACGCTGTTTTTTTTATTTTTAAATGATTAATATAAAATATTACATCATATAGTAATATGTGTATAAAAACTAATGTATTTTATAGTAATTTTTATACACATATTGCTTCCTGAGTTGATAGAGAATTTATTACTGTTATGCAACAATTACACCCTTGCTTGTGGTGGCTTGACAAGTGTTCAAAAGCTCCAAGCCTTTACAAATACTTGGATGCTATTTTCATGCTTGCGAGTATGTTAGTTTGTTCCTGACAGGCAAGCTTATTGGATGTTAAAGTTACGTTGGCTATTACATTCGGCTTGACATATTTTTATTCAGAACAGTATAATACAAAAACCACAAAATATTATTAAAAAAAAGGTTTGTTAATAACAAAAACAAAAAAGTTCAGTAGAGAAGATCTATAGAGAACATACCAGTGACACTAAACATGCCAACGGGTGAAAATGTCACAAGGGCTTGCAGCAAGATTCTTTTGATCTATGCTCAAATACTGACAGTCGACACCCGAAAAGTCTTGGACAAGCTTTCTTAAGCATTGCCAGCCAAGCCGAGGATTCCAATCACACGCTTGTGATTGTGTACACTTATAGAGATTTGTCAATTGTGTACATGTCGCATTAGATTTCATTCTGCAAAATGTCAACATTATTTTTAAACTACCTACAAAAGTCAAAAAGAAAGAATTTCTAGGAAACGATAGTATCGACAGTATCGGTACTATTGATACTATCGTAAATTAGCATAAAATCGATAGTTCAAAACAATCGATGGTATCGATACTGTAAATTATATCGCTACTATTGTTTTCTAGACATTCAATAGTATCGATACTATCGATAGTATTGATTATTTTTTTAATTAGGAAACACGATACTATAGATAGTATCGATAGTATTGCACTTAGCAGATTGTACTGTGTTCTTCTAAATTGTCGATTGAATCGATAGTATCTAAAAAATCGATACAATCGATGGTTGTATCGATGGTATAGGCTTTTTTAAATTAAAACTATCGATGGCGGAACTATCGATAGTTTGGCAACACTAGAAGAAATGCTTTTAACTTTATTTAGATGGTTTTAATATTCAATACATCCCCCTCACACTCTTCTCTCTAATATGTGCAACTAAATAGGTACCTACATAATATCTATGCCTTAGTTCATAATTGTACTAACTGTAACATTTTTAATTTCGTGTTGTATCGTGTCTAAATGTCGTGTCCTTTCGTTTGCGCGTATCGATATATCGATAATCCGTCTCTTTCTACCAAAAACGTACTTTACAGCTGTTGTATTAAATAACTTCCATGAATGCTATACTATACTAATGACCTTTATTTTTATAAATCCAAACAAGATATGTTTTTTTTTTATAGTAGAGGGGGCAAACGAGCAGATGGTGCACCTGATGGTAAGTGATCACCGCCGCCCATGGACATCCGCAATACCGGGGGTATTGCAGCTGCGTTGCCGGCCTTTTAAGAATGAATAAGCTTGTTTCTTGAAGGTCCCTAAGTCGTATCCATTCGGAAACACCCCATAGGGTAATAGATTCCACAAAGGAGTAACGCGAGGCAAAAAGTAAAAACTGTTTTAACTGATTTTAAATTTTAATTTAAATTTTATGTTTTAACTGATTTTAAATTTATCGACTGCAGAATATTTCAAAACACAAACATATTAATATACACTTGCAAAGTATGAGCAATACTTTTTAGTAGTGTTATTAGTGTACATGTGTAGATAGTACAAAATAATCAAGAACATTTGATGTAGGTATAAAGCCCCGTTTTCACTTTATTTAGTGCCAGTGCGAAAGTTTGATGCAGGTGCTTAGTATTAAGGTAAAAGTATGTGAAGACAGCTGTTGATCAGTGCGAGTAATTAGTATTCAGCGTAGTAAAAGCGAATAGATGCTAATTACTAATCACTTGCACTGATCAACTGCTGTCTTCACATATTTTTTGCTCAAAACTTAGCACCTGCATTAAACACTTGCACTTGCCCTAGTCAAAGTGAAAACGGGGCTTAAGTGTGTTAAGTACTTTTATTTTAACTGTGTTAAGTTTTACTTTATACTTTACAATAGTGAAACTGAATCATCTGACGATCAGGATGAAGGGCCCGTTGTTGAAAAAGTTTAAATGTTCCTCATTATACAGAGTCAGTAGTTGATTATTGATACCAAACTGAAGACTGATTAATAATATTTTAATTTTGATTATAAAGAAACCAATTTATTTCAAAAATAACAAAATTGGGCTTACTCCTCTTACCATTTTGATTGTAAGTTTGAAAAATCTTTTTTATTTTATTGTTTTGAAAAACAATTTTTGTTTTATAAAAAAAATAAAGATTATAAATATGAATCACTGGTCTATTATTAGTTCTTGGACCTGTAATCAGCCTGGTAAAGCAATTACTTACATATTTTGAGATTTTCACTTAAAATATGTCAACATTTGTATTTTTATTTGTATTTTTATTGTATTTTTTTGGATTGTAGTGCACAAATGTATTAAATTTTTTATTTAGCTATTTCTAAAATGTTATGGCTTTATTAATATTACAATATTGAGATATGATGCAGTCAAAGGACTAGTCTTGTGAATAGATGCATAATTTTTTTTAATATTTTTTTTTCGTTCTGTTCATGTCTAAACTTTAAAAAAATTTAGAACACTCTCATCTCATAGTTCTCCTCATAGTTACCAATTTTGTAGTTAGTACAATTGTGAACTAAAGCATGAATATGTCTATTTAAACTCCAATTAACTGCTTACTTTTTTTTTAAATTGCTTATATGGTTTTCCCTTGTCTAGGCAACATTACTGGTTTTTTTTTTGATTTGATCATTTTTGAGATCTTTTTGATTAACTAAGATTACGTTTTTCAATAATAAAATTTTAAAAAAATTAATGAAACATGCCTGAAAGATTTTGGACTAACACATTATGGTAGTTAACTAGATGTTTTGTAAAAAGTCATCTTATAACCAATATTTTATAATAGTAAAATAATATAGACAAGAGCGAAAAATACTTTATCTTTAATCTAAAAATGATACCGTTTTGAGAATTTTGAAATGCCACATTATATTTTCAGGACCCTTACTATTTATCTCCATTTTGTTATGCCTAAAGAATATTTATTGCTTTTAATTACATAAAATTCAGCAAAAGTTATTGAATAACACCAACTTATAACAATTGGATTTATCAATCTAATGTGAAGAACAAATTGCATTTTTCACTACAATTTCAGATTATTTACTTTATAATGTATAGGAGATGTCATGTATTATTGTTATTTAAGGTCAGAACTCAACACCCAACGGATAGCAGCATTAATATCATCCGGGGCTGGAGGAGCTTGGGATGCCCACGGCCGTCTTTGTTGTCCAAGACTGCTCTTCCATTTTCGAAGGGCGCCTACTCCTTTACGACGAGTACCAGCAGCCTTGAAAAGACTGGAGCATGCTATAGAAGATCAAATCTATTTTATATTGCGGAAAACAAGAATTATTACAAATGTTTGGTGAGTGACTATGATTTTGTGTTAGTGTAGATTTGCTAATAATCGTAAAAGTTAAAACATGTCTCGATTGGATTTGTTAGGCGGCAAGGCAGTCAAAAGAACTGTAGAGTGTCTATATCTTTATGTCGGTGGTCAAAGCCGTTTTTGTAGAAAGGCTATCTGTCGTCGTGCCAGACAGTTATGAAATGTGATTTAGAAGCCAAATGTATCATTTTCTTTGGTAAGTTGTACAGTTCTGCAACATCACATGCATAATTGTTACCACTATTTTACTTTCCCTGTTCCAGTAACGTAACTGTTTGTCACACCTACTATTCTAGATGATAGAATTTATTAAAGTACTCCAACCAAACTCGGACGTTTGGTACCGTTGCAGTAGCAGTGGTGCTTGTCACCATCGTGTTTGGAGCTAAACGTAATCAGTAAACTTAAGTATATGTTATTTAAACCTGCTACACGATAACAATGCACTATAATCTATTTCAGTATCCATTGACGTTTTGTGGGTTCTTGATATATATAAAAAACTGGACTGGACCGCCGACGCAATGAGCATCTTGGACTTCGCTTGGTAGCTGGCTGGTTGACTCAGCAAAGAAGAAATGGTTGGCCGGTCTGGCTGCATAAATATTCAGCCCCAGGATCCATTCTTGTGGTTTCCACTAAAAAAAAAAATGAGCCACCACCTATCTTGAAACAGTACAGCTAGCTTTTCGCGTCGCTATAGCTTGTTAGTCAAGTAGTAAAAAGTACGACGAGAGCCGCATGCGTGCTTATAAACCTGACCTGCGCGGGGGGAACAAAGGCGTGGGTCGCATGTGGCTGCATTCTCTGACGTGGACGGCTCTATCGTGGTTTATCATCTTGTGACATGAATATATGTTTCACTTCTAACGTTTTAATGTTAGAAGCGATAGCTGTTTCTATAACTGCCATGCCATCTAAGGTGATGTATGGATAGAGTTAAATCCACCCAATTGTTTCCATATAGTACAAATAAACGCCATCACACCCACATCACAGATTAGAATCCTGTTTCACCTCCACACTTATTTATTTTTTAGATATAAGAAAGTTAGTTTATTCTTACGTTTATTTAATATTGTAAAATAACAAACATGCAGATGGCTCGAAAAACTAAAAACAACAAAGAAAAATATCGACACGCAGGAATTAAACCTGCGACCCATTCCCTAAAGCCAGCTAGTGTCGATAGGCTAGATGAGGTGAAATTTTTCCTTGCTATATGAACAATTCCGTATCCGTTATACGTATGTATCTAGATATACATACTTATAACGGATACGGAATTGTAACAATCAGTACAATCGGTGAAATCGATCATATAGCAAACGAGCCTGTCGACACTAGCTCAGTGGTAGAACACCCCGGCTTTAGGGAATGGGTCGCAGGTTCAATTCCTGCGTGTCGATTTTTTTTTGTTGTTTTTAGTTTGCATGTTTGCATGTTTGTTATCTTATAGTACATAGGTATATACATTACACAAGCAAATAATTTGCTTACTTTGGGGCTAGATTAATTCGTGTAATTTGTCCATGGCATTATTATTATTATTTTAATTTCAGTGCAAAGTCGCTGTTTGCAATACCAAAAAATGAAGAATTTGTATATATTAGTGCAGAAGAAGAAGGTCGCGCTCGCGACATGAGCTCTCTTATTCGCGGCCTTGTGCAGCTGTGTACTGGTGAGGATGTGGATGATACGCCACAGCGGGGATCATTCGCACAATTCTTACAAGGGCATATTGATCTCGCCTTTGCTGAAGGCTTTGATGACAATGTTGGAAAATATGCCATGAGCACTTCCTTTTTCGAGGTAAATCAATATTATTTATCAGTTTTTCCCCGTGGTGTATAGGCTCTTTCAAAGAATAGACCAACTAGCAATAGGCTAAGCGAGTTACTATCATCGTAGCCACTATGTGGTAGAGTTCTGCATTGTCGCGTCGGGCTCTAGTACCACCACCATATCTATTCTTGCCGCAATAGCGTCAGTGCTTGTCACTGTCGTATTCCGGTTTGTAGGGTAAGGTAACCGGCAAACTTATACATGTGGCATTTGCCATTACATTGTGATATTACATTTTCTTGCACGTGCATGACTTAAGTATCATTACTTCCCTTTCCTTCGTCGGTTAAAAAAATAGTAATGTGAGTCAATAAAAATGTAGTTTTCCATATTTGAAAGAATTTTTAAATTTGGTGACGTGGTTTTTGTATTTTATAGTTTCAAGTTAGAATTTATAGTTATATACATATATATATATATATATATATATATATATATATATATATATTTAAAGAAATGTGCAGCGATTTTTATGAAATAAAATTCTGCTGAAATATTGTATGAAAATTCAAGACCCAAGTGTGAAAATAAATTTATCAAAAATGCATGCAAAAATGAAAAGTGAAAATGCAATAAAAATGTTTTGCTTTAGTTGGGCAGTGCGAGTTCGTGGCGAGCGGCGGCGCAGGCGCTGGCGCCGGTGTTCCTGCGCGCGGCGGACGCAGAGCCGCCCGCCGGCGCGCTGTTCGACGCGCTCGCCACCGACGTGCGCTTCTCGCAGGCGCGCTGCGCCAAGGTAATGCAATATATTATAATCTCTTATATATAAAATCGCCTCTGTGGTCTAGTGGTCAGGTGTCGGAGTTACAAAATGAGGTCCCGGATTCGATTCCTGGGTCACGCAATTCTAAAATGCATTTTTTAGTTTTCTGATAAAAATAACGTTGCCCGAGATTGGAAAGTGCCCAGTTGGCGATAGGCTTGCCACCTATTACATTTGTGGGACCAGGTATCTTCGGCGAATCGTGGGTGCACTTGTTGTACCTCTGCCTACCTCTTCGGGGATACGG
Organism: Apodemia mormo; assembly: GCA_036924255.1. Classification (NCBI taxonomy): domain Eukaryota; kingdom Metazoa; phylum Arthropoda; class Insecta; order Lepidoptera; family Riodinidae; genus Apodemia; species Apodemia mormo. The sequence goes on from JAUPFN010000011.1 coordinate 5,587,496, forward strand.
GCGTGAAGATAAAGTTCTCGTGTCACAATGTTAGGTACCATATTCCTCGGAAACGGCTTGGCCGATTTTTATGAAATTTTAAATGCATATTCAGTAGGTCTGAGAATTGGCTATTGTAACGGCTTCCGACGACTATTCAGCCGGACGTGTTACTTTGGGGACGATATCCCTTTTTTATTCAGGGAATCTTTCTTTACACTCGCTTGGCAGCTCGAGGTACTAATGAGAAGCAGGATTTTCCAGGATTCTCTAATAAATAGACTTTCGTAATGTATCTTCTTTTATTTTCGTGGGACGTCTGTCCCTTGTCACATTACAAACTAGACTTACATTCTATTGTATAACTTTTTCTAAACAATTCCATTCTACTTTCGAAAACAGACAAAGCTGCCAGTTTTTACGTAACACCATAAAGGTGTTACATCAGCTACCCCCCAAGGTGGGAGCAGCTGAAACTGGTGGGGCATTTGTCTCCCTCCATATGGCCTACCTATCCCTAACCTGATTGCCCTACCTACGAGGGGAAGGTACATTTTGGTGGGACTGTCTTTTCCTAAAAGATAGTTTGCCCCATGTGTGGTTCTGTTCATCATCACCACACCATGGCACAAACTTTGGTCTCCCAAAACCCCTGTAAAAGACAGACCACAGTCCCCTCACCTAACCTATCTTACCGCAAACATTTTTTATTTTATTACATTTTAGCCTGAAGGGCTCTAGCTGTATAAGAGATAATAAGAGATGGAAAGGCATAACAATTCAAACTTCTTTTCTTTGGTGGACCAAAAGAAAAAAGATTGAAGTATTACTTCCTCTCAACATCGAGCTCGCCCCAATATATAGACCACGATCATAAATATTCCTTACTCTGAACCATATTAATACCATTATTATATTGTCTCCCATGACTATCTGAGTTCGTGTATATCCTATACAGATATCCTTTGTGTCGACTATGTCGTACTACAAAGTTGAACTCCCCTTCAAAAGACTTTCAACTCCTTAACCTATACTGACTCTTTCGACCTCATACTAAGGCGGCTCAGTCCCTAATATACATTATACCCCATAAGACTTTATTATTGAACGGAAGAACTTGAGAGGAATACATTGCTATTGGAAATAGGACATTTCTTCATTTAATATTCTTTTGGTCATCTTTTTTCTTTTAGCTTCGGTCCATCATCACAGCATTGGTTGAGCCCCATCATATTACATGAAACAAATACAAGTATTAGTATTCTCATATATAAGCCCAAACAAAAGTAATGGTCTAACATGTAACAATTATTTATTACAATGAATGACTATAAGTATACTATATATATTTTTACATACGTACATGAAATGCTTTCAACCTATTTATATGTACAATATCTCTATATCTCCTATTGCTTAACTTCGTAATTACATAATTTACATTAGATATTCTTTCCACTATTCTGTACGGCCCTTTATATAACCTACATAATTTCAAACTCCTATTGTCCACCCGTCTTGGTGTATAAACTAATACTAATTGTCCCGGTGAAAAGTCCTTTACTTTAGCCCTTTTGTCAAAATATCTCTTTTGCCTAACTTGTGCCCTTCTAATATTTTGTATTGCCTTCCGGACTAACGTATTTTGTAAATTATGTCTCTCGGCAAAATTTACTTCTCGGTTTTGACTATCCCTATTTACCCCCATGTCGCTTTGGAATATCGGTTCCCTAGCGTACATCATCATATATGGTGAAACTTTGGTGGTTGATTGTCTGCTAGTGTTATATGAATGACAAACTAATGGCACAAATCTACACCCTTCATCACATTTTACAACAACATTTTCACTCTTTCGCGTGTCCGCGCACCCCTTTTTCATATCATTTTTACCTCTATATAATTCGTATGAATTATTGCGATCACTCTTATTTTCTCTGAAATTAAACATATTAGCCTTTATATTTTCCTTCGTATTCATTTTTGACGTCGCAGTCAATGGATACGAAGACTTTATGTCAGCTCGTTTTATAATATTACATATATTGCGCATGTTGTTATGGCAACTATCTCTATTATTTGCAAACTGTCTAAAGCTATTTAAATTAAAATTTACAAAAAACCTTTTATCTATACACAAATAACCCTTTTTACAGTAAATAACTACATCATATTTATTAAGGAAATCCTGCCCCAGGATCATTTCGTACCCAATATTATTTACAATCACCATGTCGTTGGGGAAGACCCTTGCATTAATGAGGAGATTTACTCTCGCCTCACCAACGACTTTTAGTGTAGACCCTGTAACAGATTGAATTTTATCTCTGCTATATGGAACACTGGCTCCATACGGCAGATTTAATTTTTTCGCTAAACTCGCGGATATACATGAGACACTTGCCCCCGTGTCTATTAAAGCGAGACATTCCTGTCCCCTAACACATAAATGAATACATGGATTTTTTACACCTGATATTTTATCCTCTTGTTTGGCTTGAAGTGGTGCGGGCGTAACTGCTTCGCACATATTGACGCGATGACCCACGCCATCCGTGTGTTGTCGTGGCTTCGGACTGCTTCTGAAAGAACTTTGTGTACATAAGGCTGTCTTTTTATATTGAGGCGTACGAAAAACTTCCGTCGGTTTTTGATGTTCTTGTTGTGAACACACAGGCGCACCAGGGAGAACGTTTGTTTCCTTCCCATACAAATATTTCTGTGACAACCCAACTGGTGGCTGCAATGGAAGGTCAACCGTGGAATGCGGTTTTCCTCCAAATAATTCGTTATACTGCCTTATCGTGTCACGCAGCTCCTCCCATGACTTATATAATTGCAATCCAAACTTTTCCTTAAACGAGGGCAATATCGTTTTAAGGAATTGTTTTATGAAAATTACTTCTGAAATTTCAGCTTTGGTTGCGGTGTCGCTGAGCCTGTAAAAATAGGTTAATAGTTCCTCATCACGGCCTTGCTTAGATACATAAAATCGTTCCACATAATTTATTGAAACGGGGAATTCGTTTTCAATTTTTCTACATAATTCATCGAAATTGGCCGTGTCGGTATATATCATTTTATAAAATGCTAATGCCGGACCGTCGAGATATAGTCCCAGCAGTAACGGTAGGCTCTCCATATCCCATTTGTTTATCGCCGCGACCGTTCTGAAATCTTTAATAAACTCAGCGAACGCCAAGTTTTGCGTTCCGTTGAAGCGCTTGATGGCCTCCATCACACCTCTTACCCTCTGACACCAATACTTAGCCCTCCTGGTTTTTCTAGCGTGGTGATTGCGCGTAGCGCCTGAACGTGGTGACTTCCGTAGTCACTTCACACAGCGACTTGCCGCAGCGACTTCCCGCAGCGACTTCACACAGCAACTGCACACAGCAACTGCACACCGCGACTACACGGCGCCTCCGCCAATTTGTAACGGCTTCCGACGACTATTCAGCCGGACGTGTTACTTTGGGGACGATATCCCTTTTTTATTCAGGGAATCTTTCTTTACACTCGCTTGGCAGCTCGAGGTACTAATGAGAAGCAGGATTTTCCAGGATTCTCTAATAAATAGACTTTCGTAATGTATCTTCTTTTATTTTCGTGGGACGTCTGTCCCTTGTCACATTACAAACTAGACTTACATTCTATTGTATAACTTTTTCTAAACAATTCCATTCTACTTTCGAAAACAGACAAAGCTGCCAGTTTTTACGTAACACCATAAAGGTGTTACACTATTATCTATTTTTCATACCCCTAAGTGATAAGGGTAGTCTACCCCTAACATTATTTTTTTTTACAATTTTTTTATTTTGTATAATGAACCATTAAAAAAATACATACAACCCTAAATTTTCACCTTTCTACCATCAATTCCTATTTTTTTAATTCAATAATTTATATGACAAAACAAAGTTTGCCGGGTCAGCTAGTTAAATATAAAAAATTATAATATACATGTACACAAAGTGCCGCCGACACAATCAATTTAATTTTACACCAGACTTTCACTAGTCCGCTTTACTTTAATCTATACATATAATAAAATCGTAGGAAAGTCAAAACTGTACATTGAATATTTTTTTTTAAAAATACTTGGGGCGTGATCATTAATCGATATCGAAGCCAAAAATATAGTTTTTAGAATTTTTGTCTGTTTGTCTGTATATCTGTTTGTCTGTATGTATGTCCGGGGTAAACTCAAAAAGTACTGCATGGATTTACTTCAAATTTTGCATGAATATTACTAACAGTTCAGGTCAACATATAGGCTATATATTATCACGCTATCACCTACGGGGGAGGAGCAGTGCGGAGTAAACGAAGTTCACGCGGACGAAGTCGCAGGCAACAGCTAGTAACTAAAGTATTTTGTAATCTATATTAATATTATGAATATGAAAGTTTGAATGTTTGGATGTTTGGATGGATGAAGGGATGGAGGGATGTTTATTACTCAATCACGCAAAAACATGTAGATGATGACTGGCAATAGTACATTGGCTAATTTTTATCCCGAAAAAATTAGTTGTTTCCGCGGCATTCACCAAAAACTGTTATAACGCAGTAGACTGCACGCTACTGCAAGTAGAAAAAGAATTGTTTTTAATCAAAAATAATAATAAAAGTAAACAAATTTTAAACAAACGAATTCGTTATTGTGTCATACAAAACTTGAAACACCTTTTGTTATGTTTTTTTACAAACTTGAGTGCAGGCGTCGTTACATATGATTTTTTATCGCTTACGATACTGTTGTCTGTGAAAGCGTACTAATAACTCTAATAAGTTGTACTTAGTGGCTGGATTACAATTTCATTGAAGACCTAGCGTAGTACTAATTTTTATTGAATGATTTACAACGCATTTCGTTTAAACGTAACATTTAGTAAACAGTAAAGCGCGTGTAAAAACTAGCAAAAAGCAGAGCTTTGTAAGGGCTCGCAAAGTTATACTACCTAGTAATATTGTTAGAAAAATATTTTTATGAAAATTACATCTTTTAATGTATAGAATTTATTTATAATAATAAAGTCTATAATCTTTCAATGTATAGAAAAATAAATAATAAAGTATTGCAACTCTCGCATTGTATGTCTGTTTTGTTAATCTTTCACCTACCATTCTTTCTACATGTCCGAACCAACGGAGCATGCCCTTTCTCATCTTTACACTAACACTTTTTTCAAGCATAACTTCTCTCTCACTTCAACATTATGAACCCGGTCCGCGTGAGTTATGCGACATATTTTTCATAGCTATTTGTTTCATCGACTGCGTTGTTTATACTTTCATGCCCCTCTATCATACCCAACTCTCACTTTCATACAATATCGTTGGGATAGGCACATGATTATGTAGGGCAAGACGGGCGGGGACCCTTACTTCAAACTGGGCTTTTAAGTAATCTCTCTAACACTCTGTTCACTCTGTTCCCCGCACACATCCCTGCTTTAGACCTAAAACCCCATGTGCCTAACACAACATTCCTTCGGACTTCCCTTGCATTCTCCTTTCCATGTTTTTTGTTTGATCTTGATTATTGATTTTGATCTTTCACCGCAAACCGTTTTTCGATCAGCCAGGCTGTTTAAAATCTGTGAGAGATTTAATTACGTGCGCACATACAAATATATACTGACGTCATTGAAAAAATATAATCACGTTTCAAGAATCTCAAACCATGGAGACCTAATGAAAGCTCGACTTTTGAAAATCGCGGTTAATAATTATAATTTCCTGCATAAAGTTTTAAAATCTTTTAAAAATATTTTTGAACATGTTATTTAAAATTGCTCTAATAATACTATACAAATATGAGACAATTTAAACGCAGAAATCTTGCAAGCAGTTGATTTCCCACTTCCAGTATCTCCCGTACTCTGCATCAGATCTTCGTCAAATTAAAATTAAATAATCTAAGAAGTATCTAGGTACTCACTGAAACAAAAAAAAATCCTTATCGGTTCAGGCGTCTTCGAATAATCAGTGAACATACTAAAAAAAAAGATTCCGACCAAATAGGAACCTTCTCCTTTTTGGGTAGGTGGCTGAAAATAGTGAGTAGCAAAAAATGCTTAGGTACCTAATTGCTGGAAAAGTTGAAACCTAGTTTTTTTTTATTACACTTACTGATCTAACTCCAAAGTAAGCAAATTATTTGCTTGTGCTATAGGCGTTAGTCAACTATACTAATACATAGAAGTACATATATAAATACAAGAATATCGAACCCGAGCCTTGTCGATTGCGTAGTCAGGGTTGCTAACCACTCGACCAACCGAGCGGTCAAAAGAGTGGAGTTGGTGCTACAGAAGGGCAGCGCGAGGTAAAAATTTTCTCCAGAATTGCATAATTATAAATCACAACTCACAAAACATCAAGATGGCAAGATTTAAATTTTAACATTATCTGTATTATTAGTTACAATTAGCTTACTTATTTTTTGTATCACTAATCTGGAAAAAGTGATGACCCAAAATTTGGAGGCGCCTAGCCTCAATCGATTTTAACTCGTTAGTTTTATAATAGATGGCGTTACTAGAAATAAGATTCTAATACAAAACGTATATTCTATCGATTTTAACTCGTTAGTTTTATAATAGATATCGTTATTAGTAATAAGATTTTAATACGAATTGTATCTTCTATGTTTTTAAGGTCTGTAAAATGGTATTTTTATGGTAGATAACATATCTAGACATGAATTTAAACTACTACTTCGAAGCGCAAACTTAAAAATCCGATAAATTTTCAGTAAAATGTACCACAAAAGTGCATAGAAAGTGGGCTAGTGTATGATGATAAAATCATCAAAATTATCCTGTGTTAAAACTGTTGAGTTTCTTGGGTAAATTTTTCTTATCCACTGCCCGTTACAAGTTTACTACAAATGAAGGTTAACTGGAAGAGAATGTCCATAGACGTTAAGTTCGCCTCTTGTATATTTTGTGCAATAAAGAGTTTTAATAAATAAATAAATAAATTTTTGTGTGTATTATGTAAAAAAAATCCAAGGCTGTGTCATTTAAATGATTTCCGTTTCCGACAGTCTGCATATTAATACGTGAAGCGAAAACTTTAAGTCCTTTTTGAGGAAACTGCGCAAACGAAAATGTCAGATTTTTATAACATTTATATGTTAGAATTTCGGCTATGAGGCGATTATTAGTATATAAAACGGTCATTGCGGTCACAAACTTTATTCAAACATAAAAGCATAAAAAATACATTAGTAAACAAGCGAATGGCTGTGCAAAAGGAAAGAGAAACCATCGCCTACAGAAATGTTAATGGTGCGTTGCCATCCGTGTGGTGGGATGGCAAATGCCACATGCATAAGTCTACCGGCTACTTTACTCTCCAAACCAGACCCTGACAATGATAATCATTTATTCACATAGTATTATTCACTCACTAAATACAATAAACAAAAACAGTCTTGCTGTGCATGTATCTCGTCTACACAGAATAAGCAACTCTTTTATGGGGCAAAGTATACGCTTCTACAATAAGCTGCCTGATGCCGTTAGAGATTTACCAAAGGTTACTATAAAATATCTCAATATCTAGATGAAAAGAAGGCATGGTATTAATTGCCCTCATTGGCAGCAATCTTTATTGTTTTGTAACAATTACATACTTACAAATTGAACATAAGAAATAATAAATAAATTTTATTTATTTTTAAGTAAGAGACATAATGAAAAAAAGACAAGCCCGCTGAGTTTCTTTTGCCAGATCTTCGCATTTATTAAACGATCATAAATTACGTGAGGCAGTTTTAGCATATTTTTGACCCCCACCCCCTCTTAGTGAGATAGTGTGAAATTTTTATTAACTCCCTGCATACCCTCTAGTCTCCCGTGAGATTTTTCAAAATGCATATTTTAGTGTTTGTGTTAATTTGAAAAGAATCATAATTTGCTTAAAAGATTTTATGTCCTTAAAACCAAATGATACAAGTATGTAAATCTTCAATTAGAAGTGAAGTTAGTTAAATCATAGTAAGGAATCGAACACATACGTCGAAAGGAACTAGCAAAATACGATTTAAGAACATTTTAGTGGACACACATGTTTCACTTAATTTAACCAAGTTTTTCTTCAGTTATGTAAACTGCTTTTTTCAGAAAAAAAAAAATACGCGAGGTGAAAGGGATGGGGGGTATGACTCAGCAAATCCGAGTCATCTGATTTGGTGAGAATTTGATCTCCACCCCTCCCACCTTAAATCCCTCACGTAACGGTTTTGTACAATTTTACTTAAGTAAGTGTATAATAAAGTTTAAGTAAATAAATGAACGCTCCCTAACGAAATTGCATTTCTTCACCATGTCACATCATACAGATAGGAACGCACTGTTGTCATTTTTGATGTCGATAGGCGATTGTTATCTATTTTCACCAGGAGAACCAACTGATTGTTTGCTATCCTATTATAAAAAAATAATTCATTTAAACTTTGACTCAAGGGTGAAAACAAGATTATATTTTTTTATTAATTCAATTCTAGGTGTTACCAATCGCACAGGCATCCTACGCCGAGGGATTACCACCTCACTATTCGAGCCAGCATCACGCGCATAAGGTAATATTTTAAATTTGTCGATTAAGGGTTTATAATTGAGTGGTTACAACTAACGCTCATTTTGTTTTTCTTTCAAAGCTACGTGACTTCTGAAGTCGATGATGATGAAGTCGATGCGACAAAATAAACTCATAAATAAAATAACTGACAGTTAAAATAAACGGAAAGGTCCTACCCTAGCGAGGCTTTAAATGTGTCCAATCATTTAGAACATTTATGTACACATTATAAGAAACATAGTTTTAACTGGTGTCAAGAGATGGCGCTGTACAAAGATAGAACGCGGTTTCATATGTACTATAGATTATCTACAATACAACTGTATGAATTATTTTTAAGTTCTGCAGCTTTGTCATATTACACTTGCAATTACGTTGTAAAGTATAGTAGTTTGATTTCGGACCTTGCCTGCAGTTTAACAAATTAACATGGTCCTTCAGATCCGGATGGTACCGGTTTAGTACCTACTTTTGAGAGCTTTCAGCACAGAAAGTAGTGGTGGATCGCCACTAAAGTGCTATCAATTCGGACTTCTTACGGAAGTTCCGAAAAGTTTGAGATACGGCGCGGCGCCAGGAAGAGGGCGCGCGCGTAGCTGATGTGCCTACGGTTCCAGCTACAAGTGTGTGGACTACGGAATTGCTACGCAGTGACGTCGCCAGCAGACATCAGCTACGATTCGCATGTGCGGATAATGGTTTGAAGATACAACTGTGAGTACAATTTGTGTTTCTTGTGTTAGAGTGATTTCGAAGATTTGGAACATAGAAAAATTCTTAACTTATTTGGACTTGTAAAATTTTAAATAATTTGATGTTAATGTAGTAATATTAAAGTATTTAGGACTTAGAATAATTAAGGAAAAAGTGCAAAGACGGGGAACCTATGCCCAATTTTGTATAGAATTAATTTGTCTAAACACTTAGAATTTTTTTATCAGTTTTCAACTTGTAAAAATTTAAGTTCTTGAACACATTTAAGGAAATTCATTATTCTTTGTTCTCAGTTTGTAAGCTTTAATTGTTCACTATATAACTAAAATATAAACATAACTTATTCTTGTTCAGCAGTTAAATAGTAGTTAAATATATTATTTTATAGTTTTACCTTAAAATCTTTATTGCGTTAAGTGCGATATAAGTTATCTTTCTACAATGTCTTCATTAACTAAAGTACAAGTAAATTCAAAAAATAGTATAGAAAGAGCAAGAAGAAATTTCAAAAAATCACCTAAAGATCGCTTAACAAAAAATTATATTGAAACAAAATTAGAAACTTTAGAAGTAATGTGGAAGGATTTTACATTAACACATAGAGAAATATTACAGAATGAAAATAAAGACGATCAGGATATTTGTAAGAAATATCTTGATAGTTCTATCTATGAAGACACTGAAGAAGAATATACATTGTACAAATCAGAAATTAAAGATATGTTAGGAAAAATTAGTGGTACCCAAAACGATGATAAACAAAAATCAAATACATCGATGAATGTAAAACTGCCAAAAATTGAGATTCCTAAATTTTCGGGTAATTATTCGGAGTGGGTTACGTTCAGAGATTTGTTCTTATCGCTAATACATAAGAACACATCTTTAGATAATGTGCAAAAAATGCAATATTTAAAGGGACATTTAACCGGAGAAGCCGAGTTGCTTCTCAGGCAAATTCCTGTAACAGATGCTAATTACGAAGAGAGTTGGAAGCTTTTAAATGATAGATATAATAATAAGAGATTTTTAGCCAATTGTTTAATTAAAAGATTTATGAGTCAGCCGGTTATTACTAGCGAGTCTGCATGTACAATAAGAGATTTATTAGACGCAACAGTAGATTCATTGAATGGCCTGAAAAACCTTGGTATCGATGTCAAGACATGGGACGTTTTAATTATTTATATAGTCACGTCTAAATTAGATTCTGAATCTCGAAAACAATGGGAAGCGAAAATTAGTGCCGATCCGTCCGATATCTTGCCATCGTTTAAACAACTAAAAGAGTTTTTGGAATCCAGGTTCAGGTCGTTAGAGTTTTTGGATAACAAATCAAATAGGTCAAAAAATGTTGCATCTAAACCTAGATCTTATCACACATTACAAAATGGCGGTGATCAAAACAAAAAACTAACTTGCCCATTTTGTAAAGAAAATCATAAGCTAGTGAAATGTAAACAATTTCAACAAGAGAGTTACGAGTCTAGGCAACAGTTTGTTCAAACCAACAGCCTTTGTTTTAATTGTTTAAGCCCAACTCACTCACTTAGGGAATGTCGCGTGCCCACAACTTGTCGCATTTGTCACCGTAAACACCACTCGTTGATTCACCCTGTCATGCAAATAGACCAAGAACCATCAACTTCTCAGCTAGCTAATATTCAGGAATCGCCTACCATAACCACTCATTTCTCTAAGGAAAACGAAAATTCAAGCGGACAAATATTGCTAGCCACTGCCCTCGTACAAATACCAACAGCGAAGGGTAAACAACTAATACGAGCATTAGTAGATCAAGGGTCACAGGCTACGTTTGTGACCGAATCAGCGGTACAGCTACTTGGCCTCAAGAAAATACCCTCACGCACTGTATTTTCTGGACTTGGTGGTGATAGGAGTACAACTTCATCCAAGCACATTGTACTACTTACCCTAGAATCCCGACATGATCCTTCCTTCAGCTTTACAGTTCGGGCTTATGTTTTAAGCTCTATCACGTCTATGCTTCCGACGGAACATATATCTCAAGTACATTGGCCTGAACTGGAAAGCATCACGGGTACTTTGGCAGATCCAGAGTATCACACACCAAACAAAATAGACGCTTTGTTTGGTGCTGAAGTTTACAGTCAAATCATTCGAGATGGTTTAAAGAAGGGTCCTCCAGGTTTTCCTATAGCCCAAAATACAGCGCTAGGCTGGATTTTGTCCGGTCAAACTCATTCACGTACCCCCTCCCTTGTAAGCATGCACGTCCTTAAAGATGACATTGAAATAATCAAGAAGTTTTGGGAAATTGAATCGGATTTCCCGAAAAAGAAGATGCTTACAAATGAAGAGTTACAGTGTGAGGAGTTCTACTGTAGGACCACAACTAGAACGGAGACAGGAAGATACTGTGTACGACTTCCATTCAAAGAAGAAGACCCTAAATGTAAGTACGGGGATTCTAGAAACATCTCAATCAAGCGATTTTATAGCTTAGAAAATAAATTTAGAAAGAACCCAGATATTCATCCAAGATATATAGCAGTGATGCAAGAATACCTCAATCTGGGTCACATGGAAGAAGTAAAAAGCAATGAAGACAGCAACAAGGAAGACGCAATATATCTTCCACATAAAGCTGTAATCCGTGAAGACAAGTTGAGTAGTCCAGTACGAGTAGTATTTGACGCGTCGTGCAAATACAACAACGGAACCTCTCTTAACGATGCTCTTATGGTAGGCCCCACTATCCAACCTGATTTGCGACATATTATTCTGAAATGGCGTACTTACCCCATATGTCTCTGTGCAGACATAGAAAAAATGTACAGGCAAGTATTAGTCGCGAAACAAGATCAGGACTATCAGAGATTGCTGTGGAGAGAAAGTTTTGATGACAAAATAAAGGATTACAGGTTAACTCGGGTAACTTTCGGTACTGCATCAGCTCCATACTTAGCAGTCAAAACTCTTCATCAACTTGCAGAAGATGAAGGGAAGAACTATCCGCTTGTGGCTGAAAAATTAAAAACAGATTATTATGTAGATGATATGATGTCAGGATGTCAAACAGTTGAAGAAGGAAAGAAAATGTATAGAGAGATGAAAGAACTACTAGCAAAAGGAGGATTTAATTTACAAAAGTGGATAACTAACAATGATGAATTAGCGAAAGAAATACAAGAAAAAGAAAGGAATAAACAAAGAAAATTAGAAATAATAGTAGATAATGTAGTAAAAGTGTTAGGTATTTCATGGGATAAGGAAAAGGACTGCTTTAAGTACTCCGTATTGCTACCTAATGATGATGGTTTAATTACTAAAAGAAAAGTGATATCTCATATATCTAGGCTATTCGATCCATTAGGATGGGCAGCTCCTTGTGTAGTCACGGCAAAAATCATGATTCAGAAGCTGTGGTTGGCGGGAATTGATTGGGACGATAAACTTCCTTCTGAATTGCTAGACGAATGGGTTAAATATCGCGAAGATCTGCTTCAAATCAAGGATTTCATTGTTCCACGATGGATAGAGATGAGAGAAGGAGATGAGGTAGAACTTCACGGCTTCTGCGACGCCTCGAATGCAGCCTATGGTGCTGTTGTTTACGCTAGAGTCGTTAAACCTAGTGGAGAAATCAAGGTCAATTTAATTGCTGCAAAAACGAGAGTGGCACCAATAATGCAAATATCCATACCTCGGCTTGAGTTGATGGGAGCAGTCACTCTCGTAAAGTTAATTTCAGAGGTGGCTGAGGTGATGGGTGTAGATGGACGAAATATACATGGTTGGACTGATTCCACCATAGTGTTAGCCTGGTTAAGTAGTCATCCCAGTCGCTGGACTACGTTTGTGGCGAATAGAGTGTCAGAAATATTGACAAAAATGGATAATACACACTGGGCTCATGTACAGACATCGCAAAACCCTGCAGACCTCGCCTCGCGTGGTCTAAAGCCGTCGGAGTTGATTATAGCAGATCTTTGGCTGAAAGGCCCGGCTTGGTTATTATCTGAAAAAATAAAATATACACGGCCTAAAGCGTTATCTACTACTGTTGAAAAACGTCCAATAAAAGTGCACGTTGCAATAAGTCCAGAGACAGAGGAAGAGCAATTCTGGTCCAAGTATTCCTCTCTGCAAAAGTTGATTCGCGTTATTGCCTTCTGTCGACGATTCTTAAGCCTGAAAAATAAAAATAAAAATAATGAAAAATATGGTACTTACCTTAACTGTAATGAAATCGAGGAAGCGCTCGAAGTTTGCATAAAACATTACCAGAATGAAGAGTTCCACGAAGATATAGAAGATCTGAAGAAATCTGGAACAGTAAAAAAAAAAGTAAATTAAAAATTTTGTGTCCATATTTGGACGATAAAGAACTCTTACGTGTTGGTGGTAGGATTGATAATGCAAATATTGATGAAAATATAAAGCACCCAATAATACTGGCTCCTAAGAGTCATTTTACTAACCTTTTACTCGATGATGCACATAAAAAGACTTTACATGGTGGTCCCACTTTAATGCTGAGTTATTTACGCAGTAAATACTGGATTCTGTCGGCTAAAAAGTTGGTAAAATCGTATGTAAGAAGATGCGTCACGTGCACTCGATACGCCGCTGTCACTCATAATCCTTTTATGGGACAGTTACCACCATCCCGTATTACACCAAGCAAACCATTCATCCATACAGGGATAGACTTTGCAGGTCCCATTAACATGAGAGTATCTAAAGGAAGGGGTAACAAATCTTATAAAGGATATTTCTGTGTCTTTGTCTGCATGGTAACCAAAGCTATCCATTTGGAAGCCATTAGCGATATGACCTCAGAAGGCTTCATTTCAGGTTTTAAGCGATTTGTTGCACGCAGAGGTCAATGTAGAGCTGTATGGAGTGACAACGGTAAGAATTTTGTTGGTGCTGAGAAAGAATTAAAACACTTAGTTGCTGCTGAAATGTCATCGATTTCTAGAGAAATTCAAGAGTGGTTTGGTAACAATCATATTACTTGGCATTTTATACCACCTCATGCTCCCAACTTTGGAGGACTTTGGGAAGCAGGGGTTAAATCTACTAAACACCATCTAAAAAGAGTAATAGGCAACACTACTCTTACTTACGAAGAGATGGCTACAGTGCTTGCTCAAATAGAGGCTTGCCTTAATTCGCGCCCATTAAGTGTTGTAACTGATAACAGCGAAGATCCCACACCACTTACACCTGGACATTTTCTAGTTGGTGAACCCATTGTATTAGTACCGGAACGAAATTACGAAATGTCGAATATTAGCAATCTGAAACGCTGGCAGATGACTCAACGAATGGTCCAAGATTTCTGGCGGCGCTGGTCATCAGAATACCTTACTCTTTGCGTACAGCGGTACAAGTGGTCTAAACAAATTCCGGAACCCAATATAGGAGATCTTGTTCTTGTGAAAGAGGATAATTTGCCTCCTGCCCGATGGCTGATGGGCAAAATCATCGTTAAACATCCTGGAACAGATGGAATCACCAGAGTCGTAACTCTCAAATGTAACGGTTCTGTGATAAAGAGACCTACATCCAAGTTGTGCATGCTACCAGTTGATCAATAAGTCCTTTTTTTTTTAATTTCATTTACCATAATATGTACACCCTTATGGGTGATTAAGTCTATCATTATTCATCGTTCTACTTTAATTTAATTTATGTAGTATAACCCCCTTGACCTCATGGTGGGCGGTTTAAAGGACACGTATGTCCTTGGTGGGCGGTATGTCCAATCATTTAGAACATTTATGTACACATTATAAGAAACATAGTTTTAACTGGTGTCAAGAGATGGCGCTGTACAAAGATAGAACGCGGTTTCATATGTACTATAGATTATCTACAATACAACTGTATGAATTATTTTTAAGTTCTGCAGCTTTGTCATATTACACTTGCAATTACGTTGTAAAGTATAGTAGTTTGATTTCGGACCTTGCCTGCAGTTTAACAAATTATCAAAATGAAATCTACCACCAAAAAGAGTTTAACATTCTTTCAATCAAGTGTTAATTTTTCGAGTTATCGTTCGTTATTGTTTGCCGGTTGAGGGTTTAAACCGAATTGTAAAAGTAAAAAAAAGGCACATAAACTGTATATCTTTATGAAGTGATTTATGGGGCGTTTCCCGATCAGCTAGGAAACTAAAACTTTTTCAATCGAATTTAGCTTGCAAGAATAATTTATAATTTTTACGTTTTCATTAATATAAACGTATGCCCTTTTTCATTAATATAAATAAATAGTTAAGAATTATTACTACACTGTGAATGGAGGTCTTGCACTCTGGTCACTTATCGACGTTGTTCAACAAATAACTCGTCCGTCCACTTCAACACTTCCTTTGAGAAATAAGTCAATAAGTGTGATCATTTTTACAATCACCGGCTTTTCGTGTCTTGCATATAGTTGTCGAGCGCTTCTTATTTTTTCTATACTCTATCACTCTTCGCTTCGTATTACATTTACCGAAAATACACTTATTTTTAACGTTTAAGTAATTTTTTTTTGTGCCATTTTTGAAAATTTGTAAGAAAGCCAATTCGGGGTGTCGACATTGGTAGGCAGCACAGTGTTCTGTTGTGTAACTGTGCGCGTTTCGGTTTCCGTCAGACGGCCGTGGCGCTGGGCGTGGTGTCGGCGATGGCGCGCGGGCCGCTGGCGGGCGCGGCGCGAGCGCGGCTGCGGGCCGCCTGCGCCGCCGCCTGGCGCGCGCGCAAGCTGTGCGAGGCGCCCAGCCTCACCGGACACCCCTGCGTGCACCCCGCGCAGTCAGTACTCGCATACACACACACACACACACACACACACACACACACACACACACGCACGCACGCACGCACACACACACACACACACACACACACACACACACACACACACGAAGAAAACGCGTGCGCGCGTCTGTAGGCCGCCTGCGCCGCTGTTTGGCGCGCGTGCAATCTGTGGGTAACTTGATTAGCCTTGCCCTTGCACAGAAAAAAACATATATAAAACTTGGACGAATGAATGTAATTTGTCCAATGATATATATTTTAAGTATGTTTTTTCAGTGACAACAGCAAAGAACACTCATCGGGCGTGCGGTACGTGAGTGCGTGTAACTGCGGGCGTAGCAAGAGCGCGCGCGAGGACCCGTACTCGGTGCGGCGCGCCAACCACGGCTTCTACAGCCACGCGGCCGCCGAGTGCGGCGTCTGCGACACGCTGCAGCACCACGCCTTCCCCGTCTTCCAGCCCTCCACACCCACCTTCAGGTAAACCTCACACAGACACATACCTAGATACACTATTGCAGCGCCACGCCTTTCCCGTCTTCCAGCCCTTCACACCCACCTTCACCTCACCTCACACACAGACACACACCTCGCAACTCTATAGCAACACCACGCCTTCCACTACCTCGCAACGCTAATGCAGCACCGACCCGTGTTCCACTCCACACCCACCATCTTCAGGTAACATATTACATACACAGGCACACACAATTTGTTATACCTTATACTAATTCAGTACTGAGACTTTCCCATCTTCCAAGCCTCCACGCTGACCCAGACACACACAAACTTCGCTACATCGCATCGCGCCTTCTCTGTCTTTCAGCGCTCCACACCCAGTGTTGAGAGACCTCCCAATCCTACTCGTATTTCCTCCTCCGCCCTCATCTTTAGGCAGGCCTCACATACACACCTCGATACACTATTGCAGCATATCCCGTCATCCAAGCAACCTTGCTAGGCTACTAAAGTACCGCGCGTTCCCGTTTTCCAGACCCCGTCACCACGTCACCGTGACGTTCCGTCACCACCACCTTAGATAATACCTCTTACTCTACTACAGCACTACGTTTTTCTAGTCTTTTAGTTCTCCAAGTTAATTGTCAGGTAACCTGCATACTCCTGCTTTAAACAACTGCCATCACATACTTCATTACACTGTTGCAGTACCTCCCCTTTCCTATCTGCCAGCTCTCAACGCCCAGCTTCAAGTGACGTTAACAAGCCTTTGTATAATTTCTCGTGAAAAAATATGAATCAGGTTGATTTCATTTCACGAGAACTTTTTGTTAAAATAATATTTAAAGGGCACTACTCCGGTAGAACCGAACCCATGTGACATGTTACAATACCCTACAGCTAGTAGTCCTAATTCATTTGGCCAACTGTCTGGTAGAAAGGCATACATCATAGTCATTAATATCCGTGTGACAAAAATGTAAATTAATGTCGCCTTACCGATTCCTGCCGCAAAAGCATCTGTGCTTGTCACTGTAGTATTTCCTTTGGGAGGATAATATAGCCGGTCAATTTTTGCATGAGGCATCCCAATCCTGCTGATAGATACAACGCGCTACTGATCTTTAGTATTTATAGATGACGGTTTTATAACTTTAACAGAATAACCATTTGCTTGTTTGCTATTTACGGCAACACTTCAAAACGGAACACCATATGGGCTGACACAGATTATGTTGTAGCAGGAAAATATATGATTGTAACAAGTTCCAGTGATTGCAGTATATTTACTGCTTACTGCCAACCAGATCTATTCTTTTAAAGGGATCTATACGGAAAACATTCCTAACTTCAGCACTCTGTCACGTCAAAATGTAGTTTACTATTTTTTCACCAATAGTTTTAAAAATGCTTTCACAGAGCTGCGTCAGTAAAAGGGGCCGAAGAGATATCAGATGCTCAAGAAACTAAAACCGAATGTGGCGAAGGAAATTCTCCAGCACAAGCTCTCACTTCTCTGCAGTCTCCACGTTCTACCTCCTACACTCCACCCGAGGAGCTCTCCCCAGGATCAGAGCGGGATGAAGATGAAGAAGAAGCCCCGGCTTGTAGCGACACTGGGATAGAAGTTGTCACCGTTCAAGGAGAACCTACCACAGGTGATAATTAGACATGCATATTAGATGACTTCCGGTTGTCTAAATATGTATTTTATTTACAGCTAAAGGAGGAAAGCGTAGACGCGAACACCAGTTTCCCAAGATACACGGATGTTTCAAAGTGACACATAACTGCCTGCAATATTCCTTTCAGTTCTTGGTATTGGTTCGGGTTTTTTTGAAGAATAAACCAACTGTCGTTCTGCCAGGCAGACGTAAAAGACGACCAATTGGCTTTACGTGTCACTATCATCGTGACTACTAGGTGGTAGAGTTCCGCAACATCATACCCGGGTATTTGGTACCACCGCATGATCTATTTCTGCCGCAATAGCGTCAATGCTTGTCATTATCGTCTTCCGATTTGGCGGGTAAGATAGCCGGTAGACTTATGCATGTAGCATTGCCATTCCGCCACACGGATAGCAACGCACCGTTAACTTCTTTGGTGTCTATATTGACGATTTCTCTTTGCCTTTTCGCTATCTAATAATATAAAAAAGTGTTTGCCAGACAGATAAATGTGTGGCTCACATCTACATATGTATATCGTCCCCGTAGTTGAAAATTAAATAACTCTAATTTTGTAGTTCTGAGATAAACGCGATTTAGTATTTTTTTTCAGTTAATGTACATTTGTTAAAAAATGTGAGACAGTTTTAATGTAGGTAATTTTATTTTTTGTGGACCGGGTTATCTTTAACAAACTGAACTCTATCTTATACTATAATTAAATAACACATTAAAAATCAAGTCAACATCGCCAAAATCAGACTTATTTAATTTTCCCACTATGGGGACGATATACCATACTCATATAGTACCGTCAATGACGCTTCTACCACTGTCGACCGAAACCGTTTGGATGACGTTGATGCCAAACGCTTTATTAAATAGACCTGTTCCAGATCCACTTATTATTGCAGTTATAGTATAAGTTAGTTGAACTATCATATATTTTCGCCGTGTTGGTCCCGGCCTCCTTTGTAGAATAGGCCAACTGCCATTCTGCCAGGCAGGTCGTAAAAGGCGACCGATTGGCTATCGAGTCACTACCATCGTGGCTACTAGGTGGTAGAGTTCTGCATTGTCTCGCCCGGGTCAGGTACCACCGCCTTACCTATTCCTACCGCAATAGCGTCAGTGCTTGTTGCTGTCGTGTTCCGGTTTAGAGGGTAAGGTAGCCGGTAAACTTATGCATGTGGCATTATACCTCGCCACAAGATAGCAACGCACCATTAACATCTTTGGTGTCTATAGGCGATGGTTGACTCTTTCCATCAGGAGACCCATCTGTTTGTTTGCTATCTTATGACATAAAATAAAATAATAAAAAAATATATATATCATCCTTGCAACAGGACGTTTAAAACCAATTTTGGGGTTTTAAGTCACTTTCGTTAGCAACAACCTAGCCAGATTCACCATTGACGTCATCGGCTATCGCCATTTTTATAAGAATTTTCGAGATCAGTGACGACTCACAGTCCAATGGGGATGTGTTAAGGTGCGTGTAAGGAAATGAGCACCTCACAAGGGGCTTAAAAGAAACGTCAAATTCACATCATTTAGCGACCCTGACTCTCTGGGCTCGGGTTCGATTTCCGACGGGGACAAGCATTTGTGTGATGAGCATAAATGTTTGTATTTCTGGGTTTGGGTGTTAATTAAATATATTCTAATATTTATATATGTATATCATTGACTAACTCATAACACAAGCAAATAATTTGCTTACTTTGGGGTTAGAATAAGTAAGTGTAATTTGTCCCGTGAATATTTATTTATTATAGATATGTGAACACTGAGATCTCAGTAGGTTGTAAAAGTGTGACGTCAGAAGTCTATTAGGGTTGTGAGCGTGCCTATCGTACCCACAACGGTGGGTCCGCGCCTGTCGTAGCCCTAGTATTTTATCGAAAAAGATTTAACTCAAGGAACTTATATACGATAACTGGAATCATTACGAAGCAATATGTGAAAAATAAAAATGTACTTTATTTCGTTAATAATAAAGTTGACATTTGTGTCTTACTTAACAGAGGGGAAAAATTTCTGAGCAAGACAACGACAAGAGTGGATGTTGTCCCTATCTTGCAATTGCCAGTGTAAATAAAACTATCTGATGGTAGATTTTTATATATTTGGTAATCGTTTGGTATTTGGTAAACTGTTTCTCAAATTAGTAGAATTACTTAGTAGTAATTTGCAAACTACGCATGACCGCACTTATATATGGCGATTGGCGCTTTATTTAGTAGAAAGAGACACACTCCACCCATGTCGTGGTACTCTTCGGAACGATTTTGAAGCGCGTTTGAACATTCCGGGTAGAATGTAACTTCCTTAGTAAAACTATTTCACATCATTCGTTCATTGTTTAAATAAGAAAAATAATATTTGAGTAATATTGATATTTGTGTGTTCAGAGAAATGCATCAGCCGGCAGCCGTCGACGACGGAGTATCTGCCGGGCATGCTGCACACGGCCAGCCCGCCGGGGCTGCTGCCCGCCTTCAGCAGCTGGGCGCTCGTGTGCCTGGGCCCGTCCTCGCTGTACTCGCACAGCATGGGGCTGCCCGAGCACCTGCAGCCCGGCTTCCTGCCGCACACCAACTACCTCGTGCCCTGGGACTGCACCGTCAGGTACTCCAGATACCTTCTTATAAACATACATTTATGTATACTGTGTATACCTTTGTATTATGTTATTTCATATACATGATGTATACGTACAAAGGCCCATGTGGCTAAGTGCAGAAACACAATGGTTAATTAAAAAATACAGAGTGTAAAAAAACCCTATCCAATCCGAAAGAGATATATAGGTAGGTCAATGACATTATCAAATATAATAATAAAATAATTATTTTTATTAAAATAAGAAAAATATCGTAAAGTGCCCCATTTTAGTACTGAAATTGAGTAACTTCCCCTTAAATCAAGCAAATATTTTGAATATTTATGCATCAATATCTATAAAATGATGACACGCATATGTTTGTAATAAGCTATCAAATAAGGCCTTTGACAAATGAGTCAGATAGGGTTTTCTTTACACACTATAATATATACTAATATCGCCTCTGTGGTCCGGTCTCGATGTTGACCTTAATATGAGGTCCTGGGTTTGATTTACGAGTCAGACAATTCAAAAATGTATTTTTTCAGTTTTCTGATATGTAATATATATTTTGATATATAATATATATTATATATAATATATATTATATATAATATATAGGCTTATAACGCTAACCGGGCACTTTTCTGATCTAGGGCAACGTTGTTTTTATCAGGAAACTGAAAAAAACATTTCTGAATTGTCCGACTCGCAAATCAAACCCGGGACCTACCGAACTACCAACCATGAGGTTGCCATTTATCACATTGGGGCACTAAGTACTTTCGGTTAAACATGGATGCACTGATTGTAACTCTGATTTCTGAGGTGAAAATACTTTTTCATACCTTTATATAATACATTGTATATCTTTTTGACGTGTAAAATTGAAATTTTACCTGTTACAATGTTAGTAATAAAAACTTGCAGTTTGAATTTTCTGAGATTCAGTGTTCGATTGGGTTTAAATTTTACAAATACGTTTACATTTCGTAACACAGTACGATTGTTAAGCAGTTGCTGTTTTTAATATAGTGGATTTAGTGTACGAGAGAATGAGATAAAATACGTTATGGAGTATTACATATTACTCGGTCTCTTTGTGCGATGCTTCAGTCTTCACCTCTTTGTTTATTAAGCGGTGCATGTATATAGTATGTTCATGTTTGCGCCTGTATATTGCCGACTCAAACCGGGAGAGAAGGCGTCATATATCTATTGAGTGTAGTGTCTACTCTGTACTGTTTAATACTAGTTTACTAGTTAAAATTGGTAACAATTTTATTTTGACCGCCCCGTTGGTCGAGTGGTTAGCGACCCAGACTACGCAATCGACGGAGTCCGGGTTCGATCGTTTGTGTGTGTTTGTGTGACGAGCGTAAATGTTTATATTTCCGAGTTTGGGTGTTTATTAAATATATTCTAGTATTTATATACAGTACCCGGCGATAAATATTGCACATCGACCTTTGGAAAGAGACAATCGGCTAATTTCGGCTTCGTAGAGCGTTATCTCTGTCGCACAAAATACAAACAGTCCGGTACCTATTAGGAGCTGTTAAAACAAGTATGATTTGCTTCTTTTGATATTTTTATTCTTTGTATAAAATACACTAATTTTTCTATAAGTGATGGCTTTAGGTTGGGGTAAAATAAAATAAAAAAACATTTTTACATTATGTTTACGTATTTAATTATTTTGGAACATTACAGCTTTAGTGTACATAATAAACACCATTATACCTATTGCTAAAATGAGACATTGCAATAAAAATAATAATAATTCTAATTCTCAATTACTTCCATTTCACTATCTGTGCTCTCAAAGAGGTCAATATCACTGTCACTATCAGCCGTATTTATTACTAATCTATCAGTGTAATTGTCTAAACTGTGTTGAATGCTTCTATATTCATTCTCACATTTGATTGCATGATCGCAAACCTTTTTCCACTCTTCAGCGCCGATCATGTTTACTTTTTCAGTCAATAATGTTTTTACTGTAGTTAAGTTCATACTTCATACCCACATTTCTAGAGGCTACATAGCCTTTCAGTTGAGACCATATATTTTTAATTGGATTAAAATCCGGATGATATGGTGGCAATCGCAACACAGTGTGCCCATGTTCGGCAAGTATTTTGTCCACAGAAAACTCTGTATACCTCTCCTTGTGCTGACATATAATAGCGTAAATCTGGGTTTTTGTTAATTTTGGATCAACTGGAATTTCATGTCTGTTTAACCAGTTGATCATTTCCCGTTTAATGGTGTTTGAGTTGGGGGTCTCTCAACATACTTGTTGTGATAGGGTGCGTTGTCGATAACTAGAACAGAATCACTGGGTATATTTGGGATTAATTGGTTAACCAGCCATTTCTCATAGTTATCGTTATTCATTTCATTGTGATAGTCACCTGTAGTGTCCGTGGATTTATACGTTAAAAAAGCACCGGGTACAAAGCCTTTTTCATTTCCCGCATGAACTATTATCAAACGTTGACCTTTTGAAATTGGCTTTTTTACTCCTTTTTTCTTACCGTCACTCCAAGATTTCCCTTTAGTGTGGGATGCATGTATATATGACTCATCCATGTAGACGATATTTTTTCCTGTTTCGCGAAATTTGCGTATTTTATCAAGGTATTCCATTCGTTTGAGACTAACGTCGTGCTTTTCCATTAGAATTTTTCGATTATCTTCCATTTTAGGGAACTGAAATCCCATGTCATGAAGTATTTTTCTCAACGTTTTTTCAGACCCATTGTAATTAATAGCTTCAGATAACTTAGCTTTTAATGATTTTATTGTTGGCAGTTCATTAAATCGTAAGTGAAAATCATACACCATTCTTCGAACAACATCGTAATCAAAATCGTCCATATCCAAACGAAATTGCTTTTTTGGTCTCCCTTTTTTTGAAGTGCTGAACTTAATTTCAGTCGAATGTGTTTCAGTACTGACTTCGTTTAATATATTGTTCAAAGTTCTTCTTGAAATTCCAGTGGCATTTGCAACTCGCTCTTGAATCTTCTTAAAATAACAACTTACATTTTCATCTACTTTTTTTTTAAATCTATCAGCTTCGCTTACAAAGTATTTATAAACATTGTAGATAATTTCACGTGACTGACCTCGTAAAGGTTTCCCTCTTTTTCCGAAAGATGCCATATTACAACTTTAAATTATTTAAATTTGTGGGTGTTATCAACTCTAAATAATTATTTTTTTCGGGACGCGACTGCACTCTATCGTACTTGAACAACGACTGACTAAACGTCACATAGGTAGTGTGGGACAGAGATAACGCTTTACGAAGCCGAAATTATCCGATTGTCTCTTTCCAAAGTTCGATGTGCAATATTTATCACCGGGTACTGTATGTATTTCTATGTATTAGTATCGTTGACTAGCACCCATAACACAAGCAAATAATTTGCTTACTTTGGGGTGAGATCAGTCAGTGTCATTTGTCCCGTGAATATTTATATTTATATTTTTTATATTAATAAAAATAAAATCTGTCTGCTCGTTTAATATTTTATAATCACAGATAATTGCCCTAGGGCGACTATCCGCGAGAGGAAATAGGGTGATTAACCTTTTTTTGATAAGGATACTTGCCCTTTTTATTTGCGAAACATATAAAAACTATTCAACAATAAACTAGAATAAACAGTGTAATGTGTGTAAACAAAAATTTGATTGAAACCACAGTCAGTAGCATAAATACTTAAAGGCCTATGTAGACGAGACTTTTGACCGCAGAGGACAAATATCTCTGAATCGTCAAAAAATGTCCGCTGAGAATTTACCATGGTCAACGCACACGGTGTGCGATCATTTGTTTGTCTGGAAATTTTGTAAAGAAACGTTACAGAGGCAAATACTCTGAGATTACTTTGTGCTGTAATTTAAATGAAGTTTAAGAAAAAGCATTACATTTGTTCAGAAGAAAGACTGTCAGTTACTTTTAAGTAAATCACTCTCTAGTGCTCAACGTAGACTAAAATTCGCTGTGTGCTTTGCGGCTCCTTGTCATGTTAATTCTATTTTTCGGGGACTCCTCCGTACTTTTTTCCAGTCCGGTGTCTCGATTTGCTCGGTTATTCGAAGGACATTGTGTAGGAGGTACTTTTAGTACTCTGTATGCGTTATCTGATACAATTTATTAGGAATCTATATTGGTGGACAAAAAAGTATCTCATGGATATTCCCTCGTTTGCGCTGGCTGAACGGAAATTACTTATTAATATAATCTCGATGTCTGTCCAACTAACGCGGTGGAAGATTCTTGCTCATACGGAAAAAAACACATTCATCTATTCTAATAGTTTTTTAGGCCTTCTAATTATAATAACGCGCTTCTAATCCTAACATAGTATTCTAAATTTGCACATGCCATGAGATATTCGGCTTTTACCCTGTTTATATTTAAGTATTAATATTTAGGTCAAATAGACTTTCGATATAACCAAATTTACGTTTCCAGTATAACTTCTACTATTTGAAAATATTTTTGAATATCTACTGATGTTTCAATGGTCGTTATCAGGATGGAGCAAACAAACGCGTGGCGTGTGAGCAGCGTGCGTGGTCGCGGTAAAGGGCCGCACCACACGCACCACTCGCATCATCTCACCGTGAAGATATTCATCGGGTTTGAGTACGAGTGCTCGCGCGGGCACAGGTTAGTGCGCTTTGTTCACAATCAGATAAATTTACTGCTTTGTGGTTTGTAGCAATAATTGCTCGGATCATGTTAGCTTTTTTATATCATTAGATAGCAAACAAGCAGATGGCTTTCCTGATGGAAAGACAAACCATCGCTTATAGATTCTTGCTTTTCCCCCATATTGGTTCAGGCTTCCTTAAAGAATAGACCAACTGCCGTTCTGTTAGGCAGTTAGTATAAAGTGACTAATTGGCTAACATGTGGCACTACCTTCGAGAATACTAGGTGGCAGAGTTCTGCATTGTCTCGTCTGGGTCTGGTACCTCCAACTTACCTATTCCTGCCGCATTGCTTCGCTGTAATATTTGATTGTTTTGTAACACATAGTGTATTTCCTGACTTGATGAAATTTAGCAAAGTTATTGCAATTTTCAAGTCTGGCTCTAAATGCGATCCCTGTTATTTTTAGCCTATCACGATTTTGCGAACCCTATTAATGAAATAATAACCCTATAAGTAAAATATTTGAAAAAAATATAATAGACCAAATGCTTAGATATCTTGATAAATTTAGATTATTTCACAATTAAAAATTAGCAAGAATTAACAATTCAGTTTTACGAACCATAGAGCTGGTGACAGATTACTAAAAAACGTTTATAAAGCCTGGGAGGATTCATAAGATGCATTTGGAGTGTTTTGTGATTTGTCTAAGGCATTTGACTGTGTCGATTATATCATTTCACTCAGGAAGTTACATCATTATGGAGTACGAAATAAGGCCTTCGATCTTCTGATTTCTTACTTAAATTAAAGAATTCAGAGGGTTGATATTAATGGAAAAACGTCCACTGGTGCTGCTGTAACCATGGGTATCCCGCAGGGCTCCATACTTGGTCCATTTTTGTTTCTGATATACGTAAATAACATGCCTTACTACGTAGGGGATAAGCATGGAAAGAAAAAGCTGTTTGCGGATGACACTTTACTTTTATTCAAAGTGAAAACATGAGTTTATATGACGAAATAGATAATGCAATTTCAAAAGTTGTACACTGGTTCAGTACAAACAATATTTTATTAAATGGTAACAAAACTTTGTTAAATATTTTCATTGGCTAATGTAAGGTATGTAGATACCAGTGTACAACTGGATGGAAACAAACTGGATCTGGTGGATTCCATTGCGTTTTTCGGTATTAATTTAGATACGTCAATATGATCACCTATTTTTGGAAGGATCTTATATATAATGTAGTTTGAAAAAAACAGTTTTTTTCATGTATCTCGAGGAGAGAGCTGAAATTCCAACGAGTCGAGTATTAATGCGCTGAGTTATTGTACACTCTATTTGCACGTGCATTGCCCGTATTATACAATAGAACATGTTGTGGAGTGTGGTGTGGTGCAGGTTCATGATGACGTCACCGGAGGGCGTGGGCGTGGGCGGCGGTGCGGGCGGTGGCGGTGGCGGTGGGGGCGCGGGCGGCGGCGGGTCGTGGTCGCGCGAGGAGGGCACGCGGCTGGCCGCCGCCGCCATGCCGCTGCGCGCCGCCTGCGTGTGCCGCTCGCAGGCCAGCGCGCGCCTCACCCGCCTGCACGTCGTCACGCCCAAGGCCTCCGTCTACGTCACGCTGCACCCCAAGGTACGACACTCACAGATACAGTAGCCTGATACCGCCTGAATCTTGTCACACATCAAACAAACGTATTCTTGGGATATTTATTTAAGCACAAAAACAAACTGGAGTAATCACGGTGACATATGCCGTGATGAGAATTCCGCAGTATGTAAATCTTGATAAACGAAAATGTAAAGCGACCGTTAAGTTCGGTTTGTCCACTTTAGAAAGGACACCGCCTAATTTATAAATATTTGGTGTGAAAACTCCTGTAGCCGCATTGAACATTATTGATAGGAGCAAGACCGACACATCAGATAAACTTGTTAGGCAGCTAGACAGTTTGGTAGGATAGTAATAGAGTAAGATAAAGTTGGAATGATATGGTAGAAAGGATAGGAGAAAAAAGATAAGCAAGGATGTTTAGTAAAAAATCATAAAAGAACAGTCTTTTTCAAGTTTTAAATTTTCACTTCTGTCAGTTTCTATAAATATCTCAGTTCAAGTCGGAGCAAGACAAAATAAAGATAAGTACAAAGAAGAAAAAGTAAAGAACTTTGTGGAACTCCTACTGCAACATAACCTAACACTTCAACAGTTTATACAAGAAAAATAAAAACAATAAGTGGACCTGGATCTCCCCTGACAACAGATATAAAAACGAACTCGATTACATAATAACTCGTTATCCCAAAGCCCTCTAGGATACAGAACAAGGAACTGCAGCAACGAAACTTTTAAAATAATTGCCAAGCCCTTAAACGAAACGGACAAAAAATGACAAATGGGGACAGAAACGTAGATGTCCATGCTCAGTACGATAGGCTTGAAAAGCAACTAACTCTAATTAAAATGTTGTAATGCTCTTTCATCATATTTTTCTTCAAATGTTTTGTGCGATAACAGTAGTGCCAGTGATGAGGTATCAAACGATTTAAGTGATTCTGCCCAAACTAATGATACATACCAAATTTATATTTCCGAAGACGAAGTTTTTAAATATCTCTTGAGTCTTGACCTATCCAAATCAGCAGGCTCAGACCTGTTAAACCCGATTTTCATTATTAACTGCCAAGACCTATTCCTGCCACAATAGCGTCAGACTTTGTCACTGAAGATAACGTAGCTGGTAAACTTATGCATCACGTTGAGTCTTAACGTCATACATAAGTGGCGTATGGGAGTAGGATGGGATGGGAGATGGGTATGTAATACAGATTAAAATAACAAAAGATAGCTTCAATTTACATCGAAATTATTAAATATATCTATTCAAATATAAAAGCAAGAAAACAATTAGGCAATCCCTGAGGGAAAAAAAATTATCAAGAAGGAAAGAACATTAACATCTTTGGTGACACCAACGATTTTAATTTTCTTTGCCTTTTTATTTAAGTTAGGTGGTAGTTGAAATAACTAGGTTAAGAGTCATCTGATTTTTTGCAATCTCATTACATAAAATAAGGAAGTATTATAAAAATAAAAAACCTGACTGCGAGCTGATCCGAAAAAACATATTTAAATCCTTTACGGTGTAGGCTTACTAAGTAGACTTACTAGGTCGCCTGTCCTCTTCATATATAATTCTCTTTTTAAAAACACGCTAGTTCTGGAAATCCTTAACAGTATCCTGATCATTTTGATCGTGGTCAGTCTTGATCTCGTCTGGTATCAATGATAAGTTGTTTGTACAGGCGCAACCCGTGGCAGGCGGTCCGATATTCGTCCCGCAGCCGGCGAGCGAGCCGCCCATCAAGCTGAGCGCCTCCGCGTACTGGGTGCTGCGGCTGCCGTACGTGTACGCGGACGAGCGCGGGCTGGTGCCGGCCGTGCGCCCCGCCCCCGCCCCGCCCCACACCGGCCTGCTGCTGCCGCCGCACTTCGGCCTGCAGGAGTAGGCCGACCACACCACTGCGGGACACCCGGGACGGTAGCATAACTAATGGATGGTCCCTTCTATATGGTACCATTGCAGTGTTTCTTTATGAAACTCCGTAATCCAAAAAGAAATCTGAATCTGAAATCCGGCAGTGTGTCAGGTTAACATACGGAGCAATAAAATGTACGGAGCAAAAAAAAGTGCAGCTCAAACAATTTTTTCGAGTATTTTAAATGTATTCATAAAGTATTTCGTAAACCGGCTAAGACTACGTGCTCATCCGAATTACGGGAGTGACAAAACACCATCACCTGACTCCGAGCTGGTAATGACATTTTTGACAGGCTCTAAAGTCTAAAGCTATTATGGCAGAAATACGTAAGGCGGTGATATTAAACACGGACCAGACGTTTTGACACTGTGTTTTCGCACTCACATTCCTAGCACAGATGAAGCTTAATGAAAATGTGGCATTATTTTTCCGATGTTATACTTAACCCAAAACAGAAGGCTTGGATGTGTGCAATGTTTACTTTATTACATCAATAAAATAATGTAAATATATAATTTTTTGAACTGATTTGGTTTTTTCCTCCTAATCAACGTTTTTTTAAATAATACAAAACCTATAAACGTAATTGGAATTTTAGAAAAAAATATTTATAGCACTGTATGCTCGTCCTAGTATATTGAAGCACGCGTAGACTGCATGCTTTCAGTATACAAATCTATGGCATAATCACTAGGACGTCAAAAAAGTTAAGTCTTACAATAATTTGTAAAATCACACCTTAACATACGGGTGATCAGAAAAGTGGGCCGTAACGAAATGGGTTATATCATCTTACCCATTAGTTATTAATTACAACACTTAGTTTGACAATTATTATGTATGTAGTGTCATAATTTTGCTTATATAGGCAGCTCGATGTTGTAACCCTCAGTTAACATCGGGACTGTTATAGGTGTGACGGTGGAGGGATGCTTGATGACGAAAACCGGCGTTTTTGCTCAGCAGCTCAGTTCGTGTAATAAATTAGCACATTCTTTAGATAATATCTTTAGGTATATTGTATAATTTTTGTAAATTTGTTAATTAACAATCAATGTAAAAAAACGTGATTTAGCAAAACAGTTTTTTCCAGTTTGTCCCGATGCCTCGCTTTAAGTTATTGTACTACTTATTCAGGACTGTATTAAAACTCCTACATATATTAAAATATTGAGAATGAAGTCAATCATGTTTTGTTTTAATCTTTAGATTAAAAGCTACTCTCTGCATTGACCTTTCAAATAAAAACCAACGGCCTTGTGCACCGACACCATTGATATAAAAAACCCAAGATACACAATCAGTGTGTCAAAAACGTCCTCCAAAAATGAGCGCACAATTTTAAATTGTGCGCTCATTTCAAATAGAATCGCGTCGGTCGCGACACTGTCATTTTATTTCTTTTCATACATTGCTTTGTAAAAACGACTATAAGTCTTGCACTTAAGGTTGGTTTTTGCCGTATCTATATCTACTTAAATGAAATTAGGGACACTTTTGAGCGTCAGTTTTGTTCGGGACTGTGCATCTAGGGTTTTTATATCAATGTCCGACACAGACTATTCTATACATCTACTTGAAGTGTCAGAAGTTTTTCTTTACTTATAAATACAATTCTAGAGGTAATACTTGAGCCTGGTGAATAGTATAACGACATGGCCAATAAAAAAATATTTTAAGGATATTTGCCTAGTTGTTGCACAACATTCTTTAGCTTTTTTTACCAAAACGCAATGTATTCTTAGGATGCTTCGGTTGCGAAGTCAAAAGTGCGTCGAGTATTTGTGTGAAAGAAAGGAAGCGGTGTTGTGATATTTGACTGTAAGGTCATTGTTGAGTTGATTACATTTCTTACTTTCTTTTGTTGATTATAGATATACGTAAAGTAACAAAAAATATTTATTATTTCATACGAAAACAAACAAGCAGATTGCTTTCCTAGTAGAGAAACACCAACCATCTACAGACATCAAAAATATTAATGGAACGTTGCTATCCGTGTTTAATGTCACATGAATAATTTTACCCGCTACCTTACCCTTGTTATCTGTACAGACGAAAACTTTTTTTTTTATATCATAAAATAGCAAACAAGCAGATGGGTCTCCTGATGAAAGAGTCAACCATCGCCTATAGACACGAAAGATGTTAATGGTGCGTTGCTATCTTGTAGCGAGCTCTAATGCCAAATGCATAAGTTTACCGGCTACCTTACCCTCCAAACAGAAACACGACAACGACAAGCACTGACGCTATTGCGCCAGGAATAGGTAAGGCGGTGGTACCAGACCCGGGCGAGACAATGCAGAACTCTACCACCTAGTACCCACGATGTTAGTGACTCGCATAGCCAATCGGTCGCCTTTTACGGCGCCTTTTACGGCCTGCCTGGCAGAACGGCAGTTGGCCTATTCTTCAAAGGAGCCCGGAACCAACACGGGGAGGCTAAACTGACCATATTGCACAAGACATAATCAAAGTCGTAGTTCCAACTCCAGTGAGACGTTGCAGAACTTATTGTCTAGTGATCACGTTGATAGTGACATTAAGTATTCGCTCACATTTGACGAAATGCCTGGCAGGAAGGCAGTTGGTCTATTCATCGTAAGATGCCAGGATCAACATTAGGACAAATACTTAAATTCATACCGTTCAATTTGCCACAAACAAGTTTTCCCTATGAAGCAATTGAAAGATAGATTGTTCCTAAAGTTAGTTATAGTTCGTATCGTAATAGTGATAAAATATTTATACACTAGCTGTTGCCAGCGACTTTGTTCGCGCGGACTTCGTTTACTCCGCACAGCTCCTCCCCGTAGATGATAGCGTGATAATATGTAGCCTATATGTTGACCCGACCTGTTAGTAATATTCATGCTAAAATTGAAGAAAATCCATGCAGTACTTTTTGAGTTTACCCTGGACATACACACAGATAAACAGACAAAAATTCTAAAAACTATATTTTTGGCTTCGATATCGATTGTAGATCACACCCCAAGCATTCTTTAAAAAAAATATTCAATGTACAGTTTTGACTTTCCTACGATTTTATTATATGTATAGATGATACTAGCTGTTGAAAACACTTCCTTCGCGCGACCTAAAAATATTAATTCCTTTTGCATAGTTAGGTTAAAAGTAGCGTATTATACCCCAAAATAATGTAGATTTTCATGGATGAAGCAATTATAAATCGGTTTAGGAGTTTCCAAGTTTGTCTATTATAAACATACAAACTTAATTGAAAATAATTAGAGAAAAGCAATATGTCCACATTCTTTATGTACTAGAGAAAAGCCATTTGTTCGCAGATGTCTTGTATAAAACCAATAATATCACTACTGCATGA
This sequence comes from Apodemia mormo, assembly GCA_036924255.1. Classification (NCBI taxonomy): domain Eukaryota; kingdom Metazoa; phylum Arthropoda; class Insecta; order Lepidoptera; family Riodinidae; genus Apodemia; species Apodemia mormo. The sequence continues at coordinate 5,619,910 of JAUPFN010000011.1, forward strand.
GTATGTAGGCTGCATATTTACTATCTTTGTAAAATAAGAAATAACGATAATAAATTAAATTATTAAATCTTCCTTAAGACATTATTCAGCCAGGCTATGCTGAATAAAAGTTTGTTTAAGCAGTAATCTCTGAATGAACTCGTCGGATATAAATATGTTTTATATCCGACGATTGTATAGTTCGCATAAACATAACTTTTGTTTTTACTTTTTACTAGGTGGTAGTTTTGTATTGTCTCGCCCGGGTCTGATACCACCGCCTTACCTTTTCCTGCCGCAATAGCGTCAGTGCTTATTGCTGGCGTGTTCCGGTTTGGAGAGTAAGGTAGCCGGTTAACTTAAGCGCACCGTTGACATCTTTGGTGTCTATAGGCGATGGTTGATTCTTACCATCAGGAGACCCATCTGCTTGCTTGCTATCTTATGATATAAAAAAAATGTTTATGATAACTATATTCGTAAGGAAGGTTTTGACCCAATTGTGCAAAAGAAGGTATTGTTTTTGGGTTACACGAATGGAAGTCACAGGTAACAGTTCACAGTAGGTATAAGATAGGTAACTAAGTAAACGACTTGTGCGACTATAAAAATATGAAAACCGCCTTTACTAAAGCGTCATTGTTGGGAGATCGGAATTTAACATGACAAGGGATTTGATGTTACATTTCTTAGAATATCTATATACTTCTGAATACTCATTCATTCTAGTTGCTTTCTGAAACATAGTGATTATCACAGAGCACATATAGCTGATTATGTATTTTTAGAGTTAACTCTATCACAAATTTATGATGAATATTTCTTTATAGCAAAGGATGCGATGGCACTCAAACAGAACACTCGTCTAATGGAGTAAAAGCGCCGCCTGCCATTTTTTCAGATGTAATGATGCGTTGCTATTCAGTTGGCAAAATGTAAAGTCATAAGCGTAAGTTTACCGGTCACCCAACCGTCCAATTTGGAATACAAGAATCACAAGCACTAACACACCAGCAGAAAAACTTTAAAAATAACAAAGAAAAATATCGACGTGCTGGGAATGAACCTGCGACCGTCGCCCTAAAGCCGGGACGCTGTACCACTGAGCTAGTGTTGACAGGCTCGACGTGGCGAAATTCTTTGCTATATGATTGACTAGCTGCCGCGTGCAGCCCGCTGCATTGTAGAAGTTTTTGGCAAATCCCGCGGGATTACCTAATTTTTCCGGGATAAAAAGTAGCCTATGTGCTATTCCAGGTTATCATCTACCTGTGTGCCAAATTTCATTCAAATCCGTTCAATAGTTTTTGCGTGATTGAGTAACAAACATCCATCCAAACATCTATCCAAACAAACATCCAAACTTTCGCATTTATAATATTAAATAAATATAGATTACGTCGATTTTTCTTTGTTGTTTTTAAAGTTTTTTCAAGTTTCCCCAAGCACGGGGTGAGTGTAATAACACAAAAAAAATTAAACCAGCAGAAATAGGGAAGACACCTATCCGGGCGAGTTAATCGTAGAGTTCTACCATCTTGTAATGTTAATGTAACGATACGTGTAATGGTAAGGTAATGACATGACCGCGTGTTGATTCGAGCCCACTGAGGTGTAGGTTGTCAATGACTGGGCTCTTTTCGAAGAATAAATAGATAACTGCTACTGCTAGGTATCTCGTAAAAGCAAGAAAAGCCTGCCACGTGTCACTAGCTAGATGATAGAGTTCTTCAGGATCTCGCCCAAGATATGGTAGTACCGCATTATTTCTGAAGCAATAGCATCGGTATTCGTCACTATCGTCTGATTTAGATCAATAAAATGATGTGGTGTCGCGGGACACCAGGTAGGAACGAACTTCCTTCGGCTAAACGGCACTACTCGCTTGTGTACGCGACTGTCGCGCCTGCGCACGTCTCATTTAACGCTTTTATTCCACGCATTTTTCTTACGGTTTTACTATCACATTTTTTTCCGTTCGGTCGCGCAGCAAAATCGCTATCCCCTCCAAGCCTGCCGTAAGGAACTTCGTTCCAATAAGCTAGTCAAAAACTTAGCATTTAGCATTCAACCCCTGCCATACGAATAGTGACGCATCATAACGTCTCTGGAAGGTTCCGATCCAGATATATCGCAGATAATCTTATGCTTTGCACCAGGAGAAGCACAAGCTTATCTGCTATTCTACTACATAAAATAAAACTATGTGGAAAGATAGGAGATTGCCTATTCTGCTTAGCCACCCAGACTAATACATGAACAATCTAATTAATCGGGCTTTAGATCCGCGTTACTAAAAACCATGGCGTGGTATAAGATTTAAGGCTATTGATTTACATTCTATTTTTTTCACTATTATTATGATGAAAATATAAAACATACTAGTAAATATAAACGCCCTGATCGACGGGTGAGTAAAACCGCGGTTTTATGGCTCATCGATAAAACTCGCTCGTGTATCATTGCAATACAACGGTTTCATATACCTACGAACCTAGAATTTGTTACCTATATTTTATCCACAATTCTTCAAACACGATAATTTTACTCGCTAGTCGATCATCACCAACAAACCGCCGTCGTTCTTTAAAACCACGGTGTAAAGTCGTAACACGTACGCCCATCAAAGCTTAAAAAGTCTAAAATTTCGAGATATAATTGAGAAGATATTTGGCCGTTACGAGGTTATCCGTCACCGTCATGTGTAGTCTACACATGACGGTGTGCCGGACAACAACCGTGGAGCCGTGCGGAGAGCAATTTCAGTGTCCTATACTACTACATGTTATTGTTACAAACTATGAGACTCCATAGTTAACACGGCCTCACGCAATATTACGTGGTAAGGAACAGTGTTAAAATGGCTTATAAACATACTACTTCCAATTCCCAGATGAATTACGAACTTAGTGACAAAAAAGGGTAGGGAGAGAAGACCATCCTTATTACTTTCGTTAATTTAAAGCCTTCACAAATACGCGATAAAAACGCGCTTAGTTACGTAGTTTTTCATACAAATGCTCATGAGGACATCGAGTGGCTGAATTCTCTTTTTTACTATTCACGGAAAAATCGGTAAACCTATTAAAATAGCTAACATTAATTAATTTCAGCGCCCTCTACAAATTGAGTAACGAGTCCGTTGGGATTGGTTCCGTGTTTAATGCAAAACAAGTTATAAGCAATTGAATATATATAGGTCTGAAACGGACGTTCTATTTCCTCCCGTTGAGGGACATAAGTCGTAGGGCTCTCAGATAGAGGCTAGTTTCTAGCCCTATGATTTAATGGCTATTTTATTTAATTGTTTGAAGATTTAATAAGCAAATTATCTATTAATCCTAAACTACTAAAATTTTGCAAATTACTGAAAAATATGGTTGTCAATTACTACAGAGGCATCGCAAGTATGTTACATGCATGAGTCACATAACAAAGTATAAAATATACTTACGTACCTAAATACACCTCTGTTTTTGCCAGAAACGAGAAATGTATTCTACGCAGTTTTCTTATTCTTCTGCCGAAACGTCCGTGTTCTATTTTTTCCAGTCGACGACTAGATCGCCAATTAGCAACAATGGTGGCAATCAGATCAATAAGATCTTATTTCACTTTATAAAAATGCTAAAAATTCAGTTATACACACTAGGCTCTAAATCTAAAGTACACATACGCATATTAAATTGATACCTACCTACCTGAATAGTCGCGGCGTAATTACGCTACTATACAATTATTATTAGTAATTCTTCAGATACAGTTAAGCCCTTAGTTGGGCACAAGCGACCTTTGTATATAGGCTAATTGTGTACACCAAGGATGAATCGGATACATTGAAGTTTTTAATGATTAATTATGTGGAGATAAAAAATGAAGTATTTGTTATAAAAAATAAGGATTAATGATATTTTTAAGAAGCTGGAAGCGTTACGTCACACCGTGGTAAAACGTCATCTTGATGTTGACGTTTTCATAGAAACCATAGAGTTTAATAATGTAAAAAAATAAAAATTATATAAAAATAAAATTAGCGCGGCGTGATGCCATAAGGACGCGATGACAGTCCAAGGCGTTTTTGCGATAAATACTTTTAATTCTAAAAGGCGAAATTATCTTTATAATAATACGCGAAGGAAAATCTTTAGACCCCTGTTTAAGGCAATTGAGCGAACGGTGGAATATAAAATTTGGCACAGTTAAAGTGTACATTTTTAGGACTGCAGAAACGTAATATTTTTAAATAATATGCATTTGATATACTTTGAATTAATAAAAATAAACATTACACACACTACAATCATGTGACATACATGATAATATACACGCATGTACATACTATTTTCTTTACGGTTAAATTCAGTTGCCAAACTTAAAAAAGATTTTATTGTTTAGTCTATGGTCGATTTTCGGCCACAGGCGATCGCTATTAAAATCACAGATTATAATAAATATATTTTAAAAATGTATATCATTTAACAAAAATGAATAGTTTTTGATTAATATACCTAATAAGGTAATTTATTTAACTGCTTTTAAAATTAAGTCAATTGGCCTAATTATATCGCATACCTACATACCTAAATATAATGTATGTATAAGTAATTTCTGATATTTGTGCAATATAATTCATAAAAACGATAGTTAAATTGAAAACAAAAATATGATCGGAATATATGTACTGAAACTTAGGTAATTCATAATTGTTTATTTTTATCTGCTGCCTAAAGCTTACTTTATTTTAAAAGTACTTTTGGAATTATTAAACTGGAAAGCAGAATTAGCCTACTATATATTTCTTAGCACAACATTTTTATACGGGTACTGGAGAATCATTACATACTCTGGGTAGAATTTCCGGGATCCATACAGATTATAAACTTAAAATTAGTATGGAATTCAAAATTTTATAACGTCCAGAATCACGCCGATGAAAAATAAGAGCTTTTCCTAACAGTGTTAAGGTAAAAAATCATGACAAATAAGTCAAAAAATAATCCTTTATAATTCTGTAAAAAAACTTATATCAAAGAGTATAACTACTTAAGAATTAAATATGCAAAAAAAGTTTTTCCAAGAAAGAAACTTTGAAACTTTCAAATGTCGTTTGTTTTCGTTTTAATACGCATGCGTATAATCTGTGATGGTTTTGAGCAATGGCGAGTAAGCGCGGGAAGAAAAAATAGTTATTGCATGTTCCAATTAAGTACAATTTTCTTTCTCTAGTTTAGATTTTCATGGACTGGAGTCAGAAAAATTTGCTATAAAATATGTTAGCAGATCAGCAATTATTTTCAGCAATTAAAAGCTGTTTCATAAAATGAGAAACAAATTGTTTTGAAATGGGCGGAGTTTTTCTGTCGAATCACAGAGTGGAAGGGGTAACGCTAGGTTGGGTGTGACTTCGTGCTTCGTTGCGCGTGTACTTGGCGGCAGTTGAATTTGTGCCGCCGACTAGGCAACAGCTCCGCAAGAACTCTAATACTTGCAGTATTGCACGAGATATTTTCCGGTACTTTTGCGGCAACTATGCCGCTGCTCCGTCAGGTTAGTAATTTTTTTTTATAAATTCCTATTGGTATCTAAAAATTGTTTTATCATGTCTACTACATATTAATTTAATTCCTGTTCGTATTTTGCTAATCAATCCCTTGTCTTTTCGCGCGCGTTATATTTATAAAGGATCCACAAAAATCCTGCCAGATTCAATTTACTTCCCCTTTTATCAAAATTTATCTCTTTAAATCAAAAGTAGAGAATTTAATAGATTTTCCCATGCTAATTATTTCCTAATAATTATTAAAAGAAAAAATGATTTACAATATTACGCTCGCCTGTTTAGAATCTTTATAAATTTCATGAATAATTTCACTTATTTTGGCAATCTCTACAGTCTACGGTAAACATAGACGTTAATCATTTTTACTGAAAGCGATGTTTTATATAGGATAGCGGTCGTGGAGGCGGCGGTTCCAAGGAAAACCGTCGCTCGTTGGTAGATTTCATAGGCCTGGATACTACACAGTTCGCCGAGCCAGCCACAACGCCGAAATCCAGAACCGTGAGTCATTTTATAGTAATAAAATTTAATGTCTCTACCATTGAGATTCCTTCTACCCTCCTCTAGGTAATAATGCCGTCTAGCTTTAAGATAAAGATCTAAAATGTATTTCTGTGCCAGCGTGGAGTGTAGTTTCAATAGTTTTAAAATGGTTGTTGTTTGAACATTTGTAATTCTGCGTATCATAGTTCACATCATTTATGCTTTACCTATTCTTTTCTTTTTTCAAGATTAATGTAGGGTATTCTTAAATGCATTTAAAATTTAAGTAAGCGGTTTCTTCTAATAAAGACGCGTTTATTGCTCATCACACAATTTTTGAGGGTAGACAAGAATTTATTTGAAAAATCCATTAACGACCGAATTTAGCGTATGTGAATTATAAATTTTAGTCTCATTTTTAATTGTGCGCATTGCTTCGTAAACGGAAAATGCATAAATGCATTTCGAAAGTTTAAGACTCAATATTTGAGTACAAAGCACTCGACAGTTTTATTGTCCGTTCATAATGTCCCTACGACATCCGTTTTGATGCCAGTTAATGTGGGGGGGAACGCTGCCAGCTCCCGTATTAATGGGCGCGCCTTGCCAAATGCACCCGCGAGTCGCGGCTTGCATTAGCCCTGGATTCGGATTTGTCTTAAAACATACAATGCGTATTTAAATTTTAAACTTCGCTCGAAATTACTGTAGTTAAAATCTTATTTCAGTTGTTCGGAATTTAAATTTTACCTTTTTTTGTATAGGATGTGCGTCATAAGATTTTTATGTATAATGGAAAGCAAGCTTGTAGCAAGATTATTTAGACTGAACTAGGTACGGTATCGAAATTGAAATTTTATTAAATTTTTGCAACAACTTATAGCCCTTTTAATATCTTCGCACAAAAAGAGAAAATATACATAAATTTATTTAGAAAATTTAAGGGGTTGTTTCAAATTAATCTCTCTTAGCACCATAAGACTAATAATTTTGTAAACAAAATTCTTGTAAAAAAAACTTCAGTTGTCTTCACTATAAACTACCCGTATTCGATTTCTATAACATAAATTTATTTATAAAATTTAAGGGGTTGTTTCAAATTAATCTCTTAGCTCCATAAGACTAATAATTTTGTAAACAAAATTAACTTCAGATATCTTCACTGTAAACTACCCGTATTCGATTTCGATAACTTATTTCATCATCTCGTTTACTAGGTTTTAAGCGAGCATTAACGAAGGTTTGACTTGAAATGATTTACAAAATCATTTGTTTCAGTGAGGACTACGTAACCTCAATTGAAAGCTTGGAATTGCACAATTTTTCTATTTCTGTCGTCGGCTTTAATCACGTTTTTAAATTGCGTAAATACTTTCTTCATTGGTCAGTTTTTTTTTGGAAAAAACACATTTCTATAGCATTAACCAAAACTGGCCTTATATACGCCCCGATGAAACTTTAGTGCAAATATGTCCCGCTAGTGCTAAATTATTTACGGATTTTTTATATTATAAAATAGCAAACGAGCAGATGGGTCGCCTGATGGAGTCAACCATCCTTATCAACACCAAAAGTGTTAATGTTTGATATCTAGCGACAAGTGATCTGTCGTTAGATATCAAATATTTTAATGATACGTAGCCCATCGTGTGGCGGGATTCGGGAATCCAAGCACAAGTTTACTAGTTACCTTATTCTAATCGGAACACTATAGAGGATTAAATTAATTATTGCGACAGGAAAAGCAATGGCATGAAACAGTGAGACATTGCAGAACTCTACCGTCAAAACACTGCAGTGATGAATTAGTCCAAGCGTTTACATCCGTCACAGACAGCTATAATATAAACCGACCGCCCCGTTGGTCGAATGGTTAGCGTCTCTGGACCCTGACAATGTAATCGACGTGGCTCGGGTTCAATTCCCAACGAGGACGCAACCATTTGTGTGATGAGCATAAATGTATTTCTGGGTTTGGGTATATTCCAGTATATTATACTTATATGTATTAGAAATGTTGACTAAAACCCATAACACAGTTTGCTTACTTTGGAGTTGGATCAGTAATTGTAATTTGTCTTTTTTACTAATCAATCCCTTGTCTTTTCGCGCGCGTTATATTTATAAAGGATCCGCAAAAATCCTGCCAGATTCAATTTATTTCCCCTTTTATCAAAATTTATCTCTTTAAATCAAAAGTAGAGAAGAAAGTTGTCCTGTGAATATTAATTTATTATATAATATGAATCATAGCATGGCATATTACGATAATTTTCTGTATAAATTTGTGACTGCACACGCAGCTATATATATATTTTGACCGCAGGCAGAATGAAGGCAAAATATTATAGTATTGCTCCCGTGTGGCAGCTTGCTATACTGTAATTCATATCTCGATATATAAATCTAGTGCCAAACTAAAATTAATCTAGCTTTATAATCTAAAACATATCTAACAATTCTTTTCTCTCCAAACCGTCAAATGTAAAGTAACAAACCCATTTGAATTAATAAATGACCTAATTATTCGCTGGAACGGTCGCGGTATTTTCAGACTAAGTGTACCTTTTTGAATTTTAATGCGGATCTCGTCCAGAGATATCTATAAGCCGTGTGTTCGGCAAAAAGCCCCCGAAATAGCTCTATAGATTTTCTAAACACTTGTACTACAATAATTCTGTATACATTTCGGTTATTTAACATACTTTCCATACGGTTCGGTTGTACTTTTTTACATCGAGACTAAAATGATCAGATTTGAAATTTTTTTTTTTTGTTTGGGGGATTGAAAACGAAGTATCCCTTTGGCCCCCGTACAAATCTGAACATTTGGTCGTGTTCCAGAGATACAAGAGACTGAGTCAGATTTGTAGTTGGACTGCAATTAAATTGTTCGTATAATTTTATTTTGCAAAAAAAAAATTACGCCGCTTGCCGTAAGGATAGGCAACGCGTACTTTTAATTGGCTAGTGAGGTAGTAATCGTGGCCCTTAATAGTCGAATAAGTATAGTGACCATGACTATTTTTTTATCAAATTCTTACTTTTCCAATGGACTTATTTATCCAATTTCTCACCCAGACTTTGGGTATGGGTATTTCCCCGATTTGTTAAAATTTAACATCGCCCTAAACTTATAACAAATTTAATCATAAAATTTGCGGACTTAAACCATGAGCTCCTGGGTTTGATCTCCAGGGCGGGCAAAAATACGAGATTTTTTCGACATTTCTCGAAAATCCAAAATCTTAATGGTAGCTCTGAGACTGGCGTATGGTATTACCACTCCCGTGCTTTGGACGAGCACGTAAAGCAGTCTGTACCGGCCTTCGCTAGAAATTGACTTGGTTTAATGCGGCGATGAGGATCACCTCATCCTGCCAACCGACAAATCGGAATGGTAAGACGTTCGGTTTACTCGGCCTACCTCGCAAGGGAGCTGGGCGTGTAATTGTCAAGAATTAGGATCTACCACTTTTAATTCACTTAAATAATCGATACGTTTTTTTTTATAACGTAAGATGGCAAACAAGCAGATGGGTCTCTTGATGGAAAGAATCGACCATCGCCTATAGACACCTAAGATGTTAATGGTGCGTTGCTATCTTGCGGCGAGGCCTAGTGCCACATGCATAAGTTTACCGGCTACCTTACCCTCCAATCCAGAACACGACAATGACTAGCACTGACGCTATTGCGGCAGGAATAGCGTCAGTGCTAGAGGGACGTGTAAGAAGTCTTTAGGCTCATGCGGAATCTTAACTTCATTATGATCTCTACCTTGTATTTCTACCTAGGTTAACCTCTATACTAAGACAAGCGGTTGCGATTTGACAAGTTTTATAAAATTTCGTTAATATATGAATGTTAAATTTTCCAGTGTTCGGCACCTGTAACTGCTAACTTTTTTATTGTGTCGGATAGCCTTGTTGGCTATTTAAACTTTGATAACCGCAATCTATAGATACTGTTAAGCACGGTTACTAGTTACCTGCCCTCTAAACTGAAAGCGACACTGACAAGCACTGGCGCTATTTAAGTAAGCATAGGTAATGCAGTGATTACCAAACCTCACGATGAAAATGTCACGTTTATTCTGCTCTCGGGTTTGATACCTGGCATGAAGTTATTGTTGCTACTAACTTATATTAGCATGTTGTATTTAAATTAAAAATTCGTGTTCACGCTTTATTTCAATGAAAAAGCGGTACTTGTTAATCAATACAATTGCGGTGATAATTCGCTAAGTTACAAACCGGTGAATCGTAGTGAATTTAATTGCAATACTTAAGTCTGTCGCCCTATCCAGCCAGATGGATGATAAACCCATCGTATTCCGCGTCTAATAGCTTAAATGCTCTTCAGACTTTTGGGCCTTGGCTAGTATAAATTTTGGAAAAAAGTTTGTTCCCAAATTTTATCCTCGAGTCTTTATTTTTTTTTTCGGGCTATCCTAAAATGTGGTGATTAAAATCGATGTGGTGTGAAGTTATCAAAATGTCTTTGATCAAGTTGCGTGTTTAACATTTTTTAAAGTCAAGTCCTCGTCTTTCTGGGATAAAACCTAACATTCCCGATTATCACAAGGAGTCAGATATTCGTTATGGTTATCAAATGCGGATAGTAACTCGAGAAAATAGTCTCTATAACTGAGTTCCCGCCGCAAGGATAGCTACCCACCATTAAAATAGCACTTACATGCGGTGGGTGGTTCTCTTTTCATTAGAAGAGCCATCTGCTTGTTTGCTATCTAGTAATATAAAAAAAATCGGATTAAACGAGCATCTTGACATTTGGTTATCTATATTTTGTAATATTAGGTAATAATAGTTAACCGCATCAATTCCACCAAGGCTGATATCTAATAGACTGATAAATAATCGTAAGAAATCTTTTCTTTATTACAAGTGCGAAAGTTTTTATTGCACGAACTAGGTTAATTGGTAATATGTATCCAAAAACTAGGGAAAATCTTAGAAAATACACTGGTCTCATAGATTCCACAAGGCCTTTCTCTTTTTTACCTCTTGGGCTTTTGTTACCTCAGAACTGTCGTTTAGAACAGATTTTGAATTATTATTTTTTTATTTGGGAGGATATACTTCCCTTGTGGTCTCATTTTGATTGGGCGAGGATTTGATGCAGATTTCCGAAGATAGAGGAAATAGGAAGTCGCTTGTTGCAGTTTTACTGTGGATATAAATTAGGGGCAGAAAATATGTACAAAAGGATAGTATTAAAGAAATATCAAACCATATTCAGAATCACAATACTACGATATACAATACTATAATAATATAAATACTTATAATAATATAAATTACTAAAAATCACCACCAGAACGTCTAATTCAAGCAAATAAATCAATATGTATCTCGGACTTTAAAGTTGTCAAGATCAATGCTAGATATTATTAAAATTGGCAAGTTATAGAAAATATAAACAGCCTGAAGTTGGCAAATGTTAATCGGTCGATACTGAAGTGTTAAATTAAACCCATTGTAGTATTAGCTTTCGACGCACAATAGTTCCTAAACGCACTCTTGGCAGGCGCCTGCCTTAGCCAGTTATTGGCATAGATTTAGCAATTTAATATTATTTGTATAGGCCCTTGCCAAGCTATTTAATCGGTGGACGTGGAACGCGACCCGGAAAAATATACTTGGATACTCCACAAATTTTCGTTATTGTTAGATTAGTTAATCTTGTACATTGGCATCTCGAGTAATAAGTTTTCCTTAGAATTTATTTACAGGATTTCTTGCACTGAGAATTGAAAGTTTTAAGTTTATAGTGATTTTGACTGCAAAAGAAAAATTTCATTTAGAGCGATTTGCTTATAGCAATGAAGCAAAGCAAAAATTAACTTTGATGACTTTGATGCGAAGTTAGGAACGCCTACCAAAATAATTTATACAATTTAGTTTTTATTCGTAATATTTTAGTTGGACTTTATTCGTTTTACATAGAATAGCCATTCAGTTATCCTATAAAATTGCACAATGAGTAAGATCTTAACGTCTTAGACGTTAGGTATTTTATGAGTATTTTTGAATTAATCCACTTTGATCACCTAGGTGATATCACCTGGGTGATTTAATTTTACATTTTTGTGTCCTAAAATCACCTGCCGCCATATCAGCTGGGTGTTCATATTCCACATAAGCAAAAATTTTTTTTTAGTTTCCCCTAATCACCTGCGTTAACTTTTAATAAAAGCCGATTTCACATGATATAGGTACTCTTATTTTTATTGACGTTTTGTTCTTACTTGTCTCTCGTATTAAACCAAATGCCAATCTAGTACCTACGTATTGTCTTTATTATAATTATTATTATCTGTATTTCTCTTATTGCATAGGTATATATATATATATATATATATATATATATATATATATATATATATATATATACACCATGTAATAGGCCTTATTTTGTAATAATCACCCACCACCAAATTATCAAATCACCAAAATTATGACTCATTTACTCATACGCAAATTCGTAACTTTCGATCAAAGTTTCAATAACTTTCGTTAGTTAGTTAGCGGAACATACATGGAGGTGATTCTGGTACCCCTTATCACAACGCATCTAAATTTTGTCTTTGGATGGTATTAGATTGGCATTTGGTTTAATACGAGAGACAAACAAGTAAGAACAAAACATCAATAAAAATAAGAGTACCCATATCATGTGAAATCGGTTTTTATTAAAAGTTAACGCAGGTGATTAGGGGACACTAAAAAAATTTTTTTGCTTATGTGGAATCTGAACACCCAGCTGATATGGCGGCAGGTGATTTTAGGACACAAAAATGTAGAATTAAATCACCCAGGTGATCACCTAGGTGATCAAAGTGGATTAATTCGTATTTTTAAGTTGATATATTTCGATGATTAAGTTTATTTAAATCATTAAAACTACCTCTATATCGGTTGGATCATTCTCTGGTGGAATATGAACACCCAGCTGATATGGCGGCAGGTGATTTTAGGACACAAAAATGTAGAATTAAATCACCCAGGTGATATCACCTAGGTGATCAAAGTGGATTAATTCTGGTCTAGCTGTGCTAGCTTTGGTATATACCTACTTATAAAGTCCTGATAATAAATGAGTCGGGCAATACGTTATACGAACGTAACGGAACATTTTAAATTTCTGAAAATGACTTTTTCCAAGACTAGAAATACATGATCTGATTTAATCGATGTCTCCTGTGTTGGTTCGGGCCCCATTGAAGAATAGATTTGCCGTTCTGCCTGGCAGTTTGTAAGAGGGAATTATTGGCTATGAGTCAGTACCATCATGGCTACTATAGGTTGTAGGGTTCTCTCACCCGGGTTAAGTTTTATTTCCTTAGGTACGAAAGGAAGCTAATTTGTGTAACTGTATAGCTATAAACACTTATTAGTGATATAATCTAGTTTCGTTTCGTGTGTAACTGTATAGTTAGTAAAATTGTGTTCAAACAATCACAGTAGCAGAAGTAACTAGTTACAAAAATCACTAGTTTTGAAACTAGTGACGCCGGCCAAGTCACTAGTTTCATTACGTTTCTTGAAAACGACGTAACGACCCATGTCTGTCTCGGCCTGCTGCCAGTCTTCACTGTCACGAGCACTCTGCTATATGTTTACAAATACCGAGTACTCGGCCGAGGGCACTGTCGCGTCACTTTACTCGGTACGTGTAATCAGGCTATGGTTCGTGTTGCCTATACCTGCCACAGTCGGTGCTTGTCACTGTCGTGTTAAGGTTTGGAGGTTAAGTTTGCCGTTAACGTGGCATTAAGAACCCGCCACAAGAATAGTCGTTGCACCCTTAATATCTTTGTTGTCTATAGGCGATGGTTCTTTCCATCAAGAGCCATCTGTTTTCCGCCTTATAATATAGAAAAAACCCCCTGGTTTTAGTTTATTCGATTCAACAAACTCTACACACGCACAAAATCCTCTTTATATAGACTATAACCGGAAAGAAGTCTTTGTGCATACAATGTAGGTATATACGTAGGTCACACTAAGTTTTGCGTAACATAAAAAAACATGTTATAACCAAAATATTGTTTATTGCTTTTCAAAATCTCCTTTATATTTTAAACATTTTTTCATGTGATCGAACCATTTCTTACAACAGGAGGACTACAGATCTGACGGCACGTTTTCTACGTGTTGGTTGAACGCTATCACTGCCTCTTCGGAGTTTGTAAAAGTAAAACCTCTCATCAAATCTTTGATTTTGGGGAAAATACAGAAATCACAGGTGCTAGGTCGGGGCTATGCGCAGGATGAGTGAAGAGATGTACTTTTTCGAAAGCTAAAAATGACTTTGTTTCGTTGGCCGTGTGTGAAGAAGCGTTATCATGGTGTAGAATACGGCTTTTGGGTCGTCTTTCGCGAGCTTTTTCTAACACTCTGGGTAAACAAATGGTAGAATACCACTCGGGATTAACGTTTTTTTGATCTTCAAGTGGAATTGTACAGATGGGACCTGTAGCTAAGAAAAAAAACGCGATCATTTTTTACCAACGTTTCTCGGCTCTCATTTTGGTTGGCCGGTTCTCATTTTCAAACACCCATTCACAAGATTGCTGTTTTTTTCGGGTTCAAAACAATAAATCCACGTTTCTTCTCCTGTGACAATGTCATAAACAGCATTAGAATGTCCGTGGTCGTACTTCAGTAGCATCTGTGAGCACCATTCCACGCAAGCCTGTTTCTGCTCCGCTGTCAGTTCATGAGGGATCCAACGACAACAAAGTTTCCGAACTTTCAATTAGTGTAAATTTTTTTGAATTTGGCTCATGCCAATCCTCAAGTCTTCGAATTGTCTCATAGGTAATCCGGGGGTTTTCTTCAATTAACCGCTTAACAGTAGCCACATTATTTTCGTTGACGGCAGTTGAAGGCCAACCATCACGAAATTCGTCATGTAAAGAAACTCTCAAATTCAGCAAACCATCGCCTCACAGTGCTCAAACAAGGTGTTTCTCTCCCAAAAGCATTTTGAAGACGAGCGGCACAGTCTTGCGGAGGAAGAGAACTTTTAAAATCATAAATCATCGCTCCTAAATCTTTTTGACTTAAATCCATTTTCGTTGCGTACATAGAACTTTGATGCGTGATAAAAATCAATTTACAAATCATTTCCATTACGAGTGACGTTCAGTTCCGCGGTCACTTGGAAGGCAAGGCTAAATTAGCCTCTAAAAAGCTGGGAGTTCTCAGTAGGGCCAGGCAGTACTTCACACCGGCCCATCGCTTATTACTTTATAAGGCGCAAATCCGGCCTCATATAGAGTACTGCTCTCATTTATGGGCGGGAGCTCCTCAGTACCAGCTCCTTCCTTTTGATCGAATTCAACGTAGGGCGGCTCGAATTGTCGAGGACGAGACTCTTTCAAATCGGCTTGATTCTTTGGCGTTACGTAGAGATGTGGCATCACTCTGCATCTTTTATCGGCTCTACCATGGGGAATGTTCCGAGGAACTGTTTGGATTAATTCCTGCTGCCGAATTTCACCATCGGACATCGCGACAAAATTCGAAGTTCCATCCTCACCATCTCGATGTCTGGAAATCCACAACCGTGCGATTCTCGAGGCATTTTTTGCCCCGCACCACTCCTTTGTGGAACCAGCTATCGGCAGAAATTTTTCCAAATGGATACGACTTAGGGACCTTCAAGAAAAGAGCTTACTCATTCTTAAAAGGCCGGCAACGCAATTACAAGACCTCTGGTAGTGTGGTTGTCTATGGGCGGCGGTATCACTTACCATCAGGTGAGCCTCCTGTCCGTTTGCCCCCTCTTCTATAAAAAAAAAAAAAAAAAAAAAATTTCCGATTAGCTAGAAGTGCAAAACTTTTAGTGTGCGGGAATAATGGCGTTTTAAGTTACGCTAAACTTATAGTGTGACCTACGTATTTTGTTACATAGTTAATTATACAGCGCTTAGCGCTGACTTTGAAACCGCGCGATTTGAAATCGGAAAATTGTCTTGTAATCGAAATGCAGCGGTTCACGTGCGCGGACAGCGTCTGTTTAAGAACCGGAAGACTAGGAAGAATCTAGAGTATAGTTTGCTATAAGGGGCAGTATAGGGTGTATCAAATTTAAATGACGAGCTGGTACATCCCAAACTAAGGTTGAGGACATTTGTTTTAGCCAAGGAATGTCGACAAAATCTAAGTGAATTAATTGAATTGATCAAGCAAGGCATTTTGAGCTCATCCTTGCACGGGATTTTTATAATTACATTCACAATCTGACAAGACAGTTTTACTCGCTAGCTCTAAATAGCTAACCACGTGAAAAATCGTTGAAAGCCACGGTACACGGCTCGTACCATACATCATGACATTGTAGCGCGCTCGTATGCGAGGGTATCAAAACGCATTTAAAAATTAACTATTTTTTCTTTTAAATCTTGCAGGATAACGATAATGAATGGCGATGGGAGTCCCCCGGCAGTCCCGAGGCAGCACAGACGCCGCGGTCAATGGTGCCACTGGCCTGTTTCCCCCCACACCACCCAACGGCTTACGCGAGCTACAGGTAGGTATATATATTTCTAATTACCGTGGATATTACTTTTTAAATCATAAAATAGGAAATAGGCAGATAGTTCTCTAATGGCGACAAACATCGCCTATGAACAAATAGTCCACGTGGCGGGAATATATTGCCACATATTTTTACCACCTACTTTAGTTTCTAAACAGTGACAAGGCGGTGAAGCGTACAGCTGACACTGAGGGGATAGGAACAGGAAAGACGCTGGCGCCTAACCTAGGCGAGACGTGGTACCTGGTGGTCTACCAAGTTAAGATTGTAGGTTTCATGGCCAATTTATTTCTGTAAAACGGCAGATAATTTATTCAACATTTATTCATCGAAACGATTTTAAATGTATGTAATTCTTTGTCGGAGATGAATATTACCGTTAAGACCATCAGAACTATTAAGATCTCTAATATTACGCACTTATTCAATTTGTGTGGATTGGTAGTACCAAATCTCCGTAACTGCAGTTGCAAACATGGGCGTACCGCGGGAGGGGGGAGGGGGCAGGGAGGGGCGGCTGCTCCCCCATGGAATGTTTACTCTACTATTGTAGATAAAAACAAAATTAAGTAGATTAAAGTATAATCTTAAAATGTTACGGTTGGCCCCGCCTGGCCCAGGACTCCTGGGTACGCCCATGGTTGCAACCATTATCCTGCTGGTAGGATTATTCCCGAACTACCGTAAGCTTTAACACTTTTCTGTGGAAAATCCCAGTAATTTGAAACAATTCGAGTATATGAATGAAAACCTCTGAACTGTCCGGCCGGGACACTACAATGGTATCCCGGCTGGACAGTTCAGAGGTTTTCATTAATTACTTAATAGTTCAAGCGAGGACTGTGAGTGGTGATCAAGAATAAGATCCAAAAGTGGAAAGTCATTGAATATTAGACAAATAACCCATCGGTCAGGCAATCTGTAACTTGTAAATTTTTTTTACACAAACTTTTATCCCTGTTTGCCTTTCCCAATTATGTCGTACTAATTTCATTCAAAAGAGAAGAAAAACTACTAACTTTGGCGTATTTTTCCTTATTGCTCATCATAAATTGTAATAAATGAGGGTGGTCTAGTATCAGTTAATAGAAGTGCCAGACCTAAACCGCCTTATTACAAAAATATACTTAGTACCGTGTTTAAACCATACGGTGGTATAAAGTTAGTTCCAGTACTAAACTTTATTTCTTCGGGCTAACGCTAAGCCCGGTTTTTTATAATGTTTTATTTAGTACTAGAAATAAACCTGGTATGAAGTTCGGTACTGTATTTAGACCTCGTTTTAGAATAAGGCGGAAATTGTTTTGCTGATCAAAAGGCATTCAAATGGTAACATTTTACTTAGCACATCAATTTTACAAAAAACATTTTGCCAGACCAATAGATAATAGATAATAATACCGGTAAAGTCCAGCAACTTTGTATTCGAAAAATGTTTTTTGTTGCAGTGAAAGCGCACAACCGGGCAGTGGCTGGGGAGACGAAAATCCAGTAAACGGGAATGACATCATAGATTTAGTGGCTTCTTTAGTGAGTACTCTACTTCCATTCTTTACTTAGGAAATCTAACTTCATAGAATGCACTAGTATTTCATTCACTCAAGATTGAAATCGCATCGGCTATTAGAATATTATTTAAGATGGTGAAAATTGCAACAAACATTTGTTCTTCTTAGCTCGGTAAAATGTCATATTAATCTATACTATGTAATGTTAACATTTACCGTAAAAATAGTTACGTTCGACGCATGTTGGGCCAAAAATAGAATTATGTACATTGAAAACCATTACGCTAGCGGGGACGTAAGTTAATTTTTCATTTCTTAAGACGGTAAACAAGCAAATAGCTCTCCTGATGGAAAGTGACAATATAGACAGTCTAGGTACGTGTTAATGGTGCGTTGCTATCCTTGTAGCAGTCTTAATGCTACATACATAAAGTTACTGGCTACCCTTACTCTCCAAACCGGAACACGACAGTGACAAGCACTGACGCTATTGCGGCAGAAATAGGTAAGGTGGTGGTACCAGACCCAGGCGAGATAATGCAGAACTCTACCACTTACTAGTCACGACGGTAGTGATTCGCATACCCAATCTTTCGCCTCTTACGAGCTGCCTGGTAGAACCATAGAAAGTAAACATTGGCTGAATATAACACGGGATAAACTTGAATACTACACAAATAGTAGAAATATTTATATTTCTAAGGTTAATAAAAAGCAAAATATTTACTTACAAAAGTCTTTAATACCAATTTCAAATGACCAAGTGTCGATAAAAAATGAATGCAATTATTAATGTTTCAGAAGGCTCTAGCGATGCCAGCTGGTGCGAACGCCCGTAACAACTATTTTAGCTGCGAGACACTAGACACGGTAAGTTTTTTGGACACTAGTATTATTTTTTTAGGAATTATAGGTATTTGTAATTATGTGCAGACATGCGATCGATGAGTTCGATGTTAGGACCACCGAATCCTATAAAGATCTAACGTTTTTAGGGTTCCTTAAACGGTAAAACGGAACCCTGTTACTAAGCCTCCGCTTTGTCTGTCCGTCTCTCACCAGGCTGTATCTCATTAACCGTGATAGCTAGAAACTGAAATTTTCACAAATATGTGTTTCCATTGCCGCTATAACAAATCATAAAAATAAAAAAATAATATTAAGGGGTATCCCCATACAATTAACGTTTTTTTGTATTTTTTTTTGGCTATGATCGTACTGAACCCTTCGTGCGTGAATCCGACTCGCACTTGGCCGGTTTTTTTATAGAATTGATGTATATTGTCGTAGCCGGCATTCTCATTGGGCAGCTGCCATTAAGAAAAAAAGCCTAGTAATTTATTTGTATTTGTGTTTATACAAAAAAATGTTTTTGTTGATGAATAAATAAATGTTTTACATCACCATTTTAATGACTTGCTTACATTTGGAGCTAGATAAAGTAATTTTTCCTGTAGTATAGTTTTTCTTGTCAAGAATCTAGGCTGAGCCATGATATGCCTAGGGCATTGCCCCATGTATTGAAAGCAGACATAAAGTTTCACATGCGCACGTTTAATGGCTAAAAATACCTTTTCAAAAGAATACCTTTTCAAAACAGACGTGTCGACAGATTAAAACGATAATACTAAAAAATCATTAAAACGATAATACCAAAAAAGATCGACTTGATGTAGAACTATATACCACTGCCGCGGAAAGCTTCACGACAGGAAAACTGATTCGCACAGGGAAATGTGGGATTAATCTTAAATCAATTAGAAAATTCTTTAAATTGTTTTTGAAAGAATTCTGATTCAACTAATTTATAAATCAGTTCATCTAATATAATTTAAAATAAAGTAGAACAGCAGATAACGCAAAGCGGCCAAATTTGATTGAATTTTAAGTTTATTTTTAAATCTTAACGTTTTTATTTCCTTATAAAAATAACGCTAAATAAAAGATAACAATGCAAAGAAGCGCAAGGCTATAATATCATGATAAAATTGACCAGCCACTGTCCAGTTTCCCCATATCAGGGGTTGTTTCAACAAGGAAAGTCTGACGTCAGATATTTTTCTTTACTCTGCAATATCGGAGTTTAGCTTAGTTATATATGACTAAAAATATATTCATTTTGTAAAAATAATTTATTGCGCAGGTGGAGAGTACGCCGGATGCAATTCGCAGACAGAACGGAAACAATCGAGAACGAGATCTATCCCGAAGGGCTTCTTTTTGTACGTATTAAATTGTAACATCTCCAGCTATTAATATTTCTAGCATATTTAATAACAATCGTACCATTGATATGGTCACATGTTCGTTTCGACTTAAGTGCACATATCGATGAATCTGAAATTGTAAAATACTGTATTTATCGCAAAACCGAAACCAAGCATGTATATTAGTGGTTTGTTGCCTTCAAATATGGAAAGTCTTTATTGACGAGCATTAGTATTACGGCGGCAGGAAAAGACAAGGTGGTGGTGCTAAACTCGTGCAAGATGTTCCAAAAATATTTGATAGTCACGTTTGGACAATCGTCTTTTACGGAATGCGGCATGAATGAAGATTTTTATAAGAAAGATAAGACGGGTCTTCGTTCGGAAGATGCCACTATTGGGATCTATAGTTACTAATATAAAGATAAGATGTTTTTTGTAACTAAGCTCTGAAACTACTAAAGCGATTTTAACAATTTGGCTATTATCAATTACAAGTTAAGCTAAATAAAAAATGGGCCATACATTACTTCAAAAACAAATTTAAATTCTTAGAGCTCCATTTAGTGAGTTTTTTGCATTTGATATACTAAATGGTTATGAAATTCTTGAAAATATGAAAATAAGAGTCAAAAGATATTCACACAAGCGCGTTGCGAAGGAACTCGTGGATAGACTAAGTATCGTTAATACCCAATCGGTAATAACTCTTTGGAAACGCCCAAAATTTTCATGCTATAACCTCTCAGTTGAAAGACCCATGTTTTTCACTCAGGCTGTCGTCAGTGGGAAGTACTGCCCTGGAAGCAGAAATAGTTTAGTTGCCATTCCAGGGTGATGCTCTAAATTGTGCGGTAGGAAGGCAAACTGCCTGAAGGATAGGAGTCTGGAATCGACAACTATATTTAAAATGGTTGATAGGTGGCGCAGTGAGTGGTTCGAATGGCACTGCATTGCGTTGGAGTGGGACACTCCCGGCCCGGCCGCTGGACCCGAGCGGAGGTTTCTCTCCCAAGCTGTTCCTGGGCGGTCTGCCCTGGGATATCACCGAACAGGCCCTGTTACAAGCACTCCGGGCCTTTCAACCGATACGGTAAGTACGTCCAAGCCACGTCGCAATGATAGTTCATAGGCTCTCTATCATTATGTATGACCGAACATATCTTGTAACCATGCAATTAACCCCATACGGCAGGTTTCATCTACGCCAGATCACTAAATCTACAAACAACTTTCAACAATGCCAGGTGCTGGGCATCTGGTTACTGGTATTGTTTCTAGATTTCAGGTGTCATAGAAATGTTCTATTACGGATTTTTCGGGCTTATCTTGTTAGATCGCAGATGCGCGTTCATATAATTATAATACATAAGTATTTTAAATGTCTGAAGCCAGGGGTTTCTATTTGTAATCATGGAAAGGTAGATATTTTGTGTCCATATATTATCGACTATTGTTTGCGAAGATATTTATTAAAATATACTATTGTTTATCCTGCTACATACAGCTGTATCATATACTGAGTTTCCAATATCGGAAGTACACATTGCTTGAATATTGTAACCTTTTATACATTATTTTTCAGTAAAGTTGTGAAAAAACTAGAAAATCAGTGCTGAACAATTTTTAGATTTGAAGTTTTCTATTACTGAAAATAGGCTTTTCATTTGAGAAAAACTCATATTGGCATTCCGTACTTGCTACACGGATAACAATTAACTTATGGTGTTTATTCGCGATAGCTCCATTCCAGCAGCAGAACCATTAGCTTGTTTCCTAGTTTACGATATAAAAAATCTAGTTCATGCATCTTTATAATTCTTATTCGGTTAGGTTTAAACTTACGGCGCCATTTGAATATCCAGTGTTAAGAGGCTTATGTCGGTATTGTACGTGTATATCCAACAGCGTGGAGTGGCCGGGGCGCGGGTGCGGTGGGGCGGGGGGCGGGGCGGGCAGTCCCCGCGGGTACGCGTACGTGACGCTGGAGAGCGAGCGCCGCGTGCGCGCGCTGCTGGCCGCCTCGCGCCGCGACGGGCCCGACTGGTACTACCGCATCACCTCGCGCAACATGCGCACCAAGGAGGTGAGCAACCTACACGCTCTATATAACATACATACAACAAACCAGCTCTAAAGATTCGATGCTGGCATT
The DNA here is from genome assembly GCA_036924255.1 of Apodemia mormo. Lineage (NCBI taxonomy): Eukaryota > Metazoa > Arthropoda > Insecta > Lepidoptera > Riodinidae > Apodemia > Apodemia mormo. The sequence continues at coordinate 5,642,374 of JAUPFN010000011.1, forward strand.
TAGTGTTCATCCGCTGATTCTCAAAGTAAGACCCCTAGGGGGTCACGGTCGACTCGACGGGGATCAACGTCTACTTAGTTACATCACGATTTTCCATATATCTAATCTTCATATTTTTTCTTAAGTTTTGAAAGTATGGTAGAAATTTAGGTTCAGGAGGTCCATCGGAACTAGCAAATTGCAACTAGCAAATTTTTGAAAGTGATATATGAGAAAAAAAATTAAGAACCAAAGGTACATGTGTTTAAATTTACTTATAATAATAGATTCAAGACACATGACACACGTATTGAACATGAAATTGAGTCATTTTTTTTTATGAATAAAAATAAGTTGGAATATTTTTATCCGCGTAACTTCATAATTTTGTTCGTTATTGTCAGGGCCTAAGTAGTTTATGGTGTAATGATCTTAAAAAATATATAATTAAATCTATTGGCATGGTTCGCTAAATTAAAACTAATATTTAAACTGTAAATTGATAACTTTATCGCTTTCAACAGTTAAGCTAATAGTAAATATATTTTTCCAACGAACCAAAAAATACGTCTGCTCTTTTTTCTTGAAAATTAACAACTTTTTAGTCTTTGGGACGTTATGGTGGTTTTTGAGTAATAAATTGTCAGCTGCGGTCTGATAATAAAATATATGGTGCTAGTGATATAATAGAAACATCTACTCGTACATACAATATAGATCTTTATATAAAAATCAATTTCTCGTTGTAGTAGGCAATTCATTTCTCACTTGAACAAAAATAGTCTTCAAAAAATAGGATTTTAATGTAAACATTCAATTAAGAAGTTTGATTCTCTCTGCGTACTCTGCTCAGTAATCGAAGTAATAGTTCGTGCCGAATATAAATACTATAGTGCAATACTTGGTGTCGTAACGATTTTGAGTGTAATATAACAACCGAAAATCGTTAGTTTTGTACTACATATTTCATAGGTTCAAGTTTGGTTTCTGGTTACTAGGTTCACTTAGAGGGGTTCTTAACCTTTTAGGGACGATGGATCACTTTATAACTCACTTGGCATAAGCAGATCTACTGTTTTTAAGATAATGTACTTGAATAGTAAATGAGTTTTACAACTGAAGACCACTACCGAACTACTTAGGATAAAGGTTTCCAAAATTTTTTATTCTTGGTGGACCCCCTGAATCTAAATTTTTACTATACTCCCAAAACCTAAGAAATATAAAGATTATATCTAATTATGGAAATTTGCGTTGCAGTTGAGTTCCAACCGTAAATTAAGTTTTCGAAAATTACTTGAATGGATAATTTATATTTTTTCATATGAAAACATTGTCTACATTGATAGGTGAAGTTAAGCCAATATTTCAGTTCACTATCAAAATAAGGTACATTTTCATGGACCTTCGTAAACGAATTGTGAACCCTCATTTTGGTTAGGCCAACGTAGACCTCCTCGAGTCTCCCGTGGACCCCTGGGGGTCCACCTGGAGCATTTTGGGAAGCAGTGCGCTAGAGTATACTCGGTAATGAGGTTGTCTAGGCGGTGCCAAGGTTCGAGCGAGCGAGTGAGTGGTGTGTGTGTGTGCGCGCAGGTGCAGGTGATCCCGTGGGCGGTGTCGGAGTCGAACTGGGTGCGCGGCGGGCTGGCGCGGTCCGTGCGGCTGGAGCCGGCGCGCACGGTGTTCGTGGGCGCGCTGCACGGCATGCTGTCCGCGCCCGCGCTCGCCGCCGTCATGGACGACCTCTTCAGCGGCGTCGTCTACGCCGGTCAGTGCTGCACTGCACTACACTACACTACACTACACTACACTACACTACACTACAGCTGCACCTTTAATACTTGACAAGGCATGGCACATTTCACACGTCACTAATTATCACTCGTTATAACATAATTCATGTGGCACACCATTTATATGCATCGAAACCGACTAACGAAAACATTAATAACGCGAACGTGATTTAATTTCACACGAGTCAAGCTTATAATTCGCAGAATTACATCGTGTGAAAGATACAAAGCAGCTACTAGACACTTTTACTATCCCACTTGTACATCAATTTCACTTTACACAATTTTAATTATATTACTCGACCGGTTTCACTTTTTAAAGCATCTTCAGGATGTAATATACTCCTATATTACATCCTGAAGATGCTTTAAAAAGTGAAACCGGTCGAGTAATATAATTAAAATTGTGTAAAGTGAAATTGATGTACAAGTGGGATAGTAAAAGTGTCTAGTAACAATGGAATTTCACCAAGTGCCGACGATGGAAAGTATAGAATATACAAAGCAGCATTTGAGCGACACCACTATTTCACTTTATTAATCACTTGTAATCATATAAATAACTATATCAAGTCGTTATTAGTGACGCATGTAAAAAACGGAATAAAATTCACTCACTGTGACAATAATATTTACTAATAAAATGTAACTGTCGTGATTTATCATGCCGCGTGCTTTATCAGTGACAAGAAACAAATAAGTTCACGAAGTGATAATGAAATAATTATAGCTATAATTTCCATCCCTATACTAGACATAAAGCAACGCAAACGTGGACACCTTCACGGACGCGATATCTGTCCCGAACCATTCAGAGATCTCGCGTCCGTGAGAGGTGTCTGTATACAATGCTCGAAAATTATTTGTATGTACATTGACTTCTGTAGTCTGCAGTATTCTGTGCCTTTAAGGCTGTGTAGTTGTACTAGTTCACTCGGAACTTGCTACAGTCTTCGAGTTTCGAACGCTTCATGGTCTAACAGAGCCAAATTATAGATCTTGGATTCGATCCCTTTGAATCAGACGAATGTTGAGTTTTCGAAATTTGTCTAGTTTGTGGTCTAGTGGTAGAAAGAAAAAAAAACATTGTTTATTTGAAAGAAATTTTTATCATTATTAATTTATAACAATAATTGAAAGTCGTCCTACATCATAGAATGAATGTTTCTTTAGTAACTTCAACCTCGGATAATTGAGAAACCAAGTCGTAAGATTTATTCGTACTAATTGCCAAATTGTTTTTTAATCTTTGTATTGTTGCAGGAATTGACACGGACAAAAACAAATACCCAATAGGATCTGGACGAGTGACATTCAACAACGTACGTTCATATATTCGCGCTATATCTGCTGCGTACGTCGAGATAAGCACCGACAAATTCACAAAAAAGGTAGGAACCACATTTCAGCCCTGTAGACATTGCATAAGTGCATAGATTACAGAAGATATAGATCTAGTCCTTATTTGTCCCTTGTGAAAACTTCTTCCTTTTGGCGGAGAGCCAGGCATAGAGCAATGAGCGAAACGAGTCACCATTACCACTACCACTACCATTTGATAGGTCTGCTACTTCTCCTACAGGCCAGACAGTATCAAACCCATCTCTCATCCTTATCGCAATAGTCTGTGCTGGCCACCACATCTGATTTAGGGAATTAATCCACTATGATCACCTAGGTGATATCACCTGGGTGAGAACAAAACGTCAATAAAAATAAGAGTACCTATATTACATGATAATGTGAAATCGGTTTTTAGTAAAAGTTAACGCAGGTGATTAGGGGAAACTAAAAAAAAATTTTTGCTTATGTGGAATCTGAACACCCAGCTGATATGGCGGCAGGTGATTTTAGGACACAAAAATGTAGAATTAAATCACCCAGGTGATATCACCTAGGTGATCATAGTGGATTAATTCGATTTAGGTGGTCGGTAAACTGATCTGATGGCATTAAAACTCTGGTTCCTTCTTGCTTCTGAGACTTAAGATAAAAGAAAATAGGACAATTTAGAATGTGACTTGCTAATGTTTTGAAATTCTTAAGTAATTTATTTATTGGGTTGCGAGATTAGTGGTAATACCCTCAATTGAAGGTCTAAACAACTAACGCTTAAGTCACATTTTGTTTTGTGCTACTAAGATTTCAAGATAACTCTTCCAACATTTTCTCGACCCTGAAATATAACCACCTCTTGTTAGACGTACATACTGAACACTAGCGCAATTTGTTATAGGTAGGCAAAATCACATCTAAATTTTGTTCAGTTTTATTAATCGATAATCTTGGGTAGTTTGCACCTTAAGAAAGTAATTTGATTGTCTTGTTTCAGGTACAAGTGGATCCATATTTGGAAGACTCAATGTGTTCAGTATGCAATTTGCAGCAAGGACCATACTTTTGCCGGGAGCCAGTTTGTTTTAGGTTAGTATTTTATTACAAAACAAAGTTAATTTGCTGAGATGCCTTAAGATTTATCTAACTAGTAAATTTTATATAGGTAGTTCACTGGCCTTACGTGCAATCTGATAGTTTAGCGCTCATTCCCGTTTAATGCACTCTTGATATACCATTAAATTAATTGTGGATATTGCGTTATAAGCAGAAAAGGTCTAATTCTCACCAGAGTTTTCTCGCAGTACTAGCGAGGGGTACTTTGACTCAATATGTGAACTATTTCTATTTACTTGGAATTATTCATCAATAAAATACCTATTGTGAAACTGTTCCAGGTATTTCTGCCGTTCGTGCTGGGCTTGGCAGCATTCCACCGAGCAGCACAAGCCGCTCATGCGCAACTCTAAGAGCGGGCAGGCGAGCGCGCACCAGAGCTCGCTCGGGAACGGCGCCGCCGGCCCGCGACACTCGCCTCCTAGCGATCACGGCAGCATCTACAACGGTTGCTACACCATGTCCAACGAGGGTAACTACACTTGCCTATTTACAGGTGTTGCTTATTTGTCTGTGTAATATGAGGATCACTCTGAATATTAGATCAACTGCCTTATTGCTAGGCACAGCGAGAGAAAACTGTCGCTCACGTCGTGACTTACTAGGTGGTAGGGTTTTGTAACATCTCAATCAGGTTTTGGTACCACCGCCTTACACATTCCTGCCGTAATAGCTTTGGTGCTTGTCATTGTAGTGTTCTGGTTTGGAGAGTATGGTAACCGGTAAACTTATGTATCTATATCCAATGAGTTACGCACCATTGTAACCGGTAAACTTATATCTAGAATCTCAATGAGCGACATACCATTAACAACTTTATAGATGGTAATCTTCTCGTCAGAACCTGTTATTGGTTTGGTATCTAATTATAAAAAGTATTCTATATAAAGTTCTTTATTTTGTGGAACTATAGTGCCTTAGTTTTGATCTATGAAATATTATTGCAAATGTTTTTCTTGCCCGTCTTTATTGCAGAAGAATTTTTGAGCTAGTGTCACATTCACCGAAGTCTTTGATTCAAATTACCAAAAAGTAACTTGGTACATTTTAAGTTAAATTCAAACATATCTATTGTAAACTAGTTAGAGTTAAGCGGCAGAATAAGACGGTATTCCACTAGAAGCTTTTAACAGGGCAAATGACTTAAAACGTAGACTTTCCAAATTCCAATCTACATTGAACGCAAAATATGAAAATTTTAAGATTATTTCTGCGTCAATTTCTTGGATTTGATTAGAGAACTCGAGTTGGTAATTAAGATTCAACTCGAGATCAACGGAAAGTATTTTTTTAACTAAAGTATATTCATTTCTATTACCATTACGTAATTTGTAATTCGCTCGACTCCACGCTCGTCTACGTGCGGCGTTGCATGTTTTCGTAGTTTCAAAATTTAAATTTGTGCGTTACCTATGAAAATTATGATCATAAAAGTTGAAATAGACTCCTCGCTTTTTAACTCTGCGTCAATGCGAGTTGACTCCAAGAATGTTATGTGATTGCAGCGAGCGCGTCCCCTGCGAGCGGCTCGAGCGAGGCGGAGGCGGCGGAGGGCGCGGGCCCGGCCGGCTGGCCGCATTAGCCGCCTAGCCGCATTAGTCGACACAACCGCGTGAAGGACGCACATGAACCACTACCCGAAGTGGATCCTACTAATGTTCGGTTCACTTATATCTACGTATTTACACTTATATCCATCTTTTTTACCCTTCACGCAAACCAATCCTAAGCCAACTCGCGTGTTTTCGTCACTCGCGTGTTATTCCATCGCCGTGTTGTCTAGCCGCTATTAAGTTGGGCGCGTTTCGTCATTGAATGTTTTCTATTGATTAGTATAGATTAAGTTGATTCGTAAAAACGTGCTCTTTTGATTTACTAAAGTCGAATGTTCGAGACGATGAAACGCAAAAAATATTTTTGGACTTAAAATTTGACTTGGCACGTTAATGTGTATTAATTAATTATTTTACCCGGTGTATAGATTAATATATAGAGTAATTCTGTGCCTGACTAGGTATTTTAATCAAATTCAAAATGTGCCTCTTAGCATTTAGGCGAGCCATTGTTACAGTTTTAAAACATTTTAATAGGGCTTTTAAAAATGTATAATCAACTGATTTTTATAGAATTTTAGCCAAATAAGATAAACGCTGATTTTAAACCCTCAAAGCTTGATTTTAAAGTATACATTGTTGAAAAATAAATTATACTTATTAAAATTGATGGTTATTTTATTTAATGTTTTACAAAATTGTCCTAGCTAGACCATAAGCTTTACATTTCCAAAGCCACAAAATTTAGCTCTGCCCGTGCCGTGATGGTAGATTTGTCACGCTGACCGCAAGCTGACGATCAGCGCTGATGGGTCAATATGTATGTTGTTATAGGTAGCGTTTTTGATTCGCGCTGACCGCTCGGCGCTGAAGGCCGTAGGCTACATACGTCGGCGATCAGCGCCGACCGTCAGCACTCGCTCAGCGTGACAGTAAAATCGGCCTTAAACATATACATTCTTCTGACTGAAGACCACTGTCGCCCAAAGTGTGATATTTATTTTCACAAAATTAGTGACGGACGCATTTTGTCGTAAAAACGTTCTCCTAGTGCGCAAAGTTGCCTAGTATGGGGGGTCCTCAATTCTCTGTGAGAGGGTCCAACTTTTCCGTCTAACACATTAATTGATTTTCACAAAATCTGATTCCATGTTCCACATTAATTGTTTTGGAATGTTCACTAAATCCTAAGCAATTTTTGTTTTAACCGAATGGCCCTCACACCTTACGCACGCGAATGGAAGCGACTTTTTAAATCGTAATTATATGTAGCATAATGAACTTTATGACAACGTACGAAATAAATACGAGCCAAAAAGGTTACGCGTCTTCCGGGCAATCGTCGCGCATTCTCGAGAATTCCTCTAGCTACTATAGGCACCCTCAGTTGTTCCGTGGTGAATTGACATAAAGTTCAATATGCTATATATAATTTTATTGAAGAGTTGCTTCCATTCCATTCCGCGGCGTTGTGAATTGAGCCTAAGGCTTCTCGCCCACGTCAGATAATCGGTGACCGATTTTTTGTAGGAGAAAAAAAACGTACTGATAGTAATGGAGCAACGCACACGTCCTACAAAAAGTAGGTCAAAAATATAATCGGTGCAGCCCGACCGATCCAATTATCGGCAACAAAAATGGAACGTTCCGAAATGTATGTATAAACGCACACTACTCACCGACAGTCGGCCGCATGCACTTGCTAGGGAAGGACGTTGTCAGTATGGAAATAGACATCGAAAATTTAATATAAGTAGAAAAGCGAAGGACGTTGTCAGTATTGAAATAGACATTGAAAATTTAATAGAAGTAGAAAAGTGGCCAAAAACATGTGTAATAGCATGTTCTATTAATGACAGCAGCTTATCAAACGTATTAATTGACCTTCTATGATATTTGAAAAACTTGTCTGGTCCCTTTAGGTTCAAAACGACAACTTCCCAAAACGTTCACTCTCCCAAAACATCCACTTCCCAAAATGGTAATTCCCTAAATGTCTATTTACCATTTCGTCCACTTCCTAAAACGACCAGTTCCCAAATAGTCCGTTTCTCAAAACAGCTATTCCCAAAACGTCTAGTTTACAAAATTTAATACTGCCCCTTTTTGTTTCGGCCCCCTTTGAAGAAACATCAACAGCTGCCGTTCTTCCAGGCAGGGCGTAAAAGGCGACCAATGGCTATGTGTCTCGCCGGGATTTTTTTACATATATATTCCATAACTTGACTATATTTCCGACTAATTTACATTAAAAAAAACATGTTATGTATAGATATGATATCTTTTGACGTATCCAAAGTGGGCATCTCCACTAAGTGGTTGCCAACCGACACAATGACCCGACAATGAGTAAATAAAAAACGTAATGGAGATTAAAAAGGTGTATTAATGCTTTCTTTAAAATTTTAATGCGAATCTTTGGTAGGTATACGCATATGAAACCACGCATAATGTACGAGGAGATAAATATATAATATTATTGTTTAATAATTTAATATTGTCTGTACACTAAATATATTAATTACTTCTGAAAATTCCATACTTCGGAACCCTAAATAAAAACCGGCTAAGTGCAAGTCCGTAAATTCCTTATTCAAGTTTCTACCTCTTTATTAAGACCGAGTAAAAAATGTTTAAAAATTAGGTTTGTTATATGGGAGCCTTTTAATTAAAGGTAATAGCTTCTGTATAGCTTTTAATTTCCGAAAAATTCGTGGACAAACATACAAACTTAGAGGAATAACGCTCAGAGTGATAATTGCATTCAACGTTTCGTACATATTTTATTAAACCAAAACCGTATCGATGTACGTATGACCTTCGTGTAGTTACTTGCGTTGACACGCACACAAAGATTTGAATAATGTTGCAAGCAAATAAATATTTTCCCAAGACGGTATTTAAAATATGTCTACCTCACCGGTATGCACATAGTCTTTCAAATAACATTGATAGTCATTTAGTATAAACTTGAAACTTACATTTTTTGATCGGTTATGTAAAAATATATTTTAAATGCCGAGAAATATTCTAGATGTTCTCAAGATGATATTCCAAAATTATTTAACTTTATATTTTTTTAGTTTTTGTGATTTTATTTGTAATTTAAAATATCTCCTCACTGAAATATTGTGTTTCCTTCCACTAGTATTATTAGTCATATAGAAAACTTAAAACTTACAATTTTTTATCCCAGTAAGGTAAAATTAGTAAAATTACAGAGAAATGTTCTAGAACATTTCCCTGTAATTCTACTAATTTTACCGCTAGGTAGAGGTTCTCAAGAGACTTATTTTTTGTATATTTAAAAAATCAAACAGCTGTAACCAACCAGCACCAAGCGTAAATAAAAAAATATGGCCAACACAAGTTTACATTATTGAAGTTATAAAAACAGTGATTGAAGTAATTCTTTAAAAAAAACATTATTTAAATGTATCTACTAAAATATAATTGTATATCTTACAAATATTATTACAAATTTGTGCATTACTTGGCGAATACTTGTGTGTCTTTATGTGTATGTTTGTGTGCATGTATGTGTGTATGTTTGTTCAAAGCTATTACCTTGGAACTTTTTCATTATAACTTTCATAAAAATCTTGCCATGATTGTAAACCCTAAACTAGCTTGAACGTTAGCAGATGGGTGGGCAAGCAGAAGCAATACTTACAAACGCTTTGAGGTAAAAAGTTATAGGATAGGTATGCTTATGTATCAAATTATTTATCTAAATCAATTTAAAAAGTTAAAACGTTTTAAGCTAATCATAATATTTCTGACTACTATATTGAGTTATCTACTATTGGCTCTTTGCACGACTTGAGCACCGCCTATCGTGCGCAACTGTTTTGGTGCAGATCTTAGAATATAGAAAAACATAAACCCTGTGCGTAATCTCCTCTAACGTTTTTAGCCGAATCGGAAACAGTACAGCTCTTTGTGGCGACTCTTTGGCTTCTACGTGCTGTATATGCATTGGAGTATATGACACAAATTAATTAAGTCGTATATTAATACTCAGTCATATAAGCAAAGTCGTCATTCGCAACACAAATTTCAAGCTATGTGTACGGGTTACCGCACATATCTAAAGTCAATGACATGTAATTTATTTAGGTTACATAGAAACAACGTCATAAGTTAAACACGCACACATTGTTACGGTTGCACTTTTATTTAATCATCATTTTTGTTGTAACCTTATTAATAAATCAGTGTTAGAAAGAATTTCATTGGGTTTGTCTCGTACACTGACTCTCCCTCACATATCTTCTGCACTCATCTTAAACTGTACACAGACATTACAGTTTTTTTTGGTCCTTCAGCCTTCAGGACCTTACTCTCGCGTCGCGTAAACATACAGTTGCTCTACATCCGCGCCGCGTTGTGAGGATACCAGTAACTTTAGCACATACAGTACAGTGTTTAGTGGACTCTGCACCGTGAGGTTTCTGTAGCAACGACAGCCGCAGCGCTCACAGCATAGACAGCAACGACAGCAGTCCAGCAGGAGAGTAAACCACAGAACCAAGTAAGATCTTTCCATATTTTTTTTAAACGATGGACAAGCTAATTCAACAGCAGAATGCTATCCTAGAAGAAATTAAACGTATAGAGATTAACTTTAGAAAGGACTCACCATCCCGTAAGACGCGCGAGTATCTCGATGAGAGACTTGCTAATTTGGACAGGCTCTGGGCTGAGTTTAATGCGAACAACGATAAGCTCAGTCTGTGCGGCCAACCTGATGCTCCATACTTCGTCGAAAACCAGTACGAGGAGGCACGCGAATTTTACAATAATGTCCGTTATAGAATTTCTTCCTATCCACCTACAACAAAAACAGACCAGACAGGTGTTAGTTTGTCCGTCAGAAAACACACGACAACACAGTCGCCGTCTCGAGAACATGCGCCGCCAGCACGGGCACCGCCAGCACAGGCACCGCCAGCACCGTCGCAACAGGCACACACAGACGTTGAAAAACTTTTGTCGCGTCAACGTACAAATTTTAGAGCTTTTGCTAGGCTAATTAATAACATTAACGTAGATAACATATGCGATAAATGGGAGTTAGAAGACGAGCTGCGCAGTGTTCAGTCTCGCTGGACTAACATTGATTCTTTACATTTAGAGATTGACAACATTTTACAAGGAGATAATGCGGACTACGATAATGAATTTTCCTACTACGAAAATTATTACAAAGACATTAAACGGTCACTTAATAAAAAATTAGCATCTGCAGCTCACATTCAACAAACTACACCTCAAATAGATATCCCAGTATTTACAGGCAAATACACACAATGGCCTACGTTTTATGACTTATTTTCCGAAAGCATCCATAACAATAATTTGCTCACAAAAGGTCAAAAAATGCAACACTTAAAGGGTAAACTAAGAGGAGAAGCCGAGCGTCTGATACAACATCTACATATTTCCGCTGAAAACTATGATACCGCATGGGAGCTTCTTACTCATCGGTATAACAATCGGCAGTTGTTATTTACAAAACAAATAGAAATATTTTTAAATCAGCCAGTTTCTTATAAACAATCAGCTTACGAAATAAGGCGTCTCTATGATACGTCTATGGAGTCTATTAATGCCATACAAAATCTCGGCATAAACACATCCTCTTGGGACCCGCTAATCGTACACCTGATTGCAAAAAAATTGGACCCTGACACGTACAGTGACTACCAGGAAAATCGTAAAAATCCACGGGAGATACCCACCCTGGATGAGCTCATGAATTTTCTCGAAAATAAGTTTACAGCTTTAGAGCCCATACAAAAAAGAAAAGCTCAAACTTTCACACCAAAGCCCTCTTCGTCGCATTTAATTAATACGCAATACAATACCAAATATTCTAAAGGCAAATATATTGCAAAACCGCATTATCAGGCGACAGTTACTCGCACGTGGAACTGTCCGCTATGTCAGCAAAAACATATTTTATTTCAATGTAAGAAGTTTGCTAAGTTGCCGGCCGAGGAAAAAATGAGAACAGTATTAAAATTAAATGTTTGTCAAAATTGTCTTTACATACACGATGCAAATGGATGTACTTCTGCAAAACGTTGTAAACGTTGTCATGGTGATCACAATACCATTCTTCACGACGGATATTACGCTGTTTTCAAAGTACACGAATCCTTACCTCATACGACATACTCGACGTCATCGATTACGCAATCACAGCCCGTCGTCACAACAGCTCCGTCGTCAAGTTACATGACTATATCCAACTTAGCAAATAATAATTTTACACCCGCTAATAAAAACCATAATGTTAACTACGTAGCTGCGAATAATGAGGAGATTTTATTAACTACATTACTTCTAAAAATACAGGCCTATGATGGTACTTACACAGTTTTAAGAGCACTTTTAGACCAAGGCTCTCAAATTTCTTTAATTTCGGAACGCGCCGCTCAGCTTCTAGGGCTTCCTAGACAACATCATCCCGCTTCTATTTCTGGAATAGGATATGGCTCTAAACAAGGAAAAGGAGTCGTTACGTTGAATTGTATGTCGATTTACGATGACTATACATTTTCAACACAGGCTATCGTTATAAATAAAGTCATTAACAATTTGCCTAACGGAACATTTAACAAACAACCCTGGTCACACCTGCAAAACATTAGACTTGCGGATCCTGACTTCAACGTCTCGAGACCCATTGACATACTCCTGGATGCGAGTGTGTATTCCGACATCTTGATGGATGGCCTTATCAGGGGCTCTAACAAGGCGCCCATGGCACAACAGACTAGGGTAGGTTGGATCTTGTCAGGGCACGTTAGAACATTTAATTGCTGTGTCGTGCTGAACAATCTCGCCGATATTTCGCAATACTGGGAACTCGAGGAGGTTCAGAGCTCCTCGACTGCCCGCTCGGAGGAAGAAGAGTACTGCGAACAGCTGTACCAGTCTACAACGAGACGGTTGGAAAACGGTAAATACGAAGTTGCGATTCCGATGAAACAGGATTTTGAGAAATATCTAGGAACTTCTAGACAGAAAGCGATGGCACAACTATATAATTTAGAACGTAAAATGACAAAAAATACAGAATTCTCTGAAAGTTATATACAGTTTATGAGGGAATATCTAAGTTTAGGACATATGACACCTGTAACAAAAAAGGTAGAGCCGTCGTATTATCTCCCGCATCATGGAGTATTAAAAGCTGACTCGACAACAACTAAACTGAGAACCGTATTTAACGCTTCAGCAAAAACTTCTACGGGGTACAGTTTGAACGACTTGATGCTTCAAGGCCCAAATTTACAAAGCGATTTACATAGTTTAATTTTATCGTGGCGTAAACATAAAATCGTTAAGCCTTCACGTTGGCATCATGTGAGCACAAACTTAAATGCAGCAGATTGTGCTACAAGGAGGATTAGCACCCCTGGATTTCTTGCAGCCTTTCGCCGGTTTTGTGCCCGGCGGGCCACTCCAAGTCATATGTACAGTGACAATGGGACAAATTTTAAAGGTGCTGACAGATTGCTGACTAAAGAGTACAAAGAGATTTTGGCAACAATCGACAGGAATTTCTTCGCGAACATAAACAGCTTTTATATCAAATGCAATTTCAACGCACCGTCATTTCCATCTGCAGGAGGTTTGTGGGAGGCCGCCGTCAAATCTCTCAAATATCATCTTCGACGAGTAATTGGCGAGCAGCGACTTACCTATGAAGAGTTCAACACACTGTTACAGCAAATAGAGGCCTGTCTCAACTCACGACCTTTGGTCGCATTGACAGAGAGTCCTGATGATGATTACCTGACTCCAGGACATTTCCTTGTAGGGGGACCTTTGCTGTCTCGACCGCAAGCTGAACCAGAACATTTTAATCTTAACACCAGATGGCACATGGTACAAACAATGAACAGGAACTTCTGGAAGAGATGGTCTTCAGAGTACCTTCAACAGCTCCAAATGCGATCCAAATGGCAGAGCCCATCGAGGAACTTTGAAGTGGACAACATAGTTCTGGTCAAGGAAGACAATTTACCTCCTGGGAAATGGGCTTTAGGTAGGATAGTCCAGGTACATCCAGGCAAGGATGGGTACGTGAGAGTGGTATCGATTAAAACCATGAATGGTATAATTAAAAGGCCAATTTTAAAACTTTCACGGCTTCCAGTCAAGGAGAGCGATACCGTACAGGTGAACAGCGGCTCTAGTGATTATGATCGACATGCCGTGACTTCTGGAACAACGAGCAGAGTACAGCCAGAAAGCCAAACAAACCAGCTGCCGCAATCTCGACGTCGACCTCGGAGGAATAAATTATGTAATTTTATATTCACTTTAATACTTATGATTTTATTTACAATAACACCCACACAGGGTACCTACAATATGTCTAATTTCAACTCGAACCAAAGCCTATATTTCGACAAACAGTTCGATATTAACTTAATCAGAGATGAGTGGAAATTAGTTGTTTATTATAATATGTCAACCTATTGGACGAGTTTATCATATTTACAGAAGTACGTAAAGCGTATACAGAAGGATACATCGCAACTTTCACCGCAATATATAAGTATAGCAGACCAACTACAACATGAGCTATCGGAACTTCAACATTATAATGTATTGCTGCAATATAATACAAACAAACGACCGAAGAGAGGCATAATTAATGGTGTGGGTTATGTAGCTAACGCATTATTCGGAGTTCTCGATGACAGGTTCCTGAATCAATACGAAAAGGACATAGAGAAAATTTCATACGACTCTAATCACTTACGAAACCTCCTGAAAAATCAAACGAGCATTATTGAGGCACAGTCGAACATTTTACGCAGAAATGAAGATATAATGTATAAGCAGTTTAGCATGGTACAGTCACATTTACAAAACTTTACAAACATTTTAAATCAAGTACAGTCGGACAATGAACATCAATTTAATACTATATCATCAATTCTGTCGGCACAGATTTTAATATCGAATCTGAGGCGTATACAAGATAATTTAGTCAATACAGTAACTGATTTATCTCAAGGACACTTGGACGCACATTTAATACCTTCAGAACAGCTACAAGAACAAATGCACATTATTTCGAGTCAATTAAGAGGAGACCTAACTTTGCCTATTACTGAAGAAAACTTACAGGAACTATACAAGGTCATGAAAGTAAACTCAAAAGTCGGAAAATCATTCCTAGTTATAGAAATAAAAATACCTTTAATTGCTAAGGAATCATTCGAACTAGACAAAATATACAGCATACCTTTGAATAGTAATATTATTATTGAAACATTTACACCTTACATTGCTTTTAATTTACGAAAGGAAATATTTATTTTACTAACAGAAGAAGATACTCATTTTTGTATGCATTTATCCTCAGAAAAAGTTTTGTGTGCCTTCGATAAACCAATTTATGAGCAACAAATTAATCTTTCCTTCTGTAGCCTGCATACAAACAATAAGACATTATGTACAACTAAAACTATTAAGTGCGAAGAGCGGTGGATCAAATTACGTGCTAATAACAGGTGGTTATTCTCGTGTTGCGAGAATTGCCAAGTGCGACTTTATTGCTCGGACACAATAGAAATGATTAGCTTAGACGGGAACGGACTCATGGACTTAGCGCCGGGATGTGTTTTAAAGAGTAAATCCGTAACAATTTACGGACATACTAATTATCTTACAAAACTATCTACTAAACCTAATATAGCTACAGTATCAGAATTTTCAATCCTTAATCATATTTTAAACTCAACACTACCTGAAAGTTTCATACCGGACAACCACAGTCATACCTGGGAGCAGATGAAGATACAATTGGAAAACATAAAAAAGGAAGCTGATGTGGTTTACTCTCCCGTCAGTGTACACGATGTACACCACTATACTGTGATCTACGTCACGCTGACACTGCTGCTCTTAGTTGGGTGCATTTACGTTGTCCGTCGTGTTCGCAAGACGAGCCAACAACAGTCTAGAGTGTCCCCAGCTGTCACTGCCCCGGTGACTCTGCGGGCGGTGGAGGCTACTAACGTGGAACTCTCGCAGCTGACTACAAAGCTGCAGCCGTCATCATCATCACCATCGGGGGTGGTTCCTCCGAACACCAGTACGCAGTCATGTGTGACAAAGGGTGGCAAGTGTAAAAAATCTGTGCGTTTGTCGGTTCCAAAAATTAGTGAAAGTGCAATTAGTGATTATTAATTTTAACTGTGACACAAAGTCGTTTAGGCTAAACATTATAGAGACATTAAGTTACGTATGGACATTAAGTTTTATTTCTAAATATTCAATTTTAAAATTATTCAGTTTACTAGTGGAGGAAGAGCACAGACAAAAACAACCAGGTGCCGTACAGTCATCGACAAGGGATGACATCACCCTCGCTGTCTCGCAAGCAAGTGGATATCAACCAAGACGCTTGACGGGGAAGCCTACAAAAAACTTCTTATTATGATGGCAATTATGCTGTGTGTATCTTTTCACCCCCTACTCAGTATTCATAAAACATAAAACTTATCATCTACAAATTTGGATCCATCCACGTACTAACAAAGTATTATTCTACAGAGCAAATAAACCGATTTACAATAATAAATTACAATTATCACAAGCAGTTTGTAACTTGAGTTTTAATAACATTATATATAAAGAAGTCGCCGAGCCACGAGCGGAAGATCAAGTTACATTGCGATATCAGTGGCTATTCTCATGCTGTGGGAAATGCATAATGCACATATTTGCAATAACAATTAAGTCACTGACCAGGAACAACACACTAGAAATAGGTCACAACCTTGACCTTGACTATTTATAAATAAAGAGTGACACATTTTCTATACTTCGTCATAATAACTACTGTAGCCACTCTAATATCAAAAACAGGACACTAACAATATCAGATACATCAATTCTACATGTCACACTTCTACTGCTTATCTTTGAATTCTTCTGTTCCTGTGCATCATAAGAGCATGAAAGTGAGTGACGTCCCGTGAAAACAGATGGTCAAGCAACGAGAACATATACATACTACTAAGTGTGCACGATGTTCATGATATGATGCCATAGCAACTCCATACTGATCATAATCACTGTCGCAAGGTGCACCTATATAAATACAATATCTCAGAGACAAGAAGTGTGGCAGAGACGAGTACCCCTTTGCTCTCATGAAAGGAGGATGGTGGAAACCATAAAACGTGGCCAGGCTGCAGCAGCCGTGAGAACCCGACCAAGCTACGTAACGTGCGACTGGACATTCGAGCTATAAGTGCAGTGAATAGACATTTTACATTTTTCATTATTATGCATGTTTTACATTTTTATTTTTAACCTTTGTGTTCTTTGTGTGTATAAATTCTTTACGTTTTTTTTGCTTTCATACTTAGCATTTTTTACATTTTTAATTTTTTTTTTAAACTTGTATTTATTGTCTCCTTTTTGGGCCCGCAGGATGTACGAGTTACCGCACATATCTAAAGTCAATGACATGTAATTTATTTAGGTTACATAGAAACAACGTCATAAGTTAAACACGCACACATTGTTACGGTTGCACTTTTATTTAATCATCATTTTTGTTGTAACCTTATTAATAAATCAGTGTTAGAAAGAATTTCATTGGGTTTGTCTCGTACACTGACTCTCCCTCACATATCTTCTGCACTCATCTTAAACTGTACACAGACATTACACTATGTATACCTGAAAATTTATTATAGGCATAAACATATTAGGAGGCCGACATTAGGAGCAGACCGACTTTAGGGCACGTTACCCTACATGTTTTCGTCGATAAAACTCGAAAATATCGCCACTAAAACTACTTGTCACTAAGTAAATCACAAAATAATGCCGTCCGATGGAATATTATAATAAAAATTTAAAAAAAATGTCTTTTTGGCAGTGACAGTATTTTTCTAATGATCACTGTGGAATCTAGAATGCTAGTTGGAACAATTTTTGCCTTCTAAAAGTCCTCATTATAAGGTTTTATTAAGGCTTTTGTAATATGGGTGTGACAAACGGCTTTGTAATGTTTTTGCCAGTATCCCAACACTTAAAAAATATTTTTTTATGCAAAAGCAAAGTCCAGGTTATGTAATATTGCACGTAAAATACATACGTTATTAATTATAATGAAAATAGGTAAAAACAAATACGTGGTAGAATATTTTCCTCTTCGGATGACAACATTTTGAATATCGCTCGACATAGATATGTCGATTTATTTGTTTGGATTTTATATAAAAATATCCGATGCCAAGTAGTTTTTGTCTGTGAAATGTGATCTTCAAGTCCTAAATACACTTTTGTGAAGCACGGTGTCGACCTTTCATCACGCAGTAACTCACATTTTTTAATTTCCCACTACGTATGTAGATAAGGAAGTTACTGAATTTACCCCGATTTTCGAAAATCGAGTTTTCACCATATGTCCACATTTTGAGGTCCTAGGAACCTTTTCTGACTATTTTCACGATGACGTCAGTATGTCTGTATGTGTCTGTGTGCGTGTGTGTGTATATGTGTATGTAAACATCTCCGAAAGTGGCACGTGTCACGTGCATGTGGCACGTGTCACATGCCTGAGCGGCCGGCGAGAGTAAGAAACCGTTTCAGGCCTCTTTGAAATGGCTTAATATAGCGCGGGTCGACTTACATATAGATATTCACGCACAGAAATTTTATGTGCGTGAATATCTAAATACATAAACCACTTATATGGAAAGTGGACGTTTTGAGAGATGACGTTCTGGTAAGTGGACTTTTTGGGAATTATAGATTTGTGGTCGTTTTGGGAAAGTGGACAAAGTGGGAAATAGACATTTAGGGAATTACCATTTTGGGAAAAGGACGTTTTGGGAGAGTGAACATTTTGGGAAGTTGTCGTTTAGAACCTAAAGGGTCTGGTCGTTATCTCAGATCAGCATGACGAAAATAAAATAACCTCTAATAATCTCCAGAGATTATTGGATCAACCCCAAACTTTCTTTTTTCTCTTCTGTTTCTCAAAAATCAAACACAAATCTTCTTTTGTAAATCTACCTTCCTTATATTTCGTTCGTTCCATGTCCATGACGTGCTGCTCCCTTAATAGCCAGCGATCTATCTTATTAAAAAAGCACGTATTTGTGGCCAGGGAAGTAAGGCTGATTTTAGCGTCACACTGACCGCACGCTGACGGTCGGCGCTGATGGGTCCATAAGTATGTAGTCATAGGTAACGAATTGAGTCGCGCTGACCGCTTAGCGCGGACGACCGTAGGCTACATACATCGGCGCCGACCGTCAGCGTGACAGTAAAACCAGCCAAAGGTATACGTTGCAGCCCGGCCACTTGAATATTTTCTAGTAGGATGCTCGGAATGTTCTTATACTTGTGTGTTTGTACTTTGCAATTAGGCGCAGATCATGAGATCCGAAGTTCGATCCCTGGGTCGGGAGTGTTAAGGTGCGTCCACACTTGTAACCTGACGACGGACCGGACTACGTGGCACCGCTACAAGACATGTTACACTAAGGCTGGTTTTATAGTCACGCCACTAGACGTGCCGCTGGGCAGCGCGCTGTTAACAGCACGCGCTTGAACAGCGGTGCACTGTGAAACGAGATTAGTACCACGCGTTCCGCTGCTGTGAGATAGCCGTGTGCATGAATGTTAATGCGGTTAAAGTACTGGCTGTTTACTTTTTATGGAAAAAAAGGCAAAAGCGATTTCGAAGAAGAGTAAATTTAGATTAGATTTAGATAGATAGATAGAAGAGTATAGGCGATTTCCTCAATCACTCGTCCCGTATCGATGTAATACATTTTGTAAACAAATATCCAACGGTGCGTGTCAAAGGCATCACACTTAAACGCACACTGGCCGTAGAAGCGCAAGAGTGGCCCGCACCTCGGCAGCGCCGGCGAATAGTGCGCGTTTTCTGAACGGCGCTGCAAAAGCGCGCGACTTTGAAACGCAACTACTACTCTCATATATCTCCGAACGCGCGCTGCCCAGCGGCGCGTCTAGCGGCGTGACTATAAAACCAACCTAAATGAGGAGGATCTAGGTTGTGCTGATAAGGTCACAAATTGTTTACGATGAAGTGTTATAAGTGTAGACGTCACTCAATGCCTAAATAATTATTCGTCGCCAAACAAAACTGATATTGTTTATATCAGTTTTGTTTGGCTGTTTATTACATCCAAACAAAATTAATATCAAAGTTTATAGTTATATGTTGTTTACATCGAATAAGATGTTAATTATTATCATGCGTGCGTGCATGAATGAGCGAACAGTGAGGCGGCGAGGTTCGGGCGGCGAACGTAACGGCTGGGACACGACACGACCTGAGCCACTTCTAACCCATATCTGTGTCTGTCATCGGGCGTACCTAGACACGGCATAAATGCAAGTGTGGACGTCTTCTGGTCACGCGGACAATAGAAAACACTTCAGAAATCAGAAGTACTTTATTCAATAAAACTTTTTACAAGTGATTTTGACACTTCAACATATTTTTTAAAAACTACTATCGCATCGGGAACGCGGCCACACACTGAGAAGATCCAGCGGAAGAAACTCAGCGGGCTTCTCTTTATTTCATATATTCTATTTTTTTACAATATCACAATATTACAAAAAACTTATGTGAGATCGGTATGAGGAGCAATTAATCCCGGGATTATTTGTATCTTCTAAATAATCTGGGATTTTATAATATCCTTTTTTACACAGTTTTGTTTTAACACTTAAATTTATTGACTGGTAGATCTCTTAGTTTCGGGTAGTTTAGTGTAAAAGAGTAATTAACTTAGATGCGTGACAGTACACAGACCAGTGACTGTCCATTCTGACGCTCACCCACACTGAGCTCGGCTAGTTGATCGTAACTCCGTACATTGTCCTGCCGTTTATTCTCGGTTCAGCTGTTTCAATGTTCTTAATAGATTGAATCGTACTGCAGCTCGTGACAATTGTTCGCGTAACAAAATACGTCCACACTAATCGCTACTGACACGTGTGTCTGATAGTTACGGGATAATGTTCGGTAAATTGACACAAGTGTGGACGCACCTTTAGAAGTTTATTCAAGGTTTTTCTCGAAAATCTAAAATCTATGTAGCTTGTGAGGAGAGGTGGTGGTACCACGTCTCGGGCGAGACGTTGCAGACTTCTACCACCTAGTAGTAACGGTGTAAGCCTGCTGCCTCGAATCTTGCGGGCAGCGGGGCAGCGACGGCGGCGGCGCGGGAGCGGCTCGCCCCGCTCCCGCGCCGCGCCGCCGCCGCCCGCAACGCAGACGTGTTTTCGAAACCAATGAACAGATCGCGCGGCACTATAGCGGCGTAGTGTTGTGTTCGTAGTTGTGTTCGAGATATTCGCGAACGAAATACCTGAACGGCGACAATTTTTGATTCAAATTTATTTCTAACACGATTTATTGTGGGCAAAATTAGAAGTGAATCGCTACTATAGGGCAAAGAAAATAAAAGAGAGTTTTATCGAAATTATGAAGAACAGAGACAATGTCCCGACAAACTCTACGACTACACCAGAATGAGTGTGGAAACTTTTGACTATATTCTTGAAACTATCAAGGTGGGAGTTTTCTCCAGGAGAATAATTATACTTGACCCTAGGGTAAGTAAAAAAACGAAATTGTAATTTGTGATGGTATTTCACCACTTAGCTGTTCCATATCGACGTCCTCTAAAAAATTGCTGAAATAATTTGTTCTAGCACGTCGGAGGGCATTTTGACACGTCACAAAATAAATTGCACAACACTACAATGCGGTCACCGCTTGCAAAGAGTATATATACAATACTACAAAGAGTATACAATACTACGTAAGACCGCTTCATTGGAACGCACCGCTCGTTACCCGCCCCCGCGCCGCTGTTTTCAAGGGCCGTTTCATTTGATATTTCGCATTAGATTCTGCCGCTCCGGCGCCGCCACCGCCGCCGCCCCAGTTCCCGCGAGATTAGAGGCAGAGGCCTTAGTGACACGTAAAATAGCCAATCGTTGACTTTTCACGAACTGTCTGGCAGAATGACAGATGGTCTACTCCTAGGGGTAGCCCGTACCAACACAGGGAAATATTTGTTCTTCGAATTTTGTGTTTTTTAATTAAAATGTATACTAAAAATATTAAAAAATAAATCTACCCCCTTATTGACTGAGCGAAATAAACTTCGAAATACATCGTCTGGTTCTTCTCTTAATAGTTCTATCTTTTATTATTGTTAAAAAATGTGTATACGTAATCAGAACAGATGTAGAACTTATCCCCATCCCCTATCCAGATAGATTCTGTTTTCCTAAAAGAGCCTAACTTAAGAGAAAGTCGCTATCTAGCTGGTATAGCTAGTCAATTTTTATGAAAATAAAAACTGAACAAATTCCGTATTATATGTATTTCGATAGAACAAATATAGAATTGATTATGTACTCGTTAATATTGACTATTAGAAAAGCCATCTGCTTGTTGACTCTATTCGCACCAAAAGTATCTGCGGCATTTAAATCCCAAGAGGACTTCAGGGGTTTCGCTGTTTAAAAAATTGGTATCTATCAGTACCTTAAGAATTTGACGATTATAGAACCAAACAGAAATGAGAAGCAAAAAAATTTAACATGTTTGCTAGCAAAAGGTACTTCGAATTTGTCTGAAATCTATAGTCGCATGCTAGGGTTTCAAGTTATTCCTACACAATAGTTATATAATGTTGGGTTTAACTTTTTTAGCAAATTAAAATTATAAACTGTTAGTGATAAACATCTTCATGTAACGTTAAAAAAGAACTGCAGAATGTTATGAGTTTAATTTAATGTGGGAGCTTTAACATAATCATGTTGCAGCAAGATAAATGAATAAATGAATGCTCTTCATTGCGCACCAAATTTAACAAGACGGATTATGTATTTGATGAATCGGAAATCTGTTGTTAAATTTGGCAATGCATTCAGTGAACCTATAACATCAACTGAAGGCACAGCACAAGGACCTGTCCTAGGTCCCCTTTTTTCCTCTCCTATGTTGATAACATGAGTAATTGTATTAAGAACTATACATGCTATCAGTTTGCAGATGACACTTGCCTTTTAGCGAGTCATAAGGACCCACAAGTGGCTTGTGACCTCTTACAATCTGACCTAAACGCCTTAATGCAATGGTGCCACGATTTATGTATGGTGTTAAATCTGAACAAAACTAAATTAGTAATAATAAAATCCCCCTACATTAAACAGAGATCAGTGAAAAATTTAATAGCCCATAACCATGGCTGCTTGCACACACCGAATATGAATTTATGCTCTTGCCCGCCTATAGACGTAGTAACAAAACATAATTACCTTGGTTTATCTATTGACTCAAAGTTCAATTGGTCGAATCGTATTAAATATGTTTGTAGAAAACTAAGACAAATTTTGGCAAATTTAGTCATAATCAAGGATCGTATTCCATTTAAGGTCAAACTAATGCTATATAACTCTTTAGCTGAATCTCATGTTTGATATGGGCTTAGCAGCTATGGCTGTACGTATACCTCCTATTTTAAGCAAATTTATAGGCTGCAGTTAAAAATATTAAAGAATATAGTAAAAAAAAAGTATCTTCACGCCCATATCCCCGAAGAAGTAGGCAGAGGTACAACAAGTGCACCCACGATTAGCCGAAGATACTTGGTCCCACAAATGTGATAGGTGGCAAGCCTATCGCCAACCGGGCACTTTCCAATCCCGGGCAACTTTGTGTTTCTCAGAAAACTGAAAAAACACTTTTTTTTTAAAGTGCCCGACCCGGGAATCGAACCCGGGACCTCATGTGGTCAACGCCAACACTGGACCACTAGACCACAGAGGCGATTAAAGAATATAGTATCTCCAAAAATTAAGCTCCAATTTAATAATGACGTTTTAAGCCTTTTAGACATTGTAAAATACTGCCGGTACAAATACAATTTAAGTATATTTTACTCAAAGAAAACTTTTTTAACGAATCTTTAAAGAATATAGTAAAACACCCTGTACATACTTGAGCTGTTTCTACGAATCGGTTTTGTTTACCGCGCGCAAAAAATATGTACGGTGAGAGGACAACTAGCTGGTGGATTCCTCGTTTGTTAAATAAATTGCCATTTGAATTTGGAAAAGACATTACACAAAAAAATATTAAAACCAAACTTAAGCCCTACTTCTTGAACAACTTAGAGAATTTTCAAGAAATGTGAATTCTAAAGAAAAGAAAGAATAACTAAACGGCGGTCTCTGCCAGACAACCTTTAGGCTTTTACTGACTTACTTTACACGCTGACCGCACGCTGACAATCGGCGCTGATGTATGTAGCCTACGGTAATCAGCGCGAATCAAAAACGCTACCTATGACTACATACCTACATATAGACCCATCAGCGCCGACCGTCAGCGTGCGGTCAGCATGACATTAAAATCAGCCTCAAGTGGAGGAGATCTTATAATCCATACATATAATAAAATCGTAGGAAAGTCAAAATTGTACATTGAATATTTTTTTAAAAGAATACTTGGGGCGTGATCTGCAATCGATATCGAAGCCAAAAATATAGTTTTTAGATTTTTTGTCTGTTTATCTGTTTGTCTGTATGTATGTCCGGGGTAAACTCAAAAAGTACTGCATGGATTTACTTCAAATTTTGCATGAATATTACTTATAGGTCGGGTCAACATGTAGGCTACATATTATCACGCTATCACCTACAGGGGAGAAGCTGTGCGGAAATAAACGAAGTCCGCGCGGACGAAGTCGCTGGCAACAGCTAGTTTAATATATTTTAGGTAGTGGTGTCATTAAATTAAGTGATATAATTTCCAAATATTATCTAACCTATAATATAAAAAATATAAATGTTATCTATATAAATAATTAAATAAATATGTAGATAAATAAATAATAAAAAAACATAGGACGATATATATACATATTATATACCTAATAAACATATTTATATATACATACACACAATATATTACACACTATAATAAAATTACATGTATAAACTACTGTATATCCCTATACATACATACACATTATATAAACTTACATATTACAATTCAAATTAAACAAGAAAACTCTGTAATGATTTATTTATAGATTAAGATAATGATGTTTATGAAGCAGACTTAAAGGTGTGTAAACTAGGAGCAGTTTTGATGTTTGTTGGAAGGGAGTTCCATAACCGAATAGCTTGACAGGTAAAAGACTGGTGATGTTAGTTATAAAATGTTACCGTGCTACAAAATGTTTTCTAACATTATACAACTTATGTGGAAACACCTTTACTAGTACAGAAGGTACAAATACAACCCTATACTTGGTTATGCCCTATACTTATAAGCGCCTCTCTATCTCTCTGGTATGAGAATTTAAGGGTCTTGTTTACAAAATTTATTTTTTGGCTGCTCATTTCATAACTAAACGGGTACTATAAACTTGATTTCTAAGGCAACCCTTGGCGAGAGGCCACGCGATGCTGTAAGGCTTCGGAACGGCGTGTAACCAAGAAGCAGTTTTGCCGAATAAAACACTTAAATCACTTTTACACGCACAGTATAAGTTTTGGGCAGAGTAACGAAGGGCAGAGTAAAGTAGCGATAGAATAACAATGACACGAAAACATCTTATCCCCGTCTATTTATACCATTCTTATTTATTTTGTCCATTGTTGTTATGACGTTATTATCTCACAATAACAGGTGCATAACATAGGTGCGCTACACATCTGACTAGGTAGTACTTGTCGAAAAGCGCGGTTGCTAACACTCTCTTCATAATTCTCACAAATATCCACGGTGTACCACACCTTAATATTGTTGCGATGCTGCTGTGTGCTCGCTGATATGGCAAAATGGTTACGGTGCGGCGCCGCATTGCAGCGCATCGTGTGACCACTCCCTTAAATGGGGATTGTGACAACTCTGGCAACCTAGCCCAGTCACCAGAGGTCTTGATCTGAACATGAAACTGAAACCGCTTGATATTTCTTCACATTAATGACGGTGGTTATCAGTGGCAGCTTTAGGTAAAGACGCGCGAAACACTGTGTTCGAATCTCCAATAGGGGAGGGCGTTTTTTTTTTGCAAAGTACAATCAACTTGAATCTTTGTTGAGTTGATTTAACGATAGATTAGATCTTTTTTTAATTATTTCTATGTCGGAGACGTCTTGTGGCTATGACGAATTCAGCATAGAACATCTAAAATACGCTATTCCTCGGCGGTATTCTATATTTTTTTATATCATAAGATAGCAAACAAGCAGATGGGTCTCCTGACGGAAAGAGAAACCATCACCAACAGACACCAAAGATGTTAATGGTAAGTTGCTAACCGCGTGGCAAGATGGTAATGCCACATGCATAATTCTACTAGCTACCTTACCCTCCAAACCAGAACACGGCAATGACAAGCACGGACGCTATTGCGGCAGAAATAGGTAAAGCGGTGGTATCAAATACCCGGGCGAGACGTTGTGTAACTACCACCTAGGTTAGTAGTGACACATATAACAAATCACCTTTTTCGACATGCCTGACAGGATGGCAGTTGGTCGTCAAAGGAGCACAGATCTATGTCTACCCAATAGTCACTCTAGCCAATAGTTCGGTTTCGCGATCTACCCAACAGGAAGGCAGATCTTCTATAAGAGCCCTGGACCAACACAGGCCAACCTGAGCAGGCTGTAAACCAAATAAATAGTTATCAAACCTTTGAGTAAGGGGTTAGAAATAAAAAAGTTGCAGTTTACCAAAAGGCAGTTTAATCGAAGCTCATACTCATGTCGGAGGTGTTGGTGGCGTCCGCAGCAGGCACGTGCGGCGTGACCGCGGGCGAGGTCGGCACCGGGATGGTGACCGCGGGGAACGGAAACTGGGGGATCTCCTCTTCTGTAAAACAACAATTATACATATATTTTACTAGCTGCAGCGTACAGCCCGCTGCTTTATAAATGTTTTTGTCAAATCCTGCGGGATTAACTAATTTTTCCGGGATAAAAAGTAACCTATGTGCTACTCCAGGTGTGTCTCTACCTGTGTGCCAAATTTCCGTTTCCCATTCCCATCCGTTCGGTAGTTTTTACGTGATTAAGTAACAAACATCCACCCAAACATCCAAACTTTCGCATTTATAATATAGATTGAGCACGATTTTATGTAGATATTGATGATTTACGAAACTTCAACTTCTTTTGTATTACATATTGAAGGTGGACGTGTTCTTGATAACGAAAGACAAGCCAATAGCCGCCCAACAATGATAGACGTGAACAATAATGCAACATTTTGATGGTTTTCGCATTGCAAGAATGGGGGTCAGCCATACGCAAGGTTACTAGTAACACAGGCAGGAAGTTTTCCAAGCCACAAGTGTCAAATTTGATGGCAGGAATAAGCAAAGCACCGTGCCCAGTCGAGTCTTCATAGAATTCTACCGCCTAGTAAGTAGTAGTCTCAATAGTACTGATATACAGTTTTGTTCGCATCTTTCAAACTGTCGCAAGGCGTGAAAAAATATGACGTAAGTCTAAATACAAGGCAAGTTATCACTGGTCTTTACTCGGATACCTATCATAGAAATTGACGACATTTAAGCAAGGTACCTTGATGGCAAGCAGTCATCACTGCCCATGGACATAAGCAACAATAGAAGCTAGTTGCTAAAACAATGTCGACCTCTACAGAAATTAACCCTCTGCTTAAAAAAAATATTTCAAAGCTCCTTGGAAACAATATGTGAGGAAGATTGTTCTAGAGTTTTACTGATTGAGCGAGGAATGTGGGTAAAATATTGGCACGTACCGGTGAGGTCGGTGTCGTGTGTGTGAGGAGCGTGTGGAGGGCGGGGCGGCACGTACCGGTGAGGTCGGTGTCGTGTGTGTGAGGAGCGTGTGGAGGGCGGGGCGGCACGTACCGGTGAGGTCGGTGTCGTGTGTGTGAGGAGCGTGTGGAGGGCGGGGCGGCACGTACCGGTGAGGTCGGTGTCGTGTGTGTGAGGAGCGTGTGGAGGGCGGGGCGGCACGTACCGGTGAGGTCGGTGTCATGTGTGTGAGGAGCGTGTGGAGGGCGGGGCGGCACGTACCGGTGAGGTCGGTGTCATGTGTGTGAGGAGCGTGTGGAGGGCGGGGCGGCACGTACCGGTGAGGTCGGTGTCGTGTGTGTGAGGAGCGTGTGGAGGGCGGGGCGGCACGTACCGGTGAGGTCGGTGTCGTGTGTGTGAGGAGCGTGTGGAGGGCGGGGCGGCACGTACCGGTGAGGTCGGTGTCATGTGTGTGAGGAGCGTGTGGAGGGCGGGGCGGCACGTACCGGTGAGGTCGGTGTCATGTGTGTGAGGAGCGTGTGGAGGGCGGGGCGGCACGTACCGGTGAGGTCGGTGTCATGTGTGTGAGGAGCGTGTGGAGGGCGGGGCGGCACGTACCGGTGAGGTCGGTGTCGTGTGTGTGAGGAGCGTGTGGAGGGCGGGGCGGCACGTACCGGTGAGGTCGGTGTCATGTGTGTGAGGAGCGTGTGGAGGGCGGGGCGGCACGTACCGGTGAGGTCGGTGTCGTGTGTGTGAGGAGCGTGTGGAGGGCGGGGCGGCACGTACCGGTGAGGTCGGTGTCATGTGTGTGAGGAGCGTGTGGAGGGCGGGGCGGCACGTACCGGTGAGGTCGGTGTCGTGTGTGTGAGGAGCGTGTGGAGGGCGGGGCGGCACGTACCGGTGAGGTCGGTGTCATGTGTGTGAGGAGCGTGTGGAGGGCGGGGCGGCACGTACCGGTGAGGTCGGTGTCGTGTGTGTGAGGAGCGTGTGGAGGGCGGGGCGGCACGTACCGGTGAGGTCGGTGTCATGTGTGTGAGGAGCGTGTGGAGGGCGGGGCGGCACGTACCGGTGAGGTCGGTGTCGTGTGTGTGAGGAGCGTGTGGAGGGCGGGGCGGCACGTACCGGTGAGGTCGGTGTCGATGCGGTCGACGACAGCGTTGAGCAGGTTGAGCGCGACGGCGTGGTCGGGGTCCCGCGCCAGCGCCGCGTGCAGCGCGTCCGCCGCCGCCGCCTCGCGCCCCAGCAGCGCCAGGCACAGACCCTTCACACACACCACATGCTCCGGTCACTCAAACGAGATTGGACCGTTGTTTGGTGAAATGATTTAAGCGTTCCTCACTATATATTATAATAATCGATTGGTTTAAGTCCCATAATAGACGATTGTTTGTGTGATGGTCACAGATATTTGTACTTCTATATTCGCTCAATGTATATCAGTATTTGTAGATAAAAAAATACATATATTTTTTAACTACAAATATCCTTGACTAGTATTCATACCAAACATATTTCTTTTAAAGTAACTAAGGTTAATCCAAGTCTGACACAATTCAAGTAATTAAATAATTTATAAAGCATGTAAGGGACGGTTTATCGAAAATCGAAACCATAGATTTGAACCATGATTCTGATTGAGACAATTTTGAAAATTTGTTTGATTTATTTTTTACTTTTTTTTAAACTTAACTTTGTATAATTTATTTTGTTTTAATACTATAGGGTGTTTTTCTAAAAACACAATAAAATTAAATTAAATACACAAAATAAGCAATGTATTATATAGACCGGGAGATAGTAAAACAAAATATTAGGTCATTTGTACCAGTATGGCGGTTCTTTAGGCGTCTAATGAAGGGGGCCTCCTGGGCTGACTTGGTGCAAATTTTCAGGGATCTGTTGAGTGGAATCCGATCGAATGCCATCAATCGCGTTTCGATCACTCAAGCCGTTCAAAAGTTATGAGGTACAGACACACACATACACTCATATATATATATATATATATATATATATATATATATATATATATATATATATATATATATATATATATATATATATATATATACAGACATACTGACGTCGGAAAAGGTTCCTAGGACCTCAAAACATGGAAATCTTGTGAAAACTCGATTTCGAAAATCAGGGTAAAATCAGTAACTTATCTACATACGTAGCGGGAAGTTAAAAAATAGTGACGAACACAGTATAACATTTCAAATTTTCGAAACTTCAAAAAACTATGCTTTGAGAAAATTACACCGTACTCATGGTGAAGTGTTGGGCGGTGCCAAAAAATAATTTTCTTTTTTTGTGTTGAAAAATAAGCCTACAACGTGACCGTATCTTACAACACGATGAGCCAAGAACACTACACTTAGAGGAATCGTTCGGCCGTGGTAGCTTTACAATATTATACAACACAACATGTGGGTATGAGACAAGATTGACGACACCTAGGTGTTTTTAATTTTATATTTATATTGTTAATCCTCAAACTTACAGGTAAAATTAGTGCAATACTGCTAACAATCGTTCGAAATACGAGTAAAATCCCGTTGTTGGCGGGAAAAAAAAAAGTGTTGGCTCCGGGCTCCTTTGAAGAATAGACCAACTGCCATTCTGCCAGGCATGGCGTAAAAGGCGACTGAATTGGCTATGCAAGTCACTAACATAATGACTACTAGGTGGTAGAGTTCTGCATTGTCTCGCCCGGGTCTGGTGCCACCGCCTTACCTATTCCTGCCGCAATAGCGTCAGTGCTTGTCACTGTCGTGTTCCGGTTTGTAGGGTAAGATAACCGGTAAACTTATGCATGTGGCAGAAGACCTCGCGACAAGATAGCAACGCACCATTAACATCTTTGGTGTCTATAGGCGATGGTTAACTCTTATCATCAGGAGACCCATCTGCTTGTTTGCTATCTTATGATATAGAAAAACTTACAATTAAAAAAATATTGTACACATTCGCCACCTCCGACAGGTGTGACATTATCAGACTTCTATTTTTGGCCATATACAGAACTGTTAAAAAAATTTTAGGGTGGTAAAATCGTTTTGAAAACAAACTCCTTTGCGGCGGTATGGCGGCCATTGGGAACCGTCGGAAAAGTATGGCACGGTGATTTTCGTTAACGGCTACTCGATGATGATTAGCTGCGTTCAAAAATTAGTCTGGTAATTAGCAGAATTGTTGTTTTAAAATTAATGTGTTCACTTCGGTATGGCAGGCTGTAATTCACACCGGACAAGTATGGTATTAAGCTACCGCTTACTTCTTTTTTTATCGCCTATCGGAAAATGAAAGAATTTTTGTGGAACAAATCGTTCGACACTTGTAATTTATCTGACACGTTCGATTAACGCCTAAGCGATTGGGCCGCCGGTATTAGCGCTGACCATCATTTTCCTTTTGGTCATGGCGCAATTAGACCCCTGAAAAACCGCCATACTGGTACAAATGACCTCATGTTTTATGTCACCATCTCCCGGTCTAATTCGCAAAATACAGTGCAATTTAAACAGCTGGTTCGAGAGTACTGCGGGCGCGACAAGCCCAAGCAATGTACATTTTACATAAAGCTTAAACTATTAATATACAGTCCAAAATTCAACTCTCTTTAAAAGGTGTCGCTCGGTCGTACGGTGCTACTTCGTGTTTTGAAGTACATTCAGTTTTGTGTATGATCAATAGTTTTAAAGTTTATTTTCAGTGTTTACAGAAAATGCTCTGTTGTTGGTGTGCGCTGACCCTTACACATCAAATGCGAGTATTTATAAGGCTCGCATGTTTTATTAGTTATACACGAGCATGTACGTGTGCACGTGTAGCACACATTGCAGAGTACAGCGGTGGAATAGAGTTAGTCCTGAAATTGTATCAATTTAATTACTTCGATGTTAGAAGTTACACATCAAATGCAACTATTATAAGCCGGGTCTCCTGCGACAGTTTTTTTGTTTTTTAACACCTAAAGCCGGCTGTACACATTGGGCCAAGCATTGGGCCAACTGTTGGGCCAACATTAAATGTTTCTGTTTACACATTGGTGTATTGACCATTCTGCATTGGCTCTTTAATAACGATGGACGTAGAATCTCTTACAGCCGTAAGATTTGTCATTAAAGATTCCTTTTTCTTTTTTAGTTCAATAACAGGAATACTTAACCTTTTTTATATCATAAGATAGCAAACAAGCATATGGGTCTCCTGATGGAAAGAGTCAACCATCGCCAATAGACACCAAAGATGTTAATGGTGCGTTGCTATCTTGTGGCGAGGTTTAATGCCACATGTATAAGTTTACCGGCTACCTTAACCTCCAAACCGGAACACGCTGAAATAAAAGTATTAAAAAATGGTATTTTTAATAACCTAACCTAATACCTAATGTCATCTGAAACAGTGCACTGCTCTGAACCTCCTCTCACCAATGAGGCAAAACAATGCGAAATGAGACAAGACGAGAAAAGTTTAAAAAATAACTAGTATTGACTTGAATTCAATACGAACAACACGTATTCAGAATTAGGATAGATTCCATATAATAATTCCGTATAAGATACTAAAAATAATAATTACTTTATACTTTAAAATCAGTCCAAATCTCGTAAATATGTATCGATAAGTAATTATTATTTTCAATATGTTACAGAATTTCTCGATAAAGATGATCATATTTAATAATTTTGGTGTAATAATGAAAAAGTTTCAATTCATAAAGGACATTCATCATCATCAGTCATTCATTGGTTCATTTTGATACATTTCTATGAATTGTAAAACCTCAGTGTTTGTTTACGCCATCGTAACTCGGGAACAACAATTTAACTCAAGCGCAACACAACCGTCTTTACTGACGTATGACAATGAACTGAATAAGAGGCCAACGTGTGAACACCGTTGGCGGAGCGCGCCAAGATCCTTTGATGTGCGCACGAAAAACCGACAACATTCGCTTGGCCGGCCAATGTTGGCGCCAACTGCCAACATAGCGCCAAGTAGGCTTCTACACGTTGGGCCAATATGTTGGCCCAATGCTTGGCCCAATGTGTACAGCCGCTATAACATCAAACTTCTAACAAAATACGGGCGTGTTCTATCAATTTACTAACTCAAATTCCCAAACGTTATCCGAGGCGAATGGAAAATATTTCCGCGTTCGCCTGCATGGGAGAGGTAATCTATATCATCATCATATCATCGTTGCTTGCTGACAGTGAGGTTGTACGTTTTGTATTTACTGATGTCCTATGTATATTCCTATTGTAACTACCTATAGTTTATTGTTTTGACCGCCCCGTTGGTCGAGTGGTTAGCGACCCTGACTACGCAATCGACGGGGTTCGGGTTCGATGTCCAACGGGGACAAGCATTTGTGTGATGAACATAAATGTTTGTATTTCCGGGTTGTATATTACATATATTCTAGTATTTGTATATGTATTTCTATGTATTAGTATCGTTGACTAACACCCATAACACAAGCAAATAAATTGCTTACTTTGGGGTTAGATCAGTAAGTGTAATTTGTCCCGCGAATTTTTATTATTATTATTTTCATTTTTCCTCTTATTTTACATACATTTGTAATTATAATATTAAAAAAATAAATATATAAAAATAGGTTATTATTATTATTATTGTGTTTGTTAATATTAATTGGAATAAAGAAGTAACTTTAGTCGTTACTATTTCATCGATTTAATAGGTACGCGAGCGCCTTGTGATTTGGATGATTCATTGTTGGATTACAAGAACAAAAATAAAAATATGAAGCTACTGAGAAGTTGTCCAAACTGATAGGAATTTCAATAAAAAAAGCAAAAACAAAGTGGACAAATTTCCGCGGTCCAAAAATCCGAAGTCATTTTATCGGTGGATGTAAGATGTTCGCGTTAAGTCTCAGAAGACTGAAATGTTTTTCTAACATGTTTTGTTCGTTTGTTTTGTTATTTTTAGGAGCATGAGACACGCCTCAAAGTTCGTGTGTTTTGTTAGTTACACACGAGCACTGTGTGTATAAATGTGTTACACAGTACAGTGTTGCGGCGGTATTACCGATGGGAGGGATGCGCCGTGCCGTGCTCCCGGATACATGGGTACCACCATTTTGTTTGTATCTCCCGTGAAACAGCTTTGCTGTGTTTCGGAGAGAAGGGTAAGACAAGCAGTGTAGTTACTGGCGCCGAGACCTAACATCTTACGTCTCAGGATAGGCAACACATATTTAAATGAGTGACCTGGGCAAGTTCCAGGTAAATTAGTTTATATTCATTGGCAACGTCGACCATTTACCACTAGGTAGCACGTCTGGCAGTTTGCATATCCCACTAAGATAAGAAAGACGTGTCACCTTGGCGGCGAGCGAGGCGGGAGTGGCGGGGCGCAGCGCGAGCGCGCGCTCGTGCCAGCGCAGCGCGTCCGCGGCGCGGCCCAGCGCGCGCGCCGCGTGCCCCAGCCCGTCCAGCGTGGCCGCCCAGCACGCCTCCACCTGCCACCACACCACCACCTCATTCGCAACTCGACCCTATGCGAATGGCTCCTGACAACACATCTAACTTATACGTAGGTCACACTATATGTTTATGGGGCACACTGAAAGTTTTGCACTTCTAGCTAATCGAAATTATTTGAATTTCGAATATTATATTTTTAAAACGTTGCAACCTTCTTAGTAATAAAAAAAACAATTGGCGGGAAATGATTTGTCAATTGTTTTTTTATCACACATCAAAGCTCTACGTACGCAACGAAAATGGAATTAAGTCGAAAAGATTTTAGAGGGACGATTTTTTATGATTTTAAAAGTTCTCTTTCTCCGCAAGACTGTGCCGCTCGTCTTCAAAATGCTTTCGGGAAAGAAGCATCTTGTTTGAGTACCGTGAGGCGATGGTTTGCTGAATTTGAGAGAGGTCGAGTTTCTTTACATGACGAATTTCGTGAAGGGCGGCCTTCAACTGCCGTCAACGAAAATAATGTGGCTACTGTCAGGCGGTTAATTGAAGAAAACCACCGGATTACCTATGAGACAATTCGAGGACTATTGGGGATTGGTATTAGCGAAATTCGGAAATTTTACACGAAGAATGGAAAGTTCGGAAACTTCGTTGTCGTTGGATCCCTCATGAACTGACAGCGGTATCGTTTTGAACCCGGAAAAAACAGCAATCTTGTGAATGGGTGTTTGAAAATGAGAACAGGCCAACAAAAGTGAGACAGGCGAGAAACGTTGGTAAAAAAATAATCACGTTTTTTTTTCTCAGCTACGGATCCCACCTGTACAATTCCACTTGAAGATCAAAAGAGTGTTAATGCCGAGTGGTATTCTACCATTTGTTTACAGGGTGTTAGAACATGTTCGCGAAAGACGACCCAAAAGCCGCATTCTCCTACACCATGATAACGCTTCTTCACACACGGTCAACAAAACAAAAGTCATTTTTACCTTCCGAAAAAGTACATCTCTTCACTCATCCTGCACATAGCCCCGACCTAGCACCTTGTGATTTCTGTATTTTCCCCAAAATCAAAGATTTAATAAGAGGTTTTACTTTCACCTACTCCAAAGACGCAGTGATAGCGTTCAATCAGCATGTAGAAAACATGCCTTCAGATCTGTGGTCCTCCTATTTTAATAAAATGGTTCAATCGCATGAAAAAATGTTTAAAATGTAAAGGAGATTATTTTGAAAAGTAATAAACATAATATTTTGGTTATAACATGTTGTTTTTTAAGTTACGCAAAACTTATAGTGTGACCTACGCATTACTATTGTTTCGTTTTTGAATGATCAAAAGCTACCTAAAAATTATTTGTAATCATTTTTAAAAAAAATAAATTAAATTTTTAAAAAAGAAAGTTGTGACCTAAAAGGCACTTGTTAACAAGACTCTATTAAAATATTATTGATTGAAAATATAGTTTGAATAAAAAACTAGAATAATTGAAGTTACAATAACTTTCAAAACTTGTAAACGATTAAGTTTTGACGGGGACACATAAAATATTAGGTAAGAATTGATCAGTCTAAAAGTAAACAATTATATCAATGCATGTCGAAAA
Source organism: Apodemia mormo (assembly GCA_036924255.1). NCBI lineage: Eukaryota > Metazoa > Arthropoda > Insecta > Lepidoptera > Riodinidae > Apodemia > Apodemia mormo. The sequence continues at coordinate 5,678,078 of JAUPFN010000011.1, forward strand.
ATATAGTTGTAATTGACTGATGTTGTCCACAAGCTACTGGCGCGCTATCTTTTAATCATAATAAGAAACATTCACCTGACGTTTATAGCGAGAAAATGACTAAAAATTGTTTTGGAAATATTTTTAATTGAAAATGTTTAATTACAAGCCATATATGGCTTGTAATGTGTATGTGAGTTTAATTTTTCGAGAAGTAGTGGACAATCAACTGAGCTATTAGCAAGATTTTTTTTCCTGTATTGGTTCCGAGCTTTGCTGTTCTGTTCGGCAGGTCGTAAAGGCGACCGATTGGCTATTCGAGTCACTACCATCGTGGCGTGGTGGTAGAGTTCTGCATTGTCTCGCCCGGGTCTGGTACCACCGCCTTACATTCCTGCCGCAATAGCGTCAGAGCTTGTCACTGTCGTGTTTCTGTTTGGAGGGTAAGTTAGCCGGTAAACTTATGCATATGGCATTAGCCCTCGCCACAAGATAGCAACGCACTATTAACGCCTTTGGTGTCTATAGGCGATGGTTGACTCTTTCCATCAGGAGACCCATCTGCTTGTTTGCTATGTTATGATATAAAAAAGAGCAGGAGGCAGGCGTTTACCTGTCCGTCGGCGCCGGCGAGGTCGAGCGCGCGCAGCCACAGCGCGTACGCGTGCGCGCACTCGCCCGCCGCGAACGCCGCCGCGCCCGCCTCGTGCGCCACGTGCGCCGACCGCACGAGCCGCGCTATCGAGCCCCACCCGCTCTTGTTCTCCGTGTCCGCCTCCTCCACCGCGGTCTAATGTACAATTGTGTATTTTGGCAAAAGACGCGAAATATACAATGATAACTGTACGGGTTTTTGCTAACTGGTACACTATTAAATTGATCATTGATAGATGATGTTTATTACTGATTATTATATTGATTTAATATTGATACACCTGACAGTTTATTATTAGTGAGGACGCGCAGCTCTCTTGCTGGCCGAATGCGAATTGTCTTATTATAACCAGTAAAATATGTAATGGTTGCACCGCACAACAATATTTCATTTTTTTAAGCTTTATTTTATATTTTTAATTGAAACTAGATTAAGAATTGGATACCCGTATTTTTATTTTTTCGAAATTCATTCATTTCGAGAAAATAATTTTTTTTAAATTATTACTAAATACTATTTATGTGATAAAAAATACTTTTTATGTAATAAATTTAATTTACCTATTTTTGTTTTGACTTAACTGAAATCAGGTTTCCCATTGTTAATTTGGCTTCCAATTTTGGATCTGGTGGACTGCAGTCTGCTGTCAATGGATATTCATTTCACTTTCGGAACAGTCGGAACTAATTTCAATTATGTTTATTATTAAAATAAGATTATCGAGATAAACTGCCTTGTTTTACCATCAAATTATTTTTTCTCCGACTGTGCCGAAAGGTCACCGCATTTGTGATTTAATAGCCACGTGAACGCAACTTGTACAAAGATAAGAAATATCTTATGACGAGGCATCGAGACAAACGGGAAAAAACTGGTTTTCCTAATCACGTTTTTGTGTATTGATTGTTAAATAACAATTCACAAAAATTACACGATATACCTGAAGATATTATCTAAGGAATGTGCTAACTTATTACATGAAAGAATGTACTTTACTCGATCATATAAAAACAGGCTAAAAAATCTCTAAAACAAGTAATTTGTTAATAACATTTCTAATTTTCCACACGATTTTTATATGGTGATATTTAGTTTTAAATACAAAAAAGAATGTGCTAAATTTTGGTTTTCAGCTGAAGTCCTATATTTATTTATCTGAAAATTAACACGTTTCCCAGCGGTTTCAGAACATATCGCGCTGCCCATTTCCTATATTATATTCCTAAATTACACGCGTCGAAATACCTCGCCTTAATTCATATTATAACATCCTTTTGCACTCTATACCTTACATCAGGACAATAAATGTAACATCGTTCTGGCTTAGCTAGTTTAAATTGAAGGGAGTAGACGGAATATATATTCTATAGACTTTCTGATTTATCACAGCTTGCCGATTTGTCGGTTGGCAAGATGAGTGGTGACCCTTATCGTCGCATTTTTATTTCTACATAAGATTTAAAGAACACGGGCAAGACTCCATACATCATTATTTTTACTAATCATCTTAAAGTTTCATATATTCCGTAAGATTCGATATTAACTCCTCAACTTATCCACATTTATTTTATATTTTTTAAGCTTGGGTAATAATAGTTAAATAAAGTTGGAATTTAGGTTAGATTAACGTAAACATTTAGATCTCTCCTTAATACTCTGTGGTTACGATTCTTATTGACAAATGTAAAGTTGTCACTTGTCCGATACAAAATAAGCGAGGAGTGAAGACAAGACGTGTACACTTGACATAGATAGGTACCCAATGAGCATTTCCCATAGATTACACATACTGTTGTCAGAGGAACTCTCAGACACGAACGTCGATAGTAATTGTTGTAAAATAATAAAAAAAGCTATTTGCTTTAAACTATTCCTTTGAATAAAACAGTGAGTATTTTAATTTGGTTATTATATGTAATAAAGATGATTGTATATTAACTTATTTATATTTAAAGTACATGAAATAAAATATTTTGTATTTGTACAATGGTACAATTTAAGATAGCAGACGTCAATCAAAGTCTTTATATTTTTTATATAACTATTCCTAGATATATATTTTGTTTTATTGATTTAAAAAACGTATAAAATTATTTCACTTAATTTAATATTTGCCACTCCAAAAGACACACAAGAGATGTCCAAAACTAAAACGGCCCGTGTTCTTTGTTGTAAATTATAATGTAAAAAAAACTACACAGCAGTAGCATGCCTCCTTTACATAAAAACAAGGCGATTCGTGGTCCATCATGTAGCTCGGGTAGGGGTAGGGTCTCGGATTGTTTGACATGAAACATCTTTAAAATCACACTAGAACATACGGGAGAACATAGGTCAAAAAAGTAACCCGCAATGAAACCCCGAAATTTCGTCCCACTTTAATAACTACAACAACACTATTAGTCTTACAATTGTGAATCTAGTGTCATTTTGTAGCTCATACATCAGCTCAATATGGTGACCCTCAGTAGGAATAAGGGCTATAGGCGATGGCAGTGGAGGGGCGCTTCGTAAATTACCATTTAGTATAACTCACAAGCGCAGAAATACTTTTTGTGTATTTATAAAGTTAATTGAGAACAATCGATATTAATAAGATTAAAGTATGTTTGAAACTTTTATAAAAAGAAAGAAAAATATTTATACTTAAAAATAACTAGAAACTGTGACAGAAGAATTAAAAAATTCAATACTATTAGCCAAGCGTACAAGAACCAGCAAGAAAACGGCTACCATCAAAAATAGGGAGCTATTATGAGCCACGTACAGGTATCGCAGAGTCCGCCGTTAAACGGGCGAGGCGATTTCGGGAGCGGCTCAAAATTGCTAAAAATTAGTAGTTGAAAAATGTCAAGTATAACTGCTACCAAAAGACTGTATGTTACTAAAATAATCCCAGAGATTTATGAGCTGTTGTAATGGTAGGTGATGGTTTCAGAGATATCAGTGTAGGAGTAAGTTATCGTTATGAGATATCACGTCCGGATAACTTCACCTCTGTAAAGGTTGTTAACGTCACCAAATGATGTTGGAATAGCGAAGACCTTCCCAGCCGGTCAAGGTACACTACACGGAGACCAAGGACCAAAGTCCTCGAGGAACCTTGTATATTGTAATACAAGATAAATAATTGTTGTAGCGCAATTTACTTGAACTTTATCTGTTGTAGCTTTAAAACACAGAATACTTAGAGACTAACAGAAGTCAATGTTACATACAAGTAATATTCGAGCATAGCATACATAGACACCGCTCACGGACGCCATATCTCGGACTGGTGCGGAACAAACTGTGCCGAAACATTCCGAGATATCGCGTCCGTGAGAGGTGTTTATGTGTGCGTTGCTCGAATATACCATGTATGTAGATGGACTACTGTTAGTCTCCAGTATACTGTGGTTAAAGGTTTGCTTGACTGCTACCGTATCATACATATAAGCAATGGCCAATTCTTCATAAGGGAACGGAAACACCTAGCTTGTTCTGGTAAAAATGAAAGGACACCATACCTTAATGTTACTGTGTAGATCAGCAGCTCTCATCATAAACCTTTCACACATGCTCACGTTGTTGAGAAGTGAACATTCCACTCCAACGTACAGCGGCGGCAAATAGCATCCCGGCATTAGCTGGCAAGCCTGGAAACAATAAATCTATATTAATATTATAAATGCGAATGTCTGGATATTTGGATGGATGGATGTTTGTTACTGAATCACACAATAAGTACCAAACGGATTTGAATGAAATGAGGTACACATGTACTATGTGTTCCAACTGAGAATAGGTCTGTCAGGATGACATTTTGCTCCGCATTTTGCAAAAACTTCATAAGTGATGAGTAAGGTGTGCAAAAAATTTTAACAACGAAATACTTAAAAAATATATTTTCATTCTAATTGGTATTTATTTTTTATTTTTTTGCACACCTTGTGCAAAAAAATTCTAACAAAGAAATACTTTAAAAAAAAATTTCATTCTAATTGGTATATTTTTTATTTTAGAGTCCTATCGATCATGTTACTGTGTATAAAAATAAGGTGTAAAATAACTAACACGACTTTTATTTATACATATATTTAGAAGAATTATGAGTTTTTTATTGATGAACATTATATTTTAATACTTTTTAGCCTATTCTGGACAAAGACAACCCAAACCCACAAAAATCTTTGTCTCTCTCTATTAAATCTATTTTGACTTATAAGTGGTGTAAATAACACGACTTATTATATAATATATGGTTGTAGTTGAACAGCTTGACTGATGTTGTTTATTATTTTTTTATTGATGAAAATAATATTATTAAAACGTTATTTGTTCTTCAATAAATATTCAGCAATATTTTATGAATAAATTTTTTTTGCTGACATTACTAATTTCACACTGTGGTATGAAGTTAATAAAAACCCGATCCTATTCTCATTTGGAACGCATAGTAGATGATTACCTGGAATATACATAGGCTCATCAATCTCCTTTATTTTTCAATTATTCACCGATATACATACATATATATGTTTATTTCTTATAGACATTTATATATGTATTTTTATGCGTATATATGTAGGAATGTATGTATATATTATTTAATGTAGATTTAAGAATATTACGAAAATTTAATCACTCTGTGTGATTTTCTGGTTAGCCGTATGGTTAGGTGGTAGAGAATGCATTAAGCTCACCATTTGTACCTCATACATTCTGTATGTGGTTTAATAAAGATAAATAAATAATCATAAAATTTAACATATAATTTCAATTACTAACAATGTAATGACGTTGTTTATCCAAATCACCAGCGTTGTTGTTATTCCTTATATTGGTTCAAGACCCTTTTGAAGAATGGACTTCCTTTCTGACAGTTCAGTTCACAGTCGAGTGATTAGTGACCCTGACTACGCAATCGACGGGGCTCGGGTTCGACCCCCGACGGGGACAATCAATTATGTTTGTATTTCCGTGTTTGGGTGTTTATTAAATATATTCTAGTATTTATATATGTATTTCTATGTATTAGTATCGTTGACTAACACCCATAACACAAGCAAATAATTTGCTTACTTTGGGGTCAGATCAGTAAGTGTAATTTGTCCCGTGAATATTTATTATTATTATTTATTAAAATTCATCCCTACCATTGTGACAACGTACTTTGTGGTAGAATTCTGCGATCTATTCTACTTGTTTGGTATTACTTATTGCCTTACCTATTCCTGCCTTAATAGCGTCAGTGCTTGTCACTATCGGGTTCCAAATTAGACGACAATTTAATCGGCAAACTTGTGCAAGTGGCAAAATATTTGCAAAGCAGATGGCAACGTATCATTAACATATCGGGTGTCCATAGGCGATAGTTGTCTCTTTCCTTCAAGAATTAGCTATCTGTTTGTTTGCTATCCTATGATTCCTATGATATAAAATCCGTAGTTATTTTTCGTTTCGCCTCAAACAACTGTTATGAAAATCGGTTTTAGGAAACCGGTTAGTTTTCTAAACCGGTTTCGGTCAATGACCCCATACCTGAAATAATTGCAGTCGAGGTTACCGGCTAAATTCAGATCATAAATCAACAAAGCTCATTAATGCGGGAAAGACAACGCAAGCTCCTGATTGGACCGTATCCGACGAAATACATTTTAAGTTAAATCCGGTAAATTCGTATCGTGCGCGAGTTGAAATTCATGCTTTCTGAATTAATCGATAATCTTTATAATTTTGAAGGGTAATTTGACTAACCGGCAGTGTTGCCAACTTTATTTTTACCAACCCACCAAATGAAGCCGTGTAAACGACCAAAAACCACTAAAACTTAGTGCCCTCTCAAACCACCAGAGTTCCGCTATATAACCCAAAACCTATGACTACCTACTTTAATAAACTTTAAAATAAAACAATAACAATATAATTATTATCATGAAATAATTATTTTATGATAAAAGAAAACAATTAGTTACCTTTCTAAATCACTACATATTATAAAACAAAGTCGCATTCTTTGTCTGTCCCTATATCCCTATGTATGCTTAAATCTTTAAAACCACGCAACGGATTATGATGCGGTTTTTTTTTTGATAGATAGAGTGGTTAAAGAGGAAGGTTTATATGTATAACAACATTCAATATAGAGTCGAGAAATACTGCAATTTTTGACTTTTCTGATGTCATGTCGTAAATAATTATATATTTTTCGCTTACATTGCAAACGCTGGCTGAACCCTACGAGATTTATCAAAATAATGTACTAAGTATTTGTACACCTTGAAAAGGTCTACAGAAAACTCCGCGATGGTTATATGTCTATCTCTTATGGATAACCCACAATAGCATTTTTTTGTCATTTACTTTTTAAGAGAAATAATGGCTTTTTTCGAAGCAATTTTAAGCAATACAGCACTAATCCTTATCCAATTAAATACCTTAAATATATTGCTGATTTAATATAGAGCAATATGGCCGTTTACAGCATGTAATTTAAATGAATATTTTCGAAGATATTACAGATTTAATTTAAAATGCAGCGGCATAGCGATTGCGGGGTTACCGGCCGGTCGGGCGGCGCGCGCGCGGCGTGTTCTGAAACCGCTGGGAAACGTGTTAATTTTCAGATAAATAAATCGACGGGCCCCAAGAATAAAATCGTATCATCGTATAAAAGAGTATTTCCACAGAAAAGACCAATAAATATACAAAGTATATCTGTAGCTTTATGCGTGTTTAATGCGAATTTTATTATAAAACCAATTTAGTCTGATCTCTCCATAAGATTTTATTCTTGGGACCCGTCGTTAATATAGGACTTCAGATGAAAATCAAAATTTAGTACATTCTTTTTTTTTTAACTAAATATCACCATATAAAAATCACGTGGATGATTAGAAATAGTACTAACAAATTATTTGTTTTAGAGATTTTTAGCCTGTTTTCGGAATTTTATATGATCAAGTAAAGTACATTCTATCATGTAATAAGTTAGCACATTTCTTAGATAATATCTTCAGGTATATCGTATAATTTTTGTAAAATTGTTATTTAATAATCAATGTAAAAAAACGTGATTTCGCAAACCAGTTTTTAATTTCCCACTAGTATGTAGATAAGGAAGATACTGATGTTACCTCGATTTTCGAAAATCGAGTTTTCACCAGATGTCCACGTTTTGAAGTCCCAGGAATCTTTTCCGACTATTTTCACGCTGACGTTTGTATGTCTGTATGTACGTATGTGTGTGTGTGTATGTGTGCATGTAAACATGTCATAACTTTTGTACGGCAAGACCGATTGAAACGCGGTTGATGGCATTCGATTGGATTCCGCTTAACTTAGATTTCCTGAAAATTTGAACCGATTCGGTCTAGAAGATTTTGAGAAATTTTGAAAAAACATCAAAAGAAACAGTATTTTTAATATAACTACCAGATTTACGTAACGAGTACAAAAAATAATCAGCTCTATTCCTCAAAAAACTACGTCTAATACATAAATTGCATCAAAATCGGTTTATCCGTTTGAAAGTAATCGTTTGCGAAAAATTTTGAAAAAAGTGTTTTTTCGACATGGCTTCAAATTTTTTCAACCAATAATTTTTTGGTGTTCTACGATATTTTAGTACTAAAAAAACTACGTCAAATACCGTTTCAAAAAGCAAAATCGAATCTAATTCTCAAAACTTATAGCTTTTCAAAAATAAAATTACGTTGTTCTTAGCAAACTTACTTAATTTTTTTAAATAACTTTCAACTTTCAAGTTAATTTACCGACTGACTTAAAATATTATCAGCTTTGTTTTTTAAAAACTGCGTCAAATACCGTTAATTTAATCAAAATCGGTCAATTTGTTTGGGATTTATCAATGAAGAAAATTAAAAATAAAATGTTTTTAGACATAGCACCGAAATGTTTCAACCTATCGGTTATTTAGCTAAAACAATATTTTAGATGTCAAAAATTGAGTTGAATACCATCATCGCTTTCAAATATACAGCTTTTCAAAAATTAATAATACTGCCATTTTTAACAAAATAGATGAATGAACTGAAAAATCTATGCTTATAGTTTTTACTCTTTTGAGCTTAACATACGTTTATTTAGTGAAAAGTTTTAGGGGTGGCCCGCAGGGTCAACCATTTACACATTTATTCGCCTTAATAAATCGCAGGGTCAAACCTTCAACGTTGCAGGCTTCGATTTGAGCGTTGACTGTTTTTCACATGGTCAACTTATATGTCGCTCTTTCAAGAGGTTACTCCTCTAAAGAAAACATGTTTATATTGTCTAATGACCAGAAAGCTTTGAACGTTGTATATAAAGACATTTTGTAATATATTAATGGAAAAAGTAAAAGAAATAGGTAAGAAAGAAAGAAGAAAGAAAGAAAGAAAATATTTATTTGCAAGAATATGGGTGTTACAAGTTGTTAAAAATAAATTAAGTTACCGACGTATTCTACCAATATATGGTGTGCAAATATTAAAAAAAAATATCATTATATAATATTGCATTTAAAACTATAAATTGTATCGATTTTTCAGAATTACTACCGGATCGGAACGCGGCCACACACTGAGAAGATCCGGCGGAAGAAACTCAGCGGGCTGGTCTTTTTTTTCTCTAATTTATGTTCTTGTTATAAATATACAAGGATGATTCCATATTACAAAGTTATTTTTATAATTACAAGTTTCATATTTTGAGTAATTTTTTTTTATAATTTACATAATGTTCACCATTTACAAAATTTTTACTACATTGAAATTTTTTTAAGGACAATTCAACAAACTTATATTTCTATCCATTAACATTTAATTTTATCGGCTAAAAATTCTTTAATATCATAATAAGTTTTATCTAACAGCAAATCAAACAACTTTTTGCGAAATTTATTTATAGGCAATGATTTAAGACTATCAGGAATATGATTGTATATAATAATAGACATACAATACACATTTTTTGTAAAAATGTTTAATTTTTGGTTAGGCACATATAATTTCTTACTATTCCTAAAATATGAGTTACCAGTGACTTCAGCATTTGTTTTAAATAACTTTTGGTGCTTTTTTACAAATACGCATACCTCTAAAATATACAAACATGGTAAGGGAAGTACCTTATGAGACTTGAAAAGTGGTTTACAGGAATGTAACTGATTAACACCACATATTGCTCGAATACATTTCTTTTGGACTCTAAAAATTCGTACCAATTCAACAGAATTTCCCCAAATAGGAATTCCATATTGTAAATTAGAAGAGACATAACCATGATATGCTAATAGGGAGGCTTTTGCGTCTCCTACTTCCCTTAGTCTTCTCAAGACATAGACAAATCTATCAATCTTATTACATAGAGATTCAATGTGTGCTTTCCAATTACAATTTTTGTCAATAATTATTCCTAAAAAGTTTGTATAATCTACATCATCTATATTTACTTTATTTAAAAATATATTTGTGTTTTTGGTAATATTACTGTGGTAGTTCTGAAATTCAATTAATTTTGTTTTAGTTACATTAACTTTTAAATTATTATTAATTAACCAGTCTGAAACTTGGAATAAGGTTTCGGTTGTTTCATTTACCAAGTCTTTTTTTATTTTTACATTTAATAAGTAGGGTAGTGTCATCAGCAAATAAAAAGCAATCATGTTTTATACTATCAGGAAGATCATTGATATAAATTAAAAATAGCAAGGGTCCTAAAACACTGCCCTGTGGTATACCACAGTTGTTAACAAGGTAGTTTGAAGTATATATTTTTTTACGGTTTCCGCATATTTTAGATATTTCAACACATTGTTTCCTATTCTCTAAATAACTCTTTATCCAATCTAAAGACTTCCCTCTAATACCATATTTTTCAAGTTTTGATAATAAAATATTGTGTGAAACAAAATCAAATGCCTTACTCATATCCAAAAATACACAAAGTGGATACATTTTCTTATTCAGACATTCAGTTATGCTCTTTACTAAATCAAAACATGCTAATTTAGTAGACCTACCTTTCCTAAATCCATATTGATTATTTTTTAGTAGGTCAAAATCAAGTAAATAATTATAGAGCTTTTCATACATAATTTTTTCAAAGATTTTTGAAATGACTGGAATTAAAGTAATAGGTCTATAATTGTTCATATCGCACATATCTCCTTTTTTAAACAACGGTTTGACAATACACTTTTTTAATCGTTCTGGATATTTACCTTCCAAAAATGACAAATTAATTATATGGCTAAGAGGTTTTGATATTATACTAGCAACATTTTACAATAATTCTGTGCTAATATTATCATAGCCAGTAGCGTAAGTATTTTTCAATGAATGAATAACTTTTTTCACATCATGCTCATCTACTGGTGTCAAATACATGGTTTTACTACAATTTGGTAAAAAATATGATTTTGAAGTATTTGTAGATTTGACTTTTACACTTCTTGATTTTGTCTGGTTTATAAAAAAATTATTAAATAGATTACAGATTGTTTGAGTATTTGTGTACTTTAAATTGTTTACTTTGATTTTCCTATTTCTCTAATATTTATTTTGTTCTGAAATGTACTTTTAATCAGATTCCATGAAGCTTTACATTTATTAGAGGAATTTTCAATATATTTCAAAGCAGACTGTTTTTGTGATTCTAATATACATTTAGACAAAATTTTCCTATAATGTAAATATTTACATTTATTTTCTTTTTTATTAGATTGAGCATGACGATAATTAAGGTACAACTGGCGTTTTACTTTGCAACATTTTAGAAGACCTTTATTTTTTATTGGTTTATTTGAAACTTTTACACGGATCTTAGGAAAACATAACTCAAAAAACAATAGTAAAATATCATGAAATTCATTAAATGCTTCTTCACAGTTTGACTTTGTAAAAACTTCATTAAAACTTAAACTTGATAAAACATTCATGAAACTTTTTAATATTTTCCTGTCCATATATCTGCTTTGTTTCAAACCAAAAAAAAATTGTAAAAATGTAAAAACTAAAAATGTAGTATCTATATGAATTTAGATGTTCCAAAAATAGCAGGAAATTTAGATGTTCCAAAGATAGCAGGAAATCTTCATGGTATAGGGAAAAGGGAATTGTTTGCGGGCCACGGGCAGTAATAAATAAATCAAAACTACTGCATCGATTTTAATTTTTTTTTTACTGAGTGACATAGGCTGTATATTTTATAGCCGTGCGAAGCCGGGGCGGGCCGCTAGTACATATTAAAGATGATCATCTTCCGAAGAATCGGTTTAATCTTCTTGCTCTGTTTGTAAAGAATAAATTTCTTTTGTGCAAATTTTTTGTATCACTGAATTAGGCAATAAGTAGGTAGTTATTACAACATTTGTCATAACGTGCTAGGCCTGCACGAATTGTAAGTATTGAAGAAAGGAAATCGAGCTTCATACGGTTTCTCTGTTTAGTTTTGACAACGTCCATCGTACTAAATAATTGCTCTACTTATATCTGCATTAGAGTGCGGTAAAACTAATATAATTTATTTAAAAAAAAAATTATTTTCACCTACTATATCTTCGAATTTCGTTACCTCGTACCAAAATTCTTTAGTATTTTTTGTATTTTTTCCAGCTTAGTAGATGTATTTGGCGCCATTGCTCATCGATTTTTTTGCAATATCTTCCTGTTTTTATTAAAATGCAACATCAATTCAATAATCGGTTCTTTGTTATGAGACAGTGCGTTTTCTACACTGATTTCTTGAACACTTTTCATAAGTTTCAAGTTTTTTTTGAATTTTGCATGTGCTTTTTAGATAATCCATGATTTTTAAATCTCGATATTGATTCCTTAATAATGAAATACATAATTTGCACTTAGCTACTGGACTACTACTTGCAACCAATCCTTTAAACCTTAATTTTTTGAGTGTACTGTGGCTTGGGCATTAATAATTAAATAACTTTTAAAACTTTATTTCTAAAATATTTTTTCAAACTGTTTACTGTTGTACTGTTTACTGAACTGGCTGAGTAAATAAATAACCAATACGTATTTCAAATTAAATCAAACTAATAGTATTACAAATAAAGTTCATGTTCGTTCACTCAAGAAACTCATAAACAATTTTCGGGGAATACCCGACAGGCTTGAGCTATTGAGTGTTGCCTACACAACAAAAAATATTTTAAACTAAATGATTTTTTAACTAGAGAGTATACTTCAGTATTTTATGAGTTGTGTTAGTGATTAAATTCGTAACTTACCGCTAACTGGAAAAATCTAATCCACTAAAAAATCCACTAGCCACTAAAACAAATATTTTCCCACCGAAACACATATCTAAACCACCAGATCTAGTGGAAAATCCACTAAGTTGGTAACACTGCTAACCTGTTAATCAATGATTGGTATAACCGTTAACATAAACGACATTAACCGCTATAATATAGCGGTTAATGTCGTTTATGGTAACGATTATTTTATTATTATAAATTTTATTTTATTATTATAAACCTGTAGTAATATTATTACTACCGGTCCCATGCACTGATGATAACCGGGGGTGTCGATAAAATGGTTGATTAGTATTGTGATAGTGTTGACCTTAAAGTATGCGGCCATGGCCTGGTCGTGCTCGTTGTCGGCGGCGAAGCTGTGTCCGTACGCCAGCCACACGCCGCCCGCGCGCGGCTCCAGCGACACCGCCTTGCTGAGGTACCGCCGCGACAACTCGCTCTTGCCTGACACACACACACACACACACACATACACATACATATACACATGGGCGTAACGAGGGTGGAGGGGAGGGTGGAGGGAGGGCAGCTGCCCCCCCTGCAATTTATTTACTTCTCTACTAGCTATATACTATTGTAGATATTAAGACAAAAATAGTCTTAAATTGTTAATGTTGCCCCCCCTGGCCCAGAACCTGGGTACGCCCATGCACATACACAATATGCTAGTTGACTAAAGGAGAGGGGGATTTTTGGGCCCAAATGTAAAGGATTGAAGTATGGTTCAAAAAAATGATACTATTTTTCTATTTCAAAGTTCAAAATATGAGCTTAATCCGCTTTCTGAGAAAAAAGAAATAATGAAAATAAGTTTGTGGTACTATAATTGTATAATCGATAAAATTATAATCGATTTATGTAAATAATTTTAATCGAAATATAAGCTCGTAAATATATGTAAAAGTGTATTTTTGATTAATATTTAGTATAATCAACAGGAAGTACCATCATTATTTTACAATCCATTTATAATATAAAAATAGAAAATATAATCGAAACAATTTATATAATCGATTGATTACGTTACTTCAAACTTAATACGATTTAGTGTCTGTGGATTTAATACAGCTAAAATTGACAATTTACAACTGACATCACTGACGGCTCGCAAGAGTCGTACTCGCAAGTCGCGGACTTCACTCTTCGCTATTTTACGTACCTACTACCTACAGAAAGGCATCCTTTAATTTGTGTTTTCCAAAAATCTGTGTTTTAGTATTGTGTCAATTTATAAACATGAAGCATAGTTGCCTGTATTACAAGTATAAATTGTTTATATAATAGTAAACGGTTATAGTGAGTTAAACTATACCGTAGTACCGTGACCTTACTTCTGGTGAATGTCTTATATCTCTGTTCTCAGATTGCTAAAATTTGTGAAATTTTCAGTATTTATATAACGTTAAACTAGCTATTAATTAACATAATATTCATCTTATTACAAGGGGGCCCAAGTTTGTATGCAACGGTATCAGTCTCCTTTGAAAAACTGTTAAACACTTTATCTTATTACATATATTATTTAACAAAACGTTTTGTTTTTAGTAAAATCGTATATTTATAAAAAAATCGCGTTTTAAAATTTCACTTTTACTTTACACCGAAACGCTCTGGACTGTCATGGTGTCTAAATAACATCACGTGGTGTTGCACACATTACAAACTTTGTGGTTTCTATGAAAATATCAAAAACACGGCGTTTTAGCACGGTGTCATGCAACATTTCCAGATTTGCGTTTATTGTCCCGTGACTTAATGCCTATTTTAACCGAAATTATATCCTAAAAATACTATTAATTTTTATATTTTATCTCCATATCACAACTAATCATCAGAAACTACAATTTATCCGATTCATACTTAATGAAAACAAACCTATTTCAATTAAACATAAAAATATAACTTTCATACAGAGGGATTAATGTACAACATACTAAAATAGCTACGCTAAGCTAGAAGTCGTTTCTCATTTTGTTAAAAATGTAAACCAATTTGCGTGAACTAAATTTGTAATATATTTGTAAAAAACCCAGTTATAAATGTAAAATTCAAGTCCCTTTAAAATTTTGAGTGCTTGGAACACACAATACGTTTCACCACAGCCCAAAACGGAATATACTAGATGCAGTCCATTAACTCCGCTTTAGTGGTCCACGAGTGGCGTGGCGCTTGTCTTGGCTAGTACGCTATTACGTAAAACTTTTTGCATTTATGGAAGAAATTTAAAAATACTGTTGTGGAAATAATTTGAATTATCTTCATCAATATAATGAGCTACAAAATTAAGCCGTATATGAGAAATTGTTGTCGGTCATATTCTGCATGTTCTGTTAAAAATTATAATTATGAATCATTTTTAAAATTGTGACGAAATCAATAACACCTTTTTTAGGGAGTGAGCAGAAGAGCTCTATGGTCTAATCTCATAGTTAATAAGGATTTGATGTGTTTTTGTGAAAATTGGTGTCGTCTGAATGTTTCAATGTCCAGGTTTTTAAGGAGCGAGTGATTGTATATTATTTCGATCTCTTAATTATTGTGAAGGTATATATTTACCCAATGAATGATGAAATGGTCATAGTATTGATATATTCACAATTTAAAAAATATATATACCTATCCACTTCGCTCCAAATGGAACAAAATAATATAAATAATTAGGAATAATGAACAGGGGCCATTAAAAAAGCATATGACAGTGTCCGTAAAAAGAAAATGGAACAGGCGATAACTTACCGATAAGATAGTAATACAGTCCCACCGCGTACCACGCAGTCCAGGTGTGCGGGTAGCCGTCGACCAGCGCGTGCGCGAACGCGAACAGGTCGGCGCTGCGGCGCAGCTCGAGCAGACAGGCGGCGCGCACGTCCGCGCAGCCCCACGGCCCCGCGCCCGCGCCCGCGCCCGCCCCCGCGCCCGCGCCCTCTAGCTGCCGCAGCGCCGCCCGCCAGCGGCCCGCCGCCGCCAGCCGCCGCGCGCGGGACTCTCGCGCCTCGATACTACGCGACCTCACCACTGCTACTGACCGCTCAATCTGGTCAACATTCATAAATTTGTAGTAAGCGAAACAAACATTTTGTTTTATATCATAAGATAGCATACAAACAGATGGGTCTCCTGATGGAAAGAGTCAACCACCGCCTATAGACATCAAAGATGTCAATGGTGCATTGCTATCTTGTGGCGAGGTCTAATACCACATACATAAGTTTACCGGATACCTTACCCTCCAAACCGTAATACAACAGTGACAAGTACTAACGCTATTGTGACAAACCGAGACAATACGGAATTCTACCACCTAGTAGTCACGATGGTAGTGACTCGCATAGCCAACCAGTCGCCATGTGTGTGTACTTTTTTGTCGTTACCGCCCTGCCACGCGAACCAACCGAATTTGAATCCAACCGAATTTCGGTCGGATTCAAAGCCGAAATTCGGCACACAGATAATGACATGGAATAGCACAAGTGCTGCTTTTTATCTCGGAAAAATTATTTGTTCAGGATTCCCAAAAAAATAATGCAGCGGACTGCACTGTGCAAATATTAAGTTATACTTATTGTTTGTAAAAGTTTTTACACAACTTTTTGTTTGTAAAAGAAATGATAGATTAATAAAATATTTGAGAAACTATTTCGAATATAGCTGTTATAGGTTTTCATGTAAATTTGAGTCACGGAGCAGATACAAAGAGGAGGTGTTGTAATTAGATTTCTTTAAGAAATAATGCGTGACATTTTGCGGGGTGCGAGGGGTGTTAAGCCCCTCCCACTACCCTAGTTTTCAAATAACGACCAAAAGCAAAACTACTTCGTTATTAACGACGTAGTTTAGCTGTTTCACACTAGGTGTCACTAACATAGGATTTAACAGGGAGGTACTCAAAATTTTCTTGACTTAGATATTAAATTGCTTATCTGCAGAATTTTTTTCACATTTATTTAATTAACAATATCAACACATATTTTACTATCATTTTTATTATGAAAAAATCCATCCAAATCCACTTATACGTATCACAATGGCGACAGTTTGTAACTATGTGTGCATTTGTTATTTACTACATATTTTTTCAGTTAATCCATAATTAAGACGAGAATCGAGTACAAAGTGGTATCTTTTAATATCATTAAGAAGTTGTCATCATTGAAAAAGCAAGAACAAATCTTTGTATATTTTTGTCGGAGTCCAGTCTTGTCTATTTACTTTTGTGATCCATGTATGCTCACTCAGATTATCTTCGGTTGGAAATTTGTAACATATATATCTTGAAAAATAATAAAATTTATTGATTCAGTCAAGCTGATGTTAGGAGTTCATCAATAACCTGTGACTGCATAAGCAAAAATGCATCGATGGCATGGATATTTACTTTAATAGAAACAAAAATGTTTCTAAAAAGAAACACTAACTTATTTCATACAAAATAGCAATTTCATGAGCAAGGACCTAATATTAATAAAATATACCCGTGTGGGTGTGTATTACCTTGTTTGTTTGTATTAAATTGTTTTATAATACCACCCCTGCATTATAAAAGGTTTTGGTGAATTTCGCGGGAACAACCCATTTTTTTGGAGACAAAAATATCCAATGTGCTATTCCAGTTCATCATCTACGTGTATGTCAAATATCATCCATATCCATTTAGAAGTTTTAGCATGATTGAAAAACAACCATCCATCCATCCATACATACAAATATCCAAATTTTCGCATTTATAATATTCAAATAGAAGTGTAGATAATGTTATGAATTGATCTTGATCAGTTGCTTACGTCAGCTCCTCTCTGTATTTGCTCCGTGATTTGAGTCATAATATCGATTTTTGGCTTTACATCTGCGCGCATATCATATAAAATTTTACTTTCATATTTTTGTCAAAAATGCCAAAAAGGTAAAACTTTAATAGTTTCATATCAATTTAAATGAAAACTATAACTTCATCATTAAAATGTTGAAAGCAAAAGGATTCTTAGCCTGGAACCAAACGATTTTGTCGATAGTAAAAATACTCTTAGCCGTTCTAGAATCATAGCAGTCTCAGTGGGCATATTCACTTAACTTGAAACAAACTGTTTTATATACAACCTAAACCACAATTAATGTTTACCCATTGAATTATGCCACATCTAGTAACTGCAAATCTGTGTATCTTTTGCCACACAATTGAATCTTGAACTTGAAATTGTAACAAAACTACCTACATTTATTTTTAATACATAAATTATTTCTCATTTTGTTCTAACTTTATAGTAGGTACAGAACGGGGTGATTAGAAAATAACCCTATAGGGCTGTCAAATTATTTTTCAACAAAAAATGCAAAGATAAAGAAGGTAAGTAGGTACCTATTTATGCATGCATTTTATTGTTGAAAACTGATTTGGACATGGTCAGTAACTGTGCTATAATTTACCTATGTAAGTATATTTATAAAATGAGAATATCTTATTGACAACCCTAGCAATTTTTTTCTATTCACCCGTAGAGCGTTTTTAGTCACCCGGTATCTAGGTAAATAGAACCTGTCTATATTTTGTCAATTTCCTTCTTAATGCATGGAAAAACTACTAAATAAAAATTTCGATAGAAAAATAGACTGGTAGTAGACTCATCAAAAGAAACAGGGATAGTGGTATGCAGTCCTTGAAACTTATAAAGAAATACAAGTCTGAAATTTCGAATTGTGCCTATTCACCCCATTTTACGGTATTAATTAGCAAATCTATGTATTTGACGACTTGTGTGCTCCTCAAGACATTTAATTATTATCAATTTAGTTAGTCTAAGTATTTTTCATATAAGTAAACTGTAAATTCTTATGACAATAAAGTTTCTTAAACCCAGTTTTTATTTGCAGCTGACAATTCGCTTTGTATTTAAAACCAATATCTATTTTGTCCAAAAGCTATGATTTTTCTTTCCATCAGCAAAACTTGCTTGTCTGATATCCTATAATTAAAAAAATGTTACTCACGTGATTGGCAGGGTCGGGTGGCGTAGAATCTGGAGTGGAGTCTGGGGCGAGGCCCGAATGTCTCAGCAGTCTCTCCCGGTAGGCGGTCTTCAGCAATGTCGCTTCAGCGGAACTAAGCTGACTGCTGATCGGAAGCCCTTCCACCAGCTCACTCTCTGGAAATACCTATACCACATTATATACAGTTTCTTTTTTTTATACAATTAGATAACAAACAAGCAGTAGCTCTCCTGATGCAAAGAGAAACCATCACTTATATACATGAAATGTTTGGGTGCATGGAATGGCAATGCTACATGCATGCATCAAGTCAGTGGCGGATTTACAAATTTGCCGCCTATAGGCTATTCAAATTTTGCCGCCCCTACCGACCTCCAGTAGTGTCAGATTCTAGATTATTTTTACAATCCACAAATTTACTTAAGATTTTTCTTATATCATAGAAAACAAGCAGGCGACTCTCCTGATGAAATGAGGCAACAATCGCATATAGACACCAAAAATGTTAATTTTGGAATGGTAATACCATATGCACTAGAATTTAAGAGTGACAAGCATTGACTCTATTACGACTGGAAGAGGTAAGGCGGCGTTACCAAGCCCGAGCTTGGTGTTGCGGAACTCTACTATCTAAAAAAAAATATGGTGGTAGTGACATATTTAGCCAATCTTTCAAGCAATTAGAGCAATCACGAAAAACCAGACAGAATGCCAGATGATGTACTTATTCTTTGAAGTAGCCCGGGCCAACAATAATTTTTTTTCCAATATTAGAATATTTTGAAGTAAAAGCTCAATCACAAGTAAGGCTGGGTGAGGTATAGTTTGATTATTGTCCTATACACAATGTAGTATGTCATTTACAATATTAAGTAATATTACATTCGATATATCTTTCGTTTTACTTACTTACAGAGTATCCAAGTGATGATGACAATAATTTTTATTATGTATGTACTTGTGAAAATTATAAAATATCTTTATACCCGATTTTCTACTTTCAAAATTATCAATGAAATTGTCATACAAAAATAGTTGGGCTAAACATTTTGATAAGTCTGTGTTCTCCAGAGTGAAGATGGTAGTTCCAATAAAGCAAAACTTAATTTTAACAATTTTTCTTAGAAGAAAGGTAGCATTGAAAATGAAATGTATATTCTTAAAATAAATTTTAAAAGCATTTTTTAAAACGCAAAGAATTTTTTGGCTAACCCTTCGAATTTTGCCACCCCTAAAAATTTGCCACTCCGGACACTAGTCGCGAATGCCCTAAGTGTAAATCCAGGCCTGTCAATGTACCTGGGCATAGCATAATACACTGAGTGCAAAAAGTGTAAAATGTTTACACTGTGCAATATGATACTGTAAATATCAGCAAAAATTTTAAATTGACTATGGGGTGAGTTGGATATGATATCAATATTTGTAGAACTAAGTTAATGTCAATTTTTTTTATTGTTCGTGAGTGTAAGAACTTCTTACTTAGATATATTCTTCTGTTTAAAATGTCTGTTGTTAGTTCATGCTTGCAAGTACTTGTAACCATTCTTAAGTGGATCTAGATTGTAAATGCTGTGCGAAATATTTGCATGGGTCAGGTAGTCTATATAGAAGTCTATATAGACTAAAATATATATTTTCTATAGGACATCTCAAAATTTGCCGCCCCCCAAAATCTGCCGCCCTAGGCTTCAGCCTACTCAGCCTACTGGTAAATCCGCCACTGCATCAAGTGTACCAGCTACCTTACCCTCTAAACCAGGACACGACCATGCAAAGCATTGATGCTATTGCGACAGAAATATGCAAGGCGGTGGTATTATTTACCCAGTGTAACATTGCTGAATTCTACCACCCAAAAGTCACAATAGTAGTGATGAGTATAGCCAATTGTTTGCCTTTTACAAAATGCCTGGAAGAATAGTAGATAGTCTATTCTTAAAGCAGGCCCAGACCAACACTGGAAAAAATATATAATACGAAGGGAGTGCCAACGTGCCACTACTGCCATGACACATCAGCAACTCCTGCGCTCTGGGAACTTCCATAAATTACACAAGGTTATTAGGGGGAAGGGGTAAGGCGGGAGAGGTTGAGCTAATCTAACGTGAAGAAGTGAGATTGTTTCAACAAATATCACATATTTCTTCCTGAAATATCCTGTTTTCTCTCAATTCCGTATTGTACAAAATTGAGAGAAAACAAGTTTGGGTGTTTATGGTGTATGTAAAAGTATTTATATATTGTATGTATATTTTCTATGTATTAGTATCGTTGACTAACTCCCATAACACAAGCAAATAATTTGCTTACTTTGGGGTTAGATCAATAAGTGTAATTTGTCCCGTGAATATTTATTTATATTTATTTATTTATTAAAAGATTTTTTCTATATTCTTACTATAATTCTGGACGTAACTTTTAATTGCACAGATAAACTAGCAGTGATTCAGTTTAAGGTCGTTTCTCAAAGCTATAAGTGCTGTTTAATGTGTTCAAATGCTAAATAATTTTTAAAAAATAGGAATAATCAATACCAAAGAAAGCGTTCTGTAATATTTTAGGATATTTTTTTATTTGACTGCACTTTTTTGTCACATAATTTAAGCTGGAGCTGGTTTTTAAGTCTATATTAATTTTTTTTTATATATCATAAGACAGCAAACGAGCTGGCTCTCCTGATGGATAGACATTCATCGCCTCTAAACACCAAAGATATTAATGGTGCGTTGCTACTAGGAATAAGTAAAGCGGTAGTACCACCGACCACACAGCCTATAGACGGCTAATGTTTGATTACCGTATTGAATGCATTCTGGCAACTAGCTGAGGTAAGACGAAGTGAGGTCGCAACGTCGTAATTGGCTAACTCAAGGCCACAGTGAAAAATAGTAATGTACAGAGCATCTGATTGGTCGACACTGATTACCCAATCACTACTCATTGGCGAGTGGACATTTACCTATTATTAGGTGTCTATGGGCTGTGTGGTCGGTGGGTAGTACTCTGGTACTTATTTACGTATGCTTAGGTACCCTTCTACGTAGGTACATAGCTTCTAGGTACGCTTTATACCGTGCGTTGCTAATGACGTTATTTCGCAATAGCGTCGGTAGCAACGCACCATTGTGTGCACACCTTCTACACACAAAAAGGAGCTAGTCGTTGAGTTGCGGAAACCCACCCACAGTGAAGTGAATATGATGTTTACCTTGACTAGGGGTAAGTGCATGTTGCTCAAGCAACAAATCCAGTGCTTCGTAACAAGCACTATCTGCTCTTAAGGCCGCCATCAGTGTTTCAGCTGCTGCTTCTCTCCGTTCCAGTGATGATAATGCCCGTGCTTGCCAAACCAACACGCCTGCTAGAGCTCTCTGAAATAGTTATTGCATATTGCTATATACTATAGTAAAACAAACAAACAGATGACACATAAAAAGAGATAACTATTATTTATTAATTAAGAAAAAATCCGCAGCATAGATCAGAATATGTAGTTTATTTTACCTTATTGGAGTGGCTAAAATGTATATTCGATTCAAATTACAGCTTTCTAGAATGAATGATCTCTGAGTAACTATAAAGGTTCCTAAGCCTACCTAAAAATTTAGAGTCAAGATAAAAAATATAAATTGAATTAGAATAACACAAAAAATAACAAAATAGTACCTTTTATTAGCATAGATCAAGTAATTTCAAAAAGATCGATTTGCCATCATGAAATTAAAATATAAACTACTTACATTATGTGTTTGATCCATGTTTCTCGGTTCTAGAAGTCCAGGTTCACATTCTTCTAAAAGATTTAATGCAGTTGAAGCTTCTTTTGCTGCTATATGTGCTCGCATTGCTACACCGAGGCAAAGTAAGTGTCTTCTGTAAAATTGAATCAAAAAAATAAAAAAACAAGAAATTTATTACACTGCTATGACAAAAACATAACAAGCTTGCAAGATCTTATTTTTAAATATCAAATTGCAATTCAATATAAAATTATTAAACTGATATTTTGAAGCTGCAAAATATATTGTACATATATTATATACTGAGTAATTTGGATATTTTACATATGACTGGTGTTTAAATTAGTATTTAGACAAATTGGCCAATACAACACACTTTGTAATATTGTACTTAACATTTTGCCATTATTATGCCTAAATAAAGCCTGTGAACAAAGATGTTGAAATAAATGTGAATGTTTGAATGTTTGGATATTTAGATACCTATTAGATATAGATTTTCCATGTTTGTTACATAATCACGCAAAAACGGCTGCAGCAATTTGGATAAAAAATTGGCACACAGTTAGATAATGACCTGGAATAGCACATAAAATACTTTTGATCCCAAATAAATAAGTTGTTCCCGTTGGATCATTTTTATAATGCGTGGACTGTTTAAATAATTAAATTAAATATATACCTATGTAATTCTCTAGATGTGATGGCATTTGCTGCCCTGTGATATTCGCCACGAGCTAACATGGTACTAGCCAGAAGCCATATGTCATCTCCATTTGAAACATCTGATCCACAACATGCTGCAGCTGCATCCGCCCAAAAAAATGCACTTGTCCATTGGCCCTAAAATCAAACTTACCTATAATCATAAAAATTGGTGAGATGTTAAATCAAAGTATTTTAATTTACGGAGACAGGGTGACCCCCTTTCACCAACACTCTTTCTGGCTGTGTTAGAAAGAGCTTCAGGAACCTGGAATGGAAAGACATGGGCATAACTATTAATGGCCGCACGCTAACGCATCTACGATTTGCTGATGATATCATATTATTTGCAAAAACACCAGTGGAGCTAACTAAGATGATAAATGATTTAGCATCGGAAAGTGCCAAGGCTGGGTTGAAGCTAAACCCTGAAAAAACAAAAATCATGACCAATGGCAACAAAGATCCTGTAACAGTGGAGCAGAATCAAATCTCCTATGTTGAACAGTACATATACCTTGGCCAACTCATATCTCCAGAGGACAACGAAAACAAAGAAGCCGAAAGAAGAATTGCCAATAGCTGGAAAAAATATTGGAGCCTAAAAGAAATAATGAAAGACGAGAACCTACACATTTCAACGAAAAGCAAATTATTTAACACATGCATCCTGCCTGTATTAACATATGGGAGCGAAACATGGGCTTTAACAAAAAATGTAACAAATAAACTCTCCGTATGTCAACGTGCCATGGAAAGGAGTATGACTGGCATCAGAAGGCAAGACAAAGTTAAAAATACCAGTATCAGGAGCAAGACTAGGGTCCAGGACGTAACTCTGAAAATAAGGAGACAAAAGTGGAAATGGGCAGGCCACATGATCAGAGGAAAAGATAAATGGAGCAAAATAATCACACAGTGGTACCCAAGAGATGGTAAGAGAAAGAGAGGCAGACCACAAAAGATTTGGGACGACTACATTAAACAAGTCGCAGGAACAACGTGGGGTAGAGTGGCCATAGAAAGGCCAGAATGGAAAAGATTGGAGGAGGCCTTTGCCACCTGGCAAACGGACACACAAAAATGGAATAAAAGAACTTATGACTAACTAAAGAAATATCGTCATGTCCGAAGAAAGCAGCGGCGTGCACAGGATTATGATACTGAGTATGCGACGGAGTACTCTGGCACAAAAAATTTTTCTTTTATAGATTTCAGCGGGGTGCACATGATTATGACACATTTTATTCATTTTTTTTTTTTTTACTCACGGGACAAATTACACTTACTGATCTAACCCCAAAGTAAGCAAATTATTTGCTTGTGTTATGGGTGTCAGTCAGTGATACTAATACATAGAAATACATATATAAATACTTTTACATACATAATAAACACCCAAACCCGGAAATACAAACATTTATGCTCATCACACAAATGCTTGTCCCCGTCGGGGATCGAACCCGAGCCCCGTTGATTGCGTAGTCAGGGCCTCTAACCACTCGACCAACGGAGCGGTCATTTATTCATTTACTTACTATTAATTAAAATCATCTAAAACGTACGAACGTTTTATTAAAATATCTGTGAATGGCAAGTAAAGCACTGCTTTTCTGCCTACAAGGAGCGCACGCGCCTGGAAGAAAGGCTATATTATTATTATATTTTAATTTACAGTCTCCCACGGAACTATATACATTACTAGTGTAATATCATTAAATCAAAAATGTAGCACAACAAACAGGCCAAAATTAATGAAACTATGTAGAACTATGTAGAACTGAAATATACCATGTTTTTTATATCTTTTGATAGCAAAAATGCGATGGCACTCCTGATGGAAAGAGACACCATCTTCTATAAACACCAAAGATGTTAATGGTGGTGGATGGCAATGCCACATGTACAAACATGTTTGTGTTTATAATATATCTGTTGCAGAAACAGTGTGGTGGATATAAGTGGTATTGTAGCACTTTAGTATTCTTCAACTTTATTGCCATCAACGGGTTTGTTAATATTTTTCCCAATCTGTTTATGTGATAACAGAGTAGACAAACTCCAATATCCATTGTTTAATGTGACATAAAGTTCACAATTTTTGTCTTTATGGATTTTAGTAAATTTTTCTAATGTTCTTTTTTATAATTTACAAAAAATGTTTTGTAAATTATACAAAAAATTAGAGATCAAAACGTGACTTAATGTGTCAGACTCATTCCTACTTTCAAGGAGCTTATTGTGTGCAAACAATAAGCTCCTTGAAAGTAGTGTAGTAGTAGTAGAAAGTAGTGTTTGTCTGGCTTGTTTCAAATGCAATTCCACTAAAACCATAATTGGAGAAATATAATCAATGCAGATTTACCTTTTGTAATTATTAACAATGCAAATTATATTTATTTAACAACTTGATCTGTTTTTTTTTTTATTTTCTATAAAACAATTGCTTGGCATTGATGCAGCTGATTATAAATAAAGGTTAAAATTATGAATTATACATTTTCACTTTGTACTCTTTAATGACTTTAATAATATCTAAGGACAGTTATTTGTAAAATTGAATTTTACAGGCTTTTTATAGTTTTTGGAATTGAGGACGACGTGTATTAAGGATCCACTGATAAGAAATGTTGTTCCTTTGCTTCGCGTTTGGAAATGACTACACCTCTATCTAGACTGCCGTTCTGAAGATTTAATAGACGATAAATCTAGGTTTTTACTTACTAATTCTGAATATTGTTTCACCAACGACCGCATGAAATCTACATTTAAACATTCCACGTTAGTCCTGGTAGAAGACTCAACTTTTGCCATTATAGAAAATGAACTGATTCACTAATCTGAATAGTAATAAATTATATTTTTATCTTATAAAATGTCCTAGAATATAACCTTTGGTCGCAGGTAAATTTTACTTTTTTATATTATTATTTCTATAATATTTCTATTTGGGTTCAATAGACTCCCGCCGTTGTTTTGATTTTGATTGACATTAGACCAAGGAACTTATATATGATAACTGGAATTGTTATGAAGCAATGTTTGAAAAATAAAAATGTACTTTATTTCGTTACTCATAAAGTTGACATTTGTTTCATACTTAACAGAGGGGAAAAACGTTCTGAGCAAGACAACGACATGAGTGGATGTTGTCCCTTTCTTACAATTGCCAGTGTTAAAATAAAACTGCTGATGGTAGATTTTATATATTCGGTAATCGTTAAATCCCTTTTATTCATATACGTCGATAAATAGATTAGCATAAAATGTATTGTAATTAACATAGTGAGTTCCAAAATGTGCTTATTTTAATTATTACGTAATAACGTATGCAATGCAAAAACTGTTTCTGAAATTAGTAGAATTATTTAGTAGTAATTTGCAAAGTAAGCATGGCCGCACTTATATATGGCGATTGGCGCCTTATTTAGTAGAAAGAGACACACTCCACTCATGTCGTGGTACTCTTCGGAACGATTTTGAAGCGCGTGTAAGCATTCCGGGTAGAATATAACTTCCTTGCATTAGACATAGACAATGACAATTAGAGGCTACAATCTGTGATTGAACCAAGGAACTTATATACGATATCTGGAATTACTACGAAGCAATATTTGAAAAATAAAATTGTACTTTATCTCGTTAGCAATAAAGTTGACATTTGCTTCTTACTTAACAGAGGAGAAAAACGTTCTGAGCGAGACAACGACATGAGTGGATGTTATCCCTTTCTTGCAATTGCCAGTGTAAATAAAACTTTCGGATGGTAGATTTTTTATATATCCGGTAACCGTTAAATCCCTTTTATTCATACACGTCTATAGATATATTAGCATAAAATGTATTGTAATTAACATATTGAGTTCTTAAATGTGCTTATTTTAATTATTACGTAATTATTTATGCAATGTAAAAACTGTTTTCTCAAATCAGTAGAATTAGTAGTAATTTGTAAACTATGCACGGACACACTCAGGTGGCCGTACGCTTTGGCGCGCTTTATTTAAAAATATAGCTGATACTTTTAGCTTACTACTATAAGTTTTTTCTGTTGTAAAATGGTGAAAAATTGTAGCGTTAAGTGCTGTAATAGTGAAGCGTATGCTGGTTGCGGAATTTCATTTTTTGAATAAGTTTTTTATTGTATTTACAAGTTTCTTAAGTAGTGTAGCAATAATAACACAAAAATTCGGACATGTGAATACAAAGAAATTACAATTCAATCTAACTTTTCATAATACGTCCCTAAGGAATGTCATCGTAATCAAATAAGAACCTAATTTACGTAATTTTGTTATTTAATACTAAAATCATTGTGTTGTAGTAACTAAATACATTACCTACATACTTTTTGGTAGTAACTGTTAACTAGTAGTAGATACCTAACCTCTTGTTCATTATTTTCTTGCAGGTTCCCAAGAAATGAGATTCTTCGACAACGGTGGATTGAAGTTGTTCCATTTAAGAAAAAAAATTCATATTACAGTTTAATTTGCAGCCGTCATTTTAAATCCAAGGATTTAATAATCCATAAGATAAAATCAACGCTGAAACCAAATGCTATTCCATCTATATTCCCTGTTGTAAGCTTAATCATTTAGTGTTATTTAAGATATTTTTTAATTAAACATACAAACGTAATATAGGGTCATTGCGTCGGTAACGCGACCGCCTCTAGTATGCGACCACTTGAGGGCCTAGGTTTCTTAATTAAAGATAATAGCATTTTTTCATGAGAAAACAATGAACAGTAAGCATTGAATATTCAATGAATAATTATGTAACAAGAAAATCATAAATTTAAACCTATCTGCTAAAGCTGAAAATAGTGCCCGAGTTCG
Source organism: Apodemia mormo (assembly GCA_036924255.1). NCBI lineage: Eukaryota > Metazoa > Arthropoda > Insecta > Lepidoptera > Riodinidae > Apodemia > Apodemia mormo. Next base: position 5,706,248 of record JAUPFN010000011.1, read on the forward strand.
GGTGATGACTTAATGGTGTGTTTATGTGTCGCGTATTGCAATAAAAATACCACACCGGGTGGGGAACAAAGTTACCTTTTGTTACCTTATACTAATGTTACACTCAAACAAGAAGCGTTATTATTTCAATTATAGAACATTGTTTGTTGGAAAGTTGTAGTGACATCATTTTTTACCTTATATTTCTTTTTAAATCCAGTGGTCGCAAACTGAAGTATATAAATATCTAATACGCTCGAAAGCGGCCATGTGGTCACATTCGGACACTTAAAGCTATAAAATATTTTGCTTATTATGATTTCAATGATGCTTTCATGATTGTATAATTTAGAATCTGATGTTGTAGAAGCATAAAGATGCATCTCATCAGTTTACGACCACACGTTTTCTTGATAGAATTTTGTTTAATTCACTTGCTAAAATAGGTTATCTCAAACCCACCCTGGTCGAATATTATGATGTTAGTTTGTAACCGCCCTGTTTTAATACGAAAGAAAGTAAACTAAAATAAGTAAGTAAATAAAATATTGCTTTCTTTAGATGACAACAGGCGCGCAAGATAAAAAAAAACAAAATGAAAATACTGGTTTTTTAGGATTACTTAAAGGAAATTTACTCGGGTGTACTGGGGTGTATATTAGCGCACAAGATAAAAAAACACAAAATGAAAAATACCAGTTTTTTAGGATTACTTTAAGGAAAATTTACTCCTTGTATAATGGAAAATTTACTCGGGTGTATAATAGAGAGGAAAATGACGTTATCAAATATTGCTTGACTATTATGTAGTTGTCAACCACATAAAATTTAGTAGAGTAATATTCAGAAAATACGGTCGCTTTTATTTCTTCGAATCCCACGAATCCCGCGGTGACTAATAGCTAATGAGTCTAGTCACGAGTTCAGCAAATCACTGTTTGTAAATAATGAACTTCAATAGTGCCTATAAAGGATAATTTGAATAAAAATGATATCTATGCGTGGGCGTCCGTATGACTATAAACATGTTATAGGATAATTAGCTCAATATTTAAGTACCTAATTGTTTTACGTATTTGGTATTAAAATCAACTACTGAACACTCTCCTTTAGTATGTACGGTTTTTATCAGCCAAATTCAATATAATTTACAGATGTGAAACGAAAAAACTACTTGTTATTAGTCTAGATGATTAGTGTTTAAAATGAATATTTGTTTTTTATATTATAAGATAGCAAACAAGTTGACGGCTCTCCTGATGGAAAGAGAAACCATCGCGTTGGGACATCAAAGATATAAATGGTGCGTTCCCATCCATGTGGCGGGTTTGCAATACCACATGCACAAGTCTGCCAGCTACCTTACCCTCCAAACAGGAGCACGACAATGACAACTAGGTGGTAGATTTCTGCATTATCTCGCCCGGGTCTGGTACCACCGCCTTATTTATTCCTGCCGCAATAGCGTAACTGCTTGTCAAAAAGTTTACTTAACTCTTGACAAGAAATAATTTCACTACCATCGTGACTACTAGGTGGTTCCGCAACATCTCGCACTGGTATTTGGCACCACCGCCTTACCTATTTGCGCCGCAATAGAGTCAATGCTTGTCATCGTCGTGATCCGGTTTGGATTGTAAGGTAGCCGATAAACTTATGCATGTGGCCTTAGACCTCGTCAATACATAACAACGCACCATTAATATCTTTGGTTTTTATAGGTAATGGTTGTCTCTTTCCATCAGGAGAGCCATCTGCTTGTTTGCTATCTTATGATATAAAATTGACATTATTGCTGCAGGAATAGCTTCTGCTATGGTAACAAATACCCGGGCGAGACGTTGCGGAACTCTACTACCAAGTAGTCACGATGGTAGTGACACTTATAGCCGATAAGTTGCATTTTACGACCTGCCTGGCAGAACGGCAGTTGGCCTATTCTTCAAAGGAGCATGAGACCAACATGGAGAAAAATGGACCATTTTAGGAAATAGGCATTTTGAAAATGTTGTATATTTTGGGAATTGGACATTTTGAACTTGAACGTTGGAACCGGAACCGAAGTGTTTTATCCAGGACCCAGTCAGTAGACTGGCATTAAGACTTTGCAATATTTCTCACCATATCCTCTAGGTTTTATTGATTCTTCAGTATCGCTGGACTGCTTCACTCGAACAAATTTTAAAGCAATGTAATGTAATTGTCATCTGTCCGTAACTAATGCATACATTTTCTAGAAGAGTATTTTGGTCTTTTATCTGTATTTATAATGCTCAATTCGGCAGAAAGATCACACATGCAAAGATTTTTTTACCACACTTTTTACCCGCGAAACAGCTAAGTATGAAAACAAATTTAGCTATTTATTTCAGTTACATATCAAGTAAAATTATTCTAACTTTTATTATTTTTAATAATCCTATTTTACACTCTAACACATTAAGATGGGCCGCAGCTGGTCAGGGTGCTTCGCAAAAATTCGTCTAGATCACTTTGATACATTTTATATAAACTCTCGTACACTATGCCGGGCCAAAGTGCGGCAGATTTCCAGAGCGGAATTGAGCGCACACAATTTTTTCCGTGTTTTAAGTATGCATTTACAAAATCAGAAATTATGGGTTAAGAACGATTAATGGCCACAAAGAACTAGCCTTAACATGCAGTTCGGCAGTTAACTGTACACAAAACTAGTCAATGTGTTGCGGTCCGGCACGTTACTAATATGCTAGCATTTATAGTTGAAATCCGGCCCCCTCCACCTCACTACAGCCTGTCGTAATAATACGATATCATTAGACAAATCACACGAATTGATCTAACCCTAAAGTTAGCAAATTATGGGTGTGAGTCAAAACAACATATTATGAATGTGCATTTTCCTTCGTCAATAAGAGCGATAACAGACATTGTTAACCTACACGACTTTCAAAAATTGATAGCCGTGGGTGCTATCCAGGACTTATCGTAGCTGTCCATATCAGTTCTATTCCGCTTTTTTAGAATGAAATTGTCCTGTTGCACAAATATGTATGGACACCCTAGTAGAAAGAGACACACTCCACTCATGTCGTGGTACTCTTCGGAACGATTTTGAGGTACATGTGGACCTTCCAGGTAGAATATAACTTCCTTGGATTGAACTGACAAACTTGTCAGTGAACAGTGTTGCCATCAAGGAACTTATATACGATAACTGGAATTGTTACGAAGCAATATCGGAAAAACAAAAATGTAGTTTATTTCGTTAATTATAAAGTTGTCATTTGTTTCTTACTTAACATAGAGGAAAAACGTTCTGAGCAAAACAACGACAAGAGTGGATGTTGTCCCTTTCTTGCAATTGCCAGTGTAAATAAAACTATCTGATGGTAGATTTTTATATATTCGGTAATCGTTAAATCCCTGTTTCTCAAATTAGTAGAATTACTTAGTAGTAATTTGCAAACTGCGCATGGCCGCACTTATATATGGCTATTGGCGCTTTATTTAGTAGAAAAAGACACCCTCCACCCATGTCGTGGTACTCTTCGGAACGAATCGGGTAGAATGTAACTTCCTTGGTAGGCACCTAATTGAAGAATTAGATACTTAATACCTCTATATTCTGTGCTAATCAAGGAACTTATATACTACCCGTGCACATAAAGAATGGGATTAGAAATGGCGGCCAATTATGTCTGGACAGTTAGCATACACGAGATCTATAGCGACAACCGCTTACAACGATAGTTTTATACAGCGATATAATATGTATTAAAGTAGTAAATTGAACAAATAGGACTTCCGTCTACTATTTGTTCTTAAAAACTTAAAAAGAATGTAAAAATCTAAAAATGGCTAAAAACGGAACAAATATTAACACATAACATAGAGTTTTTTTATATAGCGACACTTAAGAGATTGCGTAATTTATGACGTTATTGAGAGCTGTTGTTAAATGGGGAGAATAAAAGAGGCTTATTTATAAGGATTTTCTTCAATACACTAAGATATTTCACTCACTCTCCATATTTACAGTTCGAAAGAACACGGGCCGTTTTAGTTTTGAACATCCCTTGTGTGCCTTTGGGAGTGACAAATATTAAATTAAGTGGAATAATTTTATACGTTTTTTAAATCAATAAAACAAAATATATATCTAGGAATAATTATATAAAAAAATATAAAGACTTTGATTGACTTCTGCTATCTTAAATGTCACCATTGTACAAATACAAAACATTTTATTTCATGTACTTTAAATATAAATAAGTTAATATACAATCATATTTATTACATATAATTACCAAATTAAAAGGCTCACTGTTTTATACAAAGGAATAGTTTAAAGCAAATAGCTTTCTTTATTATTTTACAGCAATTACTATCGCCGTTCGTCTCTGAGAGTTCCTCTGACAGCAGTATGTGTAATCTATGGTAAATGGTTATTGGGTATGTCAAGTGTCACACGTCATTATTTTGCATCTGACAAGTGACAATTTATCATTTGTCAATAAGAATCGTAACCACAGAGTATAACGAGAGCACTAAATGTTTACGTTAATCTAACCTAAATTCCAACTTTATCTTTGTGTAACTATTATTCCCCAAGCTTAAAAAATATATAATAAATGTGGATAAGTTGAGGAGTTAATATCGAATCTTACGGAAAACGTAAAATAAAGTATGTATGGAGTCGTGCCCGTGTTCTTTGTGAATATCCACAGTAAGGAGAATTACGTTTGAGCAAATAAATTTAGGCAACTACATGCAGACAATGCATACTAAATATATGCACATAATACATATTGTTACACAACTAAGTATAGACAGTGCATAGCAACCTAAATTTAATGTAGTAATTGAGGTAAACATGTGCCATTTAATCACAATAAACAAAAAGATCAAATTTCTTAGAATCTTTGGTACGCATTAAACTGACAGTCGAGATAAACAATAACAATAGAAAATTGAGAAACAAAAGAACACACACAGCTGCAGTTGTTTTTATTTTTTGAACTAGTAGCTGTGCCCGTGACTTCGTCCGCGTGGGAAATGTCTAAAATAAGTAGCCTAAATTATTCATATTACCGTGGTTTAAATGATAAATAGTCCCGGGGCTAATAAAAAATGTTTGATCGAATTTTCCTGTGTTTAAATTAATTAAATATATTAAAATAGTTTGGTGCAAGCAATATAGCTAGGTAAACTAAGTTTATATATTTTTCTTAATTCGTGTGATGGTATTCTTTGCCGATCTTGTTGCCATTAGTGCTCTTGCATTATTATACTGCAATACACGATTTTACGTGTATCATTATTTAATTCTTTCCGACGTTTATACTCCATAGTTAACAAACGGCGTAACAATGAAAAATTACTAAATAACAAACAACACTTAACAATATAACAAATAAACTCTAATAGCAATATTAACAACCAAAATAAATAAATAATAATAATTACCAAAAAACTCTCAGAACGCGACAAGCTCTCATATAGCGAAATTGGACTGATGTACAATATGCGGATTTTTTGGTTGTCCGTACCGGCGAGTGTGAGTATAGATAGCGAGAGTGTGCGAGTGAGAGGTGAACAGAGGCGACGCCATTTTCAATCCCATTCTTTAAGCGCACGGGTAGTAATTGGAATTACTACGAATCAATATTTGAAAAATAAAAATATACTTAAAAAAAAAGTATCTTCACGCCCATATCCCCGAAGGCGTAGGCAGCGGTACAACAAGTGCACCCACGATTAGCCGAAGATACTTGGTCCCACAATGTGATAAGTGGCAAGCCTATCGCCAACCGGGCACTTTCCAATCCCGGGCAACTTTGTGTTTCTCAGAAAACTGAAAAACACTTTTTTTATGTACCCGACCTGGGAATCGAACCCGGGACCTTATGTGGTCGACGCCAACGCTGGACCACTAGACCACAGAGGCGAAAATATACTTTATTTCGTTACAAATAAAGTTGACATTTGTTTCTTACTTAATAGAGGGGAAAGCGCGTGTGACATTCCGGATAGAATGTAACTTCCTTAGTGCTAATCAAGGAACTTATATACGATAACTGGAATTACTACGAAGCAGTATTTGAAAAATAAAAATGTACTTTATTTCATTCTCAATAAAGTTGACATTTGTTTCTTACATAACACAGGGGAAAAACGTTCTGAGCAAGACAACGACATGAGTGGATGTTGTCCCTTTCTTGCAATTGCCAGTGTAAATAAAACTTTCGGATGGTAGATTTTTATATATTTGTTAATCGTTAAATCCCTTTTGGTCATACACGTCGATAGATACATTTACATAAAATGTATTGTGATTAACATAGTGAGTTCTAAAATGTGCTTATTTTAATTATTACGTAATTACTTATGCAATGCAAAAACAAGTTTTTTACTGAAATAAATACTTAATACTATACATAGTAATTACTCTGCCCTTGTTGAGGCAGAATAATTGGTGGTATTTAATTATATTATAATATATATTCTTATGCTGGAGCCGCACTTACGTCTATCATCCCGAAGTTACATGCGCGCTAAGGCACACGCAGTCCGGAACGTATACGAAAATAGCCAATAATAACCAGTCACATCTGCATTTATTGTGTAGGTAGGTAATTGCATGAAGCTTTGTGGCGATAGATGCAAGTGCGGCTCCAGCAGAGTAATATGCCTTAAATTGGTGCATTGCCAGCAACTAGATAAGTTATAGTAATTTTAAGTTCAAAGTTGGTACGATTTTAAGAACCCCATGCTGTCAATTGACATTTGACAGTGTTTAAATTTTGATGACGGAAAGAAAAAGGTTAAACATAGAAAAAGTGGGAATAGGTTGAGATACCAATAACTTATCACTAAATAGAAATAAAATAAAAAAATAGCAAGACGTTAAAATAATATTATAAAGTTTATTTAAAGAGTAGTATTGTAGCCGTGTAAATAGCCTGTTAGACAAATTAGAAAGAGCAACGTGTCCTAGGTTAGGCCGTTGGGGCATCATGTTATTATTGGCATAACATGACTGAAAGAAAAATGTGCAAATTCTATAACTTGAATGTGCCTGATCGCCGATCTGGAGAGCCAGCAAATCAAAACCACGGTCATAATGAAGAGGACGAACGGAACGTCGAAGATCCTCTTGAACCTTACGTTCCTCCACACGAACATAAGCTGGAGTACAGTTATTGGATGTGGTTCTCAAGACGACCTCCCGCCCGAGAATTGTCTGCTACGACTACTGGTTATGGACAGGTAAACTTGTCTATGTTATGAATTGAGATTGGAGTGGGTAATATAATCTTCAATCACACAACTTTAAAATAATGTTAGCTTCTGATTTAAGTTGTAATGGGTAAACCCAGCAATGTTTCTTTTACAATTTTGGCATTACTTAGCAAGATAAAGAATAATACAATCTATCTCACTTTAATTAACACAAAGTTTCTCATTCTGTTATCTCTGTATATCTCTCTTACATCCCTAAAACTTTTTTTACACATTACTATTCAGGTATACATATTTTTAAATGAAGATCTTAATATACAATCAAGATTTTTAGGAAGTGTTGTACCATTTTGAAATCTCTATTAAATAGAACATTTTCCTAAATAACTTGCTTAGGGTAGAATAGTATTTTTTAAATGTTAAAGTGACAAAGTTTACTGACAAAAAACTTTTTATTAAGCCTCAATTAAACTTTATTTTTTCTCATAACTTACCATATTATTCATTTGATTGATAACCACAACTAATAGTGTTGTTACTAAGTATTGTATAGAAAGAAAAATTGCTCTAAAATTATGAAATTTGTGATGACCCAAAGATGTCATCTAGGGTTGAAGATTTTCAGCATTTTCAAAAATATTCCTATAGTTTTTTTTTTCTTATTTATATCAGAACTTGTATAGCCTAGGCTATCACTCTGTTTCTGCTTGATGTTGAGTTCCTGAACTTACACTATACATTTCTGTTCTACCAGGCAGGTCGTAAAAGGTGACCGATTGGCTACTCGAGTCACTACCATCGTGGCTACTAGGCGGTAGAGTTCTGCATTGTCTCGCCTGGGTCTGGTACCACTGCCTTACCTTTTCCTGCCACAATAGCGTCAGTGCTTGCCGATGTCGATGTAAGGTAGCTGGTGAACTTATGCACGTGGCATTAGATCTCACCACAAAATAGCAACACACCATTAACATCTTTTATGTCTATAGGTGATGGTTGACTCTTTCCATCAGGAGACCCATCTGCTTATTTGCTATCTTATGATATAAAAAAAATACAAGATAATATAAGTAAGTTGCCTTTCTTTGAAATGTTGGATTTAAAATCTTTTATTTCTAAAGAATTTATGACTTGCATATTTATAACTCTTATGATTGTAACTACTGATTGCACAATAATAATGAATCTGCTGATATCTAAAAAATAATTAAGTCTATGAAATGTCAGTGTTAGCCACTGATGTGTTCCCGTCTGAAGTGTTAGGTTGTTGAGAAACTTGCAAATGAGATCTCCTAATATTGAGACTAGATATGCTTTACTTAAGGTCTTGAATATTATTTCCATAGACCCACTTATTTAATTAGTATTTGTATATTTGATAAAAATTATTATAATAATATTGCTGGATTGATGGAATGATTTGCTTACTTTGGAACCCCAAAGTAAGCAAATCATTTTCATGTGGGTATTAGTCAACAGTATTAATAAATAGAAATACATATATAAATACTGAAATATAACATACAAACCTAGAAATGTAAACATCTGTGCTCATTACACAGATGTGTTTCCTAGTGAAATGAACATTTTCACTATGGTATGGAGGAGTGGTGAAACTTTTTTGTATCATAGAAAATTTTTATTTTACTCTGTGTCGGTCTGGGCTCCTTTGAAGAATAGACCAACTGCAGTTCTGCCAGGCAGATCGTAAAAGGTGACCGATTGGCTATATGTGTCACTATCATTGTGGCTATGAGGTGATAGAGTTCTGCATTGGCTTACCTAGGTCTGGTACCACTGCCTTATCTTTTCTGCTCGCCATAGTTTCAAAGCTTGTCACTGTCCGGTTTCGGTTTGGAGGGTAAGGTAGCTGGTAAACTTATGGAAGTGGTATTAACACTTTACCACATGGATAGCAACGCACCATTAACACCTTTGCTGTCTAGAAGCAACGGTTGTGTCTTCCGACAGGAGAGCCATCTGCTTGTTTGCTATCATATGATCTACACATATAATAAAATCGTAGGAAAGTCAAAACTGTACATTGAATATTTTTTTAAAAGAATACTTGGGGCGTGATCTACAATCGGTATTGAAGCCAAAAATATAGTTTTTAGAATTTTTTTCTGTTTGTCTGTATGTCTGTATGTATGTCCCGGGTAAACTCAAAAAGTACTGCATGGATTTACTTCAAATTTTGCATGAATATTACTAACAGGTCGGGTCAACATATAGGCTACATATTATCACGCTATCACCTATGGGGCAGGAGCAGTGCGGAGTAAACAAAGTCCGCGCGGACGAAATTGCTGGCAACAGCTAGTATAAAAATAAAAACTTTATGAAGTAACTAGCTGCACCCTGCAGTCCACTGCATTATAAAAGCCAAATTCCATTTAATTTGGTTCAGTCGTGTTTGTGTGATTAAGTAGTAACAACAAACATCTATTCATACATCAACAAACATCCAAACTTTTGCATTTATTATATTAATATAGATACATTGTAGATTTTTGATTTCTTTTTCTTAAAAGTTTCAAAACATCAAATTTTTTATTGACAATAATTTACATTTAAAGGCACTTCGGATGGTGGGTCGTGTGGCATCAGTGGAGCAATGGTGGGGATTATACACCCACTTAGCAAGACCTTCTGAGCTTCCTCCATTGTCCGACTTACATCTGTTTAAGCTGGGTATAAAACCAATGTGGGAAGATCCTGCTAATGTTAATGGTGGGAAATGGGTAAGTGGGTAAATCTTATTATTTGTAAGCTATTTTTTATATAGACGCCTACACATTTCTAAAGGATTAAAGTTTGTTCTCAGACTCATTAAATATAGCTTAGTTGCATCTTAAAAATGAGTCTTGATTTAAATTAGCTGGGGCATAATCATAATATTTAGTTTACACAGCATAATAATAATAATAGAGAGAAAAAAAATTCTAGCTCCAATAAACATTTATGTAACACCAGCTGCAAATTGCAGCGTGCTGCGTTACAGAGATTTTGGTGAGTCCCATGAGAACGGCTTATTTTTCTAGGAAAAAAGTATCCTATGTACTATTCCAGGTCATCATCTACTTGCGTGACCAATTACATGCAAATCAGTACCCACATTTGTGTGATTGCAAAACAAACACATATACATCCAAACTTTTGTATTTATATTATTAATATAGATTTGTTCCATTTTACTACTTTCTTCAAATCATTGACAATCCCAGATGCACCACACAGGATGGTGTATATACAGTAGGATGATACTAATAAAATAGTAGTGATAAAATATTAAATTATTTTTATATCAACTCTAGGCCCCTTTTACATTTTGGTTAGTGTGAGTGTAAATATTTAATGCAGGTGCTTAGTATTTAGCAAAAGACGTGTGTAGACAGCCCTTGATTAGTGCAAGTGAAATTAGTAAACCCTGTTATCTATGTAGCATATTGGTGGCAACTGATTTTAGGGATGGGGTGATTATAATTAAATAAATCTTTGTTTTCTTTTTTATTTTACATAACAAAATAAATAATTACAATAATATATTATTGCCATTCATTTTAATTACGAACTTTTTGCCAGTAACATTCTCAGAAGTTGAAAGATCATTTTCTTGCCTCAAATGGATATTTTCGAGTAGTATTAAAGATTTATTTAATTATAATTACCTTGTTCCTAAATCAGTTGTCACCAATATGCTACATAGATAATAGATACTGATTATTTTGATTTAGCCCCTCGAAACTCAAGGCGGAATTAATCGCTGGCGTTTAACCTTTGACCGTTATAAGACATACTAACACTGTTACAACAAAATGCTAAAAATTTTAACAAGCCAGCGGTAAATGTCAATATTGCTGTCTCATTTCACAGAATATATTCAAGACTGTCAATTACCATTTCCATTTCCAAAAAAAGTATTGCCATCATGATTAGAACATAAAAATGGCATGTTTTCTTAATTTTTCGGTACACCATCCCTTACATGCTGTATAATATTATTATTATATTTATGATGTGTAAAAATATGATACAATTTGTTGATCTAATTCAAATGTTAATTTTTTCAGGTTGTGAGACTCCGCAAGGCACAAACTGTGCGGGCATGGGAAGATCTATGCATGGCAATGCTTGGTGAACAATTTATGGTGGGTCCAGAGCTTTGCGGGGTCGTACTTTCTGTGAGATTCCAGGTATAATGACTACATGTTAATCTGTTTTTGTAAATGGCTTTCTATTTAGTCAGTAAGTTTACATTATAATGTAAAAGGGCTGTGGATTTTGTGAATAAATAAAAATTAAATGAAATCAACATTATACAGGCTGACTGTAAAAGATTGTACATACTAAAAGACACAATTGTTAATGGTTATAAGTAAATAATTAAAATATAATTTAAAAAAAATATTGCTTAACCACATAGTAAACCTCAACAAAATTAGTGTTGCAATATTATAATAATAATAATTCACGGGACAAATTACACTTACTGATCTAACCTCAAAGTAAGCAAATTATTTGCTTGTGTTATGGATGTTAGGCAACGATACTAATACATAGAAAAACATATATAAATACTAGAATATATATAATAAACACCCAAATCCGGAAATACAAACATTTATGCTAATCACACAAATGCTTGTCCCCGTCGGGGATCGCACCCGAGCCTCGTTGATTGCGTAGTCAGGGTCTCTAACCACTCGACCAACGGGGCGGTCAATACTTGTGACATATGACATATGTCACAAGGTGACATATTTAAAAAGTATGGTCAAGTTCTTAACAAATCTTATTATACTAGTTTCGTAGAGGTTTACTACTTTACGAAAATAGTGTAATAAGATTCAAAAAGTATGGTCGTATTTATATTAATACATAATATCTGATTGACCGAGCCTAGCTCGGTTTTGCACATACCCATATCTTGGGAACCGAGCTTTTCTTGGACCTGGAACCTTGATAAATCGATTCCTTGACCCGAAAAAGCCCTAATGTGTGACTTTCATGAAAATCATTGGAGCCGATTCTGAGATTCCAATTATATATATACAAGAATTGCTCGTTTAAAGGTATTAGATATAATTCTTGTTACATTCATAATAAACACCCAGGCCCTGAAATACAAACATCTATGCTCATCACACAAATGTTTGTCCCCTGCTGGGAATCGAACCCGAGCCCCATCGATTTGTAGTAAAGTTTGCTAACCACTCGAGCAATGGGGTGGTCAAATACATTAATTTTATTCTGTTTTTAGTGTTTGTCGTTATAGTGGCAACAGAAATACATCATCTGTGAATATTTCAACTGTTTAACTATTACAGTTCAATGAGATACAGCCTAGTGACAGACAGACAGACGGATGGACAGCAAAGTCTTAACAATAAGGTCCCATTTTGCCCTTTGGGTACGGAACCTTAAAAACAAACAAAACTTATCTCTTCATAATATTATTGTAGATCAATTATTGTTCCATATAATATTTATATATGTATATTAGTTATATCTGTTGAAAGAAATGAAAACACATAATGAACACGTGGGATTATTGTATCCATACTTAATAATATTAAGTGTGTTAGTCTGTTACGCTTTTACGGCAATACAGCTGAACTGATTTTGATGAAATTTGGCATGAAGATAGTTGAAGATCAAAGTCAAACAAAATCGACCTTTAATGGCCTGATATACTGGATGAAAGTTTGCATGAAAAACTATATCGACATGTTATTCTATACTAGCTGTATACGCGACTTCGTCTGCGTGGAAAAAAATCTAAAATAAAAGTAACCTAAGTCACTCAGAGTTTTACTTGCATAGTTCCCGATCCCGTGGGGTTTCCGGGATAAAACCTATCCTATGTATTTTCTCAGGTCTCAAACTATCTATGTACCAAAGAACACAGGCAGTTTTGGTTTTGTATATCCCTTGTGTGTCTTTCAGAGTGACGAATATTAAACTGAAATATTTTTTTACGTTTTTTTAATTAACTAGCAAAAAGCAGAGCTTTGTAAGGGCTCGCAAAGTTATACTATCTAGTAATATTGTTAGAAAAGTATTTTTATGAGAATTACATCTTTTAATGTATGGACTCTATTTACAATTATCTAACCTAAAAAACCCAGCGCATTTTCATCTAAACATTACATTCGCATCAAAGGCGTCGTCAGGCTTTGTACTAGGAATATTTGTTCTATTTTCAAGGAAAAATGGGTATTAAAAATGAAGATTGATCTTATAAAATAACACATTTTTAACATTTTACTTAAATAATTTATTTTTTTTACTAAAATCAGGAATTTCCTGGTTTTACGTCGATTTACGAAATCAAAATCAAAAAATGTTTTATTTAAATAAACCTTCAAAATTTTTGGACTTAAAATGGACTTAACGCAAGCACGAAGAATTGACGGTAGACACTCAGCGAATACATTTTTCGAATTTTCCTCTCAGAGAAACCATCGGAGTTCGATTCCAGAGTCAGGCAAATGAAAAAATGTGTTTTTTGTTTTCTGATAAAAACAACTTTGCCCGGGTTTAGAAAAGTGCCCTTCTGGCAATAGGCTGGCCACCTATCACATTGTGGGACTTAAGTATCTTCGGCTAACCGTGGATGCACACGTTGTACCTCTACCTACTTTCGGGGATACGGGCGTGAATATACCTTTTATAGCTTTTTACCCTTGGACTAAGATTGGGAATCGATCTCAATACAATATAAATCAATTAATACATCTGTACTGTTTCACAATAAGCATATTGTGAAACTCTCTAACACTCTATTTACTCTGTTCCCTGCAAACATCCCTGCTCTAGCCCTAAATTTCCCTTGTGCCCCCCACAACATTCCTTCGAACTTTCCTTGCATTCTCCTTTCAATGATTTTATCATACACTTTCGATGCCAAGCTGATCAAACTGATGGCTCTATAGCTATTGCAGTTTATACGTGAACCTCGCCTTTATACGAGGGCACGATGACCACGCGCCGTCAGTCAAATATGAAGAAACAATTCATGAAGTAGTCTCTTAATAAGTTCAAAAATTCTAATACAAAATGTATCTTCTATCAATTTTAACTCGTTATTTTAATAAGAGATGGCGTTAGTAGTAATAAAATTCTAATACAAATTGTAACTTCTATTTTATGGTATTTTTATGGTAGATAACAAATCTAGGCATGAATATAAACTACCACGTCGAAGCTCAAACCTAAAAAATGCGATGATTTTTCAATAAAATGTACCACAAAAGTGCACAGATCGTGGCCTAGAGTAGGGCTCGCTGCGCTCGCCCTAATTAAATAAAATATAATACTAGGAGCATTTATTTTTATTTATTTTATGTCATAAGATAGCAAACAAGCAGATGGGTCTCCTGATGGAAAGAGTCGACCATCGCCTATAGACACCAAAGATGTTAATGGTGCGTTGCTATCTTGTCGCGAGGTATAATGCCACATGCATAAGTTTACCGGCTACCTTACCCTCCAAACCGAAAAACGACAGCAACAAGCACTGACGCTATTGCGGCAGGAATAGGTAAGGCGGTGGTACCAGACCCGGGCGAGACAATGCAGAACTCTACCACCTAGTAGCCACGATGGTAGTGACTCGATAGTCAATCGGTCGCCTTTTACGACGTGCCTGGCAGAACGGCGGTTGGCCTATTCTACAAAGGAGGCCGGGACCAACACGACCAACACAGGAGCAATCATATATAAAAATTAAAACTTTAATTTGGTTGACTTCTATGATCATATTTGTGTTACAATTGTATCAAACTTTAATTACATTTGCATTAAAACAGCAATAAGTTTATTTTTTAGCAATAAGTTTATTTGTACTAAAGAATAGGTTAAAGATAATTTCTTTTTTGTTATTTTAAGTACCTATATAAAAAGTGTCTTCACAAAACCTTAGCTCAGAATTCTATCAATCTAACTTAGATTTCTGAGATAAGTTGTCTACTAAAGCCACCCAATGACAAGATAGTTACCTACACACAGACTACTAAGGAGAGAACTGAATGTTTACGTTAACCTTACATAAATTTCAGTTTTATTTAGCTCCCCAAGTTAAAAAAAAAAACATTTATTGAATGCTGATAAGTTAAGCAATTGATATAGAATCTTACGGAATATAATAAACTTGAAGGTAAAAAACTAAAAAAAATGATGTATGAAGTCTCTCCCATGTTTTTTCATCCAAATCGGTTGGCAAAGCTGTGTGTGTCAACTAGTTTAAAAATATAAGGCAAGTGGTTACTGTTGCAAAAATCACTATTAAAAGACGCGGTGGAGAACCCGATGCGTTGCCTTACCCAGGTTCAGGAGGCCTCGCCACGTACTTTTCTATCCTAATGATCCTTTTACCACAAATAACACAAATTTAGGTACGCACACTACACTACACCGCCGGTCTCGACGACGAAGACCTCCATACCTCCGCGCCTAACGCGGGGCGCAATTGCACGACTACCCACCACTTTTAGTCCGAACGCCACATTAAGCCGAGGTCAGGTCTTACAGGAGACAGCCCTTAACTCGGCCTTATATCCCCAAAATTAATTTAAGTTCTGGCTGACCGCTCTGCTGGCCCAAAAGTTCGGTGAGGCAGTAACGACCCATAAGGTCAGATGTAATAGCCATTTCGAAAAAAAATCTGTTGCAGGAAGATCACCTAGCCGTGTGGCACCGCACGGCGGCCGACACGGCGGCGGCGGCGCGAGTGAGGGACGCGCTGCGCCGCATCCTCCAGCTCCCTCCCACAGTCCCCATCGAGTACAAGGCGCACGGCGACTGCCTGCGGGCCTCGGCCGCCAGGGCGCAGGACGAAGACCGCTCCTAGCGGTACGTCAACACCAACACACATGCAACACACACTTACTTTTAACACGTTAAACCTATGGATCTATTAGACAGTGTTCCCAGGAACAAACTTTTTTTGATTAATAACAAACTGATTTTTTATGAACAGCTTCGTTTTGACGAGCCGTCTATCTTTTCTATCTTCTTAGAATCTGGAATCGGGTAACTAATAAAGATTGACAAAAAAGAAAACTTTAAGAGTGTCGGACTAGGAAAAGGTTTCACGTTTACGTGTAGTACAAAGTAACCCTTAAGTTATAATAATAATTAACAAGCTGTTGTGTGAAAATTAGGTTGTTTTTTAATTAATATCAACTTAAAATCTCTTAAAAACGGGTCGGGCACTTTAAAAAAAGTGTTTTTTCAGTTTTCTGAGAAACATAAAGTTGCCCGGGATTGGAAAGTGCCCGGTTGGCGATAGGCTTGCCACCTATCACATTAGTGGGACCAAGTATCTTCGGCTAATCGTGGGTGCACTTGTTGTACCTCTGCCTAACCCTTCGGGGATATGGGCGTGAAGATACTTTTTTTAAAATCTCTTAATTCCGTATCTTTAGAGTGGAGCATTCGTCAGAAAAACCATCGAATGTTATTATTGTTATTAATCAATAACTTTCTACAGTGAATTAAATTTTTCGAAATCCGCTAACTTTATTAGTTACCCGTTTCGAGATTTTTCGAAGATAGAAAAGATTCAAGTTCAGCTTGTTATTAATTAAAATAAAATATGTTTGTGGGACTACGGTCTATATGGCAGTGTTTCCTGCTTGGTTTTTCTTCAAACCCTGTAAAAAATTAACTCACATTCCCTATAATCCAAAAGATATACATATATACAAAAAAATACACCAAAAAGTGGTTCAGACTCTGAGTCCTTTTTCAATAAAAGACCATCTGTTTTCCTGTCAGGCAGTTTGTAAAATACAGTTTACAGCATTTAAAGATACACAGGTGGGCTGGAACTCAAATATATTTTAGCGATTGTTGTGTTAATATTTTTGCTGATTAAACTAATTGTCTTGACTGGTACAATAGTTTAGGTGTATCCCTTTATGCAAGGATTTATAACGTTATAATATTGATATGTTTGCGTCGTCGTGATTGGTTATGGTATATAACATTATGACGTGGACCTTCGTTAGTTGAGCGCTAGTTGGCAAACCAATCACGAAACAGCATGAAACGCGGCGAACCAACCACGAAACGGCAAACATATCGATATTATAACGTTTTAAATCCTTGCCTTTATGTATCTGCGTGTACCCCCAGGGGTATGTGTACCACTAATTGGGAAACATTGATATATGGTAATGAACAAACTTGCCTAGTCAACAACGAGCTTCAAGCAGCTATAGTCAAGCAAATAAAGTTAGTATAGGCAATACAATATTATACTTGAATCAAGCATAAATCTTTTATTGGAACAAACATAACAAAAATGTATGTATTATATTACCTCTGACATGATATTATTTTTAATATTATGATTTATATTATTTCTGGTTTTAATTACATTCTGGTATGATATTTCGGCTATGTTACTTGCCAGAGTTCAAAGTTTTGCCGAAACCAATCACATAAATATGTGAGTTTGAAAGACAACAACATGTGATAGGCTTTTTTGTAAAATAATAAAATAGTTTGGTAGATACAAATGTGCACAACTTAGAAAAATGTTTTTGTAAATATCTTTATATATGAGGGATTCAAATTGAATTTAAATAAAATGTATAGACTAAATTGTTTGATTCTCATAAACATCTTATGAATGTTTTTTCTTGACATGCATGCAAAGTATCTTCACGCCCATATCCCCGAAGCGGTAGGCAGAGGTACAACAAGTGCACCCACGATTAGCCGAAGATACTTGGTCCCACTAATGTGATAGGTGGCAAGCCTATCGCCAACCGGGCACTTTACAATCCCGGGATGAATCCGAAGATGCTCGAAATTGATTAAGCAAGAGTAGAGCACTGCCTAAATGTTTGCCGTTGAGACATGCAAAAGAAGGAAATAAAACTTCAGAATAATCTGTTTAGTCTAAAGGCGATGGTTGACTCTTACCATCAGGAGACCCATCTGCTTGTTTGCTATCTTATGATATAAAAAACAAAATAAAATATTAAGGCATAATAATTCGATTTGAAAAAGCCTTTTATTAAATATAATATTTTTTTTATCTAAAATCAATTCCCGATATGTCTATAATAGGATTTCATTGCTTTGTATATAAAATGTGTCAAATTTACAACTCATAATATATTATATAATTATGAGTTTCAGTAATAATAGTTCCATTAAAAAGTTGTTTACTAAAATATATAGACTTCATATACAACTGTTTTTACTCTGTATACAGCCACATTTTTTATTTATTTGTGTTTGTAACTTATTAAATGGTAATCTTGTTTATAATTCGGAAAATTATAAGTTTTTAAAAACAGTGTTTAAAGGGCAAAAAAGCAGCAGTAGAGATAATATCACTAAAAAATAGTATTTTATAATGTTGCATTTTTTTTTTTTTGGCATGGGCGTTAACATTTTTAGGGTTAAGAAGTAAACTAGGAACCCTTATAGTTTCGCTATATCTGTCCGTCCGCACGATTGCTCAGAGATCCTTATTACTAGAAGCTGTTATTTGGCACGAATATACATATTAATCATGGCAACAAAGTGGTAACAAAATACTTTTTTCAGGGTAGCTCCCCTATATTTTAAGTGAGAATGTTATTTTTTTTATGTATCCCGTTGTGTGGGATATCGTTGGATAACGTTTTAAAACATTTTGTAGTTTTGTGAAAACAAGTTTTCGATTAAGGGACTTGTTTGTAAAATATTAAGCTTTAAAGTGCTTGCTTTTGTTAGTCAAGTGTCCCCCTCTGCAGGCTAAACGGTTGGTTTTGGGAGTGGGAAAAAATCATGGTAGTAGTAAATATAATGAAGTTAAAAGGAAAACTATCACGGCTTAGAAGGCCTTACAAGTTTTTTAGTAATAGTCTACTAACTTATATAACGTACTTAAGAGAAATTTTTTATAGGCGGTGAACCTGTGGTGCGAATTTATATTTGTCATTGACATTGAATAAGTTAAATGTTCATAGTATGAAAAATTCTTCTTAGTCCGAATTATTGTGATGGGCAACTTCGGAACCCTACATTGCGCGTGGAGCGACATGCGTTTTAAGAATATTACTTACTAATATTATAAATGGGAAAGTGTATGTGTGTTTGTTCGTCCGTTTTTCACGGCAAAACGGAGTGACGAATTGACGTGATTTTTTAAGTGAAGATAGTTAAAGTGATAGAGAGTGACATGTTGGAAGTTTGTATGGAGCATTCCGCAATTTTCAAGGTAGAAAACTAAAAATTGTTATGCGGATTACTTGTGACTAACAAAAAAATCGTGGGTCATTTTTTTTTGGAATTCTGCTCTGATTTAACGCGAGTGAAGCCGCGGGCAAAAGCTAGTCCTAAATAAATAAAATATATGCCTGTCCTAAAAAAACAGATAATATTTTACTGATTTAGGAGGAAAATGCTTTTTATTGTTTTATATCAGTGTTTTTAACTAATTTAAAGATGATAAAGGGCATGCTCCGTTGGTTCAGACATGTAGAAAGAATCGTAGATGAGAGGTTAACAAAACGGATATACAATGCGAATGTGGAAGGATGTAGGTATCGGGGAAGACCAAGACTAACATACCATGATCAGATTGATCATGATAGTGAAGTAAAGGTGGTGGCAAGAGTCTTTGTAACCAGCGTGTGTGTATGAAAAGAGTGATGAATGTGGAGGAAGCGAGACAAGCCTGCAAGGATCGTGATATATGGCACTCGGTTCTCTCTGCCTACCCCGTAAGGGATCTGGCGTGAAGATATGTATGTGTTTAACTAATTGTATTTAAAACAGACTTTTACACTTTTTATAACGACTGTGTGAGTTACCGATGTTCAAAAAAGGTTCAAAATAATCTTAATAACCAAATTACGTCTAAGGGACTTGATATAGTAAAGCAAAGAACGGGGTGTTGACAGAATTAATTCAGTCAAGTGGGAGTTGAACTCTCATGCCGAGGGTTCCACATAGACTTGTAAGTAACCTTAGCTAGACATAGAAGTTCCTTATAGATTTTGATTTCCCTGTAAAATTGCAAAGTATGGAATGGTCATCAAACATCAAAGGTTATATATTTTGATCACGTTTTTTATGATGTAATTAAAAATTTACGGATTTTGATTTTTTTCCTTTACATGTGCTGTAAAATATTGCTTCTGGCCAAATATCATAATTCTAGATCAGCGAGAACCCTATTATAGGTTATGATTCCATTTTGAATCGCAAGTATGCGAAAGAAATGGTCATATCTTTTGATCGCGTTTGAATTACAAGATAAATTTTTTATAGCTGAGAGAGACCGTAGATTCGAGTATTTGATATAAATTTCAACTTGATACCTTTATGCGTTCCTGAGAAAAAGGGTCCTATAAGGGTCTCTGTTTTCGGTTTTAGGTTCGGAACACTAAAAATGTGTAGTGCTAGCAAATGTTAAAAAAAGCTCATGTGAGTCCATAAGTATTCCTATTTAGTAATTTTTATAATAGTTTGAATTGGTTTTTTATTTTATTTAAATAAAAATCAATTAGTATGAACTGAATGCAGTATAAATGGCAAATTGTAACATAATTGGGTCCATTTCCACAATTTTAATGTAGTCCTAATTTATTTACATGAAATAATAATGTATGTTTTAACAATATTTTGTCTTATTTCAATATGAATTCCCTACAAGCATGTGAAATATAACGTTGTAAATTAATTGTTAAATAATGACTAGATTAAAGTAATAATTTAAATTAAATTAAAAATGTACTAAAATAATTTAGTATGAGTTAGTATCAGCAAGTTACTGCTGTCATTAGATCTTAGTGGGTTCGCTATATACACATGAGGTTCCTAGTTTGAATTCTAACTCCATCTAAATAAGTGTTTTTGAAGAAAATAACTACTACTACTAATATTATAAATGCGAAAGTAACTCTGTCTGTCTGTCTCGTCTTCACGCCTAGACCACTGGACCAAAATTTGGTACAAAGATAATTTGAGACCCGAGAAAGAACAGTAGTTGTTATCCTGAAAATCCCGCAGAAACAGTACTTTCTATCTTTTAAACCACAGATATAAAGAATAACTTAGGCTATAAATAAAATAAAATTTTAGAAATTTCTCTACACGGATGATGTCGGGGGCACAGCTTTTTCAATATCTATATTAACCATTACTTATCGAGATTCTTTAAATATTGACAACTTTGTTGACTTCTTTTGCCCATATTTAAATATATAATTTTGAAGTTTTATTATTGTCATTAAGTATAAATAAATAATATTATATTAAAATAATTGTCATTATGTAAATATTGAATATGTATAATGAATAATTCACATATTTACGCTCATATTTCGTTTTATACGTAGGTACATATTATTTGAGTACTTAAGTCAACCGATTTTATTTTAAGTATCATCTGATCGTAAAATACCTTACAATAGATTAAAGATGTTATAGATTGACAAATGTACTAAAATATGTGTTTGATGTGAAATATTTATTTACTAATTAATAAAAGAATTTATCTAATTACTGACAATGAAAGGGGCCATTCATGTATTATGTAAGCACAAAAGGGGGTAGGGGTAGGGTCCTTCCTTTGCTTCTTTTTGATGACAAGGAGGACTGATCTAGATGGTTATTACATTAGCAAAATTTATTTATTTTTTATTTTTCGTGTTTTCCACCAATTTACTGCTTCTACATTAATGGTTCTAATTAAACTGTTATCTTACCTACCTAACCGTATTATATACTTACATCCAAACAAACAAACTGCTACTCATGAATCAATCACAAAACTGAGGAACGGATTAAAAAATAAATTTACAAATGTTTACGTAAGCAAGTGGGGAGCGTAGTAAGTGATTTGTTTACTTTTGCTGACATGGGGGAGGGACTCAATAATGGTAAAAAATCTGCTTATGTAATACGAATGGCCCCAAAGCTGTAATCTATACATAATATAATTGTAATCAAAAATTGATTTCGTTTATTTGTAGGTAAACTACGACAGACATTGTGTTGCAGTGTGTTGGAAACAAGGCCCTATACATGTACCATAAACAAACCAAATGTATTGTCTATGAATATATTAGAGATGTGAGTAGAGTTTTACCTTGATAAAGATTTTGTAAAATAAAATTGAGCGGGGTGTTTTTGTTCCCGCCTAGCTACAATGTACTTCCTGAAGATTACACAAATGTACATACGTTTAAATGTAAATTGACGGATGTTTCGGGATGCGATGTGTTGCCATAGAGATATTGACACCTTGTACAGAAAAATAACTGCGTTAATGTGAAAATAAATTAAACTTTTCATACTTTGAATATTTCTTTTAATTAAACTTTCTACAAAGTAGTAGTTTTTATGACTAATGTTGGTCCGAAATCCAATTGAAGAACCATCTGCCTTTGCTGTGCCTAAAAGGAGAGCGGTTGGGCAAATGTATCGTTACCATAGACCACATGAATACTAATAGACACGGCATATGGAAGGAAACGTATCGCCGCGCATATGAGAAAACGCTCCTACCACTCAAAATTTGTCATACATTTGTAGACATTTACGCCGTGTTGGTCCCGGCCTCCTTTGTAGAATAGGCCAACTGCCGTTCTGCTAGGCAGGTCGTAAAAGGCGACCGATTGGCTATCGAGTCACTACCATCGTGGCTACTAGGTGGTAGAGTTCTGCATTGTCTCGCCCGGGTATGGTACCACCGCCTTACCTATTCCTGTCGCAATAGCGTCAGTGCTTGTCGCTGTCGTGTTCCGGTTTGGAGGGTAAGGTAGCCGGTAAACTTATGCATGTGGCATTAGACCTCGCCACAAGATAGCAACGCACCATTAACATCTTTGGTGTCTATAGTCGATGGTTGACTCCATCAGGAGACCCATTTGCTTGTTTGCTATCTTATGACATAAAAAAAAAGACATAAAAATTGTGTAAAAATAGAAATAAACCATGTTGCACTATTTTATTGTACCGAATGAGAAGACAAGGCTAAAAAATAACCCTTGGAGTGATTTTATTTCAGCGATTAGTATTATCACTCTGTATTTCTGTGTGTGAATGCAAGCTACGCCACAAACTTAGAAATTGCCTTAAACGGCGTATCCATTTTAATCCGTGGTCGTAACATTGTGACTACTAAGTGGTAAATTCTGCAACATCTCGCATGGGATAGTTACTACCGTTTTACATATTTCTGCCTGTACTGTCGTTATCCAGCTTGAATGGTAAAGTAGCCGTAAACTTATGTTTGTGGCATAAACCTCGCCAGACAGATAGCACATTATTAAGGCTAGTTTTAGTGTCACGCTGACGGTCGGCGCTGATGGGTCCATATGTAGGTAAGTAGTCATAGGTAGCGTTTTTGATTTGCGCTGATTACCGTAGGCTACATACATCAGCGCCGACCGTCATTGTACGGTCAGCGTGCCAGTAAAATCAGCCTAACATCTGTATTGTCTATGGGCGATGGTTGTCTCCAAGGAAGTTACATTCTACCCGGAATGTTCACACGCGCTTCAAAATCGTTCCGAAGAGTACCACGACATGAGTGGAGTGTGTCTCTTTCTACTAAATAAAGCGCCAATCGTCATATATAAGTGCGGCCATGCGTAGTTTGCAAATTACTACTAAGTAATTTTACTAATTTGAGAAACAGTTTTTGCGTTGCATAAGTAATTACGTAATAATTAAAATAGGTTATTTTAGAATTCACTGTGTTAATTACAATACATTTTATGGTAGTGTATTTATCGACGTGTATGAATAAAAGGGATTTAACGATTACCGAATATATAAAAATCTACCATCAGATAGTTTTATTTACACTGGCAATTGCAAAAAAGTGACAACATCCACCCTTGTCGTTGTCTTGCTCAGAACGTTTTCCCTCTGTTAAGTAAGAAACAAATGTCAACTTTATGAGTAACGAAATAAAGTACATTTTTATTTTTCAAATATTGCTTCGTAACAATTCCAGTTATCGTATATAAGTTCCTTGGGTTGTCTCTTCTATTGGGAGAGCCATTATGTTTGCTGAGTAAAAAGTATTAAAAATGTAGGTAGTTTCGATAGAGATTATTTTATCATACATTTGACGAAATGACTATTCACGTCCTATTGCTAAACTGTTACTTTATTGATTCTAACAACATTATGTTGTAGTATGTAGATTTTTTGTTGTTTCTGTTTCACCGTATATTTTTGTGTTGTTTTTGTTAAACTTACTTAGAAGAAGCCTACAATCCAAAAAGAATGCCTCCTTAATTTCATTTCAAAAAATGTGAAATGATAACACGTATCACTTCCTAAGTTTACTCGACACTGGCAGAATTCTCTGATAATTGCCATTCGTATAATAAAGAACACTATGGTGATCAACGAAAATGACGTCACTAGTAGTTACGTGATATTTTCGATAGTCACTATTGTGCACTGGAACGACTTTTGACAATTGTTTATTATAATTGGTAGATATTGCGTACGCTTAGTGGCTATCAAATGATCACTACATAACTCTTCCGATTTAAGGTTATCTAGCTAAATACGTATAGTTAATAATTTCTGAATAAGGCTGTGAATGAACATGATCTAGTATAATACGTAAGTAATAAGGGAATATCACAAAATAAATAATAGCCATTAATATGTCTAGAAAATATATTTTAGTACATCAACTCTCAACAGACATTTATAATCGTTAATTAAAAATAAAATAAAAAATAAACATCGTTGACGCCACGACACTCGTAATCCAACTACGCGAATCTGATAAAACGTCACAAAGGACTAATTACTCGACGAAATTCAATTACATTACTATCTTACAACAGTTATTACACTAAAGCTGTGGACACACATGTATAATGCTTTTAAGATAGGTACGCTTTTCACACAATATAGCGCGATGGCTTGGGAAATTGGCCAAATCGGTAATACGTTAAACTGAATTTCCTAAATCCGTGCATTCGAATTTATTCATAGTGTGACCGCCGTAACAAGTTACAAAAACGCATTTTTCCTTGCTACGACAGTCACGCCATAAATAAATTCGAATGCACCGACCGCCGATATCTTTCATTACAAGTAGGTATGTACGAAATTCGTTCAACCATTTTGTTTAGTAGCAGATATATTTTTTTAATCGTTTTTTTTTTGACGTTCAACTATTGTCCACGACCTACTTTGAAAAATAATTTAAAAGCATTGACCTAATAAAGATTCTAATGCTAATAATAGTCGAAGGTTCTTCATTGTGTATGTTGAAATTCTTTATATGTTCTTAAATTTACTATATAGTTTTCGAAACAGGATTACTGTTCCGACTCAATTTGATAAGTATGATGCGATGCTACTTAATTCCATCATGTTATCTAATATCTAAATTGATCTGTTATCTGTATATGCAGTCAATAATTATTTAATTTGCAATTATTTATCATAATTTAACGACCTACCGATTTGAACAATTAAAGCCTAATTCAATCGCATACTAATAGATAAAGGCTCATCAAATGTTTTAATTAGATGCCCATATGCATTTTTGCTACCATTGGGATTTGGGTAAATATCAAAGCCTTTTGATTTTTAAGACGATTTCCGATATAAATAAAAATTTCACTAGATTTTAATAAAATTATAGATTTGCAGTGTTATAAAAATATTAATCTCACATACTAAATTACTCCTATATACAAATATGGCACATTCGTTAATGTTCGACAGGAAAACAATTAGGCCTTTTTAATAAAAGAACGATCATGTGTCCACAACCTAAAACTCACGTTCAGAAAGTCTAGAAACCTAGCTTTATTTTTATTTACATTTGGCAACATTCTTAGTCTATGCGTGGTGATATGCTCGGCGTAGGAAATCAAACCGTATTTCCTGTTGATATTTCATTTCAATATGCTTATAAAATAACAATATGTATATTCAATGATACATATAGTTCATTTTGATATAATCATGGCTTACTTCTTAAAAATAAATACTCTTGTTAGCAGCACTGCGACAGTTAAATCCAAAATAATTACAACTATACTTACAAACAAATTACTATTAAAATAATATAAAAATAACAATTTATTAATAAGTAAACATATATTGGACATTTTTATTATTATTAATAGTTAAAAAGCTACCTAACAAAATTGTTAACAAAAGTAATTTATCGCTCAATGAAAAGTAACAATAGCATGCATGATAAATTTGGCGTTACAAATTCGCATAAGGAAAAAGATGGCGTCATATCAATAACAGTTACTCTAGAAGCTAACATAGAAGTTATCTATTAATGGATCGACTTATAAAATAGTAAAATTGTATAACAGATATTGAAGTTATTCTTGGCTAGTTTTTTTTTTACAACAGTAGCCGTGGTGGTTGATTTGATGAATATACACAGTATATGTTATAAAGCAGTAACTCAAAATGCCCGTAATGCTGATTGTAATGGCCATAACTAGTATTATTTGTACCGAAGTATTTATGCCAAAAACAGGTTGACAAGTAAAGGATTGTACATACTGAAGAAGGGTGTACTCGTACTCGTGTAGTACTCGATTCTGATACCGAATATGTAAAAAATAGGTACTTAAATTTTGACCTTATTTTATTTTGGCCGTACTTATTATTTTAATTTTCCAATCTATACATATAATAAAATCGTAGGAAAGTCAATGTATGTCCGGGGTAAACTCAAAAAGTACTGCATGGATTTACTTCAAATATTGCATGAATATTACTAACAGGTCGGTTCAACATAATATAGGCTACATATTATCACGCCATCACCTACGGGGGAAGAGCTGTGCGGAGTAAACGAAGTCCGCGCGAACGAAGTCGCGGGCAACAGCTAGTAAAAATAATAAGTACGGCCACCCGTGCAGATATCGAAGTACAGTTTTCATAGACTGCGAATACTGCCACGGCACGTGTAAGTCAAGGCGCGCGCCTGTCGCCCCCGCACAGTGACAATTTTTTAATATTACTAATTTTGTTGAGGTTTTTTATGAAGTTAACTAATATTCTCTTTTTATTGGTTACTAGCTGTTGCCAGCGACTTCTCCGCGCGGAGTTCGTTTACACCGCACAGCCACTCCCCAGTAGGCGATAGCGTGACAATTGTAGCCTATATGTTGACCCGACCTGTTAGTAATATTCATACAAAATTTGAAGTAAATCCATGCAGTACTTTTTGAGTTTACCCCGGACATACATACATACAGACAAACAGACAAAAATTCTAAAAACTATATTTTTGGTTTCGATATCGATTGTAGATCACGCCCCAACTATTCTTTAAAAAAAATATTCAATGTACAGTTTTGACTTTCCTACGATTTTATTATATGTATAGATATATAGTAATTAAACTGTCGTGTCCTACAATATGTAGTCTTTTACCAGTCACATGTATGTATATAGTACATTGCTCCATAATATTTCAGCTATAATAACCACAGACATGACATAAAAGCGACCAAATAACGCCTGTACGCATCAATAACAAAACAAGCGACACATTTAAAAACGACAAAGCAGTTTATTTATCAGACGCTAAACTTTTAAATATATGTCTGTTTGTAGTTATACCAAGAATTTATATGAAGTTGCGTTACTGCTCTATACCCGAGACTTTAACAAGTTACGATCGTGTCCTATAATATTTTTACGTACTTAACCTCTAGCTGCCTGTTAAAAAAATTAGCACGCAAGACATAGTTACATTCTTCATAAAAAAACGTCGAAATAATAATGATTGATATCTAAGAAGACTTGATAGTATGTGACAAAAGTCGTGGGATTAGGTAGTCCATATTTTAAGAGATAATAATGTTTGGGGTTTATTCTTAGGCTCCTACCGACGGAGTGGTGGCTTGGCTACTAATTAGGTAACACATTAAATTTTAAAATAACTAAATAAATAGCGTAAGTCCTACATCCCGAAGATAGATATAGAGGAGTAACTAGTGTAACCCCGATTAACTAACGATAGTAAGTCTCATGATGTGACAATCAGCCAACTTATCAAGAAATGACGCACATTCAGCCTAGAGTAGGATGTGTCCGACTGATAGAAATTATCCTGAGTCAGGGCGCCCATCTTGATCTGCATTATTCTCTGCCTATCCCAATGAAACATGAAGGGCTTGAAAGTAAAATTAACATAATCGATCACTACGGAAAATACGTCATGTTACTTGCAAATAATCCGCGTGAATTCGGTTTATCGATGTAGGAGTGGTTGCAATTGAAATAGTGTCCGTTGAACATTGAGAATGTTCGGTTGATTTGAAAAAGACAGATGAACGATTGATAAAACATATATTTCTGTCTTTTCAATCGTTCATCTGCAATTATTTTAGATACAAATATAGATGCATGCCGCAAGGAAGACCAAGACCCGACCGACCTGATCAATTAGATCATGGTACTATGATAAAACTGACCGGATGCTCTCCATGATTGTATTTTTTCCGAAACTGAGGTGTTTGAATGAAGAGTTATGAGTTTTGAGGAAACAAGGCAAGTTTGACTGGATTGTAATCGTGATTCGGCTCTCTAAATACTGCCATGCAGATAAGTAATTTGCTTCTACATAACACAGTAATTGGCAAAATAAATAATAAAAAGAGTGGCGCAGAAAGCCATAAAGCGGACGAATTTAACAACATGACCAAATTTCGGGCCACGACTGAGTTTTATTTTACTGAGAATATAAAAATCGCAAAACGCTGCCCGACTTGGGCCTCGGGCTCCAAACTAGGACCTAAGCAATAAGCCTAGCCAATGAGTGACGAAACAAAACTTATTAACTACGTTTATAATGACAATGTATTTGTGACACGAAAAAAATCAATATTTCACGTTAATCATTCGTAATTGCCAAACTCACTTAAATTATACAATGATCTTAAAATATCACGAGTTAAGTTATTGCAATAGGCTTAGGAAAAAATCCAATTTGCAGAATTTGAACCGCTTAAAAGTTTACCTTTCACCCATTTTGTCTTAGACAATATAGTCTAGTGTTAACAATTTACACACCTTAAATTACAAATACTAGAAACTACATTCATTGCTTCGGTTTCTTAAATTTGCACTTTGCACGAAACATTTTACGAACTAATTTACCTAAAGCCAATAAAACACAGTCTTGCTACTAGAGGGGCATAGTTATTAGGCAAGATATGTATTAATTTTCAATACCTTCGATCGTTAGTGCCCCTCTAAAAAAACATCAAAACATTAACAAAACTACGCGTTAGGTGGCATTACTACTAGCGCGTCACTTAAAAAAATATAACAAAAATTCGAGCCGTCGAAGTATTTTTTCAACTTAATATTACTCCGATAATTTTTAGATATTGTTATTTAGTCTCAATTGCAAAAAGGACTGATTTCTTCAGACAACATGTTAGATATATCTGCGTACCCCGCTAGAATGTAGTTGCGTTCATATAACCACAAATTATATAATAGTAATTGCATTACACACTCTGTATTGAATGGCATCACTTGATCAACTCGGCAGATACTTCCCAACAGTTGTACAATCAACATACTATGTGTTCCAACTGAGAATAGGACTGTCAGGATGACATATTGCTCCGCATTTTGCAAAAACTTAATAAGTGATGAGTAAGGTGTGCAAAAAATTTTAACAACGAAATACTTAAAAAATATATTTTCATTCTAATTGGTATATTTTTTTTAATTTAGAATCCCATCACATCATGTTACCATAATGTTACGCGCCGCTGTTGTAGTCTATGACATCGAGCGATATAAAAAAGAATACTTGTGACGGCGAGGCGACGTTAAGAAAATATCTGACGATCGGATGGATTGGTTGTCATTCTGTTATTTGGTTTACTGTAAAATTAATACAAAATTATAGTGATTGAAAAACTATTGGCTGTAATTAACAATATGTACCATATGTATTAAAATAAAGTGTAAAATAACTAACACGACTTTTATATATATATATAGATGAACAGTTAGACAGAACTTTTTTCTGTTTTTATTGATGAATATTATATTTTAATACATTTTAGCCTATTCTGGACAAAGACAACCCAAACCCACAAAAATCGCAACAAATTTTTTGACTTATAAGTGGTGAAAATAACTTTTACGACTAGACCGATGTTTTTTACTAATTTTTTATTGATGAAAATAATATTATTAAAACGTTATTTGTTCTTCAATAAATCAGCAATATTTTTAGAAAAAAATTTTTTTGCTAACATTACTAATTTCACACTTGTGGTACGAAGTTGATAACAAGCGCAATCCTATTCTCAGTTGGAAGGCATAGTATTATGTAATACAATAAACAGTACTTTCAATATAAAATCGGTAGTCCACACTCCCACTTCGTATCAACTCGTAGTTTTCTTTGCTATAGTTTTTTTTTCAAAGGGAAACATTAATCGTGTAATGCCACCTTAAATTTCGTAAAGCAATTAACAATATAAGTTAACAAAATATTTTTCGTTAGTTTTTACATGATATTGTTATGTAATACATCATTGTTAAAAATGAAATTATAAAAATATGATACAAAATGCAAATATGCATGTCGAAAATGATTTTTACAATGCATAGGCGTTGATGCCGTAATGACTTAAAACGCCACGAATAAGCAGTCAAATCTCGATATATTTGATCTAATAATAGAATCTTTTAGGCTTTTGTCAATCCTAATATTTACTACTAGGTTTTTGAAAATGATGTTTATATATATAACCACATACATACATAGTGATGGTCCTTCGAGACACCTGTGAGCGTGTATGTGTTTCACACTGTTTAAATTATATTTTTCCTTCAGTTACAAGTTCTGTTTTTCAATATCGTTTATAGATTTAGAAGCATATTCCTAAGTGACCTACATTAGAAAGTAATTACAAAATTTTGGATGCTAAATACATTTTTATACACCGGATTCTTACAATGACATACATATTTTCTGACATAATATGTAGTAATTTTTTATAAACTTTTAATACTATAAACTACAAACATGCACTCAGATAATTTGTTAACAATAACAATGTTGTTTTACTCAGAACAACTATGATTCAGAAGGGGAATCAAATGTGAATATTTAATACACGTGCCAAATACTGAAAATTACTGATCAATCAATAGGAAGTCCATTGCTTTTTCATTGTGTTCTTTATTCAATCATTGTTCATTGTGTATTAAATATTCATGTTTGGCCATTACTCTTCTGCATAGTTGTTCTGAGTAAAATGACATTGTTATTGTTAACAAAGTGGTACTCGTATTATCTGAGTGCATGTTTATGAGGTGTGTTATTTATTTATATGTATGTTGTTTATTTTGCGAACTAGCTTTTAGCCGCGACTTCATTCGTGTTATAAATTAAGCCCCGCTTTTTTAAAACCATACTCCTTTCTAATTACAAATACGTAAAAGTCTTACTTAACAATTAGTTTTATTAGTAAATCTTGAGATTAGCTAGTTGAAACAAATATTCTTTTCAGCTATATGTCAGTGGATGAATAAATTCTTTTTTAACTATTTAACAAAAACTAAGGTTTGGAAATTAATTAATTCAAGTATTCCGAATATATTATAAAGAGGGAAAAATTATGTTTAATGAAATTTATGTTCAGATTATAAGAATCCGTAATACAATCTGTTCATTATTAAATGTTATTTTACAAAATAGAATTCTGGATATAGTGAATGTGTGTGTAATATATATAAGACAAATTTTAAACAACGCTATCACAAAAAATAAAATCTGAAATTATTCAGTTATTACATCAATACCACTTTCAATTAACATATTATTCATTCATTAAATGTGTGTGAATAATGAATTTAATTATTATAAAGAAATAACCACTAAAAAATGTAGACTAAGCTTATTTTAATAACAGTATCCCTTGACATTAGTTAGATGTAATCATCAGCATCGTTTCCAATTAATATATAATTATTCATTCGTATGTGTGTTAATAATTATTAATTCAATAATTATTCATCATATGAAATATGTATTATAAAGAAATAACCATAAAGAAAACTGAAGGCTGAGTATTAAGCTGATTGATATTGGGAGAATTAAATCGCTTTCGTAATCTAAGGAAAACTGAAGTTAGAAAACATTTTCACTATAAAAAAAACATTTCATTTCGTCTTTCAATAAAAAACATCAAAAAGTTTCAGCAGGTTAATTTTTTTTTGTGTATAGACGGATTTTTCTTCATTTTTTCTTTCTTTTTAAGTTGCTTTACAATTTTATTTTTTCTGTATATATCACAGGATAGCATACAAGCAGACAGCAAACATGATTTAAATATAAAAACGTCTCCTATAGACACTATAGCTGCCAATGGTGGGTTAGCAGTTGTGTGGTTGGGATGAAATTTTACCTGCATAACTTCATTAGCTATGTTACTCTCCAAACCAGAACACAATAATAACAAGCACTTACATTGTTTCGGCACGAACGGTACAAAACTTAGACGAATTGTTGCATAACTACTATCTACTAGAAAGGCAAATGGTCTATGCTCTATTCTTTGGCGTCTGGACTAACACAGAGAAACAAAATTAATTATTATCATAGATCGGAATAAGTAGTGCAATTTTCCGGGATTGCGTGACGTTATCTTAGTATGCATATGCTACTGAATCCTATATCCTATATAATATAATATATATAATCCTATATAATCCTACTATCCCACTAGTTATGGTATACAAGGCAAAATAAAACTAGTGATATTCTCCAAAAGATGTGATCAATTTATCAATATCTGAGTATTGAGCCTCTGTGGTCTAGTGGTCCAGCGTTGGCGTTGACCACACGAGGTCCCGAGTTCGATTCCCGGGTCGGGCACATAAAAAAGTGTTTTTTCAGTTTTCTTAAAAACACAATGTTGCCCGGGATTGGAAAGTGCCCGGTTGGCGATAGGCTTGCCACCCCACATTTGTGGGGCCAAGTATCTTCGGCTAATCGTGGGTGCACTTGTTGTACCTCTGTCTACCCCTTCGGGGATATGGGCGTGAAGATACTTTTTTTTTGAGTATTTTTTAACAAAGATTTTTTTTTTCAAACTGTTTGTCTTTATTTTGACGTAGTTATTGATTAAATCTACGCCAATCGAAAGATAGTATTGTTAAAAAGCGTTTTAAGGAAAATAGAGTCGAGGACTTCGATCAAAAATAATAAGATTCAGCGTTGCCAACAAACTCAGTGCAAGAAAATTGATTAAGAATGTTATATACAGAAGCAAAAATATAGCAACGTCATAAAAGTGTCTTTTTCTGTCCGTTACGGTTTAGTTTCGGCTATCGCTCCGCATTACTGACGAGTGTTCGTAAAATTTTATTAGGCCTTTAGAAAATTCTATTTTAAGTTCATAGCTTTAACGTTTGAAATTGAAAGTCACATGCTGCTCATAAGACATTTTCGAGAAGTGGCGCATCCGCACTTTGACTATGATTGGACCAAATAAGACCACACATTTATTTGTGCTCTTATTTCATTAGCCACTTTTAAGGCCACGGTCTTGAAGCTAGTTATTTTTGATCGAAGGTCTTCGAAAAATATATGATTAATACCATAGCGTAACTATTAGAGATTTAATGGCGTATACCTAATAAGGAAACGTCACTCAATCTCGGCAAATAGTACTACCTATTCCGATCTACAATTATTAACCATAAACGGAAATTAAGCATTTGAATGAAATAATTATCAAAGTGATCCATATCTAAGCCCTATCTCTTGCCAATTCATTAATGATAATATATAATAAATACAAAGATTTATCAATAAAAAATACTGCCTTTGGCAGTAACTAAAGATATTAATTGTATCAAACTTTCTTGTGTCAATGTGCATGTTCAATAACAAATATAAAGTTTTGTCTCAGAAATGTAAGACTGGGTAATTATTGGTAGTTAACAAACACATTTCATACTTATCTACGGCTTAATACTGGCCCTCTTGAACTTTTAACAACGTCAAAAGTACAATTTGAAGATGCATTAGTTTAGAAGCGGTGTTTTTCTGGGCTGTAACACACATCTTTGATAATGTATGTAAATCACTGTAGGTCACAATAGTCTCTCAAAAGTGAATTAGTGGGTAGTCTTCAGTGGGCGGAGGTCAGCAGCCACGATTCAGGTCGTGTATAAGTAGTGGTGCAGTATCCGCAGTTGGAAGGTGGGTACCTGTACTTGGTCTCTGAGCAGCAATACGTTCTAAGACACACGACGCGGATAATCTAGCTTCTGCATCATGATCCCAGCATTCTTCCATTGTATCGCACAATACCAGCAAACCCTGGATTTAATACAAATATTTATAATTATTTTTTAATATTTTGGAATTAAGATGAATAGGCCTGATGATCTAGTTGAGATTGCTGTAGCCAGCAAGGTCGCCGCCTCAAGGTACAAGGGAGGTGCACTGATATTCACGTCAGAAAGAAAAACATAGAAAATGTCGATTTTTTTATTATTATTAGATTGCTGTCATTCTTTTGGTCATTCATCATATTATCACCTTGTCATTTTTCTGCTGTCAGAGTGATTGGAAGAGATACGTGTTTTATTTTCTTAGCCGTATTTTCAGTATTTCTGTGTTGAGTGATTTAATATTTGTGGTGATTTGTATTTGTGATTGTCAGGTATTTGTTTGTCTATAAGTGTTGTTAGATGTAAGTTTATAAATCATTCGCCATGTTGGCGGGTATAAGTGACTCCGAGCCTCCCGACATTACTAATGATTATTCTCAGGACATAACATCCAGAACTGCGTCTAAACGGAAAGATGACATCTATTCCTCAGACCTACCAACTCCTACTCCTAAAATACCGGCAACTCAACCCGGCAATGTCGCAGCTGCCATTCAAACTGTTTATACACACCCGGAAATAGAAAATAAGAAACGATACTCGGATTCTGATAAAGGTCCTTTCATCGTTCATCTATCACGAGTAGAGAACGATCTTGTTGCAGGTCCGTCCATTAGAGCCATTAAAGTCGGTCAAATGTTACATACCTCGAAAATTCAAAACATCGTTAAAGACGGCATAAAGAATGTAGGCCGAAATCGTGTTGCAGTCGAATTCAAATCTGCTGAAGATGCAAACAACTTCCTAATAAACCCAGCAGTTTCAGACCATAAATTCATTGCATCAATTCCTTCCTATAATATTACTAGGATGGGCATAGCAAGAGGTGTACCCATTGACATAAATATGGAGGAACTTGCAACTGCATCTGAGACCCCATCTAATTGTGGCCAGATTATCAAAGCCCGTAGACTCCACAGAAAAGCTTACAAGAATGACGTAGTAGAGTGGATTCCAACACAGTCGGTGGTGCTAACATTCTCAGGACAAGTCCTCCCATCAAAGATATTTTTATATTATTCCTCCCTTCCAGTTGAAAATTATATCCTCCCCACAATACAATGTTTCAAATGCTGTCGCTTTGGTCACATTAAAGATCAATGCAGGGCAAAGCCTAGGTGCTATCGGTGTGCTGGTGATCACACTGGCGACACCTGTGAGCGTTCGCCATCATGCTTGTATTGCTCAGGCAACCATCAAGCTGTGGACAACAACTGCCCAGAATATAAAAGACAAAAATCCATTAAGCTGGTTATGTCTTAGGAAAGCATCTCCTACACGGATGCCGCTGCTCGTTTCCCAGCTGTCCGTCGTCCATACTCTGAAATTGCCACAGAAATGTCTTCTACGCCACAACCATCCTCTCATCGTATAAAGTCACAAATCACATCCAGCCAAAACCCTCATCACTCTTATAGAAAAACTGTCACTATCCCGCGTAATGTCAGAACAAAGTCCCTTGATAGAGGATATGATAAAATAGTTCACTCCCAAATTATTAAGGACCCTGCTCCTAGTTTAAGTAATGGATCAGCATACCCTGTGGGGTTGTCCTCTTCAGATGACAATCTCCTATACAACCTCTTGAATACATTAACTAGTATCCTATATCGCTTTAATGACGCCCTACCGAACAACGTGATCCTTCAACTTGAAAATCTTTCCAAATTAGCATCCCATAATGGCTCTGTCCATTCTGCAATGGAATTGCAGGAGCCTTAAAAATAAGAAATCTGATCTGATTAATTTAATTAACACTTTTAAACCTTCCTTACTAGCTATCTCGGAGACTTGGTTGAGACCTGGGCTGCATTTTCGCATCCCCGGTTTTTCCTGTCTCCGAGACGATAGGAGTGATGGCTATGCCGGATCTCTTATACTAATTGACTGCTGTATCCCTTACATACAAATTCCTTTACCTTCCTACAGTAATAACTTCAATATAGTGGCTGTGAAAGCTCTTAATATCACCTTTGTATCCATTTATATTCCTCACCCAGAACCTGCTTGTATTCTTGAACTGAATTCCATTTTATCTTCTTTTTCCCCTCCCATCTGTGTGATGGGCGATTTTAATTGCCACCATCATCTATGGGGCTCTCACACGACAGACTCTACTGCACCTTACATTGTTGACCTGGTAGATGATTTAAATCTTTGCATTTTGAATAATGGTTCTCCTACCCGCAGGGTCTACCCAGACCAAAATCCCAATAGTGTAGTAGATCTCACATTGTGTTCTCCAAACTTAGCTGCTAGTATGAACTGGTCCACTCTTTGTTCCTCCTACGGCAGTGACCATTTCCCTATTCTGCTTTCTGTTCCCACACATACTGTCCCAGTCAAACAATTTTGTCCTCTCTTGAAATATAAAACTTCCAAAGCCAATTGGGATGAATATATGATGCACACTAATTCTGGTATACATACTCTCTTACCCCCCAGCCTACTTAACCTGCAATCAACTTATGCAGCATATATTTCTGTTTTAACCGACTCTGCAAATAAGGCTATCCCTATAAAAAAATCTCCAAAAGACATGATCTCATCCCCCCCATGGTGGGACCCAGAGTGTTCCTCCATGGTAATGAAGCGAAAGGAGGCTGAATACTCCTCTTTAAACATGAATAGGGATAACTTTATTAAATATCAATCTGTTTCTGCCCAAACTAAAAGGCTCTTATCAAAGAAAAAGAAAGAAGGCTGGCAGCTGTTTTGTAATTCTCTTTCTCCTAATTCTTCCCCGTCTTTAGTTTGGAAAAATATAAAACGTTTTCGTGGCTCCTTTACAGATAATACTTCGCTGAAAATGGATCCCTCATGTATAGATAGATTTGCTATCAATTTCAAAAGAGTAGGAGCTTTAAACATGAATAGGGATAACTTTATTAAATATCAAGCTGTTTCTGCCCAAACTAAAAGGCTCTTATCAAAGAAAAAGAAAGAAGGCTGGCAGCTGTTTTGTAATTCTCTTTCTCCTAATTCTTCCCCGTCTTTAGTTTGGAAAAATATAAAACGTTTTCGTAGCTCCTTTACAGATAATACTTCGCTGAAAATGGATCCCTCATGTATAGATAGATTTGCTATCAATTTAGCTCCTCCCTGGGTTCCGTCTAGAGAGGAGGCAAACCCTGAGGTAGTGTCACTCTCTCCAAATTTGGAAAGACATGAGTTTGACAATCCTTTCTCAATGGACGAGTTTCTATTAGTCATAAACGGCCTCAGAGATTCAACCCCTGGTTCTGATGGAATCCCCTACAGTTTTGTGTTTAAATCTAGCCACTCCTCAAAAGTATATTTCCTCAATTTAATCAACTCTATCTATATATCTGGTACTACACCTGAAGAGTGGAGAAGTCTCACTATTCTCCCAGTATTAAAAACAGGCAAAGATCCATCACAGGCTTCTAGTTATCGCCCCATAGCACTAGCATCCACTTTATGTAAGGTTATGGAGCATCTTGTCAAGAACAGACTTGAGTGGTTCCTGGAAAGTCGAAAAATTTTACCCTCTTCCCAGTATGGTTTCAGGAAGGGTACTGGCACAATGGATAGCTTAAGTTACTTTTCTACAGAGATTCGCCTTGCCTTTTCTAAAAATCACTTTGTCTTGGGTACCTTTCTGGATATTACTTCAGCTTATGATAATGTTCTTCTTCCAATACTCAGGCAAAAAATGCACCAGCTGAGTATCCCTGCGAGGAAGACAAATTTCATAATAAACCTTCTTTCTCCCAGACATATTTCTGTCAGAGTAAATGGTTCTATTGTATCTTCCCGTACAGTCTGGAAAGGCCTTCCCCAAGGCTCGGTGCTGAGCCCTTTACTTTATAATCTTTACACATTCAACCTGGAATTAACAGTTAATAGCTTTTGCTCCATTCTGCAATATGCAGATGATTTAGCCCTCTTATACTCCGGAGACTCTATAGGTGAAGCTACAAGTAGAATGAATTCAGCCCTATCTCCTACCTCAGTGACTGGTTAACAGACCATGGACTCTCTTTATCAACTCCTAAATGCTCCTCAGTGTTGTTTACCAGAAAAAGATCCACCCCGGCCTACTCCATTGTTATAAATGGAGAACCAGTACCCCAAGTTAATAAAACTAAATTTCTAGGGGTTATTTGGGACTCTAAGATGTCAGGAATTCCCCACCTCACTTATATCACAGAAAAGTGCGAACGCAATATTAACATCTTACGTTCCTTATCAGGAGTCTGGTGGGGTTCCCACCCATTTTGTCAAAAACTACTATATAATGCTTTGATCCGTAGCCATTTTGACTATGGCTCCTTTTTATTGGAACCATGTAACAAACTAGCCATATCTACTCTAGACAAAATCCAGTCAAAATGCCTACGCATTATTTTAGGAGCAATGCGATCATCTCCTATTAATGCCATGCAGTTAGAGTGTCTAGAACCTCCTCTGTCTCTCAGAAGACAATATCTTGCTGACAGATTCTTGTACAATATTGCCCACTTGTCATCCCACCCTCTTTTCCCTAAACTTAGATCACTCGCTGAGGCCACCTCCTCAATGGGCTACTGGGCACATAAGAAGTTACCTTGCCTTGTTAATAGCTACAACAAACTCATAAACGCTCCCCCCCTCTACCAATCTTCTATGAACCCTCTCTTTGAAGTCCCCTACACAGCCCTTACTTTCAAACCTAACATAATTCGAGACTTTGGTGCCACAAAGGGTAACCCATTGGCTGACACCATTGTTAATACGAGAATTGCGGCAGATTTTCCCGATTTCCTTGTTATGTATACAGATGCATCCAAAACATCAGAAAGAGAGTATGTTGGTTCTTCGGTCTGGATCCCTAAATATAAAGTTATCCTTAGCTTTAAATCCCCGCCTATCTCTTCTATTTTTACTGGTGAAGCTGTAGCTATTCTGGAAGCTGCTACATTTGCTTATTCCCATAAGTTTAAAAAAGCTTTAATTCTGACAGATTCCCGAAGTTGCCTCCTAGCAATAGATGGCAATCAATTCCGTGCCAAGACAAAATATCCCATCATCCTTAAGATCAGGATGATACTTTCTCAAGCTGCTAGTGAAGGCTTTTTCATTGCCCTGGCCTGGATCCCGGGCCACTCTGGCATCAGTGGGAACGAAATCGCTGATCAATTGGCAAAGGACGCTATTCAATCCGGTCTGTCAACACACAATCAGATATACCCCCATGACCTACGCACTGATGCCAGTGTGGACCTGTTGTCCAATTGGGGCAGAGATTGGACAAGATCAAAATGCACTAAGGGCAAATATTATGCCAGTATACAAGAATCAATCCCAACAAAACCTTGGTTCTTTCGTTATCGTGATTCCAGTAAAGCCGTAACTTCCACAATATGTAGGCTGCGCCTGGGCCACATATGCACCCCTGTCCACCTGGCAAAATTGAGAATACGAGATACCTTCATTTGCGAATGTGACCTCGATGAGGGATCTCCTGATCATATCTTCTTTTCTTGCCCCAAGTTAGCATATTCTTTGTATGACACCTTACCACCAGATATACCTCGCCCCATTAACATGCAATGTCTCCTTACTTATGTCCACTCACCTTTTATTAAAACCTTAGTTGCCTTTATTGCCACTAACAAAATTCAGCTGTAAAATTTCGATGTAAAATGTTTAATTATTATCCCTTTATGTTCGTAGAGTACTTGTAGATAGATACATGTGCATAGCATTAGCTCCTAACACACTGTAGTGTTTGTAGTTGTGTAAGTATACTTTACTAATCTTTGTGTCTGTTTTGTTTTAGATCCCTCAACTTGTATTGGATATAGGCACCGGACAACTATTTTTAAGTGTCTCTCCCATGACTGACTTGATATTGGCAGAATCCGTACCAACGGGATAGCCCCATAACCAAAATAATAATAATAATAATATCACCTTGTCAATAAAAAATTGACATTACATTTATCCACAAAATATACAGTGCGGAAAAAAAACTTTGGGGTATATACAATATATATATATATATATATATATATATATATATATATATATATATATATAAATGTCAATGACATGTGGAAAAATAAAAATATTATGTATTTTGATGCATTTGCGGATCTCTATACACTTCCCAAATTCAATTAAATATTTTATCAACCGATGAAAATATAAAGTATCAGTTTGACGTGTGTATTTAATATTGTTGGGACAGGATAATATTTGGGCATGACGATTTACTTAGGTTAAAACAATAGTTGATAAAATATCAGTTACAAATTGTTATTTGCCCCAGACTGGATATCTGTGTAATTTTTTGCATGTTGTCACATAATAAAATGCAATAACTATAGCCCATCCATAAATTATAGGCTGGGGATGTCGAAGGCTTTGTGACATTTAGATTTTTAAATTACTTTTACCTTAAACATTAACATAATATTAATAATTTTTATCAGGTAAGCAGGTAAACCTTTTTCAAACTAGTAAATAGGAGTAAGTGGAAGAGGCTAACAGCAGGAATCGATAAACGATAAGGATATATATATATATATATATATATATATATATATATATATATATATATATATATATATATACTAGCTGACCCGGCAAACGCTGTTCTGCCTTTTTAACTACTCTTTATTTTTTTTCTATATTTTCTCACCTTTTAAACCTTCTCTGGACTTCAACAATTGATTCAAAACCAAAATTAGGCAAATCAGTTCAGCCGTTCTCGAGTTTTAGCGAGACTAACGAACAGTAATTGATTTTTATATCACTACACAGTATAAAACAAAGTTGCTTTCCGCTGTCTGTCCCCATGTACACTTAGATCTTTAAAACTATGCAATGGATTTTGATGCGTTTTTTTATAGGTAGAGTGATTTAAGAGGAAGGTTTATATGTATAAAAACATCCATTATATAGTAGAGATAAACATCCATTACAGAGTATCCAGAGCAGTAGGATGGATGTCAGTCAATAGTGACAACAGCATAATAAATTACATCTGAAGGAATACTTACAGGGTGATCTCTCCATTGTGGTTGTATATGTGGTCTTAATTTCCTCTGTACTACTGCTTCTTGCATTTCTTCTAGACCAGGGTGTGATCCCACTTCTTCTTCAAGTGGCAGACGATATTGTGCAGTAGGTTCAATGCCACCTTCCTCACATCTGCAATGATGTAAGACTTTTATATGCATCTAATAAAGTTTATACATAATATTTTTCACTTTGTCTAGTTTTTAAGGAAACATACCATGGTTCACCTATAATGTTGTTAAGTTTAAAGATGATTTATACTCATTACAGACATAGTCACATACATGAGAATAAAATTGACACACACAATACCTACGAATATCATAAATCTTAAGGGATTTCCTTTATAAATCATTTCAAACTGTCAAAAATTTTGATATTTATTATCCGAAATAAATTAGGAGTGGTTTGGACTTACAGGTTGTATAGGCAATAGGTACATGGGGCACACTAAAAGTTTTGCACTTCTAGCTAATCGGAACTATTTGAATTTTGAATGTTATATTTTTAAAACGTTGCAACCTTCTTAGTATTAAAAAAAAACAATTGGCGGGAAATGATTTGTCAATTGTTTTTTTATCACACATCAAAGTTCTACGTACGCAACGAAAATGGAATTAAGTTGAAAAGATTTTAGAGCAATGATTTTTTATGATTTTAAAAGTTCTCTTTTTCTGCAAGACTGTGCCGCTCGTTTTCAAAATGCTTTTGGGAGAGAAGCACCTTGTTTGAGCACCATGAGGGGATGGTTTGCTGAATTTAAGAGAGGTCGAGTTTCTTTACATGACGTATTTCGTGAAAGGCGGCCTTCAACTGCCATCAACGAAAATAATGTGGCTACTGTTAAGCGGTTAATTGAAGAAAACCCCCAGATTAACTATGAGACAATTCTAGTCTAGAGGACTATTGAGGATTGGTATGAGCCAAATTCAGAAAATTTTACACGAAGAATTGAAAGTTCGGAAACTTTGTTGTCGTTGGATCCCTCATGAATGGTGCTCTGATGCTACTGAAGTACGACCACGGACATTCTAATGCTGTTTATGACATTGTCAAAGGAGACGAAACGTGGATTTCTTGTTTTAAACTCGAAAAAAAAACAGCAATCTTGTGAATGGGTGTTTGAAAATGAGAACAGGCCAACAAAAGTGAGGCAAGCGAGAAACGTTGGTAAAAAATGATCGCGTTTTTTTGGGACCCGTATCCCACAATTCCACTTGAAGATCAAGAGTGTTAACGCCGAGTGATATTCTACCATTTGTTTACCCAGGGTGTTAGAAAAAGTTCGCGAAAGACGACCCAAAAGCCGCATTTTCCTACACCATGATAACGTTTCTTCACACACGGCCAACAAAACAAACAAACTAAGTCATTTTTAGCTTCCGAAAAAGTACATCTCGTCACTCATCCTGCGCATAGCCCCGACCTAGCACCCTGTGATTTCTGTGTTTTCCCCAAAATCAAAGATTTGATGAGAGGTTTTACTTTTACCTACTCCGAAGGGGCAGTGATAGTGTTCAATCAGCACGTAGAAAACATGCCTTCAGATCTGTGGTCCTCCTGTTTTAAAAAATGGTTTGATTGCATGAAAAAATGAATTGCTCGATCTGGGACCTCATGTGGTCAATACTGATATCAGACCACTAGACCACAGAGGCAAAATATAAATAAATTATTCATGTTCTAGTCATAAAGTCAACATAGATAATATATTTAAGAAATTTAATTATTCAACAGATTATATCTGGAAATAGGTGTACATATAAGTTAAATCTTTAAGAAAGTGGAAAAGTTTCAAAATGTTTCAAATTAAGGTTGCTATAACTCTAAACTTAGTATATATAGTACTGCACAATCTACGAACTATTTATCAACAAAATAACATTGATTGTATTCAGAAAAAAAGGGCTTAAGATAAATCATTGCTTATATGAATAACATTACATGTGCAACCTGCATGTTGGTCACGAAAAATTAAAGAGTTTAATTAAGTAAATAATATAAATTACCTTGATGCAATTTCCCATAAGACCAATGCACAGGCATACATATCTATTCTTAAGAAAGCGTCCTTTGTGAAGTTAATAGCACCATCAAGTACTTCTGGTGCCATATATCGTCTTGTTCCAACCTGTCCATGGGCATCTCCACAGCCATGCCCCGCAACAAACACTAGTGCAAGACCAAAATCAGCAATGCAAGCACTTAAATCTGATTTTAGTAAAACATTCTTGGATTTAAAATCTCGATGAGCTATTGCTGGCTTCCCACCTCCTTCTTCATGCAAGTGGGCTAATCCACGAGCAACACAAGCGGCAACATGCCAAGCTTCAGCCCATGTGAGTGTATGAGCCTTTAGGTAGTCACATAATGAGCCCTGTGGAAATAGTTTTCACTTAGTGTATGGGAAC
Source organism: Apodemia mormo (assembly GCA_036924255.1). NCBI lineage: Eukaryota > Metazoa > Arthropoda > Insecta > Lepidoptera > Riodinidae > Apodemia > Apodemia mormo. The sequence goes on from JAUPFN010000011.1 coordinate 5,750,302, forward strand.
AAATAAAGTAAAAATCTGAACTGATTAATGTTAGACACAATTAACAATGCACTTGTGCTTTAAATCCGCAACATATATACGTTTGTTATATTACTCAACGGGTTTCACTAACTAGGTTTAAGTATATTATTACATCCTGAAAATACTTAAAAAGTGAAACCGGTTGAGTAATATTCCAAACTATATATGTTGTGAAGTGAAATTAAAGCACAAGTGCATTGTTAACAAACTGCCTCGTTGGTCGACTGCTTAAAGAACCTGTGTTTTAATTTCACAACATATATATTTTTATTATATTACGAAACGGGTTTCACTAACTAGGTTTAAGTATATTATTACATCCTGAAAATACTTAAAAAGTGAAACCGATTGAGTAATATTCCAAACTTTATATGTTGTGAAGTGAAATTAAAGCACAAGTGCATTGCTAACAGACTGCCCCGTTGGTCAACTGCTTAAAGAATCTAACTACGAATTGATGGGGCTCAGTTTCGAATCCCGACAGGGACAAACATTTGTGTGATGAGCATTGATGTTTGTATTTCTGGGTCTGGATGTTTGTTATATACATAACAGTATTTATATATGTATTAGTATAATTGACTAACACCCATAACACAAGCAAATAATTTGCTTTCTTTTGGGTTAGATCGATTTGTGTAATTTATTCAGTGATATATTTATTATATTATCTATATTAAGCTATATCTATATTAATATTATAAATGCGAAAGTTTTAATCTTTGGATGGATGTTTGCTACTCAATCATGCAAAAACTACTGAACAGATTTAGATGAAATTTGGCACACAGGTAAATGATGACCTGAAATAGCACATAGGCATTTTTATCCCCGGAAAAATTAGGTGATCCCATGTGATTGGCCAAAATCTATCATAATGCAGTAGGCTGCACGCTGCAGCTAGTATATTATAATTCTTTCTTACAGCAATGGAATTTCACCAAGTGCCGACTATGAGAAATATTTATAAGTATAAATATATTAACTGCTCAAAATTTCTAAGAATCATCTTACTAACATTACATACAGTGGAATATGAACTCTTATAATGAGTTCTTAATTTGTGCACGTCATATTTGATTAAGTGGTTTTGACATATTGAAAAAATGGCTAATGAAAGATTAACAATGAAGATATATAATTCAATGAAGGATATAACTAATAAGATTTTATATATATATATATATATATATATTAGGGTGATTTTTTTTTTCACTTATTTTTTTTTTTCGGTCCCATCGTGAATTCTTGTTGGAAATACCCAAAAAAAAATTCCCTGAAAGTTTGAGCTCTTAATATTAATTAACGTCCTCGACCAAGGCGTGTGAAGATTTCCCATTGAAAATACACAAAAACTCTGATTTTTAATTTTTGAATTTCTAAAGATCAGCGGCATTTCATGGGATCACTTTGACCGAAGATGGTTTTTTCTCAGAATTGAACGCTCTACAAAAGTGCCCATTGCCGCAAAGTCGTAACTCACACTGGCGAGGCAGTACGGGCCACTGAACCTGATTTTTTCATAAAATTCGCGTTTTTTCGCATTTATCTCGTAAATATGAAGACCTACGGAAAAAATGTAAAGGACAAACTTGTAGAGAATTCAATTTCCAACAAAAAATGTCCTATGGACCGAATCGCTAAGATCAATATTAAGCGAGATATTAAGCCTTGAATTTATTTTTTCGTGAAATTTTGGCCGATCATTGATTTAAACTTATTAGTATCTTGTTTACTTTCTCTGTTATGTTATATTTTTTCTTCAATATATTTTTTTAAGGCTAGAAAAATAGGATAGAAGAATTCACGATGGGACCGAAAAAAAAAATAAGTGAAAAAAAAAAATCACCCTAATATATATATATATTATATAATAATATATATATATTATTATATAATATATATATATAATAATATATATATGTCAGGAAGTATGAGAGTATTTGCAACCTAAGGTAGCGTAGCGCTATCTAGAGTAGAATAAAGTGTAGTTGACTTGTACGTTGCGTACGTCACTTACGTCATTTATATCTTAATAGTAATCCATCGACCAGCATATATCAAATATCGCCTGTCGTAACGAAATCCGAGTCAGTAGATCGGTTTATAAGAGGACTCACAGCTAGAGAACCGACCGTGCCTAACGTGCGCACTGATTCAGTGATAAGACGACTATATGGTGGTATATTATAATTTATTGTCTTCTGCGAAAGCAGCGGTGGGATCAAATTCAATGCGTCTAATATTACTGTCGGCCCAACAGTTCATGAATGTTGAAAACGAACCAATTTGAAGAAAATGGTGATGCAAGTGTTAGTGCAAAAAAAAAAATAACTAACCCTTTTCTAGGCGAGGGGGTGGTACTTATATCAAACAGTGTCTACATTAATATCTCTCCTGCATATTCTGATGATTGCGAGTTTAAGTTTGCTCGATGGTGCGATGAAATAGATTACCATCGTATCGAAACCGGCTGGGCTGATTACGAAACAATTACCGTGTTCGTACATTTACAAGGCCGTGCTCATAAAAGGGTGTCAAAATCATCCTTATGCAAAACATTGGATGAAATAAAGGAATATTAATCACGTCAGTTCACTACTATTGGAAGATTTCACGACATGATGCAGTATACTAGTAATTGCGCTTCAACTTATGTGGAGAACTCTGTATAAAAAAAAACCTAGTAATGGTGGATGAAATAGAAACTGGGTGGAGCGAGGTGAACAAAATTGTAGCCGTCATCTCAGGTATCTCCGACTACCAGGTACGGTCTGTCTGATTTATTAAAAATACTGGCGAACAAAATTGAAGTCGTCATCTCAGGTATCTTCGACAGCCAGGTATGATCTGATTTATTAAAAATACTTCTAAGTAGCAGTTACTCGCGATTTCATTCGCGTGATCAAAAATCAATGCTTCTATTTGCCCAGTAGGTAAAATAGTGGCCTGTGTCATTGCTAAGTAATGTGGCTTTCTGGGCGTGAGAGAATTTTTGAAATTGCTCAAGTAGTTTTTGAGTTAAATTGTAACACATGAACTAGCAATCAGATCTTTCGTCTTTATAATTTTAGTGTAGATAACTTCGTGGCACTTGACAGATATTTTAGCACTACACATAAATTGGAAATTACAAACGCCTTATCAATCCGTAACTATTTATGAATTACCTTAAACGTCATTGACTAGATGCTGTTGACCATTGGTCAGACCACGATAAGTGCACTTTTTGCTAAACAATGTTAATAATACAATTAGCATTGCGAAAAATTGATCGTTTGATCAGATAGACATATCTACATCAACATTGTACTCTTCTACAGTCTATGAACATTTTAAGATATGTTAAAAAACAGAATATTACATTTGATCATAACAATACATATGCAATGTGCATAATACATGTAAAATTATTTTAGTAATTATCACTTTGATCTAAGGGCACAGAACGATCGTACAGTGTCACAAATATTATAAATCGAGTTATAACGCAAAATGTCGAAAGTTTAGATGTGTAGCCTTAATTCTAGCGATGAAAGTATTCAATGATCTTATTGTCTGAAAGTGGGACATACGGAACAGGTGTATTTTTCTAAACGAAAACATGACAAGTATACAAAATCAAGTGTTAGTTTGTTTATATTCACAATCAGAAATACGTATTTAAGTATTTTCATGCCCGTATCTCCGAGGAGGTGGGTGGAGGTGCAGCCGGTGCGCCAGCAATTAGCCAAGTATGTTTGATCTCACAATGGGTGGCGGGCCTGTTGCCGGCCGGGCACTTATCCAATCCCAGGCAGCGTTGCTCTGCAAAGGTGGAAAGCACATTCTTTGATTTTCCTGACCCGGAAATCGAACCCGGCACCTCACGTGGTTGGCCGGACCACTAGACCACAGAGGTGACAAATCAATAAATTTATGCGTTAGAATCGATCTCAAGAGTTTTAAGTTACAATGTTTAGTTAGCGGCTCTGATTGTTAACTCTACCTTATGACATCATTATCGGGCGGGATGTTTTTTTAGTCGGCCCGGCATGAAGCTTTCATTACAATAACAAAGGTACGCACAGTACAAAAAAGTTCAAGTGGATGTTTATGTTTTACAGAGCGCAAACTTACATGATATTGAGATCAATATTGCTATTGACGATAGACATGGGTGTTTTGTTATTTTTCAGCATCGATGCACATCGTTGTTCGTAAACGTTACCATTGTCAATATCGTTGTTCCCGACTACGGTGTTGGACATCTAACTAGCGTACTAGCTGGGAAACGTCAAGCACGTTGATGGTTTGCCGTTTTCATAAACGTTGTGATACTGTCGTGCATCAACGTAAAAACATTTAGGAGAGTAAATGACAGTTGATGTAAATAGATAAACAAAATATTGAAATATATAGTTTTTTTTTTAGTGTAATTAGTTAAAATTTGGATACGCATTTGAAAGGATGATTTTCTACTCAAGCACGCAGTAAGGTTGACACTTAGAATTGGTAACGTTGCGCTCATCCGTTGTTTATTCACAGTTGGATATTTACAGTATGGGCCATCGGGCATCGACGTGTTATGGATTAATATCGATTGCCGTCGATTACAGTCGTCGTTATTAGACGTCTGCCATCGCGTTAAATTTGGGTGTTATTCCCATCCGTTACTAGGCATTTCGGTAACGGATGTCGTCACCATGGACCGACATCGATCGTCAGCAGCGTTTCGTTAGAAACGGCCACCTCTAATCGACGATGATATTGCCCTTTTATATTACTTGATTAAAAGGGTTTGCGTTTGCACAAAGGGCAATTCCCACTATTTCGTTACTATGTGTGAAATAAAAATAAGACTTGAAAATTTAAATAAAGTCGTACTACACCATCCTTAACCATTAATCTCTACAAAAATAAATTCTATAAAGGATATCACTTCCAAAATAAGTTCATAACCCTCTACTTGCCTTGTTATTCTTTTTAAAAAAAAGGGACAGATAGCCTTTGTTTTATTTGAGAGATTTAAAAGCTAAAACCATGCATGATAATTATTATCTTTCGATGAATATCAGATGACAATATTATCAATATTTGACTCTAAAAATGTAGCTATTAATACGTCAGCCGTCTCGGCTATGGAACTGTACTATCGCAAAAATCGACACTCAAGTTAATTTTATCAAATAAAGAAAAAGCCAAAGCCCTGAAGCATTTCAGGTACTATTCTTCTCAGGACAAGTTTTAAGGATGTCATAAACTACAACAGCCTTAAGGCATTTCATCATACAAAAAAAAAAGATTTAGCTCCTTGAATACATAGATAATACATGGGCCTAGGTAGGCATTTTGATGTGGAGTACCGGAAAGGGATACCACACATCTATTATTTTAGTCGTCAATATGGTTGGTTTCAAGTCGACCAGAGGCTAGACCCTGACACTAACTGGATTATCCAGGCTTTAGTAAACGACACATTCGAAGTAAATTTGCGGTCATTATATGTTATGGAGAATAAGCTAGCTTCATAAAAACTTTCAAATTATAAAAATATGTTATATCACGTAATAGTTGTTAAAATTATAATAGGCAATTTATTCAACATTTTCGTGAGGATTCAAAACATATAGTTTGAGATACAACGTTAAATATAATACGAAAACATATATGGTTTTCCAACATTACCGCTTGTGTCAGAACATTATATGTTCACCGGTGCTTAACATGTAAAATTGATAAAATACCATCGGATAGTTTAGCTGCTTAGCTTAAGCCAGGATGGACGAACTAGCTTGTGCCGATAAAGCACGCTTTAATAAGAGTTAGAACGAAGTACATTTTTTTTAATGTAAGCGATATAGTTTTAGTTGAGTAAAATCCTAGGCTAATTAATAAATTAGGGAAAAGTTTTAAAATTCTTGTAAAATAACAAATGTTTACGATTAAAATAGTAATTAAGAAGGTGAGCCAAATAAGAGTTTATAATTAGAATTAATAGATGTATCTAACCTTCCTTTTATATCCTCGTAATGCGATTTCTGTGCCTGTTTCCGTTCTTTTTTTGTACATTCATTGTACATCTATACAAATAGGAAAATGTATCAAAAATAAATGAGAACAAAAACATTTTTTTTGCTTTATTTTTATTATAATGTTATTTTGTTGTGCTTTATTTAATTACTGTTACATTATATTAAAAAAAAATTGTACGAACATTTAAATGTTACTGTGTTGATATCTCTTAATATTGTTCCAGAAATGCAGTGAAAAATAATGAAAATTGTTGGTTTTAAGATAAACTACTGTTGTGTTAATGCTTTTGGAGCACCATGTCTCACTTTAATTCATGTAATTTAGTCTAGTCAACAAGTTCAAAAACGTGTTAAATAGAAATAAAGCTCCTAAAAATATGTGCCATAGCTCATTCGATTCGGAATGACGTCTAGAAAAATGTTTTTTAAGGGTATATTAGCACATAAAAAAATGCGATTGTTATTAACAAAATAAGATTTAAAAAAAAGGTATTTAGTTTTTCGTTAATAACTTTTAAAATAATGATATTTAAAGAATTGTGAAAAAAGATCCTGAAAGAAGAGAAAATTTCCAATAAAAAAGTCCTAACTCCTGGAACTCTATCTATATAAATTATAATTTTTTTTAACGCTGGAAGTAGGGCTCCGCGAGGGCGTTACGGCATAGGCGCGCCGTCTAAAAAGCCGGTATATCACCTAAAATATTTTTTTTAAAATATTAAATAACAATTTAAAAATTTGAATAAATTACAGTGTAATCTAGACACTTGAACGAAAAAAACCTCGGTGAAAAAAAATTATTTTGTCGATTTTTCAAAAAGTTACACCTTTGTTAATTAATTAATTTTTTTCCAATCTCTGTTTTTATAAATTACGGTATAAAAATTTAAATAATTGGTCTATAAATTTTTCGCTTCGTGGAGCTCTTTTTGTTTAGGTACTTAATAAAGTTATGCAAAAAAAATGTATTAAAGTTAATTATTTTGTTAATTATAATTTTTTTAAATTAACTAAAAATGAAATTTCTAAAAAATGTTATCAAAAAAATTTTTTCTTGGTAATATATTATTATTGCTGTTTTCGCATCTGATATAGGTATTAATTAACATTGGAAAAAAAATTTTTACCTCATTTGTTAAGAACTTGTTTATAAACAAATACACTATTTTGGGATTAAAAAAAAATTTTTTTTTACTATCTTATAGCATAGGTGAAATGAATATGTTTTTTAAAAAAAAATTTATAAAATAATTTTTTTTATTGTTTATAATCGTTTTTTTATATTTCAATTGTTTAAATAATTAGTTAAGAAATTATTTTATTCTTAAAAATCATCATTAACCCTTTTCAATGGAATAACAGAGAAATATTTTTTTTTTATAAATAATTTAATTGTTTATTAACTTAACAATTTCTTATAAACAAATAATATTAACCGTTATATATTTTTTCGAAAACTTCAAAAAATTACAAAAACAATCATATATAACAAAGTTAAGAAAAAATTTTTTTTGTATTTTTTACAATACTTTTAAATATTATACAATAATGAAATTACAGCCGTTACATAATTTGTCAAGTTAAAAATTGTTATAACTTTTAAACTATTGGAGATAGGGTAAAGAACATTCTAGTCATTTTTGTAAAGGATTTATTTATCTGTAGAATGAATTCAAAATCGATTCTGTAACTATTATTTATCACTTGTTATATAAATATTTATTTATAAAAATTTTAGATTTTTTTACATCTTTTGAAATTCCCGAGCTTATAAATTGTTAAATAATATAGATACAGTTTTTTATTCTATGATAAAATATCTTTCTAATTACGCATAAATTATAGCAATATCCATTTTTGTTTAAATAATATATTAATTCAAATTTATACTTACCCAATTTATATTCTGCTACAGATCATTTTTCATTTATTCATCACTTGAATTATTAATATTCTGCTAAGTTTAATTATTTATTTATTAAAATAAGCCTTAATAACTTTCTACTGGAGCTCTATAAATTATTTATTTACAAAAAAATGACATCTTTTATTTAATAAATGAAATTATTTTCTAAGTTTTTTTTTCAGGTATATTTTCTAAATTATGAAGCATGAAGTTTAATCCGATTATCACTAATTTGTACGCTATTTAGAACAGTTCAGTGTTGATTCTCTACTCGTAGTGTGTTGAAAATATTCTTTTATTAATTTGCAAAACTACAGTTATATTTGTTATATATTTTTTATTTTGTTAAACATATTTCCGTATTAAACTGCATCCAACAATATGGATTATTTGTGAGAGAATAGCTATATTTATGCAGATAGCAAGTCTCTGTTAGTGAACGAATAATTTCATTTCTTCCGGACCAATAACATTATTTTCTATTTATAATATTATTATTGTTATATCATAACAATGGACTACTCAGTGAAATGTTTTATTTGTGAGAAAAATTTGATTGGTGTCAAAGAAAGGAAAACAGTTAAAGAACGAGGAATAAATTCATTGCGAGAATGTAGTTTAAAAATTGGCGATCAAAAATACAAAACATTAGAAGGAAAAATGGAAATCCAAGTTCATGAAAAGTGTCGAACAAATTATTTGTTGTTATGTAAAAAAATTGATTCTGAGTCTTCAAGTTCATCGGTTTCAGCACAATCTACACGCAGTAGTTCTACTGATTTTGCGTATGATAAATTATGTCTATTCTGCCAAAAAGATTATTGTCATAGTTTACGTAAAAAACATGTCGTACGTTCAGATGATATGCGGAAAATATTATTAGATATTACAAACCAGCGTAATGATTTACTTGGTGAAAAAGTTAAAGATTTAATAACCCGTATAGATTCTTTATTAGAAGTGAAAGCACGCTATCATCTTAAATGTTTCAATAATTTTAAACTAATTCCAACTAATAAAGATGATGAAGAGGAATCTCCTCTCGAACAGTCATTAAAATATGTTTTTGATTATATAGAAAATAATTCAGAATGTCAATTCACTATTTCTGAACTCATAAAAATCATGAAATATCAACCGACACCGCGAACTCTAATAAGTCATTTACAAAAACATTTTGGTAATGATATTACGATAACAGGAGTTGGAAACAAAAGTGTAGTTACTTATTGTGGTGCTGGTGATTATCCACTAGACGATATGTGGTATATGCATTCTGAACAACGCAAAGAAGATGAAAATATTCGCGTTATCCGAACTGCTGCTGAACTGATTAGAAAACAAATTAAAAGTACCCAGTACAAAGTTAAAACTTATCCTTCTTCTATCAGCTTCCTCGATAATGTTCATTCAGACATTCCTAAGTATTTAGATACGTTTTTGGAAGAACTACTGATGTTCGATATACATAAAAAGAAAAGATCTTTCAAAGAAAGGACTCAGCCAACGAATGCTGCAGAAAATTTTGAACAACAAGAAAGTGGTAACGAAGACTCAACCAGCGATGATGATAATGGAAATTTCACTGCTCTTGGAGTAAAAAAAGATTATATTGCTCATTCAATCATTTCTACAATGAGGCCGAGGTCATTTATTTCCACTCTACTTCTATCAACAGGGATGTACATTAACCGAAAATCCGGGTCGAAACTTATTGTCAATTTGTTGGCGAAACTCGGAGTATGTGCGTCTTATCATAGCGTAGCATTGCATGAGTTATCTGCAATAAAAGCTGAAGTTACTAAAATTGATAAACCTTGTTTCACACAGTATGTATATGATAATGCTGATCACAACTCATGTACTATTGACGGTAAGAATACAATGCACATTATGGGCGGTATTTGCTGTGTGGCTCCTAAACATGCTGTGTGTACTTCTGGGGATATTCCTAAACTAAAAAGGCTACCAACAGCATCTGAAATAGCTACCGTTGGAGCTGTAGATTTGAAAGATTTTCCTGAGCAAGAAACGTCACTGAAACCTGTAAATTATTTAGACGTATCTGGATTTCAATTCGGAGATGTAGTTTCAGGCATTTCTACAGTATATTCATCGCATATATGGGCTTCTTATATGGGAGTGAAAAATTTACCTAGCATTCGTGGCTTATTTGATAGGATAGCTACATTGCCATTTTACCAGGTGTCGAGGGTTTATTGCTTGCCATTTATAGATGAAAACCCATCAGATTTTAGAACTATTTATACAGCGTTGCATTATGCTGCAAATCATTGCCAAGAAACAGGTCGTCAAACCTGCTTTGTAACTTTTGATTATCCGCTTTATATAAAATCGAAACAAATACTTTGTAATACCAAAGAGCAACAATTGAAATATGTGATTCCTCGGCTAGGAGGGTTTCATTTACTTATGTCTTACGTAAAAGCTATTGGAACAATAATGGAGGGTTCTGGAATATTTGAATTGTTTTGTACAGTTTTTGCTCAAAATTCGGTTGAGAAAATGTTATCGTGCACAGCTTACTCCAGAGCAATCCGTGCACATATGCTGGCAGTGAATGCTATTGGAGAAATTATTGCAGAGTTCGCAGAAAGTCCGGAAAATCTAAACAGCCATGAAAATATTGAGCATGTGAAAGAATGTCGGCCAATGGAAGCTCCTCCTTCATTAATAAGTATATCGAGGAAAATAGAAGATAAAAAACTAACCATCTCCAATTTATTTGCTGATTTAAAAAACTATCCACCATCTATAGATGAAGTTAATAGTAATGAAGATGTTGTGGCTATGTTAAAATTATTTACTAGTGCGATAACTACTTTACGACGGAAAAGTCCAACTGCTGAACTATGGTTACAATACTTCAACGCTATAATTGTGGCATTACAGTTTATTGAAGCAGAACGTTTAGGGAATTGGAGCTTGCATTTATCATGTATTCATCAAATGCTACCAATTTTTCACGCAGCAGGACACTTTAATTATTGCAAGGGAGCACAAATCTATCTTCAAGACATGTTAAATCTTAAAAATATCATGAATGCTGCCGAGTTTAAAACTTTCACGGAAGGAGGTCTTTTTACCGTAAGACGTACGGATAAAGCCTGGTCGGGAATTTGGACCGATATGACAATTGAGCAAACTTTGATGCGCGTTCTCAAAACTGGTGCTCAATCAGCTACACATGGACGGTCAGTGACAGACAGCGTATTGACACGGTTTATTCAAGGCATGCCGTATGCTTACGATATAATGGATCAATTAGAATCTTTTACCAATTCAAGATGTTCATCTTCTAACCAACATGTAGACCTTTCTTCAGCTCGGCAAAAAAAAGACAAAGAAGATGTTCAATCATTTAAAAATTGGCTAAAAGAACATGGACTTTTTGATGAAAGACCTGGAAAATTAATATCGCTGTCCACGGGGTTAGTTGGCGACTCGACAGTTGATTGTCATAAAGCGGTAGAGAAAGGTTTAGAAAGCTTAACGAAGATGGTTGGAGCTAATGCTGAGACATATAAGTTCAGTAAGAAGTACTGTGTAAAGACACTTCTTAAAACAACACCGGTTTGTGTCGTCGATGGAGAGCCAGTTACTGTCAATACAACACTATTATTTCAGCGGATTGTTGCATCAATGATAAATGACAAAAACATCGTCCAAGAAGCTTTGGTCCATGAACTTGCTCCATTCCCAATGAGCTTATTCGATGACAAAGGCTTAATGAGAAAAAGCAATAAGTCAGAGTTATATAAATCATTGCAGCCAACAGCTTTTGTAAGACCTGATCCCTCCAAATCTAATTACGTCATAGATGGCGGGTATCTTTTACATAAAGTCACATGGCGTAAGGATGGAACTTTTCAACGAATTTTTGAGGACTATTCAACATTTATATCCAACAATTATTCTTCAAATGCCACAGTTGTTTTCGATGGTTACAATACTAACAATTTAGGAGTAAAATCTTACGAACGTTACAGGAGAGTGCGTACTAAAACCTCACCGGAAGTTACATTTACAGAAGATTTGCGAATACCACGGAATAAAGACTTTTTCTTATCTAACATCAAAAATAAATCAAGATTTGTTGAGCTTTTGATTAATTACTTGCAGCAGAAACCAGGTTTCACTATTCTCCAAGCCAAAGAAGATGCTGATGTTTTGATAGTCCGCAAAGCGTTGGATTTAGCTCAGCAATTTGGTGAAAAAGTTATTGTTGTGGGTACAGACGTCGATTTGGCAGCTATGATAATCGATTCATCCCCAGATAATGTTGTAATGTGGAAACCAAAAATCCAAAAAAAACCGGATGTGTTCTATGAAGCAGAGAAAAATGCTCAACTAAAAAATATTTTGTTGTTTGCTCATGCTTTTTCTGGTTGTGATACTGTCAGCTCGATTTTCCGGAAAGGTAAAAATAGCTTATTAACTTTGATCCAAAAAGATGCAACTATAAAAGTCGAAGTTGAAAAGTTTTATAACGCTGAGTCGACCTTTGAAGACATAAAACAAGCTGGTGAGCGCATTATGCTAAAAATGTTTGGAGCCAATAATAAGTCCATTAATGAGTGTAGGATTGATCACTTTTTAGCCAATGTAGCCAAGTCTAAGACGGTTAATTTGGCTACGTTACCTCCTACAGATTCTGCTACACATTTACATTCATTAAGGGCTTATTATCAAGTACAAACATGGCTTGGTAACCCTTTAAATGCAGAAAATTGGGGATGGCAAAGGACCGAAACGATGTTTCTACCTATTAGAACAACCGCACCCTTGGCACCCGAAAAAGTGCTGAAATTGATCAATTGTAGTTGCACAACTTCGAATTGCTCAAAAAATTGCAGTTGTAGTAAAAACGGGATGAAATGCACAAGATCTTGTAAAGGGTGTAAGGGAGAAACTTGTAGTAATGCGTCCGACCTCATCGAAAACGTAGAGAACAGCGAAGAAAATGACGAAGAAGAAGACGATGATATTTTTGAATGTGAAATGATTGACGACGCTCGAAAGCAAAAAAGTACGGAGTATCGTCAGATCATGCAAGTTATATATGGATCTGAAGATTCTGATTCAGATGATACTCTAGAGGAGTCCAGAGACTCACAAGATGATGAGGTAATTGAAGAACAAGGAACTGAAATACGAGAGAGGGAAGAAAACAGTTCAATTCCAAACATTGATGCACCGAGCTGTTCAGGAATTCCACCCGTTAAAAAAAGGAGAACTCGTATAATTTGAAAACTTCTGTATTATTTATAATAAATATATATTTATTATTATATCTTTAAACAAAATAATGTGTAATTAATAATTTCCTTTCCTTCTTAAATTATAGATTGTAAGTTTTTAACAATAAAAATTAAATATTTTAGAAAATATATCTGAAAAAAAAACGTAGAAAATAAATTTATTTATTAAATAAAAGATGTCTTTTTTTGTAAATAAATAATTTATAGAGCTCCAGTAGAAAGTTATTAAGGCTTATTTTAATAAATAAATAATTAAACTTAGCAGAATGTTAATAATTCAAGGGATGAATAAATGAAAAATGATCTGTAGCAGAATATAAATTGAGTAAGTATAAATTTGAATTAATATATTATTTAAACAAAAATGGATATTGCTATAATTTATGCATAATTAGAAAGATATTTTATCATAGAATAAAAAAGTTCTTGGGTCCGTAACTGTATCTAAATTATTTAACAATTTATAAGCTATGGAATTTCAAAAGATGTAAAAAAAAATCTAAAATTTTTATAAATAAATATTTATATAACAAGTGATAAATAATAGTTACAGAATCGATTTTGAATTTATTTTACAGATAAATAAATCCTTTACAAAAATGACTTGAATGTTCTTTACCCTATCTCCAATAGTTTAAAAGTTATAACAATTTTTAACTTGACAAATTATGTAACGGCTGTAATTTCATTACTGTATAATATTTAAAAGTATTGTAAAAAATACAAAAAAAAATTTTTCTTAACTTTGTTATATATGATTGTTTTTGTAATTTTTTGAAGTTTTCGAAAAAATATATAACGGGTAATATTATTTGTTTATAAGAAATTGTTAAGTTAATAAACAATTAAATTATTTATAAAAAAAAATATTTCTCTGTTATTCCATTGAAAAGGGTTAATGATGATTTTTAAGAATAAAATAATTTCTTAACTAATTATTTAAACAATTGAAATATAAAAAAACGATTATAAACAATAAAAAAAATTATTTTATAAATTTTTTTTTAAAAAACATATTCATTTCACCTATGCTATAAGATAGTAAAAAAAAATTTTTTTTTAATCCCAAAATAGTGTATTTGTTTATAAACAAGTTCTTAACAAATGAGGTAAAAATTTTTTTTCCAATGTTAATTAATACCTATATCAGATGCGAAAACAGCAACAATAATATATTACCAAGAAAAAATTTTTTTGATACCATTTTTTAGAAATTTCATTTTTAGTTAATTTAAAAAAATTATAATTAACAAAATAAGTAACTTTAATACATTTTTTTTGCATAACTTTATTAAGTACCTAAACAAAAAGAGCTCCACGAAGCAAAAAATTTATAGACCAATTATTTAAACTTTTATACCGTAATTTATAAAAACAGAGATTGGAAAAAAATTAATTAATTAACAAAGGTGTAACTTTTTGAAAAATCGACAAAAAAAATTTTTTTCACCGAGGTTTTTTTCGTTCAAGTGTCTAGATTACACTGTAATTTATTCAAATTTTTAAATTGTTATTTAATATTAAAAAAAAAATATTTTAGGTGATATACCGGCTTTTTAGACGGCGCGCCTATGCCGTAACGCCCTCGCGGAGCCCTATTTCCAGCGTTAAAAAAAATTATAATTTATATAGATAGAGTTACGGGAGTTAGGACTTTTTTATTGGAAATTTTCTCTTCTTTCAGGATCTTTTTTCAAAATTCTTTAAATATCATTATTTTAAAAGTTATTAACGAAAAACTAAATACCTTTTTTTTAAATCTTATTTTGTTAATAACAATCGCAATTTTTTATGTGCTAATATACCCTTAAAAAACATTTTTCTAGACGTCATTCCGAATCGAATGAGCTATGGCACATATTTTTAGGAGCTTTATTTCTATTTAACACGTTTTTGAACTTGTTGACTAGACTAATTACCATGTCAGTACATTGGAAGCTCCACGCTTCATGTAGCTATCATGTCAGTACATTGGAAGCTCCGCGCTTCGTGTAATTAAGAAGTCAATGCGTTAGAAGTTTCGCGCTTCACGTAACTATAAAAACAATACATTGGAAGCTCCGCGCTCCATGTAATTATCAGTTCTGTACATTGGAAGCTCCGCGCTTCATGTAACAATTAAGGAAGTACATTGGAAGCTTAGCGCTTCGTGTAATTAGCAAATCAGTGTATTGGACGCTCCGTGCTTCGTGTAACAATTGAGGAAGTACATTGGAAGCTTAGCGCTTCGTGTAATTAATAAATCAGTGTATTGGAAGCTCCGCGCTTAATGTAATAATTAAGGAAGTACATTAGAAGCTTAGCGCTTCGTGTAATTAATAAATCAGTGTATTAGAAGTTCTGTGCTTTATGTAACAATTAAGGGAGTACATTGAAAGCTTAGCGCTTCGTGTAATTAACAAGTCAGTGTATTGGAAGCTCCGCGTTTCATGTACCTAACAATTAAGAAAGTACATTGGAAGCTTAGCGCTTCGTGTAATTAACAAGTCAGTGTATTAGAAGCTCCGCGCTTCATGTAACAATTAAGGAAGTACATTGGAAGCTCAACGCTTCGTGTAATTAATAAGAAAGTGTATTGGAAGCTCCGCGCTTCCGATAACTAGTAATTCAGATTGTAAAGGAAGCTCTGTGCTTAGTACAGCTCCCAGGTCGGCGTTGTGTGTCGTTTTAATATTCTTGTGCGACGTTACTATGAGCTTTATGTGCTTTGTATCACACCAAAAGTCAGTAAAATTTTGACGAAGTGGAAATTTCTATTACGTATTGCCTACAGGCTTGCAATGTTACGAAGATAACTGTGCGACACGCGAGAGCGCGTTGTCTGTCAGAATGGCCGTGTCAGGAAGTATGAGAGTATTTGCAACCTAAGGTAGCGTAGCGCTATCTAGAGTAGAATAAAGTGTAGTTGACTTGTACGTTGCGTACGTCACTTACGTCATTTATATCTTAATAGTAATCCATCGACCAGCATATATCAAATATCGCCTGTCGTAACGAAATCCGAGTCAGTAGATCGGTTTATAAGAGGACTCACAGCTAGAGAACCGACCGTGCCTAACGTGCGCACTGATTCAGTGATAAGACGACTATATGGTGGTATATTATAATTTATTGTCTTCTGCGAAATATATATATATATATATATATATATATATATATATATATATATATATATAAAATCTCTATAGAGAGTATAGTGTGTCAGATCTGTGCCATGATGGATGGTACTCATTTCTCTGTCTCTATCCTGTATGGGAGTTGGCACAGATTTGTATTAATGTATTTCAACATATTTATCACCAGCACTTGACATATACAAGACACAGATAATACCGCTATTTTGGCAAAAATACAGATGACAAAAAAAATTCAAGTACCAACAATTTATATTAAAAACAACAAACAAGAACCAAAACAAAACATGAGAAATATAAATAATTAAAAGTTGGTCGAGTGGTTAGCGACCCTGACTACACAACCGACAAGGCTCGTGTTTGATCCCCGACGGGGACAAGCATTTGTGTGATGAGCATAAATGTTTGTGTTTCCGTGTTTGGGTGTTTAAAAATATATTCTAGTATTTATATATGTATTTCTATGTATTAGTATCGTTGACTAACACCCATAACACAAGCAAATAATTTGCTTACTTTAAGGTTAGATCAGTAAGTGTAATTTGTCCCCTAAACATTTATTATTATTTTAAACTCTTTTGAATATGATTACAGAAAATATTAAATGCTTTGCCATATAAATTTAAACTTCTATTCAAAGAATAGCTGGCTAGAAATTATAATAAACAATGAGTGGACAAATTACACAAATTGGTCTAATCCCAAAGTAACAAATTTATTTGCTTGTGATATGGGTGTTAGTCAATGATATTAATGCATCAAAATACACATATAAATACTAAAATATATTTATATTCATAACAAAAAAGTTTGCCTCTGTCAGCATTGGCACCCGGACTCTATTGATTGCACAGTCAGGGTTTCCACTCCATTCAACCAATAGGGTGGTCAAAATTTTGTCAAAATTAGTTTTTTAATGTCAAAAGATTATGTTCATCAAAAAATATTCATAAACTAAAAAGATTACCAACCTTCTCATGATAAGCTGTTATTAACCAATATTCAGCTTGCAAGTTGTCCCCTTTTTTATCTACACCAATATAATGTAAGATGTCAGGATGATCCATTCTGGGTAATCTGTATATCTCTTGTTCTGCCAGCCATGACTGCTTGTCTTGTAATGGAAATACTTTAACCGCAACATCTCGTTGTCCCAGTTTAGCCCTCCATACTGCACCAAACCTACCACGAGCACGTACCTCGCACAATGTTACTTGACCGAGTAAACCAGCAGATTCATTTTCCATACCTCCCACAGATGGCGGCCTTGATAAAGATGCTTCTCCATTTGCCAATTCAGCGAAGGAGCTTCCTTTTCGTTTTCTATATAACAAATAACAGCCAACAAGTACAGCAAATAGCAGAAATAGCGGTATTAATATGTATGCTATGACAGCTGGAGTATCACTATCACTTGTGGGTTCAATGGAAGGGAGGCCTTTTAAAGTTGGCAAATCAGTGGAGGTTGGGAGCCCTGCATCTAATCCAGGAAATGTTAGATTTTCATTGCACATATCACCTTCACAACAGCAATGTAGAAGCCGTAATTTATTCTTATGAAGTCTGCAATTGGAAGATCTTTCATTGCATGCAACGGTATCCAGAAAACATCCTTTCACTTTAACAGTTGCGGTATTTGTAACATTATCAATATGCCATAACACAAAGCAATGGTTACTTTTATAGGGCTCTATTGGTTGGCACTCTTCTTTGAGAATAGGTTGAGGTGGGCATGTTGTATTGTCACTTGGTGTGCAAGGTTCTGGAAGGGTGTTATTATAAAACTCACAGAATTTTGTTTCAATGCCACCTTCTTTCGGACGTGGCGGCAAGTTTGAATCGGTTGGAAGACTATCCGGTGTTCCTTTGAATGATGCTCCATGAATGCCTGTGAAATAGTACTTTATTATTAAAGAACTCTGTATTGTAACCATATATACAGTCACAGGCACTAATAATATACATGAAATATTTGTTTTTATTTTTTCAAATTATCAAAATATTTGTTTTTATAAACATGTTCAGGTTCTGAGATTTACTTATTATTTATATAAACAAGTATGTCTCTGTATATATATATATATATATATATATATATATATATATATATATATATATATATATATATATATATATATATATATATATATATATATATATATATATATATATATATATATATATATATATATATATATATATATATACAGGGTATAACAAAAATAAGCACTAATACTGAAGGAGCGTTCAGGATGTGTGGTTAGCTCTTTAATTATACATTTTTAATAAATAAAAACTATGAAATTTCTGAGAAAATGAATGTCAAAGTTTTTTTTCAAAATGATCTGTGGCAGCCCTGAAGTATAGCACGCAGTAACGTACGCGCATGGCTTACGCAGCTATGAAAGGTCACAATCATATGATAGATGTCAATGAACTGCTAGACGCACAACAAAGTACTAATTACTTGACAGAGTAAATAATGTAGATATTATTTAAAGAGTTTTTTTATATTTTTTTCTACCAGGACTGATGTTGGAATAAACCCATGAGGGTCCTTAGTTTGATTACCAGGCTGGACAATTTGATTCATAGGTAACTTAACTGGGTTTTGATAGCCATAATTATTACATTATGTTAAAAAAAACACTGTCCGACTATTGGTGTCACTCGATAGCATATTACGATCATATTAAAATAATTATTAATTACTATACTCATATTCAATAAAAAAAATCTCATAAAATTTTATTAATCGTAAATACCTACCTAGTAGTCTCATACCTAGTTTACGTAAGGCAAACCTGCGGCTATTAGGCATTTCATGCAGGAAAATCTCCCGCCTGGCAACAAAATTATATCAGCTGTGTACCTAAAATTTATTGTGACCTGGATTATTATTTCTAACTCTGAGTGAAACTATTAGTTTGGTACATACATTCTAAAACAATCGTGGCAAATAATCCAATATAACTAATTAAGGTATCTTTTTGTTATGAAAACACATTACATAAATTACTTCATCACACAATATCCACCTTCAAAGTCAACTATTCACATGTGTTTTCAGTGTAGGTACCTAAATCTATTCCGTGATTCATAGGCATTTTACAATGTATTATCTGGCATGGTTTCAACTTACAAACTGTTTTAATGGCATAATACTTACCTCTAGTACCTACCCTGTTTGCTTCTAACTTCACATAACAAGGTGTCTAAATAGGTAATTAGTTTTTGAGCAGGTAAATCATAGCTATTATCACTTTTTTTACACACAATTCTAAAAACTTAGTAAAACTTTCTCGTTGATAACACGACACTTCGCAAAATAAATATGCATTATCATTAAGAATTAAGACACAACACAACCTTTTATAAGCATTTTTGACAAATAAACCTACGCATTGATTAGCCTAGAAGTCCTTTGATTTGAAGTATTACCGACATCGCGCTAGGCGAGGCCAACCAAGCGCCCGACTTAAGGCCTTGCTCACACACACTACTGAATATTTTCCGCGGGAATTTTAATTGCGCAAATTAATTTTCGTTACATATGAAATTTGACATGGCTAGCACTGCTAAAAAAATGTCAAGAATCGGAATGTTCCCGGTGAGTTGATAGGCTCGTTTGTCACTATCACTACATGGCTGATGGAACTTAGTACCTACCTAAAGTTTGTTTTAGGTGCGCCTCTTCTTACCTTTTTTTATGTTATTGAGATAGGCAAACTAGCAGACGTGCCACCTGATGGTAAGTGGTCGACGTCGCTAATGAACAAAAATGGGATACCTGGGCTGGAACTAGCCCAGGTATTCCATTCATGTGTTAGAGACATAAGATGTTAAGATCCTGAGACATAAGATGTTAAGTCTCGGTGCCAGTAATTACAGTGCCTGTCTTGCCCTTCTCTCCGAAACACAGCAAAGCTGTTTCACGGGAGAAATTGGCAAGACCTTTCTAAGTAGTAGTTATTTCAGGAAAAAGATAATTTTTGACTACGTTTTTTTGATTACATTTTAGATCAAAGATTTTATAAAATACTAGCCGTTGCTCGCGGCTTCGCACGCGTGGTTAGAGTTTTTTGTGAATGTCAAAAATAAACCACGCAAGCGAAACCAACGAAAACTATTGCTAATTTTAGCGATTGCCGGGATTACATATCAACCTGTTCATTCATTCAGAAAAATTAATCTTTTTCATCAAAATATTGTTTATCATACTGGAAATGAAAAAGTATTAAGTTAACTTTAAAGCCGCCGCCGGTCGTTTGTACAGGCCTTTAGAACTTACACGTGTTTTGCGGCTTATACAAAGTGCAACGAAACGCTTTGATTGGCGAAAAGACCACTTTCGGAAAGAGACAAGACACTCCCTTTTTTCTGCCATTTTGTTTTTATGTAAAATCATACTAATATGTAGTTCCGTATAGTTTTAGTCAACATTTTTGTCACTTTTATGATAAGAGTGATGCCGGTTTAGGCGTTTCTTCGTAAGGTACTGGGTTCGATTCTCAGTTCGCCTGGTAGAATGGAGGGTAATTCTTCTTAAGGCACTCAAACTAACACGGGAAATGATTTTTTTTTATTTATGGTGCAAGGGGTCCCACCACCACCTTCGGGACCCAAGACAACCTGACTGCTGTACAATGAAAGAGGTCCTGGCACCGGCTTCCTCCAGAGAGGTTCGGAGGTTAGACGACAGTCGCTACGGCAAACTCAAACTCGTTCCTAGCGCAAGCGTGGAGAATAACCGGAATAAACTCTAAGATGAAGAAGATTATTTTTAAATTTGTTTCACTGAACCCTAATTAGTTCGGAAAAGTACCTAGATAATTGTAAAGGAATTTTTATTTTTTTATTCAGTTGCCGTTTGTCTTTGGAGAGCGTAACTATTGCTATTATTGCCGATTTTTTATGAATCTTACTTAATACCCATTGATTGGAAATCGCGATTTTAAAAATGCCACGTAGAAATAATAATGACCGTCACCTTTACACTAATAGTGAATTTTACGAAATGATGCTATGTGTTGGTGCTGCTAGGAATGGTAGCATTAATGAAGCGAGGGAGATTTACCGACAACGGTTTATTGATGGAAGGCCACCAGCAGAACAACGTCATTTACCTCCGTACTCAGTATTCCGTAACATGTGTTTACGACTTCAGCGTACTGGTTCCTTCCACCGCGAACGAAACGTTGGACGTCCTAATTCAAGAGTAGGTACTGCTATTGAGACTCGAATTCTAAATCATTTTGACGAGAATCCTCGGACCAGCACACGCCGATGCAGTGCTATGTTAAATGTAAACCATATGGTGGTGTGGCGTACTCTGCAGGATGATGGACGACATCCCTACCATTTTTCAAGGACTCAGGAGATAGGACTTGCAGACCATATGCCCAGAATGGACTTTTGTAGGTGGTACCAGAACCGTGCTGAAGCAAATCCCGAATTTGCTTTTAATATTTTATGGACAGATGAGGCTTCTTTCACAAGAAATGGTGTGCTCAATTTGCACAACGAGCATGTGTGGGCACATAATAACCCGCATGCCTCGAGTGAAAGTAGCTTTCAGCACCAGTGGAGAATTAATGTCTGGGCAGGCATCGTTGGGGACTATGTTTTGGGGCCGACTATTTTACCTCAGGGTCTTAACGCTCAAAGGTACCTACAACACCTGAGAGAGGATTTAGAAGAACATCTGGAAAATCTTCCGCTGAATGTATACCGTAATATAATTTTTCAGCACGATGGAGCACCCGCTCACTTTGCACGCCCTGTGCGTGATTATTTAAACGATCGATTTGCAGAGTGGATAGGTCGAAGTGGCCCGGTGCCTTGGCCACCTCGTTCTCCAGATCTCACGTGCCTAGACTACTTTTTATGGGGTTATGTGAAAAATAAAGTTTACTCTATGGAATGTCATACACGTGAAGAGATGGAAGGTAAAATTAATGCAGCATTTAGGTCCATAACCCCACATATGTTGCATAATGTAAGGTTATCAATGTTACGCAGAACTGCTCTTTGCATTGAGAAGGGTGGTGGTCATTTTGAACCTTACTTATAAATTAATTTGAAGACAGTGTTGTTTTATTATTGCCTGTAAATAGTGAATTTGGATTAATGTATAATAATTAATCAGTGACGAAAGTGATAAGTAAGTACAAGTACGCGGTATTCTTCATGTCTATGTGTGCGTCACGCTATTCATTCAACGTGTTGCTGACGTCACATCACTTCCATCTTCAAGGTAGGGGTGTGAAAATAAACTTTAATTTCTTATTTTACTAAATTTATATGAAACAAAAAATGTGTGCCTTTTGGTATAATATTTTACCAGGTGTTTGTTTAGTTCATGTACACGTATACCCTTGAAAGTTAGTGCTTATTTTTGTTATACCCTGTATATATACTTCGTTTACTCAAAACTGTACATTGCATATTTTTTTAAAAGAATACTTGGGGTGTGATCTACAATCAATATCGAAGCCAAAAATATAGTTTTTAGAATTTTTGTCTGTTTGTCTGTATGTATGTCCGGGCTAAACTCAAAAAGTACTGCATGGATTTACTTCAAATTCATATTATCACGTTATCCACACGATAGGCCACATATTATCACGTTATCACCTACGGGGAGAAGCTGTGCAGAATAAAAGAAGCCCGCACGGACGAAGTTGCAGGCAACAGCCAGTAATATAATAAATGTGTTTATTTCCTTATAATGATCTACGCATTTTGGTATAAAGTTAAAACTGCCTTCAGAAAAACATGAAATTAAAATCAATAACCAACTGGTTGAATATATAGAAGAATACATTTATTTGGGACAAATCATCAGAGAGTTGAATGGATGGAAAATATACTGGTCACTAAAGGTCACTGAACTTAGTATTAGTACAAAAAGAAGGGTCTTCAATACCTGTATTCTTTCTTGTATCACATATGGACTTCTTTCAATGACTGAGCGTAACTTTATAAAATCATCATAAGCCAAAATTTCAGCTCAATCGGTAACCGGGAAGTGGCTCAAATTTATTTGCGAAATTTGATTTAAAAAATCGACATAGGTAAAATAAATAAAAAAATGCTCATAAAATAAAAACTGCTGGACCTACCTAAATCAAATTTTTATGGGACCAATTCGAAACTATTCTGCATCAAACAAAAAAAGAATTACGTAAATCGGCTCAGAAACCTCGGCGAAATCGGTGTACATACATAAAAAAAATATATAATGGCCGAATTGAGAACCTCCTCCTTTTTTTAAGTCGGTTAAAAATAGGTACTTATTTGGTAAAAGTACTCAAAAATAGCGTAATTTATATACCAATTTCTTTTTCTATTAGGTATATTATATTTAGCTATGCGTTTTGATTTTAGGAAAATATCGCAGCAAAAAATGGTGACTTCTATGCCGCCACTAATAATGCCGTCAGCGTCACCACGACCACCGTCAAGCTCAATTAATATTCGTTTTCGACTCTGCCTGACCATATAAGAAAAGGGCTGAGCAGGAATATTTAGAAAAATATATATTTGCAAATTGAGAACAGAACGGAGAATAAATAAACTGAGACACCTATTTAATTTATTCTTATCCAAAAGTACCTAACTGATAGAATACCTAGGTATTTAAGACATTGATCGTATAATTACCACGTAATTGCCGAGGTGTACTAATGAAAACCAATTTATGTCTATACTAGCTGTTGCCCGCAACTTCGTCCGCGCGGACTTCGTTTACTCCGCACAGCTCCTCCGCCGTAGGTGATAGCGTGATAATATTTAGCTTATATGTTGACCCAACACAATTTTAGCAAGAATATTACTAACAGGTCGGGTCAATATAGAGGCTACATATTATCACGCTATCACATACGCACGGGGAGGAGCTGTGCGGAGTAAACGAAGTCCGCGCGGGCAACAGCTAGTATAATATATTTTTAAAAGTTCGTCTGTGTCCATATCACTGTTATTAATTTTTTTTCCAAATAAGTCACTTCACTAGCGCATATCTGACGTCACAATTTGTCGTGTAATACCGACAATGGCTTGCAGTGCACTGTACTGTGCTGATAAGACGATTGCATTTAGTGTGGGGTAAAATAGCAATTTTGCTATTGTCGATAATTTTATTTGTCTAGCTGCTGTCTCGATTTTATGTATTATTTCTAATAAAAGTTTGTTGTTTTTATTTAAATATTTGTCAGACCTTTCAGAATTGTTAATAATTTGGCAATTATTTCTAAAAATCATAGAAGCGATGAAATATTTAAATAAAATCTTACGTGCATGTTCTACATCACTAGCTGTCGGCATGACACGACACTGGCGCTAGCGGCATAGAATTTGTGATCAGTTTTAGATTACACAGGTCAACATGAATTTTGAGTCTGAGTTCTGTACCTCTGATTCTGATTACTTATGCCTAACTAAAGAATGAAAAAATATTTTTATCTAATAAAGTTTGCTTTTGTAGCTACCAGCACGAAAATTCAAATTTTATGGAAAAGCTCTATTTTTAAATTTCAATTATATTTAAAAGGAAAACAAGTTATCAATTATACATTTTTATTAATTTAATTATAAAATACGGCATAACTAAACACAAAAATACAAAAAAGAATACAAAAAAGAATACAAAAAAGCTTTAGAAAATGAATAGTATTGGTATTTCCTTTGTGAAAATCAAAACTTTCTTGTATGAGGCCCCAAAGTACAAAAGCAAAGTTTATTGATTGTTAATAGCGTTTCTGTTTACTATTCGATGTATATAATCAGAAAATGGTCACTAAATAACAGACTCAGAAAAAAAAAAAAATTTTTGTTGACCTGTGTTATAGTTACATTATCTAATTTTTTACTTCATATAAATGACGAATGGAAAAAGTATAACCAATATAATAAATAAACATTGGTTGACAAGCTATAGGCGATAAAAATACAGCAAAAAATATTGCATTAATAGTTTTATTTTTGCATAATGTTTGTGTCGGCATTACCCGACATTGGCGTTTGAACGTCCAAAACGATTTGTCGGGTATAGCCGACTGTGGCGGTGAAAAGGTTAATAACACAAAGAATTAAACTGAAGTTTCTATTTTACATTACCATTTTTATACTCACTCATACCTGGAGATGCAACATAACTACCTAAAAAGCTAAGATATTAAAGTGACTGCATGAGTGAAGAGTCGTAACAAAAGCTTAAAAACATTTTATTTCAATGAAATTTTGTTTTATCTTTGGTATATAAGCATTTTTATGATTTTCTACAATATTAAAAATGTTTTTGAAATACCACAAATAATTATTAGGTTTTTAAATTAGACAAAATATTACTAAATAATTTAAGATTGATATATTAGCATTTTTAAGTTTATGCATACATTTTGATGTTTGTTTAGTTTTTAGACTATAACTTTTTTATAAATGTTGGCACGAGGGGGGAGGGGGGAGAATGTTACTAGGGGACACCGACCCCATTCTTCCACAACTCCAAATTTGTGAGGCCAATTTCTAATGCAATTCCTGATAGAAAATGATGGTCCAGAGGAGACTTAACTTCAAAATGTCATTGCAATCATTTATTTTGTTATGTAAAAAAAGATTTATTTAATTATAATTATCCCATTCCTAAAATCACTTGCCACCAATATACTACATAGATAATAGTGTTTAATCATAAGACATAAAACTTTTAAATAGATACCGAATTATGTGTCTACTAGTTGCAATTCTATAAACATAATATGTGGTATAATTGGGTTGCCAAATGGCTGGGATTGTCCCGGAATTTTGTGTGTTGTCCCATGTCCAGTAATTTTACTTTGCTGTCCCGAAATGATAAGTCTGAAAGAGTATCTCAGTTTCTGTTTTAAGTTCTTTCTTGTTTTAAACAATTCGTGATGTTGATGTTCAAAGTTTAATATTTAAGCTTTAAATAATTACTTAGAAAAGTTGAATTACATTTTTTTTATTTAACAGTTTAAAGATTTTTCCAAAATTAGTCTTGTTTTCATCAACCAATAGTTCTAGGTAATTCCTACTTAGTTTAGTTTCAAACCGGAGACCAAAACTCTGATTCTGATCGTGGCCCCAGAAATGTCCAAGAAATGATTAGCCTGGATCTGGCAACCCTAGGTATAATGCTGTGGTAAAACACCACAACAACAAAATAAATTGTGTCAAAACTGTTGTACAGTAGTGCATCTAATATATCCTACTGAAAATTACTGAATAACACTTTTAGATATAAGAACATTAAACATTATTAAAACAATCGGCATAACTATGATGCCTAATTACATAAATAATAAGCTACAAGCTATTATGGTTTGACAATATAAATCGTAAAACAAAAACGCTGAATCAATTATAGAAAGGGTTTTCCCAATAATTGTTCAAAAAATTTAAGAAAGGGAAATGTAATTTCGAAGGATAATAAATGTATCTATTTATGAAAACCGGTTCTGATGATAAACAATAAATCATACCGTTCTTACCTATTACTAATAAGGAAATCGTAAATATGGTAGAAGCCATCATAAGAGAAGGCGCAGGCGGACTCAGGTACCGCCGCCCGAACGGTTGCGACAATCCAATGTTATTTTTAAACACGGCCCCGACATCAAAGGTCTATTTAGGAATTCTCCAACATAAGTACATGACAGATACCAGCTAAACAACGCACATTCACGTTATATTTTTAAAGACACAACTACACTGTCAGCACTTCTGTAAACACTTTATTATACTATGAAGAATGATTAATTTTTTCATTTAAGTAGTTGATGGTTGAAATGATTTAATTAGACCCAAATTAATAAACAAGCGACCGATTACAATCACCAGCACATTTGACGTTTAGTTTTTTTTTTGTAGGAGTCATTTAGTCAGTGTTGGCAGACCAGTGAAAAATTATTTTGCACCAGGGCCGTAAAATTATTGTATTTCCAAAAAAAAATGTATAATTCAGTGTTAGATTTAATTGTCATCTGAAAGCTTCAATGTTTAAAACTCTGAATAAGGACACCTATGTTTCCTTATTCATAGGTTTAAAAGAATATCACTGAAGAAGTTTTATTTAAATGTTACTTGAGAACTCAGTAATTGGTAAGGCGGGAAAGACTCAAACATTTCAATAATAATTATTTTTTAAAGCAAACAATAATTCTATATAGAAAATTGTTATCGTTCAAAATTATTGTATTTTGTCAAGATTATACGCTTAGGTGCCTCATAGACTTACAATATTATAGCGCAATATTACCGTTTAGACTTAATATTGAAGATTGCACAAAGATCTCATTGGCCTTTGCAAATTCATATGCAAGTCTTTTAACTTGAACACATGACAGTTCATAGTGCATCTTAGAACACTCTGAGATACATTTATTCAACATATCCTCCTCTGTTCTTGTAAAAACTGGCTGCGATGCAAATTTAGATTCAAATACACGAGTTTCAGTACCGATACCTTGTGTATTGCATATTTTTTTGATACAGCTTTGTAATGTTCGTGCATTAACTCCGTACTTGGCTGTTGATTTTCGAAAAGAAAGTTTACTTGCTAAAACATCATCGATAGCTTTTATCATTGCCTGTTCGTCCACCCCTCTACTCATTGGTCCCTTTTTCTTATAATTTCTAACCATTTTTGGTTTGCAAAACAAAATTATGACATCGCTTAAATTTTACTAACTAAAATAATAAAATGGGGCATATTCATACAGTATCAATGTGCCCCGTACACTACTGTATGAATCTTCCCCATCACAAAAAAATTAAATCAAAATAATGCCAGAAAAAAACCAACCATATATAGAATTATTCACGTATCAGTCCACAAACGTGACCCTATTATCTTTTAAATAAAATAGAACTGGATAATCTAGAGAGCAGCTGTTATTAAATAAAGACGTTAAAATTGAGGCTATAAAATTACTTACGCCCAGCCGAATCACGTTCCGTGCCACACCAATGCGCTCTTCACGCTGACTCTCAGTCTAATACAAATTTATTTTATGACGCTGACTGCTTTCAAACTCCGTCAGCGGCTATACACGTAGGTAAGCTACGCATACACGCATACGTCATCCCGTTGATGTGCGCCTAATATATCTAGTGTATGATAGTGCCCCTTGTACGAATCTGCCCCACTTTCCCCTATTGGCTAACACTGATATTTGATATTATCATCGGAGTATGTAATGTAGTGATTACATTGACGTGTATAATATTACCACTGGACTTGCTGCTGTCAAAGAATTTTTGTACCTATTTGAATATCGCCATTTTGGCGTTGTAGACAGATGCGAGCGTCCGTGGAACAAAAATTAGTGATGCCCACTTGTCGACAGCTTGGATAAGTTTATCGATCGTTCAATATTTACAACCAGGTGGGCTGTGGTTCATGTAAATATATATAGTAATTATATAGTAATTATTGTATTATTTACTGCGCAAATGTACAAAATTAATAGGAATATTGTGAAATATAGTGGTTCCAGAGGAAGATTTATATGTACAAAATATTCTAGTATTTGGTATAGTTGAGACATTGACTTCTGCGAAGCAGGGACGAGTCGCTAGTAATATTATACAGTAGAAACTCGATTCACCGGACTAGTTGATAAGGCATCAATATAATTAAAAGTCCGGATAACTGAATATATTATGTATAAAGAAAAGTAAGTGCACCTAATATTAATAACTATGTATTGTCTACTCTAGGAAGAGTCTAGCCTCGCCCACTATCCTTGCAGCATGTACACTGTTTATGAGCAAATGCGACTTTTATTTTTACATATAACATATTGTATATCTATCTATATATTAATACGTGTAGGAAAACCTTTGAACTCGTTATTAAGGCAATTGCGAGAACGGTGAGGTATTGTATAAATTTGGTACAGTTAAAGTTTACATGGCGAAGAACTGTAAAAACACACACACACATATATATATATATATATATATATATATATATATATATATATATATATATATATATATATATATATATATATATATATATATGCATTAGAAATACATTAAATTAATAAAATAAACATTACATTCTTGTGATATACATGATATTGAAGCATACATTGATATCTATATATTAATACGTGTAGGAAAACCTTTGAACTCGTTATTAAGGCAATTGCGAGAACGGTGAGGTATTGTATAAATTTGGTACAGTTAAAGTTTACATGGCGAAGAACTGTAAAAACACACACACATATATATATATATATATATATATATATATATATATATATATATATATATATATATATATATATATATATATATATATATGCATTAGAAATACATTAAATTAATAAAATAAACATTACATTCTTGTGATATACATGATATTGATGCATACATTGATATACATTGCTATTTTCTTTACGACTAAAATCAGTTGAAAAGTTAAAGAAATTTTATTGTTTAGGATATGCGAATTTCAACCACAGGAGATCGCTAGTTGTCTTATTATGATAATTTTAGAAGCTTTCACGAGTAATAAATGACTAATTTATATAATTATAAAATAAAAAAGGACACAATTTTTACTTAACTTTTTTCCTGTCTAGCTTAAGCCCTCTTTGAAAATCTGATCCTGCCAAGTTAGTTCGAAAAAGACAAACAATAGATCCATAGTGTTATTGCAGTAGTGAGTACACTGTTAGAGTTCTGCATTGTCTCGTCCAGGTCTGGTATCACCACCTTACCTATTTCCATCACAATAGTGCCTGTCACTGTCATGTCCCGATTTGGAGGTTAAGATAACCGGTAAACTTACGCATGTGATATTAAGACCCCGCCGCAAGGATAGAGACGCACCTAGACATGGGTCGTTACGTCGTTTTCAAGAAACGTAATGAAACTAGTGACGCCGGCCAAGTCACTAGTTTCAAAAGTAGTGATTTTTGTAACTAGTTACTTCTGCTACTGTGATTGTTTGAGCACATAATTTTACGAACTATACAGTTACGTATGAAACGAAATTAGATTATATCACTAACAAGTGTTTATAGCTATACAGTTACTTGAATAACGTATTACTAAATGACACAATAGCTTCCCTTCGTACTTTAAGAATTAAAATTTACTTACTTATTGCATTAATTATAATTGATTAGTGATTACTGATTATTAATTACTGATTTTATTAAAATTATTAATTTTATTACATACATATATTTTTAGTTTTATGTGTATATAATCAAATAAAACTATAAAAAATATATATAATAATTTTATATACAGGTTTGATAAATTTACACCTTTACATTTACACTTTTTATAATATACTTATTAAATTATATTAATAAAAAAATTAAATAAAAAATAATTATAGATTTGATAAATATATTATTATTTTTACAAGCTGTAAATTCAAGATTGCTTATAATATAAGATGTAATTATGAGATATAAATAATATATAATAGAGGATTAGAATAGTTATAGATTTTGCAGTATTTTTTGCTGTCATTTGTCGTGGACTTTTATTTAAAACTTTCCATTTTTTATATCATAAATAAAGCAAATTACAAGTGCTCATTAATTTCATCAAAAACAACCAATGAAGTCGAATTGAAACAAACAATAGAAAATATTTTGTTTGAAAGTTCCTCTTCCTTCCCGGAATCCGAGCTAATTTTCTAAAATTATTTAAAAACAGAATTCAACCTGCTTTATTCTCTATGTGTATAAGTTTATGTATGAAAATTAAACGTATGCTAATACTTTATAGGCTGTTTTGTTATCGGTTGTCGGGCTGTAGGTACTCCACAGCACGAGTGCGCATAGATCTATTGATAATAATGGTATCATCCGGTCTCGCTCACTCCTCATGTCTTGATCAGCCGTCTCGCCTTCTCGGCCGGTCGAGCACACTTTTTGCACCGCCGCAGTCCGCACATTGTGTTCGACTAATCACGCCCAATCACAGTATAGTAACGCATTTACAAAAATCACTACTTGTCATCTGACTCGAAACTAGTGACTTCGTTACATGCCGCGTAGCTAGTTACTGTAAGCAGTGACGTGAAATAACGCTCATGTCTAGACGCACCATTAACATCTTTGGTATCTATAGGTGATGGTTGTCTTTTTTCATCAAGAAAGATATCTGCTTCTTTGCTATCTTATGATACATAAAAAATCATAGTGACTACTAGGTGATAAAGCCCGTTAAAAACGTCGCCTTACCCTTGGATGAGAAAACCTATAGGTGATAAGTTTCTTGGTTTTACCTATTCTTGAGGCAAATGCATCAATGATTGTCACCATCGTACTTCGTCACTTCTTGTTTGGAGCATTAGGTAGCTTAAACTTATGCTAGTGGCTTTAAGAGACTCACCAAATATATTTTTGACGGTACTAAAAATATATTCGCAGGTTGATTTCAGGATTTAAAGTGGTTTCGCACGAGATGAGCTCCCAAAAGTGTTTTATGGATCCTAGTTATGGTGGGTATGCAAACAAAATATTATTTGTTTGTGGTCCGTCCGGATAATCGCGAATCCTCTATATTGGCGCGAATCTGGTTTCCACTGTAAATTCAAACTTCTTTGT
This sequence comes from Apodemia mormo, assembly GCA_036924255.1. Lineage (NCBI taxonomy): Eukaryota > Metazoa > Arthropoda > Insecta > Lepidoptera > Riodinidae > Apodemia > Apodemia mormo. The sequence goes on from JAUPFN010000011.1 coordinate 5,782,264, forward strand.
TTCGCTTTTACGCAATATCGGCTTAACATATTTTGATGAAATTTGGCGTGGAGGTAGACTATGAGTAAATTAAAGAAAACATCAAATATTTTAGAAATATAATTTTATAAAACTGTAAAATCTCTTCGGGAATTTTGTTATTTTTTGTGTATTGAAAGTAAACAACTCAATTTTCTATTTTTCTTTGACATCATTTTTCTTTGACAATTTTTATCTTGGCCTAAAGCAAGCCAATGGTTTCATCAATTTGTTCTGTTCATCAAGCTGTTTACGAATTCCAATTTATCAAAAAAAATCTGTAAACCGGTTGATTTGTTGTTGATCTTTGTTGACTTTATCCTGAAGATCCGTAGCTGACTTGTCTGTTGCACTTCGGTCTGAAAAGTGAATTATATAAGTAGATGGCAAAAATTCAAATTATTAGTCAGAATAAAAAAGTAACCACCGTGATGTTACAGTCAAATAACAAGGTGTACTAGTAAGTTCCTACAATGTGTCAAACAACTACGTTATTAATATAACAAAATGGTAATAAAGCTCAAGAACTACTTTAATTCCTGTGATGGTTCTCTTTTTGCACTTAACTCGACACGAGTAGTCTTACTGCATGCAATTTAAGTTTACAATTACGTTTACTAGCGCACACATACAATTTAAATTTACTTACTTAAATGAAATTTATTTTCCCCCCAGATATTTTCACTTAGCAATCTTTTGACCCCACATTGCTTTTGCGACTGGTGCTTTAATATAGAAGAACTTGTGCTCGAATTATGTTGCATTACTAGTTGCGCTTCTTCCATTTCCATTCCTTTTTATTCGGACATCTTATCGTTTGTGTCAGCTACTTAAACTGCTTTGTAAAACTTTGGGTCTGAAATGATTTTTATACTTAATTAGGTTTATTGATACTTCTTAGCACTAAAATTAATACAAGTTTTCCGGTTTTGGACTATATAAACCTAACATAAAACCGTAATGGCTGCCAAACAATGAGTGGGGCTCAGAACCCCATATGCAGAACAATTGGTCGTGTTGGTCCGAGCTTCTTGGAAGAATAGACCAACTGTCGTTGTGCCAGGCAGGTTTTGAAACGCGAATGATTGGCTATACGTGTCACTACCATCGTGATTACTAGATGGTAGAGTTTCGCAACGTCTCATTTGGGAATTTGGTAAAGTTAAAAATCCAATCCGAAACCGGACATGATGTATATTTATTAGCATGTTATATTGTTTAAAAACTGCCAGATAGGTTAATTTGCACTGGTCCAGTTGCTCAATTATCAGCGTAATTACATACAAGTATACATTGCTCGGCATGTTAGATTAAATGAAAACCAAACAAAATGTACTACTCACCGTCACATAGTCCTTCAAATATTATTGACACACTACCCAACTTCAGTATTGTTCTATTGTAATGTTTGATAAAACATTTGTTATCAAAATGTTTTGAACATAGAGTATCTGACTCTTTTGGAGTTCAATTTACTGCTTTCATATTGTAAAGCCATATGTTTCTAAGCGTTGAATCTACTGAAAATATACAAAAATAAACTGAATTAATATGCGAAGGAAATAAGGTGACATAAAGTGACTTAAATATGCAAGCATGTATAAAAAGAACTATTACTATTAAAGACCTAAAATAGAATATCGATATTGAAATTATCGATATGACCTCTTGATATCACTAGCCAATTCTAAGCAAAACAATATTAAATAAATATTATAAATTCTGCCAAAAATCTATATCGTTCTCGTTAAAATCAGATGCTTAAAATACAATTTCACTCAAGTTTTATTAAAAACAGCGACTAAATGCACGTACCTGTGAAACGTGCTCCCCTTTTAGTATCGAAGTTTACAAACTACACATTTCCTCATTTTTTGCACTCCAGAGTACACAAAATATGAAATTAAAAATTCACTATAACGTCCACAAATTAAAAAAATAAGCTAGTGTTTATATTAATTTAATTTACCGTGACAACCATATGCAACATACGTCATACGTCAAAAAGTGTCCAGTGGTAATGACGTGTATAAACGTCAATGAGTGATTATCATATTCAAAGAGATCATAATTCATATGATTCATATTATTGAATAGGTTATAGATAGGAGTTACGTAGTACTCTAATTGGTCTGTGATAGGAGTAAATGACGAAGTACAAACGTAAACATTTGACTCATGTAAATTAAGTACCTGCCTATGTAATTAATTGATTTAATAATATAATATTAACTTGGGAAACAACGTTATGATTTTTATGAATATCTATAAGTAATATTAACAACAACGTTATGATTTTTATGAATATCTATAAATAATAAGTAAATGAATGAATTCTGACTGAAATTTTTAAGCATGTCTTTCTTTTATATGTCTCCTGCAAAAGGCGATATTCCTATACATTTATTAGAGAAAATTGTAACCAATAGATTATTATACTTAGATGCAATTCTTAAAGATGATCCTCCTCAATACAACGAATATTTAGTTGAAGGAAGTGTGTATGATAATGTGGGTCATTACATGCTTTGTGTATTATCTATACTTGCAGGAAATTCCCAGTTTTCTAACTATTTACTAAAGACAGAAGAAATTCTTTTTCGGCGTAGATTAACATCAATGTCTGCGTATGACCTGAGAATCCTTATGAAAAAAGTATTACGATGCTTAAAGAAACAAGACACAGTTGCAATACATAGTGAACCTCTGTATACGTTATGTCAACACCTGATTCTTCGAGATGTCTCGCATCATATAAATTCAGTATGTAACCGAAGATGTTGCTCATTTGTAGTCAAGGTAAAATTTAAAGACTGCCTTAAGTTTGTTGCTCAACGCAAAGTGGAATTAAGACATGGAATAGTTTTATTACCTTGCAGTATGTGGAAAAACTACTTGGTAGAATTATTCTGTGACAATTTAAAGAATAAACTTTATAAAACACAGATTAATTCACTAAACAGTGATCCTCGAATAGAACAACTTCTTGGGAAATTTAACCGAAGATTTGAATCTATCGGTTTAAGTCCTAATGTTAAAACTATTAAAAGTATTGATGTTGATAAGCTGTCTAGTTATTTTCCACCTTGTATGAAAAACTTGCACGATACCTTGAGAAGTAAGCACAGACTTTCACATCATCAAAGATTTTATTATAGTTTGTTTCTAAAAGACATAGGCATGCCTGTAGATGAAGCAATGAAATTTTGGAGGAATGAGTATAAGCAACCACCGCAAGGTACACACGTTTGCAGCCATACTTGGCAAAAAGATGAGAAGAAATATATTTATGGAATAAGACACACATATGGGTTAGAAGGTTGTAGAAAGAACTATTCTTCAGGCTCTTGTTACTGCATACAGAATTCTGATAACTCAATATCTGAAGGAGGATGTCCTTTTAAAAGTTTTGATGTTAAAAATATGCAAAGAATATTAGGACTGGCTGAAAATGATCCTGATTTCTTAAGAATTTATGAATTAAAAACAAAAAAGCAATATACATCAGCATGTTTATATTTTCTAAATAAAACATGTTCGGCAAAATCTGACTGTGATATTTTGAACTTAAATTTTAGTCCTGTTAATTATTTTAATATAGCTTCCAATAACCTATGAAATATATTTGTTTTTGTTTAGACATCAATATACAATATCTTATAAATATATTTTTATTTATTTTACATTACAGTTGCATTACATAATATTTTTAACTTTACATGCATAAGATTTACATAATATTATGTACCTTGTCAGATGCAGCAACTGGAATGGCAACGGAGTAGTAACTTATTAGAGTAATTTGTCTTCTAAATATTCATTGACAGAGTAAAAGAGTATTTTTAATTTAAACATTAATTTATAAAAATTATTGCATATATTCCCTTGTATTATTCAACTATAAAATTGTTGTAATTATGAAATAAAGTTTAGATACAAATTTTCTGTTACATTTAAAATTTTTGACTGCACACTAATGAAATATCAAATGATATGTACATATCTTCAGGCCAAATCTTTTATGGAGTAAGTAGGCAGAGAGAATTGAGTCAAAATAAATAGATACAGAAGTCAAACTCTTGTATGTAATACTTCACTTTTCATACCTGCTCTTGGTGGTCGCGCTAGGGTTATGCAGAAAATTTGTGATATATATTGTTATACCTATTACAAATTTTCTACATAAAAAGTTCACTGATGTGTGTCCAAGTGTCCAACTATCCCCAAACATTCTGAGATATGTCCGTGAGAGGTGTCTATGTGTGCGTTGCTCGAGTGCCCTTTGTATGTTCTGTGTGTTGTATAATATATAAGTTGTGAGAGCAATGCCTGATTAAGGCACAATCAAACTATACATCATACATGAGTAATCATAACAAATATTCTATTCATCAGGTTCCTTATAAATATGGTCTGCAAGCTACCCAATTGCTTCCAAGTATTCTATTGACCCGTTGTGATCTAGGCCTATTTAAAGAAAACAACTTCCTTACTGCCAGTCATCTCGTTAGTAGTAAAAGGCGAAAGAAGTCTAAACGTGTGTTTACTCAGCGAGTGATCAGTGGTCAAGAGTTCTGACCGATCTAGGCTAATTATAAGGACGCGTCCCCGCCAGTGTATTGCGGTCAGCCTAAAATGTAGTATATTAGTTTTGACTTAGTTTACTAGTGTGAAAATTTTAACATGGTTCGCATACTACCTGTAAAAGTTTTCAGATCGATTTACAATCGAAGCTAACGTTTTCCGTTAATCTGCACGACATTTGTAACGTGTAACGATAGAACACGCTCACACTTATCTTATTGCGCCATCGTTATCACATTTTATCACGCAGCATACACGTGAATTTCTAGTATATAAGATTAATGTAAAACCCAGTTTAATTACAGTTAATAAAACATATTTATCAATCGATGTGTGACTGCCATTTAGTCAACGTAATATTGGTGACTCCGACGTGATTTGATTTGAATTTTTTCGAAGGAGGGAGTGATGTAACGTGTAATGATAGAACACGCTCACACTTATCGCGCCATCGTTATCACATTTTATCACGCAGAATACACGTGAATTTCTAGTATATAAGATTAATGTAAAACCCAGTTTTTTAATTACAGTTAATAAAACACATTTATCAACCGATGTGTGACTGTCATTTAGTCAACGTAATAACATTCATTTACCCAAAGTGACAAACCATTTTTTTGCTGACCGTACATAAAGGCAAAGCACCTTGTGCATTATATGACCAAAACCTTGACAAGTGACTGCAGGCTACTAAGTAGAATACCAAATCCATGTCGTGTTTGGCCACATGATTTGTATTGGCTTAGTTTCTATAGAAAACTTAGTTGTCACATTGATTATGAGCGTGGTCATCTACTGTGCAAAATTGTTTCGACTTTGTCTTTTTTAAATATTTACACTTCTGTTGTTATCTTTAAAAAGGGCGAGAAGCATCATACAAATGAAACATTTTGCAACTGCACACGATCCCACGAGTTGGAGAGAATGTGCTGCTCATGGAACAAAAGTAGCCAGAGGACTGACAGCTTTAATTCTTGTTTGAAAACCTTTGTATTGACCAGACATATTGCTAGAATTACCATAATTTTGGGCACGACAGTTTTTAATATCAAGTTCCAAAGCTTTTTTTGTCATCATCAACTGTCGCAAGAACAGCCTTCTCCATGTCTTCACCTTTATGACCAAAAGTGGATAAAAATATGACTAAGCGTTCGACAGGTTCTCCGTGAGGCAAATTATAACGAATTACAAATATGGACCGATTGGTATGTGAAATATCTGAAATGCAATCAATGCTAATCGAATAATATTTTGCTTTTTTATTTTACCTCTAATCGAAAGTCGAACTTCGTCAGCGAGGAGTTCTTTCACCTCTGCCATTCTCATCAAATGTTCCAAATCTCATCAAATGTTCAGCCATGAAAGGCTCAAATTTAGATATAGCTCAATACAGGAGAAGCTAAAAACTTAATAATTGTGTCTCTTACATGTAGCAACACATTAGCCTATAAGTTATTTCTTTTTTATATTGTTTCACTATTTGTAAAAGTTTTCCTCTACATACATATTTAGAAGAGCACCAGCTGATTAATGACCGACAGTACGGTATCCGTTGCGGCCGCTCAGCTGGTTATTTTCTAGTATACCTAACACGTCGGTGGGCGGAAGCAGTTGAATCCAAGGGAGAGGCATTGGCAATTAGTTTGGACGTTTACGTGTTCTCCGCTAAAAAGGCACCCTTTGTCGTGTCACCTCGATTTAGGGATACTCTCCTGAGTCCTGACAGCCTCAGCTAGTGTCGGGATTCTGGGAGTCGACATATCGAATTACGTTCAGTTTTACGGTCATTTGGAAGGTAAGGCTAAACTGGCCTCCAAAAATCTCGGTGTGCTCAGCAGAGCGAGACAGTACTTCTTGCCGGCACATCGCCTTCAACTTTATAAGACTCAAATTCGGCCTTAGGTACATGGAGTAGATACTGTTCTCATCTCTGGACCGGAGGTCTTCAGTACTAGCTTTTTCCTCTTGATCGCATTCAGCGTAGAGCGGTTCGAATCGTTGACGACCAGGCTATTTCGAAACGGCTTGATTCTTTGATATTGCGCAAATATGTTGGTTCACTCTGTGTCTTCTATCGTATTTTTCATGGGGAATTTCCGACGAGTTGTTTGGATTAATTCCTGCCGCCGAATTTCATCATCGGACATCGCGTCAAAATTTAAAATTCCATCCTCACCATCTCTCTGGAATATCTGAAATTCCACAACTGTGCGTTTCACTCGGCACTTTTTGCCTCGCACTACTCTGTTGGTGAATCAATTACCGGCAGGGGTGTTTCCAAGCGGATACGACTTGGGGGCCTTTAAGAAAAGAGCTTACTCATTCTTAAAAGGCCGACAACGCAACTGCAAGACCTCTGGTGTTGCGGATATGAATGGGCGGTGGGATCACTTAGCATCAGGTGCACCTCCTCTTCGTTTGCCCCCCCCCCCCCCCCCCTCTCCCCATAATCCCAAACATTTACGATGATCCGGAGAATTGTCATGATCAGTTAATAACTTAGAATTTTCCCAATCCCTAATTTCAACAATACATTTCAAAATTTATTGTTAAAATCAGGGACTCCCAAGCTTTTTTTACTTGATTGTCTGTTGTCGACCTGGACTGTTGGACATCCAAGAAACGTTCATGCTTCCATGACTTCGGTGCCACCACGCGACTCATCCGATATAATATGGTCACGGCCTCCCAGGCATATGGAATACGGCAATCCCACCCATGGCCCATTTCTGATAATATGGAAGCGAGACCTACAGTATTCACATCTACGGTCAGCACCAATTGCGCGCCCGGATTAAAATGAATCATCACTTTTTGAGAACTGATTTTTTATTTTTTTGCCAACTTATGCTGCCTTGCACTTGCACGGGAATGACCCAGTATTCGTAGGCACTCAAAAAGTGGATCGAATTTGTATAGATAACACGTTATGCAATTACAAAATTACGGGAATATTTTACTATTTCTAAAAACGTTTATTTTGTATCAACAACATCTAACAACCACCCCCTCAATTCCTGCATTTTTTTTATTACACCTGCTATTTATCCCATTGAAAAATAGCAGGTGTAGGTGTAGGTGTAGGTGCCATCAAGTGAGTCTCAAGCTGCTGTATTTCTTTTTAATGAAAAAATCACTACTTAAAAAGCATTACTTAATAATGGGGCGGCATTTTAAAGGTGCTCCGGGGCGGTAATTAATAACGGGGCGGCAAATTAACGGCGCCCCGAGGCGGCATTGAGGGTCGGTAAATCCGGTCCTGAGCACGCGGTAGCTACTTTTGGTTTTCCGTTGCTATTTGTATAATATGCAAAGTCAGGACATATAGCTGATGAAACATCACAAAAGCTACTATCAAGTAATCTTTGATTCTCTATTTTCTAGTTCTTCTTTAAATAATAATAATTGTTTTTAAAAACATTATTAAAAATTTAGATTTATAAAATTTGATTTGTTTCAGTGAATCATAGACCACATGATTTACCCCGTGCGGTGAATTCTTTCAAAGGTTGTTTTTTTTCCTAAATTTTGTGAAATCTTATTGACCACGCGGGATCCAGCGGGATTTAAAATCTTTAGTCCCGCAAATATCGGGATTAAAATTGTCTAATGGGATTGAATTCCTTATATGTCCCTTTTGAATCGGACAGAGTATTTTTTATTCACTGTAGGTATATATTACTTTATTATTACAGCTGATATATGCATCACGAGAAGTTTTTGTCGATTCTTAGTGATTAAATATTTTCTGTTATCTGTAAATGAAATTGAAATTCGTATGATAACCTAGTATAAGCGATTACTAACGTCCCAACAAGAGATAACGAATGTACTATAAACATAGTTCTGACGTTCAGTTCATATTTAATAACGACACACCCATTACTATCCTGAACTGAAGAAAACCTGAAAGAAAACCTTAAAACCGCAACGGCAAAACAAATTCAATTACGGCAAACGCAAGGAATCGAATAAACATACAAATTGCTGACTATACACGGTCTCTAAAGACGTCCATTGAATTATAATTCCATTAACAATTTTATGTAATAATATGCATCCACACACTGAGGTTTCAAGGTTAGATTATGTGGATAAACTACAAGCCTTAAGAAGTTAAGAGCCATTTCTCAAATTCGACCAACTGAAATTTAGAATTTTCTAATCGATGCGAGAGCTGGACGTCGTCGTCCATATAGTGCACCTAGTGCTGGTAAAATGAAAATAGTATTGATACTTTCAATATTTTAATTATTACTACGCGGTACTAATTTTGGCACACGGACGTAGCGGATTTTAAAGTATTCTCTTTTATTTTATTTTGAAATAAAAAATAAAGAAATATTATTTAAGTGACTTATTTTTGCTTACGAATAGAATATAGTTTTATTCTATGCCAATTTCTATAGGAAAACTAGCTGACTCGGCAAACGTTGTTTTGCCATATAAATTATTTAATTAAAAAATAAGGGTTGGTGATAGAAGGGTAATAATTTAGAGTTGTATGTATTTTTCAATGCTGAATCATAAAAAAATGAAAATAGAAAAATTTGTCCATAAATTTAAAAAAATTTAGGGGTGGACAACCCTTATGACTAAAGGGTATGAAAAATAGATGTTGGCTGATTCTCAGACCCACTGAATATGCATACGAAATTTCATGAGAATCAGTCAAGCCGTTTAGAAGGAGTACGGGAATGAACATTGTGACACGAGAATTTTATATATAAGATGTCATTTTTTGATAACAAAAAACCCAGTTAATGTTTCGTTAATTTTCGTTGAAATAGGCATATTTGCTTAATTAATTAGATATAGTTATAGATCTTTTAGGAAAAAAGTAATCCATTCAGACACAATTGTTGGATGTTTCTGGTAATTTAGTATCTTTTCTAATTAAGTTTGTTGTTTCTAGCAGTAGCAATACCTTTTGGAAAAATAGCTTTATTGCGTTATTGTTGAAACTTGATTTAGGAGAACGTTTATTATAAGAAATATATTAATGATTAAAAAATCTGTTTCATTAAGGCAATATTTAAAAGATTAAACTGTCTAATGGTACTATTTAATTAAATAAAAGTACCTTATAATATGAAAAATTAGGAGTTGGTAAATTTTGATTTCTCGTCAAAAGTTCGTCTAAAGTGGGAACTGCCTCTTAAGGAGATAAACGATGCGTTAGTACAGGAATGGGGAAACTTTTTCGTTCGGGTGCCAATATTTACTAACAAAATACGTAGGTCACATTATAAGTTTTGCGTAACTTAAAAGAAACAACATGTTATAACCAAAATATTAAGTTTATTGCTTTTCAAAATAATCTCCTTTACATTTTAAAAATTTTTTATGCGATCGAACCATTTTTTAAAACAGGAGGACCACAGATCTGAAGGTATGTTTTCTACGTGCTGATTGAACGCTATCACTGCCTCTTCAGAGTTGGTAAAAGTAAAAACTCTCATCAAATCTTTGATTTTGGGGAAAATACTGAAATCACAGGGTGCTAGGTCGGGGCTAAACGCAGAATGAGTGACGAGATGTACTTTTTCGGAAGCTAAAAATGACTTTGTTTTGTTGGCCGTGTGTGAAGAAGCGTTATCATGGTGTAGGAGAATGCGGCTTTTGGGTCGTCTTTCGCGAACTTTTTTTAACATCCTGGGTAAACAAATGGTAGAATACCACTCGGCATTAACACTCTTTTGATCTTCACGTGGAATTGTACAGATGGAACCCGTAGCTGAGAGAAAAAACACGATAATTTTTTTACCAACGTTTCTCGCCTGCCTCACTTTTGTTGGCATGTTCTCATTTTCAAACACCCATTCACAAGATTGCTGGTTTTTTCGGGTTCAAAACAATAAATCCACGTTTCGTCTTCTGTGACAATGTCATAAACAACATTAGAATATCCGTGGTCGTACTTCAGTAGCATCTGTAAGCACCGTTCCACGCGAGCCCGCTTCTGCTCCGTTGTCAGTTCATGAGGGAACCAACGACAACAAAGTTTCCGAACTTTCAATTCTTCGTGTAAAATTTTCTGAATTTGGCTCATACCAATCCCCAATAGTCCGCGAATTGTCTCATAGGTAATCTCTGGGTTTTCTTTAATTAACCGCTTAACAGTAACCACATTATTTTCGTTAACGGCAGTTGAAGGCCGCCCTTCACGAAATTCGTCATGTAAAGAAACTCGACCTCTCTCAAATTCAGCAAACCATCGCATCACGGTGCTCAAACAAGGTGCTTCTCTCACAAAATCATTTTGAAGACGAGCGGCACAGTCTTGCGGAGAAAGAGAACTTTTAAAATAAAAAAAAATCATCGCTCTAAAATCTTTTCGACTTAATTCCATTTTCGTTGCGTACGTAGAACTTTGATGTGTGATAAAAAACAATTGACAAATCATTTCCCGCCAATTGTTTTTTTTATTACTAAGAAGGTTGCAACGTTTTAAAAATATAACATTCGAAATTCAAATAGTTCCGATTAGCTAGAAGTGCAAAACTTTTAGTGTGTCCCATGTATATGGCGGGCCAAGTTGTTGCATTTTTGGCTATATTTATAATGAAAAATTTCCCCCACCCCTGATTTAATTAATGAAATAAAAATATTGATATATGTTTCCTGAAACACGAATTTATTTTGCAATATTACAAAATAACTATTAGAAAAAGAAAGAAATTTCAATTTTTTGATGGATGAATGATTTTTGTTTGACGGTCGTGGGCCGGATTTAGACGCTTCGCGGGCCGGAGATGGCCCGCGGGCCGTAGTTTCCCCATCCCTGCGTTAGTACCTAACTGCTCATATTGTGTTGCCATTTTTCGTTAATATTGTTAAGTAGGTATATTTAACCCTAAGCTCCCCAATTACACTGGCTGCCTGTAACATACATAAACAAGATACAACGTCGTGTCTTGCTACGACGTAGCATAATGTGTAAGACTTTCTGGTGGGACTAGGTGGTAGAGTTCCGCAACGTCTCGCTCGGGTATTTGGCATCACCGCCTTACCTATTCCAGCCGCAATAGCCTCAATGATAAGCATTGAGGCTATTGCGGCTTTGGAGGGTAAAATAGCTGGTATACATATGCATGTAGCATTGCTATCCCGCCACACAGATAGCAACGCACCATTATCATCTTTGGTGTCTATAGACGATGGTTTCTCTTTCCATCAGGAGAGCCATATGTTTAACGCTTCGAATCGATTAAGGTTTTGTTTCGTAAGTCGGGCCTCAGAAAGATCAAGTGCTAAGATTGAAATAAGTAGCCTAGAAATAATAAGGCAGTTAAAAATGTCAAAAGGATACTTTAAAGGGCAAGAAAATCAATAGTGTAAAGATGCAGTGTATTAAATTATTAAAATCATGGAAGCATCGTTCACCTTGAACTGATAGTTATAAAACATCTGTACATATCACACGGTAAAAATCAACTGATAATGATATAATATTCTGTGGTTAGTATTAGTAGTGGACGTTCCTTACGACCGTCAACATGGGCTCGACTGAATTTCCCGTTAATTTTGGCAACGAAACTTACGACCTGAATAAGTTTTTATGTGATCACCCTGGGGGTGTAAAAACTTTAGAAAAATATAAAGGTAAATCTATAGACAAAGCTATGAAGTTTTATGGACATAGTGTAAGTGCCTATCATATGTTAAAAGACATGAAAAAAGAAAATTTAAATGACGTTAATTTAACCGGAAAATTAAGTGCAAATTATCGAATTATTACAAGTGAAGAAGTTTTGCGTGATGCGGACGAAATTGCTTTTTTAGAAGAATTAGAGGTAACGAAGTTCAAATACTTATTGTGTTTTCTTCTAAATTATTTAAAGTAAAAAGTAGTTTTAAAAAAAGTAAATTAAAAAAAGTTTTAAAAAGTAGCGAAAAAATTATTCGACAACCTCTTTCAAATAATAACAAATAATAAATATCTTTGGACAAATTAAACGAATTGATCTAACCCTAAAGTAAGCAATTTATTTGGTTGTGATATGAGTGTTAGTCAACGGTATTAATATATAAAAAATCATATATAGATATTCAAATATATTTAATAAACACTTAGGGTGTTTAAGAAATAAAAACATGTATCCACATTATACAAATATTTGTCCCTGTCGGGAGTCTAGCCCGAGCCCCATCGATTCGTAGTCCGGTTTACTAATCACTCGACCAACGGGGCGGTCAATTAATATAAAATATAATGATTGAATCAAATTGTTTAGTACATAATTTTCACGCTATTTTATTTATTTTATTCGCTATCTTAAATTTTTCACCCGACTGCACTTGGTTAATGTTTTTCGAGTGTGTATATGTATGTTTGTATGTATATTTCCGTGGTGTGCTATTTTTTAATAATTATAATAATTACTTGTTGCTCTCCGCATAGGTTTATATCATTGTGTAACTCACTGATATTAAAGAAAAAAATTATAAATAACTTAAGCCTAACTTGAAGTCCTTGAAATTTATGTAAAAGTTTTAAAGAATTGAAAAAAAAGAGAGTTGTATCTACGACAACATATTCGCATTATCGATTGAAAAAAATTGTAGCTTGAGCTTAACTAACTTCAGTCACTCCTACTTATAAAATAACTAGCGACCTGCCCGCGGTTTCACTCGCGTAGCTTTTGTTCCCGTATATATATATATATATATATATATATATATATATATATATATATATATATATATATATATATATATATATATATATATATATATATAGACGGCAATCCATACTAATATTATAAATGGGAAAGTGTGTGCGTATTTGTTTGTCCGTCTTTTACGGCAAAACGGAGCGACGAATTGACGTCGTATTTGAAGTAAAGATAGTTGAAGGAAAGGAGAGTGGCACATTCTACTTTTTGTTTTTTTCTAACTCCCCACTTCCCTAAAACCGAGGGTAGAAGTTTGTATGGAGCATTCCGCAATTTTCAAGGTTGAAAGCTAATATAATTAGTATGGGGACTATTTGTGACTAACAAAAAAATCGTGCGTCATTTGTTTCGAAATCTGCCCCCAATTTAACGCGAGCGAAGCCGCGAGCAAAAGCTAGTCTGTATATAAGTCAGTAGGCCCTAATGTACGTCCATTTTGCAAATCGATATTGTCGCTATCCAAGGTGAGGGAGTTATAATTCATCGGTAGAATTGGGTCAATTGTCCCGAAAGCCTCGCCTTATGCTAATGCCATTAAAAGTGTGTTTTCTTGCACATATTAGCTTATATTTTTACCAATGCCAAAAAAAGTTTAAAAAAAAAAATACCTGCTGGGTTTATCCCGCTTTTTATACCATTTGATAGCAAACAAGGAGACGGCTTTCCTCATGAACATAATGGTAATAATAATTATAATTTAGGTATTTCAATATTCAAATTACAAGTAAATTTATCAGAAACCCATAATATATTAATCTAACTAAAACATTCTTGTTATTGAGAATTACCAGGGGCTCTCAAACTAGGCAGAGCCTGAATTTTGAGAAACTATTATAGTCCAGTAAAAAGTTTAGTGAAACCATGATCTGACCAGTTTTGGCGCATGAGTAAAAATGTGTTCATTAATACTTAAATAATGATATTATGAAAGAAATTTTAATTTAAATTTAGGGGAAAGGGATGAAAAAAATAAAAAAAGGGTTGAAAAATGCCTTTTTTTAAATAACTTAATAACGGTAGGAAATAGAAAAAAAGTTTCAAGTAAAAGTTGTAGAGAAAAAAATTCTACACAAAAAAAGTTCCTTTTCATTTTTTTTGTTGTCTGCTTTAGTTTAGCTACAAAAAATAAAAATTAAATTTGTAGTAAAATATGTAAAAATATATAAATATGGGAAAACATATGTAGTAGTGTTAGTACATATTTATGTGATGCGCGCGCTGCATGGTACAGGGCCGGCCGTAATAATTCTGGTAAGTTTTCATAATTAATTACAAAGCAAATTTAATTTTTATTTTTTGTAGCGAAACTAAAGCAGATAAAAAATCGAAGAAGAACTTTTTTGTGTGGAATTTTTTTCTCTACAACTTTTACTTGAAGCTTTTTTTTCTATTTCCTACCGTTATTAAGTTATTTTAAAAAAGGCATTTTTCAACCCTTTTTTTATTTTTTTCATTTCTTTCCCCTAAATTTATATCAAAATTTCTTCCATAATATCATTATTTAAGTATTAATGAACACATTTTTACTCATTGCGCCTAAACTGGTCAGACCATGGTTTCATTAAACTTTTTACTGGACTATTAGAAATTGTAAAATTTGAATTAACGCAAACAAACATATAACTATAATGACTGATATTTAGACCAAAAATTAAAAAAAAAAAAAACATTTATTTTAGTGAGAAAGGGGAAAAAACGTCGATTTATCGAACTAGTATTCGACTCGGTAATACATCGTGCAGTGACCATACTTTTCAAATATTACTACACTAATTTCGTTGAGGTTTAAGCAATCATTTTTTTAATAGCCGAAACACCGGAGGTTATCAGTTTAAGCAATCTTTTTTTCAACCGACAAAACAACGGAGGTTATCAGTTTGATATTTATATATGAGTTTTTTTATATCATAAGATAGCGCACAAGTAGACGGCTCTAGTGATGGAAAGATAAACTATCGCCAATAGACATCAAAGACGTTAATGGTGCGATGCTATCCATGTGCGCAGGTAGGCAATGCCACATGCATTAGTATACTGGATACTTTACCCTCCAAACTAAAACACGACAGTGATAAGTATTGACGCTATTGCGGTAGGAATTGGTAAGGCGGTGGTACCATATACCCAGACGAGACAGTTGCGACACGTATAGACATGGGTTAGCCTTTTACAAACTGCCTGGCAAAATAGCACATGAACTAAACTTTAACAAAAGTGAAATTAATGTTACAAGTGATAATTTAATTGTATAATAACCAATATTACTTTAAGGTAATGTGAAAAGTAGGAAAGTGGTCTTATAACGTTAAAACGTCCATAAAAATAATTTTATATGTATTAGGTACATATACAATATCATTATAAATTTAATTCATTTGACTATGAAACGTTAAAAATTTGATAATAATAATAATATTGCTGGATAAATGATGAAAATATTATTTAACATTACAATTTCTAGTACATTGATTCTAAATCCAAGTGGCCAAAAACGGCACCAAGATGGCTAATAACGGTACTTCTGAGTTCTATTATATATTGTTTCAACGTCTGACAAAGACGATCGATCAAAATATTTCTATAAATAAAAAAAGTATCATCACGCTCGTATCCTCGAAGACGTAGCTAGAGATACAACATGTGCATCCACGATTAGTCGAAGATACTTAACTTCCTCAATGTAATAGGTGTGCAGCTTTTCGCCAACTGCGCACTTTTATTTTGTTTTTAATTAATTACATTATTTTTTACAGAAAACTGAAAAAATATATTTAGTTGGTCAACGCCGACACCAGATTATTAGACCACAGAAGTGATTAAATTCTATAAACTAGCAATAAGCAGAGCTTTGTAAGGGCTCGCAAAGTTATACTACCTAGTAATATTGTTAAAAAAGTATTTTTATGAGAATTACATCTTTTAATGTATGGACTTCATTTATAATTATCTAACCTAAAAAAAGCCAGCGTATTTTTATCCAAACATGATATTCCCATCAAAGGCGTCGTCAGGCTTTGGTCTAGAAGGGCGCAGGAAAATAAAACCAAAATAAAAAAACATGTTTCTAAGACAATTTTTTTTAAACTTACAAGAAAAATTATTTAAAATTTTCTTGATTTATTAAAAACACGATTTTTATTATTATCAATGTTATCTACACAGAACAAATATAAAGGTTATCTACTAAAATTTTACACCATATTATCTGGTCTACCTATAATTAGTTCGGCCTACCTATAATATGTAGCAACTCAAAATCCATCTCGCGCCACCAAATCATCGCCTTTGATAGAAATCAATTTTCATTTATGGTAGTTTCTTGCAAAAGAGTTTTCAAGGAAAATTGGTATTAAAAATGAAAGTTAATCTTATAAAGAAAAACACATAATATAAGATCGATTTTCGAAATATTTTTTTTTTTATTTAATTAACCTTCAAAATTTTTAGGATTAATATTGGACTTACCGCAGGCACGAAGAATTGGCGGTAGAAACTCAGCGTATAAATTTTTCGAATTTTTCTCTCAGAGAAACCCTCGGGGTTCGATTACCGAGACAGACAAATTAAAAATGTGTTTTTTTTTCAATTTTCTAATAAAAACAACGATGCCCGGGATTGAAAATATGCCCGGTTGGTGATAAGCTGGTCACCTATCACGTTGTGGAACTAAGACGTATCTTCGGCTAATCGTGGATGCACACGTTGTGCCTCTGCCTATCTCTTCGGGGTTACGGGCATGACCATACCTTTTTTTAGCTTTTTGCCCTCGGGCTAAGATTTAAAATTTATCTCAATACAATATTAATCAATTAATACACTTGTACTGTTTCACAATAATCATATTGTGAAAAATCTGTAAACGGTTGACCTTGCATGCCATCCCTGAACCTTACCGCTAATTAAAGGTATTTTAAGCTCAAAAGAGTAAAAACTATAAGCATAGATTTTTTCAGTTCTAAGAAATATTGAAATATCTCAATTGCTAAGTCACAAAAAACAGCAAGAAAACACGAATGAACCAACGAAACATTCATACATGCATTTATTTTGATAAAAATGGCAGTACATTGATTTTTGAAAAACTGTATATTTTGGAAACGATTATCAAATTGATCAAATTTCAAATGGTCAATTTCAAATGGCATTCAACTCAATTTAAATATTCCTTTAGCTAAATAATCGGTAGGTTCAAAAATTTCGAAGCAATGTCAAAAAACATTTTTTCAAAAATTTTCGTCATTGATAGATACCAAACAAAGTGACTGATTTTTATCCAATTAACGGTACTTGACGCAGTTTTTAAAGGAGAAAAGCTGATAAGATTTTATAGTCAATCGGTATATTAGTCTGAAAGTTATTTCAAAAACATTAAGTAAGTTTGCTAAAAACAATGTAATTTTAATATTTGAAAAGCTGTAACTTTTGAAAATAAGATTCGATTTTAATTATTAAAACGGCATTCGACGTAACTTTTTTAGTACTAAAATATTGTAGAATACTAATAAATGATTGGTTGAAATATTTCGAAGTTATGTCGAAAAAAGACTTTTTTCAAAATTTTCGTCAACGATTACTTCCAAACTGATAAACCAATTTGATGCAATTTATGTATTAGACTTAATTTTTTTGAGAATATAGCTGATTAGTTTTTGGACTCAATCAGTACATTAAACTGGAAGTTATATTTAAAAAAATCATTCACCAAAATTTATTTTTAGGTTTTTTCAAAATATTATCAAAATCCCTTGGGCCCATTTGGTTCAAATTTTCAGGAAGTCTAAGTTGAGTGGAATTCAATCGAATGCCATCAACCGCATTTCGATCGGTCCAGCCGTTCAAATGTTATGAGATGTTTACATACAGACATACATACACACACACGAACACATACATACAGACATACTGATGTCATCGCGAAA
The DNA here is from genome assembly GCA_036924255.1 of Apodemia mormo. Lineage (NCBI taxonomy): Eukaryota > Metazoa > Arthropoda > Insecta > Lepidoptera > Riodinidae > Apodemia > Apodemia mormo. The sequence continues at coordinate 5,800,466 of JAUPFN010000011.1, forward strand.
ATAGTCGAAAAAGGTTCCTAGGACCTCAAAACGCGGACATCCGATGAAAATTCGATTGTTAAAATCGGAGCCAAATCAGTAACTTCCTTATCCACATACGTAGCAGGAAGTTAAAAAGTACAAGTGTATTAATAGATTAATATTGTGCGTTTTAACTCGTTAAATTCATAATATATGGCGTTAGTAGTAATAGAATTCTAAAACATGTATTTTTTATTTTTTTTCTTAGTGTTTATAAAATGGTACTTTAATGGTAGATCATATCTAGACATGAATTTAAACTACCACGTCAAAGCTCAAACCTCGAAGTGCGATATTTTTTCAGTAAAATGTACCACAAAAGTGCATACAAAGTGGCCTAGTGTAGATAATTTTAATTAGGGTTGGGTTTAAGAAACTTTATTCTCATAAGAATTTACAATTCACTTATATGAGAAATACTTACAATCTAATTAAAGTAACAATAAACTGTCTTGACGAGCACACGAGTCATCAAATAATTCAGATTTGCTAATAGATAATTATATAAGTTAGGGCTTAGAACAAAATGTGAAATAATTCATGTTTCTAAAATAAATGTAGGTAGTTTTGTAATCATTTCAAGTTCAAGACGATTCAATTGTGCGGCAAAAGATACACAGATCTACAGTTGCTAGATATGATTCGACGGGTAAACATTATTTGTGGTTTAGGTGATATTTTGGTTGTTTATGTTCAATTTTTGTCTATGTATATATATATATATATATACACATACACATATACATACATACACATACACACACATACATACACACATACACATATATATATATATATATATATATATATATATATATATATATACATATATATATATATATATATATATATATATATACATATATATACTTATATATCGTAATTTATTTACTGAATGTTTTATATTTTAAATGGCTAGATATAATTTATATGGAGATTATATAATTAGATTAAGTATCATCACACCCGATTCCCTTACGGAGTAGGCAGAGTAAACCGAGTGTCTATAGACTTTTCGGTTCACCATTATTTTTCCATTATATGATGTTTTAGCAATTTTTTAAATATATGCATTCTTTTAGTGTCCTTAATATCTCTGGGTAGTTTATTATATAACTGTGCACTTTCATACGTAATTGTTTTTTTTCCATAATTTGTTCTTATTTTTGGTAGTACGATATCGTTGGCGGATCTTAATAGATATCTGGTTTGAGTTTCTTTCTTTTTAGAGAAATTAATGTTTGTATGTATATCCTTTGTCAGTATTTTACGTATGAGAATACAAGTATTGTAAATATATGTCTGATTTACATTCATTATTTTAGTTTTTTTATAAAGATGGTTACTAGGTGTCAAATAATCATATTTAAATAAAGTCTTAACCAATTTATTTTGAGCAACTTGTAAGATGTTTAAATTAGTTTTAGCAGCTGAACCCCAAATTTCAACCAGGTAATCTATATGTGGCTTAACAAGTGAATTGTAAATAGTGTATCGAACATTAAGGGGTAGGCAATGTATTATACTTTTTAAAGCCCCGGTTAAAGAAATAATTTTGGATCTTATCTTATTAATGTGGGGTACCCAAGTTAGTTGGTTATCTAAAACTAGGCCTAAATATTTTTCACTGTTTACTCTTGATGTTGTCTGATTATTGATTTGGAGTGGTGGAAAACTATTGATTTTTTTATTTTTGGCCATGAAGATTACGTAGTGAGTTTTTGAAATATTGATAGTTAATAAGTTACATTGGAACCACATATTCAGCAAATTGAGATCGTGTTGTGCGTCTTGAATAATTGAGTTTATATTACTTCCAAAGTAGAATAAACTGGTATCATCAGCATATAAGGACAGTTTTCCTTTTAACGGTAAGGTGGAAATGCTATTAATATATATTAAAAAGAAAAGAGGTCCAAGTATAGAGCCTTGTGGGACTCCACATGTAATAAGATTTAAGCTACTTTCTTGTTCAGCAATTTTGACTAACTGATAACGATTAGAGAGGTAAGACTTTAGAATTTTGAGGGCATTTCCCGTAATACCAATGTCATTTAATTTATTGAGCAAGATTTCGTGACTCACAGTATCAAAAGCTTTTTTTAAGTCGATAAATACTCCTAAAGCTATTTTCTTTTTATCTATATTATTTTTTAATTCAGTGATTAAATCAATGGTTGCTGATAATGTGTTAGATTTTGACCTAAAGCCATACTGATTTGGATAAAGAAAGTTAATTTTATTTAAATGTTTTTCTAGGCGAGAATAAATAACTTTTTCGAAAACTTTTGACATGACTGGTAATACTGATATAGGACGGTAGTTGCTTGGATCTAGTTTACTGCCAGATTTGTATATTGGGGTTACTTTAGCAACTTTGAGGCTATCTGGGAAAATGCCATTTGCCAGACAGTTATTAATACATCTACAAAGTTCTTCCGCTATCAAGTTTTGCACGTGTTTTATACATTTAGAGTTAACGCGGTCATGACCAGCACTAGTGTTTCGATCTAACTTTGCTATTATTTTAGTTATCTCATTAAGTATGTTATTTATATGTATGTAATTAAGTATGTTATTTATATGTATGCTCATTATTTCATGAAAAAACTAATGCCGGAAAACATTCAGCCGGCTGTTAATTAACTGTTATCAATTTTTATAATATGGATTATTTTTCCCGTAGGCAACGACTTTAATTCGAAATTTATAAAATGCATCCTAGCAGCAATTTAATATCTGCCCGCTTAGGATATGCAATGTGAAAAATTGTTAAGTTCGTATCGACGTATGTTATATTATTTATTTTGTGACCGAATGAATACAACATACGACGATATGTCTTTTCTTGGTTATGAAGGAGTATCGTAGCATCGTAACTTTTTGGCTAATGCAATAAGAAGTAGTACTAGAATAAAATTCAAGATTTTAAGGAACGAATGTTAGTGAATTAGGAAAAATAATTTAAGTTATGTTAGAATATTCTAGTTTGATTTGTCACAAATACCTTCAGGTCGCAGTTTGATGACCACTGATATTCAGGCGCAAGCTAGTTCGCGAGTCGCGCACACATCGCGATAACACAAGTCTTCGCCGTAGGCCGATATATCGATTTACATAATATTTTTTTTATATCATAAGATAGCAAACAAGCAGATGGGTTTCCTGATGGAAAGAGTCAACCATCGCCTATAGACACCAAGGATGTTAATGGTGCATTGCTATCTTGTGGCGAGGTCTAATGCCACATGCATAAGTTTACTGGTTACCTTACCCTTCAAACCGGAACATGTCAGTGATTAGCACTGACGCTATTGCGGCAGGAATAGGTAAAGCGGTGGTACTAAACCCGGGTGAGACAATGCAGAAATCTACCACCTAGTAGTCATGATGGTAGTGACTCGCATAGCCAATCGGTCGCCTTTTACGACCTGCTTGGCAGAACGGCAGTTGGTCTATTCTTCAAAGGAGCCCGGAACCAACACGGCGAAATACAGGACAACCTTTAAAGGTTCAGTCAAATTTTAAAATTAGGAACTAAATATTAAATTGAGGTGCATTTGTATAATTATTATAAAATAATATAAAAATATTCGTTAAAAATATCCCACTAAATTCATGAATTCGATGCACCGAGTCTTGTTAATGAACTTTGTAGTGCTGGCAGTGTGTCATTTAACATTCACCTTCTTTATTTTAGTGCCTTTAACCAAATCAATAAGGTACGCAAAATTTGAACTAAGATTAGTTCAAATTTTGCGCAATTGAAATTATATATCCATGTGGTTTTTTTTGGATAAAAATGAAAATTTGATTTTTTTTAAAATTTATTCTTCATTAATCGATCTTATCGATTTTGAAATCTGAACATCTTCTAAAAATTTGGCCGGACTTAAAAGTAACTCTGTATAATGTAGCCACGAGATCAGAGTGGGACGCTTACAGAATTTCGTGATTAAAAATGTTAGCAACCATTTATTGAAGAAACCCAATGTAATTGTGTACATGTAAATGATGAATTTTCATACTGATTAGTTATCACAGATTTAATCTCTTTTTTCACCTCCTTCGATTATTCGTCAGATATTAAAAACAATCTGTACAGTATGCTAAGTTACCTACTTTCATCTGTTCTGCCAACTTTGTGTCTACTCTTCTGGTTTTTTTTTCTACATTTTTTCACCTTTTAAACCTAACCTGAACCTCCATTAATATTTTAAAACCAAAATTAGCCAAATCGTTCCAGCCGTTCTCGAGTTTTAGCGAGACTAACGAACAGCAATTGATTTTTATATATATAAGATATAGTCGAGAGTTAAGACCAGGACAGTTAGGATTAAGATATATTTCGAAATTTGTGAAAATATACATATTTAATTAACTATTAATCATTATAAATAATAAATGCAAAATAATAATAAATGCAAAATGCATAATAAATGCAAAAGCGGGACATTTTTGTTCTCGCTGCGGACACCAGGACTGACAACCTGAAAGCGGGACAATCCTGTCTATATCAAGTTATAGTAGGGGAGCCCAAGAGGGAATTTTGGTATTTATTTGAGCGCGGCAGATTAACCTGGGGGATACCTCGCATACTGTTGAGGCTCTCAACCAAATAGTTATAAGACCTTACTATAAAGCCGGGCATCTAGGGCAATAGAAAAAAATACAATAACTTCGGTTTGTGGAAACTGTCAGATTATATTTTTTCGTTATTCTTACATAATTTCCTTGAAAGTAAGAGAAAATTTAACCGCGCTTCGCGGGAATATAGTTTCGCTTCCCCTCCCACTCCCTTACGATACACTCAAATCGTCAGATTTTCTACATTTTAGCCCTCAATTAACCCACCATACCTTCATTTGCCACGCTTCAGTATTTCCATGTCACCGTTTTTTTTATTCTCATTTTTTTATCTACATATGCTTTCCCCATCATTAATATGAAAAACATTACATTATCTTTTATTTTCAAATTAACTTATCTACAAAATCCAAAAGATCCCCATGACCCTCAGTAAATCCCTATTAAGCATCTTGAGCCCCCCTATTTATACCTCACGTCGTATATTTCATATAGGTACGTGGTACGTAACATACATTAAGTAGGTATGTCCCGTATGATCACGTTACATATACGTCACATATCTTATGATGGTGCGGATGGAATGGTGATTTAGCAGCGCAGCGTAATTTTTTCATCCGAGTAAAGTTGGGTAAATAAAGTGGCCTAATAAACTGTAGAATTTCATTCCTAATTACCGACTAATTACCACCTGGGGTTCTTCGTGAAGGTCTCGTTACTGAGGTTTAACAATGACCTTGTTAATGATACGTTTTGTTTTCATACGCGTTACCGAATTCAATTCTGAATCAGTCTGGTAGGTTGTAATAAATATAAAAGGAAATTGTGATTGACTGAATGACAGATAGATCTTTTAAACCGCTGTGTTATTCCGGGCCCGGGCCTTTGGAGGATATATCAACTGCCTTACTTGGATAACTAGGTGGAGAAGGACCCTGGTGCATTGAGAAATTCTTGTAAGCTTCAGGAGCAACAAACTTAAGCAAATATAGAAACAGTATTATTAAATAGTTACACACACATATATATTATATATATATATATATATATATATATATATATATATATATATATATATATATATATATATATATATATATATATATATATATATATATATATATATATATATAATATATATATATATATATATATATATATATATATATATATTATACAGTTTTAAAAGTATATATTGTATTACATTATAATTTAAGAAATTAATTAAAACTATGTTAAGATTAGCAATCATGCAAATATATATAGTACTAGCTGCTGCGTGCAGCCCGCTGCATTATATATTTTTTTGGTGAATCCCGCGGGATTGCCTAATTTTTCCGGAAAAGTTTCCAGGTTATTATCTACCTGTGTGCCAAATTTCATGTAAATCCGTTCAGTAGTTTTTGCGTGATTGAGTAACAAACATCCATCCAAACATCCAAACTTTTGCATTTATAATATTATCTAGCTGTACCCGCGACTTCGTTCGCGTTTGGTCATCCTTGCACAGTAATTATTAGGAACTGACCACAGTATTTCACGAATTCAGCAATACTTTGGACGGCAAAGCACTTTTATCAAAGGAGAAATATTAAGAAAGGATTCTTTTAGTGTGGATTTGAAAACACGTTAATTTTGATAACGACCCTTGTACCTTGTAGGGATTTAGGCAGTGCTTAAGTTTAACTGAAGTCACCTCGCCTTTTATTTTCTACAGTCATGCTTACAATTTTATTTGTCTGCCATTATATACTCATTCCATATGACTATATTTGACTAAAGATCATTTTTGCAAACCCTATTTTTATAGAAAGAAAGATTACACACCGGTGAAGCAAATGTTTTCATCTGTATTATTTGTTTTTGGTGAATCCCGCAGGGCAACTAATTTTTTCGGAATAAAAAGTGCTAATTCAGGTTATCATCTATATGTGTGCCAAATTTCATTCAAATCCATTCAGTAGTTTTGCGTGATTGAATAACAAACATCCATTCAAACTTTCGCGTGTGTAATATTATAAATTATAATATGGAACACGGATAACATTAATATAGATAGATTAATATAGATTATAAAAATTATAATACTTTGTAATAATATAACAAAATGGATGGATAGTTGTTACAATAAATATCATTCATTCAATTTAGTTTGTCATACTTGTTCAATAGATCTTTTGATTTTTCACAACCATATTATTTGTCTATGACTAATTTAAGTCACTGGTCCGCCATTATTGTTTAGTAAACGGCAAGACTTTAGTAAACGCAAGGGTGAGACGGCAAGTGTTAAGGATAACGGCTTTTTGAATAAGAGAGAGTGTGGAAGCTGGCATGTGAAGTGTATTTAGATTTGTTTATAGAGATTTTGGGATAACCCCAGTTGTTGATATAACTATTGGGATAATTTTGGGATAATTTTAACTTTTTCTATTTTCCATTGTATTTTTATTATATTATTATTATTATAAAAAATATAAAAAATATTATTATTATTATATTAAATATATAAATAAATAATATATTATTACTATTATATTATTATAAATTACCGCCTTATCTATTTTTGTTGCAATAACCCCAGTGCTTATCATTGTCGTGCTCCGGTATGAAGGGTTAGTTAGCCAGAAGGTTAATCATGGCAATGCATTCTCGCCACATAGATGTAGTTAGTTAGCCAGAAGGTTAATCATGGCAATGCATTCTCGCCACATAGATGTAGTTAGTTAGCCAGAAGGTTAATCATGGCAGTGCATTCTCGCCACATAGATGGGTGTGTGTTTCCATCAGTAGGGCCATCTGCTTGTTTGCCAATTTACGTTTGTTTTTTTTTATTTAGTGACAAAGCTTACGTAATGTTGATCTTATATTGTAATGGATTTTAGTGTGTCCAAAGGAAATGAAGAAGTTAGAGTAATTATAAGGGTTTAATTGGCAAGGAATTTAACATAAATCTATTTGTCTAAATTCCAGAGAGGTACCTAATCGGAAATGTAATTCGAGACCAAAAATGTAAATAATGGTGTAATCAATTTAAAGCACCAGTCGTGTTTTTGTGGTCAGTCAAAAAGCATTAAAGTATCTTTCTTTTTACATCATAAGATAGCAAACAAGCAGATGGGTCTGTTGGTGGAAAGAGTCAATCATCGTCTATTGACACCAAAGTTGTTAATGGTGCGTTGCTATCTTGTAGTGAGGTCTAATGCCACATGCATAAGTTTTCCGGCTATCTTACCCTCCAACCCGAAACACGGCAGTGACTAGCACTAACGCTATTCGGCAGGAATAGGTAAGGTGGTGGTACCAGACTCGGGCGAGATAAAAAACGAGACGAGGAGACGTGCTTTGCCAAAAAGTATTTCGTATCTTTTTTATATCATAAGATAGCAAGCAAGCAGGTGGGTCTTCTGATGGAAAGAGTCAACCATTGCCTATAGATACCAAAGATGTTAATGTTGCGTTGCTATTTTGTGAGGAGGAAACCACATTGGCATTAACCACATGCATAAGTTTACAAGCTACCTTACCCTACAAACCTATTCCTGCCGCAATAGCATTAGTGGCAAGCACTGATGCTATTGCGGCAGGAATAGGTAAGGCGCTGTTACCAGACCCGGGCGAGACAATGCAGAACTCTATTTTGATAAATTATATGTATAGCTACCGCATATTCATAAAACTAAATATTACAAGTAGATTATATAAAATACTTAAAAATACGAATCAATAATAAAACTTAACTGTTTTGAAAATACAATTGTGCAATTTTTTTATGAGACAGGCAATAAAGAAAAAGCTTAGGCTTTTTAAAAGCTTAATATTTTACAAACGAGTCCCTTAATCAGACACTTGTTTCAACAAACCTACAATATTTTTGAAAAACCTATCCAACGAAACCCCGCACAATGGGATGCGTGAGAAAAAAAAATAACGTCCCCATTATACATGTAGGGGAGCTACCCTGAAAAAAACTTTTTTTCAAGATTTTATGTTACCACTTTGTTGACGTGCTTAATATGTATATTCGTGCCAAATTACAGCTTCCTAGTAGTCATGTGCCGGATATCCGTATCCGTATCCGCGGATATCCGAGGCTAGAGAAAGATCCGTATCCGTATCCGTTTCTTTTTAGGCGGATCTTGAACGGATCTTTTATAATATTAGATTTTATCACATGTACAAAGTTCTAAATAAAGTATGATATTCTCTTAAAATATTTCTTATTTCTTAAGATCACATCAGCAGGCAATTTTGGATTTGCAAAAATCAAATATCTAAACATTATTTGAATTAAGTTACTAACTCTTCCTTAAATGGCATGTAGAAACGAAGAATTAAAGTTCTTGAAAATTTTATCAATCACAAATCTATGTGTTTTTAGGGTTTCGTATCTAAAAAAGTAAAACGGGACCCTATTACTAGCGGGACTCCGTTGTTGTCCGTCCGTCCGTCTGTCTGTCTGTCTATCTGTTCGCCTGTCATGTATGTCATGAATGTGTCCCATGAATCGTTATTGGTAGACAGTTGAAATTTTCACAGATGATATATTTCTGTTGATGCTATAACAGAAAATACTAAAACATAATATAATATTAATAATAAGCAGATGACTCTCCAAATATGGTAATGGTATTTTGCTATCTGTATAAACATAACGAAATGTATATTATATGAAGTTATAAAATATTAATGATATTATCTTCAAATATTTGTAGTATTTAAATGCCTGACTGAGCAATAAAATAATTGTAAGAAAGGTAAGATCCGTATGCGTATACGTATTCGCGGATCTTAACAGCAATGATCCGTATCCGTATTTAGTTACTAGTAACTTTATCTAGTATTTTAACGATCCGGCACATCTCTACTTCCTAGTAATAAGGATCTCTGAGCTATCGTACGGACGGACGGAGATTATAGCGAAACTATAAGGGTTCCTAGTTTACTTCGGAACCTTAGAAAGGCGACTAGTGGAGAGTGCCTTTAACGGTTTGAATAAGACTTTTTTTTACATTTGTGTAAAGTCTCACAATTGAGATGTTTATTCAAAAATAAAATTATTTTCATTAAAAAATACGACGAATGCCGCATATCGGATAAATAGATAAAGTATATTTTTAATATATATATACATATTGTTACGAATAATCTAGAAGCGTGTAGAGTTGGAGCGCGCGCGCGCTAACTATCTAGAAATAAAAGAAGAGATAGCTACTCCTATTGTCAAACAAATAATTGACCTGGGCTATGCCATAATGGACTTTGTGAGATATGGCATAAGGTTGAAAGTAGCGTGTACTAGGATTTACGACTCATAACATGTTTACGATAAGAAGTGATTCATTGTTTCCCGATACATTTAGATTTTTCTAGGTCTTTACCCTGGCTATAAATAGAGAGGTGTTGACAAACACAAGGCAGTTTTTATCAAGCGATCGAGAGCGATACATCAAGTGACCAGTGCGAAGCGAGAAGTGTTTTATTGTGTAGTGTTCTAAGTTCAGGGATAGTACAACGAGTGACTAGGGTGTAAAGTGTATTTTAGCATTACGTTGTGTTGTGTTGTGTAAATACACGGATTTAATATAAGTGGTATTTTTTTACAATTGCGAACCCGAGTACGTAACAATATATATCTTCATGCCAGATCCCTTACGGGGTAGGGCCAGTCAACCGAATGCCATACATCACGATCCGTTATTTCCTGGTGTTTATAATGTTTCTTAATAGGTATAATTTTAAGTTTCTAACTTTATTATAGGGCTTGTCTTCAAGTTAAATATCTATATATACCACACAACTTAGTTGTTAGGCATTAATGGGTGTATAATTTCAGTCACAGGTAACCTATGTTATCCTAAGTGGTATGTTAGAATACTATTAAATAGATTGCTTTTTGTCATTGTGAGAAATAATGGAATCGTAATGACCTTTTTGTCATTAATCGTTATTGATATCCAGTTTTAATGATCGTTCGGGATTTGGGTTCCTTGTCACTGAAAAAATATTTTCTAAGTAAAAATAGCTTAATACTTCAAAGTAAAATAAACTTAATGAACTTATGTAGGTACCTATACACGTATCACGTTAACACTGAAGTGATAGAAGTAATTTGTACGACGGTTGTACGTTTGCACGTTTGTATGTTTGTACGTTTGTGTGTTTGTTTGTCCAAAAATTTCTCGGTAACTAAAAGCCATATCGAGACAATTCTTCTTGATTTAAATCAGGTAGGTGCAATCCAACTTAGGTAACAGTTCAAGTTTCATGGAAATCGGTTCGCTAGTTTTTGAGATATGGGTACCTATACTTGACAGATATTTGTAGTCGAGCTAATTTAAGATTCCGAAGTAAACGAGGAACCCTTATAGTTTCGCTATGTCCGTCCGTCCGCATTTTTTTTTCGAAATGGCTATTACAGTTACTGCGTCACCGAGTTTTTTGGGCAAGCAGAGTGCTCAGCCTGAACTTAAATTAATATTGGGCCTACAAAGGGCTGTCTCCTGTGAGACCATACCTCGAATTAGTGCGACGTTCGGACTATTGGTGGTGGGAGGAGTCGTGGCATTGCGCCCCGCGTTAGGCCGGGCGATAAAGAAGTCTTCGTCGTCGAGACCAGCGACGACGGTGTAGTGTTGTGTGAGTAAAATCTGAGTTCCTGTTGTTATTTATGGTGGTGATAGGATCGTCGGGATAGGAAAGTACACGGCATGGTCTCCTGAACCTGGGTAGATAGCTCAGAGATCTTAATACTATTAAGCTATAATTTGGCATGAATATAGGTACATATTAGTCATAGTAATAAAGTGCTAACATAAAACAAAAAAAAAGACGTGTGGCACTCGGAGACTGCCGCGGTAAAGCTATTGCATAGCATTTTTTATCAACTTATGCAATTACAATTATATATTTATTTTATTTATGGAGTATTTTTTTTCTTTGTTTATTCATATTTAAAACACTTTGTACACAAATTATACGAGTACAGATATTCACTGTTGTACGTAGATGATAAATACCTATACACCTATATACTTTCTCACAAACAGCTGATTACGGTAGTTTTCCAATACAACCAATGCCACCTAAAGGCGGGTTGCTGAACTAAAGAGACAAGCGTGATATTTCAAAAAGTCATTAAAAGTTCTGGTATTTATCGATAGATGGAAAAACTAAAAAGTATCACCGCTGTGCCGGTCGGAGTGGGGGGTGTTAGATTTTTTTCTTTACGGAATTACTGGATTCGGTCTCCACGCTCAAGGCCCGCGATAAAAGCTATGCAATAGCTTAAAAAAAATTTTTTTGGGGAGCACCTTTATACGTAAAGTGTGGATGTTAATTTTTTTTCTCACGTACCCCATAATGTGGGATAGCATTAGATAGGTTTTTAAAAAATATTGCAGGTTTGCGGAAATAATTTTTCCATTGAGCGAAAGAATCCGTTTGTAAAATATAAAGCTTTAACGTTCTAATTTTTGTTAAAGCCAAGTGTCCGCCCCTCTGTCAGCTTAACGGTTGGTTTTGGGGGTTGGAAAAAATCATGGTAGTAGTAAATAAAATGTACCTATCACGGTTCTAGTTACTATCACGGTCACTTAGGCAGGTTTTACAAGTTTACGAGTAATAGTCGACCAAGTTATAAAATGTCTTACAAATTATTTTAAACTAGCTGACCCGGCAAACGTTGTTTTGCCATTCATATTAGGAATTCATAGCGGACAAACAACGTGACACGTAATTTATATAAGTCTACGCTCTACGGGATTGTCCTTCCACGCAGCCAAAATGGCATTAAACTTTATATGGTTTATATGGTTTTCTATTTTTCCGCGCAATTTTCTTAATATTTTCTTTTATAAGAACCTTCTCCTTACAATTACAAACACAACAAAAAAAAAATTGGTACCATTATTTATACCATTCAGGCGTGATGTCGTGACCAAGGACAATAGGGATTGATTTATATATATATATATATATATATATATATATATATATATATATATATATATATATATATATATTATATGCAGAATAGTTCAGTATCCTGTTCATAAATGACTACAATAAGATTATGCTAGGTATGATAGTCGTTATTACATTTTTCATAATGTCTAGAATTTTTATAATAAAAGTATGTGTGTTCCGGGACTTTGGCTTTTTTAATCCGCTGGCAAGCATGTACTGTACATGCTCCCACTTAGCTAAATGTACTTGTAGAAGTTATTAATATAGCCGGTGAATCTATGCTGCGGATATATCTGTCCACTGTCATTGACGTTAAATAGGTTATAATATGATCATAGTATGAAACAGTAGAAAAGCCCTCTTCTTAGCCCGCATTGTGGTGATGGGCAATTTCTGAACCCTACACCACGCGTGACCCAACCAACACACACTTTACCAGTTTTTTTTTCTTTATTTTATCTACCGATGAAAAAACGGAGGTTATTAATTACTTCGACTTGTATCGAGGTATGTAATATTGTTGGAATTGGATAATATTTGAGTATTTAGGCGTAAAAACACGTGTACTAAATTTTGTAAGAGTATGTACATACGTTTATATATTGAAATATTTGAATGTTTGTCTATGAATTTCTCGAGAACTTAAAGCCATATCGACATAATTCTTTTTGATTTAAATCAGATATATTCTAACAGTCCAAGTTTCATCAAAATCGGTTTAGTAGTTTTTGAGATATTCGATATAGTTGATATTTCAAGTCAAATTATTTTCAACACGCTTTTTAAAAAGAATATTACATACATGTCAAACTGATAACCTCCGTTTTTTGCCGGTTGATAATTAAATTATACACGGGTCTATAATCTCTTATTATAACTACAATATAATTCTTAGGTCGATCCAAATACCTTGTATTAAAAATGTTGTACTTTAGTCAAAAATTATGTACATTCCAATAGAATGATATAGCTAGTGATAAACACATTGATAAAATAAATAACAGTTACACACAATCAGCGCTTCAATTTTAGGTAATCTCTTACTGGTGCAATAATGGAATTGTAAACTATTACAAGCATATGTAAGTTCTTATCTTCTAAATAAGCAGATTACTGATTAACTAGCTGGCGTAGGTACATTTATGATTATATTCAGGTACTAATAAAATTTGTGTGACGAGCGCAGAATTTGGAAAAAAAATCTGTAAACTGGTTGATCCGAAAGGCCATTCCTGAAACACTAATATATATCTTTATGCCAAATTCCTTTTGGGATAGGCAGAGTCAGTGGCGTTGCGTGGACTTATATATAGGTACACGGGCAAAGTCGCATCGGCAAGGCCCCTTTCCGTTCGTTCCCAAAAGCTAGCCAAAAACACGCACCAAGTTTAATAATAATAATAATAATAATAATAATAATAATAATAATAATAATAATAATAATAATAATAATAATAATAACCCCCCCAAGGGATCACCTTGTCGCGGTGGGGGGGCTTGCGGGAAGCGGCTTTTCAGACCAGCTCATCAGGTCATCCTCAATGGACCTTTTAAACCTTCCTTACTAACGATCCCAAAATCTAACAAATGAAGTAATGTCTCAACAAGTGTATAATTTGCGGCCGCTGCCCGGGGGTCGCCGGGGTGCATCTGGAGCCGGCGCTGGATGCAGCAGCATACGAACCGTTGGCGACGGGGGACTGAGCAGGCGGGTTCCCCTCGAACAGTATACTACAGCCGAAAATGGGGCATTGAACAGGCGGGTTCCCCATGATCAACATGCTACAGCCGAAATTCACCTATCATCACCATCTTCTCTTTTCTCTACTTTAACTTCTTCGCCACCGTCATATCTTGAGCTATCACGATCACTGTCATCATCGTCCACTATGTCATCTTCACCCTATAGAGCTTGTCATCAATCTTTCGAGGATGTTGTGCAGGAGGCAAATTCTGCGACAAAGCCTGCACCCACCAAGAAAGCAGTTCGTGCGCGTAAAAAATGGTCAAAAGACATGAACATTTATATAATCCGCACGTATCTCATCATTACACAGCTTGAAACAACAAATCTCAGAAACTATCTCGCTTCATTACACCAACAGTTTTGCGAACAGTTCCCAAATATTCAAGTTTCCCGACAAAGGATAGGCGATCAACGTCGAGCTATTATGCAGAGGGGTCTATTATCTGTACAAGAAATTCAAAACATTCGAAAAGAAGTACAAATATTATTACAAAACACTCCACAAGTAACACTCTCAAACAATAATTCAACTGGACGCCGACTGAAATGGAATCAAGATATAAATGAAGCGATAATGAGAACCTATTTCAGCATCACAAATCTTGAAAATGACTGCACATCTTACCGACCCCTATTGCATAAGGAAATTGTCACACAATTTCCTCATCTATCTCATGTTTCTGTTCAAAGAATTGCAGATCAGAGAAGATTAATAGTTACCAACAAATATATCTCCAGCGAAAAATTAGAACAAATTCGTTTAGAAGTTGCCACTGAGTTAAATAAAAACAACAGTGTGGAGGAAGCTGAGGAAATACCCGCAATGACCAATAGTATAATTAATAACGAAACACAAAATAATAATGCCCATCTTCCTGAAATAATAAATGCACAAATACTGGAAAATGAAACGGAACAAAATGATTTAAATAATATAAATAACTTCCAACACCCTAATACATTACCAAACGATGAAGAACAAAAAATAAAAGAATTATTTCTAAACGCAATAGAAAAATTTAGAGACAGCGATCCAACATGTAGACCATATTTGCCCAAACAAAAGTCGACAAGAAAACTTAATGATGTAGTTAATTTTATAAATTCTTATTTACTGCCGGACGTGTTGAACCCTGAAACAGACTTTGAAACGTTACATCTCATTATATATTGCAGTGCTTATACTTCTATCATAAAAAATGGAGGTCGAGTTTCCGAGACTTTAAATTTTAAAAAACATACACAACGCACGCCTCCATGGTTAAAAAGATTACAAAATAAGATAATTAAATTAAGAAGCCATATTGGTCAGCTTGTCGCATATATTAATGGCAATAGGAGCCCAGCTTTAGAAAAAAAAATAGATAATATTAAACACCAATATACTGTTCATTCAAGACATGAAAATGACAATGCAGACCTTTCTCATTATTTAGATACAATTAAACAAAAATTGAATGTAATTGCAAATAGAATACGCAGGTATAAATTAACTACACTCCGTAAAACTGAAAATAAACTTTTCGTTAACAATGAGAAAAGTTTCTACAGGAAATTAAGTGAACTCAATAATAACACCTCCCCGGATTCCAACGTATGCCCAACAGAGGATAGTATAAAATTATTCTGGTCTGGCATCTGGTCTAATCCTGTGGAACATACAAATAATAACTGGATAGAAGAAGAAGATATTAGTGACCTACCTGCTATGGAATTCAGTGAAATTAACATACACCTTCTGCAAAAAGTTATTGCAAGATCTCAAAATTGGAAAGCTACTGGTTCGGACCGAATACATAATTACTGGTATAAGAAACTTACTTACATACACCCGGTTTTACTTACACATATCAATACTTTCTTACAAAAGCCAGAACTATTACCAAAGTACATTACACAAGGTGTTACCTATATGTTACCAAAAGACAAAACTGACTTGACTAACCCAGAAAAATATCGCCCTATAACTTGCCTACAGACCATATACAAAATTATCACTGCTTGTATTGCTGAAGTTATTTACGAGCATATTGATAACAATAACATACTATCAGAAGAACAAAAAGGCTGCCGTAAACAAAGTCAAGGATGTAAGGAACAATTAATCATTGACTCTGTAGCTACCCAACAAGCATTTAGACAAAAAAGGGACATATATACAGTATATATTGATTATAAGAAAGCCTTTGATTCAGTTCCACATAGCTGGCTACTTTCTATTCTGCAACACTACAAAATTAATTTAACTATTATTGATTTTCTGAAAAATGCCATGACTAACTGGGCTACTAGATTGAACTTAAACATTAATAACGAAGCAATTCAAACAGATCTGATTAGTATACGTAGAGGTATCTTCCAGGGAGATTCCCTCAGCCCGCTTTGGTTTTGTCTCGCACTTAACCCACTATCAAAACTACTAAATAGGTTAAATATAGGTTACAACATTTCAGACATTCATAACAACTATACTCTTTCACACTTAATGTATATGGATGATATTAAATTGTTTGGTAGTTCATTCACAGAAATAGGTAAACTTATAGACATTACACACAATTTTTCTACAGACATATGCATGGAGTTTGGTATCGATAAATGTAAGATACAATCAATACAGAAAGGACACCTACAAATAAACTCATATTTACTTAATAACAACCAAAAAATAGATACCGTGGATGAAACATATGGTTATAAGTATTTAGGTTACCAGCAATCCCGTTATATTCATTATAAACAAACTAAAATCATTCTAACACAGAAATTTAAAGACAGACTAAATAAAATATTAAATACTAATTTGAACTCACGTAACACTGTTAAAGCAATAAATACTTATGCGATTCCTATACTTACATATTCCTTCGGCGTCATCCCCTGGACACAGACTGAGCTGAAAAATTTGCAAAGAAAGATAAACACGTCTATGACTTATCACCGAAAACATCATCCACGGTCTTGTATCCAACGACTTACCTTACCACGCATTGAAGGGGGTAGAGGCTTTATTGATGTACAAAATCTCCATAACAAGATAATAACAAATTTACGATCCTTCTTTTACAATAAATCTCAAGAGTCTGATCTTCACAGGGTGGTAGTAAAAACAGATGCTAAATATACACCCTTAAACTTATCCAATACTACAGTTAATCTACCTGTCTTTAACAAACAACATAAAATTGAGCTGTGGGCACAAAAATCACTCCACGGACGGCATCGCCACGATTTAATTAATGAAAACGTTGATAAAGTTGCGTCAAACCATTGGCTAAAGAGAGGCGAGCTATTTCCTGAGACAGAGGGGTTCATAATGGCTGTTCAAGACCAAGTAATAGATACAAAAAACTACAGAAAATTTATAAGACATGATCAGACTGTACACAATGACCTTTGCCGGCGATGCCATAGTAATACAGAAACCATCCAACACATAACTGGAGCCTGTAAATCTATTGCACAAACAGACTATAAACACAGACACGATCAAATTGCTGCAATTATCCATCAAAATTTAGCTTATAAGTATAACTTTATAACCGAAAAAGTTCCGTACTATAAATATACACCTGAAGTTGTCTTGGAATCATCTTCTCATAAAATATACTGGGACCGAACAATTTTGACCGATAAAACCATTCACTTCAATAGACCAGATATCACACTCCTAGATAAAATTCACAAAACAGTCTATCTAATAGATATCGCGGTTCCCAATACGCATAACCTACAAACAACCTTCTCTGAAAAAATAGCAAAATATACCGATCTTACAATAGAACTCAAAAGTCAATGGCGTGTAAACACAATTAAGACTATTCCTGTTATTATTGCAACGACAGGTGTGATACCAAAATCACTACACACTAGCCTAAAACAATTAGAAATACACCCACTTACGTACACTCTAATGCAAAAAGCTGTAATCTTGAATACTTGTAGAATTGTTCGCAAATTTTTGTCCCTTAATAATTAAATAGATCTATAACACATACACACACGCACATACATGCACACACGCTACTTACACGCTACACACACACACACACACACATGCACATAAACAAACGCAAAAACACACAAACAATCATCAATACATCTCACTCACGCTTGGCCAAAAACCCGCGGAAGTGAGTTTCTAAAAAAACCCTTTTTATGAAAGGAGAAAAATTTGAAAATGAGGAAATAATAATAATAATAATAATAATAATGGTTTATTTCATAACTTAAATATCTAATTACATTTTGAGCTGTGGCTGGGGCACTCCTTTTAAGCATGAAATGCCTGTATTAGGAGACCCCGTTCTTCAATACATAGCGCGTATTATAGATAAATTTATAAAATTAATTTATATTAATAGTTACACATTGAAATTATTGTTGCAACTTGCATGATCAAAATTTAGTATTACATTTATTACACACAAAATTTTCTAATTATATTCAAATTTAAAAATAAATATATATGTATACGCATTTGTGTTTGTGTGGAGTGTTTGTGTGTGTATGTGTGTGTGTGTGTGTATGTGTGTGTGTGCGTTTGTTTGTATGTGTGTGTGTATGTGTGTGCGCGCGTAAGCATGTGGATGTGTGCGTGTGAATGTTAATGTATTTGTGCTTGCACATCATGGTTTAGACAACGTTAGTATATCTCACTAAAGATTCCACTTCCTCATAATGGAGTCCTTTTAGCCACTCTGTTACTTTTATTTTGCATTTATATTTATTAGTTATGTAGATATGTAGATGCCTATTTATTTTATTATAGAGAATAGCAGATTTTTTACAATATTGATTACTGGCAATAGCTGTTTTAGTGTAAGGGATAGGAGCAACCTCATTAACTCTTCTTTTTGCAAGCAATTCAGAATCAAATTTTAAGTTTATATGCAGTCGCAATACAGTTAATAAACATATAGTTTTCGAACAGATAAAAGGTTAGTAGATTTGTATAGTTCAATTGTGGGATATCTGGGTGGTTTGAAAAACATTACTTTGAGTAATGCTCTCTGAGCTCTCTCTAATTCCAAAAATTTATATTTCTATGCTCCACCCCATACAGTAATACAATATGTTAAAATAGATTGTGCCAGTGCGGTGTAGATTTGTTTTATTAACTGTTTTGTACATACATGTCTTAACGTTTTAAAAATATATATTAATTTTCTTACTCTTTTACTGATTAATTGAAGATGAGGATGCCATGACTTCTTTGATCAATATAAATTCCCAAATACTTGACTTTATCAACCTTATCTATTGCGGGACAGCAACATGGAGTATTTTGAGAGCTCCCACAATTATGAATCTTAATTACAAGATTAGAACTAGGTTGGGTACTGTTGTATATTGAAAAGCAAATAAAGTTTGTTTTGGAAGTATTCAACGTGAGGAGATTTGATTTTAGCCAGGCATTTATCTTTGCTAATCCATTTTCTGCGTAAGTAAAGACGTCCATCCATGTTTTGCCATAGAAAACCACAGCGGTATCGTCAGCGTAGGAGAAGATGTTGCCGGTTTCTATTTTCAGGTTACAAAGGTCGTTTATGTATATTAAAAAGAGAGTAGGTCCCAGAACACTTCCCTGTGGTACTCCGTAGGATATTTCTGCTATTTCACTGATGTAACTTCCTATCTTTACACGTTGTGTGCGGTTTGTTAAGGCGATAGGTAGTGCCAAACTACGAAATAGACACTTCTTTGAAAGCCTACTACTGCTAACCGGTTGGTCCAATAATTTAAAAAAAATATGCATTATGCGTATAATATAATTAAGTTTAAATTTTAAGTTCGTTTTTTTAAATTTTATTGTTATTTTTGACAGAAAAAAATCGAATATCTTTCTTATTTTTACGCAAAAATTTGCCTATAACTTCCAAACTACTGTAACGATTTTGATGATTTTTTCTTTTTATTACAGACAATTTATTGCTTTATAAAATTTAAGTTCAAAATTTTACAAAATCATTATAGTGTGCTATTAAATCAATAAAAACCTAATTATTTAATTCGCGGACAGCGCTCGCGTCGAAAGTCAGTCTCCCGGTAGCGTTCATACGGGGAGGCTGTGTCGCATGTTAGCGTTCTCCGCTCTCCATATTCGAGTCAAAGAGTAATAGTACAGACAGAACGTTTGGCATAGTAAGGTTGTGCCGTTTGGAAATTGAACATTTCGTTTACGCTTGGATGTTTTTTTATAGTAGATAATGAGCTTGGACCGAGAAGGCTGTTTTTTTACAGATGTTGTTCTTATGATATAGACAAGGAATAAGAAAGGATTTTTTTAAATTTATCCCCTAAGATGGTGAAATAGGGGGTGAAAGTTTGTATGAAACTCTGTCATTTTTGAGTTGAAATGAATGATATGCTGTAATTAAATTATCCTTTAACTGAAAAAAAATTTAATACAAATTTAATATTTTTTTGAATTCTAGCCCATAGAGAGGTAAAAAGAGGCTTTAAAGTTTGTATTAAAAATGAAATGTGTATTTATTGCATCACTATAAAATCTAAATTATTTTAATTTAGTATTTATGATTTTTAATATAATTAAGATGTACGAATTTTCGGATTTTTTAGTACTTATGCTCTTCAATCGAAATTGAAGAAACATGCATGTAATGTCAGAAGTTTCATCCATTAAAGGAGTAAAAGTGTGTGTTACAATTTATATGAAAAATCAAACGTTTATGTTCAAAATAACTTGAAATTCGGCACTTACGATCTTCAACACAATTTAAGAATCATATATTTGGGGATTTTTTTAAATTTCATTCCTTAAAAGGTTAAAAAAGCATTGATGTTTGTATAAAAAATAGATTGTTTATTGTAAAATATTGTAGAAATTATTTAAAACTTAGTATTTATGATTTTTAATACAATTAAATGAATACGAGTTTAAGATTTCAAATGTCATCTCTTCAAACGATGAAAAAAGTGGTAAAGTTTGTAAAAAAAATAAAATATGTTTAATCAAAATCTCTTCAAATTTATTAGTCATGTTCTTTAATACAATTAAATAAACGTGCATGTAAGGATGCTGTGAGTTTTATCTCTTAAAGAGGTAAAAAAGGGTATTAAAGGGGCTGAAAGCTAGTACTTTATAAATAGTTTTGTTTGCGAGTAGACGCTGAATAATATTTTGAGACTATTCATGTACTTACCTACGTTTATGCTTGAATTTTTTATTAGCCATAGATAGATAAGTATTTTGTCAATATTTTGTATAAATGTACAAAAATTAAAAAATAAAACATATAAACAATGAAGATAATTCAAGCAAGCTAATAAAAAGCAAAACTCTAAAGAAAAAAAATAAAAACTGGTACTATTTGAAGGTAGTAAGGACTTTGCAACAAAAAATAAATAAATTGAATATATTATACATACAAATAGTCTAAATAAAACAACTTATTTAGTAGTTTCCTCTATAAACATTAAATCAATTTATATATCTTCTTTTTTATTACGAGATTTTGAAACAAAAACTAAGAAGCTAGTTAGTTTTAAAATATTATTCAAGAGATTACATTTTACAAAATCAAATTTTGAAAGGTTTTGTTAAATATTAATTGTTGATTGTATGTATTAAAATAAAGTGATACACGGGATGTATTGTATATTACAACACTTTCAAAGAAATAGGATACGTAACTGTTATTATTGCGTAAATTGTTATATAATTTTTTGTCGATTTTCGGTATATTTTTTTTCTTTAGATATTTATCGTTTTTCTAAAATGAATGTATATGTAATCGATAAATGAGCGATTACTGGTTATTGGTTTTAAGTTTGACAACATTCAGTCGATTCATGATGATAAAAGTTCATATAGGTGAACAAAAATGTTAAAACGTAGGTATCTGCATTCACTGTAAATACTCTTTGACGTTGGAGCAAGCTAGCGCGCGATATAATTTTTGCACTGCTCCTGTCAGAAACTCAAGGTCGTTCGCAGCTGTAATCGCCTTAAGTAACTTTTAAGTAACGCTAATGGAGTGTCTCTAATACCGATGTTTTGAAGTTTTTGAATAAGAGTGGGAATAGACACGGTGTCAAACGCTTTTTTTAAGTCTAGAAAAACTGTTAAGCATTTGTCACCTTTATCTAGATTGTTAATTATTTGATTACTAAGTGTCAAAGCAGCATCTTCAGTAGATAAGTTCTTTCTAAATCCATATTGTGTATTTGATAAAATGTTATATTTTTCTAGGTAGGATAATATTCTCTTATTCAGTAACTTTTCCAGTACTTTAGATAATGAAGAAAGTACCGAGATTGGTCTGTAATTGTTTATATTGTCTCTATTACCACTCTTATATATAAGTGTAATAAGGGATTGTTTAAGTGCCATTGGAAAAATACCATGATTAAAACACAAATTTACTAGATATACTATTATAGGAATAAGAATAGTTTTACTAAGCTTCAAAAATTTTGTGGGAATGTTGTCATATCCTGTCGCGCTATTAGAATTAAGGTTCATAATTGTTTGTTCAACTTCCGTGGAACTAGTGTCCAGCAGTACAAAAGATGACAAATTGGGATTTGGAAGATACAAAGATGGATTATAGTCCTGCATATTATTATTAGATTTTATATCTTCTGCCAGTGATTTTCCTACATTCGAAAAGAATTCATTAATTTTGTTTAATGAATCTGTCGGTGTAGGAGCACTATTCAGAAGATTCGTGTTATCAGTTTTTTGGGATTTATATTGTGTAATTTCGTTTATTGATTTCCATAACTGCTTATTGTTTTGCGCTGAATTTTCTAATTTTTCACGTTCATATTTACGTTTAAGTTTTTTTATCAGATTATTACAGTAATTCCTATGCGGTAGGTCAATCTCAACATATCATTGCTCGGATCTAACCTTAACTTTTTCTGCATAAGATTTCTATTCCTAATACAACGTAGTAAGCCTGTAGTAATCCAAGGCTTAATTATTTGTTTAGTTCGTGAAATAATTATAGTTTTGGTGTTCTCTTGTAAACATTCATTAATTTTTGTAACCAGTAAATTAGTAACAATATTTGGGTCATTATAGTTTAGTAAGTCTTCGATTTATTCTTCGAGTTATCGAATTATAAGACGTTGTCACGTCAAAACATCTCTGTTTTGACGTGACAACGTCTTATAATTCGATAGAGCTGGCTGCACGCACGAAAAAACATGACTCATGCGGCGTTACCTCGCTCTGAGGCGTTCCGTAAATGCTACCATTCCATTAGTATTTTCTTAAGACGTTGTCACGTTCAACTATCGTCTGTAAACCAACTTTACAGACAACCGATTTTTTTTGTTCAAGACTTTTATAAGCATTCTCAAAATCAACCATATTTTTAGTTTTAGGGCAACATGAGTTACTCTTTCGCTTTTGTGTTATACTTAGAAAAATCATAAGATGGTCCGTGATCGATGTTTCCAATATGGCAACAAATGCTGATGTATTTTTGCTTTCATGTTTTATAATAAAATGGTCCAAGCAGCTATGTTCCCTAGTTGGTAAGTAATGACCGGGCAAAAGACCATGCGTTGCCAAGACGGAAAGGTAAGTTAGCCTATTTCTATACTCGTAAGAAGATTCTGTTAACTTTGGTATCAGGTTAATGTTAATGTCTCCAGTGATTATTATATTTTTAGTAGATTTAATAGATTCTAAATGTGAATCTAGTGAATTAATAAAAGGTTCTGCATTTGTCACAGAAGGCGATCGGTATATACCTAGCATAGTAAAATCATTATTTGAAATTTGAATACAAGAAGCGTGTTTAAGAGTAATTTCTTTGATATTAACCACATGCTTATTATGTACATAAGCTACTACGCCGTCATTCTGATTGAGAGATAAGTTCGTATAATGTGAAGTATAATTATCAAGAAAAGGAATAGGTTTATTATAATTTAATCGACATTCAGTTAAAATAATTATATCAACAGGCATCTGAAATTGGGATAAAGGAAATGGAAGTTTGAAATAAGCGAAAAGCTATCGTGTCTTTATAACGCGTTGACTTAGGATCTAAGAGTTGTTTTGTTCGTATTTCAGATACAGAAGAGTGATGCCAATATTTTTCAGGCTTTTATTTAATTTAAAAATAAATAAAGATTTTAAATCAGGTAGTGCGAAGCCCCTTTAGGTGCGAGGCCTTGGGCGAAGTGGGTCTAGCTACGCCACAGGGCAGAGTGAATTGAGTGCCATATGTCACGGCCCAGATACACTTGCTTCCTGCGCATTAGTCTCTGTCTTCATGCAAACATGCCGGTTTCGAAGACTCTTGACGTCGGTTTATCGGTGGGAGGAATGCGCTGTGCCACACTCCCGGCTGCATGGGTACCACCATCTTGGTTGTTTTTCCCGTGAAACAGCTTTGCTGAGTTTCGGAGACAAGGGCAAGACAGGCAGTGTAATTACTGGCACCGATACTTAACATCTCATGTCTCAAGTGCCAGGATAGGCAACACATAAATGAGTTTCCTAGGCTAGTTCCAGGGAAATTAGTTTATGTGCACTGCGATGCGACGCCAGTTTGTCTAACCAACTAACATAAAATAAAATCATCTTCGGACAGCACCTAATTTGATCATGGTACATCAGTCTTGGTCTTCTTCGGTACCTACATCCATCCACTTTCGCACTGCATATCTGTTTTGTTAATCATTTATCTGCCATTCTTTCAACATATCCGAACCAACGGAGCATTCCGTTTCTCATTTTTACACCAGTACTGTCTTTCAACCCCAACCTCTCTCTCACTTCGATATTACGAACGCGATTCGTGAGTGTTACACCACAGATTTTTCATAACATTCTTATTTCGACCACGTTAATTATATTTTCATGCTGTTTCTGACATACCCAGCTCTCACTTCAGACAATAGCAATGAGGCAAGCAGGGATTTATGCAGGGCAAGGCGGGCGCCCCGCCTAAGGACAGTGATTTGAAGTAGTTTCCCTAACACTCCATTCACTCTGTTACTCGCACACACTTTTTACTGAAACTTCCCGCTAAATTGAGATATTCAAAGCTCAAAGAAGCAAAAACTATACCTAACCATAAATTTGCTATCTTATGATATAAAAAATACACACATACATACAGACATACTGATGTCATCGTAAAATTTGTCGGAAATAGTTCCTAGGACCTCAAAACGTGGAGGTCTGATGAATTATCTTAGAAGAAAGAAATTCAATTTTCTAAAATCGGGTTAAATCATTTCGAACTTAGTTAATTCTACTTTTATGCTTTTTCTGGCATACCCAGCTCTCACTTCCAGGCAATACGTTGGGGAAAGCTTGGAATTATACAGGGCAAGGCGGGCGCCCCGCCTAAGGTCAGTGCTTTGAACTAGTTTACCTAATGCTCCATTAACTCTGTTCTCCGCACACTCTCTTTTTTGAAACTTGCCGCATATGGAATCCATACTACAAAGTACACTCAGAACGAATTGAAAGAGTTCAAAAGAAATTTTTACGGCGACTCTCCTACTCCGATTTTCTTGCTAAAAAGTTGCCCAGCTATTCGGACCGTCTGCCCAAAAATATCCTCACTGGAAGATCGTCGCCGATTTCAAGATCCTTTCTTTCTTTACAAATTAATAAATGGCCACATTGATGCACCAGATTTCTTGTCTGGCATTAATTTATGGGCCCCTTCACGTGTTCCAAGAGTTGGTAAATCTCACCTTTTTCACCTCATCCTATCCAAGTCTAACCTCGGTCAACACTCTCCACTGAATAGGATGTCCGCTACGCATGACCTGTATATTACCAATTATTTAGCAACAAAGGCAATTTCTGACGACCCTAAAAATTAAAAAAAAGATTTCAAATTAGAAATCTTTGAATAAAAATATTAACGAAAAGAACTTTATTATTCAACTTTATTTATTGGCTTCTGTTTTTATGAATTAAAGATTTTAGACAATTAATATAATGTAATATTTATAATATAACTAGCGACCTGCCAGCGGTTTCACCCGCGCAGCTTTTGTTTCCGTTGGAATATCGGAAAGGTTTATACACCAAAACCTTCCTCAAGAATCAATCTATCTATTAAAAAAACCGCATCAAAATCCGTTGCGTAGTTTTAAAGATTTAAGCATACATAGGGACATAAGGACATAGGGACAGACAGAGAAAGCGACTTTGTTTTATACTACAGTACCCGGCGATAAATATTGCACATCGAACTTTGGAAAGAGACAATCGGATAATTTCGGCTTCGTAAAGCGTTATCTCTGTCCCACACTACCTATGTGACGTTTAGTCAGTCGTTGTTCAAGTACGATAGAGTGCAGTCGCGTCCCGATCAAAATATATATTTAGAGTTGTAACACCCAAAAATTTAAATAATTTAAAGTTGTAATATGGCATCTTTCGGAAAAAGAGGGAAACCTTTACGAGGTCAGTCACGTGAAATTATCTACAATGTTTATAAATACTTTGTAAGCGAAGCTGATAGATTTAAAAAAAAAGTAGATGAAAATGTAAGTTGTTATTTTAAGAAGATTCAAGAGCGAGTTGCAAATGCCACTGGAATTTCAAGAAGAACTTTGAACAATATATTAAACGAAGTCAGTACTGAAACACATTCGACTGAAATTAAGTTCAGCACTCCAAAAAAAGGGAGACCAAAAAAGCAATTTCGTTTGGATATGGACGATTTTGATTACGATGTTGTTCGAAGAATGGTGTATGATTTTCACTTACGATTTAATGAACTGCCAACAATAAAATCATTAAAAGCTAAGTTATCTGAAGCTATTAATTACAATGGGTCTGAAAAAACGTTGAGAAAAATACTTCATGACATGGGATTTCAGTTCACTAAAATGGAAGATAATCGAAAAATTCTAATGGAAAAGCACGACGTTAGTCTCAAACGAATGGAATACCTTGATAAAATACGCAAATTTCGCGAAACAGGAAAAAATATCGTCTACATGGATGAGTCATATATACATGCATCCCACACTAAAGGGAAATCTTGGAGTGACGATAAGAAAAAAAGGGTAAAAAAGCCAATTTCAAAAGGTCAACGTTTGATAATAGTTCATGCGGGAAATGAAAAAGGCTTTGTACCCGGTGCTTTTTTAACGTATAAATCCACGGACACTACAGGTGACTATCACAATGAAATGAATAACGATAACTATGAGAAATGGCTGGTTAACCAATTAATCCCAAATATACCCAGTGATTCTGTTCTAGTTATCGACAACGCACCCTATCACAACAAGTATGTTGAGAGACCCCCAACTCAAACACCATTAAACGGGAAATGATCAACTGGTTAAACAGACATGAAATTCCAGTTGATCCAAAATTAACAAAAACCCAGATTTACGCTATTATATGTCAGCACAAGGAGAGGTATACAGAGTTTTCTGTGGACAAAATACTTGCCGAACATGGGCACACTGTGTTGCGATTACCACCATATCATCCGGATTTTAATCCAATTGAAAATATATGGTCTCAACTGAAAGGCTATGTAGCCTCTAGAAATGTGGGTATGAACTTAACTACAGTAAAAACATTATTGACTGAAAAAGTAAACATGATCGGCGCTGAAGAGTGGAAAAAGGTTTGCGATCATGCAATCAAATGTGAGAATGAATATAGAAGCATTCAACACAGTTTAGACAATTACACTGATAGATTAGTAATAAATACGGCTGATAGTGACAGTGATATTGACCTCTTTGAGAGCACAGATAGTGAAATGGAAGTAATTGAGAATTAGAATTATTATTATTTTTATTGCAATGTCTCATTTTAGCAATAGGTATAATGGTGTTTATTATGTACACTAAAGCTGTAATGTTCCAAAATAATTAAATACGTAAACATAATGTAAAAATGTTTTTTTATTTTATTTTACCCCAACCTAAAGCCATCACTTATAGAAAAATTAGTGTATTTTATACAAAGAATAAAAATATCAAAAGAAGCAAATCATACTTGTTTTAACAGCTCCTAATAGGTACCGGACTGTTTGTATTTTGTGCGACAGAGATAACGCTCTACGAAGCTGAAATTAGCCGATTGTCTCTTTCCAAAGGTCGTTGTGCAATATTTATCGCCGGGTACTGTATGTAATGACTATAACATAATATAATCATAATTGATTGCTTCTTTAAGATTGCTATGCGTGTATTTGCAATTTAGTTTTAATTCTTATAGTACCGTTTTTTCTATTATTATAATTTTACTACAGACATATTTTAGGAAGTATGATGATACTTCATGAAACATGCCTGTGAGTGTACATATGTGTGAGTACACAACATATGTGTGAGTATGTTTCACGAAGCGCACACACATATTTAGCATTTTGCCATTCGTATCACCCCTGATTCCGTTACATTACGGCTACGTAATTGTAGAGCCACGTAGCTCGTGTCGCGACTTTAATAATGTTTTTTGCGTAGCCGAGGAATATATTGTTAATGATTTTATTTTCAATTATTTGTTTTTAATGATTGCCTTATGTTTCTCAGGGAGCAGTCCATCTGGCATTCAACGTCTAGACGCTCCCTGTCAAATCTAGAGTACTACAATATGAGCTAAGACAATATTAGTGCAATTGGCCATAATTGTTCGCTTTTAACGAACTACCTGGCTAAGTGGCAGATGTTCTATTCTTGAAAGGGGGTATGGACCAACACCTCCAATAGTAATGTAAAGTAAGTGTAAAGATTAATATTTTTCATCTTTTCCAGAGTAGACTTGACTGGTCGAAGCCGATTTTGAGTCAAATACATAAGATAGCACCCCATTACGACAGTTGGGTAAACAGCGCAGTCTACAGAAAATGCCGTATATTCTCCAGCCCGCTGTTAGAAAGCCTCACATACACTCCCTGGTATATGGTGCCTGTTGTATGGATGCCTATCATAGTGTATCTTGGAGTAACACAGTTCCTCACATACGTAAATTGTGAAGGTGAGTTCTATCTTTATTTATATGTAGCCCATATTCCACTGATTAAAGGTTATTTACGAATTGCACGAGAACAATATAGAGAGGGTTATATCCTATGTTAATATTATCAATATGAAAGTTTGGATGTTTGGATGGATGTGTGTTATTCAAACACGCCAAAACTATTGAATGGATTTGGATGAAATTTGAAGCACATAGGCTACTTTTTATCTTAAGACTTTCATAAATCATAATGCAGCAGCTACAGGTTGCAGTTACTGTAATATTATAAATTCGGCAATCTGTTTACCTCTTTTGCTTTCACGGCTAAACCGCTGATCTGTGATCCGATTTTGATGAAATTTGGTAATAAGATAGTTGAAGATACGATGTCAAACCTAGGTTACTTTTTTCTAAAATCAACCTCTAAGGGGTTGAAATAGGAGATGAAAGATTGAACGAAAATTGTTACATTGGTAATATGTCATTCTACTGGCGGGCAAAGTTGCGCGTGTCAGCTAGTGTAATATATCTGTGTTGTTATAAATATCCTAAGAGCCTCGTTGGCCAGACTTTCGTCATGTTATAAAACCAGAAAGTCTCTCAGTACATAGTCCCCAACACAGGTAAAAACGATCAGGGATTATGAAATTTGGACGATGGTTACTTTGACAGCTAACTGAATTTATAATAACGTGACTCAAACCTGTGCCCAGTATGACCCATGTATACGCTTTTGCAATCAGACGAATATAGTTCGAAAACTTAACCCAATAGGGTTTGATTTTAGTTGAAGTTCTAAATTAGGAGGGCGTTTGTGTGAGTCATGTGTAGTTGTTATCGCGATTGGCCTATCTCAAATTTTGGTACGATCTAATAGATATAATATATACAGACAGAGTAGGTGAACCATAACCACGTATGTAAGTAAAAATATCTCGTTGGCAGAAAGAGGAAGAACATATGTTTGATATACGTGTTTCCATAGGTTAGAAAGAAAAACGAGTACTAAACACTACACTCATGTGACAAACATGATAATATACCCACATGTGTGCTATTTTCTTTACGGCTAAACATGAAGTATTAGGTATAGGTGGAGCTGGCACTCGTATTAATCACTTGAAACACATATTTACGTTATATCTCTGTCTGTGAGGTCACCCCAGCTCTTTTTATGCAGTTGTGTTAAAAAGAGAGGGTAAGACCTTAGAAGATAAAAGCAGTATTTAAAACTGTGTTTCAAGTAGGTATTAGAAGTGCTGCCTCCAGATATAATACAGCTCCATGCGCCTAAAGCACAGATTAGTGGATTCTCCAGTATTCTCTGCTTAAAGGCAGTTGTCATAGTTAAAAGAAATTTTATTGTTTAGTCTTTATATATATATATATATATATATATATATATATATATATATATATATATATATATATATATATATATATATATATATATATATATATATATATATATATATATATATATATATATATATATATATATAACCTAGAAATACGAACAACTATGCTCATCGCCATGGGCGTATCCAGGTTCTGGCCCAGAGAAACTGTAACATTTTAAGATTACATTTTTACCTTTTTTTTAGTAGTTTGTAAATAGGTAAACAAATTCCAGGAGGGAGGTGCAGTTGCTCCCCCTGCCCCCCTCTCGCTACGCCTATGCTCATCTTCACTATCGTTAATGTTCATGTTTTTCACTAACGTTAATTGATCTTGAGCCTGATCGATTCGTAGTTAGGTTCGCAAACCACTAGACAAACGGGGCAGTAAATAGCGTCAATGTATGTCACTGTTGTATTCCGGCTTGGAGGGTAAGGTGGCTGGTAATCTTATGCATGTTGCATTACACTCCGCAATTAACAACGCACTAGGTTGTTGGTGTTGTTGGTGTCTATAATCAATGGTTGTCTCTTTTCATCAGGAAAACCATCCGCTTGTTGCTGCTGGTTTGTCTGCGGGCTAATTACATACAAAAATATTATCATTATCTCAAAAACATAATGTGGTAAAAGCTTTTCGTTTTTTTCAGGTACGGAGAAAATATCAAGTTTGGATTTTTTTCGGCATTTGTCAACGGGTCTTATTATATGGACCCTTCTAGAATATTCTCTACATAGATGGGTTTTTCACTTCAACCCTGGCTCGTCGGTGAAAATGATGAAAGTCCATTTTCTGATACATGGAATGCATCACAAGGTTTGTGTCTAAATACATTTTTAGTCTATCATACAATTAGGGTAGGAAGGGGTAATGGGGATCACTTAAGCAATAACTGAAATAAATAAAATTAAGCTAAATCTTTATTGCAACCCTCTCATAACAAAATATACTTAATTGACTATTATTTGGAATCAGTAATGACCACTTTAATAATCATCTTTAGGAAATATAAAAGTAAAAAAATATCTATTTTGACTCCCATTGCACTGAGGTGAGGGTAATTGTGGTCACCTTGTAGGCAATGAGGATCATATAAAAATCTAACACAAATCGTAAATATAGCCCTTGGCCGACTCCCACCTCGTACAATCTGCGTGAGCCCATAAACCACATGAAGTACACTTGTAACAAACCTCATTATTTCGGCTGAATTCGTTACAGATTTAGCACGTATTCCCTGCATCGTCAGCATCATTTAACTCATCATCTTGGCATAAATCATCAGTAGCCACGTCTGAAACAGAAGTATAATTTGATTCCTGGAGAACCTTCCTCTTTAATCTTTCGGTTTCCTTCTTCGACACTTTAGTCTTCTTTCCTTGACCCTTTCCCTTAGTTATATTTTATCCTTGGCTTGGCAGAAGGCTTTACTTTTCTTATTTTCTTTTTCTAACAAGTTTTCTTTTGTTGGCGTGGATGTTAAAATTTTGGCATGCTGCTTCTGGCGACTTTGTTTACCATTGTGGGTATTAATTTTCTCTGGAAACTTAATTAATTTCGACACAATATCAAGACTAGAGGCTGCTGGAGCAACTTGCATTGATTCATCAAAGTTTTGAATGGCAGTTAAGTTTCTGATCTGAGCAATTCGGCTGGTAGAAGATCTTCATCACAAAATACGTCTACATCTAAAATAACAATACCAAAATTATATTATGCCTTTACATTGCGGGAAATCGTGATCACTAGCGGTCAATGGGAGTCACCCCATCCTAATTACCAACAAGTATTTTATGAAGAAAAAAAAAGAAACACAAAATATATTTAAGCAATATACGTAATTTGAGTATAAAATCGTTATACTGAATATACGAGTAAAGGCGTAAAAAAGACACATACTAGCAGATCAATAATTAGAATACCTACCGTTTATTTTGCATCCTTAAAAATTTACATCGGCGAGCCGCAAAAACAAAATACACTTCTCATTCCCGAGACCGCCACAATACTAGCGCGGCGCTCTTGCACCGCTAGCGGGGGGACAAAGCGGGGCGGGGTCGGCAGTTAACGTATTTCTAGCGGTTCTAGTTTTGGAGATACGTTGGTGACTACCATTGCCCGCTGATTCCCATTACCCGGTCTTACCCTACAACCTATTAAGGTAACATTTTAATTTACTGCCTTTGGAATGAGATTTGTTGTTGTCATTACAACAAGTAACAAAGATATATGTTGTCATTACAACAAGTAACAAAGATATATTTTATAATTCAATATAGTGAATATTGTATTTCCTATTTGCACATTTTGTGGATGGACTCATATTACTCTGTAAGTGGAAATGATTTCTGTTTAAGAATTTCTCCCGGTCATATAGCCGTACGATAGCCACACGGGCACCGTCAATGTGATCCAGCTCAAGTTCTTATAAAAAATGAATTTATCATCATGAAAATGTCTTTGTCTGCATATTTCATGGTCCAATAGGTACTCATTTCTTCCTAGGTATGAGATCTTGAGTATATCTATATACACTGTTACCTATCTATGGAGTATATATAAATTTTGGTTTTTCATTTAGTGTTGTGAAAAATGTGACTACAGGCTGTGAAAACTATAACTTGCACAAAAAACTGAATTTTTTTAGTAAAAAGTATGTATTAAAAAGCAGTCTTTAAACAATAATGAAACAAGTTTCAAATCCTTCATTGGATGTCAAAAGTGCGTCAAGAGTACAGTACCCGGCGATAAATATTGCACATCGAACTTTGGAAAGAGACAGTCGGATAATTTCGGCTGCGTAGAGCGTTATCTCAGTCCCACACTACCTATGTGACGTTTAGTCAGTCGTTGTTCAAGTACGATAGAGTGCGGTCGCGTCCCGATCAAAATATATATTTAGAGTTGATAACACCCACAAATTTAAATAATTTAAAGTTGTAATATGGCATCTTTCGGAAAAAGAGGGAAACCTTTACGAGGTCAGTCACGTGAAATTATCTACAATGTTTATAAATACTTTGTAACCGAAGCTGATAGATTTAAAAAAAAAGTAGATGAAAATGTAAGTTGTTATTTTAAGAAGATTCAAGAGCGAGTTGCAAATGCCACTGAAATTTCAAGAAGAACTTTGAACAATATATTAAACGAAGTCAGTACTGAAACACATTCGACTGGAATTAAGTTCAGCATTCCAAAAAAAGGGAGACCAAAAAAGCAATTTCGTTTGGATATGGACGATTTTGATTACGATGTTGTTCGAAGAATGGTGTATGATTTTCACTTACGATTTAATGAACTGCCAACAATAAAATCATTAAAAGCTAAATTATCTGAAGCTATTAATTACAATGGGTCTGAAAAAACGTTGAGAAAAATACTTCACGACATGGGATTTCAGTTCACTAAAATGGAAGATAATCGAAAAATTCTAATGGAAAAGCACGACGTTAGTCTCAAACGAATGGAATACCTTGATAAAATACGCAAATTTCGCGAAACAGGAAAAAATATCGTCTACATGGATGAGTCATATATACATGCATCCCACACTAAAGGGAAATCTTGGAGTGACGATAAGAAAAAAGGAGTAAAAAAGCCAATTTCAAAAGGTCAACGTTTGATAATAGTTCATGCGGGAAATGAAAAAGCTTTGTACCCGGTGCTTTTTTAACGTATAAATCCACGGACACTACAGGTGACTATCACAATGAAATGAATAACGATAACTATGAGAAATGGCTGGTTAACCAATTA
Source organism: Apodemia mormo (assembly GCA_036924255.1). Classification (NCBI taxonomy): domain Eukaryota; kingdom Metazoa; phylum Arthropoda; class Insecta; order Lepidoptera; family Riodinidae; genus Apodemia; species Apodemia mormo. Next base: position 5,834,884 of record JAUPFN010000011.1, read on the forward strand.
ATCCCAAATATACCCAGTGATTCTGTTCTAGTTATCGACAACGCACCCTATCACAACAAATATATTGAGAGACCCCCCAACTCAAACACCATTAAACGGGAAATGATCAACTGGTTAAACAGACACGAAATTCCAGTTGATCCAAAATTAACAAAAACCCAGATTTACGCTATTATATGTCAGCACAAGGAGAGGTATACAGAGTTTTCTGTGGACAAAGTACTTGCCGAACATGGGCACACTGTGTTGCGATTGCCACCATATCATCCGGATTTTAATCCAATTGAAAATATATGGTCTCAACTGAAAGGCTATGTAGCCTCTAGAAATGTGGGTATGAACTTAACTACAGTAAAAACATTATTGACTGAAAAAGTAAACATGATCGGCGCTGAAGAGTGGAAAAAGGTTTGCGATCATGCAATCAAATGTGAGAATGAATATAGAAGCATTCAACACAGTTTAGACAATTACACTGATAGATTAGTGATAAATACGGCTGATAGTGGCAGTGATATTGACCTCTTTGAGAGCACAGATAGTGAAATGGAAGTAATTGAGAATTAGAATTATTATTATTTTTATTGCAATGTCTCATTTTAGCAATAGGTATAATGGTGTTTATTATGTACACTAAAGCTGTAATGTTCCAAAATAATTAAATACGTAAATATAATGTGAACATGTTTTTTTAATTTATTTTACCCCAACCTAAAGCCATCACTTATAGAAAAATTAGTGTATTTTATACAAAGAATAAAAATATTAAAGAAGCAAATCATACTTGTTTTAACAGCTCCTAATAGGTACCGGACTGTTTGTATTTTGTGCGACAGAGATAACGCTCTACGAAGCTGAAATTAGCCGATTGTCTCTTTCCAAAGGTCGATGTGCAATATTTATCGCCGGGTACTGTACCGTTTTAAACAAAATAACGAATAAAAGCAATAATGAGTAGTTCTAAAAAATTTCGAATGGGTATGTGGCGCTGTCGCCGAATCCAATAATTAAATATGGTTGTCCAAAGTACGAAATACGTCAAAATTAATTATTTATTAGTTTAAGATTGAAATTGGTTTTCAAGAGTAGGCCTGCTTGAAGAATTCATCATTAAGATCTTATTGACATTCCCTTGTGCATAAGTCATATCCGTAAAGATGTCATAATCGAAATCCATAATAATTGAAAGAAAGTATTAATTATACATGGAAATTTCTTCTTAATCAGATTTTTAAAAATATCATTGGAACATTTATCTATACTAGCGATTGTCTGTGGCCGAAATTAGACCGATAACAAATGAATTTAGCTGTAAAGACAATAGTATACTATACATAAAGAAAATAGTTTATATTATCATTATTATCATCCATGCCATATTAGATATCAGGCTTATCAGGTTTCTGCAGTCTTCCGCAATGTAAACTTTAACCGTGCCAAATTTAACACTCCACCGCTCGCGCTTAAAAAAGGGGTCCAAAGCTGTTACTTCACGTATTAATATATCTAATACTTTTAAACGAGCTTTCTCCCCGTGTTGGTTCCGGGCTCCTTTGAAGAATAGACCAACTGCCGTTCTGCCTGATTGGTCGTAAAAGGCGACCGATTGGCTATGCGAGTCACTACCATCGTGGCTATTAGGTGGTAGAGTTCTGCATTGGCTCGCCCGGATTTGGTACCACCGCCTTACCTATTCCTGCCGCAATAGCGTCAGTGCTTGTCACTTTCGTGGTCCGGTTTGGAGGGTAAGGTGGTATTGCATTGGTGACATGCATGTGGCATTAGACCTCGCCACAAGATAGCAACGCACCATTAAAATCTTTGGTGTCTATAGTCAACCATCATGAAATAATCGAGAATTTCATGAAATGGTGGCAATAAACGAAATTTTTCACTGTCCATTGACCACATCATGATGTTCCTGGACCAGAACTATGATGAGAAAGCGTTTTTTTTTTATATCATAAGATAGCAAACAAGCAGATGGGTTTCCTGATGGAAAGAGTCAACCATCGCCTATAGACACCAAAGATGTTAACGGTGCGTTGCTCTCTTGTGGCGAGGTCTAATGCCACATGCATAAGTTTACCGGCTACCTTACCCTCCAAACCGGAACACGACAGCGACAAGCACTGACGCTATTGCGGCAGGAATAGGCAAGGTGGTGGTACCTGACCCGGGCGAGACAATGCAGAACTCTACCACCTAGTAGCCACGATGGTAGTGACTCGATAGGCATTCGGTCGCCTTTTACGACCTGCCTGGCAGAACGGCAGTTGGCCTATTCTACAAAGGAGGCCGGGACCAACACGGCGAAATGATATGCACTAAGGCGATTTGCGACATGTCGATATAGCGACTAAACGAGCGACTACTTCATCAAATGTTAAAACTTATTGATAATATCGTAATATACGTAGCTCACACTATAAGTTTTGCGTCACTTAAAAAACAACATGTTATATATAACCAAAATATTATGTTTATTGCTTTTCAAAAGAATCTTCTCTATATTTTAAACATTTTTTCATGTGATCGAACCATTTTTTAAAACAGGAGAACCACAGATCTGAAGGCATATTTTGTACGTGCTGATTGTACGCTTCACTGCCTCTTCGGAGTTGGTAAAAGTAAAACCTCTCATCAAATTGGGAAAATTTGGGGAAAATACAGAAATCACAGGGTGCTAGGTCAAGTCTATGTGCAGGATGAGTGACGAGATGTACTTTTTCGGAAGCTAAAAATGACTGTTTTGTTGGCCATGTGTGAAGAAGAGTTATCATGGTGTAGGAGAATGCGGCTCTTGGGTCGTCTTTCGCGAAATTTTTCGAACACCCTGGGTAAAATAATGGTAGAATACCACTCGGCATTAACACTCTTTTGATCTTCAAGTGGAATTGTACAGATGGGACCCGTAGCTGAGAAAAAAAACGCGATCATTTTTTTACCAACGTTTCTCACCTGTCTCACCTTTGTTGGCCTGTCCTCATTTTCAAACACCCATTCACAATATTGCTGTTTTTTTCGGGTTCAAATATTTACGTTATAGCTCTGTCTATGAAGTCTCCCCATTTCATTTTATACAGCTGTGTTAGAAAGAGAGCGTAAGACCTCAGAAGATGACAGCAGTATTTAAGGTTTTTCGGGTTTCAAGTAACTATTAGAAGTGCTGCCTACAGATATAATACAGTTTCATGACTACAACTAATTATATTATGACATATTACGTGCAAGACTAAATGAAAGTCAGGAAATGCCTTTCTTTCATGATGCCCATGCCATTTCGAATTCGAACAAAGCATCTATACTTTTTTACATCATTTGTGTTGTGTTTTTTAAATAAATATTTGTTTGCAGGTTCCTTTCGACGGTTTGAGACAAGTATTTCCACCGGTGCCAGCTATCGCCATCGCTTTAATCATTTTTGTTCCAGTTAGATTACTCTTATCACATTCGTTAATCAAAATGACTGGAGGAATTATAGGTAACTATCGATACTTGAATACGTTTTTTACATCATAAGATAACAAACAAGCAGTAGGCTCTACTGATGGAAAGACAGTATTTCAGCCCGGGACAGTTGCTCAACCTTTATAAAACACAAGTCCGTTCCTGCATGGAATACTGCTCTCACCTCTGGGATGGATCCGCCAAATACCGGCTGGAGACACTTGAGGCCATAGAGACGAGTGCCAAGATGCTCATAAACGACGATGATCTGGTAGGCAAAAAACTCCAGAGCCTCGCTCATCGACGCAGAGTGGCTAGTTTATCGGTTTTTTATCGGATACGCTTTGGAGAGTGCACGGCGGAATTGCACGGCTTAATTTCGCCATCCCCACTTTTCTATCGATCCTCGAGGCGCAAAGATTCTAGGCATCGCTATATGGTGGACGTTCCACGTACCCGGACAAAGCGGTTCGACTCAATATTCTTCATTCGAACTGTAAAGGACTGGAACATGCTTCCTGAGTCTGTGTTCTCCGACGAGTTCAATTTGGGGATCTTCAGGAGAAGAGTGAACAGATATCTTCTAGAGAAGCGCGTTCCATCTTGGGCCTCATCTTAGCTTACCATCAGGCGTGATCGAGGTCAAGCGCTTACCTATCGATAATAAAAAAAAGAGAAACTATCGCCAGACACCAAAGGTGTTAAAGGTGCTATTCTTGTGTTAGTGGCTACCTTACCCCCAAAACCTCATTATGACTGTGACAAACACTGACGCTATTTCGGCAGGAATAGGTAAGGGTGTGGTACCAGACCCGGACGAGACAATACAGAACTCTGCCACCTAGTAGCCACGATGGTTGTGACTCGCATAGACAAAGGTTCGATTTTTACGACCGGCCTGGCTAAACGGCAGTTGGTCTGTTCTTTAAAGGAGCCCGAACAAAACGGAGGAAAACGGATTGCTCTTTTTCAGTTGGTGTTTGGTAGGCAGGTTAAGTTTGCCCTTTCTTTCTACTAATTAAAACAGACCTATGACACGGTAATGTCATCTACCAGTATTATATCTTCATACAAATGAGTGGAACGCGAGTTCTACCTACGCGCTCGGAGTTCGGCATGCACTCGATACACAACAGACTGAGGGTTGCGCCGCAGTGACGAACGGACGATGTGACAGCACAGGCAAATTTAGTTAAAATATTGAAGGCGGTCAGCGCTATCGCATTTTACGTACAGCGGCGCAGCCGGCTGTAGGTATTTATTTTAAGGACGAGTCAAAATACTGGTAGATAACATTACTGTGCCTATGAGGCACTTGGTTCAATTAAACATGCAATTATACAGATCAAGAAAAATGGTGTAAGTTTATATTACGTGTGTACGTGTGTGTATATTTCAAATGAAATCGACCTGTGTGGCTCTGGGGTTGCAAGCTTATACATGCAAGCATAATACAGATCTATGTGTGTGTGTGTGTGTGTGCGCGTTTCAACTAAACAAACCTGAGTCCTTCCCGAACCTATGAGTATTTCCCGTGTTAGTCCCTAGCTCCTTTGAAGAATAGGCCTACTACCGTTCTGCCAGGCAAGTCATAAAGGCGACCGATTGGCTATACGGGTAACTACCCGGGTACTCGCCCGGGTCTGGTACCACTGTCTTAGCTATTTCTGCCGAAATAGCGTCAGTGCTTGTCACTGTCGTGTTCCAGTTTGGAGGGTAAGGTAGCCGGTAAGCTTATGCATGAGGCATTAGACCTCGCCACAAGACAGCAACGCACCATTAACGACTTTGGTGTCATAGACATCAAAGTTGTTAATGGTGCGTTTCTATAGGTAATAGGCGATGATTCTTTTTTTCTATCAGGAGACCCATCTGCTTGTTTGCTATATTATGATATAAAAAAGTTACCGCTAATCAAACTTAGCGGATAACGAAAAGGAAACTTCTAAGCGACGTCTCATTTAATTCAAGTATCATCATGCCTATTCCACCGCGTGGTGGGCAGGGTTACCCGAACGTCAATAGACATTGCTTTTCCGATTTACTAATGTGTTGGTGAAATGTATTTTTAACACTCTTAACACCCCTATAGACTATTTTATAGCAAGAATAAAATTTTACTCCAATGTTTAAATAAAAAATGTTTAAATTGAAGTAATTAAATGATTAAATATGGAGTAAAGAGGGAGTAAACTAATCCGAAGATACCCTGGGAATAAAAGTTAATCCTTGGCGTCACATACTTTAACCAGTGACTATAAGGATAGACTAGTGTATAGTGGTAATTTTACCTACTCATGCCGTAACAACGCAAATTCTTGTTACTGTAGTGTTCCTGTTTGAAGGGTAAGGTAGACAGTAAACTTATGCATGTGGCATTATCATCCCGATACACGGATAGCAATGCACCATTTTGCTATCCTGTATTATATACAGGTTGAGTGGTAAAAGACTGTTTTGCATTATAAAAGTTTTTGGCGAATCCCACGGATCACATTATTATTCCGGGATAAAAAGTAGCCTATGTGCAATTCCAGGTTATTATCTACCTGTTTGCAAATTTTCATTCAAATCCGTTCAGTGGTTTTTGCGTGATTGAGTAACAAACGTACATCTATCTATCCAAACATCCAAACTTTCACATTTATAATATTAATTAATTAATATAGATTCAAATCCGTTCAGCAGTTTTTGCGTGATTGAGTATCAAACATCCATCTATCCATCCATCCAAACATCCAGTTTTTAACATTTATAATATTGATATAGATATATGTACTGTAGTATATACTGAAGTATTTTAGTAATAAACTTGATGAATACTAACTATGATGAACTTCCCTTTAAATCGAGCAAATATATTGAAAATGTATCTATCAATATCCATAAAATAATTACACATATATGATTGTATCAAGCTACCAAAATAATGCATTTCACGATCGGACAGGGTTTTTTTACATACTTTATATTATGACCATTAACTATCGTGTTCTTTAATGTTATTTATTTCGAAATGAACTTAAGCAGTTGGTCCCAATGATCGCTACTGCGAAACCGGGAGATTCGGGCGAGCAGAGTGCTCAGCCAGAGTTTAAATTATGTGGGCTTAATTTCTCTTAATTTTAACTCAGCTCTTAATTTAAGCTCAGCCAGAGTTTAAAATAAGAGCCCGCCCTAAGAGTTTCTCTTGTGAGATCAAACCTCGACTCATAGGATGACTATGAGTGGGAGCGTAAGTGGTATTAGGATTTCGGCTCTTTAATGACTTGACCGACGCGGCGTCTTCAGTGGTGGCGGGCCGAAATAGTGAGCCGAATCGTCGCCAGCAGCGACCTTGGTGTGTGCGTGTAAATTGTGAAGTGTACGCAATGATGGGGACATCAGGATCGTATAGGACAGTCTTTTACTAATCAACCTGTAAGTAAATATCTTCACGCCCGTATCCCCGAAGAGGTTGGAAGATACTTCGTCCCATAATGTGATAGGTGGCAAGCCTATCGCCAACCGGGCACTTTCCAATCCCGGGCAACATTGTTTTTATCAGAAAACGGAAAAAACACATTTTTGAATTGCTTGACCTAGGAATCGAACTCGGGACCTCATGTGGTCAACTTCGACACCGGACCACTAGACCACAGAGGCGACTACCTCAACCTGTATATGTATAAAAAACATGAGCCTGTATACGTATAAAAACAAACTTGATCAATATTCGCAAGTATTTATATTCAATACTAAACCAAAATTGTTTTAATAGTATATCTTATTATCTGCTATTTATTGATGTCTGTTGGGGCCAGCGCCTTTGCTACTAGCTCGGGAATTCTGGCTTAAAATAAGTGTGGACTGTATTTTTAAGGAACATAATTGCAATTTGCATAATACAAGGATAGCCCGACAGTTCGTTGCGAATGATGATTTGAAATATTTTAAATTCGTCCGTTGTGTCGTTAGTGACGTCGCTGTCGCTAGTGTTGTGCATCGATATTATTCGTATGTCAACTTATCGTATTGTAGCGACTTGACCAATGATTCATATCTGTTTCCACGAAGAGAACCTGTTTGCTTTCTTATGATAAACGAGTAAAAAACTTATAGCTTTTCTTTTGCTATAATCAGGGCTGACAGACGCATTATCGCAATATAATTATCTTATTCAAGGCAATATTAATTGGTTTATTTTTTTTACTTTAAGGTTACCTCATATATGACATGATCCATTATTATGTTCACCACGGCTCTCCAGAAGCAGATTCCTATCTGTACAGCATGAAACGCTATCATTCGAATCATCATTTTCTCAATCACGATCGAGGTAAGGCAATTGAATATTATACTGATATTGATACTATACTGAAACTATGTAAGAAGATAATTTCAGCTTTTTATAGCATAAGGCGAATTGCACACGATACCAGGCATCGCTGCATCAGGCGATAAAGGTTTTCACTGAGAAAATATCCAGTTAGAGAGTGTCTGTACTCGTACCTATCATCTATAAAACCAAGCTTGCCCGTTTTAAACTGTTCGACCATTAAAGATTTTTCATTTTGAAACAGTTGAAAGTTGTTGAAAAATCAATTTAAAAGAAATCTTTTTGATTGCTTTCAAACACGTGAAGTGTAAATTAGCGTCATCTCCATGGACGTATAAACATTGGGACACTTGGAGACCGAATCAAAATTAAAAATTACAAAGTAGCAAAATTATTCGTTTATATATTGGTAAAGTTCAAATTTCCTGCGTCGAATAAATGCAGTATAAAATGAATTATTCGACACGTTTTACCATTGTTCGTCTTTTGCGAGCCACCATAAAACCTGAAACTGTTGAATGTTCGTTTAGCAGAATAAAAAGCATATTTCTACTATTTTTTGAATTTAATTACTCATGTCGAATACTTAAAATTACTGGAAAAGCTACATGAGCTTGTGTGCCTGCTATGTCTGTGGATGTATAACAAACATAGACTGACATAGCAGCACCGCTTAAGTGCGTGGATTAGCGGCTTTTTATATTAAATTTCTTTAACACCACGTTTTCACGGCGTTGTGTGGTAACCGTCTAAAATAATACAGAAATAGATATATCTTCAGTCCTTTGATGAAAAATTTTGTGAATTCGTTTGTTTGTCATTGAGGATATTATCTCTATGTGTTGGCTGAAGTTAACTCGTTTTTCATATCATTGTATTGATAGCATACAAGCAAATGGATCTCCTGATGAAAAGAGACTATCACCGTCTACATATATCAAAGATTAAGTTAAAATTAAGACAAGTTAATGACGTGATGTCATCTGTATGACGGCATGATACACATGCATAAGTTTATCGTATGTTTCTCGGAATTTCTACCCCATAGTAGTCACAATGATAGTGAGTAGTGACATGTTTAGCTATAATCATTCGCCTTTTACGAACTGCTTGGCATAATAACCACACCGCCTCACCTATTCCTACCGTAAAAGCGTCGGTGCTTGTTGCTAACCTGTTCCAATTTACCAGCAAGCCGGCATGCGGTAAAGTATTTGGAATTTTATTCCTACCACACGAACAGCAACGAACCCTTTTTTTGCTAGTGTCAATAGACGACGGTTGCCTCTTTTCATCCAGAGAACTATTTGTTTGTTTGCTATTCTATGAAATAATAAAATGCATGACGTAGAACACTCGGATGGAACGAAGTTTATATTTTCTCCATTTTTTCCTTACTCTGTCTCCGTTCTTCTCTCTCTAACCTCTCTCTTTCTCTCCCCCCTCTTTTAAATGTGTTTCGCTTCTCTTTAAGCCTGTTTCTGTCTCTTTCCGCATGTTTTAGCTTGTTTTTGCATCTTTTCACCTGTTACCGTCTGTATCTATTTGTTTCTGTCTGTTTCTGCATTTTTCTAACTCATTCCGTCAACTTCCGTCTTTTTCCGCCTGTTTCGCCTACTTTTCCTTGTTTTCACCTATTTACCCTTCTTTCGTCCTCTTTCCATCTTCTTTCCCCCAATTTTTCCGCTCTCATCATCTTTTACCCCTTATTCCTTTTTAATTTTATCTTTCCTTTTTAATCTTTTCCCCATCTTCCCTCCTTCCTTTTTCCTCTACCCGTTTCTTTTCCTCCTCTTTCCACGTTCCTTTCCCCCTTCTCTCCTTTTCTTAGACAGATGACCCTTTTTTAACGACTATTTCAATTTTATTAAAAAATTTTGTTACAAGTTTTTAAAATTTTCTACACTAAAGAGCTCGACTCAGCGGCTCGGCGACTCTGTAGTGGCAAAAGGGTCGTGATGAAAATTCGTCGCGAGCCTTTTGCCAAGCCTTTGGCATTTCGCCAAGCCCATATCCGCCAATTCGTACCGTGCGATAAGAAACTTCGTTTGAAAATATAATAACAAAATATATCTCACGCGCGATATATCTCTCGTGCATATTCTAAGCGGGTTCGTGAAGATAACGATCCTGTCCTTGAAACTAAAATTTAATAATTAATTTTTCTTTTGTTTCAGCGTTTGGGCTCAGCAGTAAATTGTGGGATTATGTATTTAAGACTTTTGTGCAGGTGAAGGATTTAGGATTTGCACTCAGTTGGAGGCCAAGTGTAAAATAAGTGGGTTTTCCCTATACTGAGTGAGGTTAATGTATTGCCTGGGGCAATGAAGAGGCATCCACCAACAATTAACCAAAATGATATAGGCCTTTTGTTAAATTGTTTTAATAAATCCGTTTGTATATATTTTAAGGACTTTTTAATAAAAGTGTTTAAACGTTTTAATCAATTCGTTTGTATTATTCTTTGGTTTTTATTAATTCTGAATGTTACAGTATTTATAAAAGTATTCCTTTGAATTAGTATCGTTAACTAGCACCCATAAGTAAATTTGCTTAATTTGGGATTAGGAAAACAAATCGATATTTGTTTAATTTGTCCAGCGATATTATAATTATAATTGGTTGGTAAACAAAGATTTTTTGTAAAATCGTTTTTAATCAAAGGATTGCATATTTATTTTATTTGTTTAAACACCGAATATCAATAAATATAAACTTTAAGTTATAGGTACATTTGTAAAAAAATCGGTTTATTTTGATGATTGTTTTAAGTGCCACGTCTCCTTGTAAAATGATTTACTTCATCTTTATTTGAAACTAGCGGCCTTGTAAGTGCTTCGCTACCTATAACGTGAAATTATTAAAAAAAATTAATTCGAACATCAAATTCACAAAAAATGTGATAAATGAAGGACCGCTCTACCGATTTCGTGCAAACTTCACATGAACCATCTACTAAATAGTTTGAACAAAGCCTAAACATTTGGTTTGGATAGGTGAGCCCATTTTTGAATTATAAAATTGTACAACGAAAAGTGGCATTGATTTTTATATATATAGATAGATATACAGAAAATAATACGATGAGAAATTTCGTCATTTGGCTGCCCCGTAAAGGAACCGCGGTATGATGATGCTTATTTTATAGAAATATGTTCATCAGGGCTAGTGACAGTAAAAATAAGTTGTTGAATATGTTAAATGCTTAAATTATAAGTAAGGGTAGTAAATTGCGAAACAAGTGCATGGCTTATTATACGAATACGTGCTTGCATGTAACGTTCTTATCTGTTTTTTCTTAGACTGAAATTTATATTTTATAATTGTTGTTATAACGTACACATTCTTTTGCTGCGGTCTGGAAGCCGAAAACACACACACACACACATAATATATATATGTGTGTGTGTGTGTGTTTTCAGCTGACCCTCTAAATGAAGATAGAATATAGACCATATAGATCAGTGTCTCGTGTGTGTATGTATGTGTATTTGAAAGAAAGAAAGAAAGAAAGAATGGATGGAAAAGCAGTAAATGTTTCAGTGCTAATTTAAATGTCTATAAATAAGATGACGGACCCCCATACACACTCGCGGACCCCCGGCGGACCACAGGTTAAGAGACACTGATCTATATGGTCTATATTCTATCTTCATTTAGAGGGTCGGAATGCGATTCATAATTCTCGCGCCTCAAGTTCCATATGCACTCGGTACACAAGTCACGAGTGCGCTACTGCTACAGGAACCATACCATATTGTATAAGTTTTTGACAGTATCAAACGAAAGGTGTGGTGGTTGAAGTGTGAATTTTTGTTTAAAATATGTAGGTACAAGTACTTACTTAATATTGCAAACAGCAATTATAGACTATGATTTGCTGATGTTGGTGCTTGAATTCTTTAATAACGCACCCAGACGTTTTTTAAATTACCTGTAATTTGACTGGTAGGCGGGCAGCCCTGTCGCATGTTCATGTACCGCCAGAGATGGGTAATCACCCGGGTTAAAACCCAAGCTTGGGTTAAAACCCAATAAACACCCAATAAGTTTCCACCCTCGGGTGGATTGAGTGGGTGAAAACAAAAATCATTTACTTAAAATGCAATATTTAACAAGTAGTTTCCGCCGTGTTGGTCCCGGCCTCCTTTGAAGAATAGGCCAACTGCCGTTCGGCCAGGCAGGTCGTAAAAGGCGACCGATTGGCTATCGAGTCACTACCATCGTGGCTACTAGGTGGTAGAGTTCAGCATTATCTCGCCCGGGTCTGGTACCACCGCCTTACCTATTCCTGCCGCAATAGCGTCAGTGCTTGTCGCTGTCGTGTTCCGGTTTGGAGGGTAAGGTAGCCGGTAAACTTATGCATGTGGCATTAGACCTCGCCACAAGATAGCAACGCACTATTAACATCTTTGGTGTCTATAGGCGATGGTTAACTCTTTCCATCAGGAGACCCATCTGCTTGTTTGCTATCTTATGATATAAAAAAAAAGTAGTCCCCGGCAGAGATGGGTTACGAGGGTTTAATAAACCAAGGATTTAAAACGTTATAATATCGATATGTTTGCGCGTTTCATGCTGTTTCGTAATTTGTAAATACGTAGTGAATCAACGTTATGGTATATGATATTTAGTATTGTTCAAATAAACTATTTACAACAATTAAACTATTAAACTATTTTATTGTAGAAATGACACCTGATCCCAACCCCGAGCCTAGGCCATCTACCTCAGGTATCCATGATGTAGAATTTTTTGACTGCCATCGTACTTTGGTATCTAGCGATGAAGAATATGATTGAAAAAGTGACAGTGAATTAAATTAGTCGGTTTTTTAACTTTTGCGCAATTAATAACATTTAGTTTTTTTATTATATTTTTTTTTCACTACAAGAAACTTAAATTATTTAGTTTTATTTGAATAGCCATTTTCACCCAGCTAAAAATTAGATAATGGGTTAAAACCCGGTTATAATCCAAAATACCGAGTTATAACCCTAATGAAATGATTGGGTTTTTACCCTTTACCCATCTCTATGTACCGCACGATTGCAGGTAATTATTTCAAGGACAAGGCCGAGAGACATTATTATATAGATATTACCGTGCCTTAGTGTTGCAAAGAATACAGAATATTAAGCACAAAGCGCCCTCATTGCGCCTAAAACATGGTGATTAATTGATAGTCTTTGGTTGTGCCACACCATGAGCATTCAATGGATGTGTTCAGAACAACTGCTAATCAAAGATATCTGATAATTATACTCAGACCTCAATGTAAACAAATGTTCATTTTGAGCACCTGAGCTCAGTCGATTTCGTACTGGACACACTTACTATCTTAAACTATAGAATAAGTGTCAGAATTATACACTGGCGCCTTGACTTTCAAAGTAAAATGGCGACATTGAAATATTTTTATAAAGTGTCCTGGGAAAATCTAACTCCAGAATTTTAACAATTTAAATCAGATATCTTAGGTTAGTAGTTATACTGAACAAAAACAATAATAATATAATTTTATGCTACCTACGTCTGCGTAAATTCTGAGCGCCGCCGTTTCGCTTGCCTTGCGCGTTGAATTTCGTGCCATATGTTCATAGTTTATCTTACTAATCTGTGCATATTAAGTACATATTAGGAAATGCACGTTCGCGCAGTGTTTTTTATATAACATATATATTATACGAAGTGTTGACATACGTATATTTTTTAAGTGGACGAAACCAGCCAGTCTATCAAGCTGTGAAATTTTAAAGAGAGAACAATATAGTTTAATAAACCAATGTTAAATAATTTTGTATAAATAAATTAAGGTTGTTGGTTTTTGTTGAATCAAATAGGTATCAAGTATTTTTAATAATAATATTCATAAATATAGGTGGACTTATTTATTATTAATAAGATAAATAATAAATCCTAAATAAATATCACTGAACAAATTACATATATAATCTATTACGTGATAGAATAATTACTTAACAAATCCTCAATTACACAAATGGATATTTTTTTTTAAATATTTTATTGAATATGAAACGTGCAGAGTGCAGACTCTTAGTGGAAAGAGATAACTGAAGCCTAAAAACATCAAAGATGTTAATGATGCGTTGTTGTATATAAATAGTTGTTACATATAGTACCTAATCGATTGTATACCCGATGGCATATTGTATTTAAATGATCGTTTTAATTTTGCAAAAAACGGACATTTTTTAAATTATTGATCCACTTTCTCTGAGATAAAATAAATCAAATCAATCGACGGTGTACTTTTTTACTTTTATCTGTTTAGAATTATGTAAAAAATGTTTGATATGTAAAAATTGAAATTATTCAATAACACTAACAATATAGTGAATCTGGCACCCGCGCCGGTGGCCGCTGCCGCGGTATGTTCTCTTCGCTCCACAGACTTGGAGGACACTCACTTTTAGGAGATCAATATTATAAGACCTATTTGCTATTAAAACGATCAACTATGAAAAAAGACATAAAAAATTAAAAACGATGACAAAAATATTATTATATATTGTATACCAAATAATAATTTATACGTAGGTTAAATTATATAGACGTAATAATTAATATATAGATTTAACATAAAAAATACATAATTTACATTAAGTGCTCATTTACAATAATTGACTTTAGACTTTAGAGGGTCAAGTAATTATTTCTTACAACCGACTAGGTGGGTCGAGTGTGTGTTGGACAAACTATTATGTGATTCTGCGTCTAAAATATATTATTTATAATTCCATGCGCATCGCGATTTATTAGTGTCCATATAACAAACAAATAATTAGGTAATCGGAAATAAAAAAATCGAGAATAAGAAGAACTTTATTCAGTAAAACTTTTTACAAGTTATTTTGACGCGTCAACTTTTTTTTATCACTACTACCAGATCGGAAACGAAGCCACACGTTGAGAAGGTGCGGCGGAAGAAACTCAGCGGGCTTGTTTTTTTTCATATCATTTTATTTTCACAAGATTACAATATATATATATATATATATATATATATATATATATATATATATATATATATATATATATATATATATATATATATAGTATAAGATTACAATATATATATAAGAGATTGGTATGAGGAGCATTAATCTCAGGCTTTTATGTCTTCTAAATAGTAACGTTGTGATTTGATCAATTCGTGTAATTTATCCAGTGATATTTATATTCATCAGTATGATTCCTAAAAGGTTGTGTGTTGATCATAGATGTATTTCTGAATCTGGTTATTTATTAAACACATTTAGTTTTTTATATTTTTTTTATTTATCTTATAAAACCTTACACAACACCGTCTGCTTATGTCTGCCATATTAACAGAATATAAATAATCGGATAGAGTTATTGAGTAACATCCATATAACATTGAAATAAGTAGCTTACTTGGGAATTAAAACTATTTGTATAATTCGTGTGGTATTAGCGCTGCTATATGTAGAGCGAGGTTGGAGCTAATGCCAAATGCATAAGTTTTTCGGCTACCTTATCCTTGAAACCGGAACACGACAATGACAAACACTGAAGCACAGAATACTTAGAGACTAACAAAGTCAATGTTCCGTACAAGTAATATTCGAGCATAGCACACATAAACACCTCTCACGGACGCGATATCTCGGACTGGTGCGGAACAAACTGTCCCGAACCATTCCGAGACATCGCGTCCGTGAGAGGTGTCTATGTGTGCGTTGCCCGAATATCACATGTGTGTAGATTGACTACAGCTGTTAGTCTCCAGTATACTGTGAAGCCTCAAACTGGCTGTCGGCAATCTGCGGTGGGGCGCACCACCGTCGCGCCGCTGCCATCCAGTTCATTTCCATAAGAATTTAGGTATGTGTGAGATCGCGTCGCTCTTGCCCCCGCGCCGCAGATCGCCGAGATCCAGTTTGAGCCCTAAAGCCATTGCGGCACCAATAGGTAATTCCGTGGTACTAAGCCCGCCCGAAACGTTGCAGTACTCTACCATGTAGTTAGTAGCCACGAAATGATACGTATTAGCCGTTTCTTGTTTTTTTGAGATGAGATATCAAACAAGCAAACGGGTTTCCTAATGAAAAGAAAAAAACCATCGTCTGTAGACACCCAAGATGTGAATAGTGAGCGCTATCCTTGTGGCGAGGTCTTAATGCCACATGCATACGTTTACCGGCTACCTTACTCTCCAAACTAGAACATATCAGTGATAATCTCTGATGCTATTGTGGCAGGAATCGGTGGTACCAAACCCGGACGAGACAATGAAGAACTGTACCATCTAGTAAATGCGTCTTCTACGAAATGCAGCAGCAGATCACCAAGGCGAGTAGTAAGCTTATTTGCAAAGACCTACAAAAAAATTGTAGGTCTTTGCTTATTTGATTCAGATTATGAGGTTCGAATCATTGGGTTAAATCCTCAGATTGCGTGAAAATGTTATTGATATTTTTCAAGGGTATCTCGGAAATAGAAATTTCAGCAGTTATAGCTCGGAGAATGGTTGTTGTGTGTTGTGTTAATGCAAGGCTTGTTTACTGGTTAATTTTCAAACTAGAAACTTTCAGAGTGTTTTGTAAAGGTTTGGCTCTACCATAACTTTACCAGTTTCTTTAAGATACAAAATTCTAAGGGATTTGAATCAATAAACCAGTTTTTATTTTTTGATGTTCACCGTTCCCAATTTTTTCCAGCACTGTGTGCGATGTACCATCAGTGGTTTTGGTTAAACTGATTATCAGAGTGCTAAGTGTGAGTTTTTCTTTTCGCATTCGATCGTGAGCGCGTTTGGAGTTTACTAGGAATTTGTATGTGATTTGTACAGCGCCACCTAGTGGTAAACGTGAGAAAACAGGTTACCACTAGGTGGCGCTGTACAAATCACATACAAATTCCTAGTAAACTCGAAACGCGCTCACGATCGAAAAGAAAAACTCACACTTAGCACTCTGATACGTTTCAAGTGAAACCTTTTATAAAAACCTGTAAAAATTCGGATTCGCTATATTCGGAGGATTCAGTAGTTGTTATCATGTCAAAATATGAGGCAATTGGTATTCACCACCAATCTCGCAAAAGCAGTCTGGTGATTCCTAATGAACCGGAATTCTGCACACTCTGACTACTGCGTAAGGGAACCGGATTGCTAAATAGTAGTAAGCGAGCATGTATATTGTCAATTTCACACCTGCAGCCTGAGCAATTCATTTTGATGCAATTTAAAGTGGAAATATTATCTCATATTGTCAGAAGTGACAACACATTATCAGAGTCGTGCGTAACGTATCTGATATATTCAATATATTATTTTACAAATATGATTTCATAATACATATGAAATATTGCTTCATTTTTTGAGTTCATAGAATGGGAAAAAATAGATGGTTTTCCTGCAAAGAGCCATCGCTTATAGATACCAATGATGTCAATGCTCCGATGCTATCTCTGTGGCGGGGTTGAAAAGCCACATGCAAAAGTTTTTTTTCGAAATAAACCTAAGCAATTGGTCCAAATGTTACTGCGAAACCGGTCTTTAAAAGGCATACGTTTCCTGGCTACTGTACTCTTCAAATCGGAACACGATAGCGACAAATACCGCCGATATTACGGCAGGTTAGCAAGGCAAGGTAACAAGCAGAAGACTCTCCTGATGGAAAGAGACACCTATTGAATATTGACATCCAGAGATTTTATGGTGCTTTGGAATCCGCATGGCTGGATGTTAATACCACTTGCATAAATTTACCGGCTACCTTACCGTTCATACCGGAATACGACAGCGACAAGTATACACGCTATTGCAGTAAGAATATGTAAGACGGTGGTACCAAACTCGGGCGAAACGTTACAGAAGTGATAGAAGCCACGATGTTAGTGTCACGTAATAAACCTTTTTTCGCCTTTTACAAGATGTCCAGCCGTAAGATAGTTGATCATTGTTTAAAAAACTCGGCTCAACACGGGGATTATGGTGTAGTGTTTTATTGGATTTCATCGTGTTGGCAATACCGTCTTTACCATAAGGGCACTCGGGGCCAGTGCCCAGGGCCCCTATCTTCAGAGGGCCCCGAAGGGTTGACATTTTCTCTTACATTTAATATCAAAATAAAATGGTCGGGCATTTTCGCAGCTTAAGAGAATAAATATTAATTGCGAACAACAATGTTACAAGAACGGCTAAGTAATTTGTTAATTATGAGCATAGAAAATTAATATTCTTCAGAAAATTGAGTTTGAGGATTTAATAGAAGAATTGTTCAACAGAAATCTCGAAAGAAACTATTATCGTAATCACAATAAAAAAAATAACAGCATACATATTAATATCATTTATGACATATTGATTAATAAAGCAGGTCATAGTGAAAAAAATTGTATAATTTGCTTTCTTTACATTCCAAAAGGGCCCCGAGTAATTGTGTGCCCAAGGGCCCCCGCATAGTCTAAGACGGCCCTGCGTGTTGGTCCGGGTCCCTTTGAAGAATAGACCATCTGCTGTTCTGCTAGGCAGTTCGTAAGAGACGAACGATTGCCTATGCGAGTCACTACCATCGTAGTGTGGTGGTGGTAGAGTTCTGCATTGTCTCGCCCGGGTCAGGTACCACCGCCTTACCTATTCCTTCCACAAGAGCGTCAATGCTTTTCAGTATCGTGTTCTGGTTTGGAGGGTAAGGTAGCTGGTACACTGCATGCGGCATTAAGTCCCCGCCACAAAGATAGCAACACACCATTAACATCTTTGGTGTTTATAGTCAATGGTTGTTTCTTTCCATCAAAAAAGTCGTCTGCTTGTTTGCTATCTTATGATATAAAAAAGAACTGCAAAGCATGAAGAAGACACTAATTCATAAGTACAATATAACTTGTTATTTCGAACATGGACACTTAGTTGCAATTTGATTTAGATAACCGTATGGATATCGAATAGAACAGAAGCTCTATCTCATTGTAAATTAAGTATCTCTAAAATAGCTTTAAATAAAGATGGCGTTGCTTTACCAGAGGAAAGATTTTAAGAAAATTTAAAAAATAGCTGAAGTGGAGACACCCAATCAGTACACTTCAATTCTTTTAAAACAGTTTAATTTAGACTTTATCCTCTGCAACATGAGCGCCATTTTGACTCACAGATATTTCATGCTTTTCGTGAATACTTTTTGAGATTCGATAAGAGAGTCGTTTTTTTATATCATGAGATAGTAAACAAGCAGATGGCTCTCTTGATGAAAAAAGAAACCATCGCCTGAACACACCAAAGATGTGAATGATGCGTTGTTATTCGTGTTGCGGGAGTCAATGTCACATGCATAGGTATAAACCGAACACGACAATGAGTGTCATTGTCGAATAAATATCGATACATCGATATATCGATATTTTTGGGCGATATATTTTGTAACGACATATCGATATCAAATATCCAATATCGAAATTGTATCAAAACCGATATTTTTTGTTTTTATTTGGTTGACTCAATTTGCTGCTTAACTGTTTTTTAATTTGGTACCCTAATTGGTTTTAAGTTGGCAACTCTGTCTTTAGGCCAATGACATGTGTGATATGTGCAAGGAAGTTACATTCTACCCGGAATGCTTACACGAGCTTCAAAATCGTTCCGAACCACGAGATGAGTGGAGTGTGTCTCTTTCTACTAAATAAAGCGCCAATCGTCATATATAAGTGTGGCCATGCGTAGTTTGCAAATAACTACTAAATAATTCTACTAATTTGAGAAATAGTTTTTGCATTGCATAAGTAATTACGTAATAATTAAAATAAGCACATTTTAGAACTCACTATGTTAATTACAATACATTTTATGCAAATGTATCTATCGACGTGTATGAATATTATATAAAGGGATTTAACGATTAACGATAAAAATCTACCATCCGAAAGTTTTATTTACACTGGCAATTGCAAGAAAGGGACAACATCCACTCATGTCGTTGTCTTGCTCAGCACGTTTTTCCTCTCTGTTATGTAAGAAACAAATGTCAACTTTATTGGGAACGAAATAAAGTACATTTTAATTTTTCAAATATTGCTTCGTAGTAATTCCAGTTATCGTATATAAGTTCCTTGGATATGTGTCAGTTCAGTTCAGTATTTTCATTCAATTGTGTATCTGACTAGGCTGTATGGGCTCAGATCCCTTTGCTTTTTGCTATGTCTGTATCTGATAAATATTGGTTTAATTAATAAATAATTAATATTATTTATCATTGTTCTAGATTTATTAAAAATGATGTATATCGATTAGTATTTATCTAGTAATGTACCTAAAATACCTAAAGTAGATAAGCCCTTTTTTCATATCGTACCGATATATCGATATTTGTAAATAAAAATATCGATATCGATTTTGATATTTTCAAAAATATCGATGTCGATATGTATCGATACTTTATTGCACTTCCGAAATCCTATTGACAAGCATTGACGCTTTTGCGGCAGGAATAGGTAAGGCGGTGGTACCAATTACCCGGACGAGACATTGCAGAACTCCACCACTTAGCAGTCATGATGGTAGTGACACGTGTAGCCAATCGGTTGCCTTTTACGAACTGCTTGGCAGAAAGGCAGTTGGGATATTTTACAAATGAGTCCGGACAAACACGGGGAAAAACGTCGTATAAGACTGTCCTTCTGGGTCTGTGTGTGTATTCTCGCAATAAAACTTCAATCGAATCGAAGCGGTTAGGACTCCTACACACAAAAACGATTTTTTAATATCATAAGATAGTAAATCTCCTGGTGGAAAGAAAAACCATCGCTTAAAGACACTAAAGAAGTAATTAGTGCGTTGCTATCCGTTTTCTCTTTCTGGAGATCCATTTTCGCGTTTGCTTTCGTAAGATAAAAAAAGTCCGTCAAAATCAAAAGGGGTCGATTACGTTAAACAAAAAATTATGAAATACTACTATTTGTGAAAATAATATTTTGTTTATTAAATTAAAATATTATGGCATTTTTAAAAGTTCGTATTTATATTTCAATTTCCCTAAAATTTAGCAAATATTTTATATTTGAAAACACAATGTCCCGTCAGCGACGGCACGCTTTCGATGTCGTGAGTTAAAGTACCTCGACACGAAAGCGGCTTCAAGGCATTGCTTTTTAGGGTTCCCAAGTAAACTGCCCTTAAAGTTCCCGTCCGTCCGTCCGCACGGTAGCTCAGAGATCCTTAGTACTAGAAAGCTGTAATTTGGCACGAAAGACTAATAAGGCACGAAATATATGTATGAGCCACGACAACAAAGTGGTAACATAAAACCTTGTGTGCAGCACAGACACGTTTCGTTGTAAATATTAATGTAAATAGATAGTAAGGCAGGATAGAATTGTATATTTCGTTTAGTTCGTAAGTTTTTTGTAATAAATAATGTTCGTTTTCGTCTTTTATTCGCCCTAAGACCTACATACAGCTTTGTTGTGTAGAAATAATAAGGCTTTATGTAGCTATGATCTTTGCCTATTAGGCATATTACAAATAAAGCGAGTTCCACGCAGTCGACGACATTACGAGTCGACTCTTGCGAGATAGTATTTATATGCGGGAAATCGCAATTACGAAAATCCGAAAAGTGCAAAATTCTGTATGTAAACAAATGTTTTATCATTGTAAATAGTATGCATAATGTAAGTATAAGCCTTAGGCATATGTTTAGACACTTTTCGGTACTATAAAGATAGTGAACAGGATAGTACGACCTGAAAAGGCGTACAACTCTGTAATTGTAAGAGTTTCCGAGGTCCTGTAAGAGCGTACAATGTATATAACACTCTTGTTTGTTATTGTATAAGTTTATTTGTGTTAGATCCTTGTATATAAATAAGAAATAACACATTGTAATTAGTTTTCGGCAGGTCTTAGGGCATTACGTACTTTGTTTTGTATATATTTGTAAAAAGGTAGTACCGTTGCACTCGCTAGAGGGCCACACTAGTTGATTAGAGGTAGGAAAAGCTACCTAAGGTAAAATTATTAAGATTAGATTGCGAAAAGTAGGATTTTAACAAATCCAGACATTGTGGCGCCACACCCGGCGCCGATTGTCTTTGTAGATTTCCGCCGACCGTCTGGCCGCGCACTATAAATATCGGAGAGCGCGGCCATACAATCAGTTCCGTTCCAGTAAAGTAATAGTTTCGTTACGACTCAATAAGTTTCCCAGACAAGTTCCTGGGCTTTAGTATATATTCATAGGGTACCGGCTTTAGAGTAGGGCAGTGCTAGGGCAAGTACTGGCTCTCCATACAATAGGTCAAATATTTGCAACGGTGCTAGCTTTATTGCTTTATTTCGTTACAATAAAGCACCTTTGCAAAGAATCGTTGTGGTCTCGCTTATTTCTCCGGCACAACCGGCTCACGGCCAGAAGCACTACGGCTGGTGGGACGTCGAAGAGAAGAACCAGATTTACAGTCCGCTGGCTCCCCCGGCTGTAGTGCACATTTTCTGGTCGCATTCGAGCCGGATCACTGAACCATGCCGATCGAGACAAGGAGTACGTCGAGTCGCCGAGAGGAAGAGGCCGCTAGTCACGAGGAGGAAACGAGCGGTACCACCACGTCCGCTACGGAGACTAGCGTAACAACAGAGAACACCGAGGCGACCGAGACCACAACAAGCACCGTTGCAAATAGTGAAAAGCCGGTACCATCCGCAGTCGAGTCGCCGCGTATAGTTTATCTACGCGCCAAGTTAGAAGAAGCGCGCTTACGAGCAGAAGAGGCGCGCTTACGGACGGAACTCGCGCGCGCTGTTTATGAAGAAGGGCAAGCAACTGCCATTACGAGGGTCGAAGATTGGATGGACTCCGCTCGGCCAACCCATACGGATCGCCAGCCGGCACCAGAGCCGCTGGCAATCACCAGTTCGGTGGCACTTACGCCACACCCAATACGAGAGGCGGCACCTAGGCCGCAATACGAAGAGGCGGCGCACGCGCCGCACCAAGAAGATTCGGCGGGCCATGAGTCGCCCGCACTACGAGAGGTGGCCCAGGCGCCACAAGCTACGTCGCCCGCGCAATCGGCGGGTATTTCAGCGCGCGCTGTACGTCCGGCGGAAGATGATGTGTCCGTCGTAGAGAAGGCGAAGATTTCGACGCCTATTGAAAATACGGCACCAAAACAAGAGTCTGGTGCATTGAAGGCCGCAGATATCACCGCGCTCGCGTCCGCCCTGGCAGAAGCATCACGAGGGGCGCCGCGCTATAGTATGGAGTTACCAAGTTTCGATGGCGCTGGTGAAGAATGGTTGCAGTTTAAAGCGGCGTATCGAGATACAGAGAAATATTTTAGCAAGGCGGAAAATCGGGCAAGAATTCGAAGATGTTTACGTGGAAACGCCAAAGAAGCCGTCGCCTGCATGTTTTACGGGGAAACCGACCCAAGTGAGATCGTCGACCATTTGGAAATACAGTTTGGTCGGCCCGACGCACTAGTGAACGCCGAATTAGAAAAAATCAAGTCATTGCCACGAGTGAAAGAAAGTGCGCGGGAAACGTGTGTGTTCGCCAGTAAAGTGAACAATATCGTCGCTACGATTCGAGCTCTCAACAGAGAGAGCTATCTACACGATACGGTGGCAGTGAATAGTTTATTAGCGAAGTTTAATTATACGTTGCAGCACAGTTGGTTCCAGTACGCAAGACGGGAAGATAGGAAACCCGATCTACAAATGATTAGTGAATTTTTAATGAAAGAAGCCGAGATGTGTGCTGCATTGGTGCCACATGAACCTACGAAAGAAAATCAAGTTTTTAAGAAAACACAGCGAACACACACACAGAAATATGAACCGCAAGTGAAGAGAGATAAATGTGCAATATGTCAAGATGCACATACTAGCTCTATATGTGAACAGTTTACGAAAGCTAGTGTTGACGATAGGTGGGCTATGGCAAAACGTAATAATTTATGTTTCAGGTGTCTACAAAAAAGAAAGCCAAAACACGAGTGCAAGGTTCGGCAATGTGGTATCGACGGGTGCAAGAGCTCGCATCATCGGCGGCTACACAATAGCCGCAACAATTATACGAAGAGAACACCTGAAGATCAATCAGAAGACAGTGACGCCGTGGTGACGTCAACGCAGTCAAGCGCGCCACGCGCCTACCTTAAAGTTGTACCGATTGTCCTGACAGGTTCCAGAGGCAGCGTGAACACATACGCACTATTGGATGAAGGGTCCACAGTCACGCTGGTAGAAGAGAAGGTGGCTGCACGAATAGGAGCTCGCGGGCCGGTAGAGCCGTTCCGCATAGAAACAGTTGGCGGCACGCGACTCAACGCAGAGAGGTCGCGCCGCATCGCAGTCACCATCAAGGGCCTTTATCACCATCAGCGACATCGGATAATAGGAAGAACTATAGGTAACCTTAACCTATCGCCACAGTCTGTTACTAGATCCATCGTCAACAACTGCAGACATCTAGAAGATATAGAAGAAGATGTCATCATGGAGCGCGCCGTGCCAACCGTGCTCATCGGCCAGGACAACTGGCACCTGATCGTGACGAGGGCTGTGAAGAGCGGAAGACGTGGACAACCAGTAGCATCGCTCACGCACCTTGGCTGGGTGCTACATGGTGTGGACTACCGCCACAAGCAGCGAGTCCACCTAGTGCAGAGAGCTGCCTATGCCGAACAGGATGAAGATATAGAGAAGGTAATAAGAAATTATTTCGATTTGGACAGTGTCGGCATCACTCCGCGCCAGCCCATCAACAAGAACGAGCAGCGAGCCCTGCAGATTTTAGAAAATACGTGTAAGCGTTTACCTGACGGGCGCTACGAGGCAGGGCTATTATGGAAAGAAGATAGCCGCGAGTTTCCTGATAGCCGCGGCCTGGCTATTAAAAGATTATACAATACAGAGAGACGTCTGGACAAGGACCCCGCGCTAAAGGAGGCATATGAGAAACAGGTACAACATTTATTTGATAGTGGTTACGCCGAACCTGCCAACGAGTCACCTGGCCAATCCAGCTGGTACCTGCCTCACTTTGCAGTAGTGAATCCTGCAAAACCTAAGCCGCGAATAGTGTACGACGCAGCTGCGCGAGTCCATGGAGTAAGTCTCAACGACATGTTATTAGCTGGTCCAGACCTTCTGCAGAACCTACCCGGAGTGCTAATGAGGTTTCGACAGCTGCCTATCGCCGTGACAGCAGACATAAAAGAAATGTTTCTGCAAATACGTGTACGACAACAAGACCGGGACGCATTACGTTTCCTATGGCGAGGAAGCGATAGAAAAGATTCGCCACGTGAGTATAGGATGACCAGCGTTGTATTTGGAGCTGCGTCATCACCAAGCACCGCTATCTTCGTAAAAAATAAGAACGCACAAGAATACGCCAACCTCTATCCCGACGCCGCTACAGCCGTGGTAAGAAACCATTACATGGACGATTACCTGCAGAGCTTCGATAGTGAGGAAGATGCCATCAGAATAGCCTCGCAGGTTAGCCTCATTCATCAACAGGCGCATTTCCAGCTGCGCGGATGGAAAACGAACAACTCGGCCGTAGCTAAAACGCTACTAGTAGCGCCATCTCTGGGCGGCGATTGGGAACTAAGCACAGAAAGCGAGAAGGTTTTGGGATTAAAATGGAAACCTCACAACGATAAGCTAGGTTTCAATGTTAAAGCGGTGTACGATGAAGATAAAACACCTACGAAGAGACACGCGTTACGGGTAGCTATGTCTATTTTCGACCCTTTAGGTTTAATTACACCTGTAACTATTCACGCGAAACATCTACTTCAAGAAACGTGGCGAATCGGACTACCATGGGACGAGCCTTTACCTGCGGACTTAGAGAAGACATGGAGAAGCTGGCTTCAAGATGTGAGAAGAATGGAACATCTGGAAATACCTCGCGCACACTCTAACCTGGCGCGAGCGCGAGATCGGCAGCTGCACATCTTTACGGATGCCAGTGAGTCTGCCTATGCAGCGGCGGTCTACTGGCGCATAGTCAACGAGGACGGCGAAGTCAGCGTCAGCCTAGCAGCAGCCAAAGGAAGAGTCAGCCCGCTCAAGTTTACCTCCATACCAAGGTTAGAAATTCAAGCAGCTTTACTAGGTGCCCGCCTAGCTCAGCACGTCATGGAGGAGTACGAGTATCAGCCAAGCCGCAGGGTGTACTGGACAGACAGCCGCACAGTTCTATCGTGGCTACGCACAGGCTCGCGAGCATTCAAGCCGTTTGTTGCCCATCGAGTAGCAGAAATTGAAGATATTACGAAGGTCGCAGAGTGGCGATGGGTGCCGTCTCGCGACAATGTAGCTGATGATGCTACTCGCCATATCCCGGAAGAATTTGGAGACCGACATAGATGGTTCGTTGGTCCGGCCTTCCTATATTTAGAAGAGGACAAGTGGCCGCAAGATGTCGCTACCAGTAGCGAATTAACAGGCGAAGAAAAACCGTCGGCAGCTGTAAATAGTGTAAATATTGTAAATAACATTAGAAAAATTATATGTATTACAGAAGCACTTCCGGATGTAAAAAGATTTTCGTCGTGGCTTCGATTAGTGCGTGCAACAGCGCGCGTGTTGCAGTTCATCGAGCTCTGCAGAACAAATAAGCAACGTGTCGCCGGTGTGCGTAAACGCACAGCTCCGAAAGCCTCCAATGATGAAGATTGGGGAAAAAAGTATACGAAAAGCTCGAAGAAAATAGAGAAAATTAAGAAGCCACGAAGTTTGGAAGAAAAACGACATTACGTGCCGCTAGATGGCGCTGAAATCATTAACGCCGAAAAATTGTTAATAAAGTCATCACAACAAGAAAGCTTTGCTAGCGAAATAGAAGCTATTACGGGCGGGAGCGCGATAGCAAGAGACAGCCGGTTGAAGCAGTTATCATTGTTCATCGATCAAGAAGGCATTTTAAAAATAAAGTCACGAATAGCGGCGGCAGAAGAGATAAGTGAAGATTTACGAGAACCGGCCGTACTAGATGGCCGTCACCCATACACCCGCCTCTATATAGAACATGAACACCGGCGTCTTCACCATAGCGGGGTGGAAGCAACTACGAGTGAAATATTACAGAAATTTTGGGTTTTACGGCTTCGCCCCACCGTGCGTGGCATAATAAAGAGCTGCGCGCTTTGTAGAAGAAGAAGCGCTATCCCGCCACAGCCGCCTACAGGCGACCTGCCGAAGTCCCGGGTCGCGCACCATCAGCGAGCCTTCACCTACGTGGGCCTGGACTTTCTTGGGCCATACAGCGTGACCATCGGGCGGCGCCACGAGAAGAGATACGTGGCGCTTTTCACCTGCCTTACTTCAAGGGCGGTTCATCTGGAGATAGCCGCCAACCTGACTACGGACTCCGCAGTAATGGCACTGCGGCGCATGATGTCGCGCCGCGGGTGCCCCACCGAGGTTTGGAGCGACAACGGCACCAACCTGCGCGGCGCTGATGCAGAGCTGAGGCGCGCCGCACTAGACGCCACTAAAGAAGCAGCAGCCAACTACGCAATCAAATGGAAGTTCATCCCGCCGAGCGCGCCTTTCATGGGAGGCGCATGGGAGCGCATGGTGCGCTCTGTCAAGGCTGCACTGTTCGCCGTGCTGCAACAGCGGCATCCACCAGAAGAGGTACTGCACACACTGCTGGTAGAGGTCGAGCACACGCTCAACAGCCGACCTCTCACACACGTGTCGGTTTCACCTGAAGACCCGGCACCTCTGACGCCCAATCACTTCCTGCTGGGCGGACCATCACGCGTGCCTGTCCCGGGCGCGTTCTCCGAAGGCGATACCATCGGCCGCCGCCACTGGCGGCACTCACAACAGCTGGCCAACCACTTCTGGTCACGCTGGGTACGAGAAGCGCTTTCGCTACTCCAAAAGCGGCGGGAGCCTCACGGAAGAGGAGCAGAGCTGCGCGTCGGCGACATCGTGCTCATCGCTGACGGCGCGCTGCCAAGAAATACGTGGCCAACGGGGATCATCGAGGCAGTACACCCTGGAGCAGACGGCGTGGTACGAGTGGCTGACGTACGTACGGCTGCGGGAGTCATGCGAAGACCGGTTAAGAAGTTAGTCTGGCTGCACCATATTTAGTATAACACTGCGTGTTATAGGCGGGAGAATGTGCAGCACAGACACGTTTCGTTGTAAATATTAATGTAAATAGATAGTAAGGCAGGATAGAATTGTATATTTCGTTTAGTTCGTAAGTTTTTTGTAATAAATAATGTTCGTTTTCGTCTTTTATTCGCCCTAAGACCTACATACAGCTTTGTTGTGTAGAAATAATAAGGCTTTATGTAGCTATGATCTTTGCCTATTAGGCATATTACAAATAAAGCGAGTTCCACGCAGTCGACGACATTACGAGTCGACTCTTGCGAGATAGTATTTATATGCGGGAAATCGCAATTACGAAAATCCGAAAAGTGCAAAATTCTGTATGTAAACAAATGTTTTATCATTGTAAATAGTATGCATAATGTAAGTATAAGCCTTAGGCATATGTTTAGACACTTTTCGGTACTATAAAGATAGTGAACAGGATAGTACGACCTGAAAAGGCGTACAACTCTGTAATTGTAAGAGTTTCCGAGGTCCTGTAAGAGCGTACAATGTATATAACACTCTTGTTTGTTATTGTATAAGTTTATTTGTGTTAGATCCTTGTATATAAATAAGAAATAACACATTGTAATTAGTTTTCGGCAGGTCTTAGGGCATTACGTACTTTGTTTTGTATATATTTGTAAAAAGGTAGTACCGTTGCACTCGCTAGAGGGCCACACTAGTTGATTAGAGGTAGGAAAAGCTACCTAAGGTAAAATTATTAAGATTAGATTGCGAAAAGTAGGATTTTAACAAATCCAGACATTGTGGCGCCACACCCGGCGCCGATTGTCTTTGTAGATTTCCGCCGACCGTCTGGCCGCGCACTATAAATATCGGAGAGCGCGGCCATACAATCAGTTCCGTTCCAGTAAAGTAATAGTTTCGTTACGACTCAATAAGTTTCCCAGACAAGTTCCTGGGCTTTAGTATATATTCATAGGGTACCGGCTTTAGAGTAGGGCAGTGCTAGGGCAAGTACTGGCTCTCCTTAGAATAGGTTAAATATTTGCAACGGTGCTAGCTTTATTGCTATTTCGTTACAATAAAGCACCTTTGCAAGAAAAGTTGTGGTCTCGTTTATTTCTCCGACACATCCGGCTCAACAGAAAAGCACTACGGCTGGTGGGACGTTGAAGAAGAAGAACCAGATTTACAGTCCGCTGGCTCCCCCGGCTGTAGTGCACACCTTGTAAAATATTTTTTTCAAGGTAGCTCCCCTACAAGTAAAGTGGGGATTTTAATTTTTTCCTCACGTACCCCACTGTGTGGAACATTGGATAAGTTTTTAAAAAATATTGTAGATTTCTGAAAACAAGTTTTGGATTATGGGACTCATTTTCAAAATGTTAAGGACTTAAAGTGCTGATTTTTGTTGGTGTCAAGTATCTCCCTCCCCTCTGCAGGCTAAACGGTTGGTTTTTGGGGTAGGAAATAAATCATGGTATTAGTAAATATAATGAAGTTAAGAAAAATTATCAAGGCTTAGAGGCTTCACAAATTTTTGAATAATAGTTGGCCAACTTATAACATGTACTCAGAGAAGTTTTTGTATGCGGATATATAAGTTGTGGTGCAGATATACATATTATATTTGTCATTGACGTTAAATAGCTTAAACGTTAATAGTATGAAAGCATGAAAGCCCACTTCTTAGTCCCCATTATTGTGAGGGGCAACTTCGGAACCCTATATTGCGCGTGGCCCGATACGCACTTTACCAATTTTTTACTGAGATTTAAAATAGATCAAATTTAAAAATATAATTTGTGAAAATGTTTCTATCCATAGCCAAAAAATAATGACACAAGCGATCACATTTAGAGATAGAGTCTTTGTTACACATTTTTTTACATGTTACTGGATAGCAAGGTTACTAAGATGACCACAATTCACAGTCAACACATGCAATACTTTTAATATTGCATTAATTTATTTGTAATCTTTATGTAATTCAGAGCGTAGATGCAACGAACGTGACATGATAAGATGACGAAGAGATGATTAAAAAACTTATTTTGTTTCAACCTGCTGTAATCAATATAATAATAATTACATTCAAAGACGTACATGGACTAAATTTTAATCTGCCTACATTAAAAAAATAAAACTAACAAATAATAAACATAATTTTTATTAATAAAAGTCAAACTTGGATATTCTTTTAGACTAGAAAATTTTAGTGTTTTAAATAAAAGAAATATTTAACCTAACTCTAAACCTAATTGATATATATTATAGATACTTTTAAATTTTATTGTATTTTGTTTATTTTTTATATCGAGTGTATTTCATTGGAGCCTTTTAATATAAATATATTCAAGGAAGCTCGTATAGCACGAACTCAAATAAATTATTTTTTGTGGTAATAGTATGTTTGAAACAAAAAAACAACCGATCGTTTAATCGTACTATTAACTAACAAATTTTTTCTAATTTTTCAAAATAATAATTCAAAAAAATAATCTGTTATGTGATTATAAAGGAACAATGAGAGGAAAAAATAGTGATTTGCAAACCAGGGACTTTATAAAAGTGTCAATATTTATTTGTTTGTGTTGTGCTAGTGTTGCTGCAGGGTGGGAGTTCATAATTGACGAATTATTGTCAGAACTTTGTCCTATACTGGCAACCACCACTTCACTAGTCAAAGATCTTCTGCTTCTTGACTCAATAGGTAAGTATTGTGCAATAACCATACAGTTTTTATATGAAAAGTCATAGATTTACCGTTATTATTTTAAATGAAAATTAATAAGGAGGGGACGGTAGACTCAAAACGTACCAATTTTCACGTGAAGAAGGAGGTGTCTCGGCCAATATCACATTTTTTTCGTAACAAACTGTATAAAAAAATGTCAGAAAATGAAATCAGTTTTGTAAACCATGTTTCTGCACTTAAAATAGCTGAGTCCTATTTTTGTACAAATTTTAGTAGCAATACTATTTAACTATTTTACACAGGATTGAAATTATTAATATAAAGGTACTCCTAGATAATTATCGTGATATTTAATATAATAATTATCAGAAAATTATTAAAAAGATATTTCAAGCAATTTTTAGTTAGTACATATCAATATTTATGTTAAAAATAAGTAGTTTAGTAAAAAAATAATATATACGTATTTTACAATCGAGGTACCTGAACATTTCTTACTAATATGTTAATAATTTCGTGGATAAAATTTACTAACTAAAATACGGGAAGTAAATTAATTAAATATAATAAATACGACTACAGGCTACAGGGCAATGGATGGAGATTCTGTATATATGAAAAGTCGAAGTGGTTGAAGTGGAAAATATTTTTTATTATACTTATTAAAGATGATTATCTACATATAGGTATTTTTCTTGATAATTATCACTTCGCACCCTGACTTTATACATATAAAATGTAACATTTTACTAAATTTAGTAAAGCATTTTACTAAATGCATATATTTTTTCTTTACTTATACAAAAAAAAAACAATTTTAAAAATTGTTGTCTGTTTTCTCCAGTTAATCTCCAAAATGGCTTGACCGATTTTGATAGATAGATGATTTTATAAGGAGTAAATTAGGCTAATTTTGTTGAAGAAAGAGACTTTGGATTCCTTGCAAAAAAAATAAAGTCCACGAGGATTAAGTCGCGGGCAGTCTTAAATAAAATCTACTAAGTACATTAAGGTTTTAATTAATATAACTCAGATGATGGTTACAAATTTAAAACATGATAATTATATCAGATGTATATTTTGAAAAATCTTGCGTGAGATTAGGGGAGGTGGGTGTTAAGCCACATCTCACTAAGGGTTGATCTGGTTATCGAGAAATCGCTATAATCGCTTCACGTTATTTAAGGAACTTTTGGTAATTATAATGTGCCATAACACAAGCAAATAATTTGCTTACTTTGGGTTTAGATCATTTTGTGTCCAGCGATTTTATTACTATATATGTGCGTTTCTTAAAATGAACCAAAAGTGTTTTTATCTAGAAAAATATGTGGTTACGGTATGGAGGTTGTTGTGTGGCGCCGCAGGTCGATACCACTGGAGAGCTCCTTGGCAGAACCAACGGGCCAACTATAATTGTCATAGTGACGTTATAACTGTGAAGTTTGATGACGTCACACCCGTGACGAGCCACAGTCAGGCAAGGTATACTCCCTGGGCCCGAAGTCTATTTGAGAAGCGTTGAAACTTATATTTAGTGTGTGCAAATAATTGTGATATTTCGATACAGGATTATACATTTTTTGATTTCATTATTTTCCATTTTTTTATTATTTTTTTTGTAGCGTTTGTAGATTGCTTGAACCGCTACATCTATACATATAATAAAAGAGTAGAAAAGTAATTTCTGTACATTAAAGATTTTTGAAAAATATTAATTGGGTAGGTTAAAAGATCAATAACAGAGGCGAAAACACTAATTATTATTAGAATTTTTGTCTGACTGTCTGTCTGTCTGTTAATTTGTGCGCGAATCACGCAAAAACTACTAAACAGAAAGTTATGAAATTTGGCATGGTTGTAGCTGAGAGCCTGGAGAAACATATAGGATAATTCCGCACCGTTCCCGTGGGATAGGGGATGAAAGTCAAAACACATATTTAGCTTTAACTCAGTAACCTGGAGCTTGAAACCCTTTGACTGCATGTGTCACTTTTGCGTGTCCATATGTAATATGTAAAATATAATTAAAGATTACTTATCAATATCCACAAAATAATGACTCATAATATATAATCATACTAGCGGCCCGGTACGTGCTTCGCTACGTATAACGTAAAATACTAAAAATAATAATTGGAATATCAAATTCACAAAAAATGTGATAAATGAAGAACCGCTCTACCGATTTTGTGCAAACTTCACATAAACCATCTACTAAATAGTCCGAACAAAGCCTAAACATTTGGTTTGGATAGGTGAGCCCGTTCTTGAGTTACAAAATTACAACGAAAACTGGCATTGATTTTTATATATATTGATAAAGCTACTTTTTGTTCTGAAATTTCTCGCAAGGTTTGGTATCGCCATTCACAGTCGCCGTCCATTGCCAGTGTTTGTCATTGTAATGGTTTGGAAGTCAACGAAGCTAGTAAATTTGTACATCTACGATTATATCGACCACATGGATAGCAACACGCTATTAACATCTCTATTCTTTTGTGTTTATAGCATAGATTAATAAGGTTTATAAACGATAGCTGTATTTTGCCTTCAGGAGAGTCATCTGCTTGTTGGCTATCCTTTGATAAATATAGAAAACAAAGTAATACTTATAATTAGTATTGTGTTTTGTTTTTTATAGAAGAGGGGACAAACGTATGGGTTGTTTTTTCTGTGGTCCGGTGGTTTATTTATACTGATATTATCACGTAAACAGCCACGCATCCTAACAACAACCTGAGAAGCTTGCTTAACGTTAACCGTATTAATTATTATTTTATTTTAAACACTTGTACTGTTTCACAATCACAAACTATATTATAATAACTATATTTATTTTTAAAATAGCAAACCGGTTTCACATTTCAATGCATCTTCAGGGCTAAAACTTAAATTGTCAAGAAGTTATTTATGTTAACCGTATTGTAAAATAGAATAAATTTACCCAACTACGCATAAGGGCTTAAATGCTCAAAAGGTTAAAAAATTATGTAAAATTTAAAATTATGACAGTTGCCCTCTCTGTAAGCAGCGATTTCTTCTTTCGAACTGTTGAAACTACATGCGCACCACGATGGCTAACAAACCGCTTATGCTTTGCACGGTATTATATACTTTTCTCGTATTGGTCTGGATCCCTTTTGAAGAATAAATCATCTGCTATTCTGCCAGGTAGTTCGTAAAAGGCGAACTATAGGCCAAACTAAACATACCAATACCATCGTGACTACTAAGTAGAATTCGGCAACGTTGTGTCCGGGTTTGGTACCAATCTTGTCGCAATAGCATCAGTGCTTGTTACTTTTGTATTCTGATTTTCAACCCGCCATATGGATGGCAAAGCACTGTTAATCTCTTTGTGTCTATTGCGTAGGTCGCCTCTTTTCCTAATAAACACAACTAACTAACAACAAAAAGTAACTCCGTTTGTCGAAATCTTGAAGCCTAATGTACTGATAGTGGTGGCGTGGACGGTATTTAGTTTTATATTTTTGTAGTAGTTTTATATTTTTGTAGTAGTTTTGACCGCCCCGTTGGTCGTGAATCGACGGGGCCCGGGTACGATCCCCGACGGGGACAAGGATTTATATGATGAGCATACATGTGTGTATTTCCGGATTTGGGTGTTTATCAAATATATTCTAGTATTTATATATGTATTTCTATGTATTAGTATCGTTAACTAACACCCATAACACAAGCAAATAATTTGCTTACTTTGGGGTTAGATCAGTTAGTGTAATTTGTCCCGTGAATATTTATTTATTTATTATATTTATCCTAAACATCAATTGAAACCCCGCTGCTAGTTATTACGACATACATTGTAAATTTTTTATTACAATACTGATATGTTGCAAAA
Source organism: Apodemia mormo (assembly GCA_036924255.1). Lineage (NCBI taxonomy): Eukaryota > Metazoa > Arthropoda > Insecta > Lepidoptera > Riodinidae > Apodemia > Apodemia mormo. The sequence goes on from JAUPFN010000011.1 coordinate 5,869,301, forward strand.
AATGCACTAAATAGACTAACATTTTTTTACCAAACGTGATGTAAAAATCACTGATCCACTGATTATAAAATTAAAATTTTCATTTCCAGAAGAAGAATGTCTCATTTCACAAGATTTAATATCTGAAAGTCTTCGCTGTGGACGAGAACTCTCAAGGGAAGCGAGGAAACGTGGAAACCAGCTGGCTAAAAGTGGTGTTAGTTTGGAAGCATGCTCTCCAGCCCTGCTGCACTTTTTCTCTACCAAATTGCAGCACGAAGCTAAGAAGGCTTCTGAAGTGTCTCAAGAACTAATTACTGCGACCAAGTTATTACAGATGAAAGTTTGCTCATAGTAAGACTTTTCAGTTTAATTTTACTGCGTTTTAAATAGTAGGACAGTCATCAAACTAGACTTCTTAGGAATCGGTGTCCTAAAAGTTAATAAGGTTTCGTAAAATAATTTATTCGACACTGCTTAAAAATCATTTTATAATTAGGTGTAAACATCATTTTGTAACAGAGCAAAATATATAATGATAAGTAAACATTATTATTAATGTAGTTAGCGAGAATTATGCGGTAATCTCATTCCGATCCGAAAAAAATAACGCATCGTCTTTATTACACAATGCGGTGTTTATTCTGTCGGGAGCTAGACGGACCTTATATATAAAGTGTTGATAAACATAGGGTTTAAAGTGAAACATGCGTTGAGTGTATTTATTATGGATTATTCTATGCTGTCGATACAAAGGAAAATGTGATTCTTTTTTAATTTGCAAGATTTTGATAAGTTTGTTCCATTTCTTGCGCTGTTGTTGCTTTAAATATTTTTGTGGTTGCACTACAGTACTTACACATAACAAAATCAGTGGAAGGTTTTAATTTAATTTATTTTCAGTTTTTTGACTAATAAGTATGTATTTATTTAGATTAAAATTAAAAGATGTGTATTCCCTTATATCAGGCACACGAACATTTCGCTATGTATGAAGACAGTTAATGCGAAATGTAAAACTTAACTGCATAATCGAGTCAGATAATACGTAGGTATATCAACGAGAAATAATGAATGCTTAGTTTCTATTCCCCATCTTGAATATTAAGAGAGTTTGTAGACGAAATTTTATATCCCAGACACATAACGATCAATCCATACTAATATTATAAATGGAAAAGTGTATATGTGTGTTTGTTTGTCCGTCTTTCACGGCAAAACGGAGCGACGAATTGACGTAATTTTTGAAATGGAGTTAGTTGAAGAGATGGAGAGTGATATAGGCTACTTTTTACCTCATTCTAACGCGCCACTTTCCTAAAATGGGGGGGTGGAAATTTGTATGGAGCATTCCGCAATTTTTAAGGTAGAAAGCTAAAAATAGGTATGCGGACTATTTGTAACAAACAAAACGGGGGCCTTTTTTTTTGGAAATCTGCCCCCAATTTAACGCGAGCGAAACCGCCGGTAAAAGCTAGTGCGTTAGGAATATACTTATTTATCCTCAAATTCATATTTTATTTAAATCAACAAATTATTAATATTCTGGTTGTTAGCTATTATTAACTTAATAAAAAAACTTCAATCATTGTATATATCGCAATATATATCGTTGGTTTTTTTATTTTTCAATTTTTCATTTTTTGAGTTTGATTTTATATTGATGGTGGCTATTTTTAATCTAATTTTAATGTTGACTGAATCATCATACTTAGTAATATAGTTTTCATATTATTTTGTTTTTATATTAGTTTTATTATAAATTTGACATTAATAATCTACCTAGTGCTTATTTTCATTTGTCCTTGACCTTTATCTATACATATAATAAAATCGTAGGAAAGTCAAAACTGTACATTGAATATTTTTTTAAAAGAATACTTGGGGCGTGATCTGCAATCGATATCGAAGCCAAAAATATAGTTTTTAGAATTTTTGTCTGTTTGTCTGTATGTATGTCCGGAGTAAACTTAAAAATTACTGCATGGATTTACTTCAAATTTTGCATGAATATTACTAATAGGTCGGGTCAACATATAGGCTACATATTATCACGCTATCACCTACGGGGGAGGAGCTGTGCAGAGTGAACGAAGTCCGCGCGGACGAAGTCGTGGGCAACAGCTAGTGTCATATAAAGGTTTTAATTTTGTATAGTACTACTTGTTACTGCAGCAACCGCCTTCCCATTTCTTGTATCTCCAGAACCCTGTATCAGATCTTCGCCAAATTAAAATGGGACTCCGCATAAAATAAAACCCTCCCTAACAAAAAAAAAATAAGATTATTTAAAATCAGTTCACAAATGACCAAGTTCTGAGGTAAGAAATATTAAAACAAGCTATAAGCCGGTTGACCATGCAGTTCATCCTTGAAACTTCCCGCTAAATTGAGATATTTTAAGCTCAAATAAATAAAAACTGTAAAAACCTAAGTATAGATTTTTTAATTCGAAGAATTCAAAAACCCAACGTTTGTAAAATTAAGGTATTTTAATTTTCGGAAAGATGTATTATTCCAAAATTTTGATCTTTTGAATGACCTAAATTTTTTTTGCAAAACCACATTTATAATCGTTTTAAAGAGGCTTTCAGCACCAAAGCCTTTCTGGTTGATTATTAGAAGAACAACAATTGCGGAATGAATTTTGATGAATTGTTTAAAAAAAATTGTTAATTAATATCATCCATTAACCTTCCGTGAAGGTCGTTTTATAGTGGGATCCTATACTATATCTACATACGTCTTTGAGTATTGTTGGTTTAATAATTAATTCAAGCTTATAAAAGTAAAATCCTGTACTTTAATACGAGAAACTATAAAGTAGGTACTTATTATTAATGAATAATCTATACCTACATATTATAATAAAATCGTAGGAAAGTCAAAACTGTACATTGAATATTTTTTTACTTGGGGCGTGATCTACAATCGATATCGAAGCCAAAAATATAGTTTTTAGAATTTTTGTCTCTTTGTCTATATGTATGTCCGGGGTAAACGCAAAAAGTACTCCATGGATTTACTTCAAATTTTGCATGAATATTACTAACAGGTCGGGTCAACCCCCGTAGGTGATAGCGTGATAAAATGTAGCCTATATGGCAGCAGTGCGGAGTAAACCAAGTCCGCGCGGACGAAGTCGCTGGCAACAACTAGTTATAAATAGAATGAACGAATAAAACCACAATAGTAACATAAATCATGTTACATGATACAAAACATATTTTATATAAAAAATTGTGCCAGTTTTGTTGACCAAATAGGATTTTATTGCTTTGTTTTTAAAAACAAACCAATGATTAAATTTATGTAACATTGGATTTAAAATCATTAACATTTTTGCGCATCCTCTTAAACTTATTTTCCAGTTCTGATGTAACTCCAAATACTTTCTTGGCGTTTTTGGAGAGTAGACCCGTTCGTCCACAGGAGATATATTGTAAGCCGGTTAGTGTGACCTGCACAGGATCCGGCAAGTACCGCACCATTGATGGGACATGCAACAATGAGCTGCAACCGGCGTGGGGAAGAAAAGGTGCCCCACTTACAAGAATCTCAACTCCAAGATATGCTGATGGTATGTTTTTTGTAAAAATATGGTTGTAAATATTCAAGCACTTTTACCAACTTTGTTGTCCATAGATGATGGCGTGAAAGGAATGAGATTATTAAATCGTATTATGTAAATGTAAATTCACATAAGGGCGGATACAGACATGGCGAGGCATGCGCTGGACACGCCTCGCAATATGAATTTGCGCATGTGTTGCAACGACTATGAACGTACATACTGCGAACATGCGATGAGTAGGTAACCGTGTGCTGCACAGTGCACATATTATATACTAGCTGTTGCCCACGACTTCGTCCTCGCGGAGTTAGTTTACTCCGCACAGCACCTGGCCGCTAGATGATAGCGTGATAATATGTAGCCTATATGTTGACCCGACCTGTTAGTAATATTCATGCAAAATTTGAAGTAAATCCATGCAGTACATTTTTAGGGTTTACCCCGGACATACATACAGACAAACAGACAAACAGACAAACAGACAAACAGACAAACAGACAACAGACAAACAGACAAACAGACAAACAGACAAACAGACAAACAGACAAACAGACAACAGACAAACAGACAAACAGACAAACAGACAAACAGACAAACAGACAAACAGACAAACAGACAAACAGACAAACAGACAAACAGACAAACAGACAAACAGACAAACAGACAAACAGACAAACAGACAAACAGACAAACAGACAAACAGACAAACAGACAAACAGACAAACAGACAAACAGACAAACAGACAAACAGACAAACAGACAAACAGACAAACAGACAAACAGACAAACAGACAAACAGACAAACAGACAAACAGACAAACAGACAAACAGACAAACAGACAAACAGACAAACAGACAAACAGACAAACAGACAAACAGACAAACAGACAAACAGACAAACAGACAAACAGACAAACAGACAAACAGACAAACAGACAAACAGACAAACAGACAAACAGACAAACAGACAAACAGACAAACAGACAAACAGACAAACAGACAAACAGACAAACAGACAAACAGACAAACAGACAAACAGACAAACAGACAAACAGACAAACAGACAAACAGACAAACAGACAAACAGACAAACAGACAAACAGACAAACAGACAAACAGACAAACAGACAAACAGACAAACAGACAAACAGACAAACAGACAAACAGACAAACAGACAAACAGACAAACAGACAAACAGACAAACAGACAAACAGACAAACAGACAAACAGACGAACAGACGAACAGACGAACAGACGAACAGACGAACAGACGAACAGACGAACAGACGAACAGACGAACAGACGAACAGACGAACAGACGAACAGACGAACAGACGAACAGACGAACAGACGAACAGACGAACAGACGAACAGACGAACAGACGAACAGACGAACAGACGAACAGACGAACAGACGAACAGACGAACAGACGAACAGACGAACAGACGAACAGACGAACAGACGAACAGACGAACAGACGAACAGACGAACAGACGAACAGACGAACAGACGAACAGACGAACAGACGAACAGACGAACAGACGAACAGACGAACAGACGAACAGACGAACAGACGAACAGACGAACAGACGAACAGACAAACAGACAAACAGACAAACAGACAAACAGACAAACAGACAAACAGACAAACAGACAAACAGACAAACAGACAAAAAGACAAACAGACAAACAGACAGACAGACAGACAGACAGACAAACAGACAAACAGACAAACAGACAAACAGACAAACAGACAAACAAACAGACAAACAGACAAACAGACAAACAGACAAACAGACAAACAGACGAACAGACGAACAGACGAACAGACGAACAGACGAACAGACGAACAGACGAACAGACAAACAGACGAACAGACGAACAGACGAACAGACAAACAGACAAACAGACAAACAGACAAACAGACAAACAGACAAACAGACAAACAGACAAACAGACAAACAGACAAACAGACAAACAGACAAACAGACAAACAGACAAACAGACAAACAGACAAACAGACAAACAGACAAACAGACAAACAGACAAACAGACAAACAGACAAACAGACAAACAGACAAACAGACAAACAGACAAATAGACAAATAGACAATCAGACAAAAATTCTAAAAACTATATTTTTGGCTTCGATATCCATTGTAGATCACGCCCCAAGTATTCTTTTAAAAAAATATTCAATGTACTACAGTTTTGACTTTCCTACGATTTTATTATATGTATAGATGCCTCACAATGCCTGTATCAACATTGAGTGTTGTAATGAGAATGACCCATAAAAATGAGAGAGTTATGTCAAATGGATTTGAAGATACCTATTTAATTTTGAAAATCGCCCATTTTACTATTGAGCGACTGATTCAATCATTGACTCATTAAAATTATGAATAATTCGGAGGAACAGACACTTGTAATTTGTTATTGGTACAGTACGTAAATGTTAGGACACGAGTAAATAGAAAGCTCTGAAAACTGCACATTTTCATCGAAAAGACCCTAAACGAGGATGGCACATGTAACATATTTAGGGGTTCTAGAAGTTTTCATTCTGATTGAAACGGAGTTTCTGAGGTAATCATTGTTATAGAATTTAAAATGCAGACAGAATTTTATGTTAAACTCATAAAATAAACATCCCACAAAAATGTAAAGTAAAGCGTAAGTTCCTGTCCTAAACTCGCGGCATTACAAGTATTAAGTTTTAAAATTTGATCAAATTCTAACAATTTTATTTATCAAATAATCTGCATATCCGTTGTTGACTCCACTTTAAGATATATATCCCCGTGTTGGTCCGGTTTCTCTTTGAAGAATAGACTATCTTCCTTTCTGCCAGGGAGTTGCGTAGGAGGCAAACGACTAGCTAAGCGAGGTACTACCATCGTAGTTACTACCTATGTGGTAGAGTTCCACATTGTCTCACTTGGGTCTGAGTGCTAAGTGTGAGTTTTTCTTATCGCATTCGATCGTGAGCGCGTTTGGAGTTTACAGTACCCGGCGATAAATATTGCACATCGACCTTTGGAAAGAGACAATCGGCTAATTTCGGCTTCGTAGAGCGTTATCTCTGTCGCACAAAATACAAACAGTCCGGTACCTATTAGGAGCTGTTAAAACAAGTATGATTTGCTTCTTTTGATATTTTTATTCTTTGTATAAAATACACTAATTTTTCTATAAGTGATGGCTTTAGGTTGGGGTAAAATAAAATAAAAAAACATTTTTACATTATGTTTACGTATTTAATTATTTTGGAACATTACAGCTTTAGTGTACATAATAAACACCATTATACCTATTGCTAAAATGAGACATTGCAATAAAAATAATAATAATTCTAATTCTCAATTACTTCCATTTCACTATCTGTGCTCTCAAAGAGGTCAATATCACTGTCACTATCAGCCGTATTTATTACTAATCTATCAGTGTAATTGTCTAAACTGTGTTGAATGCTTCTATATTCATTCTCACATTTGATTGCATGATCGCAAACCTTTTTCCACTCTTCAGCGCCGATCATGTTTACTTTTTCAGTCAATAATGTTTTTACTGTAGTTAAGTTCATACCCACATTTCTAGAGGCTACATAGCCTTTCAGTTGAGACCATATATTTTCAATTGGATTAAAATCCGGATGATATGGTGGCAATCGCAACACAGTGTGCCCATGTTCGGCAAGTATTTTGTCCACAGAAAACTCTGTATACCTCTCCTTGTGCTGACATATAATAGCGTAAATCTGGGTTTTTGTTAATTTTGGATCAACTGGAATTTCATGTCTGTTTAACCAGTTGATCATTTCCCGTTTAATGGTGTTTGAGTTGGGGGGTCTCTCAACATACTTGTTGTGATAGGGTGCGTTGTCGATAACTAGAACAGAATCACTGGGTATATTTGGGATTAATTGGTTAACCAGCCATTTCTCATAGTTATCGTTATTCATTTCATTGTGATAGTCACCTGTAGTGTCCGTGGATTTATACGTTAAAAAAGCACCGGGTACAAAGCCTTTTTCATTTCCCGCATGAACTATTATCAAACGTTGACCATTTGAAATTGGCTTTTTTACTCCTTTTTTCTTATCGTCACTCCAAGATTTCCCTTTAGTGTGGGATGCATGTATATATGACTCATCCATGTAGACGATATTTTTTTCTGTTTCGCGAAATTTGCGTATTTTATCAAGGTATTCCATTCGTTTGAGACTAACGTCGTGCTTTTCCATTACAATTTTTCGATTATCTTCCATTTTAGTGAACTGAAATCCCATGTCATGAAGTATTTTTCTCAATGTTTTTTCAGACCCATTGTAATTAATAGCTTCAGATAACTTAGCTTTTAATGATTTTATTGTTGGCAGTTCATTAAATCGTAAGTGAAAATCATACACCATTCTTCGAACAACATCGTAATCAAAATCGTCCATATCCAAACGAAATTGCTTTTTTGGTCTCCCTTTTTTTGGAGTGCTGAATTTAATTTCAGTCGAATGTGTTTCAGTACTGACTTCGTTTAATATATTGTTCAAAGTTCTTCTTGAAATTCCAGTGGCATTTGCAACTCGCTCTTGAATCTTCTTAAAATAACAACTTATATTTTCATCTACTTTTTTTTTAAATCTATCAGCTTCGCTTACAAAGTATTTATAAACATTGTAGATAATTTCACGTGACTGACCTCGTAAAGGTTTCCCTCTTTTTCCGAAAGATGCCATATTACAACTTTAAATTATTTAAATTTGTGGGTGTTATCAACTCTAAATATATATTTTTTTCGGGACGCGACTGCACTCTATCGTACTTGAACAACGACTGACTAAACGTCACATAGGTAGTGTGGGACAGAGATAACGCTTTACGAAGCCGAAATTATCCGATTGTCTCTTTCCAAAGTTCGATGTGCAATATTTATCGCCGGGTACTGTACCAAGAATTTGTTTGTGATTTGTACAGCGCCACCTAGTGGTAAATGTGAAAAACCAGTTTACCACTAGGTGGCGCTGTACAAATCACATACAAATTCCTTGTAAACTCGAAACGCGCTCACGATCGAATGCGAAAAGAAAAACTCACACTTAGCACTCTGATATCACCGCCATTCCTATTCATGCCGCAATAGCGTCAGTGCTTGTCACTGTCGTGTTTCGGTTTGGAGGGTAAGGTAGCCGGTAAACTTATACATATGGCATTAAGACAAGGATAGCTAAGCACCGTTAACATTTTTGTTGTTTATAGTCGATGGTTGTCTTTCCATAAGGAGAGCCATTTGCTTATTTGCTATCTTAGAGGTAATCTAAAAAAATAAGATAAACAAAGCAGAGTACATAAAGACATCATTTACACTCTTTCTATTTTGTCTCTTTGTCCCTTTGTAATATGTAATATGTAATCGCCGTGTTGGTCCCGGCCTCCTTTGAAGAATAGGCCAAATGCCATTCTGCCAGGCAGTTCGTAAAAGGCGACCGATTGGCTATTGAGTCACTAACATCGTGGCTACTAGGTGGTAGAGTTCTGCATTGTCTCGCCAGGGTCAGGTACCACCGCCTTACCTATTCCTGCCGCAATAGCGCCAGTGCTTGTCGCTGTCGTGTTCCGGTTTGGAGGATAAGGTAGCCGGTAAACTTATGCATGTGGCCTTAGACCTCACCACAAGATAGCAACGCACCATTAACATCTTTGATGTGTATAGGCGATGGTTGACTCTTTCCATCAGGAGACCCATCTGCTTGTTTGCTGTCTTATGATATAAAAAAAATGTAAATAAATAGTAATAACGTATAGCTGTAACAATATTTAACAAAAGTGTCTTTTAGTCCTTTATATTTCATTTTTACAGATATATTCGCCATGCCAGTAGCAAAAAGCGGTCGTCCATTGCCGAACGCTCGTCTTCTCTCTACTCAGCTGTTTGCAGACCGACCGATATCCAGTCGTGTCCTGACGTACCTCAACATGCAGTGGGGACAGTTCGTAACCCACGACATGGTGTTTCAAGTCATGGAGACTACGGGTAAGTTGTAACATCAGTTGGATGTGACATGAAATCAAATTTTGAAGTGAAACTTTTTAGAATCGTTCATAGAAATCGTCAAAAATGCGACACCGATCAAGCAACCAAGCAGGTGATTCTCTTAATAGAAAGAGACGATGTTAATGGTGCGTTGCTATCTTGTGACGAGGTCTAATGCCACATGTATAAGTTTACTGGCTACCTTACACTTCAAACCGTAACACGATAGTGACTTAGCACTGACGCTATTGTAGCAGGAATAGGTAAGGCGGTGGTACCAGACCCGGGCGAGACAATGCAGAACTCTACCACTTAGTAGCCACGATGGTAATGAATCGCATAGCTCGTTTGTTAACTACACTTTATTAACTGATTCGCTGTAAGTGGTTGGACTATCATGAACAGTGGCGGATTTACCAATAGGCTGAGTAGGCTGAAGCCTAGGGCGGCTGATTTTGGGGGGCGGCAAATTTTGAGATGTCCTATAGAAAATATATATTTTAGTCTATATAGACTTCTATATAGACTACCTGACCCATGCAAATATTTCGCACAGCATTTACAATCTAGATCCACTTAAGAATGGTTACAAGTACTTGCAAGCATGAACTAACAACAGACATTTTAAACAGAAGAATATATCTAAGTAAGAAGTTCTTACATTCACGAACAATAAAAAAAATTGACATCAACTTAGTTCTACAAATATTGATATCAGATCCAACTCACCCCATATTCAATTTAAAATTTTTGCCGATATTTACAGTATCATATTGCACAGTGTAAACATTTTACACTTTTTGCACTCAGTGTATTATGCTATGCCCAGCCCCCAGGTACATTGACAGGCCTGGATTTACACTTAGGGCATTCGGGACTAGTGTCCGGAGTGGCAAATTTTTAGGGGTGGCAAAATTCGTAGGGTTAGCCAAAAAATTCTTTGCGTTTTAAAAAATGCTTTTAAAATTTATTTTAAGAATATACATTTCATTTTCAATGCTACCTTTCTTCTAAGAAAAATTGTTAAAATTAAGTTTTGCTTTATTGGAACTACCATCTTCACTCTGGAGAACACAGACTTATCAAAATGTTTAGCCCAACTATTTTTGTATGACAATTTCATTGATAATTTTGAAAGTAGAAAATCGGGTATAAAGATATTTTATAATTTTCACAAGTACATAATAAAAATTATTGTCATCATCACTTGGATACTCTGTAAGTAAGTAAAACGAAGGATATATCGAATGTAATATTACTTAATATTGTAAATGACATACTACATTGTGTATAGGACAATAATCAAACTATACCTCACCCAGCCTTACTTGTGATTGAGCTTTTACTTCAAAATATTCTAATATTGGAAAAAAATTTATTGTTGGCACGGGCTACTTCAAAGAATAAGTACATCATCTGGCATTCTGTCTGGTTTTTCGTGATTGCTCTAATTGCTTGAAAGATTGGCTAAATATGTCACTACCACCATATTTTTTTTTAGATAGTAGAGTTCCGCAACACCAAGCTCGGGCTTGGTAACGCCGCCTTACCTCTTCCAGTCGTAATAGAGTCAATGCTTGTCACTCTTAAATTCTAGTGCATATGGTATTACCATTCCAAAATTAACATTTTTGGTGTCTATATGCGATTGTTGCCTCATTTCATCAGGAGAGTCGCCTGCTTGTTTTCTATGATATAAGAAAAATCTTAAGTAAATTTGTGGATTGTAAAAATAATCTAGAATCTGACACTACTGGATGTCGGTAGGGGCGGCAAAATTTGAATAGCCTATAGGCGGCAAATTTGAAAATCCGCCACTGATCATGAAGAAAATGTTATATACAGATGAAGGTGGCATCCAGTGCTGTTTAGGCAATGGCCGCGGCGTCCTTCCTCCAGACATATTGAATGAGAAGTGTATACCCATCGTGGTGCCTGAAAACGATCCATTTTACAAGGACCATGGCATCAAGTGTCTCAACCTTGTGCGGAGTGTCACCACGCACAGAGATGATTGTAGCTTGGGACACGCAGAACAAGTAAGTTTTTTAGTTTTATTATTTAATACCTTAAGACAGAAAACAGGCAGATTGGTCTCCTGATGGAAGGACACAACCATCGTCTATAAACACCAAAGATGTTAATGGTGTGTTGCTATCCTTATGGCAGGGTCTTAGTACCATATGCATAAGTTTACCGGCTACCTTACCCTCTAAAAATGTGACGGTATTGGTATTGAGATCGTCGAGATAGAATACACATGGTCGTATATTACCGACAATTATCTCTTTTTCTATATGTAGAGTTCGCTGCTTGTTTACTATTTAATAAAATCCATACTATTATCCATATCCATACTAATCCATACTAATATTATAAATGCGAAAGTCTGTCTATCTGTCTGACTGTTACGTTTTCACGGCTAAACCGCTGGACTGATTTTCATGAAATTTGGCATTGATATAGTTGAAGATCCGGAGTCAAACAAAGGCTGAGGCTGAAATAGGGCTGAAATAGGGGATGAAATTTTTATTAAAAGCTATTTGGACGACTTATGGCCGGTTTCTGAGGTACTTTTAACAGTAGTTTATCCTTTCGTTAACACTATCGGTCCGATAACTACAGGAATTGCGTTTCTGAGCTACGCATTGTAACACAAACTCCGTTTAAACTTAGGTTAATGTAACCGGCCAAATTTGGCGGTTTATCGATTCCATAACTTTATGTAACGCTTTTTGCTCTTGTAGGTAGCTTCTTTTTTAATGCACATAATTATTTTAATAGTTTTGTTTGTCTGTTTGTATGTTTGTACTTACATTAAAAAACTGCTGTACGAAGTACAAACGTTGTTTTCACAGCAGCTATAAGATATTTGTTTAATATTGTCAGGATAAATAATTAAATTTCATCCTTGCAAAGAGGAACAGATCACTAGACAGCTTTTACTTGGATATTTGTTGGTTAAGGCAATTCAAGCTTATTTCTAAGCTTCTACAGAATTCCTACCTATATTTTTATATACACTATTTCTTTTACCACTTAAAAAAAGCGTCTTCGCAAATAAAATAATTACTTTTTGTTTTCTCTCTTTCTGTAAAATTCTTACTGCGCTTTCGAGTCACCATTATAATTATTTTATATTAACTTAAACATACCACAAGTCGATCAGGTAAATGCAAGTAACAACTAACAATATCTAAAAGAGAAATTGACGCATAAAGAAATATTCTTAATTCAAAGCAAACGACAATCATTCTTTAGATAGGTACTCAAACTAACTACATTATAAAATACAAAATATTTGGTGACTACTCACTACTGAGTACTGACTAGTGACTAGTGTAAAGCTCTCTCATTTCTCTTTAATACAATGATAGTTCCCTCTCTTTCTGCTACCTGATTCGAAATCATTCTTTTCATTCAATTCCACTAATACCAAATTCATACGAAAACCTTCTTTCATGCAAGGGTATAAAGATTTAGTTTGAATGCTTTAGCGTAACTGGTATACAGACATAGTAATCGTCTTGAATTACATAGTTTCAACTAAAACCTTTTTTAAATACTTTTTTATGTTAGATGAAATATTACCACAAATAAAAATAATCATACAGGGGAGTAAAATTACCAAAATAGCATTTTATTTTCTGCATTATAAACAGACCCATCTAGTGGTGGACTTAAAAATGACCTATCGGTTCAATAGTTATTGAACCGTTCGTTGTGCCTTCAGAAACCATCTACGAGATAAACGAAGTTTATCCTCTTGCTAACTTTAAACGATCAATAGTTGTTAATAGTTTAACTGACGACTTCAGAAACCGGGCATTATTAATATACTCGCGGGCGAAGCTGCGCAGGTCAGCTGTTGTAAATATTTGTCTGTTACGTTTTCACAGCTAAATGAAGCGAAGATAGTTAAAGACCTCGGACCAAGGGGCTGAAATACACGATGCGAATGTATTAAATGCATTCTATATCCATAATAGTTTAACTTATAATTATAATTTTATAACTAGTGTAATATTATAAATGCGTAGGCCTGTCGGTCTGTCTGCTACGCTTTCACGGATAAATCACTGGATTGATTTTAATGAAATACGGTATGGAGATAATTGAAGATCCAGGGTCAAACATAGGTTAAATTTTTTTTCAAAAATCAATACGTAAGAAGCGTTTTTTATATCATAAGATAGCAAACGGGCAAATGGGTCTCCTGATGGGAAGAGAAATCATCGTCTACAGACACCAAATATGTTAATGGTGCGTTGCTATCTTATGGCGAGGTGTAATGCCACAGGCATAAGTTTACCTGCTACCTTACCCTCCAAACCGGAACACGGCAGTAACAAGCACTGACGCTATTGCGGCAGGAATAGGTAAGGCCTTGGATGGGGAAACTTTTTCGTTCGGATGCCAATATTACTAACAAAATATATGGCGGGCCAAGTTGTTGCATTCTTGGCTATATTTATAACGAACAATTTTCCCCACCCCTGATTTAATTTATAAAATAAAAATATTGATATATGTTTTCTGAAACACGAATTTATTATGCAATATTACAAAATAACTATTAGAAAAAGAAAGAAATTTCAATTTTTTTTTGATGGATGAATGATTTTTGTTTGATGGTCGTGGACCGGATTTAGACGCTTCGCGGGCCGGAGATGGCTCGCGGGCCGTAGTTTCCCCATCCCTGGGTAAGGCGGTGGTACCAGACCCGTAGGCGTATCATCTAACGTTTGCAATTCGCCAGCGATCAGCGATGACTCTTAAACGTAATGAAAAAATCATCAAAAACGTCGCCAATTGCTTGCTGGTCACTAGATGCACTTTTTGCAATGTCACAGCATCAAAACTAATCAAGCGGCAACGACTACCACTAATGTACAAGGCTGTTATGTGTCTTGCAATAACTAAACAATCACGATAATTTTGCATTGCGAGTTACGTGGTCACCCCGCCGGGCCGGACGAGACGTTGCGGAACTTTATCACCTAGTAGTGACGATGGTAGTAACACGTACAGCCAATCGGTCGCCTCTTACGACCTTCCTGGCAGGACTGCAGTTGGTCTATTTTTCAAAGTAGCCCGGATCAACACGGGGCTGAAATAGGGAATGAAAATTTATATGGAAACCTATATTGAAGACATGTTGATAAACTCGCGGGCGAAGCTGCGCGGGTTAGCTAGTTTCGCCAGTTATAAATATGTATAATACGGTAAGCACACCCATTATGGACACTTTAAGAACAAATTTGTACAAAATTTTGAATTACAATAATAGGTACCTATAAACTTTTTAAAATTGGACGTTACAAAAGTAATAATTAAAATAAGGCGAGGCATCGGAGACAAACGGAAAAAAACCGGTTTGCTTTATCACATTTTTATGTATTTTATATGTTAAATAACGGGTTTACAAAAATTACACGAACCTGAAAATATTATTCAAGGAATGTGCTAACTTATTACATGATAGAATGTACTTTACTCGAGCATATAAAATTCCGAAAACAGGCTAAAACATATCTCTAAAACAAGGAATTTATTTATATTTTTTCTAATTTTGCATATGATTTTTATATGGTGATATTTAGTTTTAAGTACAAAAAAGAATGTACTAAATTTTGGTTTTCAGCTGAAGTCCTATATTTATTTAATAAATATTTATCTGAAAACTAAACCCTTCCCAGCGGTTTCAGAACATACCGCGCCGCCCAATTTCTACAATATTGGCGCGCGTCAAAATACCCCGCCTTAAATGCTGAAGCCAGTTTATTACAGAATTTAAACTTTTATTAATTTTTTGTTCAAATTCATGATTACTACACTCGTTTTT
The DNA here is from genome assembly GCA_036924255.1 of Apodemia mormo. Classification (NCBI taxonomy): domain Eukaryota; kingdom Metazoa; phylum Arthropoda; class Insecta; order Lepidoptera; family Riodinidae; genus Apodemia; species Apodemia mormo. The sequence continues at coordinate 5,884,731 of JAUPFN010000011.1, forward strand.
ACTCTCAATTATCAATGTGGTGTCATCTGCAAACAAAAAACATTTTGTATTAGGATTTTAGTTTATGTCTGTTTGTTTGTTATAAATTACTAAAATTTCAGTTAGCTCTTTTTCTAAGGAGTAAGGACCCAAATAATATCAAATAAGCAAGATGATATGATGATAATTATGATAAGAATATAGTATGTTGTGCCATGCTACATGCTACTTTATTAGTAGTAATTGGCTGTAATATGCAAAATTTCTACAGCTACAACTATAACTCCTCATTATTACTGTCAATCATAGAATAATCATCAGACAATCTGTATACAGAATGCCGTATACGGTCTGTATCCAATTGAGCACTATTTCCCTCACAATGAGATTGCCGAATCCGATTTACTCTTTCGCGTTCCTGTGATTGCTGGATATTGATAGTATCCTAATACATCCTGTACCACTCTCAAGCAGCCGCAATTGCGGCTGCTTGAGAGTGGTACAGGAACAGGAACAGAAACAGCGTGATGAGCGTATTAATACGCTCATCACGCAGTTCCTGTTTCTAATGAACGTAATGAATTGATGTTCTCTATCAATACGAACTCGTTCTTCGCGCTCTACAGTAGTTTCAATTGAACGCAAGTCAGTTGTGTGATTACGCTGAGAGCCAAGCCGAGACTCACGCGGAATGAAGGTCTCAAAGGCATGGGACTCGGTGTCACACTCCCAATCGTTTGCTAATCTAATTTTGCACTCTTCACAACTTTCCAGTGATCGCAGGGTAGCTGTGCGACTACGCTGATAGCTAAGCCGAGATTCACGCTGCGTGAAGGTCTCAGCGGTGCGGAACTCGGTGTGGCGTTCATGATCGTCTGCTAATATTTCACGCTCTTCACTACTTTCTAGTGACCGCAAATTAAGTGTACGACTACGCTGAGAGCTAAGCCGAGATTCACGCTGCGTGACGGTTTCAAAGGCGTAGGACTCGATGTGGCGTTCGCGAACGCTTGATAATCTTAATTTACGCTGCGTGAATGTTTTACAGGCGCGGCTCTCGATGTGTTGCTAGCGATCATTTGTTAATCGATATTCACGCTCTTGAGTACATTCTAGTGACCGCAAGGTTGCTGTGTGGCAACGCTGAGAGCTAAGTCGAGATTTACGTTGTGTGAAGGTCTCGGAGGCACGGGAGGCTCCAGCGCAGCGTTTGTGATCGCTTGTTAACCTTATTTCACACTGCGTGAAGGTTTTAGAGGCGCGAGATATGGTAACATAGCACCAAACTATCTGCGTGATGGGTTTTCTTTCTTGCATCCACCTGACTCACCTTGTAGATCAAGTGTTACTGCCCTTTTAAAATGTCCCCCACACAGTTCAATCAAATTCTTTCATATTCAAGCAATCAGGTTATTTAAAATGTCCCCCACACAGTTCAATCAAATTCTTTCATATTCAAGCTATCAGGTTATGGAACTCACTACCGCCCAAGGTTCGTATGAGTCAATCTCTTCCAATTTTCAAAAAGAGTCTAAGATAATTTTTTCTTGCTGGGTCTATATAGTATTTTTTTTCTATTGACTGTTGTTTATTATTTAAATATTATGTGGCTAAATTTAATGTATCAAGACTATTATATTCATATGTATCTAGTTTTATGATTATTGTACACTATTTTAACATTTCGATAATTATTGTGTTTAGTCTTATTCGGGTCAGCTGGAAGAAATCTCTTTTTAAGCTCGCCTATTGTACAGTCTGTTTTTAATAAGTCTCTACGTATTACTTCTCTTTTAATTGTGTACAATAAAGCATTAAATAAATAAATAAATAACCGTATGTTAACCGAGACTGACGGTCCTCATTGGTTTCAAGGGAACAAACTAACCGATCCTCTTGGCTAAGCTAAAGCCTTGAGATAAATAACTTTTTTTTCTCCTAAGCATTTTATATAACAATAATGTTTTTCCAACCTAATCATAAACCAAACCGTAAACATAAAAATCGAGGTGCGTCTTCACTATTCAAAGCCAAAGTAGTACTAAACAAATAAATACCAAAATTTCAAATTCAACAAATAAAATCAATAAAAAGCAAAAATCTTTTGTTGTTAATCCTTAAGAAATATATACCTACTTGAAGAAAACACAACAATAGCGTATTTTAAATACTAACAGCGACATCTCTTGAATTGATTTTAAATTAAATTGGCTCGACCTTTTTTTTATATGAATTTTTTTTCTATGAGTATATGACATTTTTATGCAGTAAAGAGTAACTAACATGTACATGAATTCCGTTTCGTAGTTAGTTGAAGCTGGAATTAAATTTTGCATTTATCTCGTTAAATATTAAAAAAACTGATCAATGCAGATGTGAACTATTTAAAAAAAATAATCAAGGATGTAGGCTATTAGACGGTTCCGTGTATATTATTTTGCTCTATTCATAAGTAATTATTATGTCATTGAAATTTTTGTTTGAAATTGCTGAACCAGTAATTATATTTTCTTGTGGGAACGAAAGATTTTCCCGCAGTAAAAAGTATCCTAAGTGTTAACCCGGGTAATTAGCTATTACTACACAAGATTTAGTAAAAATTCGTTCAGTCGTTTTGGCGTGAAAAGCGAATAGACAGACAAACAGACAAAAAATTCATTTTCTATCGTTTTGGGGTTTATGTCCTGTACACAATACGCAGCAATAATTTTTTCAAAGAAATATTTCATGTACAGATTTGGTTTCGTTACTGTTTTATATATGTATGTATAGATAAAGTAATAACAAATTGATAGGTAAACTTTTACGTTACTAAAAATTTTTAATAACATAATAAAAATAAAATAATAATTTTTCCAACAAATGCTGCTAATATAATTTATAAAACACTCTTAGACATTGTACTTCGCTCCTATTTTGTTTCAATAAGGCAGAAATTATTCAAATAGCAAACTTTAGCAGCTCGATATCACGTGTCTATGTAAAAATGTAGCCAATACTTAAATAAAAACTTATTCCACCGCTTTTTCTATGAAATTGTTTTTTTTTTCGATTCATTGACTGATTCCTTGTCCAATACCGGTGCATTTACCTCCGAGACTCCCCCTCCCTATAACGTTAGATTAGATGAGATTTGACTCGACCCCCTCTCCCCCTTAAACATCTCACGTAATTTGTGGACGCTCCCTAAACAAGTATTAGTTTATGGTTATATATTTTATGTCACTAGATGAACACGGTAACGAGTTTCTTGGATGGTTCTGCAATCTACGGGTCAGATCCAAAGCTGGCATCACAATTACGGAGTAAATCTGGTGGAAAACTTCGAGAAGAGAAGCGGAAGAGTAAGAAGGGATTCCTCCCATCAGTGGCAGATAAATCAGCGGTGTGCGACCTCAGAAATTTATCTGAGCCTTGTTACTTGGCAGGTTTGACTGAACATTCTTATATCTATATGGTGCAGTTTGTAGGCTTGGGCCTAACCGGTCACTACAGAGAGCGCTCAATTTAGTTCATAATGCAAGGATGAACTAGTTCGTTCTATTAGTGCATTAGTTCTTTTTTTGAAATAATTTATTAAGAACAATAAATAAAGAAAAATATAGTTATGATTATTGTAAGTTTTGTTTACTGTTATTTAAAAAATACAAAGTATTACATGAAAATTTTACACGTCCATTTTATGTAATATGAGATTTTTTATTTAAATAATGTAAAATAAAATAATTTATATTTAGTCAACAGCTAGGCTAGTTCCTAGTATAATGTGTAATTATATTAGAATACTTATAAAGTATGAATTTTTACAATTAAAGTTGACTTTTTTGTTATGGCACATAAAATCTTTTATCGAAATAAAAACGAAAAAATAAAATGATTTATATTAATAATTAGTCATTAATTAACGTGATCTATACATATAATAAAATCGTAGGGAAGTCAAAACTGTACATTGAATATTTTTTTAAAAAAAATACTTGGGGCGTGATCTATAATCGATATCGAAGCCAAAAATATAGTTTTTAGAATTTTTGTCTATTTGTCTGTATGTATGTCTGGGGTAAACTCAAAAAGTACTGCATAGATTTACTTCAAATTTTGCATGAATATTACTAACAGGTCGAGTCAACATATAGGCTACATATTATCACGCTAGCACCTACGGGGGAGGAGCAGTGCGGAGTAAACGAAGTCCGCGCGGACGAAGTCGCAGGCAACAGCTAGTATATAATAATAATAATCAATTATTTGTAACAATAAGTGGGAATAGAATAGATTTTATTTTAATTTTAATTAAACTTACCGTAAAATAAGACATAAATGGTATTAGTATTCTGTTTGATAATTAGCCAGCAATACTTCAGTTAACGATTGTTATGATTTCATATGATTTGATAAAATTTCAACCATGGGGATTTGAAGTTGTTTAGTATCGATATCGATTATCGAAATATCAAGGCGCGCACAGTAAAAGTAAATAACTCGGTTGGTCACATAGTGCCACTGTCTAGTAAAGTGAACGCTAACAGAAATATAAAAAGAACTAAGAGCGGGATTTTCAATGAACTAGTTCGCATAGTTCACCTAAAGGAGCGCTCTTCCCACCTAGTTCGCTCGCGAACTACCCAAGACTAGCAGTGTGAACTACCCGCGGTACACCTCGCATAGATTCCGATCTCACGGGAAAATGGGGCAGTGTAGCTTTTGAAATTAAGAATAATGTAGTTTTATACTAGTGAAGTAATTTTCAAAATCACATCAGTAGTTCCAAAGAATATTTCCTACAAACCAACTCACAAAGTTATAAAAATCTCTTTATTTTATTTATAATATATTATATGGGATAGGACCGCGGCGTGCACAGGATTATGACACTGGGTATGCGGAGGGGTACTCGGTCACAAAAACTTTCTTTTATAGATTTTTAGCATAGCCACAGCCACGCGACGGATCTCTAAGTCGGAAACCATGACAACAGAACAAGTCTTGAGATGTACTACTATTCACGTACATCTTCTACGGCAACAATATCCCGAATCACAGAGCCAGTTATACGTTTCATAACTTTTAACATGAAACTTACGAGTTACGTTTACTTTTTGCTGGTTTAATTGTAATTCGGGTACACACCTACCTTTAGACACAATTTAAATCTTTTCACTGAATGAGAATTGTGAAAACTTGTTATTTTTCATTTTTAATAAACACACATTTTCAACACAAAATTCACAATCAAATAACATTTAAAAAATCTACAATTAATGCACTAGTAAAAAAAAAAGCAAATCATTGCAATTATTATAGAAACTCAGCAATAAACAAATGTACAATTTTTCAAATGTTAAAATGAAAAATCTTCTAAAAAACTAATAATAAATATATGACGCAAACTTTGCTTATCACACGAAAAAAGCAAATGGCTTTCGCAAAACACAAACACATTTCTCCTATTCAAACAAATAAAACCGTACTGAACAAAAATGCATAATGTGCAGTCCGTGATTTATTTATTAGATTTCCATCTATTATTTTTAGTCATATTACCTATACGCATTAGTCAACATTTCCGATTATTCTCGACAGCTGCTGAACAGGCAGGCTACGGACTGCCGCAGGAGATTACGTCATCGCTGCTTACGAATTGCTTAGGTGTGTGCGCTTGCAAACTGTGTACGATCACAACTATTACTACACACATGCTAACAAATATCCTATAGATCATCCCGGCATTAGTTGATTGGAGATACCAAACGCCTGGCAAACATAATGTTTGTGTGCTTGCAAATAGGTGCTATTTATAAAATATTCGGCTTTTTAATTAATATATTTTATTTATTCATTTATTTACTATTAATTAAAGGCATTAATGGCAAGTAAAGCACTGCTACACTGGGATAGGATTAACTTAACTATACATAGTTTATCCCATCATATACATATTATCAATGTGAAACTTTGTATGTTTGGATGTTTGTTACTCAATCACGCACAAACGGCTGGAGCAATTTGGATGAAATTTGGCACATTTAGATGACGATCTGTAATAGTACATAGGATATTTTTCATTTCGCAAAAAAGTTTTTTCCTGTGAGATTCAATAAAAAAATTATAATACCGCGGGCTGCAGGGCTATAGCTAGTCTCTTTATAACAGTTATTTAGTCAAAGTGTGGTAAAACTTAAAAACATTATCTCTGTAATATTAGATGTAACTCATAAATAAGCGCAAAAAACTTAAATTTGTTAGTAAGTACAATCTGGGGATTTTCAAGAGAAGAGTGAACAGGTACCTTCTTGGGGAGCGCGTTCCATCTTAAGCCGCATCTTAACTTACCATCAGGCGAGATCGTGGTCAAGCGCTTCCCTATCGATAATAAAAAAAAACTGTTCGAAGGTGACAGCAGAATAAACCAAACCCCTACCCTGGCGGTGCTGCACACGCTACTAATGCGGGAGCACAACAGGGTAGCCGACATACTCGGCTCTATGAACCCCCTGTGGAATGACGAGAAGATATACCAGGAGGCTCGGAAAGTGGTCATCGCTGAGCTGCAGCATATCACGTATCAAGAGTGGCTACCACTAAACTTTGGTATGGTTTTGTAATCTAATATCTATTCGTACTTATATGTTTTATATTCGTATACTTTCTAGTATTCGTTTATGATAAGAAAAACGATGGCCTACAGACACCAAAGATGGTAATGGTGCGTTGCTATCCGTGTGGCGGCAGGAATAGGTATCCGAGCGAGACGTTGCGGAATTCCACCACGTTTTAGTCACGATGGTAGTGACTATTTACAGCTAATGTTCGCATTTAAGGGACTCCCTGGCAGAATGGCGGATTTTGTAATCTAATATCTATTCGCACTTATATGTTTTATATTCGTATACTTTCTAGTATTCGTTTATGATAAGAGAAACGATGGCCTACAGACACCAAAGATGGTAATGGTGCGTTGCTATCCGTGTGGCGGCAGGAATAGGTATCCGAGCGAGACGTTGCGGAATTCCACCACGTTTTAGTCACGATGGTAGTGACTATTTACAGCTAATGTTCGCATTTAAGGGACTCCCTGGCAGAATGGCGGATGGTATATTCTTCAAAGGAGGTTCGGACCAATACGGGGAGATACAAATTATGAAAAGTCGGACCAGACCCTTTCTCTTCAAAGAAATCATCGGCTATTCCAGGTCAGGCTTTATCTCAGTGACAAGCAATGACTATTACCTGCCGTAATAGTCATTGCTTGTCACTGTCGTGTTTTGGTTTCGATCCTTCAAACCAAAACACGACAGTGACAAGTAGAAGTACAAGGTAGCCGGTAAGATTTGTGTCTATAGGCGATAGTGGTATTCTTCTATTAGGAGAGCCATCTGCGGGTCTGCTATCTTAAGATATACAAAATTGACATCTGCGGGTTTATTTTTACGTCATACATTATTATGAAAAAGCAACACCATTAACATACTGTCTATATAATTATTAGGGATGTCTTAGCACCTATCTACGTGACTATAATGGTGACAACTTGATTTAAATTTTTAATCTATATATATAAAAATCAATTGCTGTTCGTTAGTTTCGCTAAAACTCGAGAACGGCTGGACCGATTTGGCTAATTTTGGTTTTAAAATATTCATGAAAATTCAGGTTACGTTTAAAAAAAATGTAGAAAAAAAACCGGAAAAGTAGACACAAAGTTGGCAGAACAAGGTTTGCCGGGTCAGTTAGTTGTTTATAATAATACATAGCCGTTTCTGATATGACTGAGGTATTCCATGTCAAAATATTATCTTTATGAAAGTCATTGGTCATTTCTGGTAAAAAATTACAAGGACTTAAATTTCTTATGTACCTATTATTTTTTTACTAGGAAACTATAGTGCACTATGTATCGTTGTATACAAATGGCTATTAACAAAATTAAATTTCAATGTTTAAATATTATCATAAAAGTAATTTGTAGTCAGAAATAAAAATTATTTCACTTTCTTACATAGATACATAATAGGTATCTATATTAATTAATTTTAATTATTATTATTAATATTATAAACGCGAAAGTTTGGATGTTTGGATGGATGTTTGGATAGATGTTTGGATGGATGTTTGTTACTCAATCACGCAAAAAATACTAAACGGATTTGAATGAAACTTGGCACACAGGTAGATGATGACATGGAATAGCACATAGGCTACCCGGATTTTTATCCCGGAAAAATCTAGTGATCCCGAGGGATTCGTAAAAAAACTTTTATAATGCAGCGGGCTGTACGCTGCAGCTACTTATGTAATAAATGTTAATAAATCGTACATATCAATATTTTTAATAAAAATGATTCACGACGTTTTGCTGTATCTGAATAAATTCCTGCTAATAAAGTCAAATATTATCCTGAAACTAATTTTTAGTGAAAATTTCAATTTTTCACATATGTATTAATTATTTTTAAATGCAAGAAAAACATTGTTTTGTGATTTTAAAATTTTATCCAGAAAGTTGTATTTTGTCAAAAATCAAATTTATTAATTTTTTGAATACGTAGATATTAATTATTTTCTGAATTACCTGGAAAAAATATTGCGCTCTATTGCTTTACCTGAATTAATATATTACATCAATGTGGTAAACACTAAATCCATATTACTATTGTGACTTGTGATCAGGCGAGGGCTACCTCCGGTACTACCGCATCTCGCCGACGTCGCTGTACAGCCGGGACTACGACCCGGCGGTGAACCCCACCATCATCAACAGCTTCGGCGCCGCCGCGCTGCGGTTCCTGCACACCCTCATCCCCGACTCCATCATGACCTGCCCCGCCAACACGCAGACTGCTTACTTGTACAAGTATTTTTTTTGACTAAGTTACATAAATTAACATCTATACTAATATTATAAAATTGTAGAGTTTGTTTGTTTGGTGGTACGCGGTAATCTCGAAAACTGCTGAACCGATTTGAATAATTATTTTTGAATTGGATAGCCTGTTTATTGAGGAAGGTTATAAGCTACATAACATCGTGCTACGGCCAGTAGGAGCGGAGTAAACAAAGTCCGCGCGAACGACGTCGCGGGCAACAGCTAGTAATAAATATACACCGTGTAATGGGACGGTCTACCGAAAAATTAAGAAAACATGTAATTTTTATGTTCTAGTTATGATGGCAATTCCTTTTTTTGTGGAAAACGCAAACTTTTTTATGATTTTACCTTATTTTCACGCTACGCTATGTAAAGCCCCGTTTTCACTTTGATTAGTGCGCGTGCAAGTGTTTAATGCAGGTGCATAGTGATAAGCAAAAAACACGTGAGGACAGCCGTGGATCATTGCGAGTGATTAGTAATCAGTGTAGTAAAAATGAATAGACCCTGACTACCCGCTCACACCACCAGCCATTTTCGCATTTTTTTCTAAAAAAACACGGACCGTTACGCGCACACGTTCCGAGTTCGTTCCGGTGGACCGTGGTCACAAAAATGATTTATAAGTTGCTTGGATTAAATCCGATACTGTAAAGCGTATATTTTTTAAGAGATCTTGAGCACTGCAATACACTGGTGTGAGAATTGTTTAATTTAAATGGCTTAAGCTACAAAATAATTCAGGTGTAACACGAAACTTTGAGAAAAATATGACTATTTGTTAGTCGAGGATTTTTAATTCAAAAAGTAAATCGATTACCTATGCTTTTTATATTTTTTTTATATAAATGGTAAACATATACATACGGAAAAAAATAAACAACATGTATTATAGTACAAAAATATTTATTTACATAAATATTAATATATATTTTTTTTCATAATTAAAACGTAGTATTTTCGTAATTTTTAAATAATTTATTTCTTTTTCAATTTAACAGCTATTTTAATTATTTTTTAAATATTGTTTAGGATATTTCACATTCACATCATATGATTTTTTTTGAGATCATAGATATCAACACTAAAATTTACGAAAATAAATAAAAATAGGTACCGTCATACCCAAAGCGCTGGTATTATCAAGTTGGTCGTTAACGAAAAATATGTTTTATTAATTGATATTTACGGTTTTTTTTTTAAATTATTATCTAAACTGTTAGATCTTGGACTAATCTTGATTATAAATAAAGTTTAATTGTTGATTAATACGCCAAAACACTTTTAAATTAACCTGTATCATAAACTGCAACCAACACATAACACACAGCACGAATCAAAATGGCGGACTAAGTTCTTTTATTTTTCCCCAAGAGCGTATTTGAAAAAAGAATGCCAATTTGATGTTATTCTGTACAATGTTTCGTTCGAAAACGATAAAATACCATAGAGTATTGTATTAAAACTGGTAAATAGTAAAAATATTGTTTTTTTGGGTGATGTTAGCGTTGGTCCCTATAGAGACCATAGTGTATTAACGGAATTTTCTCAGAGGTCTCATTAGTTACCAAAGTGATGTGAGCGGCTACTAACTCTCTCACTCTCTCTACTGACACTCGCACTGATCAACGGCTGTCTTCACGTATTTTTTGCACCTGCAATAAACACCCGCACGCGCACTAATCAAAGTAAAAACGGGGCTTAAAGCGTAGCATCATGTAGCATTGCTCCTACTTGTTACGTCCACTGAGCTCTCGAATTAGTCGTTTATTTAGCGCGGCATGTGGCGCATAATACATTGCTTATTTTGTGTATATCCTAATACTTTACTATTTTTGTAGAAAAAGTACAAATGAGTATCACAATAAATCAAATTATACAAAAGTAAGGTAGAAAAATCGTCAAAAAAATCAAATTCCCTACACAAATTTCCAACGGTTTTCATCTCAGGATCATTGTTTAAAGCTATGGTTTTAATTTTCGGTAGACCGTCCCTTAGTAAGGGATAAGCATATACCCTATATGTAAAGGTATATACAATTCTTCCCCGTGTTGGTCCCGGGCTTCTTAGAAAAATAGGCCAACTGCCGTTCTGCTAGGCAGGTCGTAAAAGGCGACCGATTGGCTACTAGGTGGTAGAGTTCTGTACTTTCCACTTCTTTGTAGAGTTCTGCATTGTCTCGTCCGGGTCTGGTACCACCGCCTTATTTATTCCTGCCGCAATAGCGTCAGTGCTTGTCGCTGTCGTGTTCCAGTTTGGAGGGTAAGTTAGCCGGTAAACTTATGCATGTGGCATTAGACCTCGCCACAAGATAGCAACGTACCATTAACACCTTTGGTGTCTATAGGCGATGGTTGACTCTTTCCATCAGGAAACACATCTACTTGTATGCTTTCTTATAATATAAAAAAAATACACTCTGTATATTATTTGCTTTTATTTTATTTACCAAATTACCAAAATAAATCAATTTTGTCTACTCGACACGGCTACGTACGGGTATATACATATATGCCTACTTTTTTTCTGTCGTTGTGTCGCATCATGGTCGCATCACATTGTGGCGTTGAGCACGTGTATTAGATTCAACTGTAACTTTATATACAAAAACATATGCTCTTCACACAAATACTGTGTCGAACCCGAGCCCCTTCGATTGTCCCTCGCTAATCACTCGCCGAACGTGACGGTCAAAATTCATACTAATATTATAATCTCTCTGTCTGTCTCTTCTTCACCCCTAAACCACTGAACCGATTTGGATGAAATTTGGTACAAAGTTTGAGACCCTAGTAACGATATTTAGAACTTTTTATCTCGGAAATCCTACGGGAACGGGAACTATGCGGGTAAAACCCTGGGACTCAGAAATTTTTCCACGCGGGCGAAGTCGCGGGCACAAATGAAAAAATGAAAATGAAAATGAAAAATATTTATTTGCAAGAATATGGGTGTCACAAGTTACTAAAATAAATTAAATTACCATCATATTCTACCATAATATGGCGTGCAAACATTTTAATTTAGGTCGATTTCTTTATAATTACTACCGGATCGCAACGCGGCCACACACTGAGAAGATCCGGCGGAAGAAACTCAGCGGGCTTCTTTTTTTCTATTTCACGTATTACAATTGTATGTATTACAATTTACTAGAATTATTTCACATCAAAAGTTATTTTTACAATTTACAAAATATGATCTTATGCTCAATCCAAATTTTTACAATTTACAAAAAATTTACCATTTTACAAAATTTGCCGTTCAGTTTTTATTACATTTAAATTTCAAGGTAAATTGTACAAGCTTATATTTCTGTTTATTAACATTTAATCTTATCTGCTAAAAATTCTCTAATATCATAGTATGTTTTATTTAACAGTAAATCAAACAATTTTTTGCGAAATTTATTTATAGCTAATAATTTTAGACTATCAGGAATATGATTGTATATATTAATTGCCATACAATATGCATTTTTTTTATAAATATTTAGTCTTTGGCTTGGCACATGTAGCTTCTCACTGTTTCTAAAATATGAGTTCCCTAATACTTGAGCATTTGTTTTAAACAAATGTTGATGTTTTTTTACAAATACGCATACCGACAGTATGTAAAGACAAGGTACAGCTAGTAAAATGACTATAATAATGTGCATGAAATATTTAAGTACCTAACTAAATCTAACTACCTAACTAATCTGCTTGTGTGCTTATTCTATGATATAAAATTATAACGTTCAGTTCCGCAGTCATTTGGAAGGAAAGGCTAAACTAGCCTCCAAAAAGGTTGGTGCAAAAAGCAGTACTTCATGCCAGCCCATCGCCTCTAACTTTATAAGGCCCAATTTCGACCTCACATGGAGTACTGTTCTCACCTCTGGGCCGGAGCTCCTCAGTACCAGCTTCTTCCTCTTGATCGCATTCAACGTAGAGCGGTTCGAATCGTCGACGACCAGGTTAAAACTAATCGGCTTGACTCTTTGGCGTTACGCAGAGATGTAGGTTCGCTCTGCATCTTTTACCGTATTTATCATGGGGAGTATTCCGACGAGTTGTTCGGACTAATTCCTGCTGGTAAATTCCACCATCGGACATCGCGTCAAAATTTAAAATTCCATCCTCACCACCTCGATGTCTGGAAATCCACAACCGTGTGCTTTTGTCGATACTTTTTGCCTCGCACTACTCCTTTGTGGAATCAATTACCCTCGGGGTTGTTTCCGAATGGATACGATTTAGAGACCTTCAAGAAACGAGCTTATTCATTCTTAAAAGGCCGGCAACGCAGCTGCAATACCCCCGGTATTGCGTATGTCCATGGGCGGCTGTGATCACTTACCATCAGGTGCACCATCTGCTCGTTTGCCCCCTCTACTATATAAAAAAAAGACACGAAAAGTAAGAGTAATAATCTTCTAAACGAGATTCCGTAATTCTTCCCCATTTTTTCAGAATAAGCGACCATTATATGAACCCAGGTCTACTCGAATACACGCAAGAGTCATTCGACGAACTAATAAGGGGCATCGTTATCCAGCGGGCCGGAGAAGCTGATCCCTTTTGCACCGGCGAAATAACCAATCTGTTATTTAAATCTCGTAACAAATGGGGGTTGGATTTGATCGCCATGGATATACAAAGGGGGAGGGATCATGGCCTCGCTTCTTATAATGATTTCAGGTGAATACGCTGATTTTATATGTGTTTTTGTACCATTATAAATAATTAAATTCGATGATTTTATATATGTTTATCTTGGCAAAATATAACAAATAAATACACTAATTTTATGTGTCTTGATAGCATAGGATAATAAATTAATACGCTATTTTTATATCTTTTTCGTAGCAAAGGATAATAAATAAAAACGCCGATTTTTTATATCTTTTTCGTATCATAGGATAATAAATAAAAACGCCGATTTTTTATATCTTTTTCGTAGCATAGAATAATAAATAAAAACGCTGATTGTATACATTATGTATTTTGTAGCACAGGATAAAAACCAGCAAAGTGCGAGTCAGACTCGCGCACGAAGGGTTCCGTACCATCATAGCAAAAAAATACGAAGAAACACGTTTATTGTATGGGGACCCCCTTAATATTTTCATTTTTTTTATTTTAAGCATTTGTTGTTATAGCGGCAATGGAAATACATAATTTGTGAAAATGACAGCTTTCTACCTATCACGGTTTATGAGATACAGCCTGGTGACAAACAGACAGACGGACAGACAGACAGCGGAGGCTTAGTAAAAGGGTCCCGTTTTACCTTTTAGGTACGAAACCCTAATAAATGAATATGCTTATTTTATATATATTTTTCGCAGCATAGGATAATAAATAAAAACATTGATTTTATAGATACATTTTTGTAGGATAGGATAATAAATGAATACGCTGATATTATATTATATAATGTATTTTGTAGCATAGGATAGTAAAATGAATACGCTGATTTTATATATATATATATATTATATATATATATATATATATATATATATATATATATATATATATATATATATATATATATATATATATATATGTATATGTGTGTGTGTGTGTGTGTGTGTGTGTACTTAGCGTATTTATTTTTGTTAGCAATCAATCACCTATGATCAGCAATCAATTACCGATCAGAACACGATTGAAAGCGTTCGTTTGGGTTCCGATAAAATTAGATTTCCTAAAAAATTAAATCCATTTGGCCTCGTAAATTTTGAGATTGACCCAGTAATTTATCCAAGTTTATGACATGATTTTCAGACTAACGTATTAATTGATTCCGAAATCTAATTAAGCACTTTTCCTTGAAAAACTGTTTAATGCCCTAAATAGGATCTAAATTCGTTGACTCGTTTGGAAATTATTGTTGACGAAAAGATTACAGTTTGTCGAAAAATCAAATACGAAATCTGGGCACAGCTAGTTTAGTATACAGATGCTTAATATATGGTTTTAGTCAAACATACTGATAAGTATCTACATAAAAATTATTAGGTACCTTACGTAATCTGTTCCAACAACAAAAGCGTCAATGTTTGTGATTTTCGTGTTCCGATTTGGAGGGTAAGGTAGCTGATAGACTTATATATGTGGCATTGCCATCCTGCCATACGGATAGCAACGCACCATTAAAATCTTTAGTGACTATAGGCGATGGTCTCTTTCCATCAGGAGAGCCATCTGCTTATTTGCTATCTTATACACAATAAAACACATATACCTACGAGTATACATACTGAAATATATCTATTGAATAGGCATCCAAACCAGGAAAAACAAACATCTATGTTCATCACACCCTCGCTGGCCTCTGTCAGAAATCGAACCCGAGTCCTATCGATCGCGTACCTAGTTACGGTCGCTTAGTTTTATTTATTCAGCAGTGTATCATCGACAAGTCGTGGGGGCACTTGTTATACCTCTGCCTAAATCTTCAACGATACGGGCGTGAAGATACTTCTACTTTAGCAGTAGATTGCGTGTGAATGAAAAATATGTAATCCTCTTTTAGGAAATAACTCGTTCATTATATATATTTTCACATTTTAGGGAAATATGTGGGCTGAGAAGAGCTAGATGCTTTCAAGATCTGAGCGGCGAGATTTCCCAAGATGTAAGTAATATTTTTTTATTATTATTGAATTTGTAGGCATACAAGCGAGTGGGCCACCTGATGGAAAGCGGGCACCGCATTGCCCATTGACATTTACAACATAAGGGGTTAGTTGACAATGCGATGCCGGCTTTTAAGGAATTTGTTGATCCTCCTCTTAAAAATCCCAAGATTGTAGCTACTCGGCAAAACGGTGTGAAGTAAACTGTTCCAAAGCCTGACAAATCGCACGAAAGTGCAAATCGAACAGTTGTAGATGACCAATCGTCAAGATGGTATGAGTGGAATCTCTCACTACGGCGTGTAGTGCGTTGGCAGAGCGTGGTAGCCGGTAGGTAGGTATTAGATTAAAAAGCTCATCAGAACACTTCCTATTATATAAGCGGTAGAAAACACATAGAGAACCCACATCTCTCTGGTGGCTAAGGGGTACAAGACCACTAGTAGGGCTGTCGACAAGGCGCTCCAGTCTGCGTTGGATTTTGTCGAATTGAAGGGTTTAATACTGGGGTGCACCGGCCCATAGGTGCGAACAGTACTCCATGTGCGGTCGGACTTGCGCTTTGTAAAGCATTAGTATATGGGCAGGAGTGAAGTACCGTCTAGCCCGATTTAATATCCGCAGTTTCTTAGAAGCTAATTTAGCTTTACCCTCTAAATAATGACGAAATTGGACGTTACTTGCAATTTCAACGCCTAAAACATTAATGCTATTAGAGATGGTAAGGGGAGTGTTCTGGAATATTGGAGCTTTATTAAAAGGATTCCTTTTAGTGGAAAACGCACAGGCTTGTCTTGTGGGGGTTAAATTGGACAAGATTTTTCTCGCCCCAATCTGAAACCAGCTCCAGAGATGTCTCAATTTCTGCCATTTTCTATTTAAGATACGTAAATATATTTTTAATACTGGCTTCACTCACAATATTTTATTAATACATTTTATATCAATCTACGTCAAATCGTCTATAATATTTAAAACGTTTATTTGACTATGCTCCTCGTCTTATGCATATGCTTCAAGGAAGTATGGTAGATGGATACTTACCCTTTTAAACAAAACAGTTTTCCAAATCAGTTTCTTCATGTTATAGATATAAAAAACGTAAGTAAACTGTTGTACAGTTTTAGCAACATTTGTTATAAAGTAAAACATGGTTGTCGGCATTTGATCAAAATTAGTTTTGGAACATAAATTGCCTATATTTTGTGTTATATCTTGTTCCATTTCGGCATTAAACATACATAATAATATGTGGTACCTATAGGCGATGGTTATCTTTTTTATAAGAGAGCAATCGAAAGGAAAAAAATATATTTTTTGCCCAGCCGCAAGTTGCTGTGGCTAAGCAACGGGCTAAGCTATGAGTAACTGACTTTTAACACACCGCCATCTATTGGACCATCTAATAACCCAACATGTTCAATACCGTTTAACACCAGGGTTGGATTTTGTACTATATAGTATTTATACTGTAATTTCCCCCTTTGTACTATATACTATCCACATCTAAGGTAGTACGCTAAAATACTATAATTTAATTTTCCCGAATGCTTAGTTTTACGTCATATGAATATTTCGACCGTGCATGTATCCGACCGAATTCTGATCTTGCGATGTTTTCTCCTAGATTGTTTAGTACTTCGACATTCAAATGTCGACTGCGAACGAATATTCAGTAAAATGAACCTTAGCAAGACCAAAATACGAAACAAACTGGCAACACAATCCATAGACGCCATATTATTGTCTTGTGACGCTATCAAAAGCGGTAGCAAAAGTAGGAATTGTACTGTACTGATTTTATTCCTACTGAGGATATGTTGATGAGATTAAATGCCAAGTATGAAGATCTAGCTAATAGTAATATTCAAGAACTGATAAACTTATAAGAGGAGTAAATTTTGCCATACCTGGTGTTGATTTTAATGACTACATAATAAGTTAAATTAAAAATAATGAAAGTGTACTATATACATATAATAAAATCGTAGGAAAGTCAAAACTGTACATTGAATATTTTTTTAAAGAATACTTGAGACGTGACTACAATCGATATCAAAGCCAAAAATATAGTTTTTAGAATTTTTGTCTGTTTGTCTGTATGTATGTCCGGGGTAAACTCAAAAAGTACTGCATGGATTTACTTCAAATTTTGCATGAATATTACTTACAGATCGGGTCAACATAATACCTACATAATATTATTACGCTATCACCTACGGGGGAGGAGCAGTGCGGAGTAAACGAAGTCCACGCGGACGAAGTCGCTGGCAACAGCTAGTTTTAAATAAACACTATCCTCTGCATTTTTGTACTATCTTTTTCAACGTACCTAAATCCAACCCTGTCTAACGAATTCCAGAGAATCAACGCATTAGCACAGCTGTATGAAAGCGTAGACGACATAGACCTATTCGTGGGAGGGTCCATGGAGAGCGACGTGCACGGCTCCATCCTGGGGCACACGTTCCAGTGCATCGTCGCCGAGCAGTTTTACCGGACGCGGATAGGCGATAGGTACTTCTACGACAACAGCGAAATGCCGCATTCTTTTCTACCGGGTGAGTTGCATGCGGTAGTAACTTCTGCCAACTTGTTAGGGTTCCATGTTAAACTAGGAACCATTATAGTTTCGCTACGTCCGTCCGTCCGCACGATAGCTCAGAGATCCTCAGTACTAGAGAGTTGTAATTTGTTACGAACATACATAATAGTCACATCAACAAAGTGATATCTAACATAAAATCTTGAGTCTTGTCAGACTCCCCTACATGTAAAGTGGGTATGTTTTTTTTTCTCACGTACCCAATTTTGTGGGGTATCGTAAGATAGGTTTTTAAAAAATGTTGTAGGTTTGTGGAAACAAGTTTTCGATTAAGGCACTCGTTTATAAAATATCAAGCTTATAAATACTAATTTTTGTTAGAGTCAAGTGTCCCCCTCCCCCTTTCTGTAGGCTAAACGGCTAGGTTTGTGAGTGGGAAAAAAATCATGGTATTAGTAAGTATAATGAAGTTAAAAGAAAAACTATCACGGCTTAGAAGGCTTTACAAGTTTTAAGTAATAGTCGACCAACTTACAAAATGTACTTAGAGAAGTTTTTATAGGCGATGAAACTGTGGTGCAGATATATATTTGTCATTGACGTTGAACAGCTTAAATGTTCATAGTACGAAACTATGAAAGCCCTCTTCTTAGTCCGCATTATTGTGATGGGCAACTTCGAAACCCTATATTGCGCGTGGCCCGACACGCACTTTACCAATTTTTCCTTTTTATAATAGTAACTGACGCGTAACTTACACGTCATGTGCCGCTAAACATGCAAAAAATGCCCGGCGCTATGTTTAATTTCGAATGGTGTGTTCTAACTTCTAAGTCGCTATTAAGCGTATTTTCGGCGTCGTCCTTCCCTCCCGTGTTGATACGGGTATGAAGAATACGTAATACCGTTGCCGAATGCCGTTCAAGTAATACGTAAGCAGTTTTTTTTACAATTATTGACTCCCCTTCCCCCATGTCAGCAAAAGTAAGCAAATAACTTACCCCCTCCCCCCTTGCTTACGTTAACATTTGTAAATTTATTTAAAAATCTCTTCCTTAATTTTGTGATTGACTCATGAGTAACGTTTTTAAGTTTAAATGTAAGTTATAAGGTTAGGTAGGTAAGATAAAAGAGTTTAACGCAAACATTTAATGTAGCAAGCTGTAAATATATACAAAACTCTAAAAGTAAAAAAAATGAATTTTGCTCACGTAATCATCATTTAGCACAATCACCCCACCCCCTTGTCATCAAAAATAAGGAAAGAAGAAAAGGAAAAACATCTCACCCCCTTTAGTGCTTACGTAATACTCGAATGGCCCCATAGATCATTTCGTCCGGCAGTTCGTAAAAGGTGAATAATTGTCTATACATGTCACTACCATCGTGGTTACTAGACCGTAGAATTCAACAAAATCTTCTTGCTAATTTCTGCTGCAACAGCAAGCGTCAACGCTTGTCTTACGATAGTAACTATTATATAATCAGTGCTTTCGTGTTCCGGTTTAGACGATACGGTAACCGGTTAATAAAATGAGTGTTATAATACACAACAAATCAACAATTAAATTAGTTCATGTTATTTTCTATACTTGAAATACCATGTGACTCAAAACACTTCCTTTTGCTTAGTCGGGTAAAAATGTAGCTTATGTAATTCCTGGATTATGGATAGGTACTATAGCTTTTTAATTGCAAAATATATTTTAAATCTTTCCAGTAGTTTTTAAGTGTATTCGTTACACTTACATACAAAAATACAATTAATGATTTCTTTATAATATTAGTAAAATTATGCATGTGCTACACGGACAGCAACGAGCCACTTACATCTTTTGCATCTATATGAGTTGGTTGTTTTTTCCATAAGGAAAGGCATCTGCTTGTTTGCTATCTTACAATATAAAAGAAACTTTAGCAGATACGCCACGCCATTTAATAACTAGGATTGAAATAACGTCTTCTGATAATTTGTTGAAAACCTCGTGAATATTTTCAGAACAACTAAAGGAAATAAAGAAGGCATCCATCGCACGCTTGATTTGTGACAACACAGATATAAAATATATACAGAAGAAAGCGTTTGAGGTGGAGAACGGAAACAATCCGAAGTATTGCTGCGACAACTACGACGCTATACCGTACGTAGACCTCACCGCGTGGAAGAGGCCAAAGTTCGAGTTATTTGATTAGAAGAAGCAACTAGTGATCCGCCATGTAACTCACGGTTTGAAACCGGTTTAAAAATTACGGTTTAACAAACCGTAATTTTTAAACCGGTTTCAAATAAAGGTTTCGCTCGAAGGGCATCTGAGATGAGAGCACTTCAAAAACTTAAACAAACTGGTTTAAGCCAAAACCGTGGAATCAAACGTCACGCACAGTGCGGACAAAAATTGAAAGCGGCGAACATCTAAGAAATACTTAAAAAAAAACAATAAACCGGTTAATTAATTAAAAACCCTTATAATTTTCTACATAATGAAACCGGTAAATTTGAGGTTCAGGTAGAGCCAAACCTTTATAAAACGCTTCTTATGTGCTTACACTGAGTTAGGTTTGAAACTTAAGCCGTTAACAAGCCTTGACGCAACCAGCTAGTTTTATTAAAGTTTTTTTTTAACACTGAATAAATTATTCAATTTTTTTTCTGAGATAAAATAAATGCGTGTTAAATCTGGATATAGATTCCCTGTATACCTAATTGCATGTAAATCCGTCCAGCTGTTGAGGCGTGAAGAAGTAACAAACACACGTACATATCATCTAGTTCAGTATCCTTTTACTTTCAAGATCTGTACCACTTTATACTAAGCTAGTAATAAAAAAAGAAAATATATATTTCTTTTTTCAGTACGTATGTCATTAAACTAAGCAGTTGTACCACTTTTAAAAAAATTGTGTATGTATGTGTGTGTGTGTGTGTGTGTGTGTGTGTGTGTGTGTGTGTGCGCGCGTGCGTGCGTGTGTGTGAGTGAGTGACAATGGGTCCTTTGGTGGTTTAGACTTCAGATATAACGGACTCAGTTGTTGGCGTTGCGATCAGATTTAGACAGGATAATATTCCGGGCCGATATTCTAAAGTACATGCAATTAATATTTATTACCTAAGTATTAAATAAAACCATTTTTAAAAATATTTGTTTTATTTTCGACACAATTGATTTCAATAGATATTACAAGTATTACGTATAGGTACACGGTACAGGTACAAGGAACGCAGACTACGAGTGGATATACGATGTATTTTATATTTTTATCGCCAATTTTACACATACAAAATGAATATTACTATAAATGACAAATCAATAATTAAATTAGTCCACGTTATTTGATATAAAATTGGCCTTGATCGTATAAGTAGCTTAAACATGTATTTTAATGCTGATGCATAAAACTTATTTTGCTGTAGTGTAAAATGTACTAATTTAAGTTTTTATTTCACTACCCCAAAACTACAATACGTGGCGGTATTTTAAGTAACAGAATTACTTGAAATACCGCATGACTAAAAATCGCTGTCTTTGGCCATAACTATTTCGGCACATTTGGCGGCACATTCGGAATCTATCCTGTAGATATAGATAGTATAGATTAGGCTAATATTGGCGGCATATGAATTATCAACTAAAACATAAGACATAAAAGAAATAAATAAAAAAAACAATATAGTTTTCTATTTCAATAATTATATTGGGATAAAATAAGCAAAACATTGCTTAAACGTGACACGCATTCCACGGCGACATCTCACTTCCACTTGTATTCTGTGTACAGTAATTATTAATAATTACATTAATATACAATGTCGTGAAAAATATGAAATGACAAGAATTGCTCGCACCGATTCTAATGTTTTAAACTTAGGCGACCCATAGACCTACCTATAATAACATTGCGCAATACTTTTATTGTGCAATAATATTGAATACCCCCTTTGATTCCAAACGTTCAATAAATTCACTCAATAAAATTGACAAACCAGTCTGATCAATATTTTCGTGCGAGCAACCTGTCGACGACGAAGTTTTGGCGGCAGCCATGCTGGTGATTTTGTTAATTAAATCTCTATACAATTCTATACACTCAAGTAAAATTTCCCGTTTTTTATATTTTATAGCATTCTTGCTCGCCATTTTGCTCAAATTTACGACACGACCATACATTAAAAACCGTGACTGAACGAACGCGACCGCTCCAAACTCTGATGTGAAAAATATTGTGCAATATTAAGCCTGCACAGTGCTAGAAAAAATATTGCGCAATAAAAATTAAACCTGCTCAAACTTTTGTTCAATCTTTGTGCAATCTTCAATATTAACCCTAAACGGTCAATAATATTGCACAATACGTAATATTGCGCAAAACTACTGTAGGTCTATGGGGCACCTTATAACGGCTTGAATAAATCTGCCAGGTGCGAGTCGGTATTACAATACTGATACATTACAAAATGCATAGTCATTATTAAGATAGAGAAAAAATAATCGAAAAAAGTACTAATTTTGTAGAATAGTATACACATCATTTTTTGGGATATTCACGACCAACATAAAAATTAAATATATACCTTTCAACATTTTTTTATGAAATCTTCTAAGTCTAAGTGAAGCAAATAGAACATAAAATTAATAATTCAATGTCTCTAGTTATTTAAACGTTAAAAATAATATGGATTTACGTCTAATTTGGTGTATAATAAAGATTTTGTGTAGCGAAATTTTAGTATGGCCACAGATCGAAAGTAAAGCATTTTCACAGCTGTGATCGTAACATACACGAAATAATATTACTAAACAGAAATTTCATCATTGTACTACGAGTCATCACAAACAATTTGTACGGATCACGCTGAGCGCTCTTGAAAATTGGCTTTCATATAAAATTAGCTTAATGATACAAAATCAAAACATATACAATAATAAAAACAAAGTAGGTAAGTAACTGGCGAAGAAATTCTGAAGCAGTCATAAATAAACTTTAACTTGAAGCTGTACCGTCTTTATAATTTGGTAATGGACCCAGAGGTAAATTCTTTTAAAAAATACTATTAATATAAAATTCACGACTAGGCAGCATGGCCATTGGTATTAGCCTGTCCAATGGAGACATAAGAATAAAACAAATAAACAACCAAGTGCTGCGCGCGAACGATGGAGTGTGTAGATAATAATAATAATAATAATTCACGGGACAAATTACACTTACTGATCTAACCCCAAAGTAAGCAAATTATTTGCTTGTGTTATGGATGTTAGTCAACGATACTAATACATAGAAATACATATATAAATATTAGAATATATATAATAAACACCCAAACCCGGAAATACAAACATTTATGCTCATCACACAAATGCTTGTCCCCGTCGGGGATCGAACCCGAGCCTCGTTGATTGCGTAGTCAGAGTCTCTAACCACTCGATCAACGGGGCGGTCAAAGTAGATAAGTAGTACTATCTCTTACATGGCTTTTTAACTCAAAAAGTGCCCATGAAATAGTATAAAATACAAAAACCAAAATGGAGTCGTGCAGCGTAGCGAGCGTAAGATTTGGTTGTTTTGAAAGAATTGAAGTTTGCCAAGTCTCCACTCAACTAATTAAGACCTTAAAAATGGTTCTTTGGCGCAGCAACGCCATCTTGCTTTAAGACTTTTTCAGAAACACGTATTTTACATGGAGGTAGTCCTCTTTATACCTAATAGTGCGAATCAATTATCAAAGAATCAAATATAAGTATAAGCACGTAGTAACTTTGGTATACCTTGTCTGTAGCGTGAGCTTAATTTTATTCATGGAGTATTAAGGGTAAGGAGAACTAACTCTGTGGATAGAAGTTTCCATTAATAAAAGTAATACCTACTCACTTCATCGTTGCATAAGAATTTTTGAAAAGAAAGCGGTAAAAGCGCTGTTAAATACCTTTCCACTAAACTGGTAAAACAGCGCTACAAGCGCTGTTAAATACTTCTCAGTCATCACACTTCACACCGTCTATAATTTTATCCTTTTACAGCTAATTCTAATCATTTTCCCCTATATAATCCTCCTCCTTCTCCTTATTTACTCTATACTCCATGGGTTTATTCCCTACTAAACTTGGAAACACAGTAGCGATGGACGATAGACATGCGCAAAATGTGTCAATGAAATGAAATGACTGAAGTATATCTTTTCGCCCAATGAAGTACTTCATTGGTTTAGTTCAGTACTTCATTTCCTTCAGTGAATTTTATCTAGTCCATCTAATGTATGAATGAAAGTCAGTGTAAAGTATTTGAGACATGCGCAGAATGTCTCATAATACTTAACTCCTTCACTTCGTCAATGTTAATTGACTTCACCTACTTCAGTAGTCCATTTAGTTCAGTTGATAATAACGTGGCCTTTGATTTCGTTTGGCGTTTGTTCTTTTTTTTTCTTATATCATAAGATAGCAAACAAGCAGATGGGTCTCCTGATGGAGAGTTTTTTTTTTTATAACATAAGATAGCAAACAAGCAGATGGATCTCCTGATGGAAAGAGTCAACCATCGCCTATAGACACCAAAGATGTTAATGGTGCCTTGCTATCTTGTGGCGAGGTCTAATGCCACATGCATAAGTTTACCGGCTACCTTACCCTCCAAACCGGACCACGACAGCGACAAGCACTGACGCTATTGCGGCAAGAATAGGTAAGGCGGTGGTACCAGACCCGGGCGAGACAATGCAGAACTCTACCACCTAGTAGCCACGATGGTAGTGACTCGATAGCCAATCGGTCACCTTTTACGACCTGCCTGGCAGAACGGCAGTTGGCCTATTCTTCAAAGGAGGCCGGGACCAACACGGCGGAAAACCATGAACCATGAACCTTCGCCTATAGACACTAAAGATGTTAATGGTGCGTTGCTATCTTGTGGCGAGGTCTAATGCCACATGCATAAGTTTACTGGCTACCTTACCCTCCAAACCGGAACACGACAGCGACAAGCACTGACGCTATTGCGGCAGGAATAGGTAAGGCGGTGGTATCAGACCCGGGCGAGACAATGCAGAACTCTACCACCTAGTAGCCACAATGGTAGTGACTCGATAGCCAATCGGTCGCCTTTTACGACCTGCCTGACAGAACGGCAGTTGGCCTATTCTACAAAGGAGGCCGGGACCAACACGGCGGGAACTCATTCAAGTATAGAATTGTTTATTCAATTACAAAATAATTACTACAGTATCTTTTGACAATACTTTTCAAAATGAATTAGGTTAACAATGTACAAAATAGTAGTAGTGGGATTATAAATAAATATTATTGTCATTTATAAACAAAGCCAGTAATGAAATCGAAATGTACTTTAACGTAATGTAATAAAGTTCATAAATAACTTTTCATCTAAAATACGATGACTGAGAGGTATCAGTACAAAATATAATATGTGATAGCAAATCGCGCGCGTGTGTGTAGGTACTCGGTTTGATTCGTTTAATACGATCAGCCATCGCCAGTGCTCGGGTCAGTCAACGTACTTCAATTCGTGTTTCGTTCAATTGTCTGACGTTTGGCGTTCCACGATGGACTAGAACACAGATCAGTAAATTGTATGGACTAGAACTAATGAAGTAGTGAACTAAATGAAATTCAACTGAACTAATGAAGGAAAGATATATTTGAACTGAAGTACTTCATTTGAAGGATTCATTCGTGAACTACACACGGCTAATGGACGATTGTTCCAAAACAATCTATCGCACGAATTGACAATCGCAAATTGAATGCATTCGAATAAATGACGCAATTGAAGAATTCGATTGTTTTTAGTAACAGTTGCCCATCGCTTAAACACAAGTATAACCTCAAAAGCAGTGTTTCTTTGTCTGCCAACTTATATTTTTCCCTATAAATATAATACGGTCACCATTATATTAGTAACAGAGGACATTCAAGTATCATGCAAGCATTAGGTACATATTATAATACTATATATTATTACAAGATTAGCAAAATTATTGATTTATTTTCCTTTATCTGCAAAAATTTGTATAATTTCGGCAAAAATCACGCAGGTATTCTTTGAAATAACTATGGTTACGTAAGAAAGAACCAGACTCAATTTATTGAACGAGCGAGCGAAGTTCTACGAATCTTTTGCAAAAATCCTGCGTAATGTAAGTCTTTGTGCGATTACAACTAGAGTAGATATCGTTTATCAGAAAGTCGTGAATCAATGGTAGATGAATTAACGAGTTCAAAGAATTTTTATGTTCAAACATGAACCAAATCAATTAAGGGCTTATCGTAGAGGTTATAAAAGGGGTCCATAATCTAATCTAAAATGACATTACTAATACTGGTAGGTGACATATCACCTAATAAGATTAGTAATGTTGCTCAAAAAACAAAATAGCGTGTAAAATAAATGCACACATGCGCACAGCGCACATGCGCTGCGCTATTTATTTCACACGCTATTTTGTTTAAACAACAATAACTAATTAATAATAATTAATGTGAACTTTTGTCACGGACACAGATCGTTGTCCAAAGCTCCTCGCGTGCCTGGGTCTTGGCCCTGCTGATGGCGAGCTGTAGGGTCTTCTTCTTCTCCCTGTAGACCTCGTACAGCTCGCGCTCTTTCGCCTCGTCGCGTTGCCGTCTTCTTCGGTGTCTGGTGTACGCGCGTCTGGCCGCCACGCATTCCACGCGCAACGCGGCGATTTCGTCAGACCACCAGTACGGCTGGTCACGAGAGGGCGGCGGCTTGTCCTGGGCCATCGACGTATCGCACACCTGAGTCAACAACTGTCCGAGCCATTCCACTTCCTCGTCTACCCTCACAGGACTAGGTTGCGATTGCCAGGCCTTGACGATCGAGGCCTCCAGTAGAGCTTCTTTATCAAGACGCCTCGACGTCCACCTGGGGAATGGTCGGGAGCTACTTTTGTGGGGCTTGTGCCCGGTGTCGTCGACGAGTTGGAGACGTCAAATCGGACGTATGGGTAGTCCGAAAGTGTCTGCACCCCATCGAGGACTCTCCAGACACAGTCACAACGTGCAACAGCGGGGCTAGCGAACGAGACGCCCACCATCGACCACCCCGCTGTCTCACGCAAGTGAAAGTCGACCCCCTATTTAAAATGCAGAGGCCGAACACTACTGCCAACTCTTCCAACGCGTTGGCTCACGAGTCGGTGAAGACTTCGATGCCAAATCCTCAGAATGAGGCTCGGCATGGCATTGAAGTCTTCCATCAATGTCACGATTACAGGGCGACGATAGGCCCGTCTGACGACACCAATTTTGTCGAACGCACACCAGGGTTCGAAAACCGGTTAATTTTCTAAACCAGTTTCGGTCATTGACCTCATGCCTGAAATTATGTTAAGAAGATTATGTTATCCTTATGTTTAGTTTACGGTTTTTATAACTTCTGCTCCTGTGCAGCGAAATAAACCGGTTAATTTGAAAGTCGATAACAGCTCGTCAATGCAGGACGGGGCTCCTGATTGGACCTTATTCGATGAAATTCTAAGGATTAATCGCGCGCGTTACATCAGAAGTAAACCGGTGTAAACACTACATCAGTGAGTTTAACCGGTTATATCGACTCGCGCGCGAGTTGAATTTTTTTTAATACCATAAGATAGCAAACAAGCGGATGACTGTCCCGATGGAAAGAGAAGCCATCGCCTATAGAATCTAAAGATGTTATTGGTGCGTTGCTATCCGTGTGGCGGGATGGCAATGCCACATGCATAAGTCTACCGATAACCTTGCCCTCCAAACCGGAACACGACAATGACAAGCATTGACACAATTGCAGCAGGAATAGGTAAAGCGGTGTTAACAAATACACGGGTGAGTTGTTGCGGAATTCTACCACCTAGTAGTCACGATGGCAGTGACACGTATAGCCAATCGGTCGCCTTCTACGACTTGCCTGACGGAACGGCAATTGGTCCCTTCTTCAAAGGAGACCGTACCAACACGGAGGAAATTTACGAATTTTATGCTTTCTATATTTACCGGTAATCATTATAAAGTTTAACGAACCGTGCACATGATTAAAAGCTATTATCAATACCAGTTCCACGCCCTGCACAGAACTTCCCTCTCCCTTTAGGTATAACAGTATCCTATCCTATCCGAGTAACAGTATCCCTATATGTATAATTCTTAATAAGATGAACAACAGTCCATTTTAATTTAGGCCTCACTTTCTCATTATTCGTTGCTTTCAAAGGCACGTTAAATTGAATTACATATAAAAAGAATATTCTTTATACTACACCTATTCGGAAAGCACATTAGTTCTTACTTGAAAAACGAGAAGAAAGTACCTAATTCCAAGCGAACCATTATGCGGGCGGCAAAAATGTATGGGATTTACTTTCTCCCCTTGGGGAGAAAGTAATTTTCTCCCCTCATTCATAAGTTTGTATCTCGAAGCACATCAAATGTTACTGGCCACTAGCATTTACTAAGGAAACTTGGCAGTATGTGTTTTATTTCATTTGCCTCCTCAATATTACAAAAAAAAACGATTGTACGCGCGAATTTTCTTTTTATTTTCCTCATTGGTGTAGTATAAAGCAGTATGTATCACTCGGGAGAAAATGCGATACCTAACTTGAGTGTATTGAGGCCCTGAGCTACGCTTCGGGCCTCAAAGTACACTCTCGTAAGGTATCGGTCATTTTCTCGCCTTGGTGAACAAACTACTATTTAACAGTGGATTCAACCTGTGATTATTCAAACTAGAAACATTAATAATTATTGGCATCGAATTAAGTATACAGACTGACTGGTTAGTTACCTTCGATACTTGTGCAGTCTTAGGTTAAACACCGCGAGATACGTCTCGATCGACAAAATGACGTTTGCTCGACTGTTTTTTTTGTTTGATAAAAATACGGCAAGATGTTCGATCGGTAGAGAAAATAACTACCGTCAATCATTTTCTTTTTCTTTGCAGTATCATGTCGTATCAAGTGTCAAATGCGTTAGCAAATATAGAAAGTGACATGAATGTCGAGAAAACGATCGTTAAAAGTTTATCGTGTTGCTTATCCTAAGCCTGCTGGAGAGTACTCGGTACTCGATTCTCGTTAAAATGAAATAATAAAATTAGGGGCTTAACTTTTGACCAATATTTCTCTAAAAATAAACGACATGTGGATATTATACTCTCTAATACGCGCTAGTCAACATCAAGGACACGCCACCGCCAACCCCCGATATTCTGTGTTGATAGCGCGCTACGCTGCACGTGTGTCCGCGCAGTGTCCAAGTATGCGGAAGCTAAATATAGGATTCTCGGTGTACTGTTTACTAAATTTACTAAAAAGTATTTTTATTTTTTTTCTATTTTAATTTTTCTCATTATATATGATCGCTAACTATCACGACCTTAAATATTGAAGGTCATCAGTCAGTCTGTATAATGGACGTTGATGTCTCAATATCGAATATGTCGTACTTCTTTTTTATATCATAAGATAGCAAACGAGGAGATGGGTCTCTTGATGGAAAGAGTCAACCATCGCCTATAGACACCAAAGATGTTAATGGTGCGTTGTTATATTGTGGCGAGGTCTAATGTCACATGCATAAGTTTACCAGCTACCTTACCCTTCAAACCGGAACACGACAGTGACAAACACTGGCGCTATTGCGGCAGGAATAGGTAAGGCGGCGGTACCAGACCCGGGCGAGACAATGCAGAACTCTACCACCTAGTAGCCATGGTGGTTGTGACTCGTATAGCCAATTAAATCTATTAGTAATCATGACGTGTTCTCCATACTTTTTTTAAAATATTTTAGGTTCCTTAATATTCACGATATTATCTGCTAAAACCTATCTACAAATTAAAAATTGGGAACCACGGGTAAAACTACAGACCACATGAATACGAATACACACGGTGCTTCGCGGGGATCGTATAACTGCGGATAAGAGCAAATGCTCCTATCACTGTCAAAAATGTTAAACTTTTTAGATATATTATACGTATCGCGAAAAAATAGAAATATGCCAAATTATGTTTTTTTATCGCACCGAAAAAGAAGATAACGCTTAAAAATACCCTTAGAGTTATTTTATTTCATAATTAGTACTATACGAGAAATTCTGTATTTTTGGGTGAAAATACAAGCTACAATAACCTAAGAAATTACCTTGATAGGCCATATTCAGTTTAATCCGTTGGTAAATTTGACGTTCTTTAAAACCGCAGTGTAAGGCTCGTGAGTCAAAACTTTTTAATAATTTTTATGTTGTGATGTTATTCTAGAAAGTTCTTGACCTTTTAATGATGATGGACAACTTTACAACTTTACAGTTGTCTTGCTATTTTTGACCACTGAGTGGAGGTAGTATACTTGTATAGAAAATGTATAAAAGTTGTCCTATACATATATATATACATACAGAAGACCCCATCACCACATTACTTCAAATGCTTCCAAGATTCAGGGACCACCAGGTATAAAAACTACCGTCCTAAAAGCTAAGAATTACGGTGTAAAACTGATATACAAGTTGTTGACAACAAGAGCGGATCCAAATGGGCATCATGGCCCTCAAATATGAGACCGAAAGGGTGGATCTAGCCTTGGTTGACAACACTGCCCCCATTAGTAAAAAAGGCGCATCTAACAAGAAGTTAGAACGGAGAAAATAATTCCCAAGCGAATTAAACGGGAAATCGTGTGTTGTTCGTAAGTTACGGATAATAATTGCATACTGAAAACTGAAACTAGCGGCCGCAAAATTTTTCTTCGATTTGGGCCACTAAAGTTCTAGTATTTTTATACTAGCTGTTGCCCACGACTTCGTCCGCGCGGACTTCGTTTACTCCGCACGGCTCCTCTCCCGTAGGTGATAGCGTGATAATATATAGCCTATATGTTGACCCGACCTGTTAGTAATATTCTTGCAAAATTTGAAGAAAATCCATGCAGTACTTTTTGAGTCTACCCCGGACATACATACAGATAGACAAAAATTCTAAAAATTATATTTTTGGCTTTGATATCGATTGTAGATCACGCCCAAAGTATTCTTTTTAAAAAATATTCAATGTACAGTTTTGACTTTCCTACGATTTTATTATAATATGTAGGTATAGATTATTCCTTTATAAATATTTTAAAATTAATAGTCTAAAGTAAATGTGCCTTTTAACTTAAACTGTGTATAAAAAAGTGTAGCAAAGGGCCATTTTTTGTTGCGACATAATCACAATGGCGCTTGTTACAAAAATAAAAAAAATATTGGGAAACGCGTCTTTTCTTCCTGATTCTGGCAATATACGTAACTCAAGAAAAAATGTTAGATGCGCCCTTTCAACTAACGGGGGCAGAACAGCACTTTCAAGGAAACATATGACAGCCTTAATCCTTAACGTAATGGATTAGAATTGATAAGCTAGGACCACATCATAGGATCTGTATATATCTCGTCGTTTTACATTTTAGACATAAACATACATATAATCAGGCGCAGATCCAAGGATGGGGAAAAAGGGGGCAATGGGTGCAATTGTCCCCCTGTACGTCCTATTCTTCAAATTATTGGAATCGTTGTAGATTTTTTATTTATTTTTATAGAAGATTAAGCAGGTGAAATGAGCTTAGGTTGCCCCCCCCCCCCCCCCCCCCCCGAAATAATTCTGGATCCGCACCTGCATTAATTAGTTAATTCAAGAAACATTTATGCTATCTGTCTTTAAAATTGGTCCATACATTATATTAACAAATTTCTACCCTCCCGTTTTTCTTTCCCCCATAAACTAGTAAGTTTATGCAAGAAGGTTCTAGATATAGGACTGCTACTAACTAACCGATCCATAAGCGGTCTTTTGTATAATCTCTGCGCTTCTAGCCGCTGATCTTCTGTCAATTTCCGATCGTCCAAGTGTGAAAGAGACGGGAATTGTGCTATGACGAATAACCTGCAAGATATTTAAGAATTAAATAATTGAGCTACCCTAGTTACACTAGTCACAGATGACATGAGGCTTTATATTGATCCTTCATTTAATTATGATGATCTTCATTTAGTAATTAATAATAACAATAAATAAATAAATAAACAAAAAAGGAAGCTTGTCTTTGACGGGTTCCGTCTTGGTGACTAAAGTAGTCAGTAATTTTATGCATGTGGTATTATCATCTCGTCACACAGATAGCAACGCGCCTTTAATATTTTTGGTATCCATAGGTGATGGTTGTCTTTTTTCATCAGAAGTCATCTGCGTGTTTGCTATCTTATGATATAAAAAAGTAACTAATGATTTTTCCCTACCGATATTGAAGATATTCATAGAATGTTCCGCCATTGAAATAACTAGGAGCTGCAGGATTCCCCATAAGTGACAGATATTTTATATTGGGACATGACTCCTTTAACTTGCCGACCCATGGATATATGGAAGCTATTTTGCACCGATTGAGCCTGTGAAAATATACAATAATAAATGGAGTTTTAGATATTATATTGACATAACTATCAATGTAACATAAAATTAGGTTAGTAGATTATAATAACTTCATTGCATCTATCAACCTACATGAATTTAAGTAAATATTTTACTGATAGAGAATTACCTACTTAGTCCTAATATATAAATGAAATATTATATATTTTTACCCATCATTTCATTTGAAGACTACACTGTCTGCTTTTATACCAGGTAGGTAGTAAAAGGCAAACGATTGAATATGCGTCTCAATAACATCGTGATTACTAGGTGGTAGTTCTGAAACTTTTCCCCATGTTGGTCCCGGGCTCTTTTGTAGAATAGGTCAACTGCTGTTCTGCCAGGCAGGTCGTAAAAGGCGACCAATTGGCTATGCGACTCACTATCACCATGGCTACTAGGTGGTAGAGTTCGACTCGCCCGGGTCTGGTACCACCACCTTACCTATTCTTACCGCAATAGCGTCAGTGATTGTCACTGTCGTGTTCCGGTTTGAGGGTGAGGTAGCCGTTAAACTTATGCATGAGGCATTAGACCTCGCCACAAAATAGCAACGCACCATTAAACTCTTTGGTGTCTAAAGGCGATGGTTGACTTTTTCCATCAGGAGACCTATCTGCTTGTTTGCTATCTTATGATATAAAAAAGAAAAAACTTCTCCCTGGGCATACTACCACCTTATCTATTCCTGGTGTAATAGCGTCAGTGCTTTTCATTGTCATGTTATGGTTTCAAGGGTAAAGTAGCTAGTAAGCTTATACATATTGTGGTATTACCGTCCCGCAAACAAACAGACATAAGCTGTTTCCATCAGGCAAGCCACCTGCATTTTTACTTTTTTTATGATAAAAATACTTCTTTAATGCAGCAAAACTGCGGCAAACAACTTCCTTCTTCTGCTATTTATTGGAACCCTGCATCAAATTTTTACCAAATTAAAATGCGACTACAAGTATACTCTCCGAAACAAAAAAAGAATTTAATGATCGCGTTTTGAGGTAACAAATATAAAAGAAAACATACAGCCGAATTGATAACTCTCTCCCTTTGGGAAGTTCAAAATGCATAATCACACACATGGGCGTACCGATGGATTCCAGGGGGAGGGGGTGCCCCCCCCCCTAGAATCCATTTACCTCTCTACTAGCTATCTACTGTTGTAGTTATTAAGATAAAAATAGTCTTAAAATGTTACGGTTGTCCCCTCTGGCCCAGAACCTGGGTACGCCCATGATCACACAGTAAACTAACACAAAGAGATGTTAGCAAAAGCTGTACCTAAATTGTAAATAACTCTGCAATACAGGAGTAATTAAAACTAAAATACATTGATTTAAAAAATGAGTATAAAATAACTCACCATAAAAGTTGCAATTTTGGTAGCGGGGGTAGGAAACAGTTTTCATTGATTGGATTGTCATCAGCTATCAGTGAACTCAAAAGTTTGAAATGTACAAGAGCATCCAAGTTGCTAAACAAAAATTAAAGTGGTTAGTGTCTCTATGACTACATACGAAGGAAAAATCTTCATATATTTATATTTTTATAACATACAAAAGAAAACACCATTCATAATATATTTTGTAGACTTTAAACTTCCAAGAAATACATTTGTGTCTAATTATTTCATTAAAGAGCCACAAAAATTCATAAACTTCGTAATAGCATATTATATATTATTATATCACTACATAGTACTAATACATACAACAGAGAAAGCGACTTTGTTTTATAACAATGTCACTTTCTCTGTTTGTCCCTATGTCCCTATATATGCTTAAATCTTTAAAACTACGCAACGGATTTTGATGCGGTTTTTTTTTTAATAGGTATATTGATTCTTGAGGAAGGCTTTAGTATATAAACCTTTCCCACGGGAACAAAAGCCACGCGGGTGAAACCGCAGGCAGGTCGATAGTATATATATATATATATAAATTAATAAAGTTTGTAACTTAAAATGATATCAAACAATCAACTCAATAAATAAATGGTAAAAATTTATTATTAAAAGGGTAAAGTTATTTTAAGTGAACTTGTCTAATTGCCTCACGAGAAACTACTCAGCTGGTAGAGAATGAACTATATTTGATTTCAGGTTAGCTGATTTATATGAAAAGGTTTTAATTTTTGTATTATTGATACTTTTTATCGTCTGCACTTGGTAAAACTCTATTACATGTTAACATGCACATGTATGTTTCACATAACACTTTTTATTTTGTTTATTTCACCAACCACTACTCTTTACGGCATCTTTGTGTATTTTAATATAATTAATTTAAATTTTTAAGCAAAATAAATTGCACATAATGATTTTACCCTTTCTTGGTTTAGAGGGTAAAGGTAGACAGTAAAACTAATGCTTGTGGCATTAAGACCCCACTATAAGGATTTTTCCGGTGTAGGGATGTGACGACCCCATCGTCCACTGGTGCGATAATTTTTGTTCAAAAATTATCTAGCACCGGTGCATTCAGTCAACCAAATCAGTGGTAGTGCCATACTGCATTTGCAACTGAATAGGCCGGCACGCCCGGGGAGATACCACTCTCTCACTTGACACCGACGTAAAGTAGCAGCTCCGCTGCTGCGTTTCGTCTGGTTTGTGAGAGTCCCGGAGGCCTAACCCCCCTCCCCCGCACACTATGAATGCGCTATTTAATAAAAAAACTTGCACCAGCAGTGGAGAATCCCCCCTGAGCGTCCGTGCTCTGGATTCCAGCCAGATCATGGATGCTCAGGCTGCCCTGCGTATTCTGAGGCGGGCAAAATTGCGCTCATAGACAATTCTGTCCGGGGCAAACAGAGCAAGAAGACCATGGCACCCCCTACCACGTTTACTGTGGATTTCTGCAATATCAGGGGTCTTCATTCCAACCTGAACGCCGTCCACTACCATCTCGAGACGGCGAAGCCAGCTTTGCTTCTCTTGACCGAGACACAGATATCTTCTCCGGCTGATACTTCCTACCTCTCCTACCCGGGGTACAAACTGGAACATTCCTTTGTACCGTGGGCTGGTGTGTGCGCATACGTCAGAGAAGATATCTGTTACCGGCGCCTCGGCAGACTTGAAGGTCAGGACCTATCCATCCTCTGGTTACGCGTAGCTTGCGACGAACATCCACGCAGCTACGCGTGCCTATACAGGTCCCATAGCGGGAATACTGAAGTTGACCGGCTCATTGAGCGCTTACAAACGGCTGTGGATTCCGTGTTAGAGCAGACCCCCTCCGCAGAGATCGTGATCTTGGGCGATTTTAATGCCCACCACGCCGAATGGCTTTGTTCTCGCACCACCGATCATGCGGGGAGGTCTGTTCACGATTTTGCCTTGGCGTATAGTCTAACACAATTGGTAACCTCGCCTACGCGTGTTCCCGATGTGGATGGCCATACGCCTTCACTGTTGGATCTCCTGCTGACCTCTGATCCGGATCGTTATCAGGTATCGGTGGACGCTCCACTTGGCGCGTCGGACCACTGCTTGATCCGGAGCAAAGTGCCGGTCATGCGCCCATCACGGCCTCCCTTTGCAGGCTGTCGTCACGTTTGGCACTATAGGTCAGCAGATTGGGACGGGATGCGGTCTTTCTTTGCATCCTACCCATGGGGGCGGTTGTGCTTCTCGCTGGATAATCCGAATGCTGTCGCTCACTCTGTCGCTGATGTGGTGCTGCAGGGCATGGAACTTTTCATTCCGTTTTCTGCGGTGCCCATCGGTGGCAAGTCTCAGCCTTGGTTTGGTCGCCACTGCAAAGCGGCTTTACGCTGAAAGCAGGAATGCTACCGAGCTTGGGCTGCTGCGTCGGCATCTCGTGATGTAAAAACTAGCGCATTACGAAAGGAGTACAACTCTTCCTCGAGATTCTTCAAAAGAGCTATCGCCAAGGCAAAAGCGGAACACATTGGCAGAATTGGTGAGAAATTAGTTCGCCTTCCTTCTGGCACTCGTGCGTTCTGGTCTCTCGCCAAGGCTGTCTTAGGAAATTTTTCCCAGCCTTCTTTTCTATCCTTGCACAGAGACGATGACTCTCTGGCCCATACCTCAAAGGAGAAAGCCGATCTTCTGGGCTCGTTCTTTGCAGCCAACTCGACTCTGGATGACCGAGGGAACACACCGCCTACCATCCCGCAGTGTGATAGTTCCATGACAGAACCGCAGTTTCGGCAGTCAGCTGTGCGTAAAGCACTTCTTTCTTTGGACATTCACAAGTCGAGTGGGCCTGATGGCATCCCTCCTGTTGTGCTTAAAGTATGTGCTCCAGAGTTGGCGCCAGTATTGACGCATCATTCCGGCTCTCCTATTCACTCGGCGTGGTACCGAATTCATGGAAAACAGCTTTAGTGCATCCCATTCCTAAAAAAGGAGATCGCTCTAATCCGTCAAACTATCGGCCAATAGGCATAACCTCCTTGTTCTCCAAAGTCATGGAGACACTTATAAACTGTCAGCTCCTGAAGTATTTAGAAGAGCACCAGCTGATTAGTGACCGTCAGTACGGTTTCCGTCGTGGCCGCTCAGCTGGTGATCTTCTAGTATACCTGACACATCGTTGGGCGGAGGCAGTTGAGTCCAAGGGGGAGGCATTGGTAGTTAGTTTAGACATAGCGAAGGCCTTCGATCGGGTATGGCATAAAGAGCTTCTCTTAAAGCTGCCTTCCTATGGGCTTCCCGAGAAACTATGCAAGTGGATCACCAGTTTTTTGGCTGATCGGAGCATTAAGGTCGTTGTCGACGGTGCATGCTCCGATTTTAAACCTGTCAATGCTGGTGTTCCCCAAGGCTGCGTGCTATCACCGACACTGTTTCTTCTGCATATCAATGATATGTTGCGAATTAGTAACATACATTGCTATGCAGACGACAGTACTGTTGATGTTACATACTCCGGCCGTAGCGGTATTTCTCGGGAACACGTCGAAGAGGGCCGGATCAAGCTCATGTCTGAACTCGAGAATCAACTAACTGATGTCTCAGAATGGGGTCGTCAAAACCTTATTACATTTAACCCCAAAAAGACGCAGCTCTGTGCGTTCACCGCAAAAAAAAACACCCTTTGTCGTATCACCTCGGTTCGAAAACACTCTCCTGACAGCCTCAGCCAGTATTGGAATTCTGGGAGTCGACATATCGAACAACGTTCAGTTCCGCGGTCATTTGGAAGGGAAGGCTAAATTAGCCTCCAAAAACCTTGGTGTACTCAATAGAGCAAAGCAGTACTTCATGCCAGCCCATCGCCTCCAACTTTACAAGGCCCAAATTTGACCTCACATGGAGTACTGTTCTCACCTCTGGGCCGGAGCTCCTCAGTACCAGCTTCTTCCTCTTGATTGCATTCAACGTAGAGCGGTTCGAATCGTCGACGACCAGGCTATTTCTAATCAGCTTGACTCTTTGGCGTTACGCAGAGATGTAGGCTCGCTCTGCATCTTTTACCGTATTTATCATGGGGAGTGTTCCGACGAGTTGTTCGGACTAATGCCTGCCGCTAAATTCCACCATCGGACATCGCGTCAAAATTTAAAGTTCCATCATCACCACCTCGATGTCTGGAAATCCACAACCGTGCGCTTTTGTCGACACTTTTTGCCTCGCATTACTCCTTTGTGGAATCTATTACCCTCGGGGGTGTTTCCGAATGGATACGACTTAGGGACCTTCAAGAAACGAGCTTATTCATTCTTAAAAGGCCAGCAACGCAGCTGCAATACCCCCGGTATTGCGGATGTCCATGGGCAGCGGTGATCACTTACCATCAGGTGCACCATCTGCTCGTTTGCCCCCTCTACTATAAAAAAAAACTACAAGGATAGTAATGCATCCTTAACATATTTGATGTGTATATGCGATGGTTGTCTTTTTCTGTCAGGAGGGCCACCTGCTTGTTTGCTATCTTATAAAAAAACACATGAGTAGTTAGCAAGCATATGCTTATAGGTTCCAGGGTAACACTTGGTAACTTTTGCAGCTCTTGTGCATCAGTTAATTATAAGCTATTATATAAACATCCATTCTTATAAAAATGCAAAAGTTTGTGGGTTTGCTAAGTTTTCAGGGCTAAACTATTAAATAATTTATATAGTTTGTGATCGTGAAACAGTACAAGTGCTTAAAATAAAATAATAATTATGACAGAGTTTCACCACGCCGACGATGGAGAGTATAAAATATACAATTTTGATGAAATATCGAAAAGAGATAGTTGGAGACCTGGGGTCAAAATAGGCTATCATGGGTGTACCGAGGGGCGGGGGGGGCGGGGGGGGGGGGCAGCTGCACCCCTGGAATTTGTTTACCTCTGCTAACTATATACTATTGTAGTTAATAAGATAAAAATATAGCTTTAAAATGTTTCGGTCAATGGCTGGCCCAGAACCTGGATACGCCCATGTAGGCTACTATTAAAAAAAACTTCTAAGATGAATTGGGTATAAAAGTATGCATGAAAGACAAAATTGTTGATAGGTTAACTTTACTTGTGGGTGGAACTGAGGTCAACTAGTATTAATATATTGTGATTAAAAATGGCTTTTCCTGAGTACATTAAGCTAAAGCTGTAAATCTACATAATTCTACAGCAAAAGGTTAATGGTAGTATTAATATACTTACGTAATTTTATTGTGACTAATATCCAAATATTGTATATGGTTTGAAAACCTCTCCACAATTGTCCTCGGTACTTCATACAGGTTTTCATATGCCAGTGTTAACTTTACAGATTCATCTTCTTCAATATTGTTTTCTGTGGAACTAAATAGGAGATTTTTTTAATAGCAAAATAATAATTTGACTAATCTCTGAATTTTCTATAAATCTGATTTGGTGATATGGCTTTATTAATATTTAATAAGCAGTAATTAGCAGTAACAGACTATCCTTCTTTTTGTCAGAGTTGAGATCAGCCCATATTATAATGAAATAATGTTGCATTTGCTAGTTAATTAATAATAAATATTTACTGAATAAATTACACAAATTGAAAGTAAGAAAATTATTTGCTTGTAATATAGGTATATCAATGATACTAATACATAGAAAAACATATATAAATACATAAATATATATATATATATATATATATATATATTTATTTATTTAATTAAGATTTAAACTCAGAAATATAAACATTTATTCTCATCACACAAAAGCATGTCCCTTTCAGATTCAAGCCCAACTATCAATTGCAATGTTAGGGTCACTTCCTACCGACTACTGCAACTAAGCACTGAATCTACGGGCTGTACTCTAATAATGTACCTATATGTTTGTTTGTAAATTAATTTTCTTCTGCTATATTATATATCATTATACGAGAACAGATAGTTCTCCTATGTATTGCTTTGTGTTTGGCTGGGATGGAATTTTTTACTTTTATTCTGCTTAATTATGACTTTTTATTAGTACAAATTAATAATAAGAGGAATTACACTTTAGATTGTAGCAATACCATTCGTAGGCATTTTCCTTTTTGAGAACTTATAAGTGTACCTTTGCGATGTCACTGAAAGGGAAAACATAATATAAAATAGTGTAAAAATGAAAAAGACTCACTGTAAGTCTGAAAAATAATGAAGTTCCCAGTGGCACAGTTATCCACCCTCGTCCACCACACTTTATACCACGACAGTACCAGACATAAAACCACACAATTTACCCACTCAACGCATGTTTCACTTCACAACCAAAGCATCTTCAGGAGACACGAACACTACTACACTCAATGAGAGCCACAGTAGTACTACTGCAAAATAACTAGTTTCTTCGTCCTACACAAGTAATTTTTTAATCAATTCAATAAAAGCAAAATAAAATTTAATCAACAAATAGGTGATTGGTATTGTTTAACAACTTGATTTTTTTCTATAGACCCACTTAATTAAAATGCATTATATTTTGTAGTATTACATGTTGTTATGAATTGCATTTCTTAACTGCTTTCTAATCAATAAGGATAAATTATAGGTTATTTGGGATGGCATTAGAAACAGGCCGCAAGAATTTGGGCTTGAGGGCTATATTAAAGGATAAGATATGACAACGTTATGAAAAGTCTTGTGCTTTGTTTACATAGTAATAAAGCAAATACATACGGATACTTACTCAGCCAGACCAGTTGATACTAAACTTGGAAACATTGTTGTAAAACTCGTAATTTAATATCAATGCACTATGACATCTTGAAATATACTAATAAATTATAAAGTGTCGAAGAAATTTATGTTTTACAAAGAACATAACACGAATTTTTAATACACTATATTTAATAATAGGAATAGGTATGCATTAACGATTCATAAAACTTACGGCCCTCTATATTTATATCACTTTATCCATATGCAATTGATTGCAAAATAATAAGTATCTACTTCGTTTTCGAAGATCTAATAAAATATAAATCATTCAAAACAAAATATATTTGACAACTCTTATCTAGCGAAGTGCCGAGTACAGTTTGACTCGAGTCAGACTCGTTTCCTGCTTTGGAACTCGCCTACTCGAATACCAATTAATTTTGATTCCGGTACGCTGGACTCGATTCCGGTACTCGAATCAGGAAGAATCGATTCGTACTCGCTAACTCGATTCTATTTATGCGAGTCCAACTGACTCGAGTCTCGTATTCGAGTTTGGTTAACTCGCTCGTACTCGCAAACTATTTACTTAAGCAATAAAGTGGCGTGGGCCTAATAATACAAACAAGTTTGAATCTGCATCTTTCGTGGCTTCGGAATTATAACTATTATGCAACCAACGTTTCAATAGACTGGAGTCCAAGAAGGTTGACCAAATACTTTATTTGAACAGCTATTTCAAATAACTTTTATTTTTTTATCTCTATTTTGTATATTTTACATATTCATTTAGTTAATATGTACAGTATTGTGAGTACGATTTAGGTTGCTTAGGTGGATACCTTCCCAAATGTTATATTCTTTGCTGTTGAGTTTGCGTACCTACTTTTATAAAATTAAAATGGCTTGATTTTAATGCATACATCTGTCTAATGTTTAGATTTCTAAGATTCCTTAAAGCTGTTTTAAAATTACTAATAAATAAATAATAGTATCCAGTCTAAGTCGTGAGTAAATTTGCTTATATTCTAAGTTTTTTTGTTTATCTTTATAGAACTCCTATGCTCTATGCTAAGACATGTGTAGGTGATGCGCGTAATATTACTCGGGTGATGTTACTTCAAGATATGATGCCATATTACGCATTACGCGACGAAAACTAACATCACACCATCACCCGCGCATTTACTATCTTTAGTAGAGTGCGAATGTGAGGAGTGATGAAGTGATGTTTGATGCCAAGTAATGTTCGTTTCTGGATCGTAATTTCGCATTCTGCCTACTCGAATCGACTTCGCGCGTTGCGCAGTAGAGTGAGATAGATGGACGTTGTTCCACAAGTTAGATAGAGACACGGGATAAGGCGAAGACAAGAAACGTTCGTGACGGATATTAAGCCGTAAATTTTTATGAGAAGGTTTATTTTTATTTAGCGGGCTTTTAATTTATGATCATTTGCATTATTTACATTTTTTGACAACACTGAACAGAATCGGTTGGCGCAAAGCATGTTGTTGGCTGTATATTCTTTAAAATTCTTTTAATTACATGCTAATAACTTTATAATTTATTAGTGCAGTTTATCTAAATTATAAAAATTTCAGTGTAAATATAGTTAAATAGGAATATTATTTATAGGTAGTACGATAGGAATAGGTTTAGTGAATATGTACAGTACTGTATGTTAGTGACTTAGTTATTGATAAATATAAAAACAAAACTTAAAAATAATATAAGATAAAAGTCTGCCAGTACTAAGCCTGAGACCCCCTTATGAACTAGTTATGTAAACTTACATAATCCGTCTTTATTCGGTGTAACTTAACATATTGGCCTAAGTATGAAGGAAAATCAACTTTATTGACATAATCATTATGCGGTAATCAGCGTCATATAATTTATTAATCGTCAAAAAAACATCAGTAGGTAGGGTCAAACCTTCTCATATCAAAGACATTCTCATATCTAAAAAAAATATTCATCATTCAAATATACCATGTGCTAGGAATTTCTTGTCAAGGTTTTCAAGTAATATGATCTAAATAAACTTCTTTTAACTGTAAGCTAAATGTATTACGATTTACGGCTGCGCAACAAGTAATACGTATATTACGTATCACCTCAAGTAATAGTACAGTTGAAGTACAAATGTTATCAAATCTTTCGAATGCGTCGCGTAATGTTTCGAGTAATGCGTAATGTTATCGAGTAATATCACCTGACCGAAAAGGTTATGTTTCATCACATTATTTCATAAGGTGATGTTTTCAAATCTATGCTTTTATTTAATGTTTATAATTAAAAAATATTTCATTAGCATTAAAAAATATTTCATTAGAATAAAAGCATAGACTATGCTTTTATTTAATGTTTATAATTAAAAAATATTTCATTAAAAAT
Organism: Apodemia mormo; assembly: GCA_036924255.1. NCBI lineage: Eukaryota > Metazoa > Arthropoda > Insecta > Lepidoptera > Riodinidae > Apodemia > Apodemia mormo. The sequence goes on from JAUPFN010000011.1 coordinate 5,927,699, forward strand.
GATTGATTTATTATTGTTGTGTCATTATGCTTAACCTAGCCTACACGCCGTTTGAAGTTAACTCCAGTTATTTTTTTCCCTTTTGTTCTAAAATCGGACTCTAGTTCTGTACTAAAATTTTCAGACTCGAATTCTGGACTCGAATTTCTAGACTCGAGTCCAGCCGGACTCGAGTCAATATTCAAATACCAAGCATAGAATTCGAGTACTGGTCTCGAATCAGGGAATCGAGTCACCATTCGAATACCGTATAAACTGACTCGAGTCGACTCGGTCCACCAAAAGAGCGACTCGGCACATCACTACTCTTATCAGTTGTTACCAAGGAACTTATATACGATTGTTACTTTTTAATTGAAACGAAGTTCCTTACGGCAGGCTTGGAGGGGATAGGGATTTTGCTGCGCGACCGAACTGAAAAAAATGTGATAGTAAAACCGTAAGAATAATGCGTGGAATAAAAGCGCTAAATGAGACGTGCGCAGGCGCGACAGTCGCGTACACAAGCGAGTAGTGCCGTTTAGCCGAAGGAAGTTCGTTCCTACCCGGTGTCCCGCGACACCACATCATTTTTTTTATTTATATTTTGTCAATATGGGATAAACAGAGACCAAAGATATACTGCCAAAATAAAATAATTTAAATACTTTTCAGTCTAAACTGTAATTTAATTTATCAATTATATGGAGGATGGAAGTAGGTAATTAATTTACATATCCTAAAAGGATAAAAATAACACAATGTACATACTTTAAATCGTTTAATGTAGGTAATTAAAGCGAGCAGTCGAGTGTCCAGAGTACCATTTGCTTTAAATGTTTATTGTAGAATTCGTCATGGAACATAGAACAAGGGAAGTGAAGAGTGGGCGTGCCGCGTGCGTCACTATTATGCGCTTTTACTCTAAATTGCCTTAGTGATACTTACCATATCATTAGGAGATAGTCGTCGTGCGAAAATCTATTATACACTGAATTATGCCGTATTGTGCCATCCTTGAATGCAGAAATGACAGTAGAATACAGATGATTAAGAATGGAGATATTTCATATCATCCGAAAGTACAATTTTCATTTTATTTTAATTAAATTCCTGATTTAATATAATCTCTAATGATATAAAAGAAAGTCAAGCTAAAATCAGCCGTACACCTTACATATAAAGTTCATTTTAGGTTGACCTAATTTTTCTAGAAAGATATACGTAATGACAGTCATTACGTATATCGTTCTAGAAAGTTCTCTACTCAAATATGATCAACTGAAAACTACGGAAAAATCAATGCTGCCATCTATTGTAGGATAGCGAAACTATTACGATCTTAAGTTTCACTATTGTACAAATAGATGAGTCTATTTTGAATAGACTACAAAAGGACGTAAATACTCTTTTTTTTGTAGCAAAATAAAATTTATTGTAACGCAGTTTGGTATATTTTTAAATGTTCTGTTTGTGTGTTTCGGATTATTGTTGTTTAAAATGAAAACGACCAATGAAACAATGTTTGCATTAGTAGTTTATATGCAATAATGCTTATTTTATGTGTGAGTGTGGCGATCGCGGTCCTGATACAAATGTTTGTACTTGCCAATTCCGTTGTTCTATGTTCCATGGAATTCGTGGATTAGGTTGAGCTGAGCCTTTGACAAGACAAAAAAGATAGGACTTGGAATGACTCGGCATTAATTTCCATAAACAATCAATATTATAAAATTGCATGCATTCGAACTGCAACTGCATTGCATGCAAATAACCCTTTGATTACAAAATATTAAACTGATTTTAGCGTTTATTTGTATTTTTCTATAATTTTAGTGTGTACCTTAAATCTAAAATAAAAACTTATTGTTTAAAAGAACATGCCCAATTATTGCAATATAATTTATCAATTGTTATGTATACAGTAAACAACTGTTCTGTTATAGTCCGCTATTGTTAGGGACGAAATGAAACAGTTTTCCCTTGATTGTTTTTTAGTAGGTAGTAGTACAAAATAAATAGTAGTTTCCTTCATCTATTAAGGGATGAGCCTTAAGACAAATTCCTATTTATTGGCATGGTACCTATCACAGGTACCTATATTGTATGTTTTTGGCCTATATGGGCTGTGATGTGCGTACTGTTTAACCAAAAGTTAAAATATGTAGCTAGGCTCTTCTTTTTAATTAACGATGGTTTCTTTTCATTTATTGCGCTGCCTAAATAGTAACGCACATTAATTTGTAGGTTATAATTTCTTTTTCATATTAGATACTTACCTACTTGTGAATAACTTAAAAGGCTCATCAAATCTCAGTTGATCACTATAAATGTCAAAGTTAGCCAATAGACCCGCAGATTAATCCAGTACTGTTTGAAGTTGGTACCAAAAGTACCTATCCACAACCGGCGTATTTGTATGAAGAGAATTATGAGTGTGGACGAAGCAAGGCTTTGCTTTTTATCCAATAAATGAGTTTAGATATGTATTATAAACAAAAAAAATACTCGTTGCTTATAAGAACAAAATATTTTTGAATCACAATAGCTTTAAAATTAAAAATAATACTCCCCGTGTTCTAGGCCAACTGCCGTTCTGCCAGGCAGGTCGTAGAGGGCGACCGATTGGGTATGCAAGTCACTACCATCGTGGATACTAGATGGTAGAGTTCTGCATCTGTTCGCCTGGGTCTGATACCACCGCCTTACTTATTCCTGCCGCAATAGTTTCAGTGCTAGGAGGCTTTTTTGGAGAGTAAGGTTGCCGGTAAATTTATGCATGTGGCATTAAACTTCGCCACAAGATAGCAACCTCGCTTTATAATACCACGACAGCACCAAACATAAAAGCATACAATTGACGCACTCAACGCACGTTTCACTTCGCAACCGAAGCATCTTCAGGAGACACGAGCACTACTACACTCAACGAGAGCCGCGGTACCGTACGCGGGAGTACCGCGTACGGTTGATTAGGCAATGATTAGGGTCCTACGGGATTAGAAAGAAAACTGGACTGTATTTCAATAGGTACTGGTATATTCGCTAACAAAATTTAAAAATAACAGAAATAGTCAACCGTCAGCGATGTGATGTGCGAATACAGAAAGCGAGTGGTGCAGGTGTCGCCCCTGTCCTCTCCGCTGACACCCTCCTCTGGCGCCCTCCCGCTCGCAACACTCGTGCGGCGAATTAGTTATGTGAACACGGTACCTTGTGTATGGTACGGTGTGTTTTTGTGTTTGGTGCTGTCGTGGTATAAAGTGTGGTGGACGAGGGTGGATAACTGTGCCGCTGGGGTCTTTATTATTTTCAGACCTACGGTAAGTTTGTTCCATTTCTTTATATATTTTCCTTTTCAGTAACATCGCAAAGGTACACTTAAAGTTCGCGGAAAATTGCAAAATAACTAGTTTCTTCGTCTGAACAATGGATTTCCGCAAAGTAACGCCTGAATTTATAAAATACCACACAAATATTATTATATGATACACCACAATACAACACATGTTGACTGACTACACTAATAGTACTGTCACTATATTCACTAGAACTAACCAACTAAACCAAATCACTAAACCGTAATACTTTCCGTATGTGAACTAAATCGCTCTATATCATTTTTATTTGATCGCTTACGATTGTTTTATAAAACTGACTCACTTCTCGATGACACGTCCTTATTTATACACAAGATAAAGTTCGACAACGTTTTCGAAAGTTCTAAAAATGACTCTTAAGCAACTTAGATGTAAACAAGTCATAGTACGCGTTAATTTCACACAAAAAGTCTTTGGGAGAAGGTCCATTATTGTATAGCTGTTTAGGTAACGGCAGCTATAGTTTATCGATAGCAGCTGTCTCTTTCTATTATATCTAGGCTTTTCCAGTATTCTCACTCTTCACTTTTCTAGTATATTTGCAACAGTAATAACCCTACATGGGTTATTTACACTACATACATGAAAATCATATAGGTAAGCCTATATAATCTGTGACTAAACACACCAACAATAATTGAATGTCAATATGAAGCATCCAAAGCGAATATGAGGAAGCAAAGGAATATGGTGTAAAAGGAGTATATTATGGATTTGAAAAAAAATCACGATAAAAATAAAATGTCCTCGACTTTAATAACAGACTATAAAAGTATTTACAACCTCAGGTTCAAGTTATTATAAAAATTTTACTCCACCAATAATATTCACAGGTCTTCCTTTGTACTTCTTTGATATTTCATTTTCAATCTGAAACAAAAATGAGTAATTAGAAATAAGCAAATATTGGTGGTAATATTATATAACTTAAACTAAAAAAAGATTAGTTTTCTTTGTCAATGTTTTTCTATGTATAAAAAGTTACATTATCTGCAAATCCTGCTCGTACTTCATACCACCTTATCCTTTTCTGCTTGTCACTGCTTCCGGTTAGGAGGGTAAGTCAGTTGGTAAACATATACATATGGCATTACATTCCTGCCACATTGAAGGCTATTGCCTTCAATGTGGCAGGAATGTAATACCACATGTATAAGTAAGGCTATTGCCTTCAATGTGGTAGGAATGTAATGCCACATGTATAAGTTTACCAACTGAATTACCCTCCTAATTATTACCATTAACATCTTTGGTGTCTAGGAAATGGTTATCTTTTCCCATTCGCCAACTGCTTGTTAGCTATCATATGATAAGAAAAAAGCCATTGACTAGGTCTTAGATACTCTTTGATCAGGGTATAATGCAAATCACTAGTTAATAGATGTTGCATTGACTTGAGGGTCGTTGGTCCAGCTATAACAAGAATCCCCCCCATGATTCCAAGCCTTGTCGTGGCGGGGGGGCTCAGTATCCGGGGTGCAATCCAGCACCCTGGAGAAGCTAATTGGACCGAGGTGGGCGCTCTCGAACCCCTCTTCTTGAAGAAGGGGTAGAGGTGCGCAGCGCGCTTTGCGCGCATGGGGAGTTTCGGCTCAGGGGACCTTCGGGTCGTGGGATGGCGGGAATGCAAGGCCCGCGGTGCAAAGGTGGGGGCTCTGCCCTCGCCTGCGCACAGTGTACGAGGAAGGCCAATCTCGTTAAAAAATTGGCCGCGAGGGGAGGGGCACCTGCCCAGGGCTTCTGCCTAGGGCATCTGCCCAGAGGACCTCCGGGATGTGGGGTGGCGGGCCTCCAAGGCCCGCGGTGCAAAGGCAGGGGTTTTGCCCTCGCCTGCGTACGAGGAAGCCAACCTCGTTAAAAAATGGCCAAAGCCGTCCACCGGGGTTGTAAAAAGCCCCGGTTCGAGGCGGATGTGGATGCTGGCGGGGTAGTGGAAGAATGCTCACGCCTACCCATCGCCCCGCCTACAAAAGCATCGAGTAGGAATACCGCAGGGGTTTTAGTGGGTATGGCCGGTCGGTGAAAGCCGGCGAGTCCCACACTCGGGCCGCGCTCAGTGGCCCGGTCGTGCGTAAACGCATTTCCCCTCCGTTAACAAAAAAAAAAAAGCTATAACAAGAATAAAAACGTTTGCATTGACTTGAAGCTCATTGGTCTGGATACTATGGTATTAAATGCGTGCCTGAAATATTGACAGAAATAAAAGATGTATTGAATTGGGTTATTTACTAAGTAACCCACCAGGTATCCTTAAGCGTGTGTCCTGAAATACTGATAGGAATAAGAGATGTTGCACTGATTTGAAGCTCATTGTGTCAGTTACTATGCGAGTCACTAGTTTTTCTTGAGCGTGTGCCCTGAAATACTGATAGGAATAACAGATGTTGCATTGACTTGAGGCTCATTCGGTCAGTTACTGTGCGAGTCACTAGTTGTTCTTGAACGTGTGCCCTGAAATACTGATAGAAATAAAAGATGTTGTATTGACTTGAGGCTTATTGGGTTATTTACTAAGTAACCCACCAGTTGTCCTTAAGCGTGTGTTTTGAAATACTGATAGGAATAAGAGATGTTGCACTGATTTGAAGTTCAATGTGTCAATTACTATGCGAGTCACTAGTTTTTCTTGAGCGTGTGCCCTAAAATACTGATAGGAATAACAGATGTTGCATTGACTTGAGGCTCATTCGGTCAGTTACTATGCGAGTCACTAGTTTTTCTTGAGCGTATGCCCTGAAATACTGATAGGAATAACAGATGTTGCATTGACTTGAGGCTCATTCGGTCAGTTACTATGCGAGTCACAAGTTGTTCTTGAACGTGTGCCCTGAAATACTGATAGGAATAAGAGGTGTTGCACTGATTTGAAGTTCAATGTGTCAGTTACTATGCGAGTCACTAGTTGTTCTTGAACGTGTGCCCTGAAATACTGATAGGAATAAAAGATGTTGTATTGACTTGAGGCTTATTGGGTTATTTACTAAGTAACCCACCAGTTGTCCTTAAGCGTGTGTTCTGAAATACTGATAGGAATAAGAGATGTTGCACTGATTTGAAGTTCAATGTGTCAGTTACTATGCGAGTCACTAGTTTTTCTTAAGCGTGTGTCCTAAAATACTGATAGGCATAACAGATGTTGCATTGACTTGAGGCTCATTCGGTCAGTTACTATGCGAGTCACTAGTTTTTCTTGAGCGTATGCCCTGAACTACTGATAGGAATAACAGATGTTGCATTGACTTGAGGCTCATTCGGTCAGTTACTATGCGAGTCACGAGTTGTTCTTGAACGTGTGCCCTGAAACACTGATAGGAATAAGAGATGTTGCACTGATTTGAAGTTCAATGTGTCAGTTACTATGCGAGTCACTAGTTTTTCTTGAGCGTGTGCCCTAAAATACTGATAGGAATAACAGATGTTGCATTGACTTGAGGCTCATTCGGTCAGTTACTATGCGAGTCACTAGTTTTTCTTGAGCGTATGCCCTGAACTACTGATAGGAATAACAGATGTTGCATTGACTTGAGGCTCATTTGGTCAGTTACTATGCGAGTCACAAGTTGTTCTTGAACGTGTGCCCTGAAATACTGATAGGAATAAGAGATGTTGCACTGATTTGAAGTTCAATGTGTCAGTTACTATGTGAGTCACTAGTTTTTCTTGAGCGTGTGCCCTAAAATACTGATAGGAATAACAGATGTTGCATTGACTTGAGGCTCATTCGGTCAGTTACTATGCGAGTCACTAGTTTTTCTTGAGCGTATGCCCTGAAATACTGATAGGAATAACAGATGTTGCATTGACTTGAGGCTCATTCGGTCAGTTACTATGCGAGTCACTAGTTTTTCTTGAGCGTATGCCCTGAAATACTGATAGGAATAACAGATGTTGCATTGACTTGAGGTTCATTCGGTCAGTTACTATGCGAGTCACTAGTTTTTCTTGAGCGTATGCCCTGAAATACTGATAGGAATAACAGATGTTGCATTGACTTGAGGCTCATTCGGTCAGTTACTATGTGAGTCACTAGTTGTTTTTTGGCATGTGCCCTGAAATACAGATAGGAATAACATATGTTGCATTGACTTGAGGCGAATAGGCCTGATTACTATGTGAGCCACTAGTTTTTCTTGAGCAAAATACTGATAGAAATAACAGATGTTGCATTGAGTTTAGGCTCATTAGGTCAGTTACTATGCGAATCATTAGTTCTACTTTAGTGAGAGCCCTGAAATATTGCATTCACTTGAGGCTTATTGGCCATTTAACTATACCATTTACTAGTTGTTCTTAAGTGTGTTCTCTGAAATATTGGTAAGAATAAGATATGTTTTATTGATTAGGGGCACATTAACCCGGTTAATTATGGGAGTCCTAGTTAGTTGTCCTAGATTGTGTGTCCTAAAATGTTGATAGAAATAACAGATCTTACGTTAGCTTGTAGTTCCGTGGTCCGTTCTACTATGCGAGTCAGCAAAGGCCTAAGAGTTTCCGCTCGAGAGATAGCTGCTTCTCGTCTTTCTGCTTCCCTGGCGGCTAGTCGGGCCAATTTGTCACACAATGTCAGCTTTTGCTGTAGTTGGGCTGTAAGGACATCTACATATCTGAAAATTTAAAAAAAAATTGGCATGCAAAAATTTTTGTGACTATTAGGTAATACAGATCTGCAGTATTTAGCTTAAGTTTGGCATCACTGCCTTGCTTTTTCCTACTACTGCACTATTATGTTGGTTTGAGGGTAGGTAAGCTAGCCGGCAAACTTATTACGTGGCATTTCAACTATTATTAACGTCTTTCATGTCTATGGATAATGGTTGATCACACGACACCTAATTAGCATCTCTGGTGACTATAACCACAAAATAAATAGGTACAGAAATCAAACTCATGTATGTACTTCACTTTTCATACCTACGCTTGGTGGTTGCGACTTGCGCTAGGGTTATTAACTTTGGCTTACAAAACTGGTCGTGGCCCTCGTGTTTAGATTAATTGTTGTGAACGAAACAAGAAGAACGGGAATGTAAACCAATACTAACTAAAATATTTTAATGTTATTGTTATACCATATACAATTTTCCTGCACTTATTTACTGACGCGTATCCAAGCGGGTGGCACTCACGCTTGCACTATTCCCAACTATTACGAGATATCGCGCCCGTGGGGTTTCTATGTGTGCGTTGCTCGAGTGCCCATCGTACGTAGATTGACTTCTGTGCTTATTTGTTTTGTGCTAGTACAGACTAGGTATATGATTACTAATAGATACGGTGTTGGACGAAAACGTATAGCCGCGAATAGGTGCAAATGCTCTTTATTTTTTTAATCTTAGAAACTGAAATTTAAAATATATTCCTGATTTTATTTCATCGATAAGTACTATAACTCTGTATTTATGGCTGTAAATTCAAGCTACACTGACAAACTAAAAAATTGCCTGTATAGCCGTAACCAGTTTTATCCATAGTGTCTATGCTATAGTTATCTCTTTCCATTAGAAGAGTAATCTGTTTATTCTATGATATATAAAAAGTAATTTCGGATAATATAAGGCCATTCCATAATAAGTGAAAATATTTTAACTCTGCATTCGGTGCATCTAATTAAAGATATTAGCAGCTAAAAACAGATGTAATTCAATGGTGTAAAACCTTTTGATTTGTGCGAATAAGGAGACTGATACCGTTGCATACAAACTTGGGCCCCCCTTGTAATAAGATGAATATTATATTAATTAATAGCTAGTTTAACGTTATATAAATACTGAAAATTTTACAGATTTTAGCAATCTGAGAACAGAGATATAAGATATTCACTAGAAGTAAGGTTACAGTACTATGGTATAGTTTAACTCACTGTAACCGTTTACTATTATATAAACAACTGATACTTGTAATACAGGCAACTACGCTTCATGTTTATAAATTGACACAATACTAAAACACAGATTTTTGAAAAACACAAATAAAAGGATGCCTCTCTGTAGGTAGGTACGTAAAATAGTGAAGAGTGAAATCCGCGACTTGCGAGTGCGACTCTTGCGAGCCAAAGCGAGCCGTCAGTGATGTCAGTAGTAATTGTCAATTTTAGCTGTTTTAAATCCACAGACACTAAATCGTATTAAGTTTGAAGTAACGTAATCAATCAATTATATAAATTGTATCGATTATATTTTTTCTTTTTATATTATAAATGGTTTGTAAAATAATGATGGTACTTACTGTTGATTATACTAAATATTAATAAAAAAAAATACACTTTTACATATGTTTACGAGCTTACATTTCGATTAAAATTACATAAATCGATTATAATTTTATCAATTATATAATTATAGTACCACAAACTTATTTTCGTGATTTCTTTTTTCTCAGAAAGCGGATTAAGCTAATATTTTGAACTTTGAAATAGAAAAATAGTATCATTTTTTTTGAACCATACTTCAACCCTTTATATTTGGGTCCAAAAATCCCCCTCTCCTTTCGCATATGAATAATATTTCATTCAATATCAAAAAATTTTAAACCCTTGAATGACGTTTGTTTTTAGCTGGATATCTTTGATTAGACTCACCGAATGCAGTGTCTAAATATTTTCATCTATTATGGAATAATAGTAGCTCGTAAACAAAACAAATCGACATATTAAGTTGATTATTGTTTGTTTTGTGTATTTATGTTTCGCCAAACTACTCACACTTTGTATTGAATTCTATCCTGTATAAACAAACTGTATAAACAATCCTGTATAAACAAACTGTATCCTGTATAAACAATTAGTATGAGATGTCTCATGAACCCCTCGTTCTTTTCCTAAGTGAAATGTTCTTTGAATGCTTTCAAATCATAGAGTAATAACGCTTAGAGCGATAATTGCATTCAACGTTTCGTTCATATTTTAAGCCAAAACCGTATCGATGTGTGCATAACCTTCGTCACCCTTAGTGTAATTACTTGCGTTGACACGCACACAAAGACACATTATTGCGTGAATAATGTTGCAAGCAAATAAATATTTTCCCAAAACGGTATTTAAATTAGGTCTACCTTATAAATAGTCTTTCATATTATAACATTAATAGTCATTTAGTATAAACTTGAAACTTACACTTTTATTCGGTTACGTATAATATTTTAAATGTCAAGAAATATTCTAGATGTTCTCAAGATGATATTCCAAAGCTATTTAACCTTATATTTTTTTTAGTTTTTGTGCTTTCATTTGTAATTTAAAATATTTTCACTACATTAAAATAAAGATTGTCTTTCTTTCCAATAGTATTATTAGACATATAAAAAACTTAAAACTTACTTTTTTTATCCCGTTGAGGTAAAATGAGTAGAATTACAGGGAAATGTTAAAGAGTCAAGATATTTTTTTTGTATATATCAGTAATCAAACAGCGGTAACCAACCAGCACCAACCGTAAATAAAAATATGGCCAATACAAGTTTACATTATTGAAGTTATAAAAACATTTATTGAAGTAATTCTTTAAAAAAAAATTTAAAAAAATTATTGAAATATATCTTCTAAAATATAATTGTACAATAATAATAATATAATATTCACGGGACAAATTACACTTACTGATCAAACTCCAAAGTAAGCAAATTATTTGCTTGTGTAATGGGTGTTAGTCAACGATACTAATACATAGAAATACATATATAAATACTGGAATATATTTAATAAACACCCAAACTTGGAAATACAAACATTTATGCTCATCACGCAAATGCTTGTCCCCGTCGAGGATCGAACCCGAGCCCCGTCGATTGCGTAGTCAGGGCCGCTAAGCACTCGACCAACGGGGCGGTCAAATGTTATTACAAATTTGTACATTGCTTGGCGAATGCTTGTGTGTCTTTATGTGTATGTCTGTGTGCGTGTATGTGTGTATATGTATATATTTAGTGAAAGCTAAACTAGCTTGAACGTCAGCAGATGGGTGGGCAAGCGGAACAATATTTACAAGCACTATGAGGTAAAAAGTAATAGCATAGGTATGCTTATTAATCAAATTATTTATTTAAATCAGTTTAAAAAGTTAAAATGTTTTAAGCTAAACATAATATTTCTGACTACTATATTGAGTCAAGCTACTATTGGCTCTGTGCACTACTTGAGCACCACCTATCGTGCGCAACTGTTTTGATTCAGATCTTAGAATATAGAAAAACGTAATCCCTGTGCGTAATCTCCTCTAACGTTTCTAGTTGAATCGGAAACAATGCAGCTCTTTATGGCGAATCTTTGGCTTCTACGTGCTATACTATATGCATTGGACTATACGGCACAAATTAATTAAGTCGTGTATGAGCAATATCGTCATTCGCAATATAAATTTCAAGCTATGTAGAATTAAAACTTAATTATCAGCATAAACATATTAGGAGGCCAACATTTGGCGCAGACCGATTTTAGGGCACGTTATTCTACATTATTTCGTCGATAAAACTCGAAAATATCGCCAATAAAACTACTTGACACTTAGGAAAACATGAAATAATGCTGTACCATGGCATATTATTTCATAAGAAAAATTTAAAAAAATGTCTTTTTAGCAGTAACAGTATTTTTCTGGTATCACTGTGACATCTAGAATGCTAGTTGGAACATTTTTTTTGCCTTCTAAAAGTCCTCATTAACACGAATATAAGCTTTGTAATATTGGTTTGACAAACGGTTTTGTAATATTTGTGCCAGTATAATGGTAAGTCCCAACACTTAAAAAATATTTTTTATGCAAAAGCGAAGTCCAAGCTATGTAATATCGCACATAAAATAGTAATACACACGTTATTAATTATAATGAAAATAGGTAAAAACAAATACGTGGTAGAATATTTTCCTCTTTGGCTGGCAACATTTTGAATATCGTTCAACTTAGATATTTACGATTTATTTGTTTGGAATTTATACAAAAATATCCGATGCCAAGTAGTTTTTATGTGTGAAATGTGATCTTCAAGCCCTAAATACGCTATTGTGAAACACGGTGACATACTTTCTCCACACAGTAACTCACATTTTTTGAAATTGCGAGAGCTGTACTCTGTGTGGCACGTGTCACATGTCTGAGCGGCCGGCGAGCGTAAGAGGCCTTTTCAGGCTTCTTTGAAATGGCTTAATATAGCGCGGGTCGACTAGGTTTCTATGCGTTATTATTCTATGTTTCAAATGTATTAACAAATACCACCCAGGAGAGGTTGGCGCAAAAAACTTAACCCAGGGTATTTTTTTAAATAAATTTCAAACATTGAATTTTATGTAACAACTACAAAATTTGCAATCAATTGTTGACTTCTTATAACAAGTTTTGTTCTTAAGAACTGCGTCGAATTGTACCAAACATTTTCAAATCCAACGATACGTTTAAAAGATATCAACTTTTTAAAATTTCCAAAAAACAAAAAAAAGTTATAGATATGACTTGCAAGGTCAATCGTTTTATGATTTTATAGGATAAACAAGTGTGTATCTATTACATGAAATAACATTTTTTCAAAATTAATTAAAACACCCTGATCAAATTATTTGCGCGAACCTTCCTGGGTAGTATTTATTGATACGTGTGAGAACTTTTAAAGTATATTTCTATTAGGAAAATAATAAAAAGTTTAGTAGGAAGATCGAGATCCTAAGCCATAAATACCTGGGCGAATGTTTAACGTTGTGTAGATGTGTCATCTCGGGCGCAGTGAGCGCCGCTGTCGCGTTTTGCACGGCCTCCAACATGGCGGACAACGCGGCGGTACTCTCTGTAGGCAGTTGCTGGATGAGCGAAAAGCTCTGGCTTTCGTTTGATGCGTTTGTCTCATATAGCCGCATTTTTAAAAATGACTCCAACTGAATAAAAAAACCTTATAGTAGTCGCATGTGATGTGTAACATCTGTCCCCCAATTTACGTAATTGAGTCAATGCGCTTAGGGTTCTCACACACATAAACACGATAGAACGTCGAGACGTGCTAGGACACGGTTTTACACACATATTAGTAAGAAATGTGTACAAGAGTCTTACAGGCTTCGATTAGATTGACGTTTAATTATGTGAATTAGGCCTCTGATATATAAATTATTAAGTAGGTACAATCTAATGGCTACCACACGCGCATTGGTCAACTCAAATAGCACACGCTCATTGGTCATCTCAAATAGCGCGCGCTCATTGGTCAATTCAAATAACGTGCGATTCCTCGGCTTACTGTTACACATATCCGTTGCATTTCACAATATTATTCCCGTAGATTGCAGAAAAGCGAGAGGAAAGATGTTACATATAAAAAATATGTGTATTCGTGTACTCAGTACTCACGTTAGAATAATATAACTACACAATAGTTATTTGACAGCGATAGTAAAGTACAGTAGCGGTATGAATAGGTTCGTCAGTTTTCAATTTGATTCATATTTTAACAAGCTGCGAGCACATATGATCTTTTGAAAATTCGTCACATAATAGACTGTCGCAACGAAAATTATGCTTTATTGTTCGATAACATGGTTCAGGCAAGTTACTTACATCAACACTATTTCCTTATTTTATCTTGTGTAAATGATTATTATCTAAAGAGATGCTAAAGTTTTTTTAATTAAAACCTTTTTATTGATTTGACCTGCCATTAATATTTATGATAAAACTATTGTCATGGTCAATGTCACCGTTGTTATTTCTAGATTTCTAGTGTTATTCAATATTTTATTGCAAAATATATTTGCCATAAATATATTATCCTTTATTTTCGTAATGTCATAATGCCGAAACCTTTAAGAATTGAAGAACGAGCAGTAAATTCTCCCCGTGTTGGTCCCGGGCTCCTTTGAAGAATAGGCCAACTGTCGTTCTGCCAGGCAGGTCGTAAAAGGCGACCGAGTGGCTATGCGCGTCACTACCATCGTGACTGCTAGGTGGTAGAGTTTTGCATCGGCTCGACCGGGTCTGGTACCACTGTCTTACCTATTCCTGCCATAATAGCGTCAGTGCTAGTCACTGTCGTGTTCCAGTTTGGAGGGTAAGGTAGCCGGTAAACTTATGCATGTGGCATTAGACCTCGCCACAAGATAGCAACGCACCATTAACATCTTTGGTGTCTATAGGCATGGTTGACACTTTCCTTGAGGAGACCCATCTGCTTGTTTGCAATCTTATAATATATATATATATAAAAAAGCAATAATTGCTGAACATTAAGCTGGCTACAACATCAGTGAGATATCACGTCGTCTGAATGTGACCAGGGATAGTGTGAGATTCTGGATAAGGAGACACGGTGAAGAAGATACACTCGTAGATCACCGTAACAATAATCCTGGCCGCCGTCCTATTCTCAATGCTGCACAACAAGTTGACATGAGAAGGCAATATGAAGCAAACGGCTTTACATCAACTAATCATTACGCCCAATTGTATGGTAATATAGTCAAAGAGTGATAGGAAATGTATTACATTCAATGTGATTACATTATAGGCATCACGCAAAAAAAGTTACTCTGACGCCCGCTCATAAGCAAGCACACACGCTTAAGGTTTGCAAAGACTTATTTGAACTTTGATTGGAGCACCACTATATTTACAGACGAAAAAAGCTTTATGTAAAGCCAACATGGAAGGCTTCATTTATGAAGATATAATGGTACGAGATATACCGAAGACCATATAGTGCCGAATTTCAATTCTGGGCGAATCTTGGCCAATATGTGGGGGTGGACGTCAGCGGATAGAGTGGGCAAGCTCGTTCTTTATACTTCAAGAGCAAACGCAACACATTATCTGTCTGTATTGGAAGATAGTATGCTACCAAGTGTTCGCACCGTGTATCCAGCCAATGAGGTGGTTCAGATCATCTATGTTCATGACAATGCTCGCACGCACTCCGCTCGTATTGTAAATGAGTGGTTCATCCGGCATGGTGATATAGTGGTGATTCTCTGGCCCTGCAAAATCTGCAGATATAAACCCCATAGTAAATCTATGGGGTTTAATGGTTCAGCAATGGGAAAACGAAAATGAAAGGACAAAAGAGGCCATAGAAAACCACTGCTGAACTATTTGGGAAAATACAAGAGGATCCGATCTATGCTTTCGTCTCGTAGGTTCCATGAGAAATAGATTACAATGTGTCATTGACGCTAATGGTGGCTATATCCATTACTTATATATTTCTTTGTTTGTAGCTTTTATAGAAACTTGCTTGTTTATTTGGCTTCATCTTTAGTTTCGTTTTAATTGTGCATTACACCTATTATGATAATTGATACGCCATCAAGGGCCTCGAATAATTTTCAAATTAGCAGTAAAAGTTAAATCTATTCAATTGAGATAAACTTTATTTGATAGAAAACGTCACATTTATTTAATGTTAGTAGAACTGTTTTTTGTACTGGTATGTTGGCATGATTGATTCGTACACTAGTGCAAGCGAAACTAGATCTTAAGGTGACGAACCTATTTTTACCGTGACTATACATAGAAATCATTGATTTTTAAAGAGAAAATTTATGTAGTCGCATTGAGCGATTTTTTGTAGGGACCACAGATCACGACCATGGCACGGTCTGTTCATGCGACTATATGCAGAGTGGCCAAATTTTCCGTATTATACCTACGGGTTACCCCGTTTTTCACGCGATAAAAAAATACAAGAACTCGCAATTAGTAAAATCGAATATAGGGTATTATAGGGGAGTTTTATGTACTTATATAATATGTACATAACAAAAAAGTAATACGTATTATGTACATGTACTACATATACCTACTGGGAAGAGTGACTAAATATAAGTGTTCCGCATGACCCCCTGCAGCTGTTTAATTAGAGTTTTTAGACTATAAATTCATGTTCGTTCGTCTTTCGTTCATATGTTCATTTTTCGTGTACCGGGTAAGGACGTGCGCGCGGTGCGTATTTTTATAGATTGTTATACATTTACTTAACTATATGAAGATCTTAATGTCGTTTTCTCTGACAAGAAAGGGATTTAGAAATCAAAGATTTTGTATAATTTACTAATATTTGAATTATAAAAAATAATTCCGCTTTAAGTGTCTCCTGTAAAAAATGTCTAAAACCTGTATTTTTAATGCTGGTAGCCCTTTAAATCGAGAATCGGCAGATGGCAACACTAACTTTACGCATGTTATTTAACGGCCACATCATCCATCCTATTTGTATGATATTCAGTGTTTCAACAGTTGATGTCCATCCGTCTATTTTAATCTATCAGAACAAACTGTGCCCAGTTTTGACGGCTTCGGAAAATCGGTTTATGGTTTCGAAGGAAAAATAGAATCTTTTTTACAACGCAAAAAAAAGAGGCTCAAGAGCGACCAAGACTAACTCGCTCAAGTTATTCATTTGATTACCAAACTGAATGAGTTTTTACCAAGTGTCCAAAACCAGCGTTATTGTTTAAACTAGTTAAGAAGAAGCACGAAAATCTGCTGTGGTCGACACTATCGAGGCATTTAGTTTTATCTACTAATTTCATTACAAATTTTGGGTGTAGATATGATAAATGATGATCCTTTATATGCTATACTTTCTACATGTCTGTTGGTTTAGCCATGTAGAAATATCGTAAATAAAAGAATGAAAACTGAAAGACAATGTGAATTGGAAAGATAAGATGACGGACACTAAGAGTTACATACATGCCATGATCAAATTAGTCAATTGCTTTCTGAGTGTGGTGTCATCAGTTGACATGATGACACCACAGTCATTAGTTTTCGAAACTGGAATGTTTTTATGAAACAAATTATGTAAACGGAGGAAGTAAGACATCCATGGTTTTTGTATAGAAAATGTATGGACTGTGATTTAAGACACTCAGTTCTCTCTGTGTTCTCTGAGTAAATTAGAATGAACTACCATAATTACCTCCACTAATTGGTCGATAAATTGATTCCTCGTTGATGGATTGTCTAACACAGATAAAGCATCTCTCCCTCTTGCAATTCCGCCTCCCACTCCTTGCTCTTCTATAACAATGCCAGACGCGTCAAGCGAGATCTCAGCTACATCCGCTGATATATCCTGAAAACATCACCAAGATAATAAAAGAGCAAAACTATTTCATGCTAATTTACCAGCTACCTTACCCTCCAAAACGCAATACGGCAGTGACAAGCACTGACGCTAGTGAAGCAGGAATAGGTAAATCGGTGGTATCAAGCTGATCTGATCAAGTGGTATCAAGACTCCACCACCTAGTAACCAAGATGGTAGCTTAACAGAATGGCAGATGCTCATAATAAGTCATATGTTTTAGCTGGTACTACCATCTTGTCTGTTCATATCACTTTAACGCTTTTGACCAATGTATTTATGATTTCAAATGAGAGTATATCATGACTAGTACTAACATTGCAGCGGCAAGCAGCAGTAGGTATGGTGTTAGGACTACTGAGGCAAGTTGTTAGTGAACTTTACCACCTTAGTAGGTGGCTTTTTTATACATAAGTAAATAATTACATACCAATCCGTCAGTTAACTTGTGGGATAGGCGAAGCATGCTGAACATTTTCTGTATACACTGGTTCATTAAGATTACCAGTTTATTGACTGGCAAAATTAACGGTGATCCAATGTCGCATTTGTCAAACTTTAATGACTATCACTTCAGTTCTTATTATATAACTAAGAGCTACTCTTAGTTCTTTCGAAACAGAATAATATATTACTTACTGCATTATCAACTGTTACATTGATGTTGCCCCAGTCAATTTCTGCATCATTGGTGTCTTCTACCGGAGACTCGATGGACCCAAAGTCAATTGCACTGTCACCAAAATCAATCTATAAAATGATTTCAAAAATTACTCTGGAATGTTTAACAGCTGAAACTCAACTATTCTCTAATATTATAATTGGGTAGAAGCTGTTCTACCTACAAATTTTGTTACATGGACCAAGCTAATATTAACTATGCAAAATTATTTACCAAGAATAAGGAGCACACTGACCTGGTTGATTTGAATTTAATAAATATGGACAGAAACAAATGTTAAAAATCAAAGAAAAGGTGTTAAAAACGATTTATTATTATTATTATGTATGGTTGTTAATCTATTATACCTAAACAAATACATTTCTTTTGTACTGTTTGGTGATTAAGTAATCTCAAGCAAGACAACACATAGGGAAAGTATCATTCCGTCAAAATGCATGGCTACCATAGAAACCGTAAAAAAATTTAGTCAACAGCAGGCTTAATTTAACAAACTGAATACTTTTTACAAATTTAAAAATTAATCTTACTTGATCTCCATCCCCAGCACCCTGGTCCTCATTACTCAATTCAATGTGTATGGGGTCAGGCTCCACACTGAGAGGTGGTTCCCCATAGCTCCACTCATATACTGTTGTATTGCCATGTTCAATGACATATTGTAACATTGGCAGGACTTCAGATGCATGCTCCCCGAGGATGTACTTTGTGAAGGCTGTGTATAGCTCTATACCAGGTTTTAACGGTTTCAATGATTTGCCTATCTGAAATGAACAATAAAAAAATTATGTAACACATTCTTTTGTTAAAAGATTATAATATGGTCTACAAAAATGCAAAACAAGCTAATTTCTTCCACTGAGCATCAGTTCTTAACTGGTGTGCCGTCAACATACCTGTTGACAATTAAGTTGTTTTTAAGTGTGCCGCAAATTGTGGCTTGCATTGAAACTATAAGGGGAAAAAAAGTGAATTGTCACCAAGGCTTGGTACATTTGATTACTTGGGTCTTTTACTGGTGTGCCTTGAAACTTTGATATATGAAAAGTATGCCGGTGATACCAAAAGGTTGAAAACTTCTGCTCTAGTCTAGATTCTAGACCACTGAGACAAATAATATTCAAGTGGATAATCAGTTATATATGTATACAGGGCTACTTTTAAAAGTCCGGCCAAATTTTCAGAGGCTATTCAAAATCGACAATAATAATATGTTCGATTTATGTAATAAAAAACAAAATTTAAAAAATTAAAAATGTTGTGAATATAATTTCAATTACTGGTGTAGTGTCCCTAGCACCTCGCACCGGGACATGAGTGTTCAGAAAACCAATTTTTTCGGATAATCGAACTGTATTGATATAGCCATACATATTTATCCACGGGTGAATTAAAGCCATATTTACATACCTTCAAATTTATATCTTTATTGAAAAATAGGAATTTAAAAACAAATAAACTGCAGCCTTTGCAACAAAACATTCTACGTGCAATATTGGCGAAAACTGAAGAGATTTTAAGTGTTAATTACAAACGCTTAAAAAGATCTTCAATTTTCATCTGCGGAAGCAAGTCTGCCCCTTTACGAGAGGCTAAGTCACATATTCTTTTTTAGGATAGATATTTGATACTGGTCGCTCTCATCTTGTGTTCACAAGACGAGACAAGTGTGGGCGCGAACTCCTGTATATATTAAAAAAACTGACCTTATCATATATTTCTGGTAATTCTTTTAATCGCTCTACAAGTTCTTTCTTTATCTTGTCTCCTTTTATTCCCAGTTGTTTGCACAGTGTTAAAAACTCTGATTTACTTGATGCTTCATTTCTCAAGTAGTCTGTATGTTTTTTTTGACATTCCTGAAAATAAATAATTTGTTTGTACATATTATATATGAAAATCAATATTTGTTAGCTCTATTTAATGCACAGTCATAACATTTATCTAATTGGGATAACATTTTGTTAATTTATTGCTTTCACTTACTTAGGGCTTGAAACCGGTTTGAATAATACTGTTTTTTTTTTAAATAAAACAAATAGTAATTCTTTTTTCAGAAATTTTGTCACAGGAAGCCCAGAATTTTGTGCCAGAGGAACAACAAATTTTTCAGGATAAAAAGTAGCCTATGTGCTATTCCAGTTCATCATCAACCTGTGTGCCAAATTCCATCATAATCCATTCAGTAATTTTGGCATGATTTAGTAACAAACATCCATCTATATCCATACATCCAATCTTTCGCAGTTATAATATAAATTATTTTTTCTACTGTATATCTTAAGTTAAGCAGAAAAGTAAAATTATACCCAGATGTATTAAACAAAAAAATTGTTTTAAACAAAGTATTTTCTTTTATATAACATAAGTTGATGCCTATAGCTTTACCCGTGTGAAAAGGATCTCTACAATTTAACAACAAAACAAAGTTCATGTTTAACTGAAACTATTAAATCATAACAATTTTTCAAAACTTTAAATGTTGAATACAAATTGATTAACTATACTATCCTTTATTGGCAAATAAGTCTTATTTCTTTATCTTTACAATTTTTTTTTTAATATCATAAGATAGCAAACAAGCAGATGGATCTCCTGACGGAAGAGTCAACGATTGCCTATAGACACCAAAGCGGTTAATGGTGTGTTGCTATCTTGCGGCGAGCTTGAATACAACATGCATAAGTTTACCGGCTACCTTACCCTCCAAACCGGAACACAACAGTGACAAACACTGACACTATTGCGGCAGGAACAGGTAAGGCAGTGGTACCAGACCTGAGCGAGACAGTGCAGAACTCTACTACCTAGTAGCCACAATGGTAGTGATTTGCATTGCCAATCAGTCACCTTTTACAACTTGCCTGGCAGAATGGTAATATTTAGTAAAATATTGGTTAATCAAATAAAAAAAGAACATCACTTTAATTTTTGCCAGAACATTGGCCAGGTCTATTAGTATTACCATAGGTGTTGATATCTGCAAGTTTTGCAAAGTTAGTAGTTTTCAGAGCAGTTTAAAATTGTGCCTTGTTCATAGATGGGTAAGGGGCAGAGCACATTTATTTGGAAGGGTGTAGTGGAATGTGGAAGTGTCATTACATTTACACCTTTGCAAGGATATGTAATTTTTTATGTGATAAAATTATCATAAAAGTCTATAAATTTAACATTGTTCTAGTCAACAGAAATTCAAAATTTGTAATCTAAAAGTAACCAAACACAGATGTAGACGTACCTGTCTGTAAGGAGCTCCTCTTTTTTAATGGGGGCAACCTTACAAACAATATAGTCTGTTGATGTAGTTAACGAATTTATGGGTCTAAAGGCACCCAATACCTTCAACTTTCAACAAACAAGTGTCATGTTTCTAATGGCCAATTGCACTAACATTGTCATAGCTTAGGACAATTCTAAATAGTATGCTGTCACTTCTTGTCTTAAATGAAAAGAAAGTAATCTTGCTTTTTTACTTTTATAAATAACTAGCTGTTGCCAGCGACTTCCCCCGTAGGTGATAGCGTGATATTATGTAGCCTATATGTTGACCCGACCTGTTAGTAATATTCATACAAAATTTGAAGTAAATCCATGCAGTAGTTTTTGAGTTTACCCCGGACATACACTGACTTTCCTACGATTTTATTATATGTATAGATTATGATAATGAACTTACAGTTTGCATTTGTTCTTCTTTTGTAATTTGTTTTTTTAAACTTGGTATTTCATAATGGATATTTCTAGCTAACATCTGTGCAGCTTCAGCTAAGTAAAGATTATCTTTTTCGTAACTTTTGGCAATGTCCTGCCAGTCTTTCATTCTTTGTGATCCATATCTACCAAATAAATTCTTAGTATCAGCTTCAGTTTCTTTTAGTATTTCAATGATCTTCAAACAGTGAAAATAGTTAATGTAGCTACCAGAAAGAAGAGAAGCTATGTCGTCGTGGGCAGGCATGTCTTGTATGGCATTATTAATCTTTTCTCTAATAGTAATGACGTATTTTTGCCAATCTTTGTTAACGTGTCGTCTGCTTACCAACCAGTCTTGAAGTTTACCTATGTTAATATCAATGGGTATGTTGCTTTCCTGTAAAATATAAAGAATTAACAATATGGTGTATTACTACAAGTGAGCTTGTTTATTATACTTAATATATATATTAAAATGTAGCAGTCAACTTACATCCATTGTATACTTTTCTACTAGTATACTTAAAATAAATCTTTTAAAAAATCCTGGGAATTAATCAAATCTACTTTATGTGTTGAAACTTGAAACTTGAAATTTGAAAGTCAAAAGTCAAAACTCAAAACATTCTTATTTATGACGTGTAAATGTCAACTGTCAGAAGTTGCTGGTCTTTTCTTTTTTAGGGCATTGGCGTTAACAATTGCCATTCTCCATTAGGAGTACCTATATTGTACTTGTACTATTATATATTCTGTGATATTGTTATATGCTGCTATTTATCAAGTTTAAAGCAAGGATTTAAATATCGGTATTTTGTAGTAACGTTATTGCTCGCTAGACATGCGCAAAACGGTACTTTAAAGTGTAATGCAACATCACACATCACCTTTGAAATCATAGATTGATATCACCCGCAAACATCACTCACCACTCATTACTAATCACATCACCTTAAGGAAATATCATGTCGAGTAGCGTTTAGTGTTTTGCGTTGCATGTGATGTACGAACTACGAGTCATTACACTGAGTATATATTTCTTTCCAAACCAGAGTACCATAATAATTGATGATTAAACTGACTAATAATTTTAATCTGATAAGTTTTATTATAACATTACGATTATATTAATCGTAATTACATTTTGAATTCGTAATGTAGGTAATCTCTCTGATTTAAAAGTATCATCACGCCGGCACCTATGTGGGGTAAGCAGAATAAACCAAACGTCTATAGACTTTCAGTTCTCCACGATTCACCAGTTTCTTGGTTGGCACACCATTTCGCCAGACTCCGAGCTGCTACTGAGATTTTAGATTTTCGAGTAAAGTATCTTCACGCCCGTATCTCCGAAGGGGTAGGCAGGGGTACAACAAGTGCACCCACGATTAGCCGGAGATACTTGGTCTCACAAATGTAATAGGTGGCAAGCCTATAGCCAACCGGGCACTTTTCAATCCCGAGCAACTTTGTGTATCAGAAAACTGAAAAAACACTTTTTTATGTGCCTGACCCGGGAATCGAACACGAGACCTCATATAGTCAACGCCAACGCTGGACCACTAGATCACAGAGGCGATTTTCGAGTAAAACCTCAATAATACTTTTGCCCGATCGGGACTTCATGGTCGAAGTATGGCCGAGAAGTCTAACCCCTAGGCCATGATGCACAAAACAAACGACGCGACGTGCGACACACAGAACAATTAAAATGTCTCAACTCAAACAGTTATTGCATAATACCTAAGGGTACTCATTTTTATTATTAGTAAGTTTGTACATCTTACTAATAACAAATATGAACCGAATTGTTATCACCAAACGTTTCCAATTCAAATCATTCTAACATACTTAACGTACTCGTATACCCGTTCTCCCAGCTCAAACCAACGATCTCGGTATTATTCGATATATTTGAGTTATACTGCCAGTTGCATATCTTCCGCCCGTTGCGCACCACACTCTTCTCTTGGTAGTATAATATGTGATACGGCCCGAGAAACGACACTAACCGAACTGTACCGAGTGATGAATGAAGTAATGTGTGATGGTTGAAACGCTAGTGTGATGTGTGATGTTGCATCACCTTTCCGAGTGATATTACTTTTGTGATATTACTCGCATCACCTACCCATGTCTATTGTTCGCGGCATGCCATAACGTTATTTTCAATCATAGCGTTATCCATAAATGATACAGAATTTGTTACTGTTTAAGTAATATCGTTATTCATTACGTTCTTTTATACACTACGAATTAACGTTATGATATATGGTGTTATGACGTTGTCTTCTAGCGCTAGTTGGCGAACCAATTACGAAACAACATGAAACGAGGTACCGTCGCATATATATCGATATTATAACGGTATTTAGCGTTAACAATTTCGTTCTGTTATTCCCACGAAATAAAGAAAACAACGGAATTGGCAAGTACAAACATTTGTATCAGGACCGCGATCGCCACACTCGCACATAAAATAAGCATTATTGCATATAAACTACTAATGCAAACATTGTTTCATTGGTCGTTTTCATTTTAAACAACAATAATCCGAAACACACAAACAGAACATTTAAAAATATACCAAACTGCGTTACAATAAATTTTATTTTGCTACAAAAAAAAAGAGTATTTACGTCCTTTTGTAGTCTATTCAAAATAGACTCATCTATTTGTACAATAGTGAAACTTAAGATCGTAATAGTTTCGCTATTCTACAATAGATGGCAGCATTGATTTTTCCGTAGTTTTCAGTTGATCATATTTGAGTAGAGAACTTTCTAGAACGATATAAGTACGTAATGACTGTCATTACGTATATCTTTCTAGAAAAATTAGGTCAACCTAAAATGAACTTTATATGTAAGGTGTACGGCTGATTTTAGTTTGACTTTCTATTATATCATTAGAGATTATATTAAATCAGGAATTTAATTAAAATAAAATGAAAATTGTACTTTCGAATGATATGAAATATCTCCATTTTTAATCATCTGTATTCTACTATCATTTCTGCATTCAAGGATGGCACAATACGGCATAATTCAGTGTATAATAGATTTGCGCACGACGACTATCTCCTAATGATATGGTAAGTATCACTAAGGCAATTTAGAGTAAAAGCGCATAATAGTGACGCACGCGGCACGCCCACTCTTCACTTCCCCTTGTTTTCTTTATTTCGTGGTTATTCCAGTAGCGATACATAATTATTATAGTGTTTTAAAATAATTTTGTTACTGAGGTATAGTTACAGTAATAACGTTAAGTATCGTTAAATACGTTATGTTATTTGATAACGTTTTAAATTCTTGGTTTAAGTCAGAACTTTGAAATAGTGTCATTTGCATGTAGTCAAAAGTAAAGAGGACCAACTTAGGTATAAATTGGAAAGTTTTAAACACAGAAAAGATATTAAGTAGAAGTAGTGAGTAGGCAGAGCAATCGTAGTACTAAATAAGCGCAGCTTATCGTAGTCATAAGTTGACGCCCCCGTTCGAGACTTCAGTCTTACTTAGTCACTATCTACGATTTTGCTCAAAAAATGAAAACAAACATCAAGTATTGCACAGTTTAGGAGTGCAAAACCGATAGCCTGGTCAAAAATGTATCTAAAAAGAAGCATATCGTACCGTCATTTAGTCATATTTTCATATTTTATTTCGAATAAAAAAAAGTACAACAAGTGCCGCCACGATTAGCCGGAGATACTTGGTCCCACAAATGTGATAGGTGGCTAGCTCATCGCCAACCGGGCACTTCCTAATCCTGGGCAACTTTGTGTTTCTGAGAAAACTGAAAAAACACTTTTTATGTGCCCGACCCGGAATCGAACCCGGGACCTCATGTGGTCCACGCCAACGCTGGACCACTAGACCACAGAGGCGATTTTATAAATTTCGAATAAATTATGAAAGTAAAGCAATATTAGTTTAACGAGAAAAAAAAGATTAAATGTAAGTCATCTTTAATTCATTATGATGAGGTCTATTTTTATTTAAACTACTATACATACATTTCTCAAAGTTTCAATACAAAATATGTTAAAAATAAGACAATACCACGTAGGAAAACCGCCGTACTCCACTACACCAAATATGTAGTGGAGTACGGCGGTTTTCCTACGTGAGCTTCGGCTATGAGCCTTCTACTTGGTATTTGTTTTGTGGTATGAACCACTGAACTATGCCAATGTAGTTTCAAATAACACACCATGAAAGTATAGGTTCGAGTAACTACCGAATTGACGTTTATTTTTAAAATTTGGCGATGGCTCAAACACCGAGTTGGTCTTCTTTGCCTTGCTTTGGTTTGGTTTGGTACTCCATGGCCACTTATAATATAATATAATATAATATTCACGGGACAGATTACACTTACTGATCTAACCCCAAAGTAAGCAAATTATTTGCTTGTGTAATGGGTGTTAGTCAACGATACTAATACATAGAAATACATATATAAATACTGGAATATATTTAATAAACACCCAAACCCGGAAATACAAACATTTATGCTCATCACGCAAATGCTTGTCCCCATTGGGGTTCGAACCCGAGCCCCGTCGATTGCGTAGTCAGGGCCGCTAACCACTCTAACCTAGTGACAGGTGAGGGCATAGACAGCGAGGGAGACGAACCTGCTTTAATACCTAACTAATCTATACATATAATAAAATCGTAGGAAAGTCAAAACTATACATTGAGTTTATTTTTAAAAGAATACCTGGGGTGCGATCTACAATCGTATCAAAGCCAAAAATATAGTTTTTAGAATTTTTGTCTGTTTGTCTGTCTATCTGTTTGTTTGTTTGTCTGTTCGTCTGTTCGTCTGTATGTATGTCCGCGGTAAACTCAAAAAGTACTGCATTTTGCATGAATATTACTAACAGGTCGGGTCAACATATAGGCTACGCGGCTAGGTGCTGTGCGGAGTAAACGAAGTCCGCGCGGACGAAGTCGCTGGCAACAGCTAGTTACTAATAAACTAAAGTGCTACCGAGTTATCTAATATCTAGTCATTAAACAGCGTCGCACAGAGTACTTTGCAATATATCTACAGCGTCGCTAGTAAGGCGTTTTTAAAAAAAAAAAACTAATAACGGAATGATATTTCGTAGGGTATGTAGCGGTTGTAGTTCCGATTTTGTCTACTGACTAGATAAGGTAGTGGCATTATAAGAACCTACATTAACGTTCCTATCAATCCTATCCTGGACCTACTGTGCTGCGGTTTATTTCCTATTATCTCTGTTACGTCCAGGGTTTCTGCTGCACATCGACTTAATGTAAATTAGGTTTTAGTCCCATATAGATTATAGATACTGCTTGATATGTGAAAAGTATAAAAATGAGACAATATTATTCGAGTTAAATCAGAGTCCACGAATTATGAAACAGGGTTCTTTAGTCTAACATAGGAGATAAAACGATTTGCATTTGCTAGCCAAACGACCATTTTACAAAATTGTAAATGTGAGAGTTTGTTTAAATTGGATGATTATTACTTAACCATGATTATTACTAAACCAGCAAAGTGGAGTTGCATGAAATTTAGCGTACAGGTATTCTTTATGCAAACTTAATATATCAGCTAATTACCTATTTTAAATCCCGGCTTTTTTGGAGTGATTTTTTTTAACCTCGTATGCGATTTTTAGAGATAAAACTTACAACAAAGCCGAAAATGCCGCTATTTTGAGATCATTTCCCTGTATTACAGAAATTGATTGTTGTATAATTTTTACTCGGAATATCTACGACCATCAATTAAGTTTTATTCAACAGCTCTTGTAAAGATTTATTGGTCGTGTAAATAAAATAAATTGTTAAAGTATGTATCGAGCCACGCGCAATGAAGGGTTCTAAATTTGCCCATCACAATAATGCAGACTAAGAAGAGGGCTTCTATTGTTTCAAACTATGAACATTTAACCTTTTTAACGTCGGTGACCGATATATCCGTACCACAGGTACACCGCCTAGATAAACTTCTCCAAGTTTACAATAGGTACATTTTATCCGCTCGAACGAACTCGGTGAAAGATATTAAAAGAATATATTAAAAAAAAGAAATATTTTTACAAAGGTAAAATAAAAAACATAATGTAATTATTCTATTATTATTTGTCAAACAAATCGTCGTCGAGCAATTTATTTACCCCCAATAGGGGTAATAGTAATATGGGTAAGGGTAATAATAGACTGGATAATAGTAGTATGGGTAATATGGTATGCAGTATATTTTATTTTTGTCGTCCTTATCCTTTTTATCTTTTGAACGTCGCAACGAAGACGAACAACGCGTTTGCGAAGAGACTTCGTAAACTGTGATTAGTATAATGATTAAAATAATAAACAGCTGCCAGTAACACTGCATCTGTAAATCAAATAATTTATATATAAACAAATTCGTCAATTACTTCTGAAGGCGGGTATGATTAATGCCACTAGAGATTACGTAAGAATCGATGGGTACCGAACTTCGTAATTTTTTTATTTCATTAGTATGCAAACAAGCAGATGGCTCTCTTGATGGAAAAAGAAACTATTGTAGACATCAAAGATGTTAATGGTGCGATGCTATCCGTGTGGCGAGGTGTTAATGTCACGTATATAAGTTTACCGGCTACAGTACTCTCCAAACCGGAACAAGTCAGTGACAAGCATTGACGCTATAAATAAGGCGATGGTCCCAGGCCCGGGCGAGGCGTTGCAGAGATTTACCACCACAGCTTTACCACATGCAAGTGGTATCACCATCCTGCCATACGGACAGCAACACACCATTAACATGTTTGGTGCCTATAGGCGATGATTGTCTTTTCATCAGGAGAATGATCTGCTTGTTATCTTATGGTAGCAATTTGTATTTACGTTTATAAAATGATGACGCCGAGTGGCGGGATGGGAATGCCACACTCATAAGTCTATCATTTATCTTACACTCAAAATCTGAGCACAACAATGACAAGCATTGATGCTTTTGTAGCAGGAATAGAAAAGGCGGTGGTCATATATCTAGGCAAAATGTTAAAGTCAAAGTCAAAGTAAAAAATGTGATTGTCACTGTCGTGTTCCGGTTTGGAGTGTAAGGTAGCCGGTAAACTTATGCATGTGGCATTAAGATCCCGCCACAAGGATAACGTCGCACCATTAACATCTTTGGTTTCTGTAGGCGATGTTTGTCTCTATCCATTAGGACAGCTATCTACATGTTTGCTATATCTTATGATACCTATAAAAACGTACTATCAACTGACAGTAATCAAAAGTAAAAATGAAAAGGTTCTTGAATTTAAACACTTATACTGTTTCACAAATGTAATTCAAATGAGTATTATTTACTATACTATACTATACGGCTTCGCCCGTTGGCTGTAAACTTAAAAGTGATTGTGTAATACATAAAATTTAAATTACAATTGTGAAACAGTACATATGTGTTTATACTCAAAAATCAATATCATTCAATTTCACCAAGTGCCGACGATGGAAAGTATAAATTATGAAAAGGCTCCTAGAACCTCGAAACGTAGAAATCTACTATGCGTTCCAACTGAGAATAGGACTGTCAGAATGACATATTGCTTCGCATTTTGCAAAAACTTCATAAGTGATGAGTAAGGTGTGCAAAAGAAAAACTCTAACAAAGAAATACTTTAAAAATATTTTCATTCTAATTGGTATATTTTTTATTTAGATTTCCATCATGTTATTATGTATTAAAATAAGGTGTAAAATAACTAGCACGACTTTTGATTTTTTACATTTATATAGATGAACAGCTAGACTGATGTTTTTAATAGTTTTTTTATTGATTAAAATAACATTATTAAAACGTTATTTGTTCTTTGATAAATCAGCACTATTTTTTGAACAAATGTTTTATGCTGACATTACTAATTTCACACTTGTGGTATGAAGTTGATAACAAGCGCGATCCTATTCTTAGTCGGAACGCATAGTAAAGTAAAAACTCGATTTTCGAAAATCGGGGCAGTCAGTAACTTCCTTACATACTTACGCAGCGGGAGGTTAAAAATCTTTAATAATCAGCTCTTACCTTTAAGAATTTTGTTTTTATTTTTTTTAGTTACTATGAATTTATATTAAACATAACTGTGTAAAGATATTGAGACCAAGAACATAAAGAAAGGCTTTAAGAAAAATCGTTAAATTTTAATTAAAAATTGACTGTGACAATTGACTTTTAATCGATTATATTGATAATGGATATGTAAGAAACATTTTATAGTAGAGAATACTTAGCTAGCAGATGGGAAAATTGTATGACTCTGTATTTTGTAGTATTTTAGGCCGGCAACGCAACTGCAAGACCTCTGGTATTGCAGATGTCCATGGGCGGCGGTGATCACTTACCATCAGGTGCACCTCTTGCTCGTTTGCCCCCTCTTCTATATATAAAAAAAAAAAAATTAGGATAACAAACAAGTGGGTAATTCTCCTGATGGAAAGAACAATCCATAACGTAACCATAACCATCGTTTATAGATAAGTATCTAAGATGATGTTAACGTTGCGCTTCTATCATTGTGTAATTTTACCGGCTACCTTACCCTCCTAACCGAAACACTACAGTGACAAGCATTGACGCTATTACGGTAGAAAAAGGTAAGGCGGTAGTAAGGCGGTCGTACCGGACCTGGATGAATAATACAAAACTTTACCACCTATTAGTCACGATAGTTGTAACTCGTACAGCCAAACGTTTGCCTCTTACGAACTACCTGGCAGAAGCGGAGACGGGCTATTCTTCAAAGAGCCCTGAATAACACTGGGGAGATAAGTTCTTTTTATTGGTCAAATATCTTTTTTTATCGCGCGCGACCTACTTATCATATGCTGTTTATCCGGACTGGTGTTAGCAGAAAACTGTTGCTTACGTCGTGGGGCACGGCTACATTATCGCCCGGGATACGGCTTAATTTACTGTCGCAATGTGTATGGCCTACAAGTTCGATTAATTTTAAATTACAAAGGTAATTTATTTACAAAGGTAGACTGGAGTCCACTTTTAGGCAACAATATGCCTGTACCAGAGGCATATTGTTGAGAATCACGAATCATTTGGGCTAACACGAAGAGCTTCGGGCATCTATCGGATTTTAGCTGCAATAAATAGTTTCTCGTGGTATAGGGTAACGGGTTAGATTTCCGTGTCAGGCTAAAATGTTATTGAGGTTTTTTAGTTTTTTATCGAAAATCAATATTTCAGTAGCAGTTTGGAATCTAGCTGGTTAGGTGTTACCACCTTGGTGAGTTGGACTAGCACCTGAAGCTGTCAGAAGTGGATCACCACTCATTTTGCCAACCGACGAACTGGAAAATCGTGGTGAACTAAAGAGTCTATTGACATTCCGTTTACTCTGCCTTCCCTATGAGGAAATTGGTGTGATTATAATTTGTATAACTAATATATTAAGTTCATGTCATTGTAGCTTTGGTAAGGTGAAGCGAGATAGACACATGTATTCTGCCATAATAAGTATCGGGAATGGATGATTTGTTTATGGTTCCAAAATTCAATTTTATTTTTAATTTGTTGTGAAATGGGCACAACTGTTTTCTATTTTGGCGCGTAGTGTAGCGTGTGCTGTTTTAAGTCAGATCATGTTCAGTATGTATTGTGAATTTCATAATGGACAAAAACTTTGTTTTAAATTTTGCATCGCATATAGAATTTCGTGTTCGGAGTCTCTGAAAATACTACAGAAGGCTTACGATGAATCCGTTTTCTCAAATACGTGTGCTCATGAGTGGTACAAAGCGTTTAAAGGTGGTCGAGATGGATGGAAAATTTGCCTCGCTCTGGTAGGACATCAACGTCTTCAACTTAGGTTAACATCACCAAAGTGAAGCAAATAGTGACTGAAAATCTTTATTGAAAGATAGCCGCTGAGCTTTTTGTGTCCCACGAATCGCATAACAGTTGCTGAGGATATGCTAGAACCGGTCAATTCCAACCTGACATTCACGAAACGCATTGTTATTGGTAACAAGACGTGAGTTTACTAGTTTGATATGCAAACTGTCAACAAGCTTCGGTGTGGCGCCTTCCAACTGAAACAAAACAGCAAAACCCCGCCAAAGTTGATCAAAAGTCAAAACTATGTAGACTTTTTTTTGACTATCTCGGTGTTTTACACTTGGAATTTTTGCCGGAAGGTCAAATGGTAAATAAAGAATATTATTAGAGCGGTATGCGGCGTTTAGAAGAGTTTTGATAAAAACGTTCAGATTTGTAAAAAGAAAATTGTTGGAGTTTGCACTATGATAATGCATCTTCGCACAAAGCTATTATTGTGAACGAATTTGTGACCAAAACTCAACAAATACCATCGAGTAACCTTATTCAACAGATACAATTCCAGCTGACTTGTTTCTTTTTCCTTAACTCAAAAGCACCACTTCGAGGCACCCAATTTCATTGAGACATTAAGGAGAATTCGCGGCGAGAACTGGACTCAATTCAGGAAAAAGTGTTTAAAGAATGTTTTGATTATTCGTTGGCGTAAGTGTATCGTTTCTAAATGAGTATACTTTGAAGGCGATAAAATAAATTTGGATGAATAACTAACATTTTGTGTCTTATTGATTGTTTCCCGGTACTTTCTTGACTGAGTAGTATTTTTCCCTAATGATTGTCGAATATTATGTGGCCATGTACCACGTAGTTCAATTCAAATCATTTTCTCAAAAATAAGGTATTTTATTAACAGGTGTTCTAATCTTTCTATTTTTACTATACAAGCCCAAGCAAAAAACGTCATTGTAGCACGGATAAAAAGTTTTATCGAGATACGCTCCGAAATATAAATCGATTAAGAAAAGATTTTGTTTCTTAGGTGATCGGAAATTGCTTCAAAAATCACTGCAAAATAATAGGTTTTTGGGGTCGTTTTTTTGTTACTAGACTTTCAGCCTGCAAACAATAAGAAGTGATGAGGAAAAAATTATCCTTTAGCTGAGCAGCAGCCAAATAACTCTTCTGTAATTGTAGTTCAAAGGTAGGATTTTATTGGTTTATTTTTATCGCGAAAGGTGAATTCGATAAACATGAACCCTATTAGACGCTTCGTCCTCTTCTCCCAGAACAGCCTATAATGGCACGAATATGTAAGTGGTATCGTATTCAGGCAAGTAGTCCTAAAACTCCACCATATTTCATTCAGTCACTATAGTAGTTATATGTTTTACCACAGCATTTTACGAGTTCCGCGGTGAAAAGCATAAAAGATCTATTTGTTTTTCATAACGAGCCTTAAACAACTTAAAAGAAAACTTGAAGTGTGGGACGAGTGATTATCTTAGTGATTTTATTATACCTTTCATTGAGTCTTTAAAACCTTATCTTACGGTTAACTTTGATCATAAAGCTGTTAAGGCGATTTATAATGTTAAGGTTTTCCTATCGAAGTTCAAGAAACTAATATTAATTTTATCTTTATAACTGACGAAATTTTCGATTCGAAATTCAAAGCCGATTTATTTGGAATAATAAAATAAAATTTAGTGTTGTAAAGGACGAAGAAATCTTTTAGTCGATTTAAAAAATACACCTCTGCGGTCTAGTGGTTCGGTATCGACCACATGAGGTCCCGGGTTTGATTCCCGTGTCGGGCAATAAAAAAAATGTGTTTCTCAGTTTTGTGATCAAAATAACGTCACCCGGGATTGGACAAGTGCCCGGTTGGCGATAAGCTTCCCACTAATCATATTGTGGAATTAAGTATCTTTGGCTAATCGTGGGTGCACAGATTGTAGCCCTGCCTACCTCTTCGGGGATATGAAAGTATATTTTTTAAGCGTGGGTTTAGCCTAATCGACTCTGATTATAAGAAATCGAGTTTAATCCTTAGGGTAGGCAGTCTCCTGTCTGAACTAACTAGTAATTGAATGATAAACATAAGATACGTAATAATTTTTTTACGTATATACGTAAAAAAATTTCTACAACTTTTAATTTAAAAATTAAATTAAATTTTTAGAAATTATTTATCGTTATTAATTTTCTAACAGGCTTTCCTATCCTTTGCTTTTCCTAGCCCCATGAAAATGCATCACAATTTAAGGTGAAGAAATAAATTTAATTAGGCACTAGGTGACCCATGCAGCTTCGTCTACGATTAGATTAACATGTCATCGATATAGTTTTTATACAAATTTTCATTCCTTATTTCAGCCCTTTAGGGGTTGAATTTTAAAAAAAACTGTAAACGGTTGAACCTGCAGGCCATCCCTAAACTGTGGCGCCGCTGGTCCATACCGCTGAAGGGTCATACTATAATGATGGAACCAGCGAGCCAACTTCTTGTCAGGTAACGTCATAACTGTGGAGGTTGATGACGTCACACAAGGACAAGGAAGGGGAAAAGGAAGATCTTCCCAGCCAGGCAAGGTGTACTACTGCCTGGGGACTCGTTGAAACTTGTATATAGTGTGTTCAAGATAAATAATTGTGATATCGCGATTCAGGATTTTAATTTATAATTTGTTTTTTTTTCTATTTTATTATTTTTTCTGGTAGGGTTTTTAGATTGCTTGAACCACTACACTTCCCGCTAAATTAAGGTACTTTAAGCTCAAAAGAATAAAAACTATGAGCATAGATTTTTGCAATTCAAACATCTATTTTATAAAAAAGATCAGTATATTGATTTTTGAAAAGCTGCATATTTTGGAAACGACGATCGATTTTGTTCTTTTGAATCGCATTCAACAAAATTTTTGAGATCTAAAATATTACTTTTTTTATATCATAAGATAGCAAACAAGCAGATGGGTCTCCTGATGGAAAGAGTCAACCATCGCCTATAGACTCCAAAGATGTTAATGGTGCGTTGCTATCTTGTGGCGAGGTCTAATGCCACATGCATAAGTCTACCGGCTACCTTACCCTCCAAACCGGAACACGACAGTGACAAGCACTGACGTTATTGCGGCAGGAATAGGTAAGGCGGTGGTACCAGTCTACCAACTCTACCACCTAGTGGCCATGATGTTAGTGACTTGCATAGCCAATCAGTCGCCTTTTACGACATGCCTGGCAGAGCGGCAGTTGGTCTATTCTTCAAAGTTGCCCGGAACCAACATGGGGAAAATACTATACTTTAGCTAAATAATCGATAGGTTGAAAAATTTCAAAGCAGTGTCAATAAACATTTTTTTTTCAAAAATTTTCGTCATTGATAAATCTCAAACAAATTGACCCATTTTGATCAAATTAAAGGTATTTGACGCAGTTTTTAAAGGAGAAAAGGTGATAAGGTTTTTAAGGCAATCGGTGTATTAGCTTGAAAGTTATTTAAAAAATATTAAGTAAGTTTGCTAAAAACAATGTAATTATAATATTTGAAAAGCTGCAACTTTTGAAAATTAGATTCGATTTTGATTTTTGAAACGGCATTTGAAGTAGTTTTTTTAGTACTAAAATATCGTAGAATATCAAAAAATTATTTGTTGAAAATTTCGAAGTTATGTCGAAAAAACACTTTTTTCAAAAATGTTCGCCAACGATTACTCCTAAACGGATAAATCGATTTTGACGCAATTTATGCATTAGACGTTATTTTTTGAGGAATAAAGTTGATTAGCTTTTGTACTCAATTGGTTCAGAAATCTGGAAGTTGAATTTAAAAAACGACTGTTTTACCAAACATTTTTTTGGGGTTTTTTCAAAATTTCTCAAAATCTCCTGGGTCGACTTGTTTAAAATTGTCAGGAAGTCTAAGTTGAGTGAAATCTAATCGAATGTCATCAACCGCGTTTCGAACGGTCCAGCCGTTCTAAAGTTTTGAGATGTTTACATATACAAATACATATATACAGACATACTGACGTGTGAAAATAGTCGGAAAATGTTCCTAGGGCTTCATAACGTGGAGATCTGGTGAAAACTCGATTTTCGAAAATCGGGGCAAAATCAGTAACTTCCTTATCTACATACGTAGCGGGAAGT
Organism: Apodemia mormo; assembly: GCA_036924255.1. Lineage (NCBI taxonomy): Eukaryota > Metazoa > Arthropoda > Insecta > Lepidoptera > Riodinidae > Apodemia > Apodemia mormo. The sequence continues at coordinate 5,963,471 of JAUPFN010000011.1, forward strand.
TAAAAAGAGGTGAAGTTTTGAAAAAAAGTAAATGTTTGACCCCGGGTAACTTCAACTATTTCCTTTTCAAATTTCATCAAAATCTGCTCAGTGGTTTTAGTCGGCGTAACAGACAGAATGACAGACTTTCGCATTTATGGTATTAGTATGGATTATAAAAAAAAAACAGAAACATACTAAATATTTTATTAAAAATTACATGAAAAAATAATTAGGTACATATTTTTTTATTTAAGTTCAGGTAAAATACGAGTACTATGTATAAATAGGTTGTACAATTATACTTTATTTAATTATTTTTATACAAAAATAGTTTAATTATTTTTATACAAAAGTAGTTTATTAAATTGTTTTTATATAGAGATTTTTATATTTTAGGTTCACTTAATTTACATTACGTATTTTTAAGACCGGAGGCAAACGCTCCAATAATCTTGTTGGTAAACATAGATTAAAATAAGCTAGTTTCGTCCTAAATCGTTTTTTCTATATTAGTATCATAAGATAACAAACAAGCAAATGGCTCTCCTCATGATAAGAGGCAAACCATTGCCTACAGATAGACCAAAGATGTTGCATAAGTTTATTGGTTACCTTACTCTCGAAACCGAAACACAACAGTGTCAAGCACTGACGCTATTGCGGCAGGACTACATAAGGCGGTGGTACCAGACCTAGGCGAGACAATGCAGAGCTCTAGCTTCTAGTCGCCACTATATGGTTGTGACTCACATAGCCAATCGCCCGCCTGTTACGAACTGCCTGACGGAACGGCAGATGGCCTATTCTTCATTAACTTATCAATTTTTTTCTAATTCTCAAATGTGATTTATGTAATGATTATTAACAAGAGTTTAGGCAGGTAATATTACTGCTACTCCGGTTGCGAAGTGAAATGTAAACGCACGTAGGCACGTAGATACAAGTATACTTTGTTTTTTTTTTATATAGCAGTTGAGCCTTAAGACATCTTTTAATTTAATGAGGCTCTACTTTTTAACGTTAGGTATTATATAGGTACATACTACTATTAGACCGTGGTCTCAGGAACATTTTAATTTTTGATTAATACCAAGCTGAATTTTTGTAATCAGCTTTGATTTGACGAGACGCCAATATTTTCTCTCTTCGAAAAATCTCGAATCAGGTAACTAATAAAGTTAGGGGGATTCAAACATGTTAATTTGGTGGATAATTTTTTTACTTTTAACGCTCAATTACTTTATTAAAAAGTAAAAAAAAAAACTTTTGCCCTACAAATTCGATGGTTTTTTTGAATAATCCTCTAAATATATCGGAATTATGAAATTTTTAAATTGATGTTAGTTAATTTTAAAACAATCTAATTTTCTTACAACAGCTCGTTTATTATTATTTTAATTCAAGAGTAACTTTGAAGAATAGTTTCCAATTTATGTGTAGGACACTTTAGTGGAAATTTTTATTATTTCGATTTTTTGAAGATAGAAAAGATGGGCGTCACGTCAAGACGAAGCTTGTTCACAAAAATTCAGCTTGCTATTAATCAAAAATAAAAATGTTACTGGGACCACGGTATATACATTGTTATATTTTTAATAAAAATGCATTTTTACACAAAAAATTCATAAAACCAAATCAAAAATGTTCATAAAAATCCATTTTGACAATTTCATATATCGTTAACTTTGTGGTAGTATTATAGTGGATAATAATAATTAACTCTTACAAACTCAACATTATGTGAGATGGCACCTTTTATCTTTGACTCATATTGAATTTTCTTAGATAGGTAGGTACTTTTTCCTTATTGAAAATAAATGCGATATCTTCATTTAATATAATCTTATTAGTATTTTAAGAAATTTAGATTTTTATAAGGACTAGTGTGATATAATATGATATAAAGGTGATATAACGCAGACGGGCGAGAGCCATCTCCTTGTTTGCTATCATATGACCTAAAAAGAACGAAGACGAAGACATGGACTACGAAATAATAAAAAATATTTTAAATTACTAACATTAATGCTATAATCACCACATTAGTCCAAAAAATTATATTATAAGTAATAAAGTAAACATGGTTTATAATTATAGTACTATAATATCACTATTGGCAAAATATTTAACAGCTGTGGTACCTACTTAAATACTAACTTATCCTTATGTACTTGTACTACTTAAAATACTGCGCTTTAAGTAGGTACAGGTATGAGGACTTAGGTATTTACTTACATTTAATATTAACATTGGACTATTAGGTATAAACATTACGGTTATATAAATAATCACTAGAACATATAAATAAAAACTATATTTTCTCTGGCATGCACATTTTAGTATTATTATTAGATTTAAAATATATGTACATTTTTTTTATTCTTATGTAAATGAATATAACGTAAACAAAATATTATAAATATCACTACAAAAAACAGAACACACATGATACAGACTAAAGACCAAAATCTTACATTTTATTTGCATACTTACTATTTTGTGTAGAATAAATTATTATCTATAAATAATTTGTGATAACTGTAACATTCGTATTTATGCAAATAGAGATTCTTTCTTTCTATCTTCTTTTAAGTTTATAAATAAAAAACTAGCTGCAGTGTACAGCCCGCTGCATATAAAAGTTTTTGGCGAATCCCGCGAAATCATCTAATTTTTCGTGGATAAAAGTAGTCTATGAGCTATTCGAGGTTATCAGCTACCTGAGTGCTAAGTGTGAGTTTTTCTTTTCGCATTCGATCGTGAGCGCGTTTGGAGTTTACTAGGAATTTGTATGTGATTTGTACAGCGCCACCTAGTGGTAAACGTGAGAAACCAGTTTACCACTAGGTGGCGCTGTACAAATCACATACAAATTCCTAGTAAACTCGAAACGCGCTCACGATCGAATGCGAAAAGAAAAACTCACACTTAGCACTCTGTGTGCAAAATTTCATTCAAAATTTTGCGTAATTGAGTAACAAACATCCATATATATCCAAACTTTCGCATAAACTTATAATGTTAATACAGATAAAGTCTTAGCTGTGTTCTGGTGTTTGCAATAACTTCACGCGATTTTTTAATGAAATTTATTTTATCACATCAACTTCATGAACTGTGAAAAATAACAATTTTGATTGGTGGCCTTCGGTATCAGCGGCCAGCGCTATCGAATATCGATACTCTTACGAAACTAAGCTATTCCCGTGCTATGACATCGGCGCTTCAAGTCAAAATATTTTTTCCTTTGTTTGTGATGACTTTGATTGTAGAGTTCGCTCGATATTCAAAATCTGTACCTACCCACTTACTTTAGTAACGCAGTGGTTACCTACTCTTCGCCTTCAATATCGCAGACTTCGGTAGAATTGATATCGAGATTTGGTTTATAATTGCGTCGACATTTTTTCAACAACGACAATTAAAAATTATGTAAATTCCCATTTCTGTTCAGTACTTAGTGTACAATACAGAATAATATTTAGATTATCATATTAATTTATAATCCCGGCTAGCTGGAAGAAATCTCACTACGAAATAAGCTAGCCTTTTGTAATATTCTGTTTAATTTTATAATTTTCCTTAACTGTGTTTGTGTACTATAAATTATAAATTAATTAAAAAAAAAATAGTTGCTGTCCCGCGCAGTTTCGTTTGCAAGTAGAAAACATCAATATAATTTTTCATACAAACTTTTATTCCCTATTTCAGTGTTGGAAAAAATTAGATTATATGTGATCCTGGGGCTTCAACTATTTCCCTGCCAAATTAAATCAAAATCGGTTCATTTAGGCGTGAAAGTGAAACAGACAGAAAGATTTTCAATATTATAATGTTAATATGGATTAAATGATTTTGTAATACTTAATCAAAATGTAGCCCTGCAAAGCCTACATAGTAGGTCTGAACTGTCTGAACAACGTATATCCTAACCTAAGAAATATTACCTTCTTAGCACAATTAGAATATATTTAACATAGTAAATATTAATTATCAAATATATATCTAATATTTATTATGGATAATATTTTTATGGATTAAATGATTTTGTAATAATCACAATGTAGATCTGCAAAACCTACTGGCTAGGTTTGTCTGAACAACGTATATCTTTACCAAAGAAATATTACCTTCTTAGCGCAATTAAGAATATATTTAACATAGTTAATATTAATTATCAAATATATAATATTTATTACGGATAATATTATTATGGATAAAATGATTTTCTAATAATCACAATGTAGATCTGCAAAGCGTACTGGCTAGGTCTGTCTGAACAACGTATATCGTTACCAAAGAAATATTACCTTCTTAGCGCAATTAAGAATATATTTAACATAAATAATATTAATTATCAAATATATAATATTTATTACGGATAATATTATTAATTTTGTAATAATCACAATGTAGATTTGCAAAGCGTACTGGCTAGGTCTGTCTGAATTGAACAACGTATAACCTTACCAAAGAAATATTACCTTAGCGCGATTGAGAATATATTTAACATAGCTGTTAATATTAATAAATGGGGGAAAAACTTTGAACTCTTTTTTACGACAATTTTATACGATAACAGTTAAAGTTTACATTGCGGAGGACTGCAGACATCTAATATTTTTTAATAATATACATTAGAAATACTTACATTAAAATAATAAAAATAAATATTGCACACACTACATTCATTTGACATACATAAAAATACACACATGTATGCCAATTTGTTTATGGTTAAAATCTGTTGTGAAACTTAAAAAAAAATCATGTTTAATCTCTGGCCGAATTCCGACCATAAGGCAATCGCTAGTATAGGAAGTTAATTATCTAGTCATCAAAAGATTTTGTAACAATCTCAATGGAGAAGACCAGCAAAGTGCAGGTCTACCTGGACAATGGTATTTCCTAACACACATAGCAAAACGGCGGTCACACTCGCACAGCCTGCCTGCACAGCCGTTGATGAACTGGTGTCGTGTTTTGTAGTTCTCCAAGGCGCAGAGAGGCTCGCCGTGATAGCATTTCCAGTAGTAGGGCTGGAAGTACACCGTGTAGAATGGACAGTAGATGTTTTCATAGCATTCGTCATGGAGTTTACAGCAGCTGTATAGTAGTAGAGTAAAACACATGTTAATATGATTTACCAGACAAGAAGATGCCTCTCCTGATGGAAAGAGAAACCATCGCCTATAGACACCAAAGATGTTAATGGTGCGTTGCTACCCGTATGGGGGGATGGCAATGCCACATGCGAAAGTATACTGGCTACCTTACCCTCCAAACTGGAACACGACAACGAAAATCATTGACGCTATTGCGGTAGGAATAGGTAATGCGGTGGTACCAAACTCCTGGGCGATTCGTTGCGGAACTCTATCACTTAGTAATCACGATAGTAGTAATATGTATAGCTAATCGGTCGCCTTTTATGACCTGCCTGACAGAACGGCAGTTAGCCTATTCTTTAATGGAGCCCGGGCCAACTTGCGGGATATAATTTTTGACACTAACTTTCATCCACATATCATACCATAAGGGGATGATTTTTGAAAAAGTAGCTTATGTTTGACTCCGGATCTTTAACTGAGATAGTTGGCAAATTTCATAAAAATTGGTTCGGCGGCTCTATGAAAGCGTAACAAACAAACAGACAGACAGAGATACTTTCGCATATATAATATTAGTATGGATAATGTAGATATGTTACTCGTCATTATATATCTAAATATATATAAATTACGTGTCACGCGTTGTTTGTCTGCGTTGAACTCCGAAATTACTGAACCGATTTTAATGAAATTTTGTAGATGTGTACTATTTGGTTCAACTTAAAAGATAAGATACTTAAAGTATCTTCACGCCCATATCCCCGAAGGGGTAGGCAGAGGTACAACAAGTGCACCCACGATTAGCCGAAGATACTGGGTCCCACAAATGTGATAGGTGGCAAGCCTATCGCCAACCGGGCACTTTCCAATCCCGAGCAACTTTGTGTTTCTCAGAAAATTGAAAAAACACTTTTTTTTAATGTGCCCGACCCGGGAATCGAACCCGGGACCTCGTGTGGTCAACGCCAACACTGGACCACTAGACCACAGAGGCGATAAGATACTTTCTATCTCAATATTCAATATAAGTAATTTGTATGGCAAGACAACGTTTGGCGGGTCAGCGAGTTTTAATATAAAACTAAATTCCAGACAAAGATGCTGATAACAACACGTTCATTAATAAATACTCACTTATCTATCGGATCTGTAGGTCTTCCAGAACCAAGAAACCCGCAATAACACCCATAGCCTTTATATGATATGGGGTCACAGCCGGTGGCACAAGTCAACATGTTGTATAGATGAACTACTCCACGCTTTCCTCTGTCCCCTTTGCTAAGCTTATTGATGTCGATGTTTCTGGAATATGAAAAATATTACATTAAATATTTTATTTTAACTTTTTTTTTTATATCCTACGGTAGCAAACAAGTAGACGGCTCACTTGACGGAAAAGTATAATATTTGCATAAGAACACCAAAAATGTTAAGATGCGTAAACAATGTAATGTTAGAAGAATTTCTTATATCGCTGTGTTGACGACCGGCTCCATTTTTTATAGAAGAGGGGACAACGAGCGGAAAGTTCACCTGATGGAAAGTGAACACCACCGCCCGTGGACATCCGCAATACCAGAGGTTTCGCATTTGCGTTGCCGGCCTTTTAAGAATGAATAAGCTCTTTTATTGAAGGCCCCCAAGCCGTATCTGTTTGGAAACACCCCTGCCAGCAATCGATTCCACTATAGAGTAATGCGAGGCAAAAGTGCCGAGAGAAACGCACATTTATGGATTCCCAGACATCGAGATAGAGAGAAGACCTTATTTACTTATTCTTTACAACTTTCAAAAGTAATGTCAAAAAAAAACTTTAAAAAAAATTTTCGTCATTGATAAATCCCGAACGAATCAAGCGATTTTAATCTTATTTACTGCAATGACACTTTACTAACTATATTTGAGGATTTGAAATTTTACTATTTGAGGTAGATTTTTAAGTTGAAAAGATAGTAAAATGATGTAAAACAATCTGAGTGGAGTTATCTTATCTATACATATAATAAAATCGTAGGAAAGTCGTGTATGTCCGGGGTAAACTCAAAAAGTACTTCATGGATTTACTTCAAATTTTCCATGATAATTACTAACAGGTCGGGTCAACATATAGGCTACATTATTATCACGTTAGCACCTACGGGGGAGGTGCTGTGCGGAGTAAACGAAGTCCGCGCGGACTAAGTCGCGGGCAACAGCTAGTATCAAATAAAATTATATTCAAAACTCTATCTGTTACTCGGTTCCAGTTATACTCCGCCCGTCTTTAGTTACAACAATGAAGTTTTACCAAGTGCCGACGATACTTTGTGTAAACCATATTATGAAGACTGTTTGTTGTTTTAGGGTAGAAATCTGTGCACCTACCCCTGTATGAATCATAATTTGTAACTTCATGCAAACATTGTTCAAGGGTGGTGTTTTAGTAATGTGTGCTAATACTTAGAATAATATTAGTTACAATAATATCGGGACGACGGAGCTTTGATATATTGCTTAACTTCAGTGAAGATAGGTATCCAGTCGTATATAGAATTTTTTATGTTATAAGATAGCAAGCAGATGGGTCTCCTGATGGAAAGAGTCAAATATCGCCTATAGACACTAAAGATGTTAATGGTGCGTTGCTATCTTGCAGCGAGATCTAATTCCACATGCACAAGTTTAACGGCTATTTTACCCTCCAAACTGAAACAAGCACTGACGCTATTGCGGCAGGAATAGGTAAGGTGGTGGTACCAGACCCGGGCGAGACAATGCAGAACTCTACCACCTAGTGGTATATATAGATGAACCTAAAAGTAAAGCCTTGTCTAAAAGCATAAAAAAATAATTCTAGATACATTTAATGTATAAATTTATCTGGGTACATATACCGGATGACTGGTGAAAGATTGCACATATTGAAAGACACGATAGTTAATGGTTATAAGTGAACAATAAAAATATAATAAAATGAAAATATTGCTTAACCATATAGTAAACTTCAACGAAGTAAGTGCTCGTCACTGTTGTGTTCCTGTTTTGTCGGTAAGAAAGCCGGTAAACTTATGTATTAAACCCCATTCTGCCCATAGTCCCCATAGTCCCTTTGAAGAGCACACTATCGAAAATTCTGCCAGGAGTTCGTAAAAGGCGAACGATGGTGTTACTACCATCGTGATTACTAGGTGGTAGAGTTCCTCAACGTCTCGCCCGAGTGTATGATACCACTGCCTTACCTATTCCTGCCGCTATAGCATCAGTGACTGTCATTGCTCTGTACCGGTTTGGAGGGTAAGATAGCAGGTATATTTATCTATGTGGCATTGCCATTCGAATAGCCAAGCAATATTATCATTTTTACTGTCTATAGACGTTTCTTTTTCCTTCATGAAAATCATCTTCTTGTTCGCTGTCTAATGATCAAAAATATTTCACTGACCTGTAACGTCTAATAATCTGATAATAATAGTCTAAATAATCTGATCGTGAGTTTCGTACTTAAAAATTCTACAAACTATATTTTTGGCTTCGATATCGATTGTAGATCACGCCCCAAGTATTTTTAAAAAAAATATTCAATGTACAGTTTTGACTTTCCTACGATTTTATTATATGTATAGATTATCTCTATTCTTCTTCTTCGAGTTCTGGTACAGGATTATTATCATCCCCGTGCCTTATCGCCAACTGGACACTTTTCAATCTCGGGCAACGTTGTTTTTATCAGAAAACTGAATAAAACACTTTTTCTTTAATTGCTCGACCTGGGAATCAAACCCGGGAACTCATGTGGACAACACCGACATCGGACCACTAGACCACAGAGGCGATTAAGGTTAGGTTAGTTAATGTAACTTATCCATTGATATTATCTATCAAAACGTGAAGGGGAAACTTTGAACCTCTTTTTAAGACAATTGCACGAAGGGTGGGGTATGAAATTTGGTTTAGTTAAAGTTTATACTGTGGAGGACTGCAGAAACTTAATATTTTTGAATAAAATGCATTAGAAATGTATTAAATTAATAAATATAAATATTATACACACTATAATTATGTGACATACACATATACATGATATTATACACATATGTATATTAAACTATTTTCTTTATGGATAATGTCAGTTGTCAAACTTAATTTTATTATATAAAAGTAATAGTATAATATAAAGTATATATATAAAAGTAATTTCATTGTTTAGACTATGGTTGAATTTCGACCACAGGTGGTCGCTGTTTATTATTATTGTTACAAAAAAGATATACAAACCTGACTCCATTTAAATAATCTGCCTCAGGGATGGACAATCTGTAAGGGTCACGGGCAAATCCCACCAGCAACTGGCCTCTTTTACTTAACTCGTACTTATCCTTAAATGTATATTCTAAGTTACTCTCTTTGGCGTTAATATTACTTATTAAACTATAATTTAAAGGCACCCGATGCAAGTTTTCATTTTGTATCTGTGCATATTTTGTCTTGTTATAAATTTCTTCATATGTCAGTTTTGTGGAATCTGAAAACAAAAACCTTTATTATAAAGTGTGTTGTAGGCTGTGTACGGTTACGTACGCATATGTACGGTTCTCTGATATTATATGGTAGTTCTGTGGTTCTCTATAGGCCATGGTTATTTCCATAGACTTATTACGCAATTATTCTAAGGTTACCTTTTTCCATCAGGAGAGCTATCTATCTGCCTACATAGAATAATAACGCATTACTCTAAGTCTGCCTATATGCTATCTGATGACTTACAAGTATGTTGAGCAAGGTGCACATGTTCTTATATTTTCCGAACATGATAGTCGTACATTCAGGATTCCGAATCTGAATTCCGTATCAGGAATCCTGACTAGGAAACCATACATATGCGGCCAGCCTTATAGTATAGTCAAACAAAAGGTTAATAATTATTTATATCATCAGACAGCATATAGGCAGATAGATGGCTCTCCTGGTGGAAAAAGGTAACTTTAGAATAATTGAGTAATAAGTATATGGAGATAACCATGGGCTATAGATACCAAAGATGTAAATGGTGTATTGCTATATGTGTGGTGGGGTGTTAATGTTTCATGCATAAATTTACCATATATTCTATACTTTCCATTGACGGCACTTGGTAAAATTCGATTACTGTTAGACACAAGTAACAATGCACTTGTACTTTAATTTCACTTCACAACATACATTTTTGGTATATTACTCTACCAGTTAAACTTTTTAAGCATCGTGAGGATGTAATATCTTCTGTATATTGCATTACAGGTGGCGAACCTGTGGTTCGGATATATCCGCCACTGACACTTAAAAAGTAAAATGTTCATAGTATGAAACAATAAAATAGACTTCTTCTTAGTTCACATTATTGCAATGGGCAAATACTAAACCCTGCATTGCGCGTGGCCCGACACGCACTTGACAAATTTATTTTTATGTGAAAACAGATTATTATGGAGACGACACTTACTTAAATTAATCTAATAGTAAAATACTATCTAAATATAAAATTTCATCAAAATTATTATTGAAGACGTATCGAAGAAATTAACTACATACAGCCATACATACACTTAGAAGAATTGAACGCTAAGCTACGCATCTACAGAGCTGGTTCCTCAGGCCCTCCGGCCTACATACATGCACAAATAACACGTATGTATTTAATATTATTGGAATTGAATAATATATTTTGAGTATTATGATCTGTTTAGGCGTTCAAGCACGTGTACTGATTTTCGTAAGTGTATGTTTAAGTATATGTTTGTCCGAATATTTCTTAGAAAACTATATCGACATAATTTTTTTGATTTAAATCAGGTATATTCCAACCTGGGGAACACCAATTCCAAAAAGGATCGGTAGTTTTTGAGATATGTGAATAGTGGTCGGTTTAGTTTTTGAAATTACTATTATTATTGAAGACTTGCTGACCCGGCAAACGTTGTTATGCCGACTTAGTGTCTACTTTTCCATTTTTGTCTACATTTTTTCACCTTTTAAACCTAACCTGAACCTCCATGAATATTTTGAAACCAAAATTAGCCAAATCAGTCCAACCGTTTTCGAGTTTAAGCGAGACTAACGAATAGCAGTTGATTTTTATATATATATAGATAAATAGATTGCATTGCCTTGCTGTTAGACATCTTGTAAAAAGCGAGAATAGGCTGAAAATTATCACAAACTTACGGCCGGTTTTCGAAACGCAAATTAATTTTAACAAGCAATTAATCTGTGCTTAACATAATTTTTAATAGCAAATGATCTGTTAAACACTGATTAATTGCTTGTTAAACACGGGCAAGACTTTATACATCATTTTTTTAGTCATTACCTTAAAGTTTAATATATTTCTTAAGATTCTATATCAACTCCTTAACTTATCCGCATTAAAAAAATCTTGGGGAATAGTAGCTAAAGTTGGAATTTAGGTAGGTAAGGCTTACGTAATCAATCAGTTCTCTCCTTAATAGTCTGTGGTTCGGTACTTGTCTTGTCATTAGGTGTCTTCAGTACAACAGCTGCTAATCTTAGAAATCTAAGTTAGATTGACAGAATTTTGAGCTAAGATTTTGCAAAGACACTTTATAGTATACTACTTAAAAGAACAAAAAATTAGCATAAGCTATTCTTTAATACGAAAATAGGGAGATTTTTTATTTGATAATTATAATAAAAATTATGATATATAAACTTATTGGTTTTAATGAAAATGTAATTAAAGTTTTATACAATGGTAACACTTAAATATGATGATAGAGTTCAATCAAATTATAGTCTCAATATTTTTTACATGATTGTTCTTAGCGATATATTTTATTTAATTCATTTAAAAATCTTAGAAAATTATTCCAGTTTATCTAATATCATAATCTAATCATATATAATCTAATCATGTACAAAACGAAAACCGGCTGATAGTGTCTTTAACGTTTTGCTTCTGTTCTAGTAGCGTTGGGTTTGTCTGCGTCGCGTTCAGGTTTGGAAAGTGAGGTGGCCTGTTAATCTATGTACCTACGCGAGATTCCAAACCCGCAACAGTGATGGTCATATCTTTCCATCAGGAGAACCATCTGCTTATTTGCTATCCTATAAAATAAAATAAATAAATAATAACGTACACTCGGAAAACATAGCTTCCTTCTAGCAAAGTCGGGTTAAAAAGTGAACCTAGAAATAAGCTTCATCATCCCATTAATCTTCATAGACCGCTGGGTGTACCATTGAAAGCGAAACCATTCCACTTTTGTATACAATATAGATACAATTAGAGCGATTGTTTGCGAACATCTAGTGCATGAAAATTGAGTATTTATCAATGGTGGAGTCGCAATAGGTCAACCGTAATTGTCCCTGTTATGTATATATTATACAACTTTTTAATTCAATATTTCATTTGTTAATAAACGATTGTGTTCTATCTACACTGCTAGTTTAAGACCTTGACATTATTGTACAACTAGCTTTTGCCCGCGGCCTCGCTCGCGTAAAATAAGGGACTAAAAGTAGAATAATATGTCACTCTCCATCCCTCTAACTATCTCCTCTTCAAAAATCATGTCAATTCGTCGCTCCGTTTTGCCGTGAAAGATGGACAAAAAACACACACATGCACTTTTCCATTTATAATATTATTATTGTTATACAATGTGATAGAAAACAAACGGATGGTTCTCCCGATAAAAAAAATATTTTAATGAAATTTTGCATGGAGATTGTTGAAGATTAAAATATAGACTTTTTATATCATAAGATAGCAAACAACCAGATGAGTCTCCTGATGAAAAGAGTCAACCATCGCCTATAGACACCAAAGATGTTAATGGTGCATTCTATATTGTGGCGAGGTTTAATGCCACACGTAATAAATTTACCGGCTACTTTACCATACAAACCGGAACACGACAGTGACAAGCACTGGGTTATTGCGGAAGGAATAGGTAAGACCAGACACAGGCGAGACAATGCAGAACTCTACCACCTAGTAGCTACGATGATAGTGACTCGTATAGCCAATCGGTCGTATTTTACGACCGGCCTGGCAGAACGGCAGTTGGCCTATTCTTTAAAGAAGCCCGGGGCTAACACAGGGTAAATAATATCATGTATTTCTATTGTATATTATTTAAAAGTATTAGGTTTCTGCAATTCCGCAATGTAAAGTTTAACTGTGCCTTTCATTCATACGCCACCGTTCGCACAATTATTTTATGAAACGATTTTAAAATTATTTTTTTTGTTTGAAAGGGTACTTTCTTTGTGGTCCCGTTTTAATTTGGTGAAGATCTGATGCAGGGTTTCTGAGATATAGCAAATGGGAAGTCCAATTCCAGGGGGGGGGGGGGGGGCGGCAGGGAGGGGCAATTGGTACGCCCATGCAAGGAATATGACGGTATGTATGACGATAGATTTTTAGTAGTGACTCTGAATGTGTTAAAAAACATTCTTTAATCCCTGGGGAACCGTACATTTTCTGTATCTAAGGTACCCCAGACAACCTGTATTCGAAATTCCATTATGATCAAGTATATTAAACAGGAACTTATAAGAAGTAAACTAATATTTCGCATATTTACTAGTTTGGATTTACGTATAAGTTATAATATTAATTATATGTAAATCCAAACTGTATATAGAAAATATGATATAATTATATTTCAACTGATAACATATTACGTAGGTCACACTACAAGTTCTGCGTAACTTAAAAAAATAACATGTTTAACCAAAATATTATATTTATTGCTTTTCAAAATAATCTCCTTTACATTTTAAACATTTTTTCATGCGATCGAACCATTTTTTAAAACAGGAGGACCACAGATCTGAAGGCATGTTTTCTACGTGTTGATTGAACGGTATCACCACCTCTTCGGAGTTGGTAAAAGTAAAACCTCTCATCAAATCTTTGATTTTAGGGAAAATACAGAAATCACAGGGTGCTAGGTCGGGGCTGTGCGCAGGATGAGTGACGAGATGTACTTTTTCGGAAGCTAAAAATGACTTTGTTTTGTTGGCCGTGTGTGAAGAAGCGTTATCATGGTGTAGGAGAATGCGGCTTTTGGGTCGTTTTTCACGAACTTTTTCTAACACCCTGGATAAACAAATGGTAGAATACCACTCGGCATTAACACTCTTTTGATCTAGAATTGTATAGATTTAGTAGAATTGTATAGATGGGACCCGTAGCTGAAAAAAACGCGATCATTTTTTTACCTACGTTTCTCGCCTGTCTCACTGTTGTTGGCCTATTCTCTTTTTCAAATAACCATTCACATGATTGCTGTTTTTTTGTGTTCAAAACAATAAATCCACGTTTCGTCTCCTGTGACAATGTCATAAACAGCATTAGAATGTCCGTGGTCGTACTTCAGTAGCATCTGTGAGCACCATTCCACGCGAGTCCGCTTCTGCTCCACTGTCAGTTCATGAGAGATCTGACGACAACAAAGTTTCCGAACTTTCAATTCTTCGTTTAAATTTTCTGAATTTGGCTCATACGAATCCCCAATAGTCCTCGAATTATCTCATAGGCAATCCGAGGCTTTTCTTCAATTAACCGATTAACAGTAGCCACATTATTTACGTTGACGGCAGTTGTAAGCCGCCCTTCAGGAAATTCGTCATGTAAAGAGATTCGACCTCTTTCAATTCAACAAAACATCGCCTCACGGTGCTCAAATAAGGTGCTTCTCTCCCAAAAGCATTTTGAAGACGAGCGGCACAGTCTTGCGGAGAAAGGAACTTTTAAAATTATAAAAAATCATCGCTCTAAAATTTTTTCGACTTAGTTCCGATTAGCTAGAAGTGCAAAACTTTTTGTGTGCCCCATGTATAAATGATAAAATTCCTGTGCTGAGGAACTTTTGAAAAATATTGATATTATTATTTTATCTAAACTCAAAGTATTGCTTTTTAAAATCAATTAATTCTAATTACTGAAAATTTCTTTTAATATGTTTAAAGGTTTCAAAGCCTAGTAGCATTTGCCTTTACCCAACCGTAATTACTGTAATCCAGGGTGATGTCATTGAGAAGCTGGCGATACAAATGAGCAACTCACTAAGACCAAGCTTAAAAGGTTTGTCCCTAAAATTCCCGATGCTTGGGGCCGCAACGAATTTAAACAGAAACATTTTCAACTTCTAAAGTTATTTTAAACTAATTTTAAGTCATTGCTTCGTTTGTTTAGGAAATTTAAACTACATTAAAGTATCAGTAACTTTAACCTGACATAGTTAAAGTTGGAACTATTTCATTTGTACACTTTTAAATTAATGTCGACCAGAATCGGCTCTTTATATTTGGCTACATATTATGTATTGATGTATATACATATGTAGCCAAAAACCAATAAAAATATTATGAAAGTCTGATAATCGACTGACCCTGCAGGCTATCTGAAACTTCCAACTAAAGAGTTATTTCAAGCTCACGGGAGCAAAATGTACCTATATAAGCGTAGTTTTTTTTTCGGTATTCAAAAGTTTAAAGATTGTGTGTGAAAGTGTTTTGATTATTTGCAAAAGCAAAAATAATTTGGAAACGATTATCAATTTCGATCTCTTGAATGGCATTCAACGCAATTTTTGAGAGCCAAAATGTTGTTTTAGCTACATAGTCGATAGGTTGGTCAAAAAATGTCGAATTTGTTAAATAACATTTTCTTTGGAATTTTTTTGTCATTGATAAATTCCAGATAAATTGATCGATTTTGATTCAATTTGCGGTGTTTGTCGCAGTTTTACAAGAAAAAAAACTGATTACATTTTCTCAATGAATCGGTATATTACCCTGAAAGTATTTTAAAATATGTTGTGAACAACATAATTTTGATATTTTACTAGTGTTAATTCTGTTTGAAAACTCAAAATCGAATGTAATATGAAAATTTGATTCGATTTTGAGTTTTCAAACAGAATTAACGCAGTTTTTTCTGTTTTTCTTAGTAAGTTCTAAAATATTGTTAAAAGTCAAAAAATTATTGGTGAAAAAGTTTCATTATATCAAAAAAAAACACTTTTAACATTTTTCGTCAACGATAACTCTCGAATGGATAAACCGATTTTGAACAATTTACAACAACTAACACTTTTTTTTGAGTAAATCGGTAATTTGGAAGTTATTTTAAAAATTTGCACAGGAGATTTTGAGGATTTTTGAAAAAACCTCAAAAACAAATTTGGTGAAACCATTTTATTAAAAAGAAGTTATTATAAAAACGCGTTTTTTATTAATGTATCGATAAACTTTCAAATTAATGACGGTATTAATTACAAAATCTAATCAGCTCTTTTCCACAAGAAACTGCGTCCAATTAGGGAGTTTTTTTTAATGAAATTTTTGAAAAAAGTGTATCTTCACGTTCGTATCCCCGAAGAGGTATGCAGAGGTATAGCCAGTGCATCCACAATTTATCGAAGATACTTAGTCCCACAATGCGATAGATGGCAAACCTATCGCCCACCGAGCAAAGTTCCAAAATTCAAGAGGTATTCCTTAAGCCTTAGCTTTTTATTCGACATGATAGAATAGCATAATATGCATCGACATAGATACATTGATTTCGCTGATAATATAGCATATTTCTAATTTTTTACGATATAATATATGCGTTTGATATTTACATATAATTTGCTCATATGAGCGGCTACGAATTTTACGCCCAACATTGTGTCTATTATTATTTGTGTGGTCTGTGGTAGGTATTTACTGAACGAAGGTGTTCACTGTCCAGTACTGAATTCTGATATTGAATATGTAAGTAAATAGGTACTTAAACTTTGACCTAATTACACCGGCACACAAAGAAAAAAGCACCGGGCGCCACCTACTACGGGCATGTTTTTCGACCCGCTGAACACGAATTTCAAGTCAGTTTAGGCCGTCCGGGCTGAAGCCCGGACGGCCTAAACTGACTTGAAATCGAGTAAATTGCAAAAAACCCCAAAAAATAGGAATTTTAGGAAATAATTAAAGTGAAAATTACAGGACAATAGTCGAAGAATTAGTGACAAATTACAAAAACTTAGGATGCTTGTTAATAATAAATACAAGAAATTTATTGAATTGTGTTTAAAAGATTTTTTTCCATTTTTCAGCAGCAGTTTTCTGCTATTTAATCGATTTTTTGCAATTTTATGAATGTTTGAGGGGACTGTGATCAAATTTATTGCAGAATCAGATCAAGCAGACTAAATTACATGAAAATCTTCATCAATCCGGGTCCACAAAATTTTTTATACCAAGATAATCCCAATTTTCTTCGATTTTTGTAATTTGATGATTTTTACAATTTTTTTTTAGATTTAAAACGGTTTATGATTAAAATACGATCGAAATTAGTATTTAACAGATCAAAATACATGAAAATTATGCTTGCATTAGATCTCAAAATTTTTTTTCTTGCCAAACATCGAATTTCCGCTATTTTTTGGGTTTTTTTGCAATTTACTCGAAATTGAAGCTCGCACGGCCCAAACTGACTTGAAATTCGTGTTCAGCGGGTCGAAAAACATGCCCGTAGATAGGTGGCGCCCTATGCACAGACAAATTTTTTTTTGTGTGCCGGTGTTATTCAATATTTAGTACAGACAACCGTGCACGGCGCGACGAAGTTCATTGTTTACAAACAGTAATTTATCGAACTCGCGATTAGACTTGTTAGTACATCGTGCAAGGACCATAATTTTTGAATATTACTACACTAATTTCGTTGACGTTTATATTCTCTTTTTATTATATTTTTATTGTTTACTTATGATCATCAACAATCGTGTCCTTCAATATGTACAATCTTTTACCAGTCAACCTGTTTAGACAGAAAAAACCAAGAAAATGTTCCTGTCCTCATTCCCCAAAAAAGCTAATCTAAATAGATTAGACCAAAAACGATATCTCATTTTCTTAATATATCTAAAATACCTATTGAAGCTTCAAAAATTCAGCTTGTTAAATCTGTATCTGTTTAGCTTGTTCAGCTAAATTAATCAAAAAGAAATGTTTGTGGGACCACGGTTTAATATGTAATTTTATTAATGTCAAAAGGTTTTTCAAGTAACATGGTGGCACAATTCTAATGACATTGAGAGTAAACACCTATTGTACCTTCTTAAGTACACGCTGTCAGTTCTGAAATGATTACAATGTAGAAGGTTCAACATCTTATTTATAATGAGTATATTTAATGAGTACTATCATATAATAAAACACTAGCCGTTGGCCGTGACTTTTATCATCGAGGTGCATGGGTCCACTGTAAAGCCCAATAGGCTAAATGGAGATTTATTCGAGCGTCATGGGGAGCTATTAGATTTTATAGATCTGATGACAGGGAAAATAAAAAGTTATGTAATGATTTTCATTTCAATTGTGGGGAATTTATCTACATCTATAGATAAAATAAATGTAACAAAACAGTGACATGGTGTCTCCATGTCACTGTTTTTTCATGCCACAGAAGCGCGTCAGAATAAGGTATGGTGGATTAATTGCGAGCTAAGGTTTATAAAATCGGACTATTTGAGTGTAGCGTAAGGAGTGGGGGGTTGACAAAGTTGCAAAGAAAAGGTTCTTTTGAAATTCTCGAGTACGGTTATGTCACGGTAATATTATATATATATATATAGTATTGTAACTCGGCCGTATCTTTGAAATAAATGCCTACAGCCGCGAGGAACTTAAACAGGCAAAAGGGCTGCCCGCCTCAGCATTTTAATTACATTTGCCTACTTTGTTTTTCCATTTAGTTTTGTGATTGTAATTATAATTTTTTATATAAACAAATAAAATACTTTGTGAATTGAATAGAAAGTGTTCAATTAAAACGCGTGTTGTTTTTGATTGGTAGATTTAAATACCCTCGTCATACTAAATATGTACATGAACTTGTTTTTAGTAAGAAAATCGCGCAGTTATTGTTAAAAAAAACACACCGTCCGTTTGTCAATGCGGCACAGTCGCGAATGTCTGCATGCCGAGCGCAATGCCGAGATCGAGGCATTTAGTCAAGGCTCGCGCCTTGTCCATTTGTATGAAGTTGGAATACTTTATAGATAATATTACCGTGGTTATATCGCGCGTAGGGCAAGCCAAATAGTATGCAATCACTACGTGCGCGAGCTATATTAACACATTATCGCCCACAAACCACATGAATACTAATAGACACGCCATTGGGAAGGTAGCGTGTCGCCGCGCATATGAGCAAACACTCCTAAAATTGTCAAAAATGTCTTATTTGTAGGTTATATTAGATATTGTTATACTGTTTTATTACCCTTGGTGTTAAAAATTACCCTTGGAGTGATTTTATTTCATCGGTAAGTAGTATAACTCTGTATTTCAGCGTGCAATTGCAAGCTGCACTGATAAACAAAGAAACTGTCTTGAAAGGTATATCCATTTAATCCGTGTTATCGTTCGAATGTTCGTAGTGCGTGTTCGCGACAAAACTGCATGGATGTGCCTACACGAACTAGGTACATGTTGAAGGATATGATATATAGTTAATGGTCATGTCATGTAACCGATAAAAATATAATAATAAAGATAATAATATTACTTAACTACATAGTAAAACTCAACTAAATTAGTGCAGTAATATCCAAAAAGTATGATGCTTACCTGACTTTTATTAAATGATATGTGCCGCGGCGGTAAATCACTGTTTGCAAACAATGAATTTTGAAATCTATACGCTGATCCGTACTAAATTTTTTATTGTATAATTAAGTCAAAACTTACTACGTTGTCAAGCCTATATTCTTTTAAATAGCGATACGCACCAATACAAAATCGAGATGAACCTCGCGGTAGAATATTGATAGAACCGTAAAGCTGTAGTCAGTAGCCAAACCATAAATCTGTGGATACGTTATCCGCTTGGAATACATACCACAGAATACTTAGAGACTGACAGAAGTCAATGTTACATACAAGTAATATTCGAGCATAGCATACATAGACACCTCTCACGGACGCGATATCTCGGACTGGTGCGGAACAAACTGTCCCGAACCACTCCGAGATATCGCGTCCGTGATAGGTGTATATGTGTGCGTTGCTCGAATATCACATGTATGTAGATTGACTACTGCTAGTCTTTAGTATATTGTGTATATGTCGCAGTGAAATTGTCAATAGCCGTTAGATTATAATCTACCTAGGGATTTTATAATTGTTTAGGTCAGGTTAGCAGTTAAATTATAATATCACTTAGGTAGATTATAATCTAACGGTACTGACAATTTTTCTGCGACATACATACGGATAGACCAATAAGACGAATATAAACAAAATCTACGGCGTCGAAATATTTACCTACGTGGTGCTCCTATTTATTTAAGTAATCGCATGCCCTTGTCAGCACTTCATTTCAAAGTCGAGTTACAAAACTGCATTTTACCATCGCTGATCAAATAAGAAAAACCCAAAGTCATTCAAATTAATAGTTACCTTGGCATTAAAATTCGACACATCCAAATAGAGAAATACATTCGGTATATAAATTGTAGGAAGTTGGCTTATATGTAAGAGTCACGTTTTTTACATAAACAATCCCACTTATCATATAGCTAAGTGTGTGTCTATGTGTATGTGCATTTTTATATATGTCGCAGTGAAATTGTCAATAGACGTTAGATTATAATCTACCTAGGGATTTTATAATTTGGTTAGGTTAGGTTAGCAGTTAAATTATAATATCACTTAGTTAGATTATAATCTAACGGTATGGACAATTTCACTGCGACATATATAAATAGCTGGTTGAGCCGACTAAACTAAAAGGAACTAAAAAAGAGTAAATTTCCCAGAAAATGCGAAAATACCTACTACATAATCATACGTACAGCTTATATTAAAACGAATAAATAAATATAAATATTGATCTAACCTCAAAGTTAGTAAATTATTTGCTTGTGATAACTATAGGTGTTAGCATTGATATAATATCAATGGGTGTTAGTGTAAATATATATATACACCAAATATGTTAATGCTAAGTGCTATATTGTAGTGAGATCTAATGACCCAAGCATATGTTTACCGGCTACATTACCCTCCAAACCGGAACAAGACAGTGATAAGTACTGACGCTATTGCGGCAGGAATAGGTAAGGCGTTGGTACCAGACCCGGACGAGATAATGCAGAACTCCACCGCCTAGTAATCACGATGGTAATGACTCGCATAGCAAATCGGTCGCCTTTTACGGCCTGCCTGGCAGAACGGCAATTGGTCTATTCTTCAAAGGACTCCGGACCCACACGTTATATATTTCGTATCAGAATTGAGTACTGAACACCTTTCTCCAGTATGCGCAATCTTTTACAAGTCTAACTGTATCAGATGAAAATAAAGAGTTCACTGTGAATACAACACAAGGATATCGGCGTGCAGATATTTCTTATCAAAGCATGTAACCCTGCCAGGCTGCCACTAAACATGTCTCATGTTTTACAGGGTCAGTCTATAATCAGGATAAGTTAGCAATAATCACATGCCACCTCTAATATTGTTAAGCAAACACCAAATCTAATATTGCTCAGTACGTCGCTCAGGTCAAGAATAACTTAAGTAGTCTGTTTGCTTTTTTGTTGTAATATTATACGAAAACTTAGGAAATGTTTGAATATTTTGTGTACCACAATGCTAATACGAAAAATCATGGGATTCCAGCAATGACAATTCACTTAAGTACATATAGACCGTGGTTTCACAAACAATTTTTTTAACTTCCCACTACGTATGTACTCATAGATAAGGAAGTTACTGATTTTACCCCGATTTTCGAAAATAGAGTTTTCACCGGATGTCCGCGTTTTGAGGTCCTAGGAACCTTTTCCGACTATTTTCACGATGATGTCAGTATGTCTGTATGTATGTATGTGTGTGTTTGTGTATCTGTGTATGTAAACATCTCATAACTTTTGAACGGCTGGACCGATTGGAACGCGGTTGATGGCTTTCGATTGGATTCCGCTCAACTTAGACATCCTGAAAATTTGAACTGGATCGGTTAGGGAGATTTTGAAAAATTTTGGCGAAACAGTATTTTTTTAATATAACTTCCAGATTTATCGTTGAATACAAAAACTATACAGCTCTATTCCTCAAAAATTTACGTCTAATGCATAAATTGCATCAAAATCGGTTTATCCGTTTGGGAGTAATGGTTTTTTACGTTATGGTTAAAAAAGTTTTTTTTCGACATAGCTTCAAAATTTTTCAACCAATTATTTTTTGGTATTATACGTTATTTTAGTACTAAAAAAACTACGTCAAATGCCGTTTCAAAAATCAAAATCAAATCTAATTCTCAAAACTTATAGCTTTTCAAATATTAAAATTACGTTGTTTTCAGCAAACTTACTTAAGTTTTTTTAAAATAATTTCAAATCAAGTTAATTTATCGATTGATTTAAAAATGTTAATATCTTTTCTCATTTAAAAATTGCGCCAAATACCGTTAATTTAAAATCGTTCAATTTTTTTTTGTGATTTATCAATAAAGAAAATTGAAAATAAAATGTTTTTTGTTATTGCCATTGACATTTTAGATCTCATAATTGAGTTGAATGCCATCATTGTTTCCAAAATATACAGCTTTTCAAAAATCGGTATACTGCTATTTTTAACAAAATATATGTTTGAACTGAAAAAATCTATGCTTATAATGTTTACTCTTTTGAGCTTAAAATTAGGAATACCTTAATTAAGTGGGAACCTTCAGGGATGGCCCGTAGGGTCAACCGTTTACACATTTTTTGATTAATAACAAGCTGAATTTTCGTGAACAGCTTCATTTTGACGAGACGCCCATCTTTTCTATCTTCGAAAAATCTCGCATTGGCTAACTTAAAAATTAGGGGGCATCGAAAACTTTAATTCGGTGTAGAAAATTTTTGATTAATTAATAACCATAATTATTTTTTTACTTTAGTCGTTGATTATTTTATGAAAAACACAAAAAAAACTGTCGTCGTATACATTAGATGGTTTTTCTGACGAGTCCTGCTCTCTAAAGATTCGGAATTATGAGATTTTTAAATTGATATTCATCAATTTAAAAACAACCTCATTTTTTTCACAACAGCTTGTTAATTATTATCAGGGTGAGCGAAGCGAGCCCTACACTAAGCCACTTTGTATGCACTTTTGTGGTATCTGTTACTGAAAAAATATCGCACTTCGAGGTTTGAGCTTTGACGTGGTAGTTTGAATTCATGTCTAGATATGATCTACCATTATAGTACCATTTTATAAACATTATGAAAAAAAATAAAAAATAGATGTATTAGAATTTTATTACTACTAACGCCATCTATTATGAAACTAACGAGTTATAACGCTAACGAATTAAAATGTTACTTTGGCGTGGTTGATTTAATTCATTTTCATTCACTCCATTCTAATACAATATTAATCTATTAATACACTTGTACTTTTTAACTTCCTGCTATGTATGTGGATAAGGAAGTTACTGATTTTGCTCCGATTTTCAAAAATCAAATTTTTACCAGATGTCCGCGTTTAGAGGTCCTAGTACCATTTTATAAACATTATGAAAAAAAATAAAAAATAGATGTATTAGAATTTTATTACTACTAACGCCATCTATTATAAAACTAACGAGTTATAACGCTAACGAATTAAAATGTTACTTTGGCGTGGTTGATTTAATTCATTTTCATTCACTCCATTTTAATACAATATTAATCTATTAATACACTTGTACTTTTTAACTTCCTGCTATGTATGTGGATAAGGAAGTTACTGATTTTGCTCCGATTTTCAAAAATCAAATTTTTACCAGATGTCCGCGTTTAGAGGTCCTAGGAACCTTTTTCGAGTATTTTCGCGATGACGTCAGTGTGTCTGTATGTATGTATGTGTGTGTTCGTGTGTGTGTATGTATGTCTGTATGTAAACATCTCATAACTTTTGAACGGCTGGACCGATCGACACGCGGTTAATGGCATTCGATTGGATTCCACTTAACTTAGACTTCCTGAAAATTTGAACCCAAGCCAAGGCCTAAGGGATTTTGATAAAATTTTGAAAAAACCCAAAAAGGAATTTTGGTGAAACAGATTTTTTAAATATAACTTCCAGATTAATGTACTGATTGAGTACAAAAACTAATCAGCTATATTCTCAAAAAAATTAAGTCTAATGCATAAATTGCATCAAATCGGTTTATCTGTTTGGAAGTAATCATTGACAAAAATTTTGAAAAAAGTCTTTTTTCGACATAACTTCGAAATATTTCAACCAATCATTTTTTAGTATTCTACAATATTTTATTTCTAAAAAAATTACGTCGAATGCCATTTAAAAGATTAAAATCGAATCTTATTTCCAAAAGTTACAGCTTTTCAAATATTAAAATTACGTTGTTTTTAGCAAACTTACTTAATGTTTTTGAAATAACTTTCAGGCTAATATACCGATTGACCTCAAAATTTTATCAGCTTTTTTCCTTTAAAAACTGCGTTAAGTACCGTTAATTGGATAAAAATCAGTCACTTTGTTTGGTATTGAAAATTTTTGAAAAAATGTTTTTTGACATTGCTTCGAAATTTTTGAACCTACCGATTATTTAGCTAAAGCAATAGTTAAATTGAGTTGAATGCCATTTGAAATTGACCATTTGAAATTTGATCATCGTTTCCAAAATATACAGTTTTTCAAAAATCAATGTACTGCCATTTTTATCAAAATAAACTGCATGTATGATTGTTTCGTTGGTTCATTCGTATTTTCTTGCTGTTTTTGTGACTTAGCAATTGAGATATTTTAATATTTCTTAGAACTGAAAAAAAAATTATATGCTTATAATTTTTTCTCTTTTGAGCTTAAAATACCTTAAATAAGCGGGAAGTTTCAGGGTTGGCCTGCAAGGTCAACCATTTACAGATTTTTCACAAAATGATTATTGTGAAACAGTACAGATTGCTACATATTATAGGTAGACCGAACTAATTATAGGTAGACCAGAAAATATGGTGTAAAATTTTAGTAGATAATTTTTATATTTGTTTTGTGTAGATAACATTGATAATAATAAAAATCGTGTTTTTAATAAATCAAGAAATTTTTAAAGAATTTTTCTTGTAAGTTCTAAAAAAATTGTCTTAGAAACATGTTTTTTTATTTTGGTTTTATTTTCCTGCGCCCTTCTAGACCAAAGCCTGACGACGCCATTGATGGGAATATACATAATGTTTGGGTAAAATACGCTCTCTTTTTTTAGGTTAGATAATTATAAATGAAGTCTTATCTAAAGCATCAATGCTTGTCATTGTCTTGTTCCAGTTTGGAGAGTATGGTAGCCGGCAATCTTATGGACGTGGCATTAGACCTCACCACAAGATAGCAACGCACTATTAACATCTTTGGTGTCTATAGGCGATGGTTGTCTCCATCAGGAGACCCATCTGATTGTTTGCAATCTTGTGGTAGCAATTTGTATTCAATGTTTACGTTTATAAAATGACGACGCCGTTTGTATAACTACGAAACATTCAAATTGCCTGCGACATATTTAAAAATATTATGATTCATTTAAAAACAACAAAGAAAAATATCAACACGCAGGATTTGAACCTACGACCATCTCCCTCAAGCCGGGACGCTCTACCGCTGAGCTAGTGTCGACAGACTCGACGTGACGAAATTCTTCTTTGCCATATGATCGATATTTTTCTTTGATATAAATGTTTTTTAAGTTTTCCTAAGCACTGGGTGAGTACTATAACACAAAAATAATTATGATTCATGACATTTCATATCATTCATTGATCAATTTGTGACGTTTGTTTTTATGACATAATGAGGCACAAATCTTTCATCAAACAGTCAACCACATCTGTACGTAATATAGAAGCAACCAACTTATTTCTATTTGGATTCTTAGCTGTATTGATTTAAATCGGGACTGTATGACCGTTTCTTACGATAAAGATAAGATAAAGATACATATGAAACAATTTTTTTGAGGCGTGCTCTTTTGAATATTCCTATTTTCTTTTCGTTGTCTGTTGTTACATTGGTACAATGCATTATGCATTTTAAAAAATAGAGTAAAAACTACTATTAACAACTAAATAGCTACGTAGCTATCAGGGTCAATAAAGTTATTCTCGTCCAAAACCACGGACATAGTGTATACTGTCGTATGTACATACACTTTCATACTTCATGACCCTGCACATTTTAAAAAAATTAACTGTCATGTCTATATGGAAATCAAAACACGAACTTTCCGTTAAATTATAGCGAGTGAAAGTAACTGTCTCGATGGTCAAATAATTCTTTGGAGAGCATCACCACGGTAACCGGCTGACCGCCAACGAAAGTGGTTTTGCACATTTCCATTGACTTACGGTATTCGAGATCGTTTAATTGAATATTGTTGTTTTATTTATATTTTGTAATATTATTTCGTCTGCGAGTACAACGACAATAAAATCTTTCACACAAACTTTCGTCCTTTATTTCATTTAAAATGGCATAGAATCGAAAACAAAGATAAACATTCAAAAGTTTCTTTTGATTTTAGTGGAAATTGATGTATCAACTAAAGAAGAAGTCTTTTGATTATAATGGGAAAATTATGTATAAATGAAAGAAATTATTAAGAAAGGCTTGTTTTTTTGTCCGACTACCAAACGTTCAAAAAATCCAGTATCATGTCGTGAGATGGAAAGAAAAACCATCGCATTTAAACACCAAACATGACAATGGTGCGTTGCTATCCATGTGACGAAAGATGGGAATGCCACATGCATAAGTCTACCGGCTACCTCACTCTCCAAACCGGAACACGATAATGGCAAGCATTGGACGCTATTTCAACAGGAATAGGTAAGGCGGTGGGACCAAATACCCGGGCGAAACGTTGCGGAACTCTACCACCTAGTAATTACGATGGCAGTGACACGTATTGCCAATCGCCTCTTACGATCTGTTTGGCAGAAAGGCAGTTGGTCTAAAAGGAGCTCAAACCAACACGGGGATATGATTGCAGGTGCATCTCTAACAGCTTTATGTACCTAATTGTAAAACCGTAAAAAATATTTGATGATGTATGCACAGATTTTTTGTTGTTATATTTAGCAAATCATTTAATTTATCAGACATCTTAAAGATCTACACTATAAAAGATGATTATATGCAATTAACGCATCGAGTATATTTTCAACCAACTTCCCAAAAAGAAGGAGGTTCTCAATTCGGGCATTTATGCTTTTTATGTATGTTCGGGCATATCTCCGTCATATGTAGGTGGATTCGCAAAAAATAAACAAATGAGAAAGTATGTTTCAGATTTGGTGAAGATTTGGTTCAGGGTTCCAGAGATACAGAGTTCATTATTTGCAGTTTTACTGAGTTTAAGTGATTAGATTATATGTCATAACCGAATAAGCTTTTAATTGCCATGGATGTGTACGTTGTTTAATTTTTCTTGCAGGATGATTTAAGTCATATTTTATATCAACCACTCTATGAATTTTTAGATTGTTTTTCATTCAATGGACACTGGACAGTATTAAAATCACATATGTATAATATATATTTTAAATGCAGCCAAATTTAAAAGTAGTTATATATATATACAGTGAGTAAAAAAACCCTGTCCAATCACCAAAAGTATTACCCCCTTGCTTAATACGATCATATATTGTGTATAATTATTTTGTGAATATTCACAGATAAAGAACAAGGGTGGGTCTATACTTGGTATTTAATATGATTGTATTTAGTCAAATCTTTTACCATAAAAAACCTTGTAATTTTGTGAAATTTCGCTCGTATTATTATGTCTGAGTAAGGCCTGTGAAAAAAGATATTATTATTTAAATATTGCTTTTATTTAAGCCATTTTATTTGTTATCTGTTTTCTTTAAATTGCAATATAAAAATTTGCCGTTTTAAATTAGGCAAGACAATAACAGGTTTTTTTCTCCAACCACTTTTCTATTTTGTTCTAAATATGATGAGTTATGGTAATAATCAGATTTCTTAAGTTGGAGTTTCTCTGAACACACCCATAATCGGGTTACATTATACCCTCGGTACTTTATTTGTTACTATATTTTGAAATTAATTATTGTTTGATCTTTGTTTATATTTATAAACATGATTCTTTGTACACAAATAGTAGAAAAATATAAAAAACTGATTAAGGTTTGAATTTTAATAATTAATTTACTTCACATCAAAATGTTTTAAAGCATTTAAAAAAGTTTAAACCCCTTTGTTTGATAAAACGATTTATTGGAAATATTCTAATACTAATTTCAATTGAATTGAAATTAGTACTAGAATTGGAATTCCAAAAACCTTCAAGTCATCAAAGACATTGAAAATTTTTTTCACGTATATACTTGTATAACTACCTGCCATTGTTCTTTCCCGTATTTCAAATATTACATATGACAACAAAAAATGTCAGTATTTCGGCAAACGCGTGTAGTCTTAGTAAAAAGGCTAACACAGAGGTGGTTACGATATCAAAGACGACGTCGCCACTGAGACGACGTGGTGTTGTCCAACGTTTAATATTTGCTAAATTGTAGAGAAATTGGACGATAAATAAAGCATTTCAAATTACTATAACACTTTTATTTTTAGGGTTCCGTACCTCGAAAGAAAGAAGGGAACCCCTACAGGATCAGTTTGTATTACGTCCGTCCGTCTGTCAAGACCCTTTTTCAGGAACGCGTGGAGGTATTAAGCTGAAATTTATATCAAATACTCAGGTCCACTGTCTCTTGGAGCTGTGAAGATAATCAAATTTCTAAGCTTATGCAATCAAAAGATACAGCCGTATACCGCAAATTTTCGAAACTTCCAAGGGAATCAAAACCTACAGGGAACTCAGAATCTTGAAATTTGGTATGAATGAACGTCTTATGACACGGATAAGAAAAATTGCGGAAACCGTAAACTTTTATTTACATCTAATACAAATAAAAAATATTTTTAATAATTTTAAAATTACAACCCTTTTCCTCATAAACGCGTATTAAATTAAAATAATATCAAATACTCAGGTCTATAATAACACTTTTAAGCTGTAACAAAATAAAAATTTGTACGGAACTCTCGGTGCGTAAGTTCGACTCGCACTTGGCCGGTTTTTTTAAGTATAATCATTTCATTAATTAATTGATAATATTATTGACCTACCTTTTTGGTCGGACCGGGTTTTTTGTTTTTCACCGTACATATTACGGTGTAAAATGGAAACATATATATATGGTAATAAGAGCATTGTTACCCTGTTGCAGTAGACATTAATCGCTTCATATATTTAAAATTGTGCAATTCTTTTCTTCCGCATTTTATACGACTTTTTGTATTATCTTGGATAGCATTCTTTACCATGCTGCATGCCCGTCAGGTTGAACCGGATCTCATTATTGTAATTATAATATGTTAAAAGGTAAAATTTTCTTCTATCAAATAATACTAATAATTATATCATAATAATCGTTTATTTTTGTAACTTAAGCTACCACTGCCTTACCTATTCCTGTCGTAATATTGTTATCGATTGTTACTGACGTGTTCCGGTTTGGAGGATTAGTAAATTTATGCATGTCGAATTACTATTTTAACACATTGATAGCAATGTTAGGCATAGGCATTATATCCACCTTTTGTACAAAGAACACGGGCAAGACTTCATACATCGTTATTTTTAGTTAATACCTTAAAGTTTAATATATTCCTTAAGATTATATATCAACTCCTTAACTTATCCGCATTTAGCAAATATTTTTTAAACTGGAATAGTAGCTAAATAAAGTTGGAATTTAGATAAGGTTAACGTAAACAATCAGTTCTCTCCTTAGTAATCTGTTGTTGGTTAGGTATCTATTTTGTCATTGGGTGTCTTCAGTACAATTGCTAATCTTAGAAATCTAAGTTAGATTGACAGCTAAGATTTTGCAAAAAAACTTTATACATACTTAAAAGAACAAAAAATAAATTAGCATTAGCTATTCTTTAATACAAAAACAGGGAGAATTTTTATTTGACACTTAAAATGAAAATTATGATATATAAACTTATTACTGTTTTAATGAAATTGTAATTAAAGTTTTATAAAATGGTAACACTTAAAAATGATGATAGAATTCAATCAAATTATAGTCTCAATTATTTTTAAATGATTGTACCTAGCGATCTATTTTATTTAATTGATTTAAAAATCGTAGAAAATTATTCTAGTATATCTAATATTCGTCACTCCAAAAGACACGCAAGGGTTGTACAAAATTAAAATGACATGTGTTCTTTATTTAAGGTGTACAATAAAGTTAAATCATCTGAATGTTTTCGAACCTAAAATATAGAAAAATACTTTTACTTTTTATCAGTGAAAATTCAGCTGAAATAAAGATGTGTTTGGGATCGGATTTCCGATATTTTATCCACCTATTGTACTCGTACCTCTAATTTTATCGACAAAAAACTATACAAGAGGGGATCGCACCCCTCACCCCTCTGAATTGGAGTCGATTTAAAATTTCATACCTCGCATTTTTACGAGTTCATTAAAACTCTTTTTTTATGATCTTATGTTATTCGCATATTTGAGGACATCTTATTTTTATCAATTTTCGTTTAAAAAAAAATTAGCGATTTTCATAATCTTTAAAATATTTATTTTATTGTCAACCGACGATATATAGGTATTAATTTTATTATTATCAATTATATTCTACAAAAAATCGTCAATATCGTTAGCTTGCGTTTTTATACAACGTAGCGTGTCTGCTGGCATTATTTATGTGAAGGATGTTTCTTGGTCTAAGTTGAATTCATTATAACAAAAAGATGTAATTTGATGGAATAAAGAACTTATTGTTTGTTAAGTTCCATCTTCATGCAACATTTTTTTTATATTAATGGATAGAAAAACAAGTAGATGCTTCCGTAGTAAAATGAAATATCGCCTACATATATTGCTATCCATGAGACGTGAATGTAATTTCACATACATAAGTTTTAAGGTGACCCTACTTTTTAACTCGGTAATAGACATGCGCAAAACGGTACTTTTAAGTGTAATGCAACATCACACATCACCTTTGAAAAGGTAATATCACCCGCAAACATCACTCATCACACATTACTCATCACATCACGTTAAGGAAATATCATCTCGAGTAGCGTTTAGTGTCTTGCGTTGCATGTGATGTACGCATCGCTTTTTTGTGCGAACTACGAGTCATTACACTAAGTATATATTTCGGTATTATTCGATTTATTTGAGTTATACTGCCAGTTGCATATCTCCCGCACGTTGTGCACCACACTCTTCTCTTGGTAGTATAATATGTGATACGGCCAGAAACGACACTAACCGAACTGTACCGAGTGATGAATGAAGTAATGTGTGATGGTTGAAACGCTAGTGTGATGTGTGATGTTGCATCACCTTTCCGAGTGATATTACTTTTGTGATATTACACGCATCACCTACCCATGTCTACTCGGTAATGAGAGTGGTTAGTCCGGCGGATGGGCACGAATAGATTCGGCCCATCCGGCGAATCGAGCTGACTGATGATGAAATTTTTAAAAATATATACATGGTCTAAAACGCGCACATATATAAAACTTACTTGTAAAGCTCGACGTTTCGGCCAAGTAAATGTAGTAGACCAAAGAAAATAAATCCCATGGTAAAAAGGCAGCCGGCATTCATGAAATTTATTAAAGGGATTACCGATAAGTTTGGAACGCTACTGAAAAAATATTCTATACCCATCATCTATGAGCCAAGCTTAAAGGAAGCCGGGCGGGGATGGGATGGCATTCTTAGGTGTGCCCACATGCACGCCTAAGAATGGCATCCCCTATCAGACGCCAGGGGTATATAGAATGCACTGTAGTTGTGGTAATGCTTATATAAGTTAAACTAAAAGTACTATCGCAGATAGACTCAGACAGCATATCACAGCTGTAAAAAACAGGCAGGTTAATAAATCGGCTATAGCATATTTTGGACATCAGCACTGATCACTGGATTGTATTCCACCGACCTCAGGTTCTTTCTACTGAGCGACACTATGTTTCCTGTACGGTACGGGAAAATATTAAAATTAGAAAATACAAAAATTTAAATCCAACTTGGATTTAAATTATATCCTGCTTGGGATCCAGTGGTTAACAGAATAAGGTCATTGCATCTACAAAAGAATAAAGTTCAAGGTGCGGTTAGTGTTGTGTGTAGGTTAAATTCGAAAAAACAAGACCAGAAGGGGGTAGATGAAAATCAATCTCTACATGACCGCGACGGAGGAAACTCGCTGCTCCAGTTTGCTCGTGCCCACGGACATTGTAACTTGGCCGAAACGTCGAGTTTTACAAGTAAGTTCTGAGTGCTAAGTGTGAGTTTTTCTTTTCGCATTCAATCGTGAGCGCGTTTCGACTTTACTAGGAATTTTTGTACAGCGCCACCTAGTGGTAAACTGGTTTCTCACGTTTACCACTAGGTGGCGCTGTACAAATGACATACAAATTCCTAGTAAACTCCAAACGCGCACACGGTCGAATGCGAAAAGAAAAACTCACACTTAGCACTCTGTATATGTACGCGTATTTGACCCGTTTATATATTTTAAAAAATGATAGTAGAACGCGTTAAGTTCAGATTACATAAATACTAGCAAAAAGCAGAGCTTTGTAAGGGCTCGCAAAGTTATACTATCTAGTAACATTGTTAGAAAAGTATTTTTATGAGAATTATATCTTTTAATGTATGGACTTTATTTACAATTATCTAACCTAAAAACCCAGCGCATTTTCATCTAAACATTACATTCGCATCAAAGGCGTCGTCAGGTTTTGGACTAGGAATATTTGGTCTATTTTCAAGGAAAAATGGGTATTAAAAATGAAGATTGATCTTATAAAAACACATTTTTAACATTTTGCTGAAATAATTGATTTTTTTCTAAAATCAGGAAGTTCCTGGTTTTACGTCGATTTACGAAATCAAAATTAAAAAATGCTTTATTTAAATAAACCTTGAACATTTTTGGACTTAATATTGGACTTAACGCAGGCACGAAGAATTGACGGTAGACACTCAGCGAATACATTTTTTGAATTTTTCTCTCAGAGAAACCATCGGAGTTCGATTCCAGAGTCAGGCAAATGAAAAAAATGTGTTTTTTCAGTTTTCTGATAAAAACAACTTTGCCCGGGTTTAGAAAAGTGCCCTACTGGCAATAGGCTGGCCACCTATCACATTGTGGGACTTAAGTATCTTTGGCTAACCGTGGATGCACACGTTGTACCTCTACCTAGTTTCGGGAATACGGGCGTGAATATACCTTTTTTTAATAATAATAATAATAATAATAATAATTTATTTATTTGCAAGAAATAGGGTTACAAAGATCTTATATCTAGTTTATATATTCGCCTATTCCGCTATACGTTAGCATGCAAATTCATTTACAATTATTTTAATTAAAATTTATATTTTTTATGTGTACAATAATAGCCGTTTGTTTTTGTTTTTCAAGATAGTGCCATTTATCTATGCCGATTTACGTATTGCTTTTTGTGACTATACCAAGATATATGTAATTTAAAGTGTTATAGTAAATGCAATGTCATAATACAAATCTCAAATGAATACACGTCCAGCTTATAACCATACGATTTCAAAAAGATATTGATATTAGTGTTTGTAACTAAATGAGATAAATTTAACAACATTCATTAAACATTGAGAAATAAATAAAGTATGTCATCAACAGAATGGATCATTACATAATAAAATCATTACATATATCTTATTCATTAAATCATTGATAATGTGTATACAATTTGTTAATCTAATAATAATAATAAAAAAATAATTTAAAAAAATGTTAAATAATTTTTTATAATATGTCAAAATGTAAAACCACTGTCAGTATAAGATCTATTTTACAAATAATGTCAATAATTTAAATAAAATGTCAATGTCAAATATAATGATGAGATAATATAATAACCTAAATAAACAATGATAAATAAAATAAAAAAAAAAAAAACATTTTTGTAAAAATCAAATTTGTAGTAAAAAACTATTTGCTTTCAAAAAATTCCTTAAGAGTATAGAAGTTTTTATTTAGCAGCCAATTTTTAAGGCAATTGTATTGTTTCCCTGTTGGCAATTCTCTTATTTCTTTTGGTATTTTATTAAACACCTTAATACTCATCATGTAGCAGTTTTGTTGGAAAATAGAACATTTACATGATGGAAAAAGTAATCTGGTGGGGTCCCGTAATCCCAGTCTAGATGTATCTCTAGCTCTGTTGTACAACTGAGGGTGTTTATTTACAAAATTGGCTACATCTAAGATATACATGTCAGTTAAGGTTAATATCTTATTATTTTTAAATAAAGGTTTGCATGACTCTAATGGACCGACATTACAAATGGCGCGTATACATTTCTTTTGTGTCAAAAAAACATTAATAGCATTGCAAGAATTCATCCAAATGATTAGGCCATACCGTAATAAAGAAGCGACGTATGCATAATATGCCGTTAGTGCGGCATCTTTACCTATATTATGTGTAATTTTACGTAGAACAAAAACATATTTATTTAATTTGTTGCATAGCATTTCTGTGTGAGTTTTCCAGCTTAAATGTTCATCGATATGAATACCGAGAAAATTTGTATTATTTACTTCCGTTATTATTTGGCCTTGATACTGAATATTTAGGGTTACTTTGGATGTGTTGTAGTGAGAAAATTGTATAAATTTTGTTTTATTTATATTTGCCATTAAATTATTTAATTTTAACCATTTAAATACTACTTCTACTAAATTATTTAATTTTTCCGTAATTTGATCATCACTTTCGACTATTAACGCGATATCATCAGCAAACATACTACACTGACAGTCTAAAATATCCGGAAGATCATTTATGTTAACTAAAAAGAAGAATGGTCCCAATATGCTACCCTGTGGGACTCCAAATTTATTATATAATATATCAGATTTATAGGTAACTAATTCAGATTTTTCATTAAATGTGCTAATTTCTACAAACTGTTTACGGTCAGTCAAGTAACTTTCAATCCACTTCAGCGCAATACCTCTGATACCGTATTTTTGAAATTTAGTGAGTAGGTTTTTGTGATCAACAAAGTCGAAGGCTTTTGACATATCAAAAAAAACAGCTGCGGCTCTTTTCCTTTCGTTTATATTTTCTGTTATCCTTTTCACTAAAGAAAAGACCGCCAGCACAGTGGATTTATTTTTTTGGTATCCATATTGTTGAGAGTGTATAATGTTATGTTTCTTAAAAAAATTCGTAATCCGCTCATGCATTACCTTTTCAAAAATTTTTGCAATTACAGGTATTAAAGTTATAGGTCTATAGTTGACTATTTCATTGCGTTTGCCACTCTTAAATAGTGGTTTAACTACTGACAATTTAAGACTTTCCGGAAAGATACCTTGCAAGAAGGATTCATTTATTAACCAAGCTATAATTGGAGATAAAATATCGGCTACATTTTTAATAACTTTAGTGGAGATTAGATCATAGCCTACTGATTCGGTATTTTTAAGCGCTTTAATTATGCGAGCAACTTCAATTTCATTAGTTGGACTTAAAAATATGCTTTCTTTGATTTCTTTTATATTCGAATTGTAAATATTATCTTCCTGTGTTATTTTCTTATTAGTCAAATTGATAAAATATTTATTAAAATTATTTGCTATCTCTGTGGGATTTGATACTACCTTACCGTTGTGTATAATTGTATTTAAATTATTATAAGATTTGTAAGAAGAGCTTGTTTCATTTTTAACAATTTTCCACAGAGCACGGCTTTTGTTTCTCGAATTTAAAATATATTTTTTATTGACATGGTTTTTTGAAGCTTTAATGCAGTACTTTAAAATTTTACAATATTTCGAGTACATAGCTTTAAACGCAGGGGATTTGTTTATATAGTATTTATTCCGTAATCTCCTTTTCGTTGAACATGATATACGAATACCTTTGGTTATCCATTTTACTTCAAACTTGTTTGACGTCACCTTTAATTTACGCATTGGGAAACATAGACAAAAAAACATACAAATAATTTCATAGAACTTATCAAAACTATTGTTGATGTTATTTCCTTGCGTTACATCAGTCCAAGTTAGGCTCGTTAAACATTCCTTGAATTTTTTTATGTTATAAGAACAATAGCTACGCCTATAAATATAAAAATAATTTTTTTCGCTAATAGTTTTATCGGTTCTGAATTGTAACATTTGACACGTATTGTGATCTGATAAATTTAGATTTTTAAGAAGGCTGTTTGTTTCTTTTATGTTGCTTGCTATGTTATCTATACATGTTTTTTGTCTAGTAGGCCCTTGTATATGTAACGTTAAATCATAATTACTAAGTATTGTCTTGAGTTCTTTTGTTGTATTATTGTTAATTAAAATATCTATATTAAAATCTCCCGCTAGAATTATGTGTTTTTTATGATTTCTTGTTAATATGTGTAACAGACTTTGTAGTTTATTAAAAAATATACTAACATTTGAGTCAGGCGTCCTGTATAGCTTTTTACCCTTGGGCTAAGATTGGGAATTGATCTCAATATAATATAAATCAATTAATACATCTGTACTGTTTCACAATAAGCATATTGTGAACGCTCTCTAACGCTCTATTTACCTACTCTGTTCCCTGCAAACATCCCTGATCTAGACCTAAATTCCCCTTGTGCCTCCCACAACATTCCTTCGAACTTCCCTTGCATTCTCCTTTCAATGATTTTATCATACGACTTCGATGCCAAGCTGATCAAACTGATGGCTCTATAGCTATTGCAGTGTATACGTGAACCTCGTCTTTATACGAGGGCACGATGACCGCGCGCCGTCAGTTAAATATGAAGAAACAATTCATGAAGTAGTTTTTTAATAAGTTCAAAAATTCTAATACAAAATGTATCTTCTATCAATTTTAACTCGTTACTTTAATAAGAGATGGCGTTAGTAGTAATAAAATTCTAATACAAATTGTGACTTCTATTTTTTAATGTTTATAAAATGGTATTTTTATGGTAGATAACAAATCTAGGCATGAATATAAGCTACCACGTCGAAGCTCAAACCTAAAAAATGCGATGGTTTTTCAGTAAAATGTACCACAAAAGTGCATAAATTGTGGCCTAGTGTAGGGCTCGCTGCGCTCGCCCTAATTATATTTTAGCAAACACATAGTAAAACTTATGACATGGGGGGCGTTACAAGACTTTGTCTTGAGGGTTAAAATGAGGTGAAAATATAAGGAATGAAAATATTTTCTAATTAACTGTACCTGACAATAAAAACTAAAGTGGGCCCACTCAAAAGATTTATTCAACGCCACAGTCATTTGGTCAGCGTAATGCCATACTTGTCCGGTGTGACTAACCGCCTGCCATACCGACGTAAACACATTAATTTAAAAAAAAAAACAATTTAACCATTTGTACCTCTAGAATTGCACATGTCCATGGGCCGCGGTGATCAGTTATCATCAGTTGCGCCTGCTGCTCGTTTAAGGTAGGTAGGTATAAAACGAAGGTATAGGTATATAATGTAACTTTAATAACGTCTAGAAGTATAAATTAAATCTGATAACCATCTCTATAGAACGCATCAATGGGACGGAAAAGGAACTAAAGGAAGTGCATATCAGAATAAGAATTAAAGGAAACGTTTATTTTATGAGTATCACCATATAAGACCGAGTGCAGTGTTGTTTTTATAATGATGTGATAAACGAGTTGTATGTATGTGGTAATGACTCACTATGCTTATGCTCAGAAATGAGAATACGTTGCGTACGTAGAACTTTGATGTGTGATAAAAAAACAATTGACAAATCATTTCCCGCCAATTGTTTTTTTTATTACTAAGAAGGTTGCAACGTTTTAAAAATATAACATTCGAAATTCAAATAGTTCCGATTAGCTAGAAGTGCAAAACTTTGAGTGTGCCCCATGTAGTAGTATAGTATTCAGTGCCGGTTTTAGCACTACCAGCGCCCCGGGCGAGATTTCTTTGGTGCCCCCTAATTGCAATTAAATTACATACGAAAAAAGGCAAGGGGTACAATGAAATAATCCTATTAAAAAAAAACGATTATATCAAAAACTAATAAAATTTCACTTTTCTATTTTTTATAACCACAAACTCATTTATTAGGCATTCCAAGTCTATGTTTTCTGTAATTTAATTTTCAATAGACAAAGTTGCTACGTTTGTTAATCTAGATTGAGAGATTGTCGATCGCAGATATGTTTTTATCAGCTTCAGCTTGGAAAAACTTCTTTCCCCACAAACAACCGTTACAGGATAGTCAATAACATTCGCAATGATATCCATACATTTGGATACAGTTCTTGTAAGTTGCGATCTTTAATAAAATTCAAAACATAAGCAAGGGTAACCACATTCTGATCAGGCAAAAAAGCAAAATAGCGTTAAACGTCTGATTACTGTGTTTGTTTATTTTAAAACGATCGAATAATTGTTTTAAGAGCATCTACTTATGTCAAAAAGTGTTTTATCAAAAATTACAAAGAGATAGATTTCGGGAATCCCTGACCATACTTAGAAAAACACATTACTTATGTATGGTCGGTCGGTGAACACTACATTTCATTCTAGTGCTGCCAACTTAACAATTATTCCTTAATTTTTGGGAAAATTACAAGTAAGTAGACCTCGATCAATGAGCGAGGGAACTATAAAGGGACGCCCTTCGGAAATTATAAAGAATCTTAAAGAGGCGCCCTTTTTTATCTGGCGCCCCTGGGCCGTCCCCCCACTGCGACCTACCCTAACGCCGCTACTGATAGTATTAGTAGTAGTATAGTACGCTTTTTAAGTTTTCAGTGATAGTATTATAGAGTTCTTGAATT
Organism: Apodemia mormo; assembly: GCA_036924255.1. Taxonomy (NCBI): domain Eukaryota; kingdom Metazoa; phylum Arthropoda; class Insecta; order Lepidoptera; family Riodinidae; genus Apodemia; species Apodemia mormo. The sequence goes on from JAUPFN010000011.1 coordinate 6,002,516, forward strand.
ATAAAATAGCCTTACGTTTTTCTGCCACATAGCGTCGATCTAAATTTTTTAATAAAAAAATATGTAAGCTGGTTGACCCTGCAGGCTAAATTGAGGCAAAACTGAAGAAAACGAAAACTATACCTAAGCATAGATTTTTGAGTTCGAAGAGTTCAAAAATCTAAAGTTTGTAAAAATGTTACTTACTAATTTAATATTCGAAAAGATTTCGGTCTTTCGATTGCCATTAAATGCAATTTTTTAACTCTTTAGAGTTATATTTTACTACATTTCAATGTACTTTTTTTTCAAAAACTTTCTCTTCTTTCAAAAGCTGACTAGATTCTTAAGTAAATTAGCATGAAAGTTATATTAAAAATAATAAGTTAGTTTGCTGTAAACAACAAAATATTAATATTTGAAAAGCTGTAACTTTTGAAAACTTTATTCGATTTTAATTCTTAAAACAGCATTTGACTTAATTTTTAAGTGTTAAAATATAGTCGAAGATAAAAAAATTATTACTAGGAAAATTTCCAAGTTAAATATAAAAAAAAAAACTATTTTATTTTTCGTTAACTCCCGAACAGATAAACCGATTTTGATGCAATTTATGCATTGAATCGATTTTGATTGCTGTTGATTAGATTTTGTACTTAATTGGTACATTAATGTAGAAGTTATATTAAAAAATACTGTTTTACCAAAATATTTTTTGAGTTTTTCAAAATTTCTTAAAATCTCCTGGACTAAATGGTTAATTTTTTTTAGAAAATCTAAGTTGAGCGGAATCCAGACGAATGTCATCAACCGCGTTTGGATCGATTAAGCCGTTCAAAAGTTATGAAATGTTAACACACACACATATACTTACAGACATATTTATTTTATTTATTTATTTAATATTTTATTGTACACAACTTATAAGATTTTACAGAGAAAAAAAAAATATAACTAAAAACGTACAAAAGGTAGACTTATCTCTAAGGTAATAAAGATTTCTTCCAGCCTACCCAGCTTATGAAGCGATTATAAAGAAACGGCAGACATTGTGCACAATCAACCTTAAAGTTAAAATACACATGAGATAAGCAAAACAACAAAAAAAATATGAGAATGACTTACGAAACTATGAAATAAAAAATAACAAAAATAAAAATTATACACAGAAATAACTAAATTTTAAAAGAGAAAGACAGATAGTGATTTCTTAATCGTTTTTTAAAATAGTCTGACGTCATCGTGAAAATAGTCGGAAAAGTTTCTAGGATCTAGAATATCGTGGAGATCTGGTGATCGATTTTCGAGTAACTTCCTTATACACCTACATAGCGGTAAGTTAAAAATAAAAAATATATAAAATTTGTAGAACGAGCAAATAAAACAACATTTATTTTATCTATGAGTGATAAAATTGTGTAAAGCCTGAATTAATTTATTTATAAATAATCATATTTTACTTAATAGAAAAGGTTAAAGGTAAACCTACAGATCCGGGCTAGCCTTATTATTATATCATTATCACAAGGTATTGACAAGCTGCTATTATTATTATATAATATACTAGCTGTTGCCCGCGACTTCGTTCGCGCGGACTTCGTTTACTCCGCACAGCTCTTCCCCCGTAGGTGATAGCGTGATAATATGCAGCCTATATGTTGATCCGACTTGTTAGTAATATTCATGCAAAATTTGAAGTAAATCCATGTAGTACTTTTTGAGTTTACCCCAGACATACATTGACTTTCCTATGATTTTATTATATGTATAGATATAGATTCTATCATAAATAGAAACAGTTTACAGCACTAGCAATCGAAGGTAATATTTAGTACAATTAGAAGAAAAACAGATGTTTTACCTCGAAACGGTGTTATTATTAGCTTCATATTAACAATTTCAGTAACAAACAATAAAGATATCTAATTTAATGAGTTTTTTCCATATTTCTTATTTATCTGTAATTTGTCCAGCAATATTTATTATTTATTTATTTATATTGTTATAGGATACAAAATAAGAAGGTGGTTCTCGTGATAAAAAGAGATAACTATTACCTATATTAACAAAAACTGAAAATGAAGATTTGCCATCCTTGTAGCGATGTGAAATGCCACACATAAAAGTTTATTGGCTGTTTCACCCTTTATCCACACAACAGTGACAAGAACTAGCGCTATTGCTAAACGACAATAAGACGGCAGAACCAAACCGAGGACAAGATGTTGCACGAATCTGCCATCTAGGAGTTATGATGCTGCAGACAAAATTTGGGCAATCGTTCGCCTTTTACCAACTGCCAGTAAGTATCTTCATGCCTGTATCCTTGAAGGAGAGGGAGAGAAGGAGAGAGGATCCCTCAAGGAGAAAGACGGCAGAGGGAGGTACAACAAGAACACCCACGACTAACCGAAGATGCTAAATTCCACAATGTGATAGGTGGCAAGCCTTTTCCAACCGGGCAACGTTGTTTTTATCAGAAAATTGAAAAAATCGTATTTTCGAATTACCCGACCCGGGAACCGAACCCGGGACGTCATGTGCTCAACACAGACACTGGACCACTAGACAACAGAGGCGACTACTATTAAAATTATATAGCTAGCGATCATAGTACTAATGTACATCCGGATTATCAGTGTAGTGTGGCGCACTACTTAAATAGCTGATTTACATAATGCCCTTGGATATATGTGAAGAATAGGAAGCTAACTCGTTGTTTTAGTATTTATATGTATATTACATATTCACTATTTTACAAGTCACTATATGATCGGATCCTATTTCCTGCTGTTTGTATATTGACGTTTTGTGTGTTTGGATGTGTGCTGCCCAATCACGCATGACTAAACTGGATTGTATGAATTTTGGTGTACATGTAGACCATGCCCAGAATTAACACATGGGCTACTTTTTATCTAGGAAAACTTAAATGTTCCCCAAAAAATTATCAAGTAATGAGCTACAGGGTGCTAGATAATAAAATAAAATAAAAATAAAAAAGCCTTTAATTCCATGCTGTATACATTTTACAATAGAGTAGTCATTTACATTTTATGCAATAAATCAAATTTCACCTGTTACCTCTACAATACTTTTTAAAACCATAATTATAACATTAAATTACATATCTGATCATAAAAAAATATATTAGACACAATTCATATATTTTTATAGATTTATTTCTCTCTCTCTCTCGCTATATATACTATGCGTTCCAACTAAGAATAGGATCGCGCTTGTTGTCAACTTAATAGCGCAAGTGTAAAATTAGTAATGTCAACAAAAAAAATATTTGTTCAAAAAAAATTGCTGATTAATTGAAGAACAAATAATGTTTTAATAATGTTATTTTCATTAATAAAAAATATTAAAAAACATCAGTCTAGCTGTTCATCTATATAAATGTAAAAAAGTCGTGTTAGTTGCACCAAAAATGACGGGGGCAATTTTGTTGCGTATTTTGTGGGTTTGGGTTGTATTTGTCCAGAATAGGCTAAAAAGTTTAAAATATAATATTCATCAATAAAAATAGTAAAATATATCAGTTTAGCCGTTCATCCGCATATATGTATATTTTAGACATACATACATGCGGATGAACAGCTAGACTGATATATTTTACTTTTCGAGTTGTGTGTTATTTTACACCTCATTTTAATTCATGGTCTGATGGGAATGTAAATGAAAAAAATATCAATTAAAATTAAAATTTTTTTTTGAAGTATTTCTTTGTTAGAATTTTTTGCACACCTTACTCATTACTTCTGAAGCTTTTACAAAATGCGGAGCAATATGTCATCCTGAAAGTCCTGTTCTTATTTGGAACGCATAGTATTTTTTTTGACATATCAATATTTACATATTTTTATTAATATCCATATTTTGGAGAAGAAACAGGTGCTAAATATTATAGTATATATTCTTTTCTACTCAAATTTTCACCTCAACATTTGTCTTATTCCAACGCTCTAATTATACTTACATGAGAATTAGGTAAGCCAGAAAGGGCCGTGTGTGAAATTTCTTCAATATTAGAAATTTCATACGATTTTTGCCTCCTATTTCAACCCCTTAGGGGTTGGTTTTTGAAAAAACAGTAGACGGTTTTTAACTAAGGGTCTTCCACTATTACCTTGTTAAATTTCACTTAAATGGATTTAACAGTTTAGCCGTGAAAACGTTACAGACGGACAGAAAGCCTTATGCATTTATAATTAACATTTGAGCTAGAGATATCAAGGTACTCGGGCCAGGCGCTAGTCGTGACCACTTCAAATTCAGTCGCTAATCGTAAGCACCTATATCGTTAATCGAGTTATGGATCCGTAACGCGAGCACATTCTTACAGTGACATAACCTAATTTCATTTCCGTAACAGAAAATCTCGGAATAGTTTCATGCAGAAAATCATAAAATTATGAAATAATAGCCGTTCCCGTGGTTTCTTGCGCTTAATCCACACACTATATTTAGGGATTTTATAATTTGGTTAGGTTAGGTTAGCAGTTAAATTATAATATCACTTAGGTAATTATGTAATCTAACGGTATTGACAATTTCACTGCGACATATATATCATAAGATAGCAAATAAGCAGATGGGTCTCCTGGTGGAAAGAGTCAAGAGTCAGGTATTAATGGTGCGTTGCTATCTTGTGGCGAGGTCTAATGCCACATATATAAGTTTACCTTACCCTCCAAACCGGAACACGACTGTGATAAGCATTGACGCGAGACGAGCCGATGCAGAACTCTACCACTTAGTAGCCACGATGGTGGTGACTCGTATAGCCAATCGGTCGCCTTTTACGACCTGCCTGGCAGAACGGCAGCTGGCCTATTCTTCAATGGAGCCCGGGGCCAACACGGGGAAAAATAATAATAATCCATATACTCAGTTGGGTAAAAATGTGGCCTATTTTACTCAGTTATAGTTTTATATTGTGAAATAGCTATGAAATTGACGTAGCTTTATATTGATGAAATAATTTTTAAAATTGGTATAGTAGTTTTTTTAGATTTTTTTTATATAATCATATATTTAGGTCACCTCTGTGGTCTAGTGGTCCGGTGTCGGTGATGACCACTGAATGTCCCGGGTTCGATTCCCTGGTCGGGCAATATAAAAATGTGTTTTTCCCACTTTCTGACAAAAAACAATTTTGGCCAGGATTGAAAAGGTGCCCGTTTATTGATAGTCTTGCTACCTATCACATAGTGGGACCAGGATTCTTCGGTTAGTCGTGGGTGCACTAGTTGTACCTCTGCCTACTCCTTCGGAGATACGGGCGTAAATATAGTTTTTTTATATCATTATATCGCAAACAAGCAGTTGGCTTAGCAAGAACAAATGTGTTGCTATCCGCGTGGCGGGATAGCAAAGCCACATAAGTTAAATGGTCACCTAACCTTTAAACTAATCTAAATTAAATCAAAAATAAAAATCCGGGTGATGGCTTGCGGACTCTACCATCAGTACCAGAACCAGTAGTCACGATGGTAGTGAAATATTTAGCCAATCGTTCACAAAAAAGCAGGCAACAAAATCGCATATGGTTTAATAAGAAAAAATGTTTGAAACATACGTATCATATAAAATGGTGGGTCTCTTGAGTCCTTGTCTATGGTCCATACACTACCATTACAGGTCAAAAAATACAGATGTGTGACAGAGAGACAAATAGTTTTAGTTTCATCCTCACCATCTCGATGTCTGGGAGTCCACAACCGTGCGATTCTCGAGGCACTTTTTGCACCACACTACTCCTATGTGGAACCAGCTATCGGCAGAAATTCGTCCGAACGGATACGACTTAGGGACTTTCAAGAAAAGAGCCTACTCATGCTTAAAAGGCCGGCAACGCAACTACAAGACCTCTGGTAGTATAGTTGTCTATGGGCGGCGGTAATCACTTATCATCAGGTGAGCCTCCTGTCCGTTTGCCCCTTTGTCTATAAAAAAAGCAGCGTCTTGTAATAGGTTTCCTTTAAATGCTTTGTGCAGAGAAACCTAATAATGTTTTGGAATAACATTTGATACACTAAATAAAGTAAATTTATAAGAATGGAAATCAGAAGGAGCGTATTTGGAAATTGGAGCTGGATTTCGTATTTCAAGAAAATATTTTGTTGTAAGATCCTCTCTGTACGTTGGAATAGTGAGATGCGAAAATACATACTCTGTTAACGAGATTGATATCGGAATCTCTGGAAAAAGGTTTATCATTTTGCTTTTCATAAGAGGTCTGTGGTCTAGTGACAAAGTTTCTTAGACAGATCGGTGGGTATAACATAATTATATTGTTCGTGTTGCTTTACATTTGTGAGAGAACCTGTGTTGGTCCGGGCTCTTTTGAAGAATAGACCAAATACCGTGAAGCCAAGCAGGTCGTAAAAGCTGACAGAGGTCAACTAATGGCTGTTTAATTCCGTGTTTTTTTTGGAGTTTTCTAATAAAAAAACTACAATTCCACCATAATATAGTCTCTGTTACATCTATAATATATATATATATATATATATATATATATATATATATATATATATATATATATATATATATATATATATATATATATATATATTTGATTTTCAAAACTATTTTTATTTATGTTATTTATTATTTGTTTGTTATTAATTATGTTTGTTATTTTATTTGTGACCCGTATTCATGATCGTAATTATTATTAATGCGTAGAGCTCTATGAATGAATAAAATATAAAGAAGCAAATATTTTATGTTTACTTACTTAAATCACATAAAGCGAATGGCACAAATAAACACACTATCAAACCCGCATACCATACAGAACTATTTAATTTTCGAAATGTTCCAATAAAAAACAATTTGTAACTTTTAAATCCATTGCAAAATAAATATTTAGTTTTGTTACACTGCATCTTATAATTCTTAAAAACACCACAATTTTTTTATTAGTTTCTCCAAACACACTGTCATTATTAATTTTTGAAAAATAGAATTTAAAGTTCGAATGCAAAAAACGCGCGAAGCATGGGCGATGCCCACATGCGTATTGTGAATTATGTAGCACAAACTTTTTGCCCGTACAGCCTTTACAAATGAATTGATCATAATCCTCCGATAACTTTTAACCACTTCATTGACCACGGTTATAAGATGGAAGGGATCATAACAAAGATCCTACGAAGCAAGGACTAATAACAAAAGATATTGCTTCATTAGTATATTTTGCATAAATTTAAAGCAATATCAAGGATAGAGTTAAACATTGATTTTTGTAACAAAACACTATTCATCTTTTTTAGAAGCACATAAGTAGGAGTCATAACGGAAGTACCTATCAATTAACATAAGGACACACGAATGTTCCAATTTCAGAAGGCCTTTTAATGATTATTGCAGGTTTTTATGAATTTAATATTTTTCTTATAAATAATTTATTTGCTTTAAAATAGGCATGTAATTAAATCGATAGGAAGAAAGCTTAGGTCTTCAAAATAGAACTCATTTTTTCAGCTTTCCTCGGACTCATAATATTATGTAACCTCTGCTATGCGATTGAAACAAGAAAAGTAGGGAAGTGGACATTACGAGTACAATAATTAAAGCAAACAAATAGTTTTGTGCTGCACGTTTCATCTGACATCACTTCGATTGCGGACTGCAATTAAGATGGTCGTGTTACTGGGTTTCTATTTCTTCTCCGGATTTGCGGTGAATTTCTTTAAATTATTAAACAACATTTTTTTATTCCCAATGCCATTGTAGAGACATTTTTTGAGCTTTGTGTAAAAGTTTGCCTTGACTGCTTATTTATTCTATTGATCTGTGCTTATCTTTGGCTACGGCCGTGACTGGAAATGCTGTAGTGTATGTCCCTTTCATAGGAGATGAATTTGTTGTAATACATAATAATTACACGCTACCATATTCTGGCCCACTTGTCAAGTATCTTCGAGCCAGAAGTTAATAATTTAAAATTAAAAAAATTCATGATGAAGTTAAAGTCGTAACCTAAGTGCCTGCCCGATTTTTACTCCATAGAGAATATTTGGGATAACCTTGAAAGAAAAAATAAAAAAGAAACCCGCCCGCGCTAAATTCATAGAGAAATTGAGAGAGATCATAAAAACGCATCAAATCAAAATTACTGCACGAATGAAACGCAGGATATTATAATACCTATATATAATTTTTCATTGGAGGTATGTGAAGAGAATGAAATTAGTTGTTTGTAGAGCTTACGGTTATTATTAAATACCGACAATAGCCATTCCAATGCGTTTGTACAAAATGTTAATTACAAAAATACATTGATATAAAAAACATAAGATACACAATCAGTGTCTCAAAAACGTCCTCTAAAAATGAGCGCAATATTTTAAAATTGTGCGCTCATTTCAAACAGAATCGCGTCGTTTGCGATATTGTCAATTTTATTACTTTTCGTACATTGCTTTGTGAAAACAACTATAAGTCTTACGCTTAAGGTTGGATATGCAAAAACATATATTTTTGCCATATCTATAAATACTTGTGTGAAATTAGGGACAGTTTTGAGTGTCAGTTTTGATCGTGACTGTGCATCTTGGATTTTTTATATCAATGCAAGAATAAATACAATTTTTCTTAATTTTTGTGGCTTGTTGCAATTTCTGCAAATTGCAAATAAATAAGTAATAAACTTAAGTAATTTTAATTAAATATAACAAAAAACATATGTTATTATTTGTCATTTTTTTATATCATAAGATAGCAAATAAGCAGATGGATCTCCTGATGGAAAGATTCAACCATGGCCTATAGACACCAAAGGTGGTAATGGTGCGTTGCTATCTTGTGGCGAGGTCTAATGCCACATGCATAAGTTTACCGGCTACCTTACCCTCAAAACTGGAACACGACAGCGACAAGCACTGACGCTATTGCGGCAGAAATAGGTAAGGTTTTGGTACCTGACTCGGGCGAGACAATGTAGAACTCTACCACCTAGTAGCCACGATGCTAGTGACTCGCATAGCCAATCGGTCGCCTTTTACGACTTGCCAGGCAGAACGGCAATTGGTCTATTCTTCAAAGGAGCCCGGAACCAACACGGGGAACAAAAAAATGTGTTTTTCAGTTTTGACTTGACTGACTGACAAAAACAACTTTGCCAGGGATTGGAAAAGTGCCCGGTTGGCATCACATTGTGGGACTAAGTATCTTCGGCTAATCGTGGGTGCATCAGTTGTACCTCTGCCTACTTCTCTCTTCGCGGATACGAGCGCGAAGATATTTTTTTTACTACGTCGTAGTCGATGTGATAGAATAAGGTACATACATGCACAATTTAATTTGGAATGTTTTTTTTTTAATTTCTTTTGCTTGTCGTTTTCTATGATATCTTTATGCCTTGAAAATTATTTAACATTGAAAATATTATCGCAAAAATAACCATGTAATAACTGAAGTCGTAACAAAACAGTATTGTGAAATGCATAAATAAATTAAAACAATAAACTGTGGCAATATTTCTTTCCGCAGCTGCTCCTAAAGAAAAATAATTTTATAGGCCGTTTGTTTCAAATGGATACTAATAAAGTACGTATGATAAGTAATTATTTATTTGCTAAAATCTATGTTTAGTAAAAGTATCGTTTTTGACCATTTGAAATTTGAATCAATATACAAAAGATTATGATGTTAAACATTATTTTTATTAAATTTTCAAATTTGTGCACTTAAATTAATTTTTATAACGATGAATACATAAAATATTTATATAGAAAATTATTTTTGTAAAATTTTGATATTAAATGGCCACAAATAGTACCAGTAGCCACAGCCGGTACTTTTAACCTATGAAGTTGCGATATCACAGTTATAGTGAAGTTGCGATATTACAGTTATAGTGAAGTTGCGATATTACAGTTATAGTGAAGTTGCGATATTACAGTTATAGTGAAGTTGCGATATTACAGTTACAGTGAAGTTGCGATATCACAGTTATAGTGAAGTTGCGATATTACAGTTATAGTGAAGTTGCGATATCACAGTTATAGTGAAGTTGCGATATTACAGTTATAGTGAAGTTGCGATGTTACAGTTATAGTGAAGTTGCGATAATACAGTTATAGTGAAGTTGCGATATTACAGTTATAGTGAAGTTGCGATATTACAGTTATAGTGAAGTTGCGATATTACAGTTATAGTAGCTGACCCGACAACAACCTTTGCCATATAAATTATTGAATTACTAATATCGTTATTATAAAAATAGGGGTTGATGGTAGAAGGTTAAAAATTAAGAACTGTACGTATTTTTAATGCTATATTTAAAAAAAATGTCCAAAAAATAAAAAAATAAATTGGGGTGAACAACCCTCATCACTTAGGGGTATAAAAAATAAATAACCTATTCACAGAGCTACTGACCATTTGATTAAATTTTTCATAACCATTTTCATGACCACTTCATTATAATTTCATCAAAATCGGTCAAACCGTTTCGGAGGAGTATGGTAATTAAACTGTGACACGAAAATTTTATATTGACTGAAATATTATACCCTTTTATATTTAAATAGCTTTTAGCGGGTCAGCTATTTAAATATTAAAATTTTAATATTTAAATATTTAAATAGCTGACCCGCTAAACGTTGTTTTGGGCTTTGGCATACACATTACTTGGGTTGAATATTTTGTTAGGGTACTTGAGATGGGGAGGGGGATGGGGAGGGGGTATAATTGAGATAAAAACTATCCTTATTTTTTAAGTTGGACCAAACAGTAGATATCTATAAAATTTCATTGAAATCGGTTCAGTAGTTTCGGAGTTCATCGCGGACAAACAACGTGACACGTAATTTATGTATATTATTAAGAAAATAATTATAGATCAAAATAAAATTAGCTGTCAGTTTCGTGACCAAAACATTACTTCCATTTGCCAGTTGGGTAAAAATGTAGCCTTTCAATGGTGAATAGAATAAAAAAAAATGTCAGTTGTTTTAAGTTTATTACTTCGATCAAAAATAACCAGATTCAAGATTACGGTCTTAAATACCATCGTGGTTACTAGGTGGTAGAGTTCTGCATTGTCTCACCCGGATCTGGTACCACAGCCTTACCTATTCCTACCGCAATAGCATCAGTGCTTGTCGCTGTCGTATTCCGGTTTGGAGGGTAAGGTAGCCGGTAAACTTATGCATGTGGTATTAGACCTCGCCACTAGATAGCAACGCACCATTACCACCTTTGGTGTCTATAGGCGACGCAGCGGGCTGCACGCAGCTGCTAGTATATCTATATATCTTATATATATATATATATATATATATATATATATATATATATATATATATATATATATATATATATATATATATATATATATATATATATATATATATTTAATATTAAGGAAAATATTAAGAAAATTGCGCGGAAAATTAGAAAATTATAAAGTTTAATGCCATTTTGGCTGCGTGAAAGGACAATCCCGTAGTCTTATATAAATTATGTGTCACGTTGTTTGTCCACTATGGATTCCTAATATGTAAGGCAAAACAATGTTTCCCGGGTCAGCTAGTTAAAAATAAATACATGATATTAATAAAAATATTCATTACACAAACTAATATTGTGACATATACGATAACATACACACATGTACGTATATACTATTTTCTTTACGGCTAAAGTCAGTTCTTGAACGTAAGAGAGATTTAAGTGGTCGTTGGTCGAGTGGTTAGCGACCCTGACTACGCAATCAACGGGGCTCGGGTTCGATCCCCGACGGGGACAAGCATATGTGTGATGAGTATGAACGTTTGTATTTCCGGGTTTGGGTGTTTATTATGTATGTAAAAGTATTTATATATGTATTTCTATGTATTAGTATTGTTGACTAGCACCCATAAGACAAGTAAATAATTTGCTTACTTTGGGGTTAGAAAGTAAGTGTAATTTGTCCCATGAATATTTATTTCTTTATTATTGTGTAGTTTATGGTCGAATTTCGGCCTCATGCGAATGGTAGTACAAATAATAGCTTAATAGCCAATAATAGATCTAAAATTTTAAGAAAATAATTTCGTCAGAAAAAAAAGCATCCACACACCCGTATCCCCGAAGACGTAGGCGGTAGTACAACCAGTGCACCCACGATTAGCCGAAGATAGTTGGTACCACAATGTGATGGTTGGCCAGCTTATCGCTAACCGGACACTTTCCAATCCCGGGCAACGTTGTTTTTGTTAGAAAACTGAAAAAACATTTTTTTTTCTGATTCCCGGGAACCAAACCCTTTCCCCGGGCCTCATGTGGTCATCACCAACACTGGACTACTACACCACAGAGGTGATGTTCTAATTTTTTTCTTAAACTATGTAACACTAATAAACTATGTAACACTATAACTATGTAACACATTTATTTTAAGACCATTGATCATGATATATAGTTGGTTAAGAGTTAAGTAAGAATATGTTATAAAAAATGGGGCGTTGTTAGCAAAGACCTACAAAAAATGTTTTGACTTCCCACTACGTATATATAGATAAGGAAATTACTGATTTTACCCCGATTTTCAAAAATCGACTTTTCACCAGAACCAGGTTTTGAGGTCCTAGGAACTTTTTCCGACTATTTAAACGATGACGTCAGTCTGTATGTATGTATGTGTGTGTATGTGTGTATGTAAAAACCTCATAACTTTTGAATGGCTGGGCCGATCGAAAAGCGATGGCATTCGATTGGATTCCACTCAACTTAGAATTCCTCAAAATTTGAACCGATTCGGTCCAGGAGATATTGAGAAATTTTGAAAAAACATCAAAAAACATGTTAGCGAAACAGTATTTTTTTTAATATAACTTCCAATATACATAAATTGCATCAAAATCGGTTTATACGTTTGGGAGTAATCGATGACGAAAAATTTTTGTCAAAAAAGAGTGTTTTTTCCATATAGCTTCGAAATTTTTCAATCAATAATTTTTTGGTATTATACGATATTTTAGTAATAAAAAAATTACGCCAAATGCCATTTCAAAAATATAAATTGAATCATTAGATTCGATTTTTATTCGAAATTATTTTCTTTTTTAAAATTAAGCTATAAGTTTTGAGAATTATCTCAAAACAATGGTTGAAAAGCTATAAGCTTTTCAACCATTAAAATTACATTGTTTTTGGCCAACTTACTTAATTTTTTTAAAATAATTTTCAAGTTAATTTACCGATTGGCTTAAAAATCTTATCAGCTTATCTCCTTTAAAAACTGCGTCAAATATCGTTAATTTAATCAAAATCGGTCAATTTGTTTGGGATTTATCAATGAAGAAAAATAAAAATAAAATGTTTTTTGACGTTGCATCGAAATTTTTAAACCTATCGATTATTTAGCTAAAGCAATATTTTACATCTCAAAAATTAGTTGAATGCCATCATCGTTTTCAAAATATACAGGTTTTCAAAAATTAATATACTGCCATTTTTAACAAAAAGACGGGTAATAAAAATTTTGAATCCTAAATGATCATGAGAGTAATTACTTTCACTGGCTCTAAATGCCTTACAATTATACTTCAATGTTGATAATATCTAAAAGTAAGAAGCTACAAATAGCGGCTATTCTTTCATCCGAGTTTGAAATGACGTTGCCATGGGAACCACTTTATGACAATAAGTGAGATTTTAATAGCTCCATGGCAACGACCTAAATAAATTGGTAAAGTGCGTGTCGGGCCACGTGCAATGTAGGGTTCCGAAGCTGTGCATCACAACAATGCGGATTAAGAAGAGGGCTTTTATAGTTTCAAACAGAACATTTACCGCACACAGGTTCACCGCCTATAAAAACATTTCTAAGTGCATTTTATAAGTTGATCGACTATTAATCAAAACATTGTAAAGCCTTCTAAGCCGTGATAGTTTTCCTTTCCTAAATTAATTATATTTACTTACCTGCCCCCTCGGTTCGCCCATGGTAGTGGGCGTACCGAGGGGGCAGGGAGGGGCAGCTGCCTTCCCTGACATTTGTTAACCTGTATCTATTGTTGTAGATAAAACAAGAATGTAATAAAAACATAGTCTTAAAATGTTACGGTTGCCCTTCCCTGGCCCAGAACCTGGGTATGCCCATGACTACTACCATGATTTTTTCCGTTAAATACAGCTTTGGCCGGGATTAGAAAAGTTCTTGGTTGGCGATAGGCTGGCCACCAATCACATTGTGGAACTATCTTCGGCACATCGTTCGTGCACTGGTTGTACCTCTACCTACCACTTCGGGGATTCGGGCGTAATATACTTTAAAAATCAGAACCATGTGCTCCATAATTTGACCCTCGGACAACATACCTATGTATCGAAGCTGGTACCGCTGAAGCAATCATTAAAATCTAAGCGTAAATTAAGCCGTAACTTAAAAAATATTTCCCGTAGTCATAGTTACAGTAGATAGCTTGTCTTAAAATTAATTTAAAAAATTAAAAATTAGTATTTGTCGTAAAACAGCTATAAAAAATCATATAAAACCACGTTCGTTTCTTATCATTACATTGCAAAATGGCAAGGCACTTTAATTATGGTATCTGTTCTGATGAATAAACAACCGGGTTATCTTGCATAGAGTAAAATAACAATGTATTTTTCATTATGTTTTTTAATATTTGCACTGTCAACCACTATTATTCCAACCGAATCTAAAAACTGTACTATGTGCTTAGTGCCAGCCACATTTTTCTTTGTACCAATGTACTATTATCCACTATACTATGTACCGGTGTTACCTACAGTTTATATTTTAGGATAACTGTGTAGTGTATTTTAAATGTAAGAGAACGTAATTGGGGCAAAATTGATAAAGATCTGAAAAAGTAAGTACCTTAGTTATATTTTTTATTATTGCATCAGATTAAAATAAGACATAGAACACAAGTACTATTACAATAGTAACTGTTATATAATCTGTGACATAAATACTGTAGTTCGCGAGACATTGCATTATTTTTTGCATTTGAAACATCGTCTATGAAACCCCATGAGTAGCTTCCTCTTTGCGAGTCTTACAAATTTTCTTTATACGATTTTTTGAAAGCCGTTTTTTCTGATGAGCATGATCATAAGATTTTTTCTGGATTTATTTAATTTTAATGCATTAACAAGATGACTTAATAATTGATTCGAAAAATGTTTTGTTCGACAAAAATTTGATGATGCGCTTGTCTAGCTCCACGAATATGCCGTATTTAAATATTTGTTTGAGACAGAAATCAATATACTCATAATTATTTTTTGTGAAATTGTATAATAATTACTAATGTTATTAAGTGGTCTCTGACAAATTAATAGCTGCATAGTTTCAGACCGATAGGGTATGTTATGTATTTGATGTTATCACTGGGTTATTATTTCGCAGCACTTTAAAAAAAACCGAAGAGAGAATGTTTGGTAAAATTATCAAAACCTATCCGATGCTGATGATCCCATTACAGCCTATACATTTCACAACTTACACACACGAGCCAGTGTCGCCGCCGTCGGTTGCAATTCAGCCAATTCAACACTCGAGACCCTGGTCAAGAGTTATTAACGAGTTGGAATCCTGATATTTATTCTTACTCTATCACTTATCGATTAAGATTTTATACTTTCGATCGTCGACACTTGGTGAAATTCCATTATTATTAGTTAATTTTTTTTTGTAAAGAATATTACGTCCTGAATATGATTTAAAAAACGAAACTGGCGGATTAATTTAAAATAATTCAGTATATACCTATAGCGAAATAAAAATACAATTAGTGCGTTATAAAGTGATTTTTAACTAATTATCGTCAAGATGCTGCCCTAAGCCTTAGCTATGAGACCGAACCAAGGTTTAACCTTGGTTCGGTCTCATAGGAGACATCTTAATGCTGGCTAAGCACTCTGATCGTCCAAAAAAATGTTACAAAAAATCAAAAACGGTCACTTAGATCAACTGAAGTTCATTTGGAAAAAAAATCATCACACAAAAACCACCTACGAAGATTCAAGTATGTATTGATCAATTTAACAAAAAGGGTGTTGTTCCGCGAACTACTACATTGATTTGGCGCGTGCCTCACAATTACGTCACCTTGACATTGACAGAGTTGCTGATTTCCAAGTGAAGCCAAAATGCTAAATATTGATTGAATTTACCGCGTGTTAGCCTGGTCCCCTTTGAACAATATACCAACTGCAGGTCTGCCAGGCAGAGGCGATCGATTGACTGTACATGTCACTACCATCGTAACTACTAGATGGTAGAGTTCTGCAACGTCTCGGTACGTCTCTGTAACGGGTATACGGTACCACTGCTTTACCTATTCCTGCTACAATAGCGTCAATGTTTGTTATTGTCGTGTTCCGGTTTGGGGGTAAGGTAGACGGTAGACTTATGTATGTGGCAATGCCATCCCGCTACACGGATAGCAATGTACCATTAGTATGTTTACTGTCTATAGGCGATGGACGTGGGTGGGTGTGTACGTGTTGAGGAAATCAGCCTATATTCTTATTGCGCTTAAATATAGTTGGACCCGTTAAATACCTACTGCTATTGTCGAAAGCTAGCTAAACACAATTTTTAGTCCATAAAGATTAGAAATTATGTCAATAATATTAGTGTAAAGCCCGTGCAGTCATAAGAAAATGTAATCTTTGTTGCAGATTTTTATAATATTTACATTCGAATACGTAGTAAATATTAAATCATATCATAGAGATTGGGGCCCCGTTATTGCCCCGTTCACGAAAGGATATGTACCGAAAGAAACCGAGTGTCAACCAGGAAAAGTCTGCGTAGAACTGCCGTCAAAAGAAATTTGTATAGAGAAGCTTAAGAAACCACTGATCCCATGGCTTCCTATCCCGTGGTGGTATTTCTATTGCAAGATGACTGTTATGTCACGAAGATGGATGCTTTCAACTAAATCTACTACAATTCATCAATACTTTAAAAATGCCTATGAAGAATTTTTAAATTACAAAAATAAAAATAATTTATAAAAACTTATTTGTTAGTTTTTTTAGGGGTCCGTACCAGAAAAGGAAAAACGGAACCCTTTCCTATAAGGGTTCCGTTGGGTCATATCATAGGAGAACGCTGCCCTGCTAATTTAGTCGATCGTAACTACAGTTTTTGGCCATATTGTGTTAAGCCTATATTTGGAATCAGCGCATCGAGAATAATAAGATGAACGTATCCATTTTTCTAAATAATGTGTAGAATATTGACATCCAATAAGCAAGTCAACAGTAACTGCAAATCGATGACGTTAATCCTATAAAATAGCGCCGTATGTGTCGTTACACTTATATTTACCAAATTTTATAGGCAATTTTGATTAATCCTAACTATAACAGCTGTAAGAGCACATACTGTTGATTTTTAGCAATTAGGAAGCAATATCATACTACACATAATAATCGTAAGATATACTAAATATAGAGTCACTTCGTTGTCCGTTTGTCCGTCTGCCAAGATTGTTTTTCACAGGAACTCGTAGAAGTATTAAGTTGAAACTAATATTAAATACTCAAGTCTATTGTCTCTCTCAGGTATAAAAAATCAAACTTGCAATTCAATGCGATGAAATGATAGTTTATGATCATTTATGTCGCATATTTTGTAGTTTTTTTGCGATTTTAAAAGAGAATGAGAGCCTATAGGGTAGGTACCTACTTCCCGGTGACCTAGAATTATTAAAGCAATTAGCAAGAAGCAATGTCTTACAGCACATGTATTGAAAAGCATCCAAAAACTGTAGTTATTAGTTACGTTACAAAAAACACGCGTACAAACTTTATTTAAAGATATAACTGTTTATGTAGCGTATTTCGCGACTTCACAAATCACAAGGAATCAAAACTATTTCTACGTGTAGCTAAGGTTATCTTCAAGTTTATAGTAGGTACTTGACAGGTTTCTTAAATTTTCTAACAAATAAGTCGCATATCAGGTGGTTCGAATCTCAGGTCTCGTTCTACGACTCGACGACATAGCCGGCTTTGCTCTTTTTAACCGAGACACAGATATCCTCTCCGGCGGATACATCATATCTCTCCTACCCGGGGTAAAAATTAGAGCATTCATTTGTACTCCGGGCAGAAGTTTGTGCTTACGTTAGAGAGGATATCTGTTCCCGATGTCTTAGCAGCCTTGAAGGCAGGAACCTATATCCTCTGGCTACGCGAAGAGTGCGACGACCATCCACGCGTCTATGCGTGTCTTTACAGGTTCCATAGTGGAAATGCCGAAGTAGACCGACTCCTAGAGCATATACAAATAGCAACAGATTCCGTGATACAGCAGATCCCCTCTGCGGAGATCGTGATGCTTGGTGACTTTAACGCCCATCATATTGAATGCCTCAGCTCACGTACCACCGATCACGCGGGGAAATCTGTTCACGATTTTGCTCTAGCATATGGTCTTACACAGCTAGTTACTTCGCCTACGCGTGTACCAGATGTGGATGACCATTAACTTTCCCTGTTAGACCTTCTGCTGACCTCTCATCCCGACAATTGCCAAGTTTCCGTAGATGCTCCGCTAGGTTCTCCAGACCACTGCCTTATACGGAGCGAAGTACCGGTAATGCGACTATCGTGACCTCGTTTCTCAGGCTGTCGCCGCGTTTGGCACTACAGCTCAGCAGATTGGAACGGATTGCGGCCCTTCTTTGCATCCTACCCATGGAGGCAAATATACTTCTCACTGGATGATCCAGATGTCGTCGCTGAAGGCATTTCCGAAGTGGTGCTGCAGGGCATGGAACTGTTCGTTTCGTTTACTGCGGCACCCATCGGCGGCAAGTCACGGCTATGGTTTGGTCGCCCCTGCAAAACGACTTCACGTCGAAAGCAGGAGTGCTACCGAGCATGATCTGCTGCGGCGGCATCTCGTAATGTAAACACCAGTTCAGTTAGAAAGGAGTATAACTTTGCCTTTAGGTCTTTCAAAAGAGCCATTGCTAAAGCAAAATCGGAGTACATTGGCAGAATTGGTGAGAGATTAGTTCGCCTTCCTTCAGGAACTCGTGCGTTCTGGTCTCTCGCTAAGGCTGTCCAAGGGAATTTTTGTCTGCCCTTCTTTTCACCTCTGCACAGAGCTGATGGCTCTCTGGCCCATGCTGCCAAGGAGAAAGCCGATCTTTTGGGCTCACTCTTTGCTGCCAACTCGACTCTAGACGACCAAGGAAACACGCCGCCTGCCATCACACAGTGTGACAATTCCATGCCTGAGGTTCAATTCCTCCAAACAGCAGTGCGTAAAGCACTCATTTCCTTGGATGTTCATAAGTCTACTGGGCCTGATGGCATCTCACCAATCGTGCTCAAAATCTGTGATCCCGAGTTGACACCGGTTTTAATGCGTCTTTTCTGGCTCTCATATACAACAGGCGTTGTTCCAAAATCTTGGAAGACAGCTTTAGTGCGTCCAATCCCTAAGAAAGGCGATCGCTCAAATCCGTCTTACTATCGGCCCATAGCGATAGCCCTTTTGTTCTCCAAAATAATCCATTATTAACAGCCAGCTTTTGGAGATATCTAGAAGAGCACCAGCCGATTAGTGATCGTCAGTACGGTTTTCGTCGCGGTCTCAGCTGGTGATCTTTTAGTTTACCTAACGCACCGATGGGCGGATGCTGTGGAGAAAAAAGGGGAGGCTTTGGCAGTTAGTTTGGACACAGCGAAAGACTTAGATCGGGTATGACACAAAGCACTTCTCTCCAAGCTCCCTTTTTATGGGCTTCTGCAAGTAGGTCACCAGTTTTTTGGCAGGTCGGAGCATCAAGGTTGTTGATGGGCCATGGTAGACCTTAAACCCGTCAATGCTGGTGCTGTGTGCTATCACCTGCACTGTTTCTTCTGCATGTTAATGACATGTTGCCATCAAGCAACATTCATTGCTATGCGGACGATAGTACAAGTGATGCTTTGTACTCTGCCCGCAGCGGGGTTTCTCAACAATACGTCAACAAGTGCCGGATCAAACTTGTGTCGGTAATCGAAAAACAACTTTCGGCAGCCTCAAAGAGGGGTCGACTAAACTTAGTCCAATTTAACCCCAAGAAGACACAAGTTTGCGCGTTTTCCACTAAGAAATCTCCCTTTGTCGTATCTTCTCGTTTCGAAAATACTTCCCTAACAGCCACGGCCAGTCTTGAAATTCTTGGAGTTGACATATCGAGCAACGATCAGTTCCGTGGTCATATGGAGTACTGCTCTCACTTGTGGGCGGGGGCTCCTCAGTACCAGCTCCTTCCTTATGACCGCATTCAACGTAGAGTGACTCGAATCGTCAATAACAGAACTATTTCTGATCGGCTTGATTCTTTGGAATTACGTAGAGATGTGGCTTCGCTCTGCATCTTCTACCGAATCTATCATGGGGAGTGTTCCGAAGAACTATTTGGATTAATTCCTGCCGCAGAATTTCACCATCGGACATCGCGACTAAATTCAAAATTTCATCCTCACCATCTCAATGTCTACAACTGTGCGATTCTCGAGGCACTTTTTTCCCCGCACTATTCCTCTGTGGAATGAATTACCGGCGGGGGTTTTCCCAAGCGGATACGATTTAGGGACCTACAAGAAAAGAGCCTACTCTTTCTTAAAAGGCCTGCAACGCAACTGCAAATCTTCTGATAGTGTGGTTGTCCATGGGCGGTGGTAATCACTTACCATCAGGTGAGCTTCCTGTCCGTTTTCCCCCTTTTCCATAAAAAAAATATAAATGCGAAAGTAACTTTGTCTGTCTGTTTGTCTCTTCTTCATTTCAAAACTATTGAACCGATTTGAATGAAATTTCGTACAAAGAGAGTTTAAGACCCTTTAAGGACATAGGATAGTTATTATCCCGTAAATTCCACGGTGACGGGAACTTTGCGGGTAAAACCCTGGGTTTGTTTATCTTTTAAGCCACGGTAATAAGGAATAATTTAGGCTACTTTTATTTTAGAATTTTTTCCACGTGGACAAAGTCGCGGGCACAGCTATTTTTCAATATTTGTAAACTGTTGAAAATGTATTCTAATATTGTAAAGCTGATGATAGTTTTTCTCATGATCTTAAATTTTTTATTTGCGGCGGTTTGCGAAACGCAAATTAATTTTAAGAAACAATCTGTGTTTGGCAGAAGATTGAGTTTACGAAAAATTTCTTGACAACCTGTCAATAGTTTGTCTATGTAGGTAATTCAGCTGGTATCCTTCATTTTTAGCTTCTGAACAGGTGTTTATTGTGATAACAATATGTAAATTTGTCGCTAACATACTTAGGTACTTGCAGATTATCGAGTATTATGTAACCGGCCGAAACAATTATCACTTGCTAGTTCCATCAATTAGGTAATTATCCGTTAAAGATAGATAGATTATAAAGATAGATTATAAAGAATTTGTTAATTTTGACAGTTTGTTAGATTGTAGATTTAATTCGTGTTTCAGAAGTCAGGCGTTAATGACGCCAACCTTCTTAAGGTCAACTGTCAGATAATACCTATTAGGGTTTGATTTAAGATGTCTCAACTCGCTAATGTTGCTTCGTAGTAAAGCTGTATCTGCTTCGGTATAGACGTCCTTGTTTTGAATATTTGGTCGCACAAATTATTCAAAATAAGTTTTTAGGTTTTTTCGGAAATATAATTTGCCCGGCACTGTGCTCATAGCATATGTGCTCGATTTGTAGTTTTCGTTGGTTATTCTTGGGTGCGTTGCACCTATGGCAATCACGTCGACGTTATTTGTGTAGCGTTCTGTGTTTATTATTAAACTAGCTATGATACCGGCTTCGCTCGGGAGTTGATATGAGATTACGTGTTGGTTGAAATATAACAAATGTAATTTAAGACTTTATAGAAATTTTAATTTTAAATTGTACGTTGACATATGTACGTACGTACCATTAACATCTTTGGTGTCTATAGGCGATGGTTGACTTTTTCCATAAAGAGAGTCATCTGTTTGTTTGCTATCTTATAATATAATATATAAAAAAATCAAACCTCATAAGATGAGGTTAACCTTAATTTCCTTAAACAATAGACCACCTGCATTCTGCCAGGCAGTTCGTAAGAGGTGAACGATTGATTATAGGACTCAACACCATCATGACTTCTTGGTAGTCGAGTTGTGTTACGCTTCGCCTGGATTTGGTATCATAACATTATCTATTCCTGCCGCATTTTCCTCCATGCTTTTTAGTATTGTATTCCAGTTTAGAGTATATGGTAGCTGGTAAACTTCAACTAAAATTAAATAAATAATAGTTTAAAAAAACTAAAAAACACGCTTTCTATAGAAAACCGAACTAAAAAAATAGAAAATAAATTTTAATAAATTTAAATTAAGAATAGTGTTAAAAATTTCAATAATTATAAATTAATAATAGTGTGAATAAAAAAAATAATTTTATTTAAAAAAAAGCGTGGGGTGCATGGTGTCAATAGTTATAAATATTTTATTGACGAGTCAATTTCAACAATTAGATTTATTCCCTAATTTCCGTGGACTTTTTTATTTTCTAGATTTTTGATAAACTTTAATATCGGAACGCAATATATCCACATTTTTATAAACATTTACTGAAAGGGGGTTTTATAATTATATTATTTAGAGAGTTATTTTAACCACAGAAATTGGCGTGTCACAGAAATTTTACTTTTGCCACAGAAATAGTATTGCTGCCACAGAAATTGTATATGTCCACTGAAATTGTCTAAATTGCTAGTACTAATTCAAAAAAGGTCCTTTTTTGAAAATAAAAAAAATGATTTAATGAAAAAACTTAAATTTTATGAATAATTTTAATAGGTAAGCATTTATAAAAAAATCCGCTGTATAGTACACAAAACCATTGACTAAATCAGTCTTACAAACTTGGCTATCTTGGAACTGATGTTTATTTACTTACTCCTATGATTTATTAAACTTTCTTTATCAGTACATAAATTGTTAACAAAACTAAATATTATTATCTCTCAAGAAACAGTACAGTTTTAATTTGTTAACACCTGTAAGAATGATGTAATAAATTCTGATTAGAACATGATTATTATGCAACTAATCCAAAAAAAATTAATAACGTCTAAAAGTCAATAACGTCTCAATCTCAAAAATAAAACATAACACTTTTCACTACTTTCTTATTGTCTGAATCTTAAAACTAAATGATCAATCATTGTTTTACACAGCCAATCCGTTAGCATTTACTTAGTACCTAAGCTTCAAGTTTACCTAATATCACATAATACTCACAAATAGGCAAGTCAGTTTACTATTTGCCAGAAGAAATATAATTAAAATCGATATCTATTTGTAAATATTAAAATGAAAAAATAATACTCTTATTTAATAATAAGTGCAGTCCAATAAAAATTATGGTTCTGAGCCTATAAATAAACTACAAAAATACTAAAGTTATACATCAGTCAACTTTCAGGTAACAAAGATATTGAGAACTAATAAGTCAAACAATCACTTTAAAACATGACGAAAATATTAAAATATCTTCATCACCACTGTCGAATATGTTTATATTGTTTCTATTATCTAATTTTTTGGTTCCTTCAATTTTTTTTATAGGATAAGGGGGCAAAAGGACAGGAGGCTCACCTGATGGAAAGGGATTACCACCGCCCATGGACAACCACACTATCAGAAGATTTGTAGTTGCGTTTTGCGTTTTTCTTGAAGGTCCCTAAGTCGTATCCGCTTGGAAAAACCTCTGCCGGTAATTGGTTCCACAGAGGAATAGCGCGGGAAAAAAGTGCCGCACTCGAGAATCGCACAGTGTGAGTAGCATTATCAGTCTCAATGGTTTTTTCGTATTTCGTCATTATAATTATAACTGTTAATACTTTGGAAAAATGAGGGTGATGGAATTAGATTGTTACAGTCTATATTATCCAAGCCGTGTGAAGAATTGGCCAATATGATGGCCTTATCTTGAGATAAATTTATGGTTTTTAAATAAAATAATTCAGATCCTTTATATCTGTGAGTCGTAGATGTCTTATACCTGGAATCCATATTGAATCCATATTCTTCGATGCTGATTGTGTTGCAGGAGCGACGACCATTACATTATCCAGTGTTTTGATCGGCAATTTATAGAAACCTAAATGTTTCCCGTGAATGCATTTTATAGGATTATAAAGACAGTTTTTATCCGTACACGACAATGATCGCATTGCTAGAGCTTTTGATGTTTTAGCCCAAACGATCTGATGGATCTTCATCATCATCATATCAATGATGTGTGATGATGAACATTTACGCTGTAAGCATTCAACGTTAGCATTTTTACAGGTTAAGCTATTCAAAACTTTTGTTATGGAATTCTCATTAATAATCTTGTTCTTTTTCAAAGAGAAAATCAATAAATCCACATTGGCGTGTGGTCTACATAAGCAAGTGTCTCGGCTGTTTACATTCGGTTGTACGATCCAAAAAGGCTTTAATCTCGTGAATGTGACATAACTTATAGGTGGGTATCCTGATTCTAGACATTTACGGTGAAGGTTTTTCAGACTATCCAGTTAATACCTTTTTTGCATTTTTAGACTCTTTCTAGTAATGCAGTCTTGTTTTCCAGGAGATAATCGAGTATTTTTATCATCCTCATAGAAGTTTTTTACTGAAATTCAAATAGTTTTTTCTTCTTCGTTGTTTCGTTTTCTTCGTTATTGTCTTCTTAGGTTCATGTACATTTTGACGGCTAATCATTTTAATTTTAGGACTAATTTTAATAATTGTTTGCTCTAGTCTCTGTTATCTCTTTCTGTATTATTCTTTTTCTTTCCTAAGTTTAAAATAGCTATTTTAACATCAAAATTTCTGAATCTGAATTAATGGACACATCTGATATGGGACATGTTGCTCTTTTTGGAACAGGAGAGTTTATGCTACTTACACTAGGAGACATAAACGAAACCGGTGATGTACAGGGAAGTGTACTACTGGTTTTCTGAATTGAAAAAATATTTTGTAGCTCTGCTTGGATTCCTTCAATGCTATCATCATGGTTTTCTTGCAAACATGATTTTCTTGAACGTAGGTTTCTAAAAGGATGTTCTGGGGCCCGTTTATTGGCATTTAGAGTAATGTCATATGAGTGTGCTTGAGATGTGCATGAGAAAAAGCCCTTCTTTTAGATGGAATCAATATTGAAGATGATATATCTTTATCTACACTATTCTCGTTTCCTGAAGTTTTTCTAATTCCTTCTTTTGTTTTTGTCATTTATAGTAATAACGAAGATTAATTTTGGTTCTATTTTGTTTAAGCCTACGAGCTCGTGCTAGCAGAAAGAAAAATTGTACCCCTAAGTAAGATCACTTAGGGGTACAATTTATCCTTCTGCTTTTTTCCGATGATATCGTTCTCGATCTTTTCTACGCAATTCCTCGGCTTCTACGGGGTCTCTTCTAATTTTTTTCTCTTCTTTTTTGTTGTGCAAACCTCTTCTTATTTAACCTTTCTTCTGTACTATTTCATTTTCTTTTTTATATTCCCGAAATATAAAAGATATTTAAATTACTGCTATGACCATTAAAACTCTCACATTTGATTCTGAAATAAGGCTGTAATTAATTAAATAGTGTTCTTTCTCTTTCTATCTATTTGTATGTATGTTAAATAAGTTCTGGTAAAGTTATTTCGGCATAACAAATAATATTTCTCTGTGAAACCCTTTTAACATTATTATAATGATTGATTCGAACAATTTCTGTGAGTCGTGCAATTTCCGTGGACACCCAGAAGCCACGGAAACCACAGAAATTGGTCCACATAAATTAGAAATACGGTGTTTTTTTTTTAATTACAAAAAAAATATTAAGGTTACAACTATTCTTTTTTATTTTCTTAAAAATGTACCAAAGGCTTATTAACATGTATAAAAGTCATATTTTTATTTCTTAAAATACCATTTAAAACCTGACCACAGAGATTGCAAAATTTCGTTCAGAGTAAACTCAAATCATCTACTTACATTTTTGGCGGGAAGACGTAGCGAGATGGTGCAAAACAGTTTACATTGCGCGTTAGCGCATATCTGGTCCTTGCCGGGTAGAGATTTATTGTCTGTATAAAGTCGTCACATAAAAGTATAGACGGTGAACTAAAATGATCACAGAAATTGGTACTTTCGCTTGGACAAAACTAGCTTTGACACGTATTCATTAACAATGAGTCTAAAAATTCAAATTTTTCTATCTTCTTGTAGGTCTACTAATACTTATCATGATTAAAATACTTTTTGTTATATTTGTTGGAGATTATTTTCCTGAGAGGTAAATATTGTGTACCAAAGTAACTGCGGACAAGACACAGAAATTGAAAATTCGACATTTACTGGTGTTTTTCTTAAAAACTAATAGTTTTACAAATATAATTTAAATGACTTCATTTAGATACATGTCTCTTCAATTTTGAGAAAAAATATCTTGGTCGTAGCGTTAAAGCAGTACTGCATTTTCAGCTTAGACGTGTAAAATTTTCGCTCGAGAAATTCACTCTGACACATATGAGTAGAGTGATTATCATTTCGGTAATATCTTAAAAAGCACCCCACGCTTTTTTTTTAAATAAAATTATTTTTTTTATTCACACTATTATTAATTTATAATTATTGAAATTTTTAACACTATTCTTAATTTAAATTTATTAAAATTTATTTTCTATTTTTTTAGTTCGGTTTTCTATAGAAAGCGTGTTTTTTAGTTTTTTTAAACTATTATTTATTTTCTACTTTTTAGTTTGGTTTATTTATAATAGCTTGTTTTTTTTAATTTTAAACTATTGCACGACTCTTGATGCAAAGCATCAGAGAGTGCTTTACGATCGAAATTTTTTTTCATATATACATATCTTCACGCCAGATCCCTTACGGGGTAGGCAGAGAGAACCGAGTGCCATACATCACGATCCTTGCAGGCTTGTCTCGCTTCCTCCACATTCATCACTCTTTTCATACACACACGCCGGTTGCGAAGACTCTTGATACCACCTTCGGAAATTTTTTTCGCCTTATTTTGGCAAATATTTTTAGTATTATAGCCTTGTTAGTTAACGGAATCAAGATATTTTGCATACTATTGTCGAGATAATTTAATGGAGATTAATTCTATACTTGCTAAAAATTAATTTAGTGCAATAGAAACGGAAAAAATATGAAAATAGGTCAAAAAATTTTCATGTCCGTCATATATGAAACTCCGGAAACACTGTAACTTATGAAAAAAACAATTATTTGAGTTATTTTTTTTAATTCTAATTGGCAATTGTAGATCATCGAATGCGAATGGCTAATAAATTCAGTGTCGTTTAATTACAATTAATAAAAAACGAAAACTACAAGACTGTATATCTGTATATATCCATGTAAAATTAACATGGATGGTGATATATCTATATCTATAAATATTATGTACATTTATTTTGTTTTTTTTGTTTTTTTTTTGTTTTTTTACTCAGTCAATTAAACTCAGTCACAGAGACGGTGGCGGGCTCTTCGTGGCTCGTGAAATCTAAGTTATATTCGCAGACACTGTTGCAAACTTTAATGCGCATACTTAGTCGAGTGCCGCGGTAGAAGCACCGAACTACTTACACGCTTATAGACATGTGTGTGTGTGTGTGTGTGCGTGTGTGTGTAAGTGTGCAAGGCGCTCCTGTCGTACTCCCATACAGGACAATGCGACGGGGCCAGATATAGGCCATGCTTGACGCAATGCTGTCTATCTCTGGCCCATGCTTGTAAACCCGCTTTGGCCCAGCCTTGGTAGAAGTAGACTCGGTAAGATCCAAGAGCGTCTAGCGAATGAGTCTTTTGAGCAGAGAGCTATTAGAGTTGTTCTCATTATTGAGCGTACTAGCGAACTAGCGACTAGCGAGAGAACTACTAGCGAACGAGTCTGCCGAGCAGAAGGCTCATAGAATTGGTCTCATTGAGAAGCGTTTAGCTAAGGAGTCCGCCGAGCAGAGAGCTTGTGGATTAGTAGTGATACGAAACCGTACAGCAATTGAGTCTGCTCAGCCACGTGAGAACCGCCTAGCGGTAGCGCGTCAGACGTCACAAAGACTTCGTTCAATTACTGAGCGTAATTTTATAACCACCATAAATCAATATGCTGAAGTACCATGTACAATCTGTAAGAAATTATTACTTTTGTTAAGAGTAGTTCCTTTTACAACTAGTTTCCACCCGCACCAAAGTGCTAATCAACACGAATCAAACGAGCCCAAACTCGATAGAGTTGTGTCATTTAATTGCTGAGCTCCTATGGTCACCTTCTGGCTTCATCATCGAACCCTGCAGGATCCTAGTTAGCACCAAGCACCAAAGTGCTCGTCAACACTAATCAAATGAGGCCAAACTCGATAGAGTTGTGTCATTTAATTGCTGAGCTCCTATGACCATCTTCTAGCTACATCATCGGACCCTGCAGGATCCTAGTCACCACCAAGCACTAAAGTGCTCGTCAACATGAATCAAATGAGTCTAAACTCAATAGTCTTGTTATTAACCGATTTTTAACCATTTGATTTATTAAATTCCTGTGGTCACCTTCCGATTCAGATTCATCAGATCAGCTCCATGTCATAATAAGGTTTCATTGTCATTCAATTAACATACGTATACAAAATTTCAGCTCAATCGGTAACCGGGAAGTGGATCAAATTTACTTGCGAGATTTGATTTCAGACATCGAGATAGGTACAATAAATAAAAAATGCTCATAAAACAAAAACTACTGGGCCTACCTGAATCAAATTTTTATGGGACCAATTTGAAACTATTCGGCATCAAACAAACAAAGAATCACGTAATTCGGTTTAGAAACCTCGGAGAAATCGGTGTACATACATAAAAAAAATATACCAGCCGAATTGAGAACCTCCTCCTTTTTTTGAAGTCGGTTAAAAATGGAATAATTTTATCAAATTAGTGTATTGTCATCGGTCCTCGATAAATCTACAAAGTTTGAACGAAATCTGGCCGTTTAAAGTGGGTCAAAATCGCGCCCAAAGAAGTCGGTTACAAACAAACATACAAACATACAAACATACAGGTGAAGTTAATAAAAAGCGTGTAAAAATGTTTTAATCAAATAAGTCTTTACAGATACTTGTATGTGTATATACTTGACACAAAAAAATTTGCAATAATTTTACGGAACAAATTTGCTCCGGTAGGATATTTTATATAAAAACAGAAGACAGTAAATAAGCAGATATCAACCTCTTCTGCACTATTAATATCATCAATTCCTCGGGATCACCAAATTTTTTCGGGATAAAAAATAGCCTATGTGCTATTACAGGTCATCATCTACCCGTGTACCAAATTTTAGTCAAATCCGTTCAGTACTTTTTGCGTGATTGAGTAACAAACATCCATCCATCCATTTATCCATCCAAACATCCAAACTTTCGCATTTATAATATTAATAATGATTAATTAATAATTTAGATATAGATGATTATTGCGTCACATGCCGCGCAAAACAAACGGATGACTCTGAGCTGAATTGAGTAACTGAGAGCTGAGTTTTGCAGATGCAACGAGTCGGCGCAACGTATGCTTTATATTGCGTGACGTGAAAATAAGAAGTAATCATGAAACGAAAATTTTGCATTTCCCACAAAAAAATGAAAAGCCATTATGACCAAAACGTAAAAATATGTTTTCTGTTGATTGACCATAGGTACAAATCCCGAGTTGGGTAATTAAAAAATGAGTTTTTTCAGTTTTCTGATAAAAATAACGTTGCCGGGATTGTATAAGTGGCCGGTTGGCAATAGACTTGGCTCTCACACATTAGGGAACTAAGTATTTTCGGCAAATCGTGGGTATACTGGTTGTACCGCTGCCTACCTCTTCGGAGATACGGGCGTAAAGATACTACTACTTAGAGAAGGTATAGCCCAAGTAAAGCCTATAGCTATCCTAGTATGCTCAGAGCCTACAATAAGATAAATACAGCTCTGCTTCTAGCCCTGTATTGGTCTGGGCCCTCTTTGAAAGACAGATCTGTTGCCTTACTACAAGGAATTTCGTAAAAGGCAAACGATTGGCCTGGTCACTCTACCATCATGACTGGTGATACATGACTGGTGATACATGGTG
Organism: Apodemia mormo; assembly: GCA_036924255.1. Lineage (NCBI taxonomy): Eukaryota > Metazoa > Arthropoda > Insecta > Lepidoptera > Riodinidae > Apodemia > Apodemia mormo. The sequence continues at coordinate 6,032,636 of JAUPFN010000011.1, forward strand.
GTAGAGTTCTGCTGAGTCTGGTATCATCGCCTTACTATTTCTGCCACAATAGCATCAGTGCTTGTCGCTGCCGTGTAGCGGTTTGGAAGTAAGGTAGCTGGCATGCCTATGCATGAGGTATTCCAACCCCGCCACATGAATATCAACGCACTATTACCATCTTTGAGATCTGTTATGTCCACTGTCTACGGTAGGGTATAATGAAACTACTTTATTTACAGTAAGTATGAACACAGTTCAACGGGAACGTCCGCACACCGAGAATGACAGATATTAACTGAGTTATCGTCGGTGCAGCGCCACCGCCGATCTACGTCACACTATATTTATTGTATATATATCACAGTGTTTATATCCATGGTTATCTCTTTCCGTTAGACAAAAATATATAAAAAAAGTAGCTGACCCAGCAAACTTGGTTTTGCTATACACGTTACTTGTATTGAATATTTTGGTGGCGTACTTAAAAGGGGGAGGGGATAATTGAGATAAAATCTATTATATGTTTTAAGTTGGTCCCAGGCTCCTTTGAAGAATAGCTGCCGTTCTGCCAGGCAGGTCGTAAAAGGCGACCGATAGGCTATACAAGTCAATACCATCGTGGCTACTAGGTGGTAGAGTTTTGCATTGTCTCGCTCAGGTCTGGTACCACCGCTTTATCTATTCCTGCCGCAATAGAGTAAGTGCTTGTCACTGTCGTGTTCCGGTTTGGAGGGTAATGTAGCCGGTAAACTTATGCATGTGGCATTAGACCTCGCCACAAGATAGCAACGCACCATTAACATCTTTGATGTCTGTAGGCCATGGTTGAATCTTTCCATCAGGAGATCCATCTGCTTGTTTGCTATCTTATGATATAAACTGAAAAACATATTTGTTGTTCCCCGTGTTGGTTCCGGGCTCCTTTGAAGAATAGACCAATTGCCGTTCTGCCAGGCAGGTCGTAAAAGGCGACCGATTGGCTATGCGAGTCACTACCATCGTGGCTACTAGGTGGTAGAGTTCTACATTGTCTCGCCCGAGTCAGGTACCAAAACCTTACCTATTTCTGCCGCAATAGCGTCAGTGCTTGTCGCTGTCGTGTTCCGGTTTGGAGGGTAATGTAGCCGGTAAATTTATGCATGTGGCATTAGACCGCGCCACAAGATAGCAACGCACCATTAACACCTTTGGTGTCTATAGGCGTTGGTTGACCCTTTCCATCAGAAGATCCATCTGCTTGTTTTCTATCTTATGATATAAGATAAAAAGTTGGTCCACACAGTAGATAAATATAAATATTCACGGGACAAACTACACTTACTGGTCTAACCCCAAAGTAAGAAAATTATTTGCTTGTGTTATGGGTGTTACTCAACGATAGTAATACATAGCAACACATATGTATATAAATATTGGAATATATATAATAAACACCCAAACCCGGAAATACAAACATTTATGCTCATCACACAAATGCTTGTCCCCGTCGGGATCGACTCTACCAACGCGGCGGCGGCGGCGGCGCTAACCACTCGACCAACGCGGCGGTCGAAAGTTTCATTGAAATCGGTTCAGTAGTTTCGAAGACCATCGCGGCGGACAAACAACGTGAGACGTAATTTATATTTATAATAATACTAGCTGACCCGGCAAACTTTGTTTTGCCATTTATATTAGGAATCTATAGCGGACAAACAACGCACGCACGCACGCACGCAGCCAAAATGGCATTAAACTTTATATGGTGGTTAAGTTTTTTTTTATATCATAAGATAGCAAACAAGTAGATGGGTCTCCTGATGGAAAGAGTCAACCATCGCCTATAGACGCCAAAGGTGTTAATGGTGCATTGCTATCTTGTGGCGAGGTCTAATACCACATGCATAAGTTTACCGGCTACCTTACCCTCTAAACCGGAACACGACAGCGACAAGCACTGACGCTATTGCGGCAGAAATAAGTAAGGCAGTGGTACCAGACCCGGGCGAGACAATGCTGAACTCTACCACCTAGTAGCCACGATGGTAGTGACTCGATAGCCAATCGGTCGCCTTTTACGACCTGCCTGGCAGAACGGCAGTTGGCCTGTTCTTCAAAGGAGGCCGGGACCAACACAGCGGAAAGTATTCTTAAATTTTCTATTTTTCCGCGCAATTTTCTTAATATTTTCTTTTATAAGAACCTTCTCCTTACAATTACAAACACAATAAAAAAAATTACCGACATTGGTCCAACCATTCAGGCGTGATGTCGTGACCAAGGAAAATAGGGATTGATTTATAATTGATTTATTTAATGGAGTTAAGATAAAATCTAACCACTTTATTTTTGGCATTTTTGTTTGATAAGACTCAAAAGTACTTAGTAATGTTATAGAAGCTATTATTATACTGTATCTGTTTCATTCTAAGATGAGCTTTTCATAGTGGAATATATTTTTATGAAAGCAATATTTGCTTTTATAATAATTACTTTTTAGCGCAATTGCTTGAGTGCTACTTGAAAATGACTTTAAGTCTTCGAAACTATTACGCATGTAGGTATATACTATATAGTTACTCAGGTTTGAGCCTGCACTTGTGTTTGTGTATGTGTGTGTATGTAGGTGTGTGTGTGTAAGTGCAGGTGTGCCGTGTGAGTATGTGTGTATGTGTGTGTGTGTGTGTAAATGTGTATAATACGGACTAAGAAAATGGCTTTATAGTTTCATACTATGAACATTTAAGCTATTCAACGTTAGTGACAAATATACAGGGTGTAAAGAAAACCCTGTCTGATCCGAAAGAGGTATAGAGGAGCGTGGAGACCGAATCCAGAAATTCCGTAACGAAAAAAACCTAACACCCCCCACTCCGACCGGCATCCATTCCATCTATCGATAAATACCAGAACTTCTTTTAATGACTTTTGAAATATCACGCTTGTCTCTTTAGTTCAGCAACCCGCCTTTAGGTGGCATTGGTTGTATTGGAAAACTACCGTAATCATATATATAATTGTAATTGCATAATGTTGATAAAAAATGCTATGCAATAGCTTTACCGCGGCAGTCTCCGAGTGCCACACGTCTTTTTTTTATTAAAAAACAATAAAATAATTCTTTTTATTAAATTAAGAAAAATATCGTAATTTAAAGTGCCTCATTTTAGTACTAAAATTGAACAACTTCCCCTTAAATCAAGCAAATATTTTGAAAATTTATCAATCAATATCCATACAATAATGATACAAGTATGTTTGTATTAAGCTACCAAATAATGACTTTGAATTGAAGATCGGACAGGGTTTTCTTTACAACCTGTATCTAGCACTACAGGTTCATCAGATATAAAAACTTCTCTAAGTGCTTTTTATAAGTTGGTCGACTATTAAGTTAAGGGCAATGGCCCCATCTCTCGTTCCCACTACTGTAACTTCTGTAAACCAGAATCAAAAGCGCCAACCGTCCTAATAACCACTGAGTTGTGAGCAAAGGGTGCCCTGGGGAAAAGCTAAGCTGTCTTGGAACCTGCAACGAAATTAATCAGAAGTAATATACTTCTCCTCTTATAAGTATGACAAAATAGCTTGAAGGCACGGAAGTTACCACGTGTTCCCACAAGGTCGGAGTAATAAACTACACCGGATATACATCAGACACTATCAAGCATTTGACTGCGTTCGTTTTACCAAAGATTACACTCCCAAAGAATGTGATGTGCAGTTTGTTCATATTTACAGTTTAATGTAGAGCACTCGCAAATTGACTCTAACAAAATTAGTACTTAAAAGCTTGATATTTTACAAACTAGTCCCTTAATCTAAAACTTCTATTTACAAACCTACAATACTTGTTAAAAACCTATCCAACGATACCTCACACAATGGGGTACGTGAGAAAAAAATTAACGTCCCCACTTTACAGGTGAAACAACAACAAAGGAAAAAAATTAACATCCCCACTTTTAAGGTACCTTAAAAAATTTAAGATTTTATGTTACCACTTTGTTGACGTGATTAATATGTATATTGGAACCAAATTACAGCTTTCTAGTACATGTATTAAGGATCTCTGAGCAATCGTGCGGATAGATGGACATAGCGAAACTATAGGGTTTTATAGTTTACTTTGGAACCCTAAAAGCAACAAATACGACAAGAAAATTATTTGTCCAATATCCAGTCTTGGATATTGAATTCAAAATGGATTATTTATTTTAAACAAGGTGCTAAGATTCAAACCCAGGAAACGTCTATATCGAAACCGATACTAAGTGGTTCTCAGTTAATTTTTTTTGGGAACTCCTTAAAAAACTAATTCAAATCCGCGTAGCTCATAAGCCACGAAATACACATACTCTAACAGTTGGTTAAGACTCCAGAGTCCAGGCACCTTTTAAATGACGAACAAACGACCACCTGCTTCCCTTTCAGGTAGTACGTAAAGATTAGCTCACAGAATTTTATAAGGAGAATTTCGAGCGGATTGGAACTACTTTGAAGAATAGACCAACTGCCGTTCTATTCTGCCAGGCAGGTCGTAAAAGGCGACCGATTGGATATGCATGTCGCTACCATCCTGATTACTAGGTTCCGCAACATCTCGCCCGGGTATTTGGTACCAACGTCTTACGTTATACTGCTACAGTAGCGTTTCATCTTTATGATTGTCGTGTTGCGGTTTGGAGGGTAAGTTAGCCGGTAGACTTATGCATATGGCATTGCCATTATTGCATTGCCATCCCACCACACGGATAGCAACGCGCCATTTACGGTTTCGACGGTTTCTCTTTCCATCAGGAAAGCCATTGGTTGTTTGCTATCTTATGACATAAAAAAAAGATTTTTGTGATTGTGCTAATATTTTTGATGATTAAATCAACTGTCCTAACTGATTCAATAGATGACCACACGTACCCCTGTATGTAATTTAAAGACATTGCTCTAAAAAGCTGAAGTGACATAAATAAATATGTGCTCATTAATAATTCAATTGAGGTTTTACTTTGAAGGATTTCTTGGAGCGACTATAATATTAAAATCTTCTTACGGTGGATAGGGCTCGTAATTATGCAACGGATATAGACCTCGAGAATACGAAACATATTAGACATGCGAGTAATGGGTAGTTATCTCAGATTAAATTACCACAGCTTACTCACTAAGATCTGTCCCACAACCCACTGCTTATATCAAAATAAAGGCAATAAAGGCCTTTTAAAGAAGATATAAGAAATTTTCCGCGAAACCTTATATAAAACTGCTGTGATGCAAGTGAAACGAAACGTAGTGTAAGGAATGGGGCAAACTTATCCAAAGTCTGAAAAAGAAGACTGCAGCGGCACAATAGTCTACCCACTTTCAGGGTGAAGCATTAATGCTTCACTCTTCATACAGTGAAGTGCTATTCGACTATCCTGAAGATACTTCGGTTGCAAAGTGAAACGTGCGTTGAGTACATAATTTGTGTGTTATTGCCTTTGCTATTGACGTGGAAGAAAGTGTGGCGGAACTGGGTGGACGATTGTGCCGTTGTGGTCTCCTCTAATTTTCAGGTCTTGGATATTTGCTCCATTCCTTAAACTATCTTTCGCTTCAGTTGCATCGCAGCAGTTGCATACAAGGCTTTGCGAAAATTTTGCAAATTAAATACCAGAATTTCATCTTTAAATTATAGATCTCCGCCAAGTAATGCCTGAATCTATTGAATAGCCTTTTATTTTCTTTTAGTTTACTAGTTGATGTGTTGCTACGGCCATTGTGATTCATCAACTGACTCTTTTACTCAACAAACGATACCTGTTTTATATCTTTAGACAGCAAATAATTAGATGGCTTTCCCGATGGAAGGAGTATAAACAGACACCAAAATAGATAAAGATGCGTTGCTAACCGTTCCTGTAACGAGATGGCAATGCCGCATGCATGAGTCTACCGGCTACCCTACCCTACAAACTGGAGTACGACAATGACAAGCTAAGACGCTATTGCGGCAGGAATAGGTAGTGCGGTGGTACCAAAATTCCCGAGACGTTGCAAAATTCTACAACCCAGTAGTCACAATGATAGTGATACGTATTGTCAATAGGTCATCTTTTACGACCTGCCTGTCATAAAAGCAGTTGGTCTATTCTTTAAAAAGTACAACAACACCGTAGAGTGATAAAAAATACTTCATATACTGAATTGCATTTACGTTGCTTAGATAATAAAGCGCCTGTAAGAAATGCAAGGCAATGTGGCGTAGAATTAATATTTACAAGTACATTGAACGTTTTTAAGGTCAATGATAGATATATACGTACCACCATAGAATAAAAACGCATTACTCTAAGCGCACCACAGGCTCATCGCCTATAAAAACGTTTTTAACTAAATTTTATAAGTTGGTCGACCTTTAGTCGTAAACTGGTAAAGCCTACTTAGCCGTGATAGTTTTCCTCTTATCTTTATTATATTTACTACTTTGAATTTTTTCTTACCCCGCTGCTTTTCATTTGCTGGCAGAGGGGGGGGGGGATACTTGACTAATAAAAATTATAATTATAAAGCTTAATATTTTACAAACTAATCACATAGGTAATTGAAAAATTGTTTTTATAAGCCGTCAATATTTTTTAAAAATCTACCCAACAATATCCCACACTGTGCGGTACGCGTGAAAAAATTAACATCCCCATTTTATATGTAGGTAGAGGAACCACCCGAAATAAAATATTTTTCAAAATTTTATTTCACCATTGTTGCTGTGTTAGGTTAGGTTTAGGTATATACGAGTGTTAGGTTTTTATTTAATAAAGCAGGATTTTGCCCAACATCGTTGTTTGTGCGAATTAAAATTATTTACTCTGGTATTACAGAGCTTGCACGAAAACAACAATGGCGGGTAAGACGGGTTGAAAACTCGGACATTCAGTCTTCTGCACTGATCAGTGTAACACACACTGTCCTCCGTTAAAAAGTACAATAGTGTTTGAATAATCCAGAACGTGCATAAGCAATTTAAGGTACATGTACTTGTTAATTTATATTTCATTATTAGAATTAAAAGATAGAATGTTAACATTAGAGTGAATTGAATAAGGTTATTAGAATAAGGGTTTTGGTAACATTTTTTTTATATCATAAGATAGCAAACAAGCAGATGGGTGTCCTGATGGAAAGAGTCAACCATCGCCTATAGACACCAAAGATGTTAATGGTGCGTTGCTATCTTGTGGCGAGGTGTAATGCCACATGCATAAGTTTACCGGCTACCTTACCCTTCAAACCGGAACACGACAGCGACAAGTTTACTTCGGAACCCTATAAAGAAGGTAATTTATTGTCTTTTTGTTGCATATATTTTTGGTTATCTACTAAAACTTTTGTGGCTTCTCCAAACATATTAATTACAACGTAGTCAGCGGGACCTCACACTTATTTTTAAACGATGAATGTATACTTAAGACTTCGTGAGCAGTTTCTTTTTAGCGAGTCTTAAATTTTTTTTATGTATAACTTTTTTCGAAAACGCTTCGTTTTTTCAATTTAGCACGAGCAAAATTTGCTGAATTTCTAAAATTTTCTTATTTGATGGTTACATACTTAGTCTTGCATTTACAAGGAAATTTAATCAACAATTCGAAAAACATTTTGTCTGATAAAAATAATGCACTGACGAACTTACTCCTGCTAAAATGCCGCAATTAACCATTTGTGTTTTTGACAGGAACAGACAGGAATTAATAAATACATCATTCTTTTTTGATGCATTATTTAATAATTATTAATATTATCAAGTGGTCATAGTGTTTAACAAATTCCTTGTTGCGTCGTTTCAGATTAATTTATTACACACTAGCGACCTGCCCGCGGTTTCACCCGCGTATCTTTTGTTCCCGTGGAAATATCGTAAAGATTTAAATACTAAAATCTTTCTTAAGAATTAATCTATCTATTAAAAAAAAAACGCATCAAAATCCGTTGCGTAGTTTTAAATTGCAGTGCCGCTGAAACAAGAAAAGTAGTGTAAGACTCACGTGCGACTTTTACAATATCACTGAAACAAGAAAAGTACTTTTGAGCGAACTCTATAATGCCAGTGAAACAAGAAAGATAGTGTAAGGCTCATAAGCGACCTCTGCAATGCCACTGTACGAGTAATAAGAAATGTCATGTGCAGTCTCTGTAATGCCACTGTAATGAGAAAAGTTGTGTAAGACTTATGTGCGGCCTCTGTAATATCACTGTAATAAGAAAACTTGTGTAAGACTCATGTGCAACTTCTGCAATGTCACTGAAACAAGAAAAGTACTTTTGGGCGACCTCTATTATGCCAGTGAAACAAGAATAGTAGTGTAAGACTTATGTGCAGCCTCTGTAATGTCACTGTAATAAGAAAAGTTGTATAAGACATATGTGCAACCTCTGCAATGCAGCTGAAACAAGAAAAGTAGTGTAAGACTCATGTGAGACCTCTACGATGCCACTGAAACAAGAAAAGTGGTGTAAGAAATAATATACCTTTATTTTCCGGATCTTCGGCAAGTTTGTTCCACGGAATTATTATTTGTTCTGTGGTTTGTTCGTTTCTTTACATAACTGTTCTCGTTTCAGTGGTATTGTAGAGGTCGCATATTAATAAGAGAACGTGGAAAGTTGCCAATTAAATTTTATCTTCTTTGAGTAACGGATATTTGCAAAGTAACATCTGAATCTATAAAATATATGTATGTTTGTTTTAATGTAATTGGATATTTTATTGATCATAATTCCCCATTGAGTGAATACGATTTATTGTTCATTTTCTAATTTCATTAGTAAGTATTATACTTTGAGGCCATTGAGTTGAAAAGAAGGGTATGAAGCAAATAGTAAGTACGTTTCGCTTTAATGTAATTAATTCAAAGAAAAATAATATTATTTGAAACAAAATATTAAAGAAAATATTTCTTTGAAATTAGATGTTTCTGGTGCCTTCGCTTAGATACGTTATGAAATTCCTATGTCTTGTCAGAATACTATATCTTTTATATCATAAGACAGCAAGCAAACTGACGACTCTCTTGAAAGGAACTCGACTGGAAAGAGACTATCACCACCCTTAGACATCAAAGATGTTAATAGCGTATTGTTATATCTATAGCGGGATGGTAAAGTTACATGCATAAACTACGAGTAAATCATCAAAAACGGCTGCACTCATGTTTTTATCGGAGTAGAGTTCGAGACACGTCGCTACTCTTTACCGAACGAACGTCAAACTCACCCTGAGGAAGCACCTCATATAGGTTCGAAACTAGTCGGAACCTACTCTGATGAAAACGTGAGTCCAGCCGTTTTTAATTATTTAGTTTATAACGTCTCACGAAAGTTTTAATAATTGTATGACATGCATAACTTTACCAGCTACAAGTGACCAACAGCGACAAGCGTTGACGCTATTTAGTCTATATATCGGCCTGGCCATGGGAAATTCGCGCCCGCGATTTTTCGCGCGGCGCAAACGGTGAAGCGCCTGGCATCTGAAACAAATGTATGGGAAAATACTAAACATGCGATGCGGCGTGGCGACCGGCGGCAGAGTGACCGACGAATTTTCACCTCGCCCGCCGCGTCGCCGCCGCCGCCGCCGGTTCGCGTGGCCGGGCGGTATCGAAGCGTGAAGCGCTTACAACTATAAACGTACACACAAGCAAATACTCTGACACAGTTATTATGATACTAGCTTTGCCCACATCGTCGTCCGCGTGGAAAAATATATAAAATAAATGTCCCGGAATTTTATCCGCATAATTATCGTTCCCGTGGGATTTCCGGGATAAAATTATCTTATTTCTTTTCTCGGGTCTAAAACAATCTTCCAATTCATACTATTTCATCCAAATCGGTTCAGGGGTTTAGGCATAAAGAAGAGACAAACAGACAGACTTTTGCAGCTATAATATTAGTATGGATTAGTGGGATAAAAAGTAACATTATTATGATGATGTTTCAAAAACAAAAAATAAATATACGCAAAGTCTGCAATATATATATATATATATATATATATATATGTGTGTGTATATATATATATATATATATATATATATATATGTGTGTGTATATATATATATATATATATATATATATATATATATATATATATATATATATATATATATATATATATATATATATATATTGCAGACTGCGTTTGCGTCCGCAACAGACGTTACAGAACTCTACCACCTATGGTCACAATGGTAGTAATATGTATAGAAAATCAGGTCGTAAAAGGCGACCGATTGGCTATCGAGTCACTACCATCGTGGCTACTAGGTGGTAGAGTTCTGCATTGTCTCGCCCGGGTCTGGTACCACCGCCTTATCTATTCCTGCCGCAATAGCGTCAGTGCTTGTCGCTGTCGTGTTCCGGTTTGGAGGGTAAGGTAGCCGGTAAACTTATGCATGTGGCATTAGATCTCGCCACAAGATAGCAACGCACCATTAACATCTTTGGTGTCTATAGGCGATGGTTGACTCTTTCCATCAGGAGACCCATCTGCTTGTTTGCTATCTTATGATATAAAAAAAAAAAAAAATCAGTCTTCTTTTATGAGCTGTCTGGCAGAACGGCAGTTGGTCTATTCTTCAAAGGAGCCTGGACTAATTCGGGGAAATAATAGATAGTTTATATATAAATTCTATAGTTTATATAATTTCTATAGTGGATATTTGCGATGCGACTCGGCTAGTGAGGCCCGCCTCAGTGTGACCGGTCTTTTAATGTCATTGTTGTTGTGTGTGTTGAATATGTTAGAAACAGAATGATAGCAGAATAAATGCGATCAAAATGAGAGCGTTGCGGAAAATCTGCGGTGTAGCACTCGTAGATCGCGTTTGACAGAAAGTGTCAAGATTAATCGTTAGTTACAGCTACAGACCATGTTTCCATAAGCTTTTGGGAGCAGAACCTTTGAGTTGAAACGTGAATGTTTTTGAACTTACAAGGTGAAACTGTGTTATATAAAATATGTTAGAATATTATAAAGCTGAGTTTATTTTTAGCCCACAAAGTAAGAGCCACTCACATTCATTATTAAAACAAATTATGAAGTCAAATTAGTGTTACCGTTGTTGAGTCTGGAGATGCCCTTAGCTTTGTAGTGAATTAATAGGTCTTGAACAATTCAACCATGGAAAAAATCCTCTAAAATGGGGTTAATAGAAATGAACAGTAAATCTGTTCATTATTGAAAAAATTGCGGTATTTATCTCCTGAATACGATAAGCAGTCTTTTGACTTAGCTTGAAAATGACGGACTGCAAGTAATACATTTTTCAACAGACGAGGCCTTAGCATTTTTTATAGATTATAGAAAATAGTGACAGCAAAATTTGAATGTTATCCCAACGGGTTATCTGTAACGGATACTAATTCAAATGTGGGACTTCAAAATCTTCTTAATCATATGGTACAAAGAATTTTTAAAAATTGATTTGTTAATGTTTTAAATTCTCTTGATTTGATATTATATGTAAAATGGGGATGCGATGTATCATCCGGCCAGGCAGAATACAAAACAAATTTTGTCAGGAGAAAGTGAACTAATATCGTATGCCAATCTTTTTATCGCTTCCTTGGTTCCTATTAAGTTGATGGATCCTCTAAATAATAAAATAGTGTGGGAAAATCCATCACCATCTTTTAATAGATACTGCCATCCTATATCAAGAGTATATACTAAAGAAACTCCGGAAAAAACTAGAGAGGTTATTTCAGAAATCGAAAATGAAATTTCTATGCTTCAATCTACTCAAGTAATAATTTCTGAACATACGACAGTTTCTGTAAGATACAACATGTTTTTGACTATGATTGACGGGAAGGTAACGCAAGTATTGATAGAGACTCCATCTTCTTCAACATGCCCCATTTGTTTATCAAAGCCTACTGAAATGAATGAAAAATCTACAATTGGTTCAAGCTAAACGAGACAGGCAAGATGCCTACAAATTCGGACTATCAACACTTCATTGCTGGATTCGATTTATGGAATGTATATTACATATTTTATATTACATATTATATTTTAAAAATGGTCCACACGGAGTGAGGAAGAAAAACTTCAAAAAAAGAAGAAAAAACAAAGGAAATTTAGAGAAGCGCTTGGACTTATTGTAGATAAACTATATAAAAATAAATGTAGGTTGTAGATAAAATTATAACTTCTTCGCATTTTATTCAGAACTTTTTCAGAAAAAGAAAAAACGCTTTAATTTTTTTTCAACACTTGCCGGTGGTTGTCGGCCAAATTACCTTTACACATCGTTTTCATATCATTAAGACTACATTATATGCAAAGTGTAAAGAAGAGTGACATATTTTGATTTAAAACTTTATTTTACTGGAGTAAGATACTAGTCAGTTTTTTGTGCATAAGCCAAAGTGACAACCCTAGCGCGGCCACCGAGTTTAGGTATAAAAAGTGAAGTACATAACACAAGATTCTCTTCTGTTGTCTCTTTATTCTGTGCCGCCGCGGTCGCAACAAGTCGAGCTGTGGCATACCCATATGGTCGCGCGACTCTGTGGCCGGCCGTTATGCTTATTTTTTATATTTCTAGCTGACCCGGCAAACGTTGTTCTACCTTTTTAACTACTCTTATTTTTTTCTATATTTTAAACCTTATCTTTTAAACCTTCCCTGGACTTCAATTTTCAATTTAACAATTAATTCAAAACTAAATATAACCAAATCGGTTCAGTCGTTCTCGAGTTTTAGCGAGACTAACGAACAGCAATTGATATATATATATATATATATATATATATATATATATATATATATATATATATATATATATATATATATATATATATATATATATATATATATATATATATATATATATATATATATATATATATATATAAAGAGATGTTTATTGTGAGATTGTGCAAATTGAAGTGAGAACAAATAATACATCTTACATTTTAACGGCACGTTGCCTTAAACTATGGTGCAGCAATGAACACTAGCAACAATTGCATATTACATTAAATAAGGCGCCATGCGCTGAAACAATATTAAATTCTTTAATATGGAGAGGATCTGATAACGAATTCTGGAGATACAGGAAATATTATGTAGAATATTTCCCGTGTTGGTCCCGGGTTCCTTTGAAGAATGGGCCAACTGCCGTTCTGCCAGGTAGGTCGTAAAAGGCGACCGATTGGCTATGCGAGTCACTATCATCGTGGCTAATAGGTGGCATAGTTCTGTATTGGCTTGACTGATCTGGTACCCCCGCCTTACCTATTCCTACCTAGATATCGTCAGCGCTAGTCACTGTCGTGTTCTGGTTTGGAGGGTAATTTAGCCGGTAAACTTATGTATGTGGCATTAGACCTCGCCATAAGCAATACCGTCTTTACCATAAGAGCACTCGGGGTCAGTGCCCAGGGCCCATATCTTCAGAAGGCTCCGAAGGATCGACATTTTCTCTTACATTTAATAGCAAAATAAAATGGTCGGGCATTTTCGCAGCTTAAGAGAATAAAAAATGAATTGCGAACAACAATGTTACAAGAACGGCTAAGTAATTTGTTAATTATGAGCATAGAACATTATATTCTTCAGAAAATTGAGTTTGAGGATTTAATAGAAGAATTGTTCAACAGAAATCTCGAAAGAAACTATTATCGTAATCACAATAAAAAAAAACAGCATACATACTAATATCATTAATGACATATTGCGTTATGATAAAATATATAAGATGAATAAAGCAGGTCATAGTGAAAAAAAAAGTATAATTTGCTTTCTTTACATTCCAAAAGGGCCCCGAATTCTTGTGTGCCCAAGGGCCCCAGCATAGTCTAAGACGGTCCTGGCCATAAGATAGCGACGTACCACTAACATTTTTGGTGTCTATAGGCGATGGTTCACTCTGTCCATCAAGAGACCCATCTGAATGTTTGCTATTTTATGATATAAAAAAAGAAAGTCGGTTGTTTGAAGTTTAACTGTGGTTAATATATTACAGACTAGCTGCATTATAAAAGTTTTTGGTAAATCCCGCGGGAGCACTTAATTTTTCCGGGATAAAAAATAGCATATGTGCTATTCTAGATCATCATCTACCTGTATGCCAAATTACATTCAAATCCGTTTATATTTTTATCTGTTAGTAATTTTTGCGTGTTTGCGTTACAAACTTCCATCAATCCAAACATCTAAACTCTCGCATTTATAATATTAATACAGATTTATAACAGATATTTTATATAAAAATATGCTTAAATTATGAAATATAACAAGGAAAGGGCGATGCAAACAGTATATCTCGTAGGCAGTGCAAAAAGTAAGATTGTTTTAGAAAACAACTCGAAAACATCCGGCAGTTCATCGATAAGGCTTAAACGTTAACGGAATTTCAATTAACAGGCACGTTATGGAACTACGACAAAATTTATCATTACTTGTGAGTATTTTTGAGTTTGAACTTTAAATACTTATTCCAGCCTTGAATTAACTGCTTGATAGTCTTTATTTATATGTATATAATACTCGCGACTTCGCTCGCGCGACCAAAACTCATTACTTTGTCCAGTCAGGTAAAAAGTAGCTCATATCACTCTTGGAAAATGTAGCTTTTTAAAAGTAATAGAAAATCTGTCGTATAGTTTTAAGTTAAATCGTAACAAAAAACAAAAAATTATATTTATGTTTTAGCACTCACCCCGTCGTGCTTGGGAAAACTTGAAAATCTTTTAAAAATAACAAATAAAACAAAAAATTAAATCTTTCCTTTTTATTAGTTAAGGTAAATAATGGATCCATTTTTTATGAATTTAAAAACATTATCGCTCACATTTATAGTGATTCGGCTATTCGGCTATTCGGCTCATGAGTGCCCGGGTTCGATCCTCGGGTTGGACATAAAATGTTATGTTTTTTAAAAATCATAAGACAATAAACAATTTTATCTTATTCACTGGCTTCTACATAACAGTATCAACTAGTATAGAGGTCAACGGTCAACCTAGAATAAGTCAAATGTTGGAACAATAAAGATTATTATATATTATTATTATTATTCATGGGTCTTTGCCTACTCTACAAGAAAACCGGCGGTTATTGTTTACGAGTTTATAGTTTGATATTGAGTATAGACCGTGATCCTATGAACAAGCTGAATTTTTGTGATCAGCTTCATTTTGACGAGACGCAAATCTTTTCTGTCTTTGAAAAATCTCGAATCGGGTAACTGTTAAAGTTTAAGGGGCTACGATTTTTTTGCTTTAATATCTTGGTTATATTATGAAAAACACGATAAAACTTTTGTTCTACACATTCGATGGTTTTTCTGACGAGTCCCCCCCTCTGAAGATTTGGAATTAATATTAATTAATTTAAAAACAATCTAATTTTCTCACATATTATTATAATAACATACTATTTTATTTAATATTGTATAGTTATTTTTGACCAAATTGACATTCAAAATCATCACTTAACTTTTAGACGTTTCTATTGTATTAATTCAGAATTTTCAATATTTTAAGTTCTAAGATAATGTATTAACATTATTTGTTTTTTTTCTATGATATTGTAATACGTTTTTTGAAGTGAAAACTTCTTTAGGCGCGTTGAGCGTTTTGGTAGAGGGTAAAATCCTCGGTTCGCGTCACCGACATGCTAATGATAATAGTATATCTATAGCTATGAAGAGCCAGACTAGCGCACGCGCAGTAGCCTGTGTACACGTATACACTAATACATCGACTATTTCTGACTGTATTTTATTATTTAACCCATCATATGTAACTAATAAATAAAACATAAAAAATTTCATATAATTTTTGCATATAGTTTTAATTACTCTCAACTTAATAGTTCCGTTTTCACTTCTATCGGCAGTCCCACGACTGCTACTGTTTTTTTAAATTCAAGGGTTACTTTGTCCTACACGTAAAGTGGAAACTTTTCTTAGTCCGACGCTCTTAAGTTTTTTTTTTATATCATAAGATAGCAAACAAGCAGATGGGTCTCCTGGTGGAAAGAGTCAACCATCGCCTAAAGACACCAAAGATGTTAATGGTGCGTTGCTATCTTGTGGCGAGGTCTAATGCCACATGCATAAGTTTACCGGCTACCTTACCCTCCAAACCGGAACACGACAGCGACAAGCACTGACGCTATTGCGGCAGGAATAGGTAAGGCAGTGGTACCAGACCCGGGTGAGACAATGCAGAACTCTACCACCTAGTAGCCACGATGGTAGTGACTCGATAGCCAATCGGTCGCCTTTTACGACCTGCCTGGCGGAACGGCAGTTGGCCTATTCTGCAAAGGAGGTCGGGACCAACACGGCGGAAAAAAGTTTTTTTATCCATCTTTAGTTACATGATTCAACCACGTTCTTCTGATGGAAAGAGACAACCATTGTCTATAGAAACCAAAGTTGTTAATGGTTGGTTGGAATGCAACATGCATAAGTTTACCTTACCCTCCAACACGCATCATATGAACGCTTATATTTAGCCCAAAGTAAGCAAGTTATTTGCTTATGATATGGATGTTAGTCAACGATATTAATACATAGAAAAACATATATAAATACTGTTATATACATAATACACACCTAGACCCAGAAATTCAAACATCTTTGATCATCACATAAATGCCTGCCCTCGTCGGCAATCGAACATGAACCCCATGATTGCGTAGTCAGGGTCGCTAACTATTCGACAAATGGGGCGTTCAAGTAATAGCAAATAGCAAGGAATAGTCGATATCTAAAATCCTACAATGAACCCATAAACCAGCAAATTATGCTAAATTGGAGCATACTCAGGTTAAATCTGTTCACACTGGAAGGAAACCGTGATAATGATATTTGTAAAACGTATTTCAAGCGTCATGCTTGTCACTGTCGTGTTCCGGTTTGGAAGGTAAGGTAGCCGGTAAACTTATGCACGTGGCTTTGGACCTCGCCACAAGATAGCAACGCACCATTACCATCTTTGGAGTCTATAGGCAATGGTTGACTCTTCCCTGGAGACCCATCTGCTTGTTCGCTATCGTATGATCTTGCTATACATTGATATACATGCTTCGCTCGCATTAGGTCAAAGTTATAGGTATGTCTGTCTTTTGGGAAGAGTATTTTTTCTAAATAAAAAGTATAAATTAGTGTGTCTTGACGAACGCCTGATTTTACAAAAAAAATATCTAATTTTGTATTGTTCTTCTATGGTAATATAAATGTTTTGTTTTTTCAGATACTAATAGTACTTCAAATATCCAGCGTAATATCAAAGAAAAGGCATAAAGTACGAACAATAGACGACAGCATTGAGAATATTTTGTATTACAAAGACTGTAACCACAAATCTAAAGGCGAAGACGTACCTCTTCGAGGCAGGTCTCCGCCAACACAACAAGAGTGTAAAATGAGCTGTACGATGTGTTGTGGTGATCAGTGCATTGATACTCATCAAATGAATATACACAAATTACAAGCGTCTAGCCAAAGACAGCAAATGCAGAAGCCATTTTCTGACAACCAAATACAACCAATAAAACCACCACAAAGATTACCAGCGCCAGATTTGGGTCTTCTACCGCCTATTGGTGCAAGAAGGGATTATGGCTCAACAAAGAATTATATAAAGAACTTGATATCTCAAGATGCAGATATAAGGAAGATTTTGAAGGAACTCGTGAACGTTACAATGCAGAAGGTCGCCGTGATGAAAATGATGAATGTTAAAGATAATGAAATTCAGAAAAGCTCTGAAGATTCGAACCTTAGTGAATAGGAAATCTATATCTTAAAAAAATCACCATGCCGATTATCTTTGGCGGTGTTCAAAGTAAATTGTTCGTTCAAAAATCATCGTGGTTCACCGCAATTCACCGGTTCACATACTTAACTTTTACTATTATTGATGGTTATGTGTTAGAAATAACAGCACTATTTTCAAGGATATGGGCTTTTTTGGGGCTAATTAGGTGTATTTTTTTTATAGAAGAGGGGATAAACGAGCAGGAGGTGCACCTGATGATAAGTGATCACCGCCGCCCATGGACATCCACAATACCAGAGGTCTTGCAGTTGCGTTGTCGGCCTTTTAAGAATGAGTAAGCTCTTTTCTTGAAGGCCCCCAAGCCGTAACCGTTTGGAACCACCCCTGCCGGTAATTGGTTCCACAACAAAGTAGTGCGAGGCAAAAAGTGTCGAGAGTAACGCACAGTTGTGGATTTCCAGACATCGAGATGGTGAGGATGGAATTTCAAATTTTGACGCGATGTCCGATGATGGAACTCGTCGGAACACTCTCCATGAAATATACGATAGAAGACACAGAGTGAGCCAACATCTCTGCGCAATGCCAAAGAGTCGAGCCGTTTCGAAATAGCCAGGTCGTCAACGATTTGAACCGCTCTACCCTGAATGCGATCAAGAGGAAGGAGCTGGTACTGAGGAGCTCCGGCCCAGGGATGAGAACAGTACTCCATGTGGGGCCGAATTTGAGCCTTATAAAGTTGAAGGCGATGGGCCGGCAAGAAGTACTGCCTCGCTCTGCTGAGCACACCGAGCTTTTTGGAGGCTAGTTTAGCCTTACCTTCCAAATGACCGCGAAACTGAACGTAATTCGATATGTCGACTCCCAGAATCCCGATACTAGCTGAGGCTGTCAGGAGAGTATCCCCAAATCGAGGTGACACGACAAAGGGTGTCTTTTTAGCGGAAAACACGCAAAGCTGTGTCTTTGTGGGGTTAAAAGTGACCAGGTTTTGACGACCCCATTCCGAGACATCGGTTAGTCGATTCTCAACTTTGGACACAAGCTTGTTTCGGCTTTCTTCAACGTGTTCCCGAGAAATACCGCTTCGGCCGGAGTATGTAGCATCACCAGTACTGTCATATGCATAGCAATGTATGTTGCGAATCCGCATCATGTCATTGATACGCAGAAGGAACAGTGTCGGTGATAGCACGCAGCCTTGTGGAACACCAGCATTGATAGATTTAAGGTCAGAGCACGCACCGTCAACTACGACCTTGATGCTCCGACCAGCCAAAAAACTGGTGATCCACTTGCATAATTTCTCGGGAAGCCCATAGGAAAGCAGCTTCGCCAGAAGCGCTCTGTGCCATACCCTATCAAAGGCCTTCGCTATGTCCAAACTAACTGCCAATGCCACATCGGTGGGCGGAAGCAGTTGAGTCCAAGGGGGAGGCCCTTGGACTCAACTGCTTCTGCCCACCGATGTGTTAAGTATACAAGAAGATCACCAGCTGAGCGGCCGCGACGGAAACCGTACTGGCGGTCGCTAATCAGCTGGTGCTCTTCTAAATACTTGAGGAGCTGCGAGTTGATGATGGAGATGGAGACATCCATAATTTTGGAGAACAAGGAGGTTATGGCTATCGGCCGATAGTTAGACGGATTAGAGCGATCTCCTTTTTTAGGGATGGGATGCACTAAAGCTGTCTTCCATGAAATCGGTACTACACCGAGTGAGTAGGAGAGCGAGAATAGGCGTGTTAGTACCGGCGCCAGCTCTGGAGCACATGATTTAAGTACAATCGGAGGGATGCCATCCGGTCCACTTATGACTTATGGACTTATGGACGTTCAAGGAAAAAAGTGCTTTACGTACGGAAGACTGCAAGAATTTTAATTCCGTCATAGAACTATAGCACTGCGGGATGGTAGGCGGTGCATTTCCTTGGTCGTCCAGAGTCGAGTTGGCCGCAAAGAACGAGCCCAAAAGATCGGCCTTCTTCCTTGTGGTATGGGCCAGAGAGTCATCATCTCCGTGTAAGGGTGGAAGAGAGGGTTGTGAGAAATTCCCCAAGACAGCCTTGGCGAGAGACCAGAACGTACGAGTTCCCGAAGGAAGGCGAACTAATTTGTCACCAATTCTGCCAATGTGTTCAGATTTTGCCTTGGCGATAGCTCTTTTGAAGAACCTCGAAGCGGAATTGTACTCCTTACGTAACGCGCTGGTTTTTTCATCACGAGATGTCGATGCTGCAGCCTAAGCCCGGTAGCATTTCTGCTTTCGGCGTGAAGCCGTTTTGCAGGAGCGACCAAACTAAGGCTGAGACTTACCACCAACTGGTACCGCAGAAAATGGAATGAAAAGTTCCATGCCCTGTAGCACCACATCAGCGATAGAGTCAGCGATGACACTCGGATCATCCAGCGAGAAGCACATCCGCCCCCATGGGTAGGACGCAAACAAAGACCGCATCCCGTCCCAATCTGCTGACCTATAGTGCCAAACGTGACGACAGCCTGCAAAAGGATGCCGTGATAGGCGCGTAACCGGCACTTTACTCCGGATCAGGCAGTGGTCTGACGTACCAAGAGGGACGTCCACAGATACCTGATAATTGTCCGGATAGGAGGTCAGCCGAAGGTCCAGCAGTGAAGACGTATGATCGTCCACATCGGGAATTCGCGTAGGCGTGGTTACCAATTGTGTTAGACCATATGCCAAGGCAAAATCGTGAACAGACCTCCCCGCATGATCGGTAGTGCGTGAACACAGCCATTCGGCGTGGTGGGCATTAAAATTGCCTAAGATCACGATCTCAGCGGAGGGGGTCTGTTGCAACACGGAATCTACAGCCGTTTGAAGGTGCTCAACGAGCCTGTCGACTTCAGCATTTCCGCTATGGGACCTGTAGAGGCACGCATATATGCGGGGATGGTCGTCGCAGTCTATACGCAGCCAGAGGATGGATAGGTCCCTATAGCCTTCAATGCTGCTGAGACGTCGAGAGCATCTTCTCTGACATAAGCACAAACTCCCGCCCGGGGTACAAATGAATGCTCAAATTTGTACCCCGGGTAGGAGACATATGAGGTATCAGCCGGAGAAGATATCTGCGTCTCAGTTAAAAAGAACAGAGCCGGCTTAGCCGTCTCAAGGTGGTAGTGGACGGCATTTAGGTTTGAGTGAAGACCCCTAATATTAGTATAATCCACGTGGAGTGTGGTAGAGGGTGCCTTTCGATGTCTGTTCGATTTGCCCCGAGCAGCGAAGTTTGAGAGCGCAATTGTGGCCCCCCCCCCCCAGAGTACGCAGGGCAGCCTGGGTATCCATGATTAGGCTGATTACAAACCCCTGAACATGGATGTCCAGAGGGGGATTCTCCACCGCTTACGCTATTGGTACCCCCCTGGGGTAAACTACTACCTTTAAATTGCGCTTCCATAGTGTTAGGGGGAGGGGGGAAAGGGCCTCCGGGAACCTCACAGACCAAACGAAACGCAACAGCTAAGCTGTTACTTTACGTTGGTTTTAAGTGAGGTAGTGGTATCGCCCCGGTCGTGCCGACCCATTCAGCTAAGCATGGCACTACCAATTTTTTTTGACTGACTGCACCGGTGGAATAATTTCAAAAAAGAATATTATCCCTCCGGCGGGCGATGGGGTCGTCACTTCCCGACGCCGACATATTTTAAAAACTAAGGGTGAAACATGTCCATCAAAGTGCATTATCTCTACAGTCATCTCGATCAATTCCCAGAGAATCTGGGATCCTATAGTGAAGAACAAGGTGAGCGGATTAGGACCTAAAAACCATGGAAGAAAGGTACCAAGGCCGACGGGATCAGCACATGATGGCTAACTACTGCTGGGGGATACAACGTGATTGTTCTACTACGCCTCATTCGCGAAAGTCGATTTTATTATTATTTATTTTATTTTAAAAATTAAGTGCATATTTTAAAAATTAGATAACATGTTCACTGCTACGAACTGATAAAAAAAAGTCGACAATTTATTTCTGTATTTTCTGTAGCGTCTTTAATACCAATTATATTCATGCTATTATTTTATAATGTTACATATTTTAAAATTAAAAACTATAGTTTTATCTCCCAGATTAAAATATTAATATAAAAAAGTTTACTGACTACGAACAAGTAATATTCTTTTTTAAGTAGTTAAACTAAATGTTGCCATTCGATATTTTCCCTAGGATTAGTAGAATATTTTTTAAGTAAAATTGATTTTAAGTATGATTTTAAAAATTTACTAAAATTTTTAACAAAGTGTATTTCAAATTATCTATCTATACTTATATATAAAAATCAATCCCTATTTTCCTTGGTCAGGACATCACGCCTGAATGGCTGGACCAATTTTGGTAATTTTTTTGTTGTGTTTTTAATTGTAAGGAGAAGGTTCTTATAAAAGAAAATATTAAGAATATTGCGCGGAAAATTAAAAAAATTAAGAATACTTAATCACCATATAAAGTTTAATGCCATTTTGGCTGTGTGGAAGGACAATCCCGTAGTCTTATATAAATTACGTGTCACGTTGTTTGTCCGCTATGGATTCCTAATATGTAAGGCAAAACAACGTTTGCCGGGTCAGCTAGTATATATATATATATAAAAATCAATCCCTATTTTCCTTGGTCACATCACGCCTGAATGGCTGGACCAATTTCGGTAATTTTTTTTCGTGTTTGTAATTGTAAGGAGAAGGTTCTTATAAAAGAAAATATTAAGAAAATTGCGCGAATACTTAACCACCATATAAAGTTTAATGCCATTTTGGCTGCGAGGAAAGACAATCACGTTTGTTGCATAGGAGCTCTCTTTAAAATATTTTTATTTTATTCTGTTTTAGTATTTGTGGCTACAGCGGCAACAGTAATAGGAACGTCATCTGTCAAAATTTAACTATCACAGTGGTCAACAGTGGTTTTGGTGCCAAGAAGCTGTAATATTTTTTTAACTTAGGACCTTTTACTAATTACATGTATAGCAAAAAATTTGATTTCCTACGTGTAGTTTTCTAGATATTGATTTTTAAAGAAAAAATAATATTTTCATCGAAAACAGCATTTATTACATTGTTAGGTACACAAAAACTTTCTTTTTCGCGACTTTCGCGAATGAGGCGTAGTAGAACAATCACGTTGTATCCCCCAGCAGTAGTTAGCCATCATGTGCTGATCCCGTCGGCCTTGGTACCTTTCTTCCATGGTTTTTAGGTCCTGGTGAAACCGCTCACCTTGTTCTTCACTATAGGATCCCAGATTCTCTGGGAATTGATCGAGATGACTGTAGAGATTTCACCCTTAGTTTTTAAAATTATTTAGCATGTTGTTAACAATTTCAGTGTAGTTACTTGACTTGTTATATTATATTATGTTGACGGATAGTTAGACAGATAGACGGACGGGCAGCGGAGTCTTAGTAATAGGGTCCCGTCTTACCTTTTGAGTACTGAACCCTAAAAACATCCGAAATGAGAACCACCCTTTTTGTAAATCGTTTCAACATTAATTCATTGATATGTTATGAATAGGAGAACAAATTTACATAAACTTTATTTTAGAATCCAATATGAGAAATTAATTCTCAAAAATAAATATAGCTGCTCAATCGTGCGTATATTAGCCCTGAATATATTACGTACTTCTAATAAATTAGAAAAAGTTGGTAATTTAAATTCCTATTAATAACATTTGTGTTCAAGAACGATAATCAATATAGCTCAAAAATAAATATAGCTGTTCAATCGTGCGTATATTAGCCCTGAATATATTACGTACTTCTAATAAATTAGAAAAAGTTGGTAATTTAAATTCCTATTAATAACATTTGTGTTCAAGAACGATTAAGAGAGATAAAAACTTTAGATAAAGTAAAACATCGTTAAAAATTCTTTCCCAAAAATTATCATAGCTCATTTGAATATGAATATTTGAGATAGGTAC
Source organism: Apodemia mormo (assembly GCA_036924255.1). Lineage (NCBI taxonomy): Eukaryota > Metazoa > Arthropoda > Insecta > Lepidoptera > Riodinidae > Apodemia > Apodemia mormo. Next base: position 6,056,335 of record JAUPFN010000011.1, read on the forward strand.
TAAAGTATTAAAAGTTATGACGAAATGTTTCTTAATTTTTGGTCTGAACAAGTAGAGTTATTTACATTTTAAGTTTTAATTGTGTTGACCCAATTATTAACGTATTTATGAAGAATTTCGGTCTCTTAGCTTTAGGGTCATAGCACACATATCCACTCGGAAAGAGATCGTCATTGTACAGCTTTCGCTTCATGCCTCTTCTATACGTGGACAGACTAGTCCGCAGACGCGCGTATGGACGGACGTCCACACATATTTTGAGGGTCGTTACATGTTGAGTCTAGCGGTGGGTAATCTTTATTTCTCGGGGTGAATTTATTCACTTTATCCGGCTTCATGCACGGATATGATTCACATTATTTATTGCTTTGGCTCACTTCATCCTTTTTTAATTGCGGCGTATCATATTCTGTGATCGTATCTTTAATTTATTTTGCTTACTTTATAGTGATTTAATTGCAAATATTTGCTTACTTTATAGTGTTTTAATTGCATACTTTGTGCGTAAACTGCACTGTAAAAGTAAGTGAATTTTGAAACTTTAAATGAACGTTTTCCTGTATATTTTTCTCGCTCCCACAAATTCCACGGTACTATGTAAGTAGTTTTCTAGGTTGATCATCGCTTATGGCATCTCACCAGAACAGTGTGGACATCATCCACAATTTGCAATATCACTCACTCTCTCATTCTAAACACAGCACGCTTAATCGCTCATTATTCCTTTCCCAGGTGATATGTGTGCTAAGACCTTATAAATGATTATCACCTTGTTGGTCCGAACTCTTGAAAAATAGTTTTTCTGCCTTCCATTTAGGCAGTTCGTAGTATACAAAAGACTAGCGAAGTGAGTCACTACTATCATGATAATTACGTGATAGACTTGTGCAATTTTTGTCCGGTTTTGGTACCATCTCCTAATCTATTCATGCCGCAGTAGCGTTAATGCTTGTCCCTGTCGTGTTCCGGTTTGCGGGAGGTAGCCGATATATGTTTGTATGTAGCGTAGCAACCCTCTACACAGATGGTAACGCACCATTAACATTTTTATTTCTATTAGGAGAATCATGTGCTTGTTTGTCTCCCTATCCTGTAAAAAAGGCACTTCATTTCAACTCATCAGTTTGGTGATGAGATGAGTGGTGATCCCGAATTTTAAACGTATATTTTTGATTTTAAGGATTTTATTACTTGTTTGAAATTGATGTAATAATAATAATAATTGTTGTCTCTGTGGTCTAGTGGGCTGGGGTTGGTGTTGACCACATGAGCATTTCAAAAAATGAGTTTTTCAGTTTTCTGATAAAAACAGAGCTGCGCGGGATTGGATAAGTACACGGTTAGCGATAGGCTTGCTATCTATCACATTCTGGGACTAAGTATCATCAGTTAATCGTGGGTAAACTGGTTGTACCTCTGCCTACTTCTTCATGGATACGGGCGTGAAAATATTTTTTGTCTCAGATAACGGAACGAGGATGTTAACAGCTACCAACGGCATGGGGTTGCTAGTGAGTACAAAAACAGTAATATAGGTTTTAATAATGTTTTTCTTTGTGTAAGTTTTGTTTTAAGTTAATTTGTGTACGTAATGAACTTAATTGAGGTTATTGATTATTTTTTTTGTCTGTATTCTTTTGAGGTAACTGGCAGAGAATGCTCTTATATATATATATATATATATATATATATATATATATATATATATATATATATATATATATATATATATATATATATATATATATATATATTATATTATTATGGTTTTAAATTAATTGTTGAAGTCCAGGGAAGGTTTAAAAGATGAGAAAATATAGAAAAAAAATAAGAGTAGTTAAAAAGGCAGAACAACGTTTGCCGAGTCAGCTAGTAAATAAATAAATTCACTTTACTGTACCCGAGAATTGAACACGTCCCGGGTTATTCTCGGGTACAGTGAAGTGTACTCATGATCTAAGTTTCACATATTAACCTTCTTCTTGAATCACACTATCTATTAAAAAAAAAACAGATCAAAATCTGTTAAATATTTAAGCATACAAAGGGACAGACAGCGGAAAGCGACTTTGTGTTATACTATATAGTGATTAAGTCTGCTATCAAATTTGGAAAAGGTTTTATTGTTTAGAGTAAAAAAAACTGTCAATATATCAAATACAGTATCTAACATTGTTTTACAAGAGAATTTCCATTTAGTAATAGTTTTGAGCATATCTAGAATACACTCAAACGAATTAATAAAGATAAATTGACTTGTATCGTTTCTTATGATTATGATATGATTTCGCATAAATGAATTTAATAATAGACATTATATCTTCACACGTAACTAAACAACTATATTATCGCGGCTTTAGAAAATCCTTTGTACACAATAGCAAGCATTGTGCTCTGAGATGGTCGTTTGTTACCTTAGCTGCAAACTGACAGATAATTATATATCTCGTAGAGTAACATGTTTTCTGAGAAGTGGACTATAAGCCGTGGGTTGTATGGAAACTCTCAGAATGTATGCTATTTTGTAACTGTAAGAATATTTTAAATTATTTTTGTAAAATTACTGAATATTGTATTAAAACTTAACATATTACTGGATTCTTAAACCGATTCAGTTGGTTTTGTAAGGGATATTCTGCCAAGAAACCATGTAGTTGTTCTTTGCAATCTATCTTTTAATACGCGAAGGAAAAACTTTGGACCCCTTTTTAAGATAATTGCGCGAACGATGGAGAATGAAATTTATATATATACACACATGTATACTATTTTTTACGGCTAAGGTCAGTTGTCAAGTTTAAAAGAGATTTTATTGTTCAGTTTATGGTCGAATTTCGGCCACAGGCGATTGCTAGTACATATAAAAATGTATAATCCTATATCTATACTTTTTACATCGAAATTTCGGACTTTGCTACGCTGTAATAGAATCCGTATTTTCCGCTATCGTATTCCGGTTTATACCGATATCTATAAAATCAACGATCCGTCATTCGTAGCAGTAACCATTGGCAACCAATTTGATAATGACGAGGCGCTCCACAAGTTGTTTGGACATTTGGTAATTTGGCATTTATATGAACAATTTTGGCTTACTCCTCGTAGAACCTGTTTTCACTGGTAACTAAAACGAGTCCTTTTACTTATATAGGAATTCGAGAGAGGAGTCGGTTCACTCATAACTGTGTCTCTTTATTGTTATTGTATTCCTATATACCTAAGTAAAAGGACTCGTAAACGAGTCCTTTTACGGAATTCGAGAGAGGAGTCGGTTCACTCATAACTGTGTCTCTGTATTGTTATTTTATTCCTATAAACTTAAGTAAAAGGACTCGTTAACGAGTCCTTTTACTTATATAGGAATTCGAGAGAGGAGTCGATTCACTCATAACTGTGTCTATTTATTGTTATTGTATTCCTATATAAGTAAAAGGACTCGTAAACGAGTCTTTTTACTTATATAGGAATTCGAGAGTAAGGTTATCGGTAAACTTATGCACGTGGTACTACAACCCAGCTTCACCAATACCTACAAACCGTCAATATCTTTGATGTTTACAGGCGACGGTTATCTCTTTCCACCAGTAGAACAATCGTTTTGAGATATTTTTATAGATTCAGGCGTTACTTTCAGAAATCCATAACTCAAAGACGAAACTAAGATAAATAATTGGTAATTTTTCTTGAAATTTCATTTGTCTCAAAATCTTCTTATATAAGTATGTCTTGTAAGGAATGGAACGAACTTACCGAAGGTTTTGAAGTTGAAAGATACTCCAGCAGCACAATAGCCCACTCACGTTCACTATAGTTTTACACACGTCAGTAGTAAAAGCAGAAATACAATTTTATTAATAAATGTCCAATGCATTGTAGAAAACTTAGGTTTAAAGCCCTACGGTTTTAAATCTAATTTTCAAACCTAAGCAGCGTTTTGTTATGTTAACCTCAAAAAAATATAGGGATTTTGAATTTATAATACGGTTTATAGAGATTAAAAAAATGATTTTATGTTTGCCGCTTCCAATTTTTGTCCGCATCGTGACTGATGTACAAATCCACGGTTTTAGTTTAAACCGGTTTTAATATAGTTTTATGAAGTGCTCTTATCTCATATGAGATAAGAGCACTTCATAAAACTATTATATACTAACTAACATAAAAAACTAACATAAAACTAACATAAAACTATTATATACTAACTAACTATAAAACTATTATGACACACTAAGCAAAACCTTTTTGAAAACCGCTAAATATCTTTATTATCAGTATTTTTTAAATCAGTTACCAGCATTGCCAAGAAAACATGTAAAAGTTTTTATTTAATTGCCATAATTCATTTAAAGTGCAAATTACCGGGTTTAATTCTAGTTGACTCATATGGCAGGTGGTATACCCATGAAGTATTAGATATAGGTGGAGCTAGCCCTCGCATTAATCATTTGAAACACATATTTATGTTATTTATATCTCTGTCTATGAGGTCTCTCCATCTTTTTTTTACAGCTGTGTTAGAAAGAGAGGGTAAGACCTCAGAAGATGACAGCAGTATTTAAAATTGTGTTTCAAGTAGGTATTAGAAGTGCTGTCTCCATATTATAATACAGCTTCATGGTAGGTAATACCAAACCTTAGCGAGAAATATCTACCAACCAGTATTAAATTAATAGTCTTAAGAAATATTTCTAATTATTGGCGGTAGCCTGTGGCCGAAATTCGACCACATACTAAACAATTAAATCCCTTCCAAGTTTGATAACTGATTTTAGCCGTAAAAAAATAGTGTATACGTGTGTATGTTATCATAGATGTTACATGAATGTAGTGTGTGTAATGTTTAATTTTATTACTTTTATATACTTTTAATGCCTTTTATTTAAAAATATTAGGTTTCTGTAAATTCTTCTTTCGACGATATGTAAACTTTAGCTGTGCCAAAAACCCCGTGTTGGTTCCGGGCTTCCCCGTGTTGGTTCTGGTCTCCTTTGTAGAATAGACCAACTGCTGTTCTGCCAGGCAGGTCGTAAAAGGCGACCGATTGGCTATACGAGTCACTACCATCGTGGCTACTCGGTGGTAGAGTTCTGCATTGTCTCGCCCGGGTCTGGTACCACCGCCTTACCTATTCCTGCGGCAATAGCGTCAGTGCTTGTCACTGTCGTGTTCCGGTTTGGAGAATAATGTAGCCGGTAAACTAATGCATGTGGCATTAGAACTCGTCACAAGATAGCAACGTACCATTAACGCCTTTGGTGTCTATTGGCGATGGTTGACTCTTTCCATTAGGAGATCCCTCTGCTTGTTTGCTATCTTATATTATAAAAAAAAACATAGGCTATTTTGGTTTTGTACATCCCTGGTGTATCTTTCGGAGTGACGAATATTAGATAAACTATAATAATTTTCTACTATTTTTAAATCAATTAAATAAAATATATCGCTAGGAACAATTATATAAAAAGTATAGAGACTTTGATTTGATTAAATTCTATCATCATATTTAAATGTTACCATTATATAAAACTTTAATTACATTTTCATTAAAGCAGCAATAAGTTTATATATTATAATTTTCATTACAAGTATCAAATAAAAATTCTTCCAGTTTTTGTATTAAAGAATAGTTATTGCTAATTTACGTTTTGTTTATTTAAGTACCTATAAAGTGTCTTCGCAAAATCTTAGCTCAGAATTCTGTCAATCTAACTTAGATTTCTGAGATTAGTGGCTGCTGTACTGAAGACGTCCAATGACAAGATAAATACCTAACCGCAGACTACATAGGAACTGATTGTTTACGTTAACCTTACCTAAATTCCAACTTTATTTAGCTACTATTCCCCATGTTAAAAAAATATTTATTAAATGCATATACGTTAAGGAGTTGATATATAACACGAAATAAAGAAAAGAACGGAATTGGCAAGTACAAACATTTGTATCAGGACCGCGATCGCCACACTCACACATAAAATAAGCATTCACATCATTGGTCGTTTTCATTTTAAGCAACAATAATCCGAAACACACAAACAGAACATTTAAAAATATACCAAACTGCGTTACAATACATTTTATTTTGTTACAAAAAAAAAAAGAGTATTTACGTTCTTTTGTAGTCTATTTAAAATAGACTCCTCTATTTGTACAATAGTGAAACTTAAGATCGTAATAGTTTCGCTATTCTACAATAGATGGCAGCATTGATTTTTCCGTAGTTTTCAGTTGATTATATTTGAGTAGAGAACTTTCTAGAACGACATACGTAATGACTGTGATTACGTATATCTTTCTAGAAAAATTAGGTCAACCTAAAATGAACTTTATACGTAAGGTGTACGGCTGATTTTAGCTTGACTTTCTATTATATCATTAGAGATTATATTAAATCAGGAATTTAATTAAAATAAAATGAAAATTGTACTTTCGAATGATATGAAATATCTCCATTCTTAATCATCTGTATTCTACTATCATTTCTGCATTCAAGGATGGCACAATACGGCATAATTCAGTGTATAATAGATTTTCGCACGACGACTATCTTCTAATGATATGGTAAGTATCACTAAGGCAATTTAGAGTAAAAGCGCATAATAGTGACGCACGCGGCACGCCCACTCTTCACTTCCCCTTGTTTTCTTTATTTCGTGATATATAATCTTAAGGAATATATTAATCTTTAAGATAATAACTAAAAAAAACGATGTATAGAGCCTTGCCCGTGATCTTTCATACTCTACCGTTCGCGCAATTGTCTTAAAATAGAGTCTAAACTTTTTCTTTCACGTATTATATAGATAATATCTGGTTGACCGAGCTTTGCTCGGTTTTTCACGTTAGATAAACAATTGATTTTCTTAGTCTAACCTCAAAGCAAACACTCATTGACTTCGTGTTGCTTAACAACGCCATCTGCTGGAATAACTTACAATACAAAAAATAGTATTATTATTCGCCAGTAGATGTCAGAAAGAGTCATATTTTTCAGTTTTAATTGGGACTTTTATTATCGATAAAACACGAATAAAAGACATTTTCTAAAAATGATTCCTAGCTAGATCGACTTATCGCCCCCGAAACCCCCCATATACTAAATTTTATAAAAATCGTTGGAGCCGATTCCGAGATTCCAAGTATATATTAGTCGAAGTACAATTTATAATTTACTATCTATTGCTTAAATTATGACTTATTTATGATAAGGAATAATTATGGTTTGTTAACGAGTTAATTAATTGTTAACGAGAACAAGTAACTAATAATGGAAAGTTGATCAAAATATAAAGAGTTGTTTATCACCACATCCGCATTTTATTTATCGTATCTGACCCACTTCCTATATATATATATATATATATATATATATATATATATATATATATATATATATATATATATATGTATATATATATATATATATATATATATATATATATATATATATATGTATATATATATATATATATATATATATATATATATATATATATATATATATATGATGATGATGATGATGATGATGTGTGTGTGTGTGTATGTTTGTATATTTGAATATTTGTCCACGAATTTCTCGGAAACTAAATGCCATATCGAGATAATTCTTTTGTGATATAAATCAGGTATATTCCAATTTAGGGAATAGCCCAAGTTTCATCAAAATCGGTTCTGTAGTTTTTGAGGTAATGAGTATAGTTGATATTTGGAGTCGGTTTAATTTTTTAAATTACCATTTCTTATGGTTGAGGGGGCAAACGAGCAGGAGTGCACCTGATGTTCAGTGATCACCACCGCCCACGGACATCTGTAATACCGAAAGATCTTAAAGTTGCGTTGCCGACTTTTTAAAAATTAGTAAGCTCTTTTCTTGAAGGTCCCCAAGTCGTATCTGTTCGGAAACCCCCTGCCAGTAATTGATTCAACATAGGAGTAGTGCGAGGCAAAATTGCCAAGAGAACCGCACGGTTGTGGATTTTCAGTGAAATAACCTGTGTGAGTGAATTATGCCTGAACCAATAAACTACAGAAGAATCTGTGCCCTTGCTAAGCTGGAGTGGTCAGCTAGAAATAAATAAATATCTTAGGCCAAATTACACAAATTCATCTATTTCTAAAGTAAACAAACTTATTCATTTTTGATAGGGGTGTTAAAAATAGCTCAATTTGCGATCTATTGCTTATATATTGAAATGAAAAATTGTTATTTGCAATACGGGTGATACAAGTTATTAAAATTCATTAAAAGTACCTATAAACATATTAACCACAATATGGTGTGTAAATATTTAAAAAATATTATATAATCTGTATTTAACTATATAGTAAAGAGAAGTCGATTTCTTTATAATTGTTATTACTGGATCGAAACCCGGCCACACACTGAGAAGATCCGGCAGGAGAAACGTTTTATGTATTACATTTTTTCTTAGATTTTGATAATTATTATAATTATTGTATTTGGGCGTATGTGTATTTCCTGGATAATACAGGCAAACTATCGGATAGTGGGAAATTTTTCGATTATTTTATTATTTTGTTTAATGTTTTTATACATTTTTAGTCACGGATTTCTTTCTTGTAGATATATCAGCTCGCTGCGCTAATAGCTTCAAAGACGGACACATGTGCACGCATGAATTGAAAAGGAGCTCGCGTTACGTACGTGTTGCAACTGTATTCCTCGAAATCTACAGAATATATAATTTTTGCAGGGAATTTGCATCCACATTCACTGTATGTAAGCACCCCTCCGATGTAATTATATTTGATGGCCACAGGTTGGTCGGGCCTTAATCTCGTCTCGTTTAGCATCGAGCTCTTCTTTACGCCACCTTTTAAAATTTAACACCTTGGTGTTCACGGTATGCCTTCACAGTGACCTATTCGCTGCCAATGCTTCCCATTCTAACGGTTCCAGGTCACATCTCTTCATATGGCGCTTAAGCACATTTTTGAACTGCAGGAGTTGACCACCTTGTTTCCTCTTGCCATTGTACAGTTCTAAATAGAAGATGCGCTTTGCCACTCGGTCGTCAGACATCCGGGAAACATGATCGGCCCACCACAGTTGGCGTTTCATTAGATAAGCCTCTATGACCAATCAACCTACTTAACCTAATCCTAAAAAACCTAGCCAACTACTCATGTTAGGGCATCATTGATATTGACCATATAATCAACTAGAATTCCATAGACTAAGTAGGTCTGTGTTTGTGTTGTAAGAGCAAAATTAATATCGATAATTTAATTGTTGCCAACTTGAAATCGGTGTTGCCATCCGTGTCAATCTTATCCAAGCATCAGTGTTGCCAACCCGAATTTTAGAAAATTAGTAGATTATGTGCCAAATGTTGGTAGAAGTTGGTAGAATGTAAAATGCAAAATTGGTAGATCTACTACCTCAATTTAGAAGATATTTTAAGATTAAAAATACATGAACTGTTCTTAAAATGTTTATTTTTGGAAATTATACATATTTTTATTAAAAAATTTTAAATGTTCTGCGCTAGGCAGCCCGTTGTTTGCTATGCATCTCTTAGTACGCAACAATCCCCTTTCGTACTTTTTTGAAGCCAACCTGCAAATCCCTTGCTTTTCTCCCATCATTTCAAATATTTTGGTCATAGTGCCTTTTTCTAGCTTACCGTGGCGGAGTTCCTAACCTAGAACTCTGTGCATCGCTTTCGCTGCTGTCAGAATCCATTATATAAATAAATGCATGCAACATTGAACAAACAGCAGACAGGACCGTTGATACGTAGGTAGTTATTTAGTTTTAAAAACAAAACAACACAAAACAGGAGCAAAGATTCACCATTGATTCCACAACAAACCAATAGAGAATGGGCCATAGAACATTATAATAATGTCTATGAGTACGAAATGGCGCGAACGGCTAATTGCTGCTGCCATTTTTTTTTTTTTTGTATTATGGCCTGGACTCTATGTATGCTTGACGTATCGTCGCTTGGCTCACATAACACATCGCAATGTCGCTCGTGGATATAAACATAATCTAAAGTGGTGACATGTCAAATTAATTAAAAAATAGGTAGTTTTTAGGTCCAGGGTGGTAGATAGGTAGACTGAAGTGAAAATTGGTAGATCTACCAAAAAGTTAGTAGAAATGACATCACTGCCAAGCATTAAGCTTGACGATTTCAAATTCTAAAACTATGTAGATTGTTTTTATCGATGTGGCTTCCACATGTATATTTTTGCTACACTTTGTAGCCTAAGCCGCTTGTACAATTTTGCTTAAGATGTGTCGTACATTTAAACTGGAAGAATAATCACTTTTTCGTACATTATTTCATAATGATATATTTTATTTAGCGTTTGGTTTATTACTTTTGCGTTGTTATTTAATTGAAATGAAAATGTTCAAACATGAAATTTTTAATACTCACTTTAGAAAAATTAAATTGGTGATTGATTAATTTTCGAATTAATGTATTCAACAGATTATACGTGTCTTTATAATTTAAGTATTTAGGATCACCTATTGACAATCATTTTAATTATAAATTCATGTAAATCTAGCACCCTTGTACACATAAATCAAATTAAAATCGGTCAGTTCTTTCATTTAAGCGGAATATATAAAAGGCCTGAACAGATTTTTTATTCATTTGAAAGTGTTAGTCTTATGATGAGCAGATGGATTTAAAAAAATATTTATATATTATTCGATATCCACATTTACAAGAAAGCTACTTTTTCCTGTCTAATCAAAATGAAGTAATGTTTTTGGTTCATGTGAATGAAGTGAAGTGTAATACTTTTATATCACAATAAAAGAAATTAGCATATGGCTCTCTTGATGAACGAAGACAACCACCGCTTTTTGATACAAAAGATATGTAATTGGTGCATTGCTATCCGTGCGGGATGGCAATTTACCGGCTTACCCTAACTTGCCCTCCTAACTGGAACTCAACGCCGACGCTCACTCACGCTATTGCGGCAGGAATATGTATGTATAAGGCTACTATACTATAGTACTGAACTCGGGTGAGAGGTAGTTACGATGGTAGGGAGAAGAAGAGCCAATCCTTCGCCTTTTACGAACTGCCTGGCCGAACATTAGATAGTCTTTTCTTCAAAGGGGGCTAGGACTTCCACGGAGAAAGTTAGTTTTCAATAAACGCAAGATGTATATTGTTTAATGTGCTCTCGTTGAATTATTGATAGGTTATAGTATCATTTCATATTATTTGAATTGCAAGAAGTGCAAGTTGGACTTGGCCGGTTTCTACACATCTAATATTTAATATTATTCCATTGGGGCTCGGGTTTGATCCCGATATCGACGAGGGTTAACGTATGATCTTAGATTATAAAGATTTAGCAAAAAACGATTGGAATTGAACAAATGATCTTGCCTCTCTCTAACGCGACATGTCACTTGGTTCAACGTGGAAGAATTCTTCTTTGCTCTATGATCAATTTCGTCAGTTGTACTGGCCGCTTTTAGTCGCTAGATATGCTTACGCATATCTAGCGACTACAAGCTGGTCTCTGGGTCAAATTTAGTATGTATTAGTATCATTGACGTGTATAATGTAATATTATACACGTCAATGATTAGTATCATTTACTAAGGGCCAGTTTACACGGCGCATTGCAACGCAAATATTTTGAAGCATAGTGGGTCACACAGGCGATACGCCATCGCAGCGTTACTACAATGCACCAACTCGGGGGAATGAATTACAAAAAAAGCATAAATTTAAAATACGTTGAACCATCGACACGTAGCTCAGCGATCATAGCATTGCTTGGCTTTAGGCCAAGGTCGCTAGCAAGGATTAAATGGATACGCCCACGCCAACCCTTACTATTTCTATTCTCATTGACTTTTTATGATTCAGACTGAAGGTTTTGATCACGGATTAAATGGATACGCTTTTTAAGGCAATTTCTTAGACTGTCAGTTTAGCTTGCATTCACACACAGATAGGTATATAGAGTTATACTAATTACCGATGAAATAAAATTATTCTAAGGGTAATTTGTAAACTTTGTCATCATTCGGTACGATAAAATAGTACAACATGGTTTATGTCTATTTTTTCATAATATATCTACAAATGTATGACACTTTTGACACCGATAGGAGCATTGCCCTTATGCGCGGCGACACGTGTCCTTCCCAACACCGTGTCTAATAGTATTCATGTGGTCTGTGGTCGCTAGGTTAAATCCAATCGCCTCAAGACTTTTCTTTTTTTTAATAGTTTTTAATTATTCCCTAGAACGGGATCAGTGCTAAAACACATATACAGTCCGAAAATTAAATTAGCATTTTTGAGCCACGTGAACAAAGTCGCGTATAACACTATAACAGCAAGTATTTAATAACTTCAACCACGTTAAAGTTAGGTGTAATCGGTACATACAAAATACTAGCAAAACATCACGAAATACGTCAGCTCGTTCATCGTATTCATAATACCCAATTACGTACACATCATATGTATGGATGTACATAATTAAAAAGCCTCGAGTGCCTCCTCTAATAAAGTGTTGAAAACAACACCATAATCAACTGATTGCAAGTTTAATAACTTGATGCGAGCCCATCAAATTTGAGTAAACGCACATACTAGACATTTTGTTTGAATCAACCATTATTAATATCCCTCAAGCAGGATTTTTTATATCATTAGACAGTAAACAAGCAGATGGCTCTCTTGATCGAAAGAAAAACCATCGCCTACAGACACTTAAGGTCCGTTGCTATCCGTGAGGCAGAAAGGCAATGCCAGGTAATGTAAAGTACCTACTAGGTAGTAGAGTTTTGCAACATTTTACCTGATATGCCTGATGCATTTTGATACCACCTCCTTCTCTATTTCTGCTGCAATATCATCAGTGGTTATTATTGTCGTGTTTCAGTTTGAAGGGTAAGGAAGTCGGTAAAGTTAAACATATGATATCACCATCCCGCCACATTCACATGGCAAGCATCGAATCATTAACATCTATGGTGTCTGTAGGTTGTCTCTTTCCATAAAAAGAACCATTTGCTTGTTTGCTATCTTTGAATAATAATTATAATACTATATGTATTTAAAAATATATAAACGAACTTGAAATATATGCCCTGTAGGGGTCGAGCGTCTTTTGAAGAGTAGACCATATGCATTCCTGCCAAACTATTCTTATAAGGTTATTTTTCCCACCACACGAATAATAATCATTGATGTTTTGGTATAGACGATGTCACTTTTTATTCGAAGAAGCATTAGCTTATTTGCTAACTTTGAATTAAATATATTGAAGGGAGTTAACAAGAAAATCTTGTGTCAGATACATCGCTTCTACAAAATAATTCAAGATGTTGTGTAATGTGTAGTTATTATAATTATTTTATTAATTACTATACGAGCATGAATAATACATGCACAATATGTATGTGTGTGTGTGCGTATGTGTGTGTGGTTTCGCGTAATTTACGAGTAATATACGAATAATAATTCACCCTGTTTCAGAAAGTTTCTAAATGAACTGAATTTTCGGTTCAGTTAGAAACCAATATCGAATCTTCAGTTACGATTAAGAATTTATTGCCATTATTTATTACCAATTTCAACGTAGAGAAATATCTTCATTTATAATTAACTATCTCTTGGGGAATTGCTTATATTTTATAAAAACCCCTTAGGGGCTGATTTTTCAAAAAGAAAACTATATTTGACCCCTTCTAACTATCTCCATGCCAATTTTATCAAAATATTTATATAAGTTAGCCGTGAAAACGTAACAGACAGATACAGACAGACTGACAGACTGACGTTTATTACAATTATTATTATAGATTTATTTAGTGCAAAGTTACATGATAAGTAGGTAACATTATTGGGGTTTTTATAATAATTCCTAATATTTACGAAAATTTGTTACTAAATATATACACAACAATTGTTAATAATGCCATTCTTCTCGTGAAAGAATTTCATTGTATCTGTGAACGTATTTTAAAATAATTCTAGTAATTATTGAATTCTTTTAATACAAACAAACGTTATATATATATATATATATATATATATAATATATATATAATATGTTACGAAAGTATTTAATGATTATCTTATCTCTTTATAATATACTAGCAGCAGTGTGCAGCCCACTGCATTATAAAAGATTTTGGTGGAGCCCGCGGGATTACTTATTTTTTCTCGGATAAAATTTTTCTCGGATAAAAAGTAACCTATATGCTATTAAAGGTTTATGATCTGTATGCCAAACATTCAAATCCATTCAGTAGTTTTTGCGTGATTGAGTAAGTATTACAAACATCCATACATCCAAACATTTCGCATTTATAATATTAATATAAATGTGTAGAAAAAAGGCTTAATAATATTTTAACCGTCCTTTGTCTTTACAATATATCCTGCTATTTCGATATGTTTTTATTAATAGCGCTAGAAATAAATAAAATATAGATTATTATTGTTGCTAGTGTGCGATTGGAGTTTATGTGTAAAAGAGAAGGTGAGAGGGGTTTCGTACGTTTATCACTGTCATACAACACACCGGTACAAATCTGTGCTGTAGTAGCCGCCGTAGGGCGGTACATAGAGCTTTGAATGTGTTGCAGTTGCTAAGACATGATAATAAGTTAAAAATAGATATTTTCAATAACAGCGATTTCAGGTTGATAGGTATAACTTTCTAAACTCTTTATCATTGGCGCTTTGCGAAATACTATTTTAATATAATATCCATACTAATGTTTAAAATACGAAAGTCTGTTTGTTTGTTTGTTCCGATTTCACGACTAAACCATTAAACTGGTTTTGGTGAAATTTGGCATGGAAATAGTTGAATATCCGAAATCGAACATAGGTTAACTTTTTTAAAAAATAAGCCCTAAATAGAAGATATATTCGCAGGCAAAGCTGCGAGGGTCAACCAGTTTTACATAAAATACACTTTTTTGAGATCGCTTGGCATAACACTCGTAAACCGGGTTCGTAATATCGAAGTGAGAGAGAGGTTAGGCCTGAAGGAAAATGTGGGGGTTAACATGAAAAAGGGTATGCTCCGTTGGTTCGGACGTGTATAAAAGAATCGTAGATGCAAGGTTAACAAAACCGAGTACAATGCGAATGTGGAAGGATGTAGTACCAGGGAAGATCAAGACTGACATACCATGATCAGATTGATCGAGTACTGTCCAAAGGTGATGTAAAAGTCTTCGCAACCGACGTGTTTGTATGAAGAGAGTAATGAATGTGGAGGAAGCGAGACAAGTCTGCAGGGATCGTGATATCTGGCACTAAGTTTTCTGTGCCTAATCCGTAAGGAATCTGATGTGAATATATGTATATATAAGATAGCAAACCAGCAGATGGTTCCTCTGATCAAATAGACTCCCATTGCCTACAGGCACCAAGTATGTTAATGGTACGTTGCTATCCATGTGGAAGGATGGCAATGCAACATGCATAAGTTTTCTGGCTACCTTACTCTTCAAACCGAAACACGAAAATCACAAACTTTAACGCTATTGCGACAAAAATAGGTTGGGTGGTAGTACCGAATATCAAGGTGAGATGTTGCGGAATTTTACCACCTAGTAGTCATGATGGTAGCGATAAGTACAACCAATAAGACTTGCCTAGTAGAACGGCAATCTGTCTATTCTTTAAAGGAGCCCAGGCGAACACGGGGATGGCGACACTTGTATTATTTTACAATAATTTAATACTTATTAGCGTTCATCTGTTTTCGCTATTATAAGTGTTTAAGCCTATAGTTATTACTGATCCCTGATCATGCTTTATGTTAAGGTGGGATAATAATAAATGTTAATTTATTGTAAAACGGTATAAGTAAATTTTATATAAAAATATTGCACATATATAATTTTCTTAATTCATAGTGCCAAAAATATAGTTTTTAGAATATGGTTATCTATTTAGTCGTTTTTTATTGCATTGTAAAGAAATAAAAACAATTTTAACGTTTAATTTTTAACTTGATTATCATCAAAAAAGTTCAAAAAGTTGGAGGTTTAACTTTCATTTTACTTCTCGCTAAAGAAGTTTTTTATTTTGCTTCAATTTTCGGAAATCGTTTTTTCATTAGATTTTCATGTTTTGAAGACCTAGGACATTTTCAAACTATTTTCACGATGACGTCAGTATATCTGTACGTATGTATGCATGTATGTATGTAAACCTCTCATAACTTTCGAACAGCTAGACCGATCGAAACGCAGTAAATGAGTTCGATTGGGTTCCATTAAACTTAGATTTCTTAAAAATCTATATCGACTGGTCGAGGAGTTTATGAGCGATTTTTAAAAACCTCATAAAAGTTGTGGCAAAATAATATATATTTTTGAAATAAACGATTTATTACGTAATATTAACAGCTCTTTTCGCAGGAAAACTGCGTCCAACTAATTAAATAAATAATAAATAAATAAATATTCACAGGACAAATTACACATATTGATTTAACCCCAAAGTAAGCAAATTATTTGCTTGTGTTATGGGTGTTAGTCAGCGATACTAATACATAGAAATACATATATAAATACTTTTACATACATAATAAACACCCAAAGACGGAAATACAAATATTTATGCTCATCACACAAATGCTTGTCCCCGTCGGGGATCGAACCCGAGCCCCGTCGATTGCGTAGTCAGGGTCGCTAACGACTCGTCTGACGGGGCGGTAAAAAATTGCGTTAGCATTAGTTTATCGGTTCGGAAGTTATCGTTGATAAAAAAATTTTTTTGATTTTTGTCGTCCTAAAATATTTTAGCGCAAGAAATTGCAAAGAACACTGTTTCAAACCACAAAATCGAAACAAGTGTTTAAAAGTAACAGTTTTTTTAATATTACAGTTATGTTACAACAAACTTACTTCATATTTTTTTTTCAATAAATTTTAGACTATTAAGTCGATCAGTTCTTTTACATAAAAAACTGCGTCAAATAGCATAAGCTGTATTAAAATAAATTCGATCGTTCGGAATTTATCGATGACGAACATTTTTGAAGAGAGTGTTTTACTTCCACATTTTTTAATTAATCTGATTTGTAGCTAAGACAACACTTTAAAGTTCAAAAATCGTGTTAAAGGCCATTTGAAATATTATGCTACAGTAATAGTATTGTAATTTTTATAAAACTTAAGATTTTTGAAATCTTTGAGCTATAAAATCTGATTAAGTAATATATAAGAAATAGGTACATACATTTTTCCTAATTATCAAATAAAAATATTGTTGTATACACGGGCATCCGCGCACAGATATCGAAGTTCATTGTTGACAAACAGTGATTTGCCAAACTCGTGACTAGACTTGCGTTATCGCACTCGCTCGTGCGGTGACGAAACTTATTGAATATTAATACACGAATTTCGTTGAGGTTTGGGAGGTTTATTAAAAAATATTCTCATTTTATTATATTTTTATTTGTTATAATATATGTCCACTAACTATCATGTCCTTCAACAGGTACAATCTTTTACTAGTTAGGCTGTATAAGGTGACTAAATAAAACTCATAATTATATAAAAGATAAAATTTTCACGCGAATATCGTATCTTGTAACTAAAACATCGCTAAGACGTCATGAATGCTATTCGGGCAACTTCCCACGCGTTTTAGCACCTTGCTAACTCTATGGGCGGCGTTTAAAAGCTCGCGGACCGCCCGCCCAAGCGCACTCTATCGCGCCTACACGCGCTGAATACGCGGATAACTCCACCTCTTACGAGACAGAAGTGCAACTTAAGTTGTAAGTAACTTATAATCTAAGTTTTTGTAAGATATTTAATGTTGTATGTTATCAGTTTTAGAAATAAAATAAGAATTTAACGTGTCGAAGTTCTCTTATTACTTTAAATTATTTTCAATTATTAAGGAAAAATAATAAAAACTGTTTTTTTTTGTAATTTAACATCAATTTAATGTTAATTAAAAAAAATATAATTCGTCGCATTTTAAATTCTATAAATTTTTAAAACTTCCAAAAAATAAAAATTAAGTTTAAAAGCTGTCTTATTTTCGAGAAACAAAAATCTTAATTTAAGTAATATATTACAGGATAAAGCGCGTTCACACAACTTTTATATTATAAAGTTTTAAGAATATATTTTTATATGTTTATTTTTATAAAAAGTTTAGAGTCATCAACGACATTATCTATATTATTTTTTACATAAGTTTAAATAAGGTATTTAATAATAATAATAATAAATAATAAAAAAGGGTTCTTATATATATTAAACTATATTCTTCATATTGATATGTTCTTGATATATTCTTTAAAACTTAATAATCTTCATTTAGAAATCTAAAATCTCTAAAATCTGTAAAACAAACTTAAAAATGTAAAACAAATCAACTATCAATAATACACTATTCTTCCGAAAAAATCACTTTTGATTTTCTAAGAGTTTTGCTACAATTTTGAATATTATACGTTTTCTAAATTAATCGCCTCTGTGGTCTAGTGGTCCTGTGTTGGCGTTGAACACACGACGTCCCGGGTTCGATTCCCGGGTCAGGCAAATCAAAAACATGTGTTATTTCAGTTTTCTGATGAAAATGTTGCTCGGAATTGGAAAATTGCCCGGTTGGTGATAGGCTGGCCACCTATCACATTATGGGACTGAGTATCTTCGGCTAATCGTGGGTGCACATGTTGCACCTCTGTTTAACACTTCGTGGATACGGGCGTGAAGATACTTTTCTTTTTTTGCCTAAAGTAATAATACGTTCAGTGTATAGGCACTGTATTTAAAAATCAAACATATCATTCCATAATTTTTTTTGTCAGATTTTGATAAAATTCCATAGTAATGAAATAAATAGCTTAGGCAGAGTGAACCGAATATTAGTGAATGTTTCATTTTATTATGAATGACCGATTGGTGATGATGTTGTAATTCGCAATTTTTCGACCTAATATCGACTCATGCTTATTTTTTCATTCATTCTCATTTTACGGTCTATCCGACGCGACGAATAGGGGTATTACACACCATTACTAGTCTTCTAGCAGTTACTAAGATGTTGGTTTAAACAGAATCATCACACCCGGTTCCCTTGCAGGGTAGGCAGAAAGTACACTTTCCGGTTCACCACGATTCACCGGTTTGTCGGTTAGCGAGATGAGTGGTGATTCCCATATCCGCATTTTACCGATGTGATGATTATCGATTATTTCTAGCGATAACCGGAACCGAAGGATTTACATGTTCATCCGAGGCATGTGAGTGGTAAACATACCCACGCGTTATACTCCGAGCTGCTATTGTGATTTTGGATTTTCGAGAAAAACCTCGAAAAAACTTTAATAACACTTTTGCCCGACCTGGGGATAGGACCCGGGACCTTATTACCGGGACCAGCCCGGGACGGGCTGTTTAATATAAGTACTCGTGAAAACTATAATTTGTGCAAAAGTGGTACGAATATTATTGTACCACGACTCGCGTAGCTTTGCCCGCAAGTAAAGTAGCATATCATCAATATGTTTGACGCCCTGGGGCCTAATTCACGTAATAAAACGGCAATCGAGTCACAGCGTTAAAGACTATCACACATTTTCATACTCATTATACCGCGTCGTAGCACATCTCAATGTTCTATCGTGTTTATTTGTTTGAGAGCCCTAAACACATCGACTTAATTACGTAAATTGGGGGGCTGGTCTGCAACTATCACCTTATCGAATTTTATTGAAATTATTCCCGCAGATTAGCCGTGAAAGCGTAACAGACAGACTTTCGTATTTATAACATTACTAGCGACCTGCCCGCGGTTTCACCCGAGTAGCTTTTGTTTTCGTGGGAATATCGGAAAGGTTTATATACTAAAACCTTCCTCAAGAATCAATCTATCTATTAAAAAAATCCGCATCAAAATCCGTTGCGTAGTTTTAAAGATTTAAGCATACATAGGGACATGGGGACATAGGGACAGACAGAGAAAGCGACTTTGTTTTATACTATGTAATGATTATGGATATGTTCTGAGCCGAATGGGCTTACCCCTAGATCACAAGCCAGTTAATATAGATTTTTGAATCTATTCCCGAAAATCCTGAATAATTTACTCCCAGTGTTGGTACATTGTCTTTCTGCTAAGAATCTCTTAATAGGTGACAGAAGGCTACTTGCGTGGTACTACTACTAACTAGGTGGTAGAGTTCTGCATTGTCTTGACCGTGTTTGGTAATTTAAATAAAAAAATCTTGCGTATTGTCACGGGTACACCGTAGTATATGCACAACGTCGCCCTTCATAACGATCTCGAGTTGTCAAGCTTAGCTTAAACATTTCAAAGATATTTCCAAAAGAAATTTCGATCGTACCAATTTGCATCCTAACCTACTGGTGGTAGCCGCTATAGACTACATCCCAGATCCCAATCCCGATCCGAAATTACGTAGGCCTCACCACGTTCTCACCGATCCTGATGACTCGATAACTCTAGCCAGAACACATGAAAACACTACTCACCTACACACGCTACATTGTCGCCGCCGGCGGCGACGAGGACTCTTGTTAAATCCGAGCCCAAGGGCAAGGATTAGCCGACCGACAAAATAATGGCCACTAACAAACTTTATCGCAAATTACGACCCCACCCTAAGCCTAAAAATTATCTATTATTACTGCCTCGTGGTCTAGAGATGGCGTTTTCGGCTCAGGCCATGAGGTCCCCGGTTCGATCGCCGGGTCGGGAAAATTTGTTATTAAGGTTTTCACGAGGTTTTTTTGATAATCTAAAATTTCGGTAGCAGCTCGGAGTCTGGCGAAGTGGTGTATTACCATTGCCGTGCCTTGGATGAACACGCAAAGCTGTCGGTCCGGTTATCACTAGAAATAGTCGATAATCGTTAACATGTCGGTAAATGGGGCGATGAGGATCACCACTTATCTCACCAACCGACATAAATTGTATACTAATCTATTTCCTTCTCGGCTAAAGTCAGCTGTTGTCAAAATTAAAAGAGATTTTTATAGTCTATCGTCGAATTTCGGCCACAAGCGATCGCTAGTATAATTTCACCTCGTGTTGGTCCCGGGCTCCTTTGAAGAATATGCAAACTGCTGTTCTGCCAGGCAGGTCGTAAAAGGCGACCGATTGGCTATACGAGTCACTACCATCGTGGCTACTAGGTGGTAGAGTTCTGCATTGTCTCACCCCGGTCAGATACCACCACCTTACCTATTCCTGCCGCAATAGCGTCAGTGTTTGTCACTGTCGTGTTCCGGTTTTGAAGATAAGGTAGCCGGTAAACTTATGCATGTGGCTTTAGACCTCGCCACAAGATAGCAACGCACCATTAACATCTTTGGTGTCTATAGGCGATGGTTGACTCTTGCCATCAGGAGACCCATCTGCTTGTTTGCTATCTTATAATAAAAAAAAATACTAGATCAAATGTTGTACAAAAATAGGGATTTGTTATAAGCGTGCGAAGTCAAGGGAACGAACCGATTTTTTCTTTTTATATTATTTTTTTATATTTCCTGTGTTTTGTACCTTAAAAGGAAAAACGGAACCTTTATAAGATCGCTTTGCTGTACATCTGTCGTCTGTCTAACCGTCTGTCAGTCAAGACTCTTTAACTCGGGAACGCGTAAAGGAAGCGAGTTGAAATTAAAATCATATACTCAAATCTACAATCCCTTAAAGCTGTAAGAAAATCAAAATTCTAAGTTAACGTAGGATACGCCTATTTATGACGCAAAAAAGGTTTTGGACACTCTGTAGGGAATCAAAATTTATAGGGTACTTTCCGTTGATCTGGAACTATTAAATTTGGCAAGTAGTATTGTTTTAAACTCTATAAGTACCTTTCTTCACGCTGAAAACTGAAAAAACCCATTTTTGATTTGCCCGACCCGGGAATCGAACCCGGTACCTCATGTGGTCAACACCGACACAGAATCACTAGAAAACAGAGGCGAGAGAAACAGAGAGAAACTATACATTTGTAATTATTTTTTTATATCTTATGATACATATAAATATTACAAATGCAAAAAGAAAAAAAAAAGAATTATATCTTATGATAGCAAACAAGCAGATAGATCTCGTGATGGAAAGAGAAACCATCCCCTATAGACACCAAAGATATTAATAGTGCGTTTTTATCCATGTGGCGGGATAGCAATGCCACATGTATAAGTTTACCAGCTACCTTACCCTCCAAACCAGAACACGACCGCCACAAGCATTGAAGCTACTGCCGCAGAAAAGGTAGGGCGATGGTACCAAATATCCAGGCAAGACGTTGCGGAATTTTACCACCTAGGACAGTCGCCTTTTACGACTTACCATGCAGAACGGCAGTTGGCCTATCCTTCAAAGGAGCTCGGACCAACAAGGCGAATTAAATCTTAAAAAATATAGTATTTGTTTAAAGTACATAGGTTTTGGAAACTAAATTTCGGGAAAATCTCGAAAAAAAACTGTACGTACGAATCGAATTCGCCCACGGAAGGTTAAGATAAGATACAAATATTCGGTGGACGAGTTCGATTCGTGTTTTTTTATTCTATGATATAGATAAGACAAGCGTTATAATTGCGTCAACAATAGGTAAGGTGATGGTAACAAAAACGGGCAAGTTGTTGCAGAACTCTACCACCCAGTAGTAGCAGACCGTGGTCACACGAAAAAACTTTTTTTTTCATTAATAACAAGCTGAATTTTTGTGAACAGTTTCGTTTTGACGAGACAACCATCTTTTCAATCTTCGAAAAATCTCGGATTGGGTAACTAGTAAAGATGGATAAAAAAGAAAAGTTTCCATTTTACGTGTAGGACAATGTTACCCTCGAATTACAATAATAATTAACAAGCTGTTGTAAAAAAAATTAAGTTGTTTTTAAATAGATTAATATCAATTTAAAAATCTCATACTTAATTCCGAAACTTTAGAGTGAAGGACTCATCAGAAAAACCATCCAATGTATCAACAAAAGTTTCATCGTGTTTTTCATAATATAATCAAGCGATTAAAGTCGAAAAATAATTATTATCATTGATAAATATTTTTCTTTCACCGAATCAAAATTTTCAAAGCCCATAACTTTATTAGTTATCTGATTCGAGATTTTTCGAAAATAGAAAAGATGGTTGTATCTTCAAAAAGAAGCTGTTCACAAAAACTCAGCTTGTTAATAATAAAAAAAAGTTTGTGGGAACACGGTTTATAGAAGTCAATAATTCCTATATTATTGTCTTATCAGCCAATTCATAAGTGACGAATGATTTTTGCGTGGGGTATGCGAAATTGTGTGAGGTGTTGTTGAATAGGCATTAAAAATATTATTGGTTTTTGAGCACAATTTTTGAATTAAGCGATCCGTTTGAAATATTAGGCTCTAAATCGTAATTTTGATTAGAGTCAAGTATCCCCCTGCTAACTTAATATTTGTTTCTGGACATGTGAAAAAGTTCACTGTAATAGTATATATAATGAAGTTAAGAGGAAAATAATAACATCCATGTAGGATTTAGGTTTATAGATAGAAGTTTATAAGTAATAGTCAAAAAATTTACAAAATTTGTTAAGAAAAGTGAAAGCGGATATATTTCTCATTGGCATTGAAAATGTTTTGTTAATAGTATAAAATAGTGACAAAGATGTCTAAATCATTAAAAAACCTCTTCTTAGTCCACATTATTGTGATAGGCAACTACAGACCTCTTCATGGCGCGTTATGCAATACGTATTTGACCAGTTTTATTGCGAAAATTACGTTCACAGAGTCAGATTTGGCATACGTAACTTATTTCTTATGTATGACAAAGTAATAAAAGTAATTATGTAAGTAAGAAAACGGAATGGTTTTATAGTTTTTTGTAAAGCTGTAACTTCGTATTTGTGGAAAATGCTTGTGTGGATATTTTTTTTTCATTAAAATAATAAAATATCGTAACCTTTAATTAAAGTAGATGAAAATACAAAAAAAATATTATTACTAATAGTCACTTTTAAAATAATCATAACTTTCGTTCTCCGTGGAGAGTTCTGCATTGTCTCGCCCGGGTCTGGTACCACCGCCTTACCTATTCCTGCCGCAATAGCGTCAGTGCTTGTCGCTGTCGTGTTCCGGTTTGGAGGGTAAGGTAGCCGGTAAACTTACGCATGTGGCATTAGACCTCGCCACAAGATAGCAACGCACCATTAACATCTTTGGTGTCTATAGGCGATGGTTGACTCTTTCCATCAGGAGACCCATCTGCTTGTTTGCTATCTTATGATATAAAAAAAAAAACTTAATAATAATCACCGATTCTGCTGTCTGAAGTCTGACACCGAGCGTAGTAAAAGTGAATAGACGCTGATTACAAATCATTCGCACTGATCAACGGCTGTCTTGATGTATTTTTTGCTTAAACTAAGCACCTGCATTAAACACTCGCGCTAATCAAAGTGTGATCGGGGCCTAACAATAAAAATTAGAACATTTTTATTTAAATAAACTTTTACATGTATTTTTCCGAGTCCACAATTATACTAGTTGTAAGCCGGATCAGAAACGTGCCAAAACAGAGACAGATAATATAACGATTATCACCTAAACTAGCTGTTGCCAGCGACTTCGTCCGCGCGGAGTTCATTTACTTCGCACTGCCCTCCCCCGTAGGTGATAGCGTGATAATATGTAGCCTATATGTTGACCCGACCTATTAGTAATATTCATACAAAATTTGAAGTAAATCCATGCAGTACTTTTTGAGTTTACCCCGGACATACATACAGACAAACAGACAAAAATTCTAAAAACTATATTTTTGGCTTCGATATCGATTGTAGATCACGCCCCAAGTATTCTTTTAAAAAAATATTCAATGTACAGTTTTGACTTTCCTACGATTTTATTATATGTATAGATTATCACCTAAATTATGGCCGAATTCTTACCACTAGCTAATCACAACTATTCTTAACTAGCTTTTAGTGATTTTACCTACTTTGCAAAGGAATCGGCAAGTCGATATTTTTAAAATAATGCTCATTGTGTTTAGTTGAAGTTAAAGACTTAATATAAAAGATTTAAACGCCCCTTCCTCTTAAACGTCCCGAAAATTGTTTTAGTTTGAAATTAACTTTGAATACTTCTAGCCTTATTGTTAATCAATCAAATTATTGCATCCATAGATAAACTTACTCTTCTTTAATAATAAAAATATTTTAGTTTGAAATTAACTACATATATTAAAATACTTTTAGCCTTAGGCTGCCCGCCCACGTCCGATAATCGGTGGCCGATTTTTTGTAGGAGAAAAATAGAACGTACTGATAGTAATGGAGCAACGTACACGTCCTACAAAAAGTCGGTGAAAATTAAAATCGGTTCGTCCCGACCGATCCGATTATCGGCAATAAATGGAACGTTCCGAAATGTATGTATCAACGCACACTACTCACCGACAGACGTCGGCTGCATGCACTTGCTAGGGAAGGGCGTTGTGTCAGTATGGAAATCGATATCGAAAATTTAATAGAAGAAATAGAAAAGCGGCCTGCTCTATACAACACATGATTGGCCGAGAGTCATAGGAATAAAAAGAAAACGATATAGGAAGAAATAATAATATGCCTTTCATTAAATTCTAGTTGGGCAACGTATAGCAAAATAGAAAAAACTAGATTCGGTAAATGGATTCCATCATGTTTATTCAATTCTCAATATTGTATCACAATTTTGTAAAAATTAGGTGGTAGATATATGTGGGTACTGGGTACTTTTTAATAGTGATCAAAACTGGTTAGTACTATTAATAGTGATCGAAATTGGTTAGTATACATGATAATTTTTTATCACTATCCAAATTGAATCCATTTTTATGACCCTTTATATGATAAACTTTTGCTGTATGACTTTTCAAAATAAACATAAAAAAATACTTCTTTTTCTCTTTTAGTGATTCTTCCGTACAAAATTGAATCAACTGACCGGTCAATTTGTATGAAAAGTCAAATTTGCTTTCTGTGAGTTTTTAATGACGTTCTTTTCCGGGCGAAGTAGGAATAAAAGTCTCGCGCGGCTTTAGCGATCCTTAACATACTCGACGTAACGACCGAAAGACGACAAGCGGGATAGTAGGTACCTTGTCGGGTGTCGTTCATGTGACGACTAGGGGCGGCCATAGTAAAATTAAGTAATAGGATCAACACGTTTGCTTGAACAGTACAAAGTAATCCTTCTTTTCATTTTTAAATATGAATAAAAACAGTTTTCAAGAAATGTAATGAAATGAATGAATAATGTAATGAAAGACGAAGATAAAAAAACTAAATTAAATTGTACCTCCTATATTACGAATTAAAAAAAATCACATCACACTAATAAATAATTCAAATGATGATCAACCCAGATTTTTCTTTTCTCTCTTCTGTTTCTCAAAAACCAAACACAAACCTTCCCTTGTAAATCCACCTTCCTTCTTATATTTTGTTCGTTCTCTCTATCAATGACGTGCTCTTCCCTCGATAGCCAGCGACAAAATGTCGGAGGTGTGCGTTGAGTCGGTCACAAAATCGGTGATAAGAATCGTAGGAAAAATCTGCCCTACTATCGGTCCTACAAAAAGTCTGACGTGGGCGGGCAGCCTTATTGTTAACAAATTATAATTGTTTATACTAATTATTTTTTTCCATTGAATAAGGAAAAAAAGTGCCTTATATGTATTTTTTATATCATAAGTTAGCAAACAAGCAGATGAGTCTCCTGATGGAACGAGTCAACCATCGCCTATAGACACCAATTATATTAATGGTGCGTTGCTATTTTGTGGCGAGGTCTAATGCCACATGCATAAGTTTACCGGCTACCATACCCGCCAAACCGGAACACGACAGAACCAGCACTGGCGTTATTGCAGCAGGAATAGGTAATGCGTTGGTACCAGACCCGGGCGAGACAATGCAGAACTCTACCACCTAGTAGCCGGGATGGTAGTGACTCGCATTGCTAATCGGTCGCCTTTTACGGCCTGCCTGGCAGAACGGTAGTTAGCCTATTTTGCAAAGGAGCCTGGGACCAACACGGGGAAAATCCACAGAGGGTGAAAGTTATGATTAATTTAAAAGTGACTATTAGTAACATTGATATAAATAATAATAATAATAATAATAATAATAATAATAATAATAATAATTCTTTATTTGCACGAAATAAGAGTACAAAAAGATGTGATTAAAGTGATTTACAGTTCTTCCTACTTCACCATATAATGGCATGCAAATTTTCAGTTATATATTTATTTAAACATGCAAGACCTATATACATTTATAAGCAAAAAAAAATACCCTATATCAATGATTAGTAACAACACTTTTACAAATTAAGCATTTTTCTTTTGTTTTTTTATTTGCATTTACTTTATTACTTATTTTAACGAAAAAAATAACGAAGATAATTACTTTTATTACTTTGTCATACAATAAAAAATAATCAGAAAATCATTTAAAATTTGTGAATTCATAGAGTAAAATAAAAAAAACTTGCGTTTATTTTCGGTCAAGTAGTAAGTATTTAAAAAAAAGATAAAATTTGACTGTTATTTTTTTAACTTCCCGCTACGTATGTAGATAAGGAAGTTATTGATTTTGCTCCGATTTTCGAAAACAGAGTTTTCACCAGATGTCCACGTTTTGAGGTCCTAGGAACCTTTTCCGACTATTTTCACGATGACATCAGTATGTATGTATGTATGTGTGTGTATGTAAACATCTCATAATTTTTGAACGACTGGGCCAAACGAAACGCGGTTGATGGCACTCGAAATTTTGAACGAAGTCGGCCTAGGAGATTTTGAGAAATTTCAAAAAACCCCAAAAAAAATTTTGGCGAAATATTATTTTTTTAATATAACTTCCAGATTAGTGTACCGATTGAGTACAAAAACTAATCAGCTGTAATCCTTAAAAAACTACATCTAAAGCATAAATTTCATCAAAATCGGTTAATCCGTTTGGGAGTAATCGATGACGAAAAATTTTGAAAAAAGTGTTTTTTCGATATAACTAATAATTTTTCAACTAATCAGTTTTTGGTATTTTACGATAGTTTAGTACTAAAAAAACTACGTCGAATGCCGTTTTAAAAATCAAAACCTAATCTGATTTTCAAAAGTTACAGCTTTTCAAATATTAAAACTTAAACTTATGCATGTGGCATTAGACCTCGCCACAAGATAGCAACGCACCATTAACATCTTTGGTGTCTATAGGCGATGGTTGACTCTTTCCATCAGGAGACCCATCTGCTTGTTTGCTATCTTATGATATATATAACAACAAAAAAAAATTTGAAATAACTTTCACGCCCATACACCGGTTGATTTAAAAATCTTATCAGGTTTTTTCCTTAAAAAACTACGTCAAATACCGTTAATTGTATCAAAATTGGTCAATTTGTTTGGGATTTATCAATAGAGAAAATTTTTGAAAAAAAAAAGGATTTTGACATTGTTTCAAAATTTTTCGACATATCGATTATTTAACTAAAGCAATATTTTAGATCTCAAAAATTAAGTTGCAATCGTTTCCAAAATATACAGCTCTCAAAAAATCAATATACTGCTTGCTATTTTTAACAAAATAGATGTTTGAACTGAAAATCTATGCTTATAGTTTTACTCTTTTGATCTTAAAAATTACCCTTAATTTAGCGAGAAGTTTCAGGGATGGCCTGCAGAGTCAACTGTTTACAAATTTTTTCTTATATCTGATTTAGAAAGTTTTCATTTTAATAAATGATCTGAGGGTGACTAGTGACCTTCAAAATATGTTTTGACAAAAATACCGGGGAGGTTGTAAGTCTGGTAAAAACCAGACTCATCAACCTCCCCGGTATTAGTCCCGGCCTACTTTGAATAATATGCCAACTGCCGTTCTGTCAGACAGGTCGTAAAAGGCGACCAATTTGCTATTCAATAGCATCAGTTCTTCTCACTGTCACGGTTTGGAGGGTAAGATAGCCGGCTAGCGGACCTATCTGCTAGTTTGCTATCTTATGATATATATATATATATATATATATATATATATATATATATATATATATATATATATATATATATATATATATATATATATATATATATATATATATATATATATAGGTTTTTTTTTAGATAAACCTTTAGGTTTTTTTTAGATGTTTACATCTAAAATAGTTTTAAGGGATTTTTTTACTATGTATTTTTCTATTCTATCACACTAAGGTTTCCTTTAACATTTTATAGGATAGCGAATAAGCGGATGGCCCTTCTAACGGTAAAAGGTAACCACCGTCTATAAGTAATAAAGATTGTAATGGCATATTGCTATCTACGTGGCTGGGGTGTAAAGTTATACGCATAAGTTTTCTATCTAATTTATGTTTCGTAAAAATTTTGTGACTTCGTGTTTATCCGGGCCTCCTTTGAAAATTAGACCATCTGCCTTTCTGCTAGGCAGTTTGTAAAAGGCGAATGATTGGCCAAACGTGTCATTAATATCGTGTCTCCTATTTGGTAGAGTTCTGCATTGTCTCGCCCGGATCTGGTATATATACCTGTCACAATAGCGTCAGTGCTTGTCACTGTCGTGTTCCAATTTGGAGGGTAAAGTAGCCGGTAATCTTATACATGTGCTATTAACCTCGCCACATGTATACCAACGCACCATTAACTACTTTGGTATGTATAGGCGATGGATGACTCTTTCGACCAGGATACTCATCTGCTTGTTTGCTATCTTATGATATTAAAAAAATTGTCTTTTCTTCAAAAGGAGCCCGGAAAGGTCATAAATATATTATGACCTTCCCGATATAGGGAGAATTAATTTTGTATTTGAGTTAACTAAACATTTATGTGTGTAACGGAGGCAACTGTATTTTATGTGATAAAGAGCCAAAAAATGCATAGCTCCATAGACACAAGACATCAAAGATGTTAAGGTATATTGCTATCCCTGTGGTAGAGATGTGTTAACATGTATGTAAATGCTTCGATTATCCTACCCATCACACGGAACACAACAATAACTACTGAGGCAACTACTAAATGCAAGGCGGGAACATAGGTAATACCCAGGAAGACATTGCAAAATTCTATAACTTAGTAATCACAATGACAGTGGTTGTTAGTTCTCCTTTCATAAGCTGCCTAAGAGGATATCAATTGTTAACACCTTCAGTGCGATACGAGGTGAATATAGCCCCGACCGAAAATTTCACTCCGTTCAGTGCGGCGAAGGTATCTTCACCATCTATTGAAGTTTTTTTTTTCTTTTTATATCATAAGATAGCAAATAAGCAGATGGGTCTCCTGATGGAAAGAGTCAACCATCGCCTATAGACACCAAAGATGTTAATGGTGCGTTTCTATCTTGTGGCGAGGTCTAATGCCACATGCATAAGTTTACCGGCTACCTTACCCTCCAAACCGGAACACGACAGCGACAAGCACTGACGCTATTGCGGCAGGAATAGGTAAGGCGGTGGTACTAGACCCGGGCGAGACAATGTAGAACTCTACCACCTAGTAAATACACAGTATATCGTTCCTTCATCTAATGAATAATATTTAATCTATACCTAAGAGTTTTAATTCACAATTGTGTCAACTCGTTCTTCCGTGACATCATCACAGAATATAACTTATTAAATACGATGTTAGATGTGTGCTTGATTTTTCTCACCTGTTAATAGTTGCCTAACAATTCTAAAGTTATTTTATACAATGCCCTTCCGTGCTAGTCCCGACGACGAAGAAAATGAATTGAAAAACTGTAATATATTGTTGGCAGGCTTGTATTGTTTTATCACATAGTTTCTGAGACCAATTTTTGTAACTACTCCTTGTACTACTAAAACTTACATACACACACGTAAAACGTTAATTCAATCGAAAGTACGACAAATTGAGCTTTAAGTGCATACAATAGATAAGATCAATAAAATAAAATCTTATCAACCTCAAGTAAAAAAGTTATTTTTAAGAAAAAGGCATCTCTATTTCTACATATTCTATAGTCCTATAAATGTAAATTCAACTGTCAATAGATGGTTTCAAAATCAAAACTAGGAGAACACCTCAAGGTTGTCCTACGACGTATTAACCTTAACATGTGAGCAAAAACTTTGTGCCCTTTTTTAAGATAGTTACGCGAACAGTGGTTTATGAAATCTGGCATAATTAAAATTGCGGAGAAACTAAGTTCTTTGTTAAACTTAAGAGATTATATTGTTTAGTCTATAGTAGAATTTCGACCACAGCTCGAAATTCGACATGTGGTCGAAATTCGACTCGATCGCTATTAGTTATTAGGATGCCAGGCCACAGACCACATAAATACTAATAGACACGCCAATGGGAAGAAAACGTGTTCCTGCACATATAAGCAAACGCTCCTATCACTGTCAAATGTGTCGTACTGACTGCCTGACTGACTGATATGACCGCCCCGTTGGGAGAGTGGTTAGCGACCCCTGACTACGCAATCGACGGGGCTCGGGTTCAATCCCCGACGGGGACAAGCATTTGCGTGATGAGCATAAATGTTTGTATGTCCGGGATTGGGTGTTTATTAATTATATTCTATACTTTATATATGTATTAGTATCGTTGACTAACACCCATAACACAAGCAAATAATTTGCTTACTTTGGGATTAGATCAGTAAGTGTAGTTTGTCCCGTGAATATTTATTTTATTATTATTTTATTATTATACATTTTATATTATATAGTGAAAACTAGAAATAAGCCATGTTGTACTGTTTTATCGTACTGAATGAGATGACAAGGTTTAAAATTACGTTTGAAGTGATTTTATTTGGTCGGTAAATAGTATACCTAACTCTGGGTGTAAATTCGCTCCGTCGCGTTGGTCGAGTGGTTAGCGACCCTGACTACGCAATCGACGGGGCTCGGGTTCGATCCCCGACGGGACAAGCATTTGTGTGATGAGCATAAATGTTTGTATTTCCGGGTTTGTGTGTTTATTAAATATATTCCAGTATTATATATGTATTTCTATGTATTAGTACCGTTGACTAGCACTCATAACACAAGCAAATAAATTGCTTACTTTGGGGTTGGATCAATAAGTGTAATTTGTCCCGTGAATATTTTATTACTTATACAAAAAAAAGAATAAACATGGACTAATATGAGGAAAATTTTCAGGGACAATTCCAATGTTTATGTAGGTCTTTTATAGATCTCATGATTATGTTAATATATGAACGAATTCCTCACTTTGGAATGCAAAATGTATCCTTTTTTCTAAGAAATATTCAAAGATGAGTGCGAGATACGAATATTTGTGAAAATTATCATAGTAAGTGATACAATATAATGCCGTTGTTGGAAAACTATATCGGTCAGCGGAAGCCATACTTGCAGTGTACATAAATGTATACATACAAACTGTCTCATGAATCAAGTGTTAGCGACCCTGATTTCGCCATAATTGTGGATTGGATTCAATCCCCGAGAAGTACAAGCATTTGTGTGATAAGCATAGGCGTATGTCTAGGTTTTGGTATTTATTAAATACTTGCTGTTGCTCACGACTTCGTCCGCGCGGACTTCGTTTACTCCGCACCGCTTCTCCCCCGTAGGTGATAGCGTGATAATATGTAGCTGATAGCGTGATGATATATGTTGACCCGACCTATTAGTAATATTTATACAAAATTTGAAGTAAATCCATGCAGTACTTTTTGAGTTTACCCCGGACATACATACAGACAAACACAAAAATTCTAAAAACCATATTTTTGGCTTTGATATTGATTGTAGATCGCGTCCCAAGTATTCTTTTAAAAAAATATTCAATGTACAGTTTTGACTTCCTTTCCTACGATTTTATTATATGTATAGATAAGATATTTCAGTTTTTATATATGTATTTATCACCCCCATATGGATAAAAACGCACTTTAAAAGTCTTTGGTGTCTGTAGGTGATAGTTGTCTCTTTCCGTTAGGTGACAAACCGCATCACGGTCAAGTGCTTGGCAACCCCACCCTCGCAATCGATGAGGCTTGGGTATCGATTCCCGACAGGTACACGCTTTTGTTTGATGAGTATATGTAATATATTTGTGTTTCTGGGTTTTAATATTTATTAAATACTAGTTGACCCGGCAAACATTGTTCTGCCTTTTTAACTACTCTTATTTTTTTATATTTTCTCACCTTTTAAACATTCCCTGGACTTCAACAATTAAAACAAAAAATAACCAAATCGGTTCAGCCGTTCTCGAGTTTTAGCGAGACTAACGAACAGCAATTGATTTTTATACATATAGATATTCACAATAAAATCTCTTTTAAGCTTGACTTGACTTGCATTGGCTTGACAGACTTTAGCCGTAAGGAAAATAAATAAATGTGTGTATAAATATAACATGAATGTAGTTGGTGCAATATATACTTTTATTTCTCAAAAATTATTAGTTTTTGCAGTACTCCGTAATGTAAACCTTAACATTTACATACTCCGCCGCTCGCATAATTGTTTTAAAAACTGGCCAAGCGCGAGTCGGACTCGCGCATGAAGGTTTCCGTACCATCATCTATAAAAAATTACGTTTGTTTTATGTACACTTAAATATTTATTTTATGTTTAAGGTATTTATTTTTATTAAGTTAATATGTTTCAAAATACTTTTTTGAAAATATTCAAGTTTCTACCAGTATATTAAGATCGAGTAAAAATTGCTTAAAAATTACGTTTGTTGTATGGGAGCCCCTTTTCATATTTACCTTATTTTTATTTAATTATTTATTTTGAAAGGTAATATACAACTAAATATTCTGTGAAAATTTTAAGCGTCTACTTGTTACCGTTATTAATATTAAGAAAAAATACAAAAAAACACGTTTATTGTATGAGGTCTCCATACAATAAATGTGTTTTTTCGTATTGTATTTTATTGTTATTGTAAAAACACGTTTGTTGTATTTGTTGGTCTAGCGGCAATGGAAATACATAATTTGTGAAAATTTCAGCTTTCTAGCTATCACGGATTATGAGATACAACATGGTGACAGACAGACTGATGGACAGACAGGCAGCAGAGGATTAGTAATAGGGTCCTGTTTTACATTTTAGGTACGGAACCTTAAAAAAGGGTACAAAGTTTTTACTTTACGTGTTAATATAGATTAGTATCGTTGACTATCAACTACATCTCTAGCAAATGATTTGCTTATTTTGTTTTTTTATATCATAAGATAACAAGCAGATAGCTCTCCTGATTGAAAGAGAAACCATCACCTATAGACACCAAAGATGTTAATTGTGTATTGCTATCCATGTGACGGGATGGCAATGCCACATGCATATGTCTACCGACTACATTACTCTCTAAACCGGAATATAACAACAATAAAGTATATTAATCTATATATATATATATATATATATATATATATATATATATATATATATATATATTATATATATATTATATATATATGTATATATATATATATATATATATATATATATATATATATATATATATATATATATATATATATATATATATATATATATATATATATATATATATAAATCAATCCCTATTTTCCTTGGTCACGACATCACGCCTGAATGGCTGGACCAATTTCGGTAAATTTTTTTGTTGTGTTTGTAATTGTAAGGAGAGGGTTCTTATAAAAGAAAATATTAAGAAAATTGCGCGGAAAATTAGAATATTTAAGAATACTTAACCACCATATAAAATTTAATGCCATTTTGGCTGCGTGGAAGGACAATCCCGTAGACTTATATAAATTACGTGTCACGTTGTTTGTCCGCTATGGATTCCTAATATGTAAGGCAAAACAACGTTTGCCGGGTCAGCTAGTCATAAATAAAAATACAATGTCTAATAAATAAAAACAAAATGTAATATAACAATAAATTATATTACATTTTTAACGTTTTTTTATATATAACAACCGGTGGTGATCACTTACTATCAGGTGCACCATCTGCTCGTTTGCCCCCTCTACTATATATAAAAAAACACGACAATGACAAGCATTGACGCTATTACGGCAGGAATAGGCAAGGCGATGGCACCAAATACTCGGGCGAGACGTTGCGGTGACACGTATAGCCAATCGGTTGCCTTTTACGACCTGCCCGGTAGAACTACAGCTGGTCTATCCCTTAAAGGAACACGGGATTAGATATATTCGTGTAATTTATAAAGCAACTATTATACATGTACCTATTACACTACTTTAACAAGTGAAGTGCAATATCTCCATATTTCATAAATTTCATAAATTGTGACATAAAAAATCATAGATTCCCCGTGTTGGTTCCGGGCTCCTTTGAAGAATAAACCAACTGCCGTTCTGCCAGGCAGGTCGTAAAAGGCGATTAATTGTCTACGCGAGTCACATCATCGTGTCTACTAGATGGTAGAGTTCTACATCGTCTCACCCGGGTCTGGTACCACCGCCTTATCTATAGCAAAAGCGTCAGTGCTTGTCGCTGTCGTGTTCCGGTTTGGAGTGTAAGGTAGCCGGTAAACATAATATGCATGTGGCATTAGACCTCGCCACAAGCTAGCAACGCACCATTAACATCTTTTCATCAGGTCTTTCCATCAGGAGTCCCATCTGCTTGTTAGCTATCTTAGGATATAATAAAAAAAGCAATCTATGTGCTTGTAGTATGGTTGCCAATCAACGATGTTAATAGAGAGAGATACATATTATGAAAATACTTAAATATATTTAATAAACATCCAAACTTAGACATAAAAATATCTATGCTCAAGTTAAGTGATGCTCAAGGGCCGGTATCTTCAGGCGATTTAGTTTAAATATTGTTTTGCAGAAATTGAAACATAATTGACGTTTAAACGTTGATCAAAAGGAATCCAAACGAAAGCTTCTTACAATAATAAGCAATGATCATTTACAGAAACTTTCAGATCGTCTTTAAGATATCGCTTCAACGATCTAACGCATTATCACTAAGCCTGGGGGTGTTTACTCCCGCTGGGATAAAACAACTACTTTATGTAAGCAACAGAGTCAATACCTACCGTTTAATTTTTTACCTACCGTTTAATAATTTATCGTTAGACTCATGAAGCTGTATTATATCTGGAGGCAGCACTTCTAATACCTACTTGAAACACAATTTTAAATACTGCTTTCATCTTCTGAGGTCTTACCCTCTCTTTCTAACACAGCTGTATAATAAGAGACGGAGAGAACTCATAGACAGAGATATAACGTAAATATGTATTTCTAGTGATTAATACGAGTGCTAGCTCCACCTATACCTAATACTTCACGCTTGAAACACATCTTTGCTGTCACCTTCTAAGGTCTTACCCTTTCTTTCTAACAGAGCTGTATAAAAAGAGACGGGGAGACCTCATAGACAGAGATATTAAGTAGGTTTATGTTTCAAGTGATTAATCCGAGTGCTTGCTCCACCGTTACCTAATACTTCATGTTTAGACTATGGTTGAATTTCAGAAATATCCATACTTCCATATTAATATTATAAATGCGAAAGTAACTCTGTTTTTCTGTCTGTCGCTTCTTCACGCTTAAACCACTAAACTGATTTGGGTGAAATTTGGTACAAAGATAGTCTGAGACATAAGAAAGGACATAGGACAGTTTTATCCTAGAAATCCCACGGAAACGTGAATTATTCGGGTAAAACCCCAGGACTTTATTTTAAATTTTTTCCCACGCGGACGAAGTTGCGGGTACAGTTGTTCTTTATATTGTTGGCTTAAAATCATGTTAAATTGGAGGTAAAGTGTTTCCCTTCACAGGTTATATGGGCAACAATATTGAAATGGTTAGAAACCAATGAGTTAACGGTTTATGTTTCGGTAAAGACTAAGAAGGTTCTAGATTCAAATTCCGGGTTGGTTCATAGTAAATTTATTAAGACTCCAGCGTCACAATTGTTCACCTTCATCTATCACATGTTTCAAAACAAAAGCGCACTGAATACACACTCAAAGTTCTCTTCACTGTGCAACCGAAGTACAGAGTGCTAAGTGTAAGTTTTTCTTTTCGCATTCGATCGTGAGCGCGTTTCGAGTTTACTGGGAATTTGTATGTGATTTGTACAGCGCCACCTAGTGGTAAACTGGTTTCTCACGTTTACCACTAGGTGGCGCTGTACAAATCACATACAAATTCCTAGTAAACTCCAAACGCGCTCACGATCGAATGCGACAAGAAAAACTCACACTTAGCACCCTGAAGAAGAAACAAACAAACAAAGAAGTCTATTAATTTGACAATTATTACTTCTATTCTTGTTGATTTTTAGGGTTCCGTACATCATAAGGAAAACAGAACCCTAAATAAATGTGCGTCTGTCCGTTTGTCTCTTTTTCTCAGAAATGCGCAAAGGTATCAAGTTGTAATTTAAATCAAATACTTGTGTCTATGGTCTCACTCAATTGTGAAAAAAATCAAACTTCTAAGAAAAAATCGAAAACTAATTTTAACTAAATCATAAAAAAACGCAAACAAAAGATATGACCGTTTTTGTCGCATATTTTGAGATTTCACAAGGGAATCAAAACCTATATAGGGTATTTACCTTTGACCTAGAATATTGAAATTTATGTACCTATAGCTAATCTTATATATAAAATTCTCGTGTTGCTTTGTTCGTTCCCGTACTCCTCCGAAATGGCTTGACATATTTCAATGAAATTTCGTATGCATATTTAGTAGGTCTGAGAATCAGCTGCTATCTCTTTTTTATACCCTTAAATGATAAGAGTTGTCCACCCCTAAAATATTTTTTTATTTTATGGACAAATTTTGCTGTATACAAACGTTTTCAAATCTTTTAAAGTGGTTAAAATCAAATAATCTTTATGATGAGACATACAAAATTGTATTATATCTATGTTAACGATATATTGCAACGTTAACGGCTTGAAATAGTATGTAATGATTTTGAATTTACAAATTTATTTATTTTTTTAATGATTTTCGTTAATTTATCATTATAAAAAGTGTATGTGATACAATTTACAATTTTGTAGCCAGCAAATACAATACGGTAAGCATCAATCAATACGCGTTGCTTTTGAGGCGAAATTGTATGGACCCTCATAATTCTCTTTTGGCATGGACATATATAGGATTTGATGTGAAATATGAGCTTACTTATTGTTTTTAAAATTAACCCTAAGGGGCTGAAATAGGGAAAGAAAGATTGTATGAAAAATTATATAGATGACATGTCAACCATTTGCGGACGAACCTGCACGATTCATCTGGTACATACATGCATACAAACAAACACCACATGGTTTGACTACATGCGGCGCACTTTGCCTATATCGCTTGCTCTTTCAATAACAGAAATATTTATAATGATTACCCAGACTCAAAACTACAAAATACTATAAAATACCTGTCTCTATCAGGGGTCGAATCAGAACCTTGATTCTAACGGTGTCACAAGCGTATATCCACGTGAACAACGAACTGGTGAAACATTAAACAAAGCTTGAAAGATAGTTATTAAAAATGCAAATAAAATTACCTGCCGCCAGCTACATTGAAATCTAATTTCCTGAACGTTAGACAGTTGATGTAAATAGAATTGTAACATAGAAAAATGTTACGTATAATCGAGTTAACATTTATCGATGTTAGAATTCTATTTTCATTAACTTATAATTAATGCAGCATATATAGGGCAGATCAAGGCGAATCGGATTGCGGGAGGAATCGGATCAAAATAAGAAATCTGTTCAAATTTGAGGTTTTTCTTGCGGATCTCTCTCTGATTCTCGCGGAACGCATCCAACCTTCTCCTTGCGTTCTCTCTCTAGTGCTGCCCACCATGACCAGTGTTTCAATCCTATTCGTACCAGAGTGTTATTGTAACTCGCCATTGAATTGAAAGTTTACGAGTGTTTCAAATTTGGCGTTCCCCTAATATTAGTACCTACCTACGACTTTTTTGTTTTTCAAATTTTAGTTTATTTTGTCTAGCAAGATATAATAATAGATTTTAACATTTAAAACACTTTAAAATTTAAATGTAGTATTTTATCACTTACACTTGTACTGTTTCACAATAAAGCTATTATCATTAATTACTAACCGGTTTCGCTTACACGAGCATCATCAGGGCAATTTATAGTTACAAACTCTTATTAGTGATAAAATATTACCAAGATAACCAAGTGCCGACGATGAAAAGTGTAGAATATATTAAAATTTAAACTTTACAGATTATTATCTATACATATTATAAAATCGTAGGAAAGTCAAAACTGTACATTGAATATTTTTTAAAAGAATACTTTGGGCGTTATCTACAATCGATATCGAAGCCAAAAATATAGTTTTTAGAATTTTTGTCAGTTTGTCTGTACGTATGTCCGGGGTAAACTCAAAAAGTACTGCATGGATTTACTTCAAATTTTGCATGAATATTACTAACAGGTCGGGTCAATATATAGGCTACATATTATCACGCTGTCGCCTACGGGGGAGGAGCAATGCGGAGTAAACGAAGTCCGCGCGGACGAAGTCGCTGGCAACAGCTAGTTTTTAAATATTACGAACGGGGCAAATCATAACATATATATATAATTTATTTGTTGCCTGTCTGTGGATCTTGAAATCAATTTAATTAAGTTCAGATTACTCGACAGTTACAGTTCGATACTGAACGATACCAGAGAATGGCCTTAGGTAAAATGGGAGAGGCTGAAAATAAAGTCTTGGCCAAACAGCTGACCAAAAACAAACAAACACATGAGCTTACAAAAAAAAGAGTTTTTTTTCAGAGATATATAATAAAAAATTGTCTCATCATCATTACATAGTATAAAACAAAGTCGCTTTTTCTGTCTGTCCCTATGTCCCTATGTCCCTATGTATGCTTAAATCTTTAAAACTACGCAACGAATTTTGATGCGGTTTTTTTTAATAGATAGATTGATTCTTGAGGAAGGTTTTCGTATATAAACCTTTCCAATATTCCCACGGGAACAAAAGCTACGCGGGTGAAACCGCGGGCAGGTCGCTAGTTAATTAATACAAGATTTATTGTTAACGATTCCTATGCTACTGAGTTAAGGAACTAAGATTTCATGTTAAAGCTAATTAATTAATGTTAAAATATATTGCTTTGATATGTACTCGTACGATCTGATTTGCCCCTAAAGTTGGGACGAATCAATTTTTATAAATAACAAAAAATCGTTTATTTCTACTTGCAAATTTTTTTTTAAAAGTTAATTTTTTCCTTAAAGTAAAAACCTTTCTAATTTTATTTATTTATTTAATTTTTTATTGTACACAGTAATCACTTAAACCAAAAATTAAAAGAAATTAGTACAATTGGCGAGCTTGTCTCTATTAACGGAGATTTCTTCCAGCCAACCCGTTCAACCAACCCGTTACAAGAAAATATTATAAGCAAAGATAATTATTGAATTGGTGTAAAATGACTAATCTAATTTTGACTAGAGGAGAAAAATATCCCCAAAGGGGTAGGCACAGGTACAACAAGTCACCCACGATTAGCCGAAGATACTTGGTCCCACAATGTGATAGGTGGCAAGCCTATCGCCAACCGGGCACTTTCCAATCCCGGGCAACTTTATGTTTCTCAGAAAAATGAAAAAACACGTTTTTATGGGCCCGACCCGGGAATCGTACCCGGGACCTCATGTGGTCAACGTTAATGCTGGACCACTAGACCACAGAGGTGACAATATTTTATTTAATACGTTTTTTATCTAACTTTTACCGTTCTAACTGCAAAAAAACCTTTTTAAATTTTTTTTCAACTCTTGCCGGTGGTTGCTGATCAAAAAACCGTTATATATCGTTTTTATATCATTAACACTATTCGACAAGAGAAAGTGCTATCTATTCCCTGTTGTGATAATCGATGTCGGTTTAATTTTGAAAATGGAACGCATAACAATCATGTTTGAATAAACTTATTCACAAATATTCCGGTAGAGTGAAAATGGAATAGCTTTATCTATGTTTTATCTGTTACTGTTGCGATTATTACCGTGATTACTACAATCACAGATATTGAATCTGCGTGTACGAGGGTGCAATATAGATACTCTTAAAGAATTTTTATTAGGCAAAGATTTCATCTACAAAATCCTTGTTTTTTATATTATTAGATAGCAAACAAGTAAACGGCTCCTGATGAATAGAGAAACCATAGCACATAGACACCAAAGATGTTAATGGTGCATTGCTATCCGTGTGGCAGGATGAAATTGCCACATGCATAAGTCTACCGACTACCTACCCTCCAAATCGGAATACGATAGCAAGAAGACAAACACTGTCACTATTGCGACAGGAATAAGTAGGGCGGTGGTACCAGATTCGGCCGAGACATGGCAGAGCTTTACTACCTAATAGACACGATGTTAGTGACCTTATATAGCCAATCATTTACCTTTTCCGATTCTATCTATCTATCCGATCCGATCCGATTCTGTCTATTCTTCAAATGGGGGCACAATGTCTCGCTCGGGTCTGGTGCCATCGCCTTACCTATTCCTGCCGCATTAGTGTCAGTGCTTTACACTGTCGTGTTCCGGTTTGGAAAGTAAGGTCGCCGGTAAACTTATGCATGTGGCATTAAACCTCGCCACAAGATAGCAACGCACCATTAACATCTTCTGTGTCTATAGACGATGGTTTC
This sequence comes from Apodemia mormo, assembly GCA_036924255.1. Classification (NCBI taxonomy): domain Eukaryota; kingdom Metazoa; phylum Arthropoda; class Insecta; order Lepidoptera; family Riodinidae; genus Apodemia; species Apodemia mormo. Next base: position 6,098,072 of record JAUPFN010000011.1, read on the forward strand.
TCTTTCCATGAGGAGACCCATCTACTTGTTTGCTATCTTATTAAAAAAACTGGGAAAAAGCTTTCCGGTTACCTTCCCCTCCAAGATATAACACTACAGTATTAAGCATTGATGCTGATGCAAAAACAAGGCAACTTTAGCGTGCCGAGCCTAGAGGGGATGTTGAAATTCCTACTATCTAGTAGTCTCGATATCAGTGATATGTTTGGTCCCCCCTATCTATCTTTCACGACCTGCCTTGTACGAAGACAGGAAATCTATTCTTCAAGGAAGTCCCGGATCAATACAAGAAATAATTGTTTTAAATTTTATGGCCTACAGTCAGTTTGTAAATTGTAATAGGGTTTATCTGTAAACGTTTAATCCCCGAAGATTTTAGGCCGTGAAAAGACAATCTTCGAAAACTTTGTTTATTAATTATTATTCATTTGTGGCAAAGTTAATTAAATACTCTTGTGCTTAACTTTTAGGGCTTAGGTGCCAAGCTTTGACATCTTGGAGTTAGAAATTTTAAGATTACATACAACAAGATTGCCCCGGGACTAGGAGAGAGGGAAAAACTCGATAGTCAAAACTCAAGACAATCGGATTAGTTGAACATTTATTTAATTAATTTATGCCGGGCTCCTATAATTAACAATCCGTTTTTCGTAGCTGGAACCATTAGCAACCAATTTAATAATAACGAGCCGTTGTTTGGACATTTGGTAATTTGACATTTATGCGAACAGTCTTAGCTTACGCATCGTAGAAAACGTTACTACTCGTAACTAAATGAAGTTGTTTTTCTTCCATTTTTTGACGTGAATACTTCTTTAAATTTGCCTTCATAGGGGTGATAGTTCAAAAAACAGATGATAACAAAATTGGGGGACACAGTTTGGAGTTATATCTACATAACTATCACCAACATCAAAAATCTAATTACACCACTGGATAGCTAAAAAATTAAAGAATTTGATAAGCTGGACGCAGATTACGTTCGGTCCTTATTTTTCGCGGGTTCCTACTTCACTACCCGCGAAACATCGTTATGTTTCGCGGGTAGTGAAGTAGGAAGTGGCCACTGCCATTTTTAGGTATGTTTACTGCGTTATATATTTTGCATTTTGCTGTGAAAATTTGAATTTATAAAAAAAACTAGCTGACCTAGTGAACTTCGTTCCACCTAAAAATAAATAAATAAAAAGATCTAGGGTTTTAAAATTAATAAAAAACTATTAAGTTTAATTTTTAATTAGGATAGTAAATTAAATATAAATTAAAAAATCAAGTATTTTGTTAGTTATGTGCCAACAAAATATTTTTATAGGTACATTTTTTTAATGTAGAATATCATATTTTAATAATTATTGTCCTATTCCGGACGCATACAACTCCAAACACAAAAGTAATAAAAATTGGGCCAGCAATTCTTGAGTTATAAATTATGTAACTAATAGGACTTTGTTTGATATATATGGATCAAGCAATTTGATATGTATTTTAATTTGATGAAAGGTAACTTTGTGCAGAGCATTTACGTAGTTCATTGTGTGTTCTTTCAATTGATAGTAATTTTTGATATTCCAGTTTTCTGTACTTCTTCTCTACATAAACCTAATGAATGCCAAATATCGTGCACACAATTTCCTAAAAAGGAAACAAAATATTCGCTTCACGGAATTATCCACAGGAGAAACGTAATCAAATATTGTTTTAACAATAAAATTAAAAGTATTAGAAATTGAAACGGATTATTTTTCTTTGCCAATGTTAAAACGAAAACTTCATGGATATTAAGCAACGATTAATTTTCGAATGAAATACTTTTGACAACTTTTTGAACTTCCTTTCTGTGTTATTGCGTTGTTGAATCCAGTTGAGGAAGTGGATTTCGATATTTCAATATTTTTATGCTATTGAACATTTTCATATGAATCATTGCCACATTTTTCTTATATTTGTTGGCCACCGGCTTAATATTCCAGTCTAGGTGTGATTATTAAGAGTCCCAGGTTTAGTTAAAATTTAAATCAATTCGTTTTACGAGTATAATTTTTTAACGGACGATTTGAACTCGAATAGCAAAAATGCATGTCACTGTCGTGTCCGTTTTCTATAACCATCATCGGTAAAGTTCTGCATGTGACATTTCCATCCCGCCACACAGATAGCGAATAGCGATAGCACACATAGCAAGAACGGACGGATAGCAACGCACCATTAACATCTTTGGTGTTTATACGCGGTTGTTTCTCTTTCCATTAGGAGAGTCATCACCTTGTTTGCTATCTAATGATTTAAAAAACATGACTTGCAGGCTAAACCTTTGCCTATTGAAAATTCCTTGATAGTATCTAGCAGATGACTCTTCTGATGGAAACAGACAACTATCATCTATGGACACCAAAGATGTTAATGGTGCGTTGCTATCCGTGTGGCAAGGTGTTAATGCAACGTGTATAAGTTTACCGGCTACCTTACTCTCAAACCGGAACGAAGACGTTACAGAACGTTTCCCTGTGTTGGTTCCGGGCTCTTTTGAAGAATAGACCACCTGCCGTTCTGCCAGGCAGGACGTAAAAGGCGACCGATTGGCTATCGAGTCACTACCATCGTGGCTACTAGGTGGTAGAGTTCTGCATTGTCTCGCCCGGATCTGGTACCACCGCCTTACCTATTCCTTTCGCAATAGCGTCAGTGCTTGTCACTATCGTATTCCGGTTTGGAGGGTAAGGTAGCGGGTAAACTTATGCATGTAGCATTAGACCTCGCCACGAGATAGCAAAGCACCATTAACACCTTTGTTATCTATAGGCGATGGTTGATTCTTTCCATCAGGAGACCCATCTGTTTGTTTGCTATCTTATGATATAAAAAAAGAACTCTAGAATCTAGTAGTAACGATGGTAGTTACATGTATAGACAAATCAGACAAAGTTAAAATAAAATTATCTACTTTATTTAATGATTATGCTTGTTTTTTTCTACTGTCCCGCCCTGCCGGTCAAGTTATTTAATGATTATCTTTTTTTTTTCTACTGCCCCGCCCTGCTGGTCAAGTTATTTAATGATTATGTTTTTTATTAACTGCCCCACCCTGCCGGTCAAGTTATTTAATTGGTCCCGTTGGTCGAGTGGTTAGAGACCCTGACTACGCAATCAACGAGGCTCGGGTTTCGATCCCCGACGGGGACAAGCATTTGTGTGATGAGCAGAAATGTTTGTATTTCCGGGTTTGGGTGTTTGTTATATTCTAGTATATATATATGTATTTCTATGTAGTAGTATCGTTGACTAACATCCATAACACAAGCAAATAATTTGCTTACTTTGGGGTTAGATCAGTAAGTGTAATTTGTCCCGTGAATTATTATTATTATTTATATTATTTTATGCTTGATTTCTTCTACTGCCCCGCCTTGCCGGTCAAGTTATTTAATGATTATGCTTGTTTTTTTCTACTGCCCCGCCCTGCTGGTCAAGTCATTAGCGATCGAGCGATCATCGATGAGACTCGGGTTCGATTTCCGATAGACTCAAACATTTGTGTAATGAGCATAGATGTTTTTACTTCTCGTTTTGGGTGTTTATTTTGTATGTTACAGTATTTACAAACGTATTTTAATGTATTAATCTCGTTGATCAACTCACAACAAACAAATGATTTGCTTACTTTGAGGTTAGATTAGTTTGACCACCGACATTATATTATTTTTATACTATCTATACATATAATAAAATCGTAGAAAAGTCAAAACTGTACATTGATTATTTATTTAAAAGAATACTTGGGGCGTGATCTACAATCGATATCGAAGCCAAAAATATAGTTTTTAGAATTTTTGTCTGTTTGTCTGTATGTATGTCCGGGGTAAACTCAAAAAGTACTGCATGGATTTACTTCAAATTTTGCATGAATATTTACTAACAGGTCGGGTCAACATAATACTTACATATTATCACGCTATCACCTATGGGGGAGGAGCAGTGCGGAGTAAACGAAGTCCGCGCGGACGAAGTCGCTGGCAACAGCTAGTTATATAATAAATCAGTATAAACAGATAAACATAGGTAAGTACTAAAAATAATTTGGGACACGAAGTCAACGTAGTGTACAATTGCATTGCGGGTTTTAATCACGTAATCAAATTCAAAATGGTTTGCAGATAAATTTGAAATTATAATGAAATCATACTATTCTTATCTTTAAATGTGACAGTTTGCTTATTTATTATGTCCATACTCTAATTCAAAAATACAAAACTAATTAAAATCATCACGTCCATAACCTTGAAGAGATAGGCAGAGGTGCATCCCAACCACGATATGCCAACGGCTAAAAATCACATGGTATCAAACGTAACAAGTCAAATCGGCAAATCGGGCATTTTCAGGCATTTTTGGGCATTGACTGCTCCTTTGGTTAAGTGGTTAGCGAACCTGACAAAGCATCAATGGAGCTCGGGTTCGATTCCCGACAGGGACAAACATTTATGCGATGAGCTCAGATGTTTGTATTTTAGGGGTTTGGGGGGATGGGATACATTAATATAAAAATCAATTTTATTAAATATATTTAAGTATTTATATATCGCTCATTTTGTAAAACATTGGTTTAACTGTTACTTTTTGGATTTTAAAAGAGTTCGATTTAAAGTGTGACTAAAATCCCACTTTAAATCACAAAAATCTAAATCTAACGTCTCAAAAATAATTTTTTGAGACGTATTGTCTGGACAACAACAGACTAAAACAATTTTTTAATAATGACTGCAAGGATAAACTCATATATTTAAAAAATTACCTAATTGGTACGGGTAAAATACAAAACCAAACATGGAGATATACCATTTCGTTATTGTGTCCCAGAACTTTGGTAAAATACGAAGGGCGGCAAAAATACACTTTCTGTTGATTTTGAGGCAAAAATTGTTTAATTTTATTGAAGTAATAAAATATACATATTTAATAATTATAGGTCTCCTGATGGAAAGAGTCATCCATCGCCTATAGACATCACAAATTTTAAGACGCGTTTCTATCGTATGGCGAGGTCTAATGACACATGCATAAGTTTACCAAACAGAAACACGACAATGACAAGCACTGACGCTATTGCAGCAGGAATAGGTAAGGCGGTGGTACTAGACTCGTGCAAAAAAATGCAGAACTCTACCACCTAGTAGCCACGATGTTAGTGATTCGAATAACCAATCGGTTGCCTTTTACGAACTGCCTGGCTTGTTGCCTGGCTGCCTGGACAGTTGGCTTTTTCTTCAAAGAATCCCGACCAACACGTGGGAAATAGACCGTATTTAGCGTGAAGGCGTAATCGACATACTTTCACATTTATAATATTAGTATGGAAGTATGTATTCAGGTTCTTTGCTTACCTACGACATAAGAAATAAAAGTGACGTCATTTTAACAAACGTTTTTTTCTTAAAAAGTATCTACCGGCCTAAATCATACAGTTGGTCGATTTCGTGAGTCAAGGTTGTACTTAACCCATATTGTTGAGTATCTGAAACTTTTGTGCGGGTTATCTTGTTTCGACTGACAGTAAAAAAATACGATTTGTGTATCTTTTATCTGTTCTTCCCGCAAATAGTGGGAAATAGTTTACATTTTTATGTTTGACTTTTAATTTGTGTAAGTTTGTTAGGTACTTTTTTGTTAATCTAGATGCCTAATGGAAAATACACCAAACATATTTCTGTCAGAACACCTATATATGTATTATTAATCTGTCTGTTTTTAAAATAATAAAAAATATTTACTATATGTTTTGCCATTTGGTTCGTGAAAATTAAAAAAAAAAAGCTTCTTTAATCTTTCGCGTTGGTCTATTCTCTAAGTTGGCTATAAAAAAGACCAAATGTCTTTCTGCCTCATTATATGTAAACAATGAGCTTTATAAATACTAGTAACATATAATATCATTGTATGTAAGCATCCAAACGTGGTCCAAACTAAAGAAGCATGCCCTTTCGCGTCTTTGGTATCTCTAAAAGATCCTTCTTATTGCAAATCTTTATTCTTTTTCAATGAGCATGTTTAGCTTCTCTAGTCTAAGGCTTATTATGTTAAACAAAGCTTATTTCATAATCTGTGATTCCCGCAAAGTCATTGACGTGTATTATACTCGTCAATGCGCAAAGTACAGTCATGGTAACATTTTGATTACTTCTTGTTTCATATCGATTATCCTGGACTAAAATTATACTCGTTCGCATTTTGCAATAGGTCGCCATATAGATTTTTTGGAGTTTGGAGTCAACATTTTATAAGATTTATTTATTTTCAATGGTTTATTTATCTAACATAGAAAATTTACCTTTTTTTCGTTCAAAGTTAATTTTGCAGTGTAAAAACAAAATTTCGAAATTTTTCAATAGCATATATACTTACGTGTCATTTTATAAGGAACAAACATTAATATATAAAAACCCAAGATACACAATAAGTGTCTCAAAAACGTCCTCTAAGAAAGAGTGCACAATTTAAAATTGTGCACTCACTTCAAATAGAAGCCCGTCGCTCACGTCACTGCCCGCGCGTTATAAATACAGAATTGTTCTCTGATAAATTGTAAAATACAACATCATGAACGTTAAAAAAATATAAGATATTGTATTTTCGGTTAAGTATAAGAGTTTATCGATTTATTTTTGTCGTTTATATTACTAAATATAGGGTGTAATGTATGATTTTCATTTTATTTGTCTTAAAATGTACTCGACGCTCCAAATATAATACGACAAAATTTCATTGGTCACTTTTTCAGTAAAAGGACAGTGCATTATAACCTCCTTTTAATTTAGTCGAATAATACAAATTGATCCTGTTATTATTAGTGGAGTCGATTTTTTTTCATCAATAAGTTATTTTTTTTTAATAAGATTAATTTTTTTCATTAATAATTTTGAATACCTTTTATAGTTGTTAACCAACTGCCAAAAGAGAAGAGGACATAAATTTGACGATTTTAAAATGTTTGATTATATTGATTACTTATTTTGAGGACCAAGTTAGGTGATTCTTTTTATTCTATTTGTACGAATATAAAATAACAATATATAATTGTGATTTTTACAATGAACTTTGGAGATATATTACGAAACTTTTAACATAACAATAGGAAATCATAAGTAGCATCGAATTTTGTTCTGTTTACACATGTTGTTGATAACGATTTCTTAAGTGGAAGGCACAGATTGCATTAAGAATGTTTATTTTTTGATTTAATAATTTATTTTTAATAAAATGTTGATTTTGATTGCGGATATCTTATACTATACATATTATAAATGTTAAAGTTCGTATGTTTGGATGTTTGATAATCAATCACGTAAAAAATGGCTGTACCAATTTGGATTTGGACTCGGGTATAAGATGACCTGGAATAGCACATAGAATACTTTTATCCTAATGCAGAGATCTGCAGCTAGTATCGTATAAATTTTAAGTGACTGTTTATATGTACGAGTTGTTTTATTTGCATTCTAGCTATTACCCGCGGCTTTGCTCGCGCATATTTACTTTAGAACTTATTTAACCTTTCTTTACTTTATTAAAAATCTCTGCATTGCCGGGTGGGCCGCTAGTACGTTAAAAATAATATTTACATATTCATCTTAATTATTTATATACGACATTTTTGTTATTAAAATGTAAGTAAAAACGTAAGACCTGAACTTCCTATAACTTCTAAATTTTCTATACCTAATATCATAACTAACTATACCTCAAACTAAAAATACCTATTAGTAGCACACCTGTCGAAAAAACTAACGTAATTACAAAAGAAATTTATAATTAACAGGAAATATCTAATCTAAAATTACCTTTGGCAATAATATTATATGTACTAAACTATACTCCAAACTAAATATACGTATCTATTAGGATTTCTGTGTATGTAACACACCGATGTAACCAACTAATGTAACTATATTAAAAAAGTCTGTGAGCTGGTTGACCCTACAGGCCACCTGAAACTTCCCACTAAATTTAAGTATTTTAACCTCAAAGAAAAAAACTATGCCTAAGCATAGACTATTGAATTAAAAAAGTTCAAATATCCAAAGTTTTTTTTTAAATGAATCTTAGTTATTCAGTATTTGAAAAGATGTATATTTTTTCAAAATCATCAACGAGTTTGATCTTCTGAATAACATTGAACACAATTTTTTAGCTCTAAATTGTTTTATTGGAATTTTTATATACGAGTGTCAATAAAATTTTCAGAAGGCGACATCGCATTAGTAACTAACCTATTGTGTTTCAAATGTCTATGGGCAGTATTCGCTCGTACGTCTGCAGATACTATAACTAAACAAATGTTCGTTTACATAATACTGTAAAAGAAAACCAGAAAAACTGAAATCTAATTCAAAACGAGAATTCTATGAAAAGCTAAACTTATTTCTAGGAATTTAATGCGTTTCCTTACTATGTTGTCGATACATTACATAATAAGTCTGAAAAAAAAGTCGTGTCTGTTATCATGTAAGAATCTATGAACTTTATAACGTAGTCATAGTCACATTGCAGTAAATTTCCTATTTCAGTATATTCTAAATCTATTAGACTATGCAAACTAAATGTATCAATATCAAGCGTCAAATACTACATGGCTATAAACCCACAGTTTGCCTATATAGAACCTAGAACCTACACGGTTCTGTGTAATAGAACCAATAACCTATAACGTTTGAAATATAAATAAATTATGTTAATGGTCATTGTTTTATTGATATATAAATGTTCTACGCAAAAACAGATTTTCGACAAGATTTTTTTTTATGTAAATTTTACAAAACCTTAAAATACTACGTCAATGCATAAAAATATTTATATTCGACTCCACATGTACCTTGTCCTACCGGCTAACTTAAGTCAAAAATTTTATTGCTTTTTGTACATTGTTTTTTAAAAATAACTTTAAATCTTGCGTTTAAGGTTGAATATGCAAAAACACGTTTGTGCCATAACTATAAACTTTTTAGACTGAATTAGCGACAGTTTTGAGTGTCAGTTTTGTTCGGAACTGTGTATCTTGGGTATTTTATATCAATGGTAACAAATTCTATTAGTATAATTTTATGTCGATTAGACGCGTATTTTCCGAGCGATAGGCAAAAAACTGAAAAAGGTCGTTTTTTAATTTTTTTTAATTTGTTATAAATAAAATGATTCCGATCTCTTGCGAAGTAAAAATTTTAGACTTAGGTTGTACACAATATGTTCGTCTAATTTCTAAGCCAATAAAATTGCAGTTATTATAACATTTCCTGAAAGCAAGTGTTACTTCTCCCCGAATATGTGGATTACCACAAAGTAACGCCTGATTCCATAAATATTTCAAATTGTCGACGTATTTAATTAAAAGAGACTCTGTCGTTCTTTTAGCATAAAATTATTCCCGTCGCGAATCCACTTAAACGAAGATATTTTTGTTTTGACGATATCTCCTGTCTTTTTGTAAAGTAATTTGTTTGCTTGAGTTAAAAGCCCGTTTATTTAAATGTTCTTAACCTGATAGCATTTACACGATTTTCCGTATTTACACGATTTTAGCGCAATTGCTGGAAAATTGAAACCACCTCAATCACTTATCATTTGTTCTCAAATTTCTAGTAGCGAATAAGGTCCAGGTTTGTGCTTTATATCACAAGATAACAAAAAAGCAGATAGGCATTCTAATGGAAACTACTCTGTGTAAACGAGATTCATACAACACAAGATTGGTTTGTTTCTTGTATTAAGTGAGTGTCCATCACATCACCGTTTTCCTCAAATGAGCAAATATTTTTACGAACATACGTTTAGTTCTCAAACATATATTGGGATTACATTTAGAATATTATTGATTTATATGAATTTTTTTCTTCTAAGGAATTGAGGGTTTCCAAAACATGATTGTAAATTGCTTTCACAACTCTTTTATGCAATACAAATATAGTATATATTTCAGCAGATTTCCCTCTTAGGATTTGAATATACGACCTAGTGCGTTTATACCGAGATCTGTGCCGTTAGACCATTGAAACGACAAGGTCACAATTAAGGTGATTATATGCTTTTATTTAAATTTTAATACTTCTATGTGATGTAAGTATTTATTTTATTTGCGAATGGACCAAGAATTTCTGACACGAGAAGGACATCCGGTACATAACTTGGTTATCCTCGGTGTATCGATCTGATTACATTTCACTTGGCAATTTTGTAAAGCAATGTGATAGTGGACGAATATTTTGATGATACCTGCATATTCTTATTTATAGTCGATATTGATTACCCTTGATAATATTATCTATATATATAATAAAATCGTAGGAAATTCAAAACTGTTCATTGAATATTTTTTTAAAAGAATACTTGTGGCATGATCTACAATCGATTTCAAAGCCAAAAATATAGTTTTTAGAATTTTTGTCTGTTTGTCTGTATATATGTACGAGGTAAACTCAAAAAGTACTGCATGGATTTACTTCAAATTTTGCATGAATATTACTTATAGGTCGGGTCAACATTTAGGCTACATATTATCACGCTATCACCTACGGGGGGAGGAGCTGTGCGGAGTAAACAAAGTCCGTGTGGACGAAGTCGTGGGCAACAGCTAGTTATATTTATTATTACACTAGTTTACACCTTCCCTCTTCGCTGAGCATAAATTAGTTTACGATAAAAAAAGTTGTCCCGTCAGTTGCGCAATCACTTATTCTCATTTTACATTCATTCACCATTATAAAGTAATACGAGGAAATATAAACAGACAGCCAAATATTGTGCAGTCTATCATTTTTTTTTGGGACATTAATGAGCATTTGAGTAGGGATGTGTTCTCATTGTATATCAATTTTCTTTAAGATCGGTCGCGCCGTTCTTGTGTTATAACCAGTTAAAGTGATAATTATCATTGATATCTTTGGTAATTGTTAAATGTAGGTTGATATTTACTTTTGATAAGTATAATCGAAAATATTTGCTACTTCGACGGTTTTGACTCTTCAAATATACTTTTCTTATTCAGTTCACGCAGTACAGGTTGATGAGAATGATATTCTACTCATTAATTTAATTAACTAAATATTACGTAGTTGAATGAATGAATGAAATATATTTTATTTGAAGTTAGCATTAACTTAATTTAATGCCCAATTAAATTGCCTTAGGTATTTTGGTTAGCAAGTTTAAGAAAATTATTAACAAAAAATGATTAAAAGATACCTTGATTTTTTTTATAGTAGAGGGGGCAAACGAGCAGATGGTGCACCTTAAGGTTTTTTTTCCACAATACCGCAATACCGGGGGTCGTGCAGCTGCGTTGCTGGCCTTTTAAAAAAGAATAAGCTCCTTTCTTGAAGGTCCCTAAGTCGTATCCATTCGGAAACACCCCCGAGGGTAATTGATTCCACAATGGAGTAGTGCGAGACAAAAAGTGCCGACAAAAGCGCACGGTTGTGGATTTCCAGACATCCAGGTGGTGAGGATGGAATTTTAAATTTTGACGCGATGTCCGATGATGGAATTTAGCTGCAGGAATTAGTCCGAATAACTCTTCGGAACACTCCCCATGATACATACGGTAAAAAATGCAGAGCGAACCTACATCTCTGCGTAACGCCAAAGAGTCAAGCCGATTAGAAATAGCCTGATCGTCGACGATTCGAACCGCTCTACGTTGAATGCGATCAAGAGGAAGAAGCTGGTACTGAGGAGCTCCGGCCCAGAGGTGAGAACAGTACTCTATGTGAGGTCGAATTTGAGCCTTGTAAAGTTGAAGGCGATGGGCTGGCATGAAGTACTGCTTTGCTCTACTGAGTACGCCAAGCTTTTTGGAGGATAGTTTAAGCTTTTCCTTCCAAATGACCGCGGAACTGAACGTTGTACGATATGTCGACTCCCAGAATTCCAATACTGGCTGAGGCTGTCAGGTGAGTGTTCTCGAACCGAGGTGATACGACAAAGGGTGTTTTTTTAGCGGTGAACGCACAAAGCTGCGTCTTTTTGGGGTTGAATGTAACAAGGTTTTGACGACCCCATTCTGAGACATCGGTTGGTCGATTCTCGAGTTCAGACACGAGCTTGTTCCGACCCTCTTCGACGTGTTTCCGAGAAATACCGCTACAGCCGGAGTATGTAGCATCACCAGTACTGTCGTCCGCATAGCAATGTATGTTACTAATTCGCAACATATTATTGATATGCAGAAGAAACTGTGTCGGTGATAGCACGCAGCCTTGGAGAACACCAGCATTGACAGGTTTTAGGTCGGAGCATGCACCGTCGACTACAAACTTGATGCTCCGATCAGCCAAAAAACTGGTGATCCATTTGCATAATTTCTCGGGACGCCCATAGGAAGACAGCTTTGAGAGAAGCGCTTTATGCCATACCCGATTGAAGGCCTTTGCTATGTCTAAACTAACTGCCAATGCTCCCCCTTGGACTCAACTGCCTCCGCCCAACGATGTGTCAGGTATACTAGATCACCAGCTGAGCGGCCACGACGGAAACCGTACTGACGGTCACTAATCAGCTGGTGCTCTTCTAAATACTTTAGGAGCTGACAGTTTATAAGTGTCTCTATGACTTTGGAGAACAAGGAGGTTATGGCTATTGGCCGATAGTTTGAGGGATTAGAGCGATCTCCTTTTTTAGGAATGGGATGCACTAAAGCTGTTTTCCATGAATTTGGTACCACGCCCAGTAAATAGGAGAGCCGAAATAGGTGCGAAATAGTACTGGCGCTTACTCTGGAATACTTCAAGCACAATAGGAGGGATGCCATAAGGCCCACTCGACTTGTGGATGTCCAAAGAAAGTAGTGCTTTACGCACAGCTGACTGCCGAAACTGTGGTTCTGGCATGGAACTATCACACTGCGGGATGGTAGGCGGTGTGTTCCCTCGGTCATCCAGAGTCGAGTTGGCCGCAAAGAACGAGCCCAGAAGATCGGCTTTCTCCTTTGCGGTATGGGCCAGAGAGTGCCTTGAGTGCCAATATGAGTCATCGTCTCTGTGCAAGGATGGAAATGAAGGCTTAGAGAAATTCCCTAAGACAGCCTTGGTGAGAGACCAGAACGCACGAGTGCTTGAAGGAAGGCGAACTAATTTCTCACCAATTCTGCCAATGTGTTCCGCTTTTGCCTTGGCGATAGCTGTTTTGAAGAACATCGAGGAATAGTTTTACTCCTTTCGTAATGCGCTAGTTTTTACATCACGAGATGCTGACGCAGTAGCCCAAGCTCGGTAGTATTCCTGCTTTCGGCGTAAAGCCGCTTTGCAGTGGCGACCAAACCAAGGCTGAGACTTGCCACCGATGGTCATCCACTGTTTACGTTAAAGCCATATGTTTTTGGGTAAGTGGTATTTGTTTACTTAATAAAATCGATACGACGTCTGTAACGGTCGATAGACTAATGTTTTATGGTGGATGTTTTTTTTTATTGTTGATAGGGAAGCGCTTGACCACGATCTTGCCTAATGGAAAAGCTAAGATGCGGCCTAATATGGAACGCTCTTCCCTAGAAGATACCTGTTCACTCTTCTCATGAAGATCCTCAGATTGCTCTCGTCGGGGAACACAGACTCAGGAAGCATGTTCCAGTCCTTTGCGGTACGAATGTTGAATGTTGAGTCGAACCGCTTTGTCCGAATTAAATGTCATCTATTGCTCAGACATAAACAAGTCGATGATTTTATGCTGAATGGAACGAAAATCATTATGAATCATTCTTAAAAATTAAAAAAATAGTCGGCCAGATCAAGTAGTTTTTGGCAAAATGTATTGGTTAGGCGTACCAAACACTGTGTTAAATTTGTTCAACTATTTTAAACTGTGTTAAAATTTGGTCAACTATTTTATAAAAAGGGGATGATTGCCTCTTTCCATCAGAAGAACCATCGTTTGCCATTGATATATAAAGAAATATCAATTTAAGTAGATATTGTAATTAAAATATAAAACAAACTGGTTAAGATTAAATTAAAATTTTTTTAAAGCAGACATGTAGAAACCAATGCAAAAAATAAACGGCTTTTCTATTTTATTTTTTTATTTATAAAGAAAAGCTGTAATGGTGTGTTAGCTATTACATCATTTTGATGTTTCTTATCTATTTTATAGTACTGTGTGACCTAGGCCCGCACATTAGACACGCTTTTCTGTAAACTAAATAATCTTTTTTACACTTTAAAGAGTGGCTAAAGTGCGGGTTTATGACACACGAGCTATAAAATAATATGCGATACATCACACTAAAGTTGTCTATTATCGCGACGTTTTGTAAATAATATTTCTTCATGTGAAAACTGATTTTCTCGGAGTTGATACCTCGATGAATTTTGTTTGTAAAAGACTATCTAAATACAAAGTTCCATCATAATAGTTAGAGCCGTTTTGAAGAAACCAATTACACATAAATATACAAGAATTGTTCCTTTAAAGTATAGGATTTTAAGACCGCACTATAGGCAATGGTTATAGCCTGTATGTTTACTGTTCTTGGATATAGTAAAAAAACTTTTTAGATGGTTAGGGTTAATCCTGGATTACTCTTTGTAGTTGTTACTGATTCACTAAAGGCCTTCTGTATACAGCGTCCAGTAAACTATATTCCATTCATACAGGTTGGCAATAGTAAATGAATATTGAACTATAAGCTTCGCGTTCACATTTGAAATGCTTTGATGGAATCCGATATCCAAAGGCCATCTTACAATGGTCGTTCATGTCGAAACGCAGTAGGTACAATCGGATTTGTGGCTCTCTGGAAACTGGAATATGGATACAAATGTTTTAGTTGCTTTTGTTGTTGCTGTCTCGAGTTACATTTTCGATTTCAAATGTTCATAAATTATGTTTCTAGACTAATCTTATAAAAAGGTAAGATTTAGTTGTTTACTTATATTTATATCGTATTAAAAGCACTTGTACTGTTTTACTCGACTTAAGTCAAGTAAAACAGTACAAGTGCTTTTAATACGATATAAATATAAGTTAACATGGAGTTTTACCAAGTGCCGACGATATTCAGTGTTCAAAGTATAGAAACAGCAAGTACGCCTGCTTTAATCGTCTTGTAAAGTCAAGTAAAACAGTATAAGTGCTTTTAATACGATATAAATATAAGTGAACATGGAATTTTACCAAGTGCCGAGGATATTCAGTGTTCAAATTTAGTTGTTTGTTATAGATTAAAGATACTGGAACAATTATGAAAAAAATATCACCGATATAAAGCCACGTTGTCTCTGAGAAGGGTTTCCACCTGCCACTTTTTGACTTAAAGGTTACCAGCGTTAAAAATACGGGTTTTAGTCTTTTTTACGGGAGACACAAGCAGCCTAATTTTTTATCAAAATCTTTAATTTTTAAATCTATGTTACTTTTCACAGGAAATAGCTTTTAAAAGGTCTTCATTTTGTGAAGCAAATGTTTAAAATTCTGTGATTACTTGCACCGTCCGTGCGTCCCCGCCTGACATGCGAACATAAGAACGAACAAATTAATCCCCGTGTTGGTTCTGGGCTCCTTTGAAGAATAGGCTAACTGCCGTTCTGCCAGGCAGGTCGTAAAAGGCGACCGATTGGCTAGGCGAGTTACTACCATCGAGGCTACTAGGTGGTAGAGTTCTGCATTGTCTTGCCCAGGTCTAGTACCACCGCCTTACCTATTCCTGCCGCAATAGCGTCAGTGCTTGTCGCTGTCGTGTTCCGGTTTGGAGAGTAAGGTAGCCGGTGAACTTATGCATGTAGTATTAAACCTCGCCACAAGATAGCAACGCACCATTAACATCTTTGGTGTCTATAGGCGATGGTTGACTCTTTCCATCGGGAGACCCATCTGCTTGTGTGCTACCTTATGATATAAAAAAAATACAGACACGGATTGTCAGACATAAATCTCACTCCACAAAATTTGTAAAATTAAGTTTTATTTAACCCGAATTCAATTTTGCTAATAACGGTTTTATACATTTTTGTAGCGTGAAAAGGGGGAACTCGCAAAATACAGGGTGTTTGGCCACCCTATTACAGTGTATATATTTACCTACCCTGTGTTAATCCGGGCTCCTTTGATGAATAGACCAACTGCCGTTATACCAGGCAGGTCGTAAAAGGTGACCGATTGGCTATACTTGTCACGGCTAGCGTGACTACTAGGTGGTAGAGTTCCGCAACATCTCGCCCGGGTATTTGGTACCGCCGCCTTACCTATTCCTCCTACAATAGCGTCAGTGCTTGTCACTATACGGTTTGGAGGATAAGGTAGCTGGTAGAGTTATGCATGTGGTATTGCCATCCCTTTACACGGATGGCAACGCACTATTAACATCTTTGGTGTCTATAGGCAACAATTTCTCTTTCCATTAGGAAAGTAATGTGCTTGCTTGCTATCTTATGATACATAAAAATTTTTTTAGCCTACTCTGTAGTCTAAATGACTGGATAGATTAAAGTTTAAAAGATGTCATTGGATTGTGAGAGTGACATTGGCTTTATAATTTCAACCTTTGCGTATATTACCGTTTAATGTATCTATGATTTTAACTTATCAAAGTTTTAACCAGACTGTGCTAGAAGAAGCTTGTTTAATTTAAAAAAAAAAGAAACGCAGTCGGAATTCTATTTTTATTAAAGACTTGGTCAAAGGTATATTCATTGAATCAAATAAGTATTCCAATAATAACTTCTGCGTATTTTTTATATCAAATGATTTTCCTTTGATGTTATGGAATTTTCAAATCATGGAAATAATTTTCGTTGTTTTACGATGTTTGTTATGAAACCTAATGTGTCAAAGCTTCTTGTTTAATGCTTTTTTAATGGTTTCCTTGGACAAAACGGCATTGTTTTAGGTGTAATTGAAAAGACGACGTTTCCAAAACAATAACGATACTTAACGTTTAACAATATTTTTATGACGTGTGATATATTCAACCGATTTCATAAAAATGAGGTTTTTAATTTAGTTGTGTTTTTTATATTGTTATCTCTGAAATTAGCCATTTATTTAACGATTTAGAAAATTATTTTGTTGCTTAGGAGGTCATGCTTTCCATTTGATTTTAAATAAATTTGGTGGAGTTGGGATTCATTGTTTGAAAGTTACGAAGAGAAGTGAAGTCAGTTTTTGCAGTTTTTCGTCGTTTAAATTATCTTTGCTTGTATCTTTTTATGGTTCCGTAGCGTACTATAACAACCGTTGATTTTATAGTGATATACACAAGTTTGAACACTTTTCAGTTGCACTTTTGGCCTCCAAGCACTCCACTCCTTGTTAGAACGATAGGAGCCCCCCCCCCCCCCCCCTCCAAGGCATAAATGTTATATAGCCAGTCAGAATAGATCCAGTAATTTTGTCCGCGTGACCAAAAATCTTCCGCGGCAAAAGCTTGACGGGCTGCGAAATAATATTGGTTAGTAATTTCTGTTGAATATTTTTGTTATTGATTGTGGTTTCAGTCAACCTTTTGTTTTTTCGCATGCATTAGAATTAAAATTACACTGTTAATTATATTTTATTGTTAAATAATTTTTGTTTATTACGAAAATAAAAAGGGCAAGTATCCGTATCAAAAGGACAGCCGCCCTATTTACTTTCGGGCATAGTTGTCCCTAGGGTGACTATATATTCTTAAATAATATTATCAATTTTAAAAGTTTTTTTAAAATTCAATATTGAATAAATAACAGTACATTTAACTTATATATATATATATATATATATATATATATATATATATATATATATATATATATATATATATATATATATATATATATATATATATGTATATGTATATATATGTATATAATATTATAAATGCAAAAGTCTGTCTATCTGTCTGTTACGCTTTCACGGCTAAACCGCTGGACCGATTTTTATGAAATTTGGCAAGGATATAGTTGAAGATCCGGGGTCAAACATAGGATAATTTTTTTTCAAAAATCAGTCCCTGGAGGGCTGATATAGGGGATGAAATTTTTATTAAAAGCTATTTTTTTTTTTTTTTCAAAGTCAAAACATTTTTATTCAAATTATCCTTTACAGGCACTTTTGACGAGTCAACATTTTTTGAGTTACTACCGGATCGGAAACGCGGCCACACACATTTGGACGACTTATTAATATACTCGCGGGCGAAGCTGCGCGGGTCAGCTAGTGACATAATAGTTTGGTGTAGGACATTCATTCAAACACTTAAATCACATTTCTCAAAACTTTCCAAGTTGTTCAAGAAATAGGATTTAAGTTTGGTTTTAATATTTTTTTTGTGTAATGTCTTTTACAAATTCAAATGGCAATTTATTTAACAAACGAGGAATCCACCAGCTAGTTGTCCTCTTACCGTACATATTGTATGCGCGCGGTAAACAAAACCGGCGGGGTGATCACGTAACTCGCAATGCGAAATTATCGTGATTGCTTAGTTATTGCAAAACACATATCAGCCTTGTACATTAGTGGTAGTCGTTGCCGCTTGATTAGTTTTGATGCTGTGACATTTCAAAAAGTGCATCTAGTGACCAGCAAGCAATTGGCGACATTTTTGATGATTTTTTCATTACGTTTAAGAGTCATCGCTGATCGCTGGCGAATTGCAAACGTTAGATGATACGCCTACCGTTCGTAGAAACAGCTCGATTATGTACAGGGTGTTTTACTATATTCTTTAAAGATTCGTTAAAAAAGTTTACTTTAACTAAAATATACCTACTTAAATTGTATTTGTACCGGCAGTATTTTACAATGACAAAAAAGGTCTAAGTCGTCATAATTAAATTGGAGCTTAATTTTTGGAGATACTATATTCTTTAATATTTTTAACTGCAGCCTATAAATTTGCTTAAAATAGGAGGTATACGTACGGCCATAGCTGCTGAGCCCATATCAAACATGAGATTCGGCTAAAGAGTTATATAACATTAGTTTGACCTTAAATGGAATACGATCCTTGATTATGACTAAATTTGCCAAAAATTGTCTTAGTTTTCTACAATCATATTCAATATGATTCGATCAATTAAACTTCGAGTCAATAGATAAACCAAGGTAATTATGTTTTGTTACTGTCTATAGGTGGCAAGAGCATAAATTCATATTCGTTGCGTGCAAGCAGCCATGGTTATGGATTATTAAATTTTTTACTGATCTCTGTTTAATGTAGGGAGATTTTATTATTAAACAGTTCTGTGTAGATACTATATTTAGAATAGTATCTTCTCTCTTGGCTTAACGAAGTATCGCACAAAAAGGCTCTCACAGATGTATGCATTTGTTTGCTTTTAAACCTTCCCTGGACAATTAATTCAAAACCAAAATTAGCCAAATCGGTTCAGCTGTTCTCGAGTTTTAGCGAGACTAACGAACAGCAATTGATATATATATATATATATATATATATATATATATATATATATATATATCTATATATATATATATATATATATATATATATATATATATATATATATATATATATATATATATATATATATATATATATATATATATATATATATAGATATAAGACCTGTAATTATTTATACATGCGACATTATTTATAGTAAGTATAATTTTGTTAGTTATTAGTAACAAAATACTACTAAAAAACACTATTGTGTTTTTTCGAAAACTTGCGCATCTATCCGGTTTTTACCCTATTCAAAACTGGGGCATATATCCCCTGGGGCTATTATCCGGCTTTATCCCTACATTTTACTCAACTAGGAATGTCAAAACAACAACAGTCATCAAACAGGCAATGCGGTTTGGTTTAGGAACTTAGCTAGCATTCTTAAAGCGACGGTCGCTTAATAATTAAGATCGTTCGTCGTCGTAGGGTCCTATCGTATGCTGGTTCGATTCGTGCTTCGCCACTTTAACTTGGTCACAGATAATAATACTGTTTTACTTTTTTCAGGTAAAGATGGCGGCCAATACATTAACCATCTCTATAATTGCTGTTCTTGTTATCTCAGTCGGAGTTAGCGCTAAACGTGAGTAGTATGAAAGTCACAATAGTTTTATAGTATTTCATAGCAAAACGCCGTGTTGGTCCCGGCCTCCTTTGAAGAATAGGCCAACTGCCGTTCTGCCAGGCAGATCGTAAAAGGCGACCGATTGGCTATCGAGTCACTACCATCGTGGCTACTAGGTGGTAGAGTTCTGCATTGTCTCGCCCGGGTCTGATACCACCGCCTAACCTATTCCTGCCGCAATAGCGTCAGTGCTTGTCGCTGTCGTGTTCCGGTTTGGAGGGTAAGGTAGCCGGTAAACTTGTGCATGTGGCATTAGATCTTGCCACAAGATAGCAACGCACCATTAACATCTTTGGTGTCTATAGGCGATGGTTGACTCTTTCCATCAGGAGACCCATCTGCTTGTTTGCTATCTTATGATATAAAAAAAAACTTTTAATAGCAAAAGAAAACAACTTTTCTAATGGCATATAATTCTTTTTATTGAATGTATCCTCGGTATAGTGGTAGGGCCTGTCCTGAATTGATCATGAGGTTTATGATTAGCTTCTTGTGCAATGTAGGTATACAAGTTGACTAGCAAAAGACTGTACATATTTAAGAGGAATATAGTTAATAGTTAATTAGTTATCTGTAACCAATAAAAAAATAATAAAAATAGATATTGCTTAGCTACAAACCAAACTTCAAAAAATGTGTGTAGTAAATTCAAAAAGTATGGTCATCATCGCAAGTAACATTGGCTGCTTGACGAGTGTTCGGTAAATCGCTATTTGTTAACAATGAATTACGATATCCGTGTGTGCGTACTTAACATTTATACTGGATAATTAGGTAAAATTTTAAATAATTATTTATTAACATCATTGGTATCAGAAACAAGTGCTGAGCACATTCTTTGCTCCTTTAGTATTTTAGTCTTTTACAGTCTTTTAAAGTCTTTTACAGGCTTTTACAGTCTTTTACAATCTTTTACAGCCATTTATAGTCATTTACAGTATTTTACAGTTTTTTTACAGTTTTTTACAGTCTTTTACAGTCTTTTACAGTCTTTTACAGTCTTTTACAGCCTTTTACAGCCTTTTAGAGTCTTACAGTCTTTTACAGTCTTTACAGTCTTTTACAGTCTTTTCCAGTCTTTTACAGTCTTTCACAGTCTTTCACAGTCTTTTACCAGTCAACCTGTATACACGTACAATGATGCAAAGGTTTTATTAACGAATACCAAGTACACATTTATTGTGTTAATATTTATTAAATCATAGGATAGCAAACAAGCAGATGTTGTTACCGATAGAAAATTAAGAGTTATATCTATCTGGCAGTGCAGCGGTGTAATATCACATGCTTAAGTTTACCGGCTACCTTTCCTTCTTGATGGAACGTGGCAGAGATTAGTACTGAAGCTATTGTGGCATTATTTTAGCATAAGGTAATTTTTGCTTGGTATACACTTTTTAAATTAACCTTTTGCTTGGTTTATACTTTTTAAAAATATACCTTTGAAGTTGGAGTAGATCAATGTCGGATCAAATATTTGAAATAGGTATAATATTCATGTATGCCTACACGTATGTTTTGTCAAAAGTATTCTAGAGCAGTGATGCCCTTGACTTTCTCTTTAATTAAAGTTATGCTAGGTCCAATAGGACTAACGGAATTATCATATCTATAAATTCGACAAAAAGGATACTAAAAATATTTGCAAGTCTATTGGACTTCTCGAGTGAGCTGAAACAGTTTAAGCAAAGACCAGTTATAGTGTAGTCAAGTTTGGTATACCCACATTGACATAATTAATTCTTAAAACCATGACGTAACTTTTTCATATATCATAAGATAGCAAACAAGTAGATGGGTCTCTTGATTGAAAGAGTCAACCATAGATATACACCAACCATATATAGATACCAAAGATGTTAAAGGTATGTTACTATCTTGCGGTGAGGTATAATGCATGACCACATTGCTGCACATGCATAAGTTTACCAGCTACCTTACCCTCCAAACCGGAACCGGAAAGTATTGATGCTATTACGGCAGGAATAGGTAAGGTGGTGGTACCTGAACCGGACGAGACAATGCAGACTCTACCACCCAGCTATGATGGTAGTGACTCGCGTAGATGGTAGTGAATCGGTCGTCTTTTACGACCTTTCTGGAAGAACAGCAGTTAGTCTATTCTTCAAAGGAGTCCGGGACCAACACGAGGGATGATTAAAATAAAATCGAAAATAAATATCGTCACGCTAAATGATGGGTGACCAACCTATCGCCAAATCAGATACACGTCCAGTCTTTAAGGCTATATATTTAATAAAAAAAATTTTAGTATATTATAGGATAAGAAAAAGCAAACTTCTCGTGATAGAAATATATTACCTTCGCCTTTAGACAAAATTCAAAGATTTATCTTCACCATATCGATCTCTGGAAATCCACAACCGTGCGATTCTCAAGGAACTTTATGCCGGTCACTACTCCTATAATATGGAACCCGTAATCGGCAGATTTTTTTCCGAACGAATACGAGTTTAAGGGCCTTTAAGAAAAGAGCTTAAGGCCAGCAACGCAATTACAAGACCCCTGTAGTGTAGTTGTCTATGGGCGGCGGTAATCACTTATCATCAGGCGAGCCTCCTGTCCGTTTGGCCAGTTTTTTTATGTGTAGAAAGGGGAACTTCTATATACATGGTTATTTTTTGAATCTCCTGCCAAATTTAAATAGGTGGTTCAGACCATGAAACTAAACAACTTTTCTAAAGAAAAAACAGTAGCAGTCGTGGGACTGCCGATAGAAGTGAAAACGGAACTATTAAGTTGAAAGTAATTAAAACTATATGCAAAACATAGCTATAGATATACTATTATCATTAGCATGTCGGTGACGCGAACCGAGGATTTTACCCTCTACCAAAACGCTCAACGCGCCTAAAGAAGTTTTCACTTCAACATGAGTCGAAAAGTAAAAAAAATTCGACCCTCCCATAGAAATCTGCTCGATCACGTGGTCGATTTCGTATGGAAGATCTGATTTTTTTTCATATCCAAAATCCAAAATACCCTGTATAAAAATCGGCCAAGTGCGAGTCGAACTCACGCACGAAGGGTTACCTACCGTCACTATTCAAATTTCTACTTGTTTATTAAGATCGAGTAAAAAATTGCTTACAAATTACGTTTGTTATATAATTAAATAAAAATAAGGTAAATATTAAGTGGGAGCCACTTAATATTTACCTTATTTTTATTTAATTATTTATTTTGAAAGGTAATATCAACTAAATATTCTGTGAAAATGTTAAGCATCTACCCGTTACCGTTATTAATATTGAGCAAAAAATACGACAAAAACACGTTTATTGTTTGGGGACCCTCAATTAATATTTTCATTTTTAACTTCCCACTACATATGTCGATAAGGAAGTTACTGATTTTACCCCGATTTTCGAAAATCGAGTTTTCACCAGATGTCCACGTTTTGAGGTCCTAGGAACCTTTTCCGACTATTTTCACGATGACGTATGATATGACGATGATAAGATTTCAGTATGTCTGAATGTATGTACGTATGTGTATGTAAACATCTCATAACTTTTGAACGGCTGGACCGATCGGAACGCGGTTGATGGCATTCGATTGGATTCCACTCAACTTAGTCTTCCTGAAAATTTTAACTGATTCGGTCCAGGAAATTTTGAGGAATTTTGAAAAAACACCAAAAAAGTTTTTGGCGAAACAGTATTTTTTTAATAAATACCGATTGATTTGATTTGATAATACCGATTGAGTACAAAAACTAATTAGCTCTATTCCCCAAAAAATTACGTCTAGTACATAAATTGCATCAAAATCGGTTTAGCCGTTTGGAAGTAATCGTTGACGAAAAATTTTGACAAAAGTGTTTTTTCGACATAGCTTCAAAATTTTTCAATCAACAATTTTTTGGTATTCTAAGATATTTTAGTACTAAAAAAACTACATCAAATGCCGTTTCAAAATCCAATCTAATTCTCAAAACTTATAGCTTTTCAAATATTAAAATTACGTTGTTTTTAGCAAACTCGCATAATTTTTTTAAATAACTTTCAAGTTAATTTACCGATTGACTAAAAAATCTTATCAGATTCTCTCCTTTAAAAACTATGTCAAATACCGTTAATTAATTAAAATCGGTCAATTTGTTTGGGATTTATCAATGAAGAAAATTAAAAATAAAATGTTTTTTCACATTGCATCGAAATTTTTTAACATATCGATTATTTCCTAAAAAAGCAATATTTCAGATGTCAAAAATTGAGTTGAATGCTACCATCGTTTTCAAAAATTAATATACTGCCATTTTAAACAAAATAGATGTTTGAACTGAAAAAATTATGCTTATATTTTTTACTCTTGAACTTAAAATACCTTAATTTAGTGGGAAGTTTCAGAGATAGCCCGTAGGGTCAACCGTTTACACATTTTTTTTATTTTTTTATTTCTTGTTATAGCGGCAGTGGAAAAAATTAATTTGTAAAAATTTCAGCTTTCTGGCTATCATGGTTTATGACGACGTACGTTGCGGAACCTAACCTAACGTTGCGGAAACTAATAGTCATGACGACAGTGACATGTACAGCCAACCGCCTTTTACGAGCTGCCTGGTATAATGCCAGATGATCTATTCTTCAAAGGGGGCCCGGACCAACACAGTGATACTTTGCGGACCAACATAGTGATACTTTGTGATTTATACTCTATTCATTTCATACAGCAAAAACAAAAAATGGGACCTTTTACGCAATGACACAATTTAACTGAAGGGTGTGTGCAACGTGCATATATCTGATTCGAAATACGATAAGCGTTGTACAACTTTAACTTTTGAAATACAGTCACTTACAGGCGAGCGATTTGTCATAATCTAGTTAACTGTGAAGTCTGCGGTCGGAAGAGTCAGAGCGGGAATAGTGAATATATCCGGTTTGAATTTGTAGAGTTATATGAATCTGGAACAGTAACTTTAAAGTTGTAAATAGTCTAAACTAATATTATAAAGAAGCAAAATTTTTTATTTGTTTGTTACTGTGTAACTCAAAAAGTATTAGACGGATTTTAAAATTTCTTTCATGTTTAGACGGATAGCTACTTTATTCAGAAGCCTACTTTTATGACATAGGCTACTTTTTACCCGACTGAACAAAGGAAAGCCTAAATTTTTGGTCACAAGTAACTGAAACAGTTTGTCCATTTTATTAATGGTTTTTTGATAGCTCGTCGACTGACAAGTTATTGATGTCTAACTAAAAATTGAAAGAATAATCGAAATCACTTCGTCCACATTGGTAATTATACAAAAAGTATAAATACGTCAATTGGCAAAATCAACTGATTGTCTCCGTCCGGCCCATGAAGTATTAATACAGCTTCATGGTCCGGCCATTATTTTGACATGGTCTGTCACTCGACGCAACAAAACGCCTTTACGTTCGCTGAGTGTTCTCTTGTATTTGTCATAACTCGAGTTGAGTAATTTTATTCCTCGGTGCAATTTAGATTGGGCTGAGTACATTGATCGTAGAAATTCCGAAAGGACGCGTGTTGAAAGGATAGTCGAGACTATTAGTGCTACAACTTAATGAATACTTTGAAAAAGAGAATCGAAATGGCGGTCCGCTTATACCTATCTTGCAACTTCGCAAGTGCAAAACTGTGTTGCGAACGCATTGGTTATCAGTCGTACGACTGTAACTAAAATCACTGCCGAAGTCAACGCAGGATCGACTTAGAACGAAACAAGCCTTCTACATTAAAAATAAAATGCCGGCCTCGTGATGTAACAGCAATTGACGATTTTGACGCTGACGTCATTCGTCGCCATGTTTATGACTACTATTTGAAAAAAGATATTCCAACTTTAAATAAACTTATTGTTTCTTTGTTTAAAGATTTGTGTGATCTATATCGTGGTCAAAAATTTTCTTTGCGCAAAGTTTTGAAAATAATTGGCTTGTCTAGTCTGGTCTATTCCCCAAATTTTCGCCGTGTTGGTCCCGGCCTCCTTTGTAGAATAGGCCAACTGCCGTTCTGCCAGGCAGGTCGTAAAAGGCGACCGATTGGCTTTCGAGTCACTGCCATCGTGGCTACTAGGTGGTAGAGTTTTGCATAGTCTCGCCCGGGTCTGGTACCACCGCCTTACCTATTCCTGCCGCAATAGCGTCAGTGCTTGTCGCTGTCGTGTTCCGGTTTGGAGGGTAAGGTAGTCGGTAAACTTATGCATGTGGCATTAGACCTCGCCACAAGATAGCAACGCACCATTAACATCTTTGGTGTCTATAGGCGATGGTTGACTCTTTCCATCAGGAGACCCATCTGCTTGTTTGCTATCTTATTACATAAAAAAAAAATGGGTAGTTGAAAAGTCGGGTAGAGTTCTTGTTCTGAATCAACGTCGAAGGGTTTAATTTTATAGATGGGTGGCTTAAAGGCAACCTATTAAACCTACTTCAATTTATATTATTAAGCCATGTACTCTGAGTTATCCGCAATTTACGGCACTAATGATATCAATACAGTGATACTAACGGCACTCCGTACACTTTCGAATATAGGCAATAAAGGAATTTTTCCTGTACTAATGTTCTCTTCCATATTTTTGTACATACGAGTATATATGTTTTTTTACCATACTTAAGGAGTTTTTCTATTGTACCTGTGATTGTACCTATATCAAGTTCAGAATCGTAAGGAATCATGAATAACATTCAAATTAAGACTTAACTTACACATTGTAAACTATCACGAAACTACTAAGAACACTCGACTAATGTGATTCACAGCTGTGTCTTTACAAATATTTGAGTTGCCTCTTGCGAGGAATTATTAGATGGTTTTAGTTCTTTAATTATTTCAACTTAATGCAATTACTTTGTGAGAAAACGCAGTAAAATTCAAACTTTCTCTAACACTATATTTGAAACCCACACGGGAGTATACATCCTGTTTGGTCCCCAAATCCTCAAAAAAAAATTACAAATCCATCAATACGTTAATTTTGTTCAGATACTCATAAAAATATAAACATCAGAAGTGTATAACTCCTACTATTCGGGAAGTAGGTTAAGAATTTACTGTTTTTTTCTTTGTAAATTGTCTTGTGTCATAATATGTTCTGTTGTTAAATTTGACGAGATACTATGATAGTAAAAGTTTATCTAATCAGTCCTAGTTACTAGGCATCGCCGTATGGTGGACGTTCCACGTACGCGGACAAAGCGGTTCCACTCGACATTCTTGATCCGAACCGCAAGGGACTGGAATATGCTTCCTTAGTCTGTGTTCCCCGATGAGTACAACCTGGGAAACTCCAAGAGAAGAGTAAACAGGTACCTTCTAGGGAAGCGCGTTCCATTTTAGGCCGCATCTTAGCTTACCATCAGACGAGATCGTGGTCGTGGATCGTGGAGAATCGTGGTGGTGGTAAAAAAGTCAATCATTTTTATTTACCACTTGGCTGCATGTAAGCAGAAGCAGAAGATATAGTCTACCGATGAGATCTTGCAGTCTCGGATTAATACAAGCGTGGAGATTAAATCTACATTATAAATATAAAAAAAGGTTATATCATAAGATAGCAAACAAGCGGTGGAGCGGAGCGGATAGAAATACCAAAGATGTTAATGGTGCATAGCTTTTTCTTATCCTAGCTGGTCTTAACGCCAAATCCATACGCAAAATTGTAACACGATTGTGACAAGCACTAACACTATGCGATAGGAATAGGTAAGGCGGTGGTATCAGATCCGGACGAGACAATGCAAAACCACTCTACCACCCACCAGTAGGCACGATGATAGTGACTCGCATAGCCAATGGCTCACATGTTACGAACCGTAAAACGGCAGACGATATTGTTCAATGGGACCCGTACCAACTTGGGGTGGTTTATAGTTTACCCCTGGATTAATTTCATATTAAAAATTAAGTTACGTAGGAAACTTTCTTAAAAATATATCTAACATTTAAAATAATAAATACAATGCTCTCAACGCATAATATTTCTCTTATATAAAACCAAATAGCTTGTTTTTATATTGTTGTAGAATTTTTCTTTTCAATCGTCAAATCATACTAAGTGCGGCGAAATTATAACATGATAACTTCACTCAATTCCATTAGCTTAATTTGATTATGTGGATTTTTTTACTGTTATACTCTAGTCAAATTGTGTATGAAATAGATTTTCATCTAATGTAAATCTAATGTATAAGAATATCTTTTATATCTATGTTATGTTAGTTTTTATACCTAAAAGAAGACCCAAATTATTTTTATATATAACTAATAACAATCGTTTCTTGGTCGTATGATAGTATTTAATAGGGTTATTTGATAATCATTAGTTTATATTTATAAAAAAAATTCAAATTGCCAAAAGAATTTTTTTTGTCCCCTCAATCATGATTATATTTTTTATATTTTATCGATGTTTTTACAATTTTCAAAATCTGAAATGGAATTTAGTAACTTCTCGCTAAGAAAATAGATTCCTTTTTTATATTATGATTAACATATTTTCCTCAAAAGTAACAGTATTTATCTCACGAGGTTTTTTGTTGTTGTAATTATTATTTCGATGCAAATGAAAATTTGAAAGATTTCGCGCTAAAATAGAAAGCTCTAGCGGCGATAATTACAATCGCAATAACGTGGCTGTTTCGTAGGAAATAGTGTAAATTATTAATAATTAATTAAATATTGGTTTATGAATAGAATTAATAGCTTATCACTTACCAACGAACGTTTTTACATTAATAAATTAAAAAAAAAATTATCATGTTTGAGAGGCCTAAAAACATTTTGTATGGACGGTATTCACGGTCTGACCAATCAAAAACGTGGTTTTCTGATAAAAATAATTGTCCGGGATTTAATAAGTGCTCGGTTTCCGGTAGGTTTGCCACCTATAACATTGTACGACATAAGTATCTTCAGCTTATCATGGGTGCACTTTTTATACCTCTGCCTATCTCTTTGGGGATACGGGATACGGGTGGAAGATATTTTTTCTTTTAATTATTTACAATCATATTATAAAGAGGATAGATTTGATTATTCGTTGGTTTATAATGGATAAACTTAACAAACACCAGACAGATTAAAAAAAAAACATAAGAATCTGAAAAAAATATTTACAATATCACAATATTACAAAAATATATATGAGATCAATATGAAGAGCAATCATCCCAGGCTTTTTTGTCTTCTAAACAATCTGAGATTTTGTAATATCCTTTTTTACACAGTTTTGTTTAAACACATTTTTTGAATTTATTGACTGATCTATCGAAAGATACTTTATTCCGGAGTAACATAAGCTACTTTTTCACCCGACTAAGCGAAAGGAAATGATTACCTCGCGAACAAAGTCACGGGCAGTAGCTAGTTATGTGTAACTTACCTATGTCTTTAAATTGTGAATGTTTGCAATAATATGTCTCATCCTAATTTTTCTGTATCATTAGTGTTAGTATTAGATTGCAAACAAGCAGATGTCTCTTCTGATGGAAAAAGAAACCACCAACTATAGACACCAAAGATGCGTCGAAATAGTGCGTTGCTATCCATATGGCTAAATGGCAATTCCACATGCATAAATCTACCAGCTACTTTACTCTCGTGTACTGTAATAGCTAGTCACATATAGAAAGAATAGTAGATGAAAGGTTAACAAAACAGATATACAATGTGAATGTGGAAGGATGCAGGTACCGGGGAAGACCAAGACTGATGTACCATGATCAGATTGATCGAGTACTGTCCGAAGGTGGTATCAAGAGTCTTTGCAACGGCGTGTGTGTATGAAGAGAGATGAATGTGGAGGAAGTGAGACAAGTCTGCAAAGGCCGTGATGTATAGCACTCGGTTCTCTTTGCCTACCCCGTAGTATATAAATTTTTTAGATACTAATTTGTATGGCATGAAAACGTTTACTGAGTCAGCTAATATTATTTTATATAAATGATTAACAAGTAATCAAGCTTATTTTATTATTCGAGGAGCAAATTAAAGCCTGCTTAATGAGAGGGATTATTTATTCCCTTATATTTTCTAGCAAATTCGGCCTCTCCGTCGCAAATATTTGTAAAAATTATCTCCACCTGCGTGATATGAGAAAAGAAACACAATATTACAATCTCGTTACCGCAAAATATAATAGCAACGTGTGTTATCTGCATCTAATGAAGGCTCTTAAGCTCCAATATTTCTTGCTGAACAAAGAAACATCACTTAATAAAAGTTTAGTTCACGAAAGTTCATATTTCTCTCATATTAAGTAGTACCTATTGAACAAGTTTAGATATTGTTAGTAATCGTTTATCTATAAATATCGTGAAAAATCATTTATTATTTATGTATGTAACTGTATTTTTATATGTATTTCTATGTATTAGTATCGTTGACTAACACCCATAGCGTAAGCAAATAATTTGCTTACTTTGGGGTTATTTCAGTTGGTGTAATTTGTTCAGCGTTATATAATTGATTATTTTCAACTAACGAAAAAACAGAGGTTATACGGAGAGGTATAGGTTTGATATTATGTATGTATGTAATATTGTTAGAATTGGATAATGTTGGAGTATAATGATCTGTTTAGGCGTCCAAGTATGTGTACAAAATTTCGTATGTTTATGTTTGTATATATACAAAAGTTTTGTATGTTAGTTCGCCGTGTTGGTCCCGGCCTCCTTTGAAGAATAGGCCAACTGCCATTCTGCCAGGCAGGTCGTGAAAGGCGACCGATTGTCTATCGAGTCACTACCATCGTGGCTACTAGGTGGTAGAGTTCTGCATTGTCTCGCTCGGGTCTGGTACCACCGCCTTACCTATTCCTGCCGCAATAGCGTCAGTGCTTGTCGCTGTCGTGTTCCGGTTTGGAGGGTAAGGTAGCCGGTAAACTTATGCATGTGGCATTAGACCTCGCCACAAGATAGCAACGCACCATTAACATCTTCGGTGTCTATAGGCGATGGTTGACTCTTTCCATCAGGAGACCCAACTGCTTGTTTGCTATCTTATGACATAAAAAAAAACCAATTTCTCAGGACCTAAAAACTATATCAATACAATTATTTATGATTTAAATCAGATGTATACCTTTTATTGATTCAGGCGTTACTTTGCGGAAATCCATTATTAAAAGGTGAAATTAATTCAAATTTGCCATTATCCGTGAACTATTCTATGTATCCTCCGTGATGGTACCGAAAAGAGAGACGTCGGTTTAATAAATGGATAGGACTCACCGATGGTTCCGATCAAACGAAGACCCCCAGCGGCACACTTATCCGCCCACATCCACCACACTTTTACAACCACGACCACGCCGGCACCAATCACAAAAGCACACAATTCATGTACGTAATCAACGCACGTTTCACTTCGAAACCGAAGCATCTTCAGGAGAAACGAACACTACCTCACTTAACGCGAGTGTAAGTAATACTGACTTATACCTGATTTAAATCAAAAATAATGATATTTAATCTTTACTAAATTAGAATATTTCAACATATTCTAATTTTCAATTCATTCTAATTCTGAGTTTCCTCAAATTAGGTTTAGTAGTTTTTGAGATATAATTATATTTGATAATTGAAGTTGGTTTAAATTTTAAATTACTATTATTATTGTATATTGATTATTATTGTCTATTATTATGTATATTATTGTATATTGTGTATATTTTTTAGATTTAGGCAATTTGTTAGAGACTGTAACTATTTTATTTTATTTCGAAGGATAGCAAACAAGTAAACGGTTCTTCTGAAGGAAAGCGATAACCATCGCCTAAAGACACCAAGAATGTTAATGGTGAGTTGCTATTTGTGTGGAGGTTGAATATGGAATTACTTTACTCTTCAAAGCGGAATAAAACAGCAACATGCACCTACGCTTTTTTCACAGGAATTGGTAAGGCGGCGTAATTTGTCCAGCGATATTTTTATAAAATAATTAAATGCATACGCCTTTCAACACAATTTCTTAGTTTATCAGTATAGCTAGCATTTACATACCTACAGAAATACAAAGTTATACTATATACCGATGAAGCTTATTCGGTAAGATAAAACTGTACCACATGGGTTATTCTTGTTTATCCACAATATAACTTACAAATGTATGACATTTTTGACAGTAATAGGAGCGTTTACACATAATATGCGCGGCGACACGTTTCCATCCCAATGGCGTGTTTACTAGAATTCATGTGGTCTGTGTAAAATGCGGTAATGAAGATCATGCCTCGTCAACTGACAAAAAGGTGAATAATAGTGAACTGCACTGAAGCTGGATTATCAACATTTTGTCGATTTCTCGATGAGTTGAATATTGAATATCTGTCACTACATAGGACACATATATATATATATATATATATATATATATATATATATATATATATATATATATATATATATATATATATATATATATATATATATATATATATATATATATGTATATATATATATATATGTATATATATATATATATATATATATATATATATATGTATATATATATGTATATATATATATATATATATATATATATATATATATATATATATATATATATATATATATATATATATATATATATATATATATATATATATATATATATATATATATATATATATATATATATATATATATATATATATATAGTGTCATTGCCTAATAGTGGGTGCACTGGTTGTATCAATATATTTATATTTTATATTTAATGCTTTATCGTACACTATAATTAAGATAACATGTTACAATACAGATTTACATACATACATATTATAGAGAAATAAATTCTTCAATATCTAACTTATATGAATTAGACAAGCGGAAAGTTTAAATAATTTTAAAAGACTTCTAAGAAAACATTATTTAAAAGTATAAGTGGTGTTACTGAGTTTGTTTATTGTCAGTGTCACAATTTCATTTATTACTAGCTGTTGCCCACGACTTCGTCCGCGAGGACTTCGTTTACTCCGCACAATTCCTCCGTAGGTAATAGCGTGATAATATGTAGCCTATATGTTGACCCGACCTGTTAGTAATATTCATGCAAAATTTCGAGTAAATCCATGCAGTGCTTTTTGAGTTTACCCTGGACATACATACAAACAAAAAGCCAAACAGACAAAAATTCTAAAAACTAAAAAAATATTCAATGTACAGTTTTGACTTTCCTACGATTTTATTATATGTATGTATTATTATTATTACTGTCAATAGGTTAATTTATAGTATAGAAGAGCGCTGTTCTCTTTACGACCGAAATATTTTTGTTAATATATATATATAGATATACACATACATATATATATATATATATATGTATGTGTATATATGTGTATATATAGGCAGGTAAGGTGGAGATACCAAATATTCCCGGGTATCCGGAAAAACGGTAGAGCCCGGACCAGCACGAGGAAGATTGAAAACTGTCATTAGATTCGTCTTCATTTTGAGAGTGATATAGGCTTTATGATTTTTACCTGACTACGGGTCGTATTCGAGTTCGTCATTTTTATAGTTAATCAAAGCTTCTTCAATAATTCACGAACAAATCTATGTACGTTTTTATTAGAGCACATGAATTTTCAATACTATAATACTACAAGTTTCGGCAAAGTATCAATTTTAAAGGTATTCCATTAAATCAAAATTATAATCTATGAACAAACTTTACACTAAGTACATACTACTTGTGGTTAAATTTACATCGGCGTTAAAAGTTACCAAAGCTAAAGGTTTTAGGGAGTTCAACTTCGATATAACTACCGAAGTTATGGACTGATTAATATTAACAAAATAGGTATTTACTGTCCAAGCTTTGAAATTTCTACAACTTATAGACCGTGGTCATAGAAACAAACTTTTTTTTAAATTAATAACAAGCTGAATTTACCGGTGGGAGGGATGCTCTGTACCGCGCTCCCGGCTGCATGGGTACCACCATCTTGCTTATTTCTCCCGTGAAACAGCTTTGCTGTGTTTCGGAGAGAAGCGCAAGGCAGGCGGTGTAATTACTGGCACCGAGACTTAACACATTATGTCTCAGGATAGGCAACACACGAATGGAATACCTGGGCTAGTTCCAGCCCAGGTATCCCATTTTTGTTCATTGGCGACGTCGACCACTTACCATCAGGTGGCACGTCTGCCAGTTTGCCTATCTTAATAATATGAAAAAAAAATTGTAAACAGCTTCCATTTGGTGAGACACCCATCTTTTCTATCTTCGAAAAATTTTGAATCGGATAACATAAAGTTAGGGGGCTTCAAAAATTTTAATTCGATTAAGGAAAAATATTGATTAATATTAATAACAATAATTATTTTTTTCCATTAATTGCTTGATTATTTTATGAAAAACACAAAAAAACTTTTGTACTACACATTCGATGGTTTTTCTAACGAGTCCTACAATCTAAAGATTCGGAATAATATTTTTATATTGATATTACTCAATTTAAAAGCAACACAATTTTCTCACAACAGCTTGTTAATTATAATTATAATATTATATAAATATAAAAATTATAATTATAATAATTATAATTATTTTTATAAAAGAAAACATTAAAGTGTCGGACTAAGAAAAGTTTCCACTTCAATCCATTATAATTATAATTCAAGGGTAATTTTTTCCCACACGTGAAGTGGAAACTTTTCTTAGTCCGACACTTTAAAGTTTTCTTTTTTATCTATCTTTATTGGTTACCCGATTCAAGATTTTTCAAAGACAGAAAAGATTGACGTCTCGTCACAACGAAGCTGTTCACAAAGATTCAGCTTGTTATTAATCAGAGAAAAGTCATGATGATACGAATGTTAACGCACCAATCACATGATTGTTGTCTTTAGACGAGGCTTATCTTATTTCATCAGGTGAACCATCATAGATGTAGCAGAGGACGTCAATATTTAATGTCGCGTGTCTGAAAATTACTTCCTGTAAACCTGACGTTGTCAAACAGTTTTAAAGGAAGTTGCAAACTGGCGCAATTTGTTTCTTATAGATGAAGAATACAAATATCCCCTAATTAGATATTTGCTCAGTGAGAACCATCTTATTTGCTATCCTTAAAAAAATGATAATAAGACTGCAAAATAATAATATCTGCTATGTACGAAGTACATGGTGGAGGAGCAATGCGACCGCAGCTCATTTATATTGAGTTTATGCCTTCAAGCCCCGTTTTAACAATAATATATTTTATTCCATGCGCTGTCTTAAATGAATTCCTCTAAATAAACTATTGATTGTTTTTACTTGCACCTTTTATTTACTTTATTTAAAAGGTTTCCAACATCTGGTATACTTTAGTCTAACGTTACAAATAATTAGTAACAAACGTAACACCGTGACAGCTCTATCTGAGTAACTGCAGATTGCTAATTACGAATCAATTAAATACCTACATAGAAATCTTATAGCGATGCAGTCGACCATAATTGGAACACTGTAGTCGCAACTGGATATCTTAACTACAGCCGTCATTGCAGACGCTGGAAGGCTACATTAATATAGGACTTGTCCCACGCGATTGGTTCTTCCGTATGTAATTAAGAGTTTGGTATCCTATATAAAGATACAGGTTTTTTCATATAATATAATGTCAAATAAGTGGTCTCTCCTCAAAATCATCGGAAGATCATTTTTTAGGAGAGACTTTTTCACTAAAGAGTTTTTGTTATAATTTTCAACAAATTTCATAATGATTTGCTCTCTTTCGATTTATAACATCCATATAGGCACATAGGCACAGTTGAATTTTACATCAATATTATTAGTTCGTATATTTGTTACAGTACAGATATTGCTCCGATTTTCGAAAATCGAGTTTTCACCAAAGTTTTTCCACGTTTCGAGGTCCTAGGAACCTTTTCCGACTAATTTCACGATGACGTCAATATGTCTGTATGTATCTATGTGTTAGTGTGTGTGTGTGTGTATGTATGTGTATGTGTGTATGTAAACATCTCAGAACTTTTGAACGGCTGGAACGATCGAAACGTGGTTGGCGGCATTCTACTGAATTCCACTCAACTTAGACTTCCTGAAAATTTGAACCATATCAGCCCAGGAGATTTTGAGAAATTTTGAAAAAACCAAAAAAAATAATTGCGAAACAGTGTCTTTTTAATATAACTTCTAGATTAATGCACCGATTGAGTACAAAAACTAATCAGCTCTATTCCTCAAAAAGATACGTACATTAATTGTATAATAATCGGTATATCAGTTTGGGAGTAATCGTTGACAAAATATTTTGAAAAAGTGTTTTTTCGACAGAACTTCGACATTTTTCAACCAATCATTTTTTGGTATTCTACAATATTTTAGTACTAAAAAGCTATGTGTCGCATGACGTTTCAATTTTCCAATCCAATTTTCGGAACAAATCCAATTTTCGGAAGTTACAGCTTTTCAAATATTAAAATAACATTGACAATTTAGCAAATTCACTTAATATTTGTGAAACAATTTTTAGGTAAATATACCGATTGACTTAAAAATCTTATCAGCTTTTTTCCTTTCAAAACTGCGGCTTATATTGTTTATTGGATCAAAATCGGTCAATTTGTTTGGGATTTATGAATTTGAAATGAATATGATTTATGAATGACAAAACTTTTTGAAAAAAAATGTTTTTTGACATTGCTTCAAAATTTTTCAACCTATCAATTATTTAGCTAATATAGCAATATATTAGATCTCAAAAATTAAGTTGAATGCTATTCGAAAGATCAAAATCCATCATCATTTCCAAAATATACAGCTTTTCAAAAATCATTATACTGCCATATTTAACAAAATAGATGTTTGAACTGAATAAATCTTTGCTTAGAGATTTTGTAGTTAGCAAAACAACTTAGATTTCAAAAATTGCGTTGAATGCCACTTGAAAAAAAAGGAGTTGGTCATCATTTTGAAAATATTAATTCTTTCGAAAATTAAAATATGGTCATTTTTACAAAGTTTAGGTGTTTTAATTCTTGGAGCACAAAAATCTATGCTTAGGTATAATTTTTGCTCCTTTGAGTTGAAAATATTTAAATTTAGCTGGAAGTTTCAGGGACAGCCTGCAGAGTCAACCGAATTTACTTATTTTTTATAATAATTAAGATAGCAAATATGCAGATGGCTCTCCTGATGGAAAGAGAAATCATCGCCTATAGATCCCAAAGATGTTAATGTTGCGTTGCTACTCGTGTGGTGACATGGAAATGCACATACATAAATCTACCGGCTACCTTATCCTCCAAACCGGAATACGACCATTAACATCTTTGGTTTCCGTAGGCGATGGTCGTCTGGAGAGAGATCTGCTTGTTTGTTATTATATGATGTAAGATAAAATTTTAATTAGCAAACATTTCCAAAACATCTGAACATACTCTTTCTCATTTTTACACCAAAACTCTCTTTCAAGCTCTCTCTCTCTTTCTTTCACTTCACTATTATAAAAACTACATACACATCTGTTTATTTGCTTTATGCTATAGAATTTAATTTTGTGGAATATTAGAATTGTGATTGTTTTCCGAATGCATGGATTGTGTTAACATTATGTACACAGTCGGTCCCGTGGCGAGCATCTCAAAACAACGTGTTTAAAGTTTTACCGATACACTGGTTAAGTTATAAGCGATTGAGCGAAAAATGAAATGTCTGTCAAGATTTTTTTAAAGAAAATACAAGCAGTGGGCTCATTACCACTGGCTACGGACATATTAAACTAGTTTTTAGTTTATACAGGTTAACTAATATTTTTATTTATTTATTTACTTTATTTTAGGGAAATTAACAGCTAATGTAAAACAATCATGAACTTAAGTCTAGAT
Source organism: Apodemia mormo (assembly GCA_036924255.1). NCBI lineage: Eukaryota > Metazoa > Arthropoda > Insecta > Lepidoptera > Riodinidae > Apodemia > Apodemia mormo. Next base: position 6,135,963 of record JAUPFN010000011.1, read on the forward strand.
AATATAAGCTAATAAAAATTTCCATTTTAAAAAAATAAAATGAACTAAGTGGTAAACGAGTTATTTCTTCAAGTTATGATAAGTTATTGCTTAGTAAACAATCACTGTGTATACAATCACATTAATTAAAGAATTCAGTACTCAACAACCTTCTCAAATTGTTAGGTTTAGTTTCAAACAAATCGAATCCATGCTTGAAAACTAATTTATTAAAATTGTCACAAGATCTCCAAAGATAGGAGTTTTGGTTATACACTGATCCAGTCAGTTCCAAATTGAAAGTTTTGGTGTAGCGTTTTGACATAGATGGTATATAAAAATCAAGCCTACTGAGTAAGTATGAAGAATCAACTTGACTAGCGGCTATTTTGAGCAAGTAAATTACATCTGATATTTCACGACGAGCTGATAATGGCAAGAAATGATGTTTTTTAAATATTGAAGGATGGTAGTTAATAGTTATGTGTAACCAATAGAAATATAACAATTATACGGTTTACTGTAACGCAGTAAAACTGCAGCAACTCAATTCCCATTTCCTATATCTGAGGAATCCTGTATCAAATCTTCACCAAATTAGAAAGGACCACACGGCGAGTACACTCTATTAAACAAAAAATAGTTTTCGAAATCTGTTCACAAATGACTGAGTTCTTTTCACTGAATATCAATTGTGAAATATTAAAATAAAAAACCTTCTAAGGAAACTAATAATAAATATATGGCGTAAACAAAACACTATACAATGCTCATCACATAAAAAATACAAAATGCCCCCCTCAAAACAAAACATTTCTGCTGTTTAAACAAATAAAACCTTACTAAACAAAAATGCATAATGTGCACATGTGATTTATTAGATCTCCATCTATTATTTTATAGTCGGATTATAGGCATTAGACAACAAACATTTCCGATTACTCTGACAACTGCCGAACCCCGTAGCCTGTCGCTGGAGTCGCGCTAGCCGCTGCTTTTGATATTAATGGGTGTATGAGTTTGCAAACTGTGCATGAACACCAAAATTACTACACACATACGAACAAATATCCTGCAGATTGTCACGGCATTAGTTGGTTGGAGAAGCCAAACACTTGGCAAATATAATGTTTGTGTGCAAATAGGTGCTATTTATAAAATATTAGGTGTTTTTAAGTTATCATATTTTGTTTATTCATTTATTTACTATTAATTAAAGTCATCTAAAACGTACGTACGTTTTATTAAAATATCTGTGAATGGCAAATAAAGCACTGCATTAAAGCATAATATTATATACTAGTCTATGATTTCTGCATATAAGGAGCGCACGCCCTTGAATAGCTGATGTAATAAGAAGTAACTTAGGCTACTTTTATTTTAAAATTTTTTCTACGTCGACGAAGTCGCGGGCAAAGCTAGTTATACATATTATATAATCAATTTATATATACATAGTATATAATAAATTTAAGGTAAGATTACTTAATTACATAATACGTACTAAAATTTAAGTAAGCTTTAAAAGAGAGATAAACATACACACAAATTTTGCCCTTTATAACAGTAGTAGCATTATAATGCTGCTGCTGTTATACTTCAGAATTCTAACAATCTTAGAGTGCTACGTTGTTTCAAAATCGCCCTCGTCTATGTTTTACTCTGATTAAGAGAAGATTATGCCGACGTTCGTTATAGTTAATCTGTTGCTTGCAACGGGGTCGCAATGTATACCATATGAGTAAACTTATTCACTTCACCAACTATTCATTACATGTTAAAGTTTTTAGTCTATAATACTGATAAAACTCAAATATTTTTTATCAGATGCTCTCCTGATGAAAAGAGATACCAAGATATTGATGGTACAGACCCCCTTTGAGGAATAAATCATCTACCGTTTTGCCAGGTTTTTTTGTAAAAGGTGAACGGTTGGTTATCGTGTCTCTGCAATCGTGACTACTAGGTGGTAGAGTTCAGCAATGTTTCGCCCGGGTCTGGTACTGGGTGAAACATTTCTCTTATTGGTAAATGTACAATGGTATTTTAATGGTAGATGAAGAAAGAAAGAAAGAAAGAAAGAAAATATTTATTTGCAAGAATATGGGTGTTACAAGTTGTTAAAAATAATTAAGTTACCGACATATTCTACCAATATATGGTGTGCAAATATCTATCATCTAGACATATCATATCTAGACATGAATTTAAAGTACCACGTCAAAGCTTAAACCTAAAAGTGCGATTCTTTTTCAGTAAAATGCACCACAAAAGTGCATAGAAAGTCGCCCAGTGTAGGGTTATAAACATAAATACCCCTAGATTTACCATAAACATTTCTATTCTTTATCTATTCCTGCCGCAATAGTTTCAGCACAGAATATTGTAGACTAGTTCTATGCTGTCAGTATCTATCACTGTCATTTTATAAAGTAAGGTGTTTTATTGCGGAAATCCTTAATTCGAAGATGAAATTAAAGTATTTAATTTGCAATTAGGTTTGTAATAAGGTATTTAACATGCAAAATAAAATTCAATCAATGGTTCTTCTGCTGGTAAGAGTAGCTATCGCACGTAGACATCAAATATGTTAATAGTACGTTGCGATCTATGTGGCGGAGATGCCACGTTTATTAGTTTACTGGTTTCTTGTCCTCCAAACCGATTGACAAGCACTAACGCTGTTTCCCAGTTTAGGTCCGGGCCCCTTTCGAAGAATATAGATGCTGCCGTTCTGTCAGATAGTTTATAAGAGATGAATGATTAGTTTTAAAAAGATTCACTACCATCGTGTCTACTAGGTGATAAAGTTCTGCATTGTTGTGCCTGGGTTTGGTACCACCGTCTTACTTATCCTATTCCTTAAAAAAATGAGGATGGCGGAATCAAGTCGTGCAATTCCATGCAATGAAATGCAATTTTATTTATTTATTAACATATTTGGTATTTATAAGCTTGTCTCTTTCCACCAGCAGAGCCATCTGCTTGTTTGTTATCTTATGATATAAAAAAAGGTTAGGTGCTACGATATTACGATACGATACTATTCGAGACTTTGCACAGCTGTTCCTACCACCTAGATATAAGAAAATAGGTCAAGTAATAAAAGGTTATTGTACATTTACTGTGCTAAAATAATATGTGTTATTACAACAGTAGTTTGTCAATTATTCGACATAGGATGACGTAGACAAATTTGTTTGTGAATATAAAGACCTAGTTCTCATTGATTCAATTTTCTTTTACTGGAAAATTGGGTCACATAATTGTACTTTATTTATAATACCATTAAAATTAGTTTTTATTCTGATTCATTCATGACATTTAGGTTATTGCTAACTATTTTCCAATTATTTGGCTTACACGGAAATCCTTTATTTTTTTCTTACCATGGCCTTTAATTAATGTTCGATATCAATAAATAAAATGTTATGTATACTATATTTGTGTAATTTTTATATCATAAGATAGAAAACAAGCAGATGGCTCTTAAGTGCCACATGCATAAGTTTACTGGCTACCTTACTCTCCAAACTGGAACACGATAGCTATAAGAACTGACGCTATTGCGGCAGAAATAGTTATACGTGTAATAGCAAACCCGGGCGAGAAATTGCAGAACTCTACAAAGCTGGCCTGACTCTGCTGCCTGCTGACAGAACAGCAGATGATTTATTCTTCAGAGCCTACCCCTACCCCGCGGGTTTATAATACGCGGTATATTATTAGGGCGAGCGAAGCGAGCCCTACACTAGGCGACTTTCTATGCACTTTTGTGGTACATTTTACTGAAAAAGTATAGCACATTTAGGTTTAAGCTTTGACGTGGTACTTTAAATTCATGTCTAGATATGATCTACCATTAAAATACCATTTTATAAACATACAAAAATAGAACATACATCTTGTATTAGAATTTTATTACTACTACCGTCATGTATTATAAAAATTACGAATTAAAATGCTACAAAGCTACACTAGGCGATGATCTATGCCCTTTTGTGGTACATTTTACTGAAAAAATTTCGCACTTCTAGGTCCGAGATTTGGCTTGGTAGTTTTAATTTGGCTTGGTAGTTTCCCAAAGAGAAAAATTCGAAAAATTTATTCGCTAAGTTTTTGCCACCAGTTCTTCGTGCCTGCGGTAAGTACAATATTAATTCAAAAAAATTTGAAGGTTAAAAATAAAACATTTTTTGATTTTGAAAATCTATGTGAAATCAAGAACTTCCGATTTTAGAAAAAAAAAAACTCTTAGCGAAATGTTAAAAATGTGTTTTTCTTTATAAGATGAAATTTCATTTTTAGTACCCATTTTTCCTTGAAAACTCTTTTACAAGAAAGTTACCATAAATAAAAATTGGTATTTCGAAGAGAAATTGGTATCACGAAGTGGTGGCGCGAGATGGATCTTGAGTAGCTACATACGATACGTTTATACGTCTATTTATGTAGACCGTACTATATTATATGTAGGCCAGAAAATATGGTGTAAAATATGTAGATAACCTTTATATTTGTTCTGTGTAGATGATAGATAATTATAAAAATAATGTTTTTAATAAATCAAAAAAATTTTAAAGAAATTTTCTTGTAAACTACTAAAAAAATTTAGTCTTAGAAACATGTTTTTTTTATTTTGGTTTTATTTTCCTGCACCCCTTAGACCAAAGCCTGACGACGCCTTTGATGTGAATATAACGTTTGGGTGAAATTCGCTGTATTTTTTAGGTTTTTTAGGTTATTTGACTTGTCAAAATAACTTGTAAAAAGTTTTATTGAATAAAGTATTTCTGATTTCTGCATTCTGTTAGATAATTATAAATATAGTTCATACATTGAAAAATGTAATTCTCATAAAAAAAACTATCCTAACTATATTATTAGGTAGTATAATTTGCGAGCCCTTACAAAGCACTGCTTTTTGCAAGTGTTTTATATCAGACTCGTTTTTTTTATTGTATCTGCAATCCACATGCATATGAGCGAGTTTGTTACCTTTTTCATATCATAAGGTAGCAAACAAGCAGATAGATCTCCTGATGGAAAGAGTCAATCATCGCCTATAGGCACCAAAGATGTTAAAATGGTGCGTTGCTATGTTGTGGCGAGGTCTTATGCCATATGCGTAAGTTTACCGGCTTCTTTACCTTCCAAACCAAAACATCACAATATCAAGCACTGACGTTATTGTGGCAGGAATAGGTAAGCGGGTAGTACCAGACCCGCGCGAGACGAGAGAGAGAGAGAGAAAGAGAGAGAGAGAGAGAGATAGTCAGTCGGTTGCATTTTACGACATGCCTGGCAGAACGGCAGTTGGCGTATTCTTCAAAGGAGCCCATGACAAACACGGGGAGAATATATAGTCTAAGATCCCACTATAGAGCGACCTTTACCGAGCTGGTTAATGGATGAAAAGTATTAGATATTGAAATTGGGTTGCCAAAAAAGTATTTTTAAACATTTAAGTGGTTTGGGTAAGAAACAAATTCCACACCAATCGAATTTATTTACAACTAGCTGACCCGCGCAGCTTCGCCCGCGAGTATATTAATAAGTCGACCAAATAGTTTTTATTAAAAATTTCATCCCTTATTTCAGCCTTCCAGGGACTGATTTTCGAAAAAAATTAGCCTATGTTTGGCCCCGGATCTTCAACTATATCCGTGCCCAATTTCATGAAAATCGGTCCAGCGGTTTAGCCGTGAAAGCGTAACAGACAGACAGACAGGTAGACTTTCGCATTTGTAATATTAGTATGGATATAATAATATAATATAATATAATATTCACGGGACAAATTACACTTACTGATCTAACCCCAAAGTAAGCAAATTATTTGCTTGTGTAATGGGTGTTAGTCAACGACACTAATACATAGAAATACATATATAAATACTGAAATATATTTAATAAACACCCAAACCCGGAAATACAAACATTTATGCTTATCACGCAAATGCTTGTCCCCGTCGGGGATCGAACCCGAGCCCCGTCGATTGCGTAGTCAGGGCCGCTAACCACTCGACCAACGGGGCGGTCGGAGAAAGTAGAAATGGATAGTATGGATATTAGTATGGATTGTTCCGTAAGACTTTTCTTGTACACTACCCGCTACTACAATGGTTCTACAACTACAAGGTTAACTTAAAATGTCTTTAGTTAAGTTCGTTAATTTCGATTGTTGTATATATATATATATATATATATATATATATATATATATATATATATATATATATATATATATATATATAAATCAATTGCTATTCGTTAGTCTCGCTAAAACTCGAGAACGACTGAACCGATTTGGCTAATTTTGGTTTTGGAGTAATTATTGAAGTCCAGGGAAGGTTTAAAAGGTTAGAAAATATAGAAAATGAATAAGAATAGTTAAAAAGGCAGAACAACGTTTGCCGGGTCAGCTAATAAATAAATAAATAAAATATGAAGCTTATAGAATGTGCACACTTTAGGTTGACTATATTTTGCCCGTCACAACTCTTGAGTAGGCAGGTTATTAGTGTCGATACCTAAGAGTTGTGACGGGCAAAATATAGTCATCCTAACGTTTGAATATTCTATAGGCTTCATACTTTCGATTGGTATGGAATTTGTCTATTGTGGCACCACAGGTCCGTACCGCTGAAGGGTCATAGTAGTGGAACCAGCGGGTCAATTTCTTGTCAGGATGACGTCAAAACTGTGGTGGTTGATGACGTCACATAAGGACAAGGAAGGGGAAAAGGAAGATCTTCCCAGCTAAGCAAGGGGCCTGGGGACCGAAGTCCATTTGAGAAGCGTTGAAACTTGTATATAGTGTGTACAAGATAAATAATTGTGATATCGCGCGTCAGGATTTTATTTTGAATTAGCTGTTGCCTGCGACTTCGTCCTCGCGGACTTCGTTTACTCCGCACTGCTCCTCCCCCGTAGGTGATAGCGTGATAATATGTAGCCTATATGTTGACCCGACCTGTAAGTAATATTCTTGCAAAATTTGAAGTAAATCCATGCAGTACTTTTTGAGTTTACCCCGGACATACATACAGACAAACAGATAAACAGACAAACAGACAAAAATTCTAAAAACTATATTTTTGGCTTCGATATCGATTGTAGATCACGTCAAAAGTATTCCTTTAAAAATATTCCATGTACAGTTTTGACTTTCCTACGATTTTATTATATGTATAGATTATATTTATTTGCATTTTTATTATTTTTTCTGGTAGCGTTTGTACATACTCGTAGCTTGAACCGCTACATCTATTAAACAAATCAATGATATGTTTTAAATAATGTTAATTAATCATAGGTATTCTTATTATCGCACCTAGGCATTTCCTCCGTGTTGGTTTTGGGCTCCTTTGAAGAATAGACCAACTGTCGTTCTGCCAGGCAGGTCGTAAAAGGCGACCGATTAGCTATGCAAGTCACTACCATCGTGACTACTAGGTGGTAGAATTCTGCATTGTCTCGCCCGGGTCTGGTACCACCGTCTTACCTATTCCTGCATCAATAGCGTCAGCGCTTGTCACTATTGTGTTCCGGCTTGGAGGATAAAATAGCCGGTAAACTTATCTAAGACCTCGCCACAAAATAGCAACGCACCATTAACACCTTTGGTGTCTAGAGGTGACTGTTTCCATCAGGACACCCAGGAGCTTGTTTGCTATCTTGTGATATAAAAAACAGGTCAAGTGCGAGCCGAACTCACGCACGAAGGGTTCCATGTCATCATAGCAAAAATAGCAAAAAAATACGAAAAAAATACGTTTATTGTATGGGGACCTCCTTAACATTTTCATTTTTAATTTTACGTATTTGTTGTTATAGTAGCAATAGATATATATATATATATATATATATATATATATATATATATATATATATATATATATATATATATATATATATATATATATATATATATATATATATATATATATATATATATATATATATATATATATAATACATAATTTGTGAAAATTTCAGCCTTCTAGATATCACGGATTGTGAGATACAGCCTGGTGACAGACAGACAGATAGCGGATGCTTAGTAATAGGATTCCGTTCTACCGTTTAGGTGTGGAACCCTAAAAAGAAAGCAGAGGCGGAACGTGATTACTGTGTTATACTTAAAGCACTTAAAAATGAAAGCTTTCTTAAAAAGTCGGGGAAAGTGACATTATTTAATTATTTAATGAAGAGATATTATTAAGAAATAAGAGAAAAATTTGTTTTAGCGGTTACTTAAGCATTAATAAAGATTGGCATTTTGTAGCTTAATTTATTACGATATAATATTTTTATGATAAACGTAAATTTTATTGTATACTAATTGTTGCCTGCAATTTCCTTTGTATAATTCAGTAATATGATATTATTGCGGCAGGAATAGTTAAGACGGTGGTACCAACAGCCGGTCGATCTGCCATTCTTCCAGGCAGTTCATAGGACACGACAGGCTATACAAGTCGCTACCATCGTGACGACTTAGTGGTAGAGTTCTGCATTGTCTGGTCTGGGTCTGGTACTAACGCCTTACTTATTCCTGTCGCAATAACGTTAGTGCTTGTCTCTGACATGTTTCGTTTTGGAGGGTAGTTTTAGGTGTCTATAGTCGATGATCGTCTCTTTCCATTATTCATTTAGTTACACAACAACAACAACAACATTTCCAAGAGTTAATCTGAAAAATTAATCTCAAACGGACAAACGGACAAACAGACGAAAATTCTAAAAACTATATTTTTGGCTTCGATATAGATTGTAGATCACGCCCCAAGTATTCTTTTAAAAAATATTTAATGTACAGTTTTGACTTTCCTACAATTTTAATATATGTATAGATAAAACAATGCAGTGTTTTAATATAGGATAGATAGACTAAATGACGTTAGATAGCGTGATCGACGTGGACTTTCGTTTTTACCAGATATTGCATGAAATACGGGCGATTATTTTATACCTATCATAGGTTGATGGCTTTTTTTTATTAACGATAGGTAAGCGCTTGACCTCGATCTCGCCTGATGGTAAACTAAGATAACGCGCTAAGATAAGAACGCGCTTCCCTAGAAGGTACCTGTTCAATATTTTCTGGAAGATTCCCAGATTGTACTCGTCGAGGAAGTGGTGGAGTAGTGGTGGAGTGAGACACCAAATATGTTAGTGGTGCGTCGCTGTCCGTGTTACGGTATGGTATGCTACATGCATAAGCCTACCAGATACCCCACCTTCTAAATTTCTAAAAAGTTAATGCTATTTGAGGCAACAGGTACCATACACCCAAGTGAGACGTTGCAGTACTCTTCGTTTTTGCCAGGTACTTTATAAAATACGGGTGATCCTTTTATATCACGACAAGTTGATGGCTTTTTTTATTATCGATAGGTAAGCGCTTGACCTCGATCTCGCCTGATGGTAAGCTAAGATGAGGCCTAAGATGGAACGCGCTTCCCTAGAAGGTACCTGTTCACTACTCTTCGATTAGATCGAAGTTGTTATGAGGCATTGCTATTCGTGTGGCGGGATTGGATGCCACATGTATAAGTTTACCGGTTACCTTACCATCCAAACCGTAACACGACAGTGACAAGCACTGACGCTATTGCGGCAGGAATAGCTAAGGCGGTGGTACCAGACCCGGCCGAGACATTTGACAGACAGATGGCAATGACATGTCATAGTCAATCATTCATCTTTTATGACCTTCCTGGAAAAATGGTAGACGATCGAAGGGGACACGACAGCGACAATCACTATTGCGGCAGGAATAAGTAGTTAAGGCGAGTAACCAAAACACGAGTGAAACGCGAGGACTGCTTTTTTACTTGACCGCCTTGTTGATCGAGTGATCTATTTGATTCCCGACAGGGACAAGTATTTGTGTGATAAACATAGATATTTGTATTTCTGGGTTTGGATTTTTATTATGTATGTAAACGTATTTATCTATATATTTATTTCTGTGTTAGTGTCGTTGACTGACACCCATAACATAAGTAAATAATTTTCTTACTTTGGTTTTTTTTTTATATCATAAGATAACAAACAAGCAGATTGGTCTCCAGATGGAAAGAGTCAACCATCGCCTATAGACACCAAAGATGTTGATGGTGCATTGCTATCTTGTGGCAAGGTCTAATGCCACATGCATAAGTTTACCGGCTACCTTACCCTCCAAACCGGAACACGACAGTGACAAACACTGACGCTATTGCGGCAGGAATAGGTAAGGCGGTGGTACCAGACCCGGGCGAGACAATGCAGAACTCTACCACCTAGCAGCCACGATGTTAGTGACTCGCATAGCCAATCAGTCGCCTTTTACGACCTGCCTGGCAGACCGGCAGTTGGTCTATTCTTCAAAGGAGCTCGGGATCAACACGGGAAAAACAAATTCGTATAATTTGTCAAACAATATTATTGTTACGTACCTCGGGTTCGTAATTGTAAGAAAACACCACTTATATTAAATCCGTGTATTTACACAACACAACACAACGTAATACTAAAATACACTTTACACCCTAGTCACTCGCTATACTATCACTGAACTTAGAACACTACACAATAAAACACTTCTCGCTTCGCACTGGTCACTTGATACATCAATCGATCTCGATCGCTTGATGAAAACTGCCTTGTGTTTGTCAACACCTCTCTATTTATAGGCAGGGTAAAGTCCTAGCTGGATCCAGAAAAAACTAAATGTATCGGGAAACAATGAATCACTTCTTATCGTAAACATGTTATGAGTCATAAATCCTAGTACACGCTACTTTCAACCTTATGCCATATCCCACAAAGTCCATTATGGCATAGCCCAGGTCAACTATTTGTTTGTTAATAGGAGTAGTATCTCTTTCTTTTATTTCTAGATAGTTAGCGCGCGCGCGCTCCAACTCTACACGCTTCTAGATTATTCGTAAAATTATTATTGTTGTTTACTATTCCATGTTGCAAAACATTCTTTTTTTCCTACATGTTACAGAGAATCAGTTTGGCTGAATAAAACACTTTTATTACTTTTACACATACAGAATAATTATTGGGCAGAGTAACGCTCTCAAGAAGTCATAGAATTATAATGAATCGAAAACATCTTATCCCCGCATGTTAAGAGGCATTTCACGAAATCGCCCAACTGACATTTAGATATTTTCTAATCGATGCGAGTCCATATTGTGCACCTAGTGCTGGTTAAAATGAAAATTGTATTAATTTGGAAAACCTTGACCTTTTGGAAAAATAGCTTCCTTGCGAAATTGTCGAAACTGGATTTCGGAGAACGTTTATTATAAAAAATACAATTGATGATAAAAAATCTGTTGATCATTGAGGCAATATTTAAAAGATTAAACTATCTAATGGTACCATTTAATTAAATAAAAGTACCTTATAATATGAAAAATTTGAAGTTGGAAAATTTTGATTTCTCGTTAAAAGTTGGTTTGAGTGTGAACTGCCTCTTAATACTATCCTTCTTTATATTTGTCCATTGTTGTCAATAATGACGTCATCACCCTACAATAATAAGTACATAAATCACAGATGCGCCACACATCTGACTGGCCAATACTTGTCGCCAAGCGCGTTTACTAATACACACTAACTGGGAAGTCGTAGTATGTACCGAACAGACTTACTACAAGGAGAACAGTGAGGCGTAACTTCTAATTTTATTCCATTACAATTGTTCCAGGTGGATGTTCAGCTTTTGGCCATTCCTGCTTTGGAGGACACGGAAAAAGATCTGGTGATTCATCGATGAGTGATGTAAGTAAACTCATGTTGACTACTTTTAAAAGATTGTAGGTACATATTGAAGGAGAAAGAAAGATTGTTCAGTACCTACTCAATTCTAATACCAAATAGAATAAATAGTCAAACTCGCGTACGAAGGGTACTGTACCATTATTTATAAAAAATAGGGCCCCCCTTAATATTTTAATTTTTAAAATTTTTAGTTTTTGTTGTTACAGCGGCAATGAAATACATAATATTATGTAAAAATTTCAGCTTTCTATCTATCAGGTTGTATCTTATAAACCGTGATAACACGGTTCATAAGATACAACCGTCATCAGGTTGTATCTTATAAACCGTGATAACTCGATTTATAAGATACAACCAACCGTGATAACACGGTTTATAAGATACAACCTGATGACGAAGAGACAGACGGATAGACGGACAGACAGACAGCGAAGGTTTTATAGAAGAGGGGGCAAACAAGCAGGATGTGCACCTGATGGTAAGTGATCACCGCCGCCCATGGACATCCGCAATACCAGAGCTGGCAAAAAGTGCCGAGAGAAACGCACAGTTGTGGATTTCAAGACATCGAGATGGTGAAAATGGAATTTCATATTTTGACGCGATGTCCGATGATAGAATACGGCGGCAGGAATTAATCCAAATAACTCGTCGCAACACTCCCCATGAAAAATACGATAGAAAACACAGAGTGAATATCTCTGCGCAACGTCAAAGAGTCAAGCCCTTTCGAAATAGCCTGGTCGTCAACGATTTTGAAGTTGAAGGCGATGGGCCGACAAGAAGTACTGTATCGCTCTGCTGAGCACACCGAGCTTTTTGGGGGCTAGTTTAATCTTACCTTTCAAATGACCGCGAAACTGAACGTAATTCGATATGACAACTCCCAGAATCCCGATACTAGCTGAGGCTGTCAAAAGAGTATCCCCAAATCGGTCGGAGGTGACACGACAAAGGGTGTCTTTTTAGCGGAAAACACGCAAAGCTGTGTCTTCTTGGGGTTAAAAGTGACCAGGTTTTGACAACCTCATTCCGAGACATCGGTTAGTCGATTCTCTTCAACTTCGGACAAAAGCTTGTTTTGGCACTCTTCAACGTGTTCCCGAGAAATACCACTACGGCCGGAGTATGTAGCATCACCAGTACTGTCATCTGCATAGCAATGTATGTAGCGAATTTGCATCATGTCATTGATATGCAGAAAGAACAGTGTCGACTACGAATTTGATGCTCCAATCAGCCAAAAAACTAGTGATCCACTTGCATAATTTCTCGGGAAGCCTATAGGAAGGCATCTTCGCAAGAAGCGCTTTGTGCCATACCCGATCAAAGGCCTTCGCTATGTCCAAACTAACTGCCAATACCTCCTTCTTGGACTCAACTGCTTCCGCCGACCGATGAGTTAGGTAAACTAGAAGATCACCAGCTGAACGCCTGCGACGGAAACCATACTGGCGGTCGCTAATCAGCTGGTGCTCTTCTATATACTTGAGGAGCTGAGAGTTGATGATTGTCTCCATAATTTTGGAGAACAAGGAGGTTGACCACAGAGGTCCCGGGTTCGATTCCTGGGTCGGGCAATTCAGAAATGTGTTTTTTCAGTTTTCTGATAAAAACAACATTGCCCGGGATTGGAAAGTGCCCGGTTGGCGATAGGCTTGCCACCTATCACATAGTGGGACCAAGTATCTTCGGCTAATCGTGGGTGCACTTGTTGTACCTCTGCCTACCCTTTCGGGGATACGGGCGTGAAGATACTTTACTTTACTTTAACAAGGAGGTTATGGCTATCGGCCGATAGTTTGACGGATTAGAGCGATCTCCTTTTTTAGGAATGGGATGAGAGCTGTCTTCCACGAAATCTGTACTACGCCGAGTTAATACCAGCGCTAGCTCTGGAGCACACGCTTTAAGTACAATCGGAGGGATGCCACCCGGCCCATTCGACTTATGGACGTCCAAAGAAAAAAGTGCTTTACGTACGGAAGACTACAGGAATTTTAATTCCGTCATAGAACTGTAGCACTGTGGGATGGTAGGTGGTGCATTTTCTCGGTTGTCGTGTCGAGTTGGCCGCAAAGAAGGAGCCCAGGAGATCGGCCTTCTCCTTTGCGGTATGGGCCATAGAGTCATCATCATTTCCGTGTAAGGCTTAGTAATAGGATCCTGTTTTACCTTTTAGGTAAGGAACCCTAACAATAGGTATTTAAGTTTTGACATAATTATCCAATAAAATATTTATGTACGGATTCCTGTAATAGACATTGAAGTTTATTTTTTACAAACAGCGATTTGCCAAACTCATGATTAGACTCACTAGCACTCGCGCGGTAACTATACTTTTTGGATATAATTGCACTCATGTCGTTGAGGTTATACAATGTGTAAAAAAACCCCGTCCGATCAAGAGGACATTACGAGTACATTAACAAAATTACCTTTTTCTTTGATAAAACCATTTATTCTACATACCAGTGCTCGATAATAACGTAAATGAGAAAATTATACTTCATAGGTTATAGCCACGGATTAAATGGATACGCTTTTCATCACACTTTTCTTAGTTTGTCAGTGTAGTTTGCATTGATATATACAATGAAATTTATTTACAAAATTATACTACTTACCGATGAATTAAAATCACTCCCAGGGTAATTTTTAAATCTTGCCATTTCATTCGGTACGATAAAACAGTAAAACGGGGCGGTCAGCCCCGTTGGTCGAGTGGTTAGCGACCCTGACTACGCAATCGACGGGGCTCGGGTCCGATCCCCGATGGGGACAAGCATTTGTGTGATGAGCATAAATGTTTGTATTTCCGGGTTTGGGTGTTTATTAAATATACTCCAGTATTTATATGTATTTCTATATATTAGTATCTTTGACTAACACCCATAACACAAGCAAATATAAGTTTTCTTTGGGGTAAGTGTAATTTGTCCTGGAAATATTTATTTATTATTATTATTTCTATTTTTCACAATATAATATAACCTACAAATGATTGACATTTTTGACAGTAATAGGGGCGTTTGTTCATACGCGGCGACACGTTCCCTTTCCAATGGCGTATCTATTAGTATTTATGTGGTCTGTGGTTATAACAAAAACTTATCATTGACGTTGTGGGTTTTTATAGACTAGGGTACGGATAAAAAACAGCGGTAAGGTTGGTTGTAAAAAATGTGTAAAACTATTCTTGTAAAAATAAATTGAAAAATGGGTATTAAATAAAGGGGAAGAAAAGACATCTCATTATCTTTCCCGTGTTAGTCCCGGGCTTCTTTTAAAAATAGACCAACTGTCGTTCTTCCAGGCAGGTCGTAAAAGGCGACCGATTGGCTAAATGAGTCACCACCATCGTGGCTACTAGATGGTAGTTCTGCACTGTCTCGCCCGGGTCTGGTACCACCACCTTACCTATTCCTGCCGCAATAGCGTCGGTGTTTTTCACTGCCGTGTTCCGGTTTGGAGGGTAAGGTAGCCGGTAAACTTATGCATGTAGCATTAGACCTCACCACAAGATAGCAACGCACCATTAACACCTTTGGTGTCTATAGGCGATGGTTGACTCTTTCCATCAGGAGACCCATTTGCTTGTTTGCTATCTTATAATATAAAAAAAAAACATTTTGACGCTGGCGACGCGATAAGCTAGGGTAGGAACTTATTTCGGAAGGGCTTTCTACTGACGTGGACGTTAGGTGGTTCAACTCACAGTATAATGCGTCGCATTGGTGGCTAGCCCTGATGCAGCTTACTCGGAAATAACCGACACTTCTCCATCACTCTTTGTGCGATGTAGAGTGAAAGAACGGAAAGTAACCCTACTGAAATGTAGCAGGGAACAATGTTAATACTATACTGTTCCCGGCTGTTATTCTCCAAGCTTTGTTGCTCGGAAGAATAAGCCCGGTATGGAATAAGGCTAGAAAAAGAAAGAAAATTAACGATAAATTACAGGAACGTAATTTATATCGTCACATGGGCTAGTGATACAAAAACCTATATGAAATGTAGAATATTTAGGTTATAATTAATTTTAAACCGACCTTCCTAAACAGAGGAAGTTATTAATTCATAAAAAAACCGGCCAAGTGCGAGTCGGGCTCGCGCACGAAGGGTTCCACACCATCTCTATTCAAGTTTCTACCTGTATATTAAGGTCGAGTAACAATTGCTGAAAAATTACGTTTGGTGTATATTTGGAGCCCCCTTTTAATATTTACTTTATTTTTATTTAATTAGTTATTTTGAAAGGTAATATACAGCTATCTTGTGAAAATTTCAAGCATCTACCTGTTACCAATATTAATATTGAACAAAAAACAAATATACGAACTAATAATATTGATGTAAAATTCAACTGTGCGTATGTGGCCTATATGGATGTATAAATCGAAAGAGAGCTATTTGTATTTTTGGGGCTTGAGTGTTCATTAAATATTTATCTTCAGGCCCATCTCCAATCCAAACAACCAAAACATATATATATATATATACATACATATATATATATATATATATATATATATATATATATATATATATATATATATATATATATATATATATATATATATATATTGTGTATATTACATAATTTGTGAAAGTTTCAACTTTCTAGCTATCACGGTTTATGAGATACAGCCTGGTGACAGACAGACAGCCAGCCAAGGGCGTCGTCTGCCGATGGCCCACAGTGGGGGAAAGTTGACTTTACCTACTATAATTCATACTTTCTTAGGTATGGATTGTAGGTAAAGTCGACAGCACATGAAGCTTTACACTTGTAAGTTGTACTACGAGCCTTTACGGCGATTGTAATAACAACAGTACCTTACGTGTTTGAGCGTACGGAATATTAGAAATGGAATTGGTGAATTCATTCGAGTTTCGATCTAGGGGATGTATCGATCAAGCAAGTCAACTCAAAGACTTAGGACTTTGTTTGCATTACATCTGGGAAACTTTTTTAAAATCTCTGGGGGAAGGGGGGGGGGGGGCAGCTGCCCCTCCTTGCTCCCCTTGGTGACGCCCTTGCAGACAGTGAAGGCTTAATAATAGGGTCCCACCTTTACCTTTTAGGTACAGAACCCTAAAAAAGAGAGGCAAAACTCGGGGTACTTATACTTACCCTAGGGGACCTTATTGTTGCCTAGAAGAAATACCGCCCTCGTGCGAGGAAATCTCCTTGTGTAACGCTGCCCTTATAAAAGGCTCTCTGGCGAAAGGCGTAAAAGAGAGGAATCACGCGATATATTACGCGTGGGTTAGACATCCAATAAAAACATTTACCCATTGGGCAAAACTCGGATTGTGCGGCACCTAGTTACGTTTTTATTTACGATATAAGACAATGGTTATTTCTTTACAACAAAAAAGGTATCGTATATTTGCTATAACACTAAGAAAAAACTAGGTTAATGAATGACGGAGTCCTGTGTACCTGGATGTAATATCGTTGGATAATTTACACGAATCGATCTAATCCCTAAGTAAGCTTTTTGCTTGTAATATTAGTGTTAGACAATTTTATTACGAGTATTACAGTCACGGCAGTGGTCGCGACTGAGCAAACGGAAGTAAATCGTTACTTCCCTTTACTCATTCGAGTAAAAAAAGCCTATGTCACTTCCGAATGATGTGCCTTTTTAAAGGTGAAAGAATTTGTAAAATCCGTCAAACAGTTTTTGATTTAAATCGCAATAAACAAACAAAAAAACAAATATTTCCTCTTAATAATATTATTACTAGATTTTGCTCGCGGCTTCGCTCGCGTAAAATATGAAACAAAAGTAGCCTATGTCACTCTTCATCCCTTCAACTATCTTCACTTAAAAATCACGTCCATTTGTCGCTCCGTTTTGCCGTGGAAGACGGACGAACAAACACACACATTTTCCCATTTATAAAATTAGTATGGATTATTGTTTGTACTAGTTTGGACAAATACATGAATATTGATAATTATTTACAATACCCAAACTCAAAAATTTAAATATCTATTCCTACTAATATCATAAATGTGAAAGTAACTCTGTCTATCTATCTGTCTCTTCTTCAGGCCTAAACCAACGAACCGATTTGAATGAAATTTGGTACAAAGATATTTTGAGATCCGAGAAAGGACATAGGATAGTTTTTATCCCGATAATCCCATGGAAACGGGAACTATGCGGGTAAAAAATCCCGAAACTGTTTGTCTTTTAAACCACGATAGTATAAGGAGTAACTTATTTTAGAAATTATTACACGCAAATGAAGTCGTGGGCATGGCTAGTATTTTATAGATTCATGCGTTACTTTATGGAAATTCATAATTAAACGAAGAAAACTATTTAATTTACAAATTTCCGAGAAGTTTTACGTGCATCCTTGCAATGCCGCTGAAACGGAATATACAAAAAATCTGTAAAAAATGGTTAAACTCACCGTAGTCCTGAAGAATAAAAAAGCTCCCGACGGTATTCTAGGCCATTTCTTAGAATATCAATGCATGAATTTACACAGAGAAATACGGAGTTATACAACTTACCGATGAAACTAAACAACTCCAGAGCTAAACACTAAACCACTAAACACTAAACCACTCAAAAGTTAAATCTTAAGGAATACTCCTTAAGACTTAGCTTTTTATTTGGCACGATAAATTAGCACAATATGGCATATTTCTATTTTGTTACGATATTTTATATATCTACAAGCGTTTAGCAATTAAATACATTTGCTCACATGAGCGGCTACGCATTTTACCCCCAACATCGTGTCTATTAGTATTTGTGTGGTCTGTGTCCGGGGCTATAACTATTATATAATCTGTACTGTATTTAATACTGAAATTAGAGAAAAAAACCACTTATACTAAAACTAGAGATCAACAGAAGAATCCTTTTATTTTGATTATGAGAAAAACATTTCAAGAAAACGTTAAAGCGATGCTAACGATTCTGTAGCATTAGAATCTAGGTTTTTTCTTGAGCACTAATGAAGCTAATCGTTTTGGAAATTGAAGGAGCTGGTGCTGAGGCTTTGGGAATTATTTTTGCGCTTAATGAACCGTGTCTTATGTAAATGTTTAATACGAGATTATAATATGGAGTAGCTGAAATGTAAAACAACGTGATATGATTAGGGCGGCTTGCACCAAAATGCTTAAATCATTTTAAGTCACTAAATCATTGATATAAAAAACCCAAGATATACAATCAGTGCGTCAAAAACGTCCTTCAAAAATGAGTGCAAAATTTTAAATTGTGCGCTCATTTCAAATAGAAACGCGTCGGTCGCGACACAGTCAATTTTATTTCTTTTCGTACATTGCTTTGTAAAAACAAGTATAAGTCGTGCACTTAAGGTTGGATATGCAAATACATATGTTATTGCCATATCTATAATTACTTAAATGAAATAAGGGACACTTTTGAGTGTCAATTTTGTTCGGGACTGTGCATCTAGGGTTTTTTATATCAATGCACTAAATACGTTTGTCGCCTTAAAAGTAAGGCGATTTGACATTTGCTAAACATGTTTAAGGGACAAAATGCATTTAAGCATTTTGGTGCAAGCCGGCCTTAACGTTTGACCGCCTTGTTGGTCGAGTGGTTAGTGAACCTAACAAGGAACCGATGGGGTCGGGAGCCATTCCCAACAGGGACAAACATTTGTGTGATTAGCATATATGTTAGTGTTTCTGGCTTTGGGTGTTTATTATGTATGTACGAGGATTTATATATCTATATCTATGTACTAGTATCGTTGACTAACACCCATAACACAAGCACCTAACTAATTTGCTTGCTTTGGGGTGCTTTGGGGTTAGATCAATTTGTGTAATTTGTCAAGCAATATTATTATTCCTTCATTTACATTTTTGTCTTATTTTAAATACATTTATGATTATTATAACATTTTAAAACATACAACATTAAAAATAAATATATAAAAATAGATTTTTCGCCGACGGGAGCCTAGCAGCTAAGTCGCCGGTGGTCAGGGCGACAGAGAAAGAAACCTCCTCATAATACTTGCCGTTCCTAACACACACACCTTCTGTATTTGGCCTTTGATCCAGAATTGTAGGGAGAGCTTCCGTAGATGTTGATCGAGACTTTTCGCTAAAAGACCGTTAACAGAAGTTTATTATTATTATTATTCTGACTTTTAAAAAAGACACAGTTTTCAATTCGGTATTATTTATTAACGTGTCATTGCCAGTTTGCCACCCTGTTGGTCGAATGATTAGCGCGCGAGTGTGCACTTGATATGGCTCGGGTTGTATTTTTGGGGCTTGAGTGTTCATTAAATATTTATCTTCAGGCCCATCTCCAATCCAAACGTCCAAAACATATATATATATATATATATATATATATATATATATATATATATATATATATATATATATATATATATATATATATATATATATATGTGTGTGTGTGTGTGTGTGTGTGTGTGTGTGTGTTTCGCCCGTCCCGTTGGTCGAGTGGTTAGCGACCATGACTACGCAACCGACGTACGCTCTGTTTCGATCCTCGCCGGGGACAAGCATTTGTGTGATTTGTGTGATGAGTATATATGATTGTATTTTCGAGTTTGGGTGTTTATTAATAATATTCTAGTATTTATATATGTATTTCTATGTATTAGAATCGTTGACTAACATCCATAACACAAGCAAATAATTTGCTTACTTTGGGGTTAGATCAGTAAGTGTGATTTGTCCCCTGAATATTTATTTATAAATATTATTTATTTATATACATATATTGATTTTGATATTGACTAACATCTACACAGATGTTAGTCAATAAAACTAATATTATAACCAATAAAAATATAATAAAAAGAGAATATTCTTTGACTTTGTATTAAACTTCAACAAAATAAGTGTAGTAATATTCAAAAAATGTAGTCACCGTGCATGCGCAAGCGTTCGTCCTCATTTACATGTGTCGCAGCTGCAAATCGGTATTTATAAACAAATCCCGTGTTGGTCCCGGGCTCCTATGAAGAATAGGCCAACTGCCGTTCTGCCAGGCATTTGAACTGAGATGAAACATCTTCCAAATATTTGGAATTTTGATCAGATATTTATTAAATTAATATGGGACCAAATGGGAAACATATTTTCAATAATGACTGAATTCTGAGGTAACATCCAACCCGAACGGAACCCGAATAGAGAGCCTTATCCTTTTTTAATAGTCGGTTAAAAATAGTTTTCTGTCACACAATAGTTTCTGAGCGGAACCCGAATTGAGAGCCTCATTCTTTTTGAATAGTCGATTGAAAATACAATTTTCTGTTACAATAACCCTTTCCTTCACCTAGTGCATTTGATAATACGGGTCAACGAGTCAATGTAAAAGTCACAATGTCTAGTGACAACAATACACTGTCGCCGTTGGTCTCAGTGACATTGACCTCTTTTTGCCGTATTTTTGACGCGGGCCGTCATGACAATATTCTTGCCTTTAATATTATCTGCTAAACTTTGAACACTAAATATCGTCGGCACCTTGGTAAAACTCCGTGTTTTTTGGATTTATATTGTACTAATTGCAGCGTTCAGCGCGCTGCATTAAATCAGACTTTGGTGAATCCCATGGTATTACCTTACTTTTCCGAGATAAAAAGTAATCTATGTGCTGTTCCAGGTCATCGCCTATATGTTTGCTAAATTTAATCCAAATCCATTCAGTAGTTGTTGCGTTATTGAGTAATAAACATCCATCCATTTATCCATCCAAACATCCAAACTCGCATTTATAACTGACTAGCTGTGCCCGCGACCGCGTTAAAATAAAAACCCGCATAGTTCCCGTTCCCGTGGGATTTCCGGGATAAGAACTACCCTTTGTCCTTTCTTGGGTCTCAAACTATATTTGTACCAAATTTTATCCAAATCGGTTCAGCGGTTTAGGCATGAAAGCGTAACAGACAGATAGACAGACAGACAGAGTTACTTTCGCATTTATAACATTAGTATGGATTAGGGTCCTACGGGATGTAAATGAAAGTGGACTGTATTAACACTAACAAAATTTTAAAAATAACAAATGATCAACCGTCAGCGGTGAATACAAAAAGGCAAGTGCAGTGCGTTTCGAGTTTCCTAGTAAACTCCAAACGCGCTCACGATCGCATGCGAAAAGAAAAACTCACACTTAGCACTCTGGTGTCGCCTCGCGGCGCTTGCGACGCCCTCTCCTCTGACACCCTTCACTGGCACCCTCCCGCGCAGCCAACGCTGCCCGTAAGACTTGTACGGCGAATTAATTATGTAAACAATAATATTAATATAGATTAAAAGCACTTGTTCTGTCAAAGAATTGTATAATTGTCAAGTGTAGTAAATAACACTAATTTTTGCCACACACACACACACGCGAAACTGGATAGTTAAAAACAGTATAAGTAATTTTAATATAAATCTAAATTGTTTGCTATTTTATTAATTTTTCATATTACATATTAAAAAAATATTTTTTTAAAACTTACCGGTTTGGCTACTAGATGGTATAGTACTAAATTGTTTAGCCGGGTCTGGTACCACTGCCTGGCCTATTCTGGCCGCAATAGCGTCAGTGTTTGTCATTGTCGTGTTCCGGTTTCAATAATGGGTAGCCGGTAAGCTGATGTATGTGGCATTAAGATCTTGCTACTAGTATAGCAACCCACATTTAATATCTTTGTTGTACATAAGCGTTGGTTGTCTGTTTTCCAGAGAGCTATCTGCTTATTTTCTCTCTTATGATATAAAAAGGTAAGATTTTAAACTTTTTCTTTTATATAATGCTTGCCCAGACAATGACAACAACAACATATCTTCACGCCAAATCCCTTACGGGGTAGGCAGAGAGAATTGAGTGCCATATGTCACGGTCCAGACAGACTTGCATTGCTTCCTGCACAGACAGACACTTTCTATCGTCGACACTTGGTAAAACTTTATTTTAAAATAGAAATTACAAATAAACTCACTTGTACTTACATAGTTCACTCTTTTAACTTCCCGCTACGTATGTAGATAAGGAAGTTACTGATTTTGCCTTTTATACTAGCTGACCCGTCAAACGCTGTTCTGCCTTTTTAAATACTTACTCTTTTTTTTCTATATTTTCTCACCTTTTAAACCTTCTCTGTATTTCAACAATTAATTCTAAACCAAAATTAGCCAATTCAGTTCAGCCGTTCTTGAGTTTTATCGAGACTAACGAACAGCAATTGATTATATATATATATATATATATATATATATATATATATATATATATATATATATATATATATATATATATATATATATATATATATATATATATATATATATAGATTATAGGATTATGTTTTCATTATTTTATTTTAATTTTAATTCTTTAATCTTATTCTCAATTTACTTCATTATTCCGAAACAAAAAGGAACAATTTTGCTTATAGATAACCAATATGTTTTTGGTGCGTTGCTATTCGTGCGACAGGAATGTAATGCTAGTCGTTATAATAGGTAGGCAGGCACTGATTTAATTGCAGTAGGAATAGGTAAATAGGTTGCAAAATTCTACCACCTAGTAGACACGATTTATGCTAATTTTACACATTCTACGAACAGTTTAATAAGATGGCAGATGCTTTTTTATTTAACACTAGCTGACCCGGCAAACGTTGTTTTGCCTTAAATATTAGAAATCCATAGCGGACAAACAACGTGACACGTAATTTATATAAGACTACGGGATTGTCCTTCCACGCAGCCAAAATGGCATTAGACTTTATATGGTGGTTAAGTATTCTTAAATTTTCTAATTTGCCGCGCAATTTTCTTAATATTTTCTTTTATAAGAACCTTCTCCTTACAATTATAAACACGGCAAATAAAAAATACCGAAATTGGTCCAGCCATTCAGGCGTGATGTCGTGACCAAGGAAAATAGGGATTGATTTTAATGTATATAGACTAGCTGACCCGGCAAACGTTGTTCTGCCTTTTTAGCTACTCTTTTTTGTCTATATTTTCTTACGTTTTAAACCTTCTCTGGACTTCAACAATTAATCCAAAACCAAAATTAGCCAAATCGGTTCAGCCGTTCTCGAGTTTTAGCGAACTAACTAACGAACAGCAATTGATTTATATATATATATATATATATATATATATATATATATATATATATATATATATATATATATATATATATATATATATATATATATATATATATCAGTATATTTTTGGTATGTTTCAGCCTACAAACAACGAGGTGATTATGATGGGAAGTCACCAGCTGGGACAAGAAGAGACGCCTCCTCACCCAGTTTACCCTCACAGTGGATACGGAATGCTGCCATCGGGGGACAATATTATACCTATCAGGGATGGAGGTATTGTTAGGACTTCGTTTTTTTTATCATAAGATAGCAAACAAGTATCTTATGATAAAAAAAGGAGTCAAGTAAAGCCTATAAACATCAAAGATGTTAATGGTGCGTTGCTACTT
The DNA here is from genome assembly GCA_036924255.1 of Apodemia mormo. Classification (NCBI taxonomy): domain Eukaryota; kingdom Metazoa; phylum Arthropoda; class Insecta; order Lepidoptera; family Riodinidae; genus Apodemia; species Apodemia mormo. Next base: position 6,160,235 of record JAUPFN010000011.1, read on the forward strand.
TGTGGCGAGGTATTAAATGTCAGTGACAAGTACTGATGCTATTGCGGCAGGAATAGGTAAGGCCGATAATCATAATACCTTATAGAGGCCGTAATACCAGACCCGGGCGAGATGATGCAGAACTCTACTACCTGGTAGCCACAATGGTAGTAACTCGCATAGTTAATCGGTCGTCTTTTACAACCTGCCTGGCAGAGAGGCAGTTGGCCTATTCTTTTAAGGAGCCCGGGACCGACACAGTGAGAAATAGGTAAATCCCATAAAAAAATCGTCTGGGAAAATTTCAGCTGTCTAGCATGGTTCATGGGATACAGCCTGCTAACAGATAGACAGACGGACAGCCAGACAGACAGACAAACGGATGGACAGCAAAGTCTTAGTAATACCCTTACGTTTCTGATTTCAATTATCGAATGGTTAGATACTAATAATATTAATATTAGAATATAAAAATAATCGATCGCTAGTTTGCAAGCCCGAATAAAACCGCTAGTTCATTCATTCGCTTTTCCATACAAAATTGATCTGTATTCTCGTACAGTACAGTCTACTTTTAATTGATATTTGTAGTTATAAGTAAATAATTACTGATCTGCGAACCGCTACTTTAGGTACTGAATCAGTTTGCCATACAAAATTAACCGATTTTCTGGTGCTATAAAGATTAGTTTAAGGTTTTATTTGATAGCAGTAATTAGTGAAAATCGGTTTTACAATCAAAATATCCTTTATATGAGCGCAATAAGAACTACGATATTCGAATATAAACTAGTAATTTTCGTTAAGTTCGATTATTTAATTTGCCACACGAAGCTGGGTAATTTTTTCAGTACATAGAATTTACTTTAAGATGAAGTTACGGATATTCGAATGTACAAACTAGTGGTAATGAAATTTGAATAGAAAGGAATGTGACTACGCAATACATACGTATTTAATTGTTGCTTGTTTTCAAATTCGAATGAGATATAATGTGATTCGAATAATTTGAATGACTTCTACAATCAAATTATTCGAATAATATCATTCACAATCGCCTATTTTTGTTTCGAGCCATGCTAAGGTGAAGACGTGCCATGGTAACCAGTGAGCGTAAAGTATTAATTAGTATATTTTATTTTATTTGGAAAGCATACAGTGTACATACTTAATTTATATTACAATGTAATTAACTAGGCACCATTTATTTGCCATTTATTTATTATAATATTTATAAAACGTAAAGTGTTCATTAGTGCAGGTGTGTAATACTTATATTAAGGCAATTGTTATTGATACCCATGTTCACGTGTTTCATTACATGTGTAAGTCTGTCGGCTACCTTACCCTCCAAATCGGAGCATGGTAGGACTAACCAAGGCGGTAGGATCAAACCCAGTTGATAAATTGCAGAACTCCACCCACAGTTTTTTTATGTCATAAGATAGCAAACAAGCAGATGGCCGATGGGCTTTCTGATGAAAAGAATCAACCATCGCCTATAGACATTAAAGATGTTGATGATACGTTGCTATCTTGTTGCTAGATCTAATGCCACGTGCATAAGTTTACCGGCTACTTTACCCTCTAAACCGGAACACAACAGTGACAAGCACTGACGCTTTTGCGGCAGGTATAGGTAGGGCACCAGACCCGGGCGAGACAATGCAGAACTCTACCACCTAGTAAAACACCCACCTAATCCTAAGTTGCAGACAACCACCTAATTACGATATTCTTCTGTCGCCTTTTACGATATGCCTGGCAGTAAGGCAGTTGATCTATTAATCAAAAAAGGATTCAAATTAATACGTGGTTTAATAATAGCACCATTTTTTTGTCTCCAGGTGCATATGACCGAGACGATAATGGAGCGAGAGATGTCATGAAGTACAAATTGCGGAATTTGATTAAACACTGGGTAAGTTTAATGACGGGATTGCAAACAAGCGGATAGGATTATCACCCAATCAAATGCTTACGTCAAGTCCACACATTTATCGTTCTATTCTCCTAGAGTTTATGCCACTTGTCTAGACCCGCTGATGAGAAAAGATAATAATTGTCGCCTATAGAATCAAAGCTTTATTACTCTAAGGAATCTAAGATGTTGAAAATGAATTGTCATTCGTGTGGAGAATGTAATGCCATGTGCATAAGGCTAGCTACCTTGGCCTCCAAACCGGCATACGATGGGACAGGCATGGATGTTATTGTTGCAGTAAAAGTGAGAAGATAGTAGATTTTACAATTCCAATCGTAGGCACTTGGTCAAATTCCATTATTATTTGTTGAAACTACTTTACAATACACTTGTAATTTTATTCCACTATAAGCATCCACTGAATTATTTAAATTAATCGGCCGGTTTCACTTTTTAAAGCATTATTATATTAAGCATAAACATTACTCCTAAGTAAGCAATGTTACGTCTTGAAGATGCTTTAAAAAGCGGAACCAGTCGATTAATTTAAATAATTTAGTGGATACTTTTAGTGGAATAAAAGTACAAGTGTATTTGAAAAGTACTCCTAAGTAAACAATATTACGTCCTGAAGATGCTTTAAAAAGCGGAACCGGTCGATTAATTTAAATAATTTAGTGAATACTTTTAGTGGAATAAAAGTACAAGTGTATTTGTAAAGTACTCCTAAGTAAACAATATTACGTCCTGAAGATGCTTTAAAAAGCAGAACCGGTCGATTAATTTAAATAATTTAGTGGATACTTTTAGTGGAATAAAAGTACAAGTGTATTTGAAAAGTACTCCTAAGTTAACAATATAACGTCCTGAAAATGTTTTAAAAAGCGAAACCAGTCGATTACTTAAATAATTTATTGGCGTGTCGATATTATAATAACGTCACTCGATCTTGGAAATTACCTATTCTTGTTTATTATACAAAGCATAGATAGTTTAAATGGTTAATGTTTGAAAATCAAAATAACTACATCAATATAAAGAAAGTTTTAGACGCAATATCCAAGTCGGATATTCTAAGCAAAATATAGAAACTGAATAAGAACACATTTATTTGAGACGCACACCACAGAACATATATAAGTTACAACAACAACTGATTCAAATTATTTTTATTTCTTTCTTACAGATGGATAGCTACAGACGGTCACAGCAGAACGAAGATTATTTTATCGAATCTTTGTAAATTATGATAGCACATGATTACTTAACATGTACATTTTTCGAAATATATAAATGGAAAAGAAATAAGCTTGACTTCTATAAAATATATACCAGTTTTTATTAAACAAAAAAATAATTTGTATTTATATACAAAGTAACAGTAAAAATAAATATAGGTATCATTGTTTTTAAATTTCTTGGAGCTAGACATTTTGCGGACATTGCGAAGTATTTTGCACAGAGGTGATAAAAAATCTCGTTTATCCTTATACGTAAACCAAGAAAAAGTTTCTGTTCGGTAGTCAACACGACCACTGGACAAGTTAATATTACTTTTATCTCGATTTTTGACGTATTAAGTAAAAGCTTAAACTTGATATATACAACTAGTTAGCGAGTCTTGAGAGACAAAGAGAACTTGTCTAACTAAAGATAAGGGCTTTATTTGCGTAAAAATGAGTCGACTAAATTTTCTCATGTTGCAAATTCTAAGCGAGCTGATATGTCATTCTGCTTTTTGCTTTAAAATAATGAATCAAATTATGGATATAATATGGTCTAACTATAATCAATTGTACGAAGAAAAGAGTTGGATAAAGATTACAGTGAAACACATGCTAGCAGTGTAGGATTTTTCTATCCAAATCCACTAACCGTGCTGAATCGCTTCTCAAGTAATCCTTAAGAGATTTGATACCACTGTTTGTAGGTGCTGATTTAGGTCGTCGTTTATTTTCTCATCACTTTTGTATTTGTTTCTTTCCAGTCAGAACTAAACGTACTTTCCAAGTGTAGGTATTTTAGTAGTAGAGGAGCCTAAGACGCTAAATGGGTAGTTACTCGAGCGTCGTAGGGACCTATTGGATTTTGTAGGCTAAATTATAGGAAAAATAAAAGGTTATAAATAATGTTTTTTATTTCAATGGTGGGGAAAAAATCTACAGATACAAAAAACGTTTTAAATAAAATCAGTGACATGGAAACACTGAAGCGCGTTAGATTAAGATATGGTGGGTTAATCCAGCTAAAATTTAGAAAATCTGACGATTCAAGTGTAGCGTAAGGAAGTGGGAGGGTCACAAAATTGCAAAGAAAATGTTGTCTTGACATTCTCGATTGCGTCTGAATTTTTTTTACTATGGGGGAAATGATGTAGGAATTACGAAAAAAGTATGATCTGACAATTTCCACAAGCCGAAGTTGTCTTAATTTTGTTTTTTTTTTCTGCCATAGAAAGGGCTTATATATATTTTGGTGGAGAGCCTTAACAGTATGCGAGGTATCCCGTAAATTAAAAAAAAAAACCCTAAAAGTAAATACCAAAATTCCCTCTTGGGCTCAATATTAGTGTTCTACTTTTATTTATTTAAAATTCCAATTTTGACTATGTAATGGAAATCATGAAAATTAGAATTCTTCCAAGATTTAAATACATGGAATCATATACCTCTTAAGAAACTTAATTTGCGTAAAATGAAGTTTCATTATAATTACATTTTCGATACATCTTGGATTTGATAAATTACTTTATTGCTTGTAATATCTGTGAAAATTGTGAGATTCTAGTTCTTGTCATCAAGTCAAGCAATAGCTTATAAATATTATAGGTCCTTTTATAATTATTTAATGAAAAATATAACTTGTCTAGAAATGAATATGTAACCTATAGGTAAAATGGCTGAATACTTATCACAGCCTTTAAAATAATCCCTTGGTTAGTCGTAAGTGCATTCATTCATTGCATTCCTGCTTAGCACGAAAAATATTCTATAGATCCTATACATCTATTAATAAAAGAAGTCAAGTTTATTTCGTAGACTAATCTCTTTGGAATTCTTTGTTGTAATAAACTGTGTAAACGAAACATGACTATGTTTTAGTGGGAAATTATATGGGTCAATTATAAAGATATAGGATGTTAAGCATTTCCACCATTAAAACAGAACTGTTAAAGACTCATATCATACGATTCAACTCCGATCCTAAATTAAATAAATATTAGCACTAACACTTATTTAAGCCAAGTTTAAACCATATAAAATGATAACTTTAAAAAAGACAAAATCTTGTCCTAATATAATCATCATCCAAAGCTTAAGTACAATAAACAATTTTTGCGAAAATTTTGCATAGTAAGGTATATTGAAAATGCTCATGTAATGATGGCAAAGAAGAAATAAAACATTAATACAGTATTTTATATTCAACATTCAAATTCAATTTAATGTAGTCAAAATTATACGATCTTCTGCTTCTCGGTATATCAATAAGTGCGTTGAGCAATTAAGATAGTGAGATTCTGATTTTCCGAACATAAAATGTAATAGCAGATGTCTATAAAAATTGGTGTCATAATATCATTGACTTATTTATTAGTAAGTCAATGCACAATATGATAAAAGCATATCCGAGCATCACATGCTGCCACAGCCAATAAACAATAATAATTCACCCGCCGTAATTATCTACAAAGTTTTTGATTATTACTTAATAATTGAATTGAATAATTAGTATTCACCACTACGATACCAATCGTATTTTGCGTTTAGCATTTCTCTTTTATTAGACATTTTTAAGTGAAAATTTATTTCTCTTTGTGTCAGAGATTACAGAAAAGTGTTTGATAATATATTATCTCAATCTGACACGATGTCATCAATGAATCAATGTTTATTTGTACATATATTTTGCAAATTAATTATGAATAATAATTAATTTGCAAAATATATGTACAAATAACTTGTTGAAAAATTGTTTGTGTCTATCTTAAAAAAATACAACAATATTAGGCCACTCGCGTCGCCTTACTTTCAGCAATGTAAATGTTGCTGTTCCCGTAGTTTTAACAACATTATTATAACTTATAGTTTTAAGTAGAAAAGGACTGGGTTTGCAAAGAGGTTTGCTTTATATATTTTCCGCCAACAATCGATTTGCCATCTTTAACATCATAAAACATGATACATTCGTTGTCTTATCATATATATAAAAATATGAATGAGTTTTTACCAATATAAGGCTAAGATTAAGATAGTTTAAATAAAAGGCTGGCTTTGTTTAAATGTATAAAATATTTATAAAATAATTGTATTTTAAAATTTCTACTGTCACCAGTTTTATATTTAGTAAAAAATATTAAAATACAGAAATAAAATTTGTAATATTCACAAAAGCAACACCTCATTTTTCCTAGTTTTATTTTTTATTTTTTGCATTGGATCAAGTAACATTAAGCAGTAAGAATAGTATTTTTAGATGTTTTCTTAAATATATCATTTTATTTTTATAAATATTATTAAAATAGGATTGAAATTTTGGATGACATAAAGTTATTTCTTTGCTTGTTTTTTAATTAACTGTGTATTTTACCAAAATATTTTTGAATTTTCACAGTAGATATCATTCTTCGATGTTTCGTTATCCTTGTACCTGACTATATATATTTTTGGAATATTTTAATAAAATCTTGTTTATTTATAAGTACATATAAAATAAATCTATATAAATAATCATATAAGTATGTTACAGAACTTTAAAACATAAGTTTACCATCATTAAGGTAGATTAGCAGCTGTTGTGCAATCTGTGTAAAATGGAATAAATAATGACACAAGGTCCATATATCGTTGTTTTATTTTATGTTTAATACCAGCTGACCCGCGCAGCTTCGCCCGCGAGTATATTAATAAATCGTCCAAATAGTTTTTAATAAAAATTTCATCCCCTATTTCAGCCTTGCAGGGACTGAGTTTTGAAAAAAAATTAGCCTATGTTTGACCCCGGATCTTCAACTATATCCATGCCAAATTTCATGAAAATCGGTCCAGCGGTTTAGCTGTGAAAGCGTAACAGACAGACAGACAGACTTTCGCATTTATAATATTAGTATGGATTATAATTGCTAGCTATTATACAAAAAAAGCAAAGATGCCGATGGCTCTATTGATAGAAAGAACTAAACATCACCTAAATACAACAAAGATGGCAATGGTGCGTTGCTAATTAGGTAGCAGAGATGTAAAATTATATTATGCATAAGTTTTTCGACTATCCTAACTCTTTAAACAAGAATAGTACGACAGAAAATATCACTGACGCTATTGCAATAGAAAAAAGTAAAGTGGTAAAATCAATCTTAAGCTAAAATTTGCTAAATTCTTGTAATAAAAAGTTCGAGGATAATATCATAAACCTTTTAACAAAGAAGTTTTTTAACACGACTGGACTTTCCTTGTTAAAAAAAGTTTTGTATCAGTTTTTAAGGTTATCTACAAATTTGTACGGAACCCTCGGTATGCGATTCCAACTCGCAATTGACCGGCTTTTTTTGTATGCAGCAGGGCCCTTGTCTACGTAGCTACGCCACTGGTTGCTGTGTGGAAGCATTAGTATTATTATTTCACAAAAAAAGTTGAGAAATGAAAAATATCTTTATTTTTAATTAACATTAGTAAACTCCTTGTTATTATTGTTGGTTGCCTCACTAGGCAAGCCTGTATCGAGGCAACCTTTACTCCCGTTTACAATATTGGAATTTACCTCAACTGTAAGACATCTTTTTACATTGTAGTTAGTGTTAAATATACGTAGGTCACACTATAAGTTTTGCGTAACTTAAAAAAACAACATGTTATAACCAAAATATTATGTTTATTGCTTATCAAAATAATCTCCTTTACATTTCAAACAATTTTTCATGCGATCGAACCATTTTTTAAAACAGGAGGACCCTAGATCTGAAGGGATGTTTTCTACGTGCTGATTAAATGCTATCACTGCCTTTTCGGAGTTGGTAAAAGTAAAACCTCTCATCAAATCTTTGATTTTAGGGAAAATACAGAAATCACAGGGTGCTAGGTCGGGGCTATGCGCAGGATGAGTGACGAGATGTACTTTTTCGGAAGCTTGTGGCTTGTGGCATGGCTTTGTTTTGTTGGCCGTGTGTGAAGAAGCGTTATCATGGTGTAGGAGAATGCGACTTTTGGGGCGTCTTTCGCGAACTTTTTCTCACACCCTGGCTAAACAAATGGTAGAATACCACTCGGCATTAACACTCTTTTGATCTTCAAGTGGAATTATACAGATGGGACCGGTAGCTGAGAAAAAAAAACGCGATCATTTTTTTACCAACGTTTCTCGCCTGTTTTATTTTTGTGGGCCTGTTCTCATTTTCAAACATCCATTCACAAGATTGCTGTTTTTTTTTTTGGGTTCAAAACAATAAATCCACGTTTCGTCTCTTGTGACAATATCATAAACAGCATTAGAATGTCCGTGGTCGTACTTCAGTAGCATCTGTGAGCACCATTCCACGCGAGCCAGCTTCTGCTCCGCTGTCAGTTCATGAGGGATCCAACGACAACAAAGTCTCCGAACTTTCAATTCTTCATGTAAAATTTTCTGAATTTGGCTCATACCAATCCCCAATAGTCCTCAAATTGTCTCATAGGTAATCTGGGGTTTTCTTCAATTAATCGCTTAACAGTAGCCACATTATTTTCGTTGACGGCAGTTAAAGGCCGCCCTTCACGAAATTCGTCATGTAAAGAAACTCGACCTCTCTCAAATTCAGCAAACCATCGCCTCACGGTGCTCAAACAAGGTGCTCTCCTAAAAGCATTTTGAAGACGAGCGACACAGTCTTGCAGAGAAAGAGAACTTTTAAAATCATAAAAAATCATCGCTCTAAAATCTTTTCGACTTAATTCCATTTTCGTTGCGTACGTAGAACTTTGATATGTGATAAAAAAACAATTGACGAATCATTTCCCGCCAATTGTTTTTCTATTACTAAGAAGGTTGCAACATTTTAAAAATATAACATTCGAAATTCAAATAGTTCTGATTAGCTAGAAGTGCAAAACTTTTAGTATGCCCCAGGAGAAAGGTAATGTGCATATTTTACAACTAATTATCACTATAGGGCTAGTCTTATATATTTATTAAATCTATTTTTTTAAATGTATCATCGTATGATAGCGTTCTTAACCATTTTCCAATTATTTGTTTCGCTTCAGTGACCCGTTTGTTTTTGATGTCACAGAATTTAGTTACTTTCCTATAAATTGATACTCAAGGGAGATTTATGACTAACATGACAATTTCTGCGCTATGACGCTCTGGTACAAACATCACCTGGCCAGTGGCCATACGCTAGCTACGTCACCAGCTACGCCACTGATAACGATACAGAATTTGTAGAATGAAGTTAGTCAATAAACGTCCCTTTAGTTTAAATGTTTTTATATTCCGTTATTTCTATACTAGCTGTTGCCCGTGACTTCGTCCGTGCGGACTCGTTTACTCCGCACAGCCCCTCCGCCGTAGGTGATAGCGTGATAATATGTTATAATAATAATAATAATAAATAACATATGTAGGGCGTGTCACCGTCCTGGTGAGTCCATCGGGCATATTATTTCCGGTTGTTCTCATCTTGCCAATGGAGAGTATTTGCACAGACACAATCAAGTGGCCAAGATTATTCATCAACAACTTGCTCTTCGATATGGGCTAGTAAGTTTTGAAGTGCCGTATTATAAGTACGTACCGGAGTCAGTTCTAGAGAATGGCCATGCTAAGCTATACTGGGATCGATCTATCATCACGGACAGGACTATTATCACAAATAGGCCCGATATCGTGTTGGTAGATTGAATGGAGCGCCGGGCATTTATTGTTGATATCACAATCCCGCATGACGATAACCTCGTGAAAGCAGAAAAAGAAAAACTATCTAAGTATTTGGACTTAGCTCACGAGATTACCGACATGTGGGGTGTGGAGTCAACAATAATTGTCCCGATAGTTGTTTCTGTAAACGTTTAGTAGCGAAGAGTCTCGACCAAAACCTACGAAAGCTCTCCCTACAGTTCTGGATCAAGGGCCAGATACAGAAGGCGGCAGTGTTAGGAACGGCACGTATTGTGAGGAGGTTTCTTTCTCTGTCACCCTGACCACCGGCGGCTTAGCTGCAAGGCTCCCATCGGCGGGAAACCTATTTTCATATATTTATTTTTATAATATTGTATTTTTTTAATATTATAATTATAAATGTATGTAAAATAAGAGGAAAAATGTAAATAAAAATATAATAATAATAATAATTTCTTTATTTGCAATAAATAGGGTACATACTTAGATCTTATTATGTAGCTTATTATGTAGCCTATATGATGACCCGAACTGTTAGCAATATGTTGTAACTTATAATGTTGTCATATATTTTGGTGCACAATAAAGAGTTATTGTATTGTATTGTATTGTAATATTCATACAAAATTTGAAGTAAATCCATGCAGTACTTTTTAGTTTACCCCGGACATACATACAGACAAACAAACAAAAATTCTGAAAACTATATTTTTGCCTTCAATATCGATTGTCGATCACGCCCCAAGTATTTAAAAAAAAAATCAATGTCCAGTTTTGACTTTTCTACGATTATATTATGTATAGATAAACAACGTGTGTTTAATATCAAAAAATTTAAACTATTATTTACTGTTTTGGTAATTAAAATTCTAATAGGTGTACAAAACAAGAAACATACATACAATTTTTATATTTTTTCGTTATATATAACGGAATTTTATAGGGTTTGAGTACGCACGTATCTGTACAAAGATTTATCTTTTACATGAGAGATATTTTTTTTATTTGGATAATTGCTTATAACATGAAACCGGTATCTTTGTCTGTGGTAATTACGTAGGAAATTTAGTAAAATGGTAACATTAGGGTTTAAAAAATGAGTGTGCTTATTAAGACCGATTTAGTTGATTACGCAATTCAGATATGATACATTTTTGGCGTGTTATTTTTTATGGGAACTACTAATGTTGACTAATAACTACTAATATATTAATCTGAAAATATTACGACCATTCCAGCGAGTAATTAAGTAATTTGGAATTTAAAATGGGTTTTTTGCTTACATTTGAGGGTTTGGAGAGCGGAAAAGTTTTATTCGCTGTGTTTCACATAATAAAGCTACATCAATTTTTAAAGCTAGCGGTCGTTTTGTTGAGAAAATATAAAATCTGGATTGGATTTGTATAGAAATCATTTTTAGAGGGTGTTCCACAGGAATCCGTTCTTATTCCGTTTTTGTATCTCTTATACATTAATAAGTTGCCTACACACATACAGAATGAATTTTATGTGAGTGACAAGCATGGAGTACTATTTGTGATTGACACTTTACCCATATTAAAGAGAAGAGATATGTTGGTAAGTATTTCTATATCATAAGACAGCAAACAAGCAGATGGGTCCCTTGATGGCAAGAGTCAACCGTCGCCTAGATACCAGAGATGTTAATGGTGAGTTGCTACCTAGTGGCGATGTCTAATGTCACGTGCAAAAGTTTACTGGCTACTATACCCTCCAAACCGAAACATGACAGTGACAAACACTGACGATGTGCGGCAAGAATAGGTAAAGCGGTGGTACCTGACCCGGGCGAGACAATGCAAAACTCTACCACCTAGTAGCCACGATAGTAGTGACTCGCATAGCTAATCGGTCGCATTTTACGACCTGCCTGGTAGAACGTCAGTATTCTTCAACGAAACCCGGACCAAAACGGGGGTGTATAAAATAAACAATGCGATTTCAAAAGTTCTACATTACATCTTATGCCCTCCTAATCAATCCTCCCGTTGGACAATACTTTTAATAAATCTATTAAAAGTATTGTCCAACGGGAGGATTGAATTCAGAATCTCATAATCTAAAGTCTAAATCAATGCGCTTTGGGCTAAGAAAACCACGCGGAGAAATTTATACTACTCCAGCACTATACATATCATTGGTATATGCCAATTTCGAAGATAGAACGGCTTAAGAGACATACTACACAACACAACTATAATTTCAATGCAAGACACATCTTTTGTATCACATCTATCTGCTTGTTTCTTTTTCTATGATATAAAGAAGTGTAGTTAGTTAATGTTAGATGTTAAATTTCAGTAACAGAATAACTGTATAAAAACAGAGACCACATGAATACTAATAAAAATAAAACGCTCCTATCACTGTCAAAAGTATGATATATTTGTAGAAATATAGTGAAAAAATTGAAATAAGCTGTGTTGTACAATTTTATCATACGGAATGAGATTACCAGGTTTTGAAATTACGCTTGGAGTGATTTTATTTCACCGGTAAGCAGTATAACTCTGCATTTATGTGTAAATGCAAGCTACACTCACAAACTAAGAAATTGCCTTGAAAGGCGTATCCATTTAATCGGTGGTCAAAACCTTCAGTCTGAATCATAACAAAGTCAATGAGAATAGAAATAGAAAGGGTATAAACCAAAAACTTAAGACCTATAGACCATATAGTTTATTGCACAGAAAACATAGTTGGTTCCGGGCTCCTTTGAAGAATAGACCAACTGTCGTTCTGCCAGCACGTCGTAAAAGGCGATCGATTGGCTATACGAGTCACTACCATCGTGGCTATTAGGTGGTAGAGTTCTGCATTGTTTCGCCCGGGTCTAGTACCACCGCCTTATCTATTCCTGCCGCAATAGCGTCAGTACTTGTCGGTGTCGTGTTCCGGTTTGGAGGGTAAGGTAGCCGGTAAACTTATGCATGTGGCATTAGACCTCGCCACAAGATAGCAACGCACTAGTAACACCTTTGGTGTCTTTAGGCGATGTTTGACTCTTTTCATCAGCAGGCCCATCTGCTTGTTTGCTATATTATAACATAAAAAAACATACATGTATATTGTATATGAATGATATGAATATGAATATATACATATACCAGTGATTGCCCATTGTATATATTTATATTTATGTAGGTATATGTTTTTGAATATTTTTATAGAATTATGTAGTCTGTTGTATGTTTTTTAACTTCTCGCTATGTATGTAGATAAGGAACTTACTGATTTTGCCTCGAAAATCGAGTTTTTACCAAATTTTTCCATTCTGAGGTCCTAGGAACCTTAGCCGAATATTTTCTCGATGACGTTAATACATCTAACTGTCTGCATGTGTGAGTATGTGTGTATGTAAACATTCCATAACCTTTGAACGGCCTGACGATCGAAATGCAGTTGATGGCATTCGATTAGATTTTACTTAACATAGACTTCCTGAAACTGATTCGGCCAAGGAAAACTTCAAAAAAGATTTCAATGAAACAATATTTTTTTTAAAATAACTTCCAAACTAATGTACCAAAAACTAATCAGCTCTATTCCTTAAAAAACTGCGTTCAACGACGTAAATTGCATCAAAATCGGTTTATCCGTTTGAGAATTATCGTTGACGAAAAAAATTTAAAAAAAGTGTTTTTCACGATGACTTTGAGTTATTTTTTGATCTAAAATATTTTAGTATTTTAAAAAACTTTAGTACTTCGAAAATTTCGAAAAGTTTGAGCTTTTCATAGGGTTTTTTATATCAATTTTTTCATATATAAAAATTGCGTTATTTTCAGCAAATTTACAACATATTTTTAAGACCACTTTTAGATTAATATACCGATTTATTTAAATACCTAATCAGCTCTTTGGCTTAAAAAATTGCGTCATATACCGTGAATCGGATTATAATCGGTTGATTCGTTCAGGATTTATCAATGATGAAAATTTATGACATTTTTTAAAAATTTCTTCTACTTTCTTAACGTATCGATTTTGTAGCTAATTAAATTATTAAGAACTGAAAACTTGCGATGAACACCATTCAAAAGATCAAAATTGGTTATTCTTTTAAAAATACACATCTTTACGAAAATTTAAATACAGTCATTTTTACAAACTTTAGGTTTATGAACTCTTTAAGTTCAAAAATCTAGGATAAGGTATAGTTTTCGTTTTTTTTTAAGTTAAAATATTTCAATTTAGCGAGAAGTTATAAATTTTTAACTTCCCGCTACGTATGCAGATAAGGAATTTACTGATTTTGCCCTGATTTTCGAAAATCGATTTTTCACCAGATCTCCACGTTTTGAGGTCCTATGGATCTTTTCCGACTATTTTCACGATGACATCAGTATGTCTGTATGTATGAGTGTGTGTATGTGTGTATGTAAACATTTCATAACTTTTGAACGGCTGGACCGATCGAAACGCGGTTTGATGGTATTCGATTGGATTCCGCTTAACTTAGACATTCTGAATCAAATCGTCCCAGAAGATTTTGAGAAATTTTGAAAAATCCTCAAAAAAAAATTTGGTGAAACAGTATTTTTTTAATATAACTTCCAGATTAATGTACCGCTTAAGTACAAAAACTTATCAGCTCTATTCCTTAAAAAAACTACGTCTAATGCATAAATTGCATCGAAATCGGTTTATGCGTTTGGGAGAAAACGTTAACGAAAAATGTTAAAAAAGTGTTTTTTCGACATAACAAATAAAAAATTTTAAATAAATCATTTTATGGTATGCTACTATATTTCAGTACTAAAAAAACGTCGAATGCCGTTTGTAAAATTGAAATTGAAACTTATTTTAAAAAGTTACAGCTTTTCAAATATTAAAATTACGTTGTTAACTTAATATTTTTTAAATAACTTTCTGGCTACTACTACTACTACTACATCGATTGACTTAAAAATCTTATCAGCTATTCTCTTTTAAAAACCTCGTCAAATAACATTAATTGGATCAAAATCAGTCAATTTGTTTGGGATTTATTAATGAAGAAAATTTTTGAAAAAAAATATTTTTTGGCATTGCTTCGAAATTTTTCAATCTATCGATTATTTAGATAAAGCAATATTTTAAAACTCGAAAACTGAGTTTAATGTCATTCGAAAGATCAAATTCAATAAGCGTTTCCAAAATATATAGCTTTTCAAAAATCAATATATTACCATTTTAACGAAATAGATAATTGAACTGAAAAATCTATGATTATAGTTTTTAACCTCTCGAAACTCTGACATGCAAAGGCGATTTTAAGCGGCAGGACTCATCACTCGCTTTTTAGCGGGAATGGCGTCTCAGGCGACTCGATGGAAAAAAAAAACTTTTTTTTTTCTACAACTAAGTCATATTTTATCATTCTGTAAACGACTGTGTATCAATTGATATATTTTCTGTCTACTAGAGATTTTATATTTACAAGCAAATATAATAAAAATCACTTGAAAAATAATGAATTTCTAAATTACTTTATTTTTGGCTATCACGATATATTTCTTACAACAAATTATCCAAATAGAAAAAATATACGGCCTTTCTAATAAAAACAGTACTTACATGAGAGAAATGCACCGTAAAACAACACAAGATTGAATTTTATACCACTAAAAAACCGCAAACACACTCGCGGTCCGGTCGAATGAACTAAAATGACTGGTACAAAATAAATGACAATAATAGACTTCAATTTACGAATTTGACATGACAGATATTTTATCATAGATTAAACGTCAAAGGCTTTTTCATACAACATTAGTCTTTATAAATAGAAATTTAAAGTTTAAATTCAAATGCAAGCGGGGTAAAATTTTGCTCGAGAGTGAACGCTTGACCGTTTTATCATACATATGTCTAATATTTGCCTCTGCGAGAATCGAGTGGTTAATCTTTTAAGTTTAAAATTAATTTAGTGGGAAGTTTCAGGGATGGCCTATAGGGTCAACCGTTTACACATTTTTTTAAATTTAAATCCAATCTAATAATTTATTTGTATATGTAACATGTAATATGTTTCTATTAAACGATTTTAATAAGTTTTCCTGTGCACTCCATTTTAAATACTACTCTCATTTGATTAAGATTATCTGACTGATAGAGAATGTCATGTGGCATCAAGTCAACCTCTGTGCATGTTTGCGCATAAATTTTAAATATATGAATTAATAAATGTTATTATTACTATATTTAGCTCTTTAGAGATTTTTATTTTCGAGAATTAAGAGAACCATCTATTTGTTTCTATTATATTAAAAAAATCTCCGATAAAATCCATACGAATGGACATTCTTGATGTTCTCGACGCACCTTAACATAAGACGTTGATTAGAAACATCCTACAATGAATACAAATACGCAATAGACGTACGTGTATTCGATTGGAAATTCCGTTACAATGTGCTCATACACATGTAACGAAGCATGTTCGTTTCTTCTAATAAGGTATTTTAGTACTGAGTTTTGATTAAAATGTTACTAAATATAGCATCGTGCTGCCTTTATCACAATTTAAGCATTTTTTTAGTTAATTTCAAAACATGATCCTTGTTCTCCAAAATTACGGAGACAATCATCAACTCTCAGCTCCTCAAGTATTTAGAAGAGCACCAGCTGATTAGCAACCGTCAGTACGGTTTCCGTCGTTGCCGCTCAGCTGGTGATCTTAGTATACTAACTCATCAATCAAGGGGGAGGCCCCTTCGACTCAACTGCTTCCGCCCACGAACTGGCTTTGGCTGTCAGTTGGAACATGCGAAGACATTTGATCGGGTATGGCACAAAGCGCTTCTCGCAAAGCTGCCTTCTTATGAGCTTCCCGAGAAATTATGCAAGTGGATCACCAGTTTTTTGGCTGACCGGAGCATCAAGGTCGTAGTCGAAGGTGCGTCTCTGACCTTAAATCTGTCAATGCTGGTGTTCCTCAAGGCTGCATGCTATCACCGATGCTGTTCCTTCTGCATATCAGTGACATGATGTGAATTCGTAACACACATTGCTATGCGGATGACAGTACTGATGATGTTACATACTCCGGCCTTAGCGGTATTTCTCGGGAACACGTCGAAGAATGCCGAAACAAGGTTATGACAGAAGTCGAGAGTCGACTTACCGATGTCTCGGAATGGGGTCGTCAAAATCTGGTTACTTATAACCCCAAGAAGACACAGATTAGCGTGTTTTCCGCTAAAAAGGCACCCTTTGTTATATCACCTCGTTTTGAGGATACTCTCCTGAGAGCCTCAGCTAGTGTCGGAATTCTGGGAGTCGACACATTGAATTACGTTAAGTTTCGCGGTCATTTGGAAGGCAAGGCTAAACTAGCCTCTAAAAAGCTCGGTGTGCTCAGCAAAGCGAGACTTCTTGCCGGCCCATCGCCTTCAACTTTATAAGGCACGGTTCGGCCTCACATGGAGTCCTGTTCTCATCTCTGGGCCGGAGCTCCCCAATATCAGCTTCTTTCTCTTGATCGCATTCAGCGTAGAGCGGTTCGAACCGTTGACAACCAGGCTATTTCAAAACAGTTTGATTCTTTGGCATTGTGCAGAGATGTGGGTATTTATCATGAGGAGTGTTCCAACGAGTTGTTTGGATTAATTCCTGCCACCGAATTCCACCATCGGACATCGCGTCAAAATTCAAAGTTCCATCCTCACAATCTCGATTTCTGGAAATCCACAACTGTGCGATCCTCGCGACACTTTTTGTCTCGCACTATTCTCTTGTTGAATTAATTTTAGGGTAAATAAATTAAGGGGTGTTTCCAAACGCATACGACTTAGGGACCTTCAAGAAAAGAACTTACTCATTCTTAAAAGGCGGGCAACACAACTGCAAGAACTCTGGTATTGTGGATGTCTATGGGCGGTAGTGATCACTTACCATCTGGTGCACCTCATGCTCGTTTGCCCCCTCTTCATTAAAAAAGAGATAAACAATAAATAACTATCTAGAGAAAGAAATAACTATCGACTATAGACACCAAAGATGTTAATGGTTCGTCGCTATTTATGTGGCGCGGCTGGAATGCCACATGCAGAAGTTTACCGGCTGCCTTTTCCTCCAAACCGGAACAAGACATTAACAAGCATTGAGATTATTGCGGCAAGAATAAGTAAGTTTGTGGTACTTAGAATAAGTTTACTGACTACCCTCAAAATTGAAACATGACAACGAAAAGCACCGATGCTATAGCGAAAGGAATAGGTAAGGCCGTGTTATTAGTCCCGGTAGAGACGATATCAAGACGAGATGAGACGAAGAACTACCACCAAGTTAATAGTTATTATATTATATTGATTATATTTATTATATTATATTGATTAGCCTTCTCTCGCCTGCTACGAAATGTCTAGCAGAAAGACAGTCGATCTACTCTACTCACATTGGAGCCAAAACTATCCATAAATGCAGCGGGTCCATCGCCGCATTAAAATCTTATCGAAGGTGAGATTATTTGCATTGCCTCCTTATCTAGGGGCCTATTAGGCTCAGATTATAAGGTGTGTGGGTTCTGTCAGTACTCAAAAAGTATTTATAAGGGATTTTTCGGGGTTTCTTCGATCATTGAGCGAAGAAACTCGGAATATTGATGCTTTATTTTCGCTAAGTTTACGTTATAGTCTCAAAATGACAGCTAGAACAGAAAATTTGTTTTATTTTTAATATTTCCAAGCAAGTAAAAGTTTTATAATGTTGATATATTTTACAATAGTAAGAATAACTTTAAATCTGAAATAACAAAAACTGATATAGTTTAGTCCAATTTTTTACATATAAAAACACATATTTGTATATTTACCTATTATATAAACTTCTAAAATATAATTATGTACTGTAGTGCCCCAATGTTTATTAATTATATTTATGTATATATAATTTTAAAAAAATTTATCTATATTGATTTTCTGAAACACAGAGGAAAATATTATTATGCCTACTTCATCATGCACAGTAAAATGTTTGAACAACTTAGTGATTGTGTATAAAGTCTATTTTAGAAAATGTTAATCCGTTATTGGCTCTTAGTGAATGTAGTAAGTAGAGTAAGTTTATAAATATTTAGCTGTAGATTAGATGCAAATAAATAAATAAATAAAATGTAAGTTTTTTGAACAAATACTCTCTTCTGAAAGTGAATTAATTCTCAAATAAAAATTGAACAATGTATTTTGACACAGCATGTATATTTTAGGAAATCCAGGATCGTATTCACCTGTACAATTTATACGAAACCAACGTATTTGTTAAATATAAATTCTGACTGAAACAACTTAATGCCGCTTCATCGCCACATGAGTTTATAATTCAAATCCTTTGACGACGCAACGTACTGTGATTGTCTCATTACAGAAGTTACGAGAGTAAACTTTTGTTTCAGTTGTGGGAGAAATATTACTGAAATATTCATTATTTACCTATCCCTTGATATCTCACGTTAGCTGTAGAGTTTATGGTATCTTAGCATGCAAATTCTAAGATGAAATAATCACCTGTACTGCGTAACACGCGCCACCTTATATATATATATATATATATATATATATATATATATATATATATATATATAAATCAATTGCTGTTCGTTAGTCTCACTAAAACTCGAGAACGACTGGACTATTTTTTTTTTGTTTTGAATTAATGCTTGTCACTGTCGTGTTCCGGTTTATAGGGTATGGTAGCCGGTAAACTTATGCATATGGCACTTGATCTCGCCACCAGATAGCAACGTACTATTACCGTCTTTGGTGTCTATAGGCGATGTTTGACTCTTTTCATCAATGGTTCCATCTGCTTGTTTGCTATCTTATGATAAAAAAAAACAATTTACATATTGAAGTGACTTTATAGTACACTAGCATTTACTATAGTCTTCGTTCGCATGACAAAATATTTTTTTTATTTACTTCTCTTTCCTCAGCTGGGTAATAAGGTAGCCTATGTCACTTCTGGCTAATGCAGCTTACTAAAGGTGAAAAATTTTTTAAAAGCAGATGAGTGGTTTTTGAGTTAAATCGCAACAAACGAACAAATAATAACATCTTTCCGTGTTGATACGGGTCTCATTCTGAAGAATATTTAGACATGTCATTGAAGAAGAGAGAAGCCTAATACCCGTCGCAAAAAATATGTCTACTAAGAAATTTGCAATCTTAACGGCAATAGCGTCGGTGCTTGTTGCGTTCCAGTTTGGTGGGGCAGTATATCCGGTAAACTTATGCATTAGCATTTCAAGCCCGCCACACTAGCAACGCGTCATAACATCATAACATCTTTCGAGTGTGTCGAGTGGTTAGCGATCCGAACTACGCAATCGACGAGGATAATTGTTTGCATTTCTGGGTTTGGGTGCTTATTAAATATATTCCAGTATTTATATATGTACATATATTTTTATGTATTAGTATCGTTGACTAACACCTATAACACAAGCAAATAATTTGCTTACATTGGGGTTAGATCAGTAAGTGTAATTTGTCCCGTGAATATTTATTTATTTGATAGGCAATCGTTACTTGTTTTAAGAGAACCATAAAATAAAATAAAAAAATTTCAAGTAAAGGTCTTCATTATAACAAAGCCGACCATGACACTCATGAGCCACGTACAGTATAAGGTTCCGTAGCAATCCACAAAAATATGTGGATTTATATTTACTTCTCGGATACATTACCTTTTATATACTTATGTAAAAAATAAATATTAGAACACTTGTAATAAATAATATATCTACTCCTAATTTGACCGTTGTAAAATTAGTTAGGTAGAGAAATATTAGAAGACAACTACATTACCTTTATTTTAGTTACATAATATACATAAAATAACCATTCCATTAAGAAACTTCTTGAGTAAAGTTTCTACAAAGATTTATCGTGAAGGCTTTTATAGGCATTTATAGGTTATTTATCGTGAAGAACTCTATTTTTTTAAAACCGACCACGACGCACATGAGTCACGCATATTACAAGTTTCTGTAGCAGATAATAAACGTATAATAAAAAAAAGACGTGTGGCACTTGGAGACTGCCGCGGTAAAGCTATTGCATAGCATTTTTTTGTCAACTTATGCAATTACAATTATATATTTATTTTATTTATGCAGATTTTTTTTTCTTTGTTTATTCATATTTAAAACACTTTGTACACAAATTATACGAGTACAGATATTCACTGTTGTACGTAAATGATAAATACCTTATACACCTATATACTTTATCACAAACAGCTGATCATGGTAGTTTTCCAATACAACCAATGCCACCTAAAGGCGGGTTGCTGAACTAAAGAGACAAGCGTGATATTTCAAAAAGTCATTAAAAGTTCTGGTATTTATCTAGAGATGGAAAAACTAAAAAGTATTACCGCTGTGCCGGTCGGAGTGGGGCGTGTTAGGTTTTTTCGTTACGGAATTTCTGGATTCGGTCTCCACGCTCAAGGCCCGCGATAGAAGCTATGCAATAGCTTAAAAAACTTCTTTAAAGCTTTGACCAATACGGGGCAAAAAAAGCTGTGCTAAAAGTCGTATAAAGGTCAACATAAAGCCTATATATTATCACGCTGTCACCTCCGTAGGAGCTGTGCAGAGTAAACGAAGTCCGTGCGAACGAAATCCCCGGCAACAGCTAGTTTGCAATAAAAAAATACAAATTTTCTGTGCGTAAGAATAGGTAGTTTGTCGGTTATAACGTAAACACTTTTTGCCTGATAAAATAAAGCTTGCAACCCCACACATGTGGATGTAACTTTACATTAATCTCGTTTTAATATATACAATCACACCGTAAGACTGAAAATAATGAAGACCCCAGCGGCATAGTTATCCACCCTGTTTCATCACTATTAACGAGAGCCGAAGCAATGCTGTCAGTATAACTTCGGCTCTCGTTGAGTAAAGTAAAGTTAGTGTTTCCTGAAGATGCTTCGGTTGTAAATTGAAACGTTCATTGAGTGCGTATACAGCGTGCTTTTGTGCTTACTAATGTCGTGGTGGAAAGTGGGGTGGAAATGGGTGGCGCTTGGTTTTTCATTATTTTTCAGGCCTATGGTGAAATTGTTCCATTTCTTACACCGTTTTTGTATTTTCCTTTCAGCAGCTTCAAGGGCACACGTAAAAGTTTGCATATTAACTAGCTTCCTTCTTTCCCTTTCGAAGAATAAATCAACTGCTTTATTGTAAGGAATCTCTTTATCTCAACTATTTAAATCTGTAATTATTATGTTACATATTTAGACATTGAGCAACAATTAATATTACCATTAGTTTGAATTGTCTCTAAATCTATATTTATTTTGTATGTACCATCATCATTAATACTTTTCTCAAAATAATGATACAAATGTAATAAAATGAAAAATATTTGTTTCCAAGAATATGGGTGTCACAAGTTATTAAAATTAATTAAAAATTACTAACATGTTCTAAAATGGTATGGTGTGCAAATATTTTAGAATTATTTATCTATATTCTATGAAATTTTACATTTTGTGAGTTAATTTCTTTAGAATTACTAATAGATCAGAATGCGGCAACACACTGAGAAGATCCGGCGAAAGAAACTCAGTGGGCTTGTCATGTAACCATTTATAGTATAGAAACATCTGATATCATTAATATTACAATATTATTTTTAATATCTGTGACATCATTATGTTTAATATGATATCAATCTAATAAGTAATGTAAGGTATCGGGTCCAATATAAAACCCTGTGACACACCTTATCATTAATAGAATCAGTTACGAGCAGGTGTTTACCAGCTATCTTAGTAACATTAATGTGATTTAACAGAAAGTTTATCTAATTAAACCGCAAGAGAATAAATGAAGAATAAGTAAATTTACTATTATTTTTATATTTGTAAATATTTTTATATTTACAAAATGTAATTGGTAGTACTGGACCGTTCAACTTACAAAAGAACCCTTGAAATGATATGAAATTTTGTGAAGACTGCAAGGTCGGGTATATAAGCCTCAAAGAAGTAGGCGAATGAACATTTTTAAATAGGTTTGGTTGGTTTAACTGTCTCAAAATTTATAGAATTCAAAGTAAGTTAATGTAGATGTGTATTTATTTTGAGCACGCAAATACAGATTGGGTGTAAAATATATGCGGTGGCTAGCATAAATTCTGTCCTATCTTAAAAGAAAATATTAGGGTAGATCAATGAAATTACAAAAAAAAATAATAGAATGATCTTATTCATAGAAATGCAAATATTATGGTGTTTTACAATGCCCGTATTTATCCTTTAATTTTTCAAAAATCTATTACAACTTTAATCCTGTTATTTTTGCCGAAGATTTTACAATTTGTATACTGTGTAAACTTTGCTTTTCAAATTTCAAACTTTTTTATTTGCATAAAATAGGGTATATGAATAGATTTTATATAGTAAAGTTCCTTAATCCTATTTTGTCCATTTATGGCGTACGAATTTTGTTATTATATTTATCATTAAATTTTATATACGTATTTGAGTAAAAACAGCAGAAAATATTAACATATCAACATTGACTGTTAGTGCGAAATTTTTATTATTTTTATCTACGACTAAAAATTACCGGACTAAATTTTTTGAGAATTTAATCTGTATCTATATACATATCATAAAATCGTAGGAAATTCAATGTATGTCCGGGGTAAACTCAAAAAGTACTGCATGGATTTACTTCAAATTTTGCATGGATATTACTACTAATAGGTAGGGTCAACATAAAGCCTATATATTATCACGCTGTCACCTCCGTAGGAGCTGTGCAGAGTAAACGAAGTCCGTGCGAACGAAATCCCCGGCAACAGCTAGTTTGCAATAAAAAAATACAAATTTTCTGTGCGTAAGAATAGGTAGTTTGTCGGTTATAACGTAAACACTTTTTGCCTGATAAAATAAAGCTTGCAACCCCACACATGTGGATGTAACTTTACATTAATCTCGTTTTAATATTCAAAAATAAAATATGTTGTTCTTATTTTCGCAATTCCAAATTAAATCTTTCAATCATTTTGCTCTAGTCAGATAAAATTATTAAAATTTTCCGTTTCACACTTAAACAAAACAGTTATTAACATTTATAAAACACGTGCTAACTAAGGCGTCACTAACACGTAGCCCTAAGTAATATAAAGTCTTTAAAATGGTTATTGGATAAGGAAAATATATTTTAATTATTTTTTACACAAAGCTTTCTATACAATACGGTCGGTTTAGTATTTAATCAGGCTAATATTTTTATGAGTTAGGGTGCCGTGAAGCCATGTTTTTGTTATTTTAGCTAGCCGATCCGAATGAAAATATTCGTTCTTTCAGGTTATTGTATTTGTAGACATTAAGTACTAACTAGCTGTACTCGCGACTTCGTTTGCATGGTAAAAATCACATATCTCCTAAAACAAAGTGTATATAGATAAATTAAAGTTTCTTATGATTAATTTTGATATGGAGATAAAAATAAACTAAAATGTTTATTTTAAAATATTAGAATTTAAAATATTTTTGGGATATAATTTCGACAAAAATAGACATTAAGTCACGTAACAGTAAATGCAAATGCAGTGTTAAAATGTCATATTGTTTTTGAAATTTTCATAGAAACCACAGAGTATGTAATATATTAATATGTATGATCAAGGCGTGACGTTAGTCACGCGTGACAGTCCAGAGCGTTTTCGCGGTCAATTTAAAATTAAATTTTGCAAGTCGAAATTTTATTTCGAATTTTAAAATATATAAGTAGGATTTTGGTTAATATAAAGTATTAAGCAGTTTTTCAAGTCACTTGCCTTGTTACTTGTTTCTTATACTAATCTCATACTTTGTAATCTGTTATTTAAGATCAATAGTCAACCTATATTAATATTATAAATGAGAAATTTTAGATGTAGGGTGGGTAGATGTTTGGATTGATGGATGTTTGTTACTCAATCACGCAAAAACTACTAAACGGATTTTAATGAAATTTGGCACACAGGTAGATGATTTCCTGGAATAGCATATACGCTATTTTTTATCCCGGAAAAATTAGGTGGTCCCGCGGGATTTGCTAAAAACTTTTATAATGCACTGGGCTGCATACTGCAGGTAGTATAATAATAATAATAAAAATAAATATTCGCAGGACAAATTACACTAACGGATCTAACCCCAAAGTAAGCAAATTATTTACTTGTGTTATGGATGTTATTCAACGTACTAATACATAGAAATACATATATAAATACTGGAATATATTTAATAAACATCCAAACCGGAAATACAAACATTTATGCTCATCACACAAATGCTTAACCTGGTTGGGGACCGAACCCGAGCCCCGTCGATTGCGTAGTCAGGGTCGCTAACCACTCGACACACGTTGGTTGACATGTAAAATTCACTAAGAATAATTTTGGGTGATATCGAGTAGTTGATACAATGTTATCAATTTAAACTCTATCTTGACCTAGAAAAGCCATCAAGTCCCTACATATATTTTCTAATCAGATACGAAGAGAGAAAACTCATTTGAAACACATCTACCTAAAACATGGAGAGGAAAAAATTCATTGAAATGTCTCTGTTGCATAACTGAAGTAGTCCTGTCATATGACGAAATACAGCGTGCAATGGACGGTGTACTGAAAAATAAGAAAACATGCCATTTTTACTTTCTTATCATGATGGTAATTCCTTTCTTTTAAGGACATTCAAAATTTGCGTTTGATGTAGTGTACATTGTTGCGATTGGTCGCGCCCGCGGAACTCTCGCACCAGTGCGTGGTATGTGATGCATTTTGTGTATTTCTTTAAATTCTACTTTTTTTAAGAAAAAAACATTTTAGAGTATTAGAGTAAATCAAATTATACAAAGTTAAGGTAAAAATTTCGTAAAAAAAATTCAATAATTTTTCGCACAAATTGGTAGTAATTATAATAAAAGCCGGCCAAGTGCGAGTCAGACTCGCACACAAAGGGTTCCGTACCATTATCTATAAAAAAAAATGTTGTATGGGGCC
Organism: Apodemia mormo; assembly: GCA_036924255.1. NCBI lineage: Eukaryota > Metazoa > Arthropoda > Insecta > Lepidoptera > Riodinidae > Apodemia > Apodemia mormo. The sequence goes on from JAUPFN010000011.1 coordinate 6,186,029, forward strand.
CTTAAATATTTATTTTATTCTATTTTTCCTATTTTTTGTTATAGCGGCAAAAGAATTGCTGTGAAATGCATCATCTATGAAATTTTTTAACTGTCTAAATGTCAAGATTCATGAGATACAGCCTGACGACAGACGGACAAACAGAAAGCCGAACGAACAGCAGAGTCTTAGTAATAGGGTCCCGTTTTACCCTTTGGGTACGGAACCCTAACAATGTACTCCTCAAAAGTGCCCGTACAGTGTTTCATTTTTATTTCAATTTTTTCTTTTTTTATTTTAACTTTGAAAATTGATTTTATGAGGACGCCCAGAAAATTACTTTTTTGTGTTGATTCAGTTTAATCACAGAATAACTAGGTATTCTAGATAGTTATTCTGTGGTTTAGTTGTAACCATGTAAAAAATGTATTTAATTTTGTATTGTAACTTTCATCTCCTCCTTCCTTGAGAAACTGTCATATTATGATTAATGTAACACAAAAAAAATTAGTATGCTTATTCAGTTAGTTAAACACATCCACAGTTTATGATGAAAGTTGAAACCGCACTGAATATTGCTAATATAATTGGTTCATCTGTATAATATTTCAATGTGAAAGATTTTAATAATATTAAACCTATCAAAATCACGCGCAAATTCTAGAAAATAAATGTACCGACAACGACGATCGTTGACATTTTCATTGTCCCCACTTTCCAATTACCTGCGGACAGTTTTACGTATCGCTACGTGTCCTGGAACTATCATGCTTCATTTTCCGGTATTTACGATGTATCGAGAGCGGAGAATGCATTAGGGCTAACACATGCGTATTTTTACGTTCAACTTATATTTAAAGATACGGTGCATATTTAAAAAAATCTAACTTAAGAATAATTCAATATCAAAATCGAGTTATTTTGATTCAATTAACGGTATTTGACGCAGTTTTTTAAGTAGAAAAGCTGATACGTTTTTTAAGTCAATCGGTGTTATTTACTAGGCGGTATAGTTCTGCATTGTCTAGCCCGGATCTGGTACCACCGCCTTACCTATTCCTGTCACAATAGTGGCAGTGCTTGTCACTGTCGTGTTCCGGTTTGGACGGTAAACTAGCTGGTAAACTTATGCATGTGGCAATAGACCTCGCGATGGTTGACTCTTACCATCAGGAGACCCATCTGCTTGTTTGCTATCTTATGACATATATAAAAAAAGTTATTTCAAAAATATTAAGTAAGGTTTCGTAAGTATCGTGTAACTTTTTTTCATTATGCACAAGCACAAAATAAAAAATAAAAAATATTAAATAAAAAATAAATAATTAAATTTGCTAAAAAACAACGAAATTTTTATATTTGAAAAGCTGTAATTTTTGAAAATTAGATTCATTTTTCAGTTTTAAAACGGCATTTGACGTAGTTTTTTTAACTTCCCGCTACGTATGTAGATAAGGAAGCTAATTTTGCCCCAATTTTGGAAAAAACAGTTTTCACCAAATCTCAAAACGTCCTAGGAACCTTTTCCAACTATTTTCACGATGACGTCAGTATGTATGTATGTATGTAGGGATGTGTGTGTGTATGTAAACATCTCATAACTTTTGAACAGCTGGCCCAGTAGAATTAGAAAAAATTAAAAAGAAAACTTCAAAAAAAATGTTGACGAAACAGTATTTTTTAATATAACTTCCAAATTAATGTACCGATTGAGTACAAAAACTAATCAGCTCTATTGCTTAAAAAACTACGTCTAATGCATAAATTGCATCATATTCGGTTTATTCGTATAGAAGTAGTTTACAATTTGTACACAAACATGCATAAAAACAAAAAATTGTAAACTAATAGTTGACACAATCCTGTAGGTCATAAAAAGAATCAGCTAGCAATACATCGGGGGAAAACTCGTCAGTTGGCGTATTTAAGTACACGATATATGCTCTAGTCTGGCTCCTGTATTACACCTTTAAGGGCTCAGCTGACAATTATTCCACCGAGATACAGCCAGCTGAAGTATTTATTTATTTACAATATCATGATATCATCATGATGATCTGGGAAATTTTCAATTGAGAAGATATGACTGAAAAAAAATTTTTTACATATTCTTGTGACTAGCTGACGTATTTTCCACCCCGATATAGTCAGCTGACTTTTTTTTTTCTTCAAGATATGGGACAAGCCATAATTTAACAAATTTTTAATCGGGAGGAAATCACTAAATTTAATTTTGTTTTCAACGTGGATGAGAGGCCACTGCTGTTGAACCCACCGCCCGAGCAGCAGCTGACGTTCACAGAACTTCATGATACGACTATCTGAAGCATTCTAAAAGTTAATAGTCCGAGAGGTACTTGGTCATGAAAATCTGTTGCTGTCTCGCGTACAGTAAGCTTGCCTTTTTTACTAATTTACATTTTTTATATCATAAGATGTAGTGTGTTTTATTAATGTCATGTATTTATAATCCATTTTATTTAAAACATATTTCTGTTACTTATTTCTGCTGTCCTTCGAAATGTAAACTTTAACTATGCCAAATTTTATGCTTCATGTATAAGATGTAGTGTGTTTTATTAATGTCATGTATTTATAATCCATTTTATTTAAAACATATTTCTGTTACTTATTTCTGCTGTCCTTCGAAATGTAAACTTTAACTATGCCAAATTTTATGCTTCATGTATTAAGATATAGATTTGCCTATTTGCAATCCTGTGTAATGAAACGAAATTAAAATACTGTAAGATACTGGCAACCCTAACGAGACTCCTGAATAAGGAAATGAATTTCCGTTAACGATCGCGTTTTTATAGCCCATGTGATAGATTTAGTCTTAACACAAAATTCACTATAATTCCAATGCATTTTCCATGTTTATGAAGTTTATTTTATAATTTTATAACCAATTTTCCCTTGACGACATTATTTTTCATATCACTGGAAAGCAATTAGGTTTTTCTGTTTCGAAAAAACTACACTCTAATTCTACACTTCACTATAATTCCAATACATTTTTCATTTTTTTGCTATACTACATCACGTATAAATAACAAATCATCCATAGGTACAAAGATGTTATATCACGTAAATTAACCGGTTATTTCCACTGTCCTAACCGGAATACAATAATGAGAAGCTCTGACATTATGACCTATTCGGCTCAGACCATGAAGTCCCGGATTCAATCCCCGGGTCATTAAGTTTAAAAAAGTGTCATTAAGTTTTTTTCGAGGTTTTCTTGGAAATCTAATCCTCAGTAGCAGCTCGGAGTCTGGTGGAGTGGTGTTTTACCACACCCGTGCCTTGGGTGTGCACGTTAAACAGTCGGTTCCGGTTATCACTAAAAATAGTCGATAATCGTTAACATGTCGACAAATACAGCGATGAGGATCACCATTTATCTCGGCAAACGACAAACCGGTGAATCGTGGTGAACTGGAAAGTCTATAGACGGTCGGTTTTTTTTTTTATATATATATATATATATATATATATCTTACTCTGCCTCCCCCGCAAGGGAACCTTGCGTGATGATACCGATATAATTACTGAAAAAATACGTTTTTTTTCACAGAAGCATCAATGCTTGTTGGTAGTTTCTTAAAATTGCGATGTCTCATTTTTAGGAACCTACGCAACGTTTGGATGGTAAGGTAGCAGGCAAAATGCATCTATCAATGCATGTGAAGTTAAATTTTTATTATATTTATTTTTCTCTGAAAGAATCATCTACTTGTTTATATTCTACATTCTTTGTCGTCGGCACTTGCTGAAACTCCATTTTCATTGCAACATTTTATATAAAAACACTATTATTTACTTTATTGTGATACAGTACATGTGTTTATATATAAAACATTGCATCTACTTGTTTGTTCTAATAGTTTTGACATTTAAGAGATAAAGTTGGTACATTCTAATGGCCAACTCTACCACCGTACGAATTTATTGGTCAGTTCATAGTATTGTATACTGTTTGGGCCAGTTCAAATAGCGCACGCTCATTGGTCAATTCATATAGCATGCGCTTTTACACTTCCTGTTCCTAATATATCTATGCATGTTACATATCTACTTTTATAGCATTTCATGAATACACTCCCACGGATTGCAAGAAAGACTGATAGCGGTGAATACGGTTCACTCGAATGATTATTCACCATCTGAATACTTCATTTTTCTTTCATTCTATGTTAACACGGTAAAGTTGGAGTGACATAGAATAGAACGTTCATCTGTTTTTTTTTCAATATGTCGTCGGACTCAGTTGTATTTGTATTCTCTTGTAAATTAATTTGTGGCTCCAAAGGCATTGTTAATTTTTAAAGTTATCCAAGAACAGTAGCGTCATCTGATCCTTTTTTTTATATCATAAGATAGCAAACAAGCAGATAGGTCTCCTGATGGAAAGAGTCAACCATCGCCTATAGACACCAAAGATGTTAATGGTGCGTTGCTATCTCGTGGCGAGGTCTAATGCCACATGCATAAGTTTACCGGCTATCTTACCCTCCAAACCGGAACACGACAGCGACAAGCACCGACGCTATTGCGGCAGGAATAGGTAAGGCGGTGGTACCAGACCCGGGCGAGATAATGCAGAACTCTACCACCTAGTTGCCACGATGGTAGTGACTCGATAGCCAATCGGTCGCCTTTTACGACCTGCCTGGCAGAACAGCAGTTGGCCTATTCTTCAAAGGAGGCCGGGACCAACACCACAATCCTTTCACTTGAACACTATTTTTCCGGAAGTTGCAATATTGAACGTGATTATTTTTGTGTTATAGCACTCACTCCGTGCTTGGCTTTAGGGAGACAGTCACAGGGTCAATCCCTGCGTGTCGATTATTTTTTGGTTGTTTTTAAAGTTTTTCCATCGAACGTGATGTTCGTTTGCTATGGAACTCGCAACAAAATCGCAAAATTTGAGTGAATGTTCTCTTTTAGGTTTAGACTGTTCATTTTTCATTTATTTGGTGTGAAAGTGAATGACATTGAACGTCAATATTTAACATTGTTACTTCACTCTTCTTTCATTTTGTGTTTAGACACTTTAAAAAAGGTGCATACGAATGAAAAATGAATCGTTTGATTCACCTTTAAGAGCCATATCTGTAAGAGGAATAATTTATAGCTATAAGTATTTTTATACAACATCGAAGCAGAGACTTACAGTTCAGTAGAACAGAGCCTTTTCAGAAAAGTCCATTTAAACCTGTTTCGGTGTGATTTTATCGACGTTTCATATCAAAAATAAATCCAAACCTTTCACATAATATATTTCAGAAATGTATATATTTTAATCTGCCCGTCTGTTATGCCCTCACGGATAATAATAAACTAAAAAATATCAGTGGATAAATGGCACAATTTTTTTTGTTGTCGCAGGGGAAATGCCTTTACGCATTACCGGGCTACATGATGCGACCGACGTGGGACTCACCGGCTGTTCGAAGTCGGAGTACCAACTAAAACCCCGGCGGACGACTTTGGCCACTATTAAATTAGGTTGGCCCTCCTCAAGCTCATGCGCAGGCGAGGGCAGAGCCCCTGCCTTGGCACTGCGGGCTTTGGAGGCCGGCCACCCCACGACCTGAAGGTCTTCTGGGCAGATGCCCTTCCCCATGTGGTCATTTTTTAACGAGGTTGGCCTTCCTCGTTCACTGTGCGTAGGCGAGGGCAGAACCGCTGTCATTGCACCGCGGGCCTTCCCACAATCCGAAGGTGCCCTGAGCTAATGCTCCCCGTGCGCGCAAAGTGCGCTGCGCAATGCGCTTCCCTCTTAAACAAGAAGGGTTCGAGAGCGCCCCCTTGGTCCAATTAGCTTCTGTGAGGTCCGGGATTGTACCTCAGATACTAAGCCCCCGTCACGATAAGGCTTGGAACCATAGGGGGTAATTACACGATTTGAACCAACCACAAAAGTAAGTAGTAGTAAGCAATTTATTTCCTTATGATATTAGTGTTAGTCAAATATTTTAATACATAGAAATACATATATAAATACTGAAATATCTATACATATAATAAAATCGTAGCTAAGTCAAAACTGTACATTGAATATTTTTTTGAAAAAATACTTGGGGCGTGATCTATAATCGATATCGAATCCAAAAATATAGTTTTTAGAATTTTTGTCTGTTTGTCTGTTTGTCTGTATGTCTGTTTGTCTGTTTGTCTATATGTATGTCCGGGGTAAACTCAAAAAGTACTGCATGGATTTACTTCAAATTTTGCATGAATATTACTAACAGGTCTGGTCAACATATAGGCTACATAATATCACGCTATCACCTACGGGGGAGGAGCAGTGCGGAGTAAACGAAGTCCGCGCGGACGAAGTCGCAGGCAACAGCTAGTATTTAATAAACATCCATTCATATATGTATATAATAGTTCGTTTATGCCCATACTAAGAAATACAAACATCTAAGCTCATCACACAAATATTTGTCCCTGTCGGGAATCAAACACAAGCCCTATCAATTCGTGATTAGATTCGCTAACCACTCGACCAACGGGGTGGTAAAAATCATCTAGTTAAACTAAATGGTACACTATTTGATTGTTATTATTATTTCTTTCGCGTTGTTTTTTTAAATAATAAGATAGCTAAAAAGCAGATGGTTCTCATTTTCTCATCGCCCGTCGCCCGAGTCTTATGCCGCATGTTTATAACCGGCTACCTCACACTTTAAACCGAAACACGGCGGTTACTACAACTACTACTTATGCTATGCGGCAGGAACAAGCAAGGCTTAGGTACCAGGCCCGTGCGAGACAATGTAGAACTTTACCGCTTAGTATCATGTATTATAAATGTTTATTATCAGCGTATAACATACTTGTAGATTAAAAATACAACATAAAAAATGGATACCATATATGCGCACGAATCTGGTAAAGCTGTTATAATTTAGCGACAATAAACTTATTCCACAAATCTCGCTTACAAAAGTAATTTAATTTATACCTACGTGTAAAGAGGTTTGTTGTGTTTGTTGGAAATGTCGACTTAATTTGAAATTCATATAAATAATGACATTTAATTATTTTAAGTGATTACTGTTCTCATAAGAACTTTATTGATGTTCTGTGTTTGAAGTGGTCTGTTAGTAGCCAACTGCGCTTGAGGAATGGTTATGTTTATGTATGTATGCAGATCCTCAAAATCTCCTCCTTCTTTACGTCCATGTATTTATGCGTTAAAAAAATTGTTTTAATTTCTTGAAACCTTGCTAACTGATCCAGCAACTTAAGTCGAATAATAATTAGGTTTATTAGCAATTTAAATATTTTGTATAATTAAGGATACCTGTCAGGAATACAAGATTATTATGGCTTTTATAAGAAATTATTACTGCTTTTTAATTTTGTATATATTTTTTTTAAGAAGAATTTGTGCGGGGAACAGAGTGAATGAAGCGTTGGGGAAAACAGCTCGAAGCACTATCTTAAGGTGGTGCTCGTCTTGCCCTGAATGTTTCTGTGTATGTCAGAAAAGACATGAAAGTAGAATTAACGCGTCAAAATAAGAGCACTTTGAAAAACCTGTAGTGTAACACCTGTGGATTATTTTCGTAATAGGTAAGTGAGAGAGAGGTGGGGATAGAATTAAATATCAATGAAAAAAGAGATAGGATATGCTCCGTTAATTTAGACATGTTCATAGAATGGCAGTTGAACGATTAACAACACAGATATACAATGCAAATCCATATCCATATCCATACTAATATTATAAATGCGAAAATCTGTCTGTCTGTCTGTCTGTTACGCTTTCACGGCTAAACCGCTGAACCGATTTTAATGTAATTTAGCATGGAAGTAGTTAAAGAGCCGGGGTCAAACATAAGCTATTTTTTTAAGTCAATCCTTAAAGGCTTGAAATAGGGGATGAAATTTGTATGAAAAGCTATCTGGACGACATTTTAATCTACTCGCGGGCGAAGCTGCGCGGGTCAGCTAGTGTGAATATGAATGTGTAATGTGAATGGGAAATAGGTAACGGGGGAGATCAAGACTGACTGTAAAATTAGTCGGGTGCTATCTGAAGGCGATGTTTTGACTCCAAAACCGGCTGTTTCCATGAAAAGTATTACTAATGAGAAGGAAGCAATTTGTATGGATGGTAATGTATGATCACAGGTGTATGGCACTATCTTTATCTGTCCTGTAAGAGATTACCGCGTGTTAGTTCGGGCTCCCTTTGAAGAATAGACCATCTGCCAGGCAGTTCGTAAGAGGTGAACGATTGGCTGTGCAAGTCACTATCATCTTGGCTACTAGGTGGTAGAGTTCCGCATTGTCTCGCCCGGGTTGGGTACTACCGCACAAGACAGTGCTTGTAACTGTCGTGTTCGGGTTTAGCGGGTAAGGTAGCCGGTAGACGAACGAATGTAGCCCGCGATACGGATAACAATGCTCCATTAACATCTTTGGTGTGTATATGCGATGGTTTCTCTTTCCATCAGAAGAACCATCTACTTATTTAATATCTTATGATTTAAAAGAAATAAAGATTTGACGTGTAGATTTGTTGCTGTGGTAATTTTTCATCGCAAATGTGTGCGAAAGATCCTAATGGTGCGTCGTTTTTCGAGTGGCTGGGATGTTAGCTTACTAGTATCCTAAACTTTAATTATCTTAGATAAAAAATCGTGACCGGTTGAGTACTTGCTAGATAATTCGATATACATAATATGAGGGGTATAGAAGCAAAAGCGCTTCAGTCCAAAAATGCATTTTATTACACTGAGTACACCAAATTGGAGCGATAAAAAAATTGCAATAATATATTATAATCGTCACCATGCAAATCCAAATCAATCCTACATAAAATTCACTTAGAAAGTAATGATTACATTCAAAACCACTTCAATCCAAAATTTGTTAGGAGCAAATCCGCCTCAGTCACAATCAACCAATCAGAAGCAGCCATTTAAAAATTTCTAAGATGGCGAAACAATTACTTTTCATAGTAAGTTGACTGCGCATAGCGCGTGTTTAATTTGCGTTTTTTATTAAATTACTTATTGTAATGAAAGAAAAAATTACACCAGCACGTGCAGGACGAACACGAAAACGTCTGGCAAATAAAAATCAGTGGCGGCAAGTGAAGGATAAGGCAGAAAAGTAACAAACAACTGCCTAATATTTTGGCCGTTGTGATAGGGTAAAGTAGGGTTTGCGTAGAAAGCTTCTTCTAAATTTTATTTAAATTTTTATTAAATTAATAATTATTGCAAAAAGCTCCTAACATACTAACATTTTATTCACACTATACTGAATTGTTTTTTTCTGCTTTTCGTAATGGGTTTTATTTTCTTTTGGTTAAGGTACTCTGCAAAAGATCTCTCGATTTAATTCTTTTATTTAATTTTTTTTTACAATGAGCAAGAATATTATTTTATCTTTATTTTCCATAAATAATTATAATACAATATAATGTACCTTACCTGTAACTAATTTGTTAAGAAAATTAATAAAATTCTATATTCTAAACTTTGTTTTATTTTGCAATCGGTGCCTTACGCTATCGCCATTTATTGACAGTTGACGAATTAAATAGTGACATGCAAATTCGCTTCGATCCAAAGCAATGAAAAGCAAACATGCTTTAGTCCAATGCTTAAATGCAAAAACACCTCAGTCCTACACTATATCTTAAATAATAAAGAATTTATGTATCTTTGATTTGATTTGATTATTGTTACTTGAAAAATGTATTCTATTGAAATAAAAAATACAATTGATTAAGACACAGTGGAAATTTGCGGTTTACTCAGTCTAGGTGTTTTGTGACTGAAGCGCCTTTGCTTTTATACCCCTCATATATAAAATTCTCGTGTCACAGTTTGTTAGTTCTCTTATACTCTTCTGAAATGGCTTGACTGAATTTGTAGCAATTTTATTTGTATGTTCAGTAGGTCTCGTTATTTATTTTTATACCCCTAAGTGATAAGGGTTTCATCCATCCCAATTTATTTGTACAAAATTTTTATTTTTATTGTTATGGAACAATAAAAATAAAAATTTTGTACAAAATTTTAAAAATAATTAAAAATGGCATTAAAAATACATTGAAATTTGATCTATATGAACATTATATATGCGAAAGTTTGGAACTTTAGATGTATGTTTGATAGACGGATGTTTGTTACTCAATCACGCAAAAACTAATGAACGGATTTGAACGAAATTTGGCACAAAGGGAGATGATGACCTAAAATAGCTCTTAAGTTAATTTTTATGCCGGAAAAATTAGATAATCCCGCGGGATTCACCAAACACTTTTATAATGTAGCAGGCTACACGCAGCAGCTAGAAATTTATATGGCAAAATAGGTTTGTTGAGTAAGCTATTATTGTGTTTTAATAACTAAAAACTACAATGAACAAATTTTAAATTGTATTATGACACACATCGTTAATCCTATCGTGTACCCTCTCTCTTTTGTCTCTTTGTCTCTTTCTAATATAACCATAATACATTAAAGTACAGCTATAATATACAATAGCAAAAGTATCTTTCAGAAACATATATATTAATAACTTTTTTCCATGTTATTCGTGATGTTCCGATTTTCCGTGATGTTTTGCGATGAAGAGCAGCATTCCATAATACAGCTTTTGATTGGTGGTAGAGTTCTGCAACGTCTCGATTGTCTCGTTCAGGTTTGTGACACCGTCTTTTCTATAATGGTCAATAGTAAAAGGTAATGTTCCTACCAGACTCCAGTTTGGAGAGTAAAGAAGCTGATAAACTTACGCACGTGGCAATGCAACCCTACCACCCAGATAGCACCGCAACATTAAAATCTTTAATGTTTATATTCGATGGTTACTTTTTTCTTTAGGAGATTCACCTGCGTGTTTACAATCCTATTAAAAAAACAACCTCCTTCTTGTAATCTTGTAATAACACTTTAATCGTTTCTACAAAGCTGTAGTGACTCGCATTAGATTATAATGTCACTTGCAGAAAATTTTGCTAAGACTGGGGAGTTTGAAAAGATTTTAAACGATACAATTATTGTTTTTAATTTTTCTATTGTCTTAAAAATACTCGAACAATGAAATTGTTGACTTTCGCTTCGGGAAGCTGGAAGTAAGTGGAGACAAAGCCTTAAATGGATTTTATATTTTTCAATCCGTGCCACAATTTCAAGTTTAAAATATTTACTTTTAATTTTCGTCTTCGTGTAGTACTCCTGCAAAAAGTATATAATAAAGATTAATTTGTTTGTAAGAACTAGATGTTGATGTTTCCTATCTTATGACATAAGTATATGTTTTTTATATCATAAGATAGCAAACAAGTAGTGGCTCTTCTGATTGAAAAAGACGATCATCGCCTATAGACATCGAAGTTGTTGATGATGCGTTGCTATCATCTTGGCAGGGTCTTAATGCAACATGCATTAGTTTATCGGCTACAATACCCTCCAGTTGATATAAAATTTAAGATTAAGTCAGCTTATGTCAGTATAACCTTGTTATAGTTGCCACATATACTCACAACATTCTATTTTTAAATACGTTAAGCATTATTTCCGTCCGAAAAAAATTTAATCTCAAGCGCAGAAACGTCTATTGACACTCAATATTTTTGGACAAATTACGCGAATCAATTAATCCCACAAATAAGTAAAGTACTCGCTTGTCATATGAATGTTACCCAATTACAAAAATTGAACATAAAAAAATCATATATAAATACTAAAATATATTTAATAAACATCCCAAACTCAGAAATAAAAACATCAATACTCATCACACAAACGCTTTTTTCTGTCGATAATCGAACCGGAGTTCCATCGATTGCATAGTAAGGAAACCGATTTGATGATGATTTGACGTTTTTTGAGATCATGTTTATGACATGTATAACATACAGATGGAATATTTAATGTTACGATGAATTTATTAGTTAAGGTTTGATGGTTTTAATTTCGTTTAATTTACCATCTTTGCTAAAGAGATTTCATCTTACGATTGACTAGTTATATTGAATAGTGTTTTACCTAGTTTGGTCCTGGGTTGTAGCAAACATATTTCCAAGAATTATTGAACGCAGTTTTTTTTTTCAACCGACGGGAAAGCGTCTATGTATGTAATATTGTTGAAATTGGATAATATTTAAGTATGATGATCTATTTAGGCGTCCAAGCACGTGCGCTAAATTTCCTAAGTGTATGTGTGTTTGTAAGTTTGTGTTTATAAACGAATTTCTCCAAAATTAAAGCGACAATGAAATAATTCTTTATGATTTAAATCAAGTTTCATCAAAATCTTTTTTTTATATCATAAGATAGCAAACAAGCAGATGGATCTCCTGATGGAAAGAGTCAACCATCGCCTATAGACACCAAAGATGTTAATGGTGCGTTGCTATCTTGTGGCGAGGTCTAATGCCACATGCATAAGTTTACCGGCTACCTTACCCTCCAAACCGGAACACGACAGCGAAAAGCACTGACGCTATTGCGGCAGGAATAGGTAAGGCGATGGTACCAGACCCGGGCGAGACAATGCAGAACTCTACCACCTAGTAGCCACGATGGTAGTGACTCGATAGCCAATCGGTCGCCTTTTACGACCTGCCTGGCAGAACGGCAGTTGGCCTATTCTTCAAAGGAGGCCGGGACCAACACGGCGAAACTTCAGTACTTTTAAATATATGAGAATAATTGATATTTTAAATCGTTTATTTTCAAATCACAATTATAAATAATATAAAACTTTTGAGTAAATAGTTTTGATTCGGTATTAAAGGTACTTTTCTCAAGGTATCAAAAAATTCACCTGTTTATTTTTCTTGAGTTCATTATGATGATAAAGTCATTAAGCGATTAAGTAAAAAAGCAGACGCTATATATAGTCAGGTAAGTTTTATCGTGTGGGCGGAGATCTCGTGTCTAAATAGTTCTTTTAGGTTTAGCGCTAGACTTAGCCTCTTACAATTGTTGTGCCGTAAGTGGATGACCCTGAGCCATTTTTCAGGTGTTCTCGCAAACAACTTTAGAATTTATTTGCGTTTTCATGTTGAGACGTTTAAAGTTATGGGTTGTACTTGTGAACTAAACTAACTGCTTGACCCGACTTTGCAAGGCTATACTAATCTGTACAAATAAATAAAGTTGGAGTGTCTATTTGTAATATTAAAATAAACACTTTTTACTAAATACATAATATGGTACATGTACCAAAATATCAATTTTTATAATTTTTGTCTATCTGTCTGTCTGTTTGTTCCGGCTAATCTCTGTAACGGCTGGACCGGTTTTTACGGAATTTTCACTGGCAGATAGCGCATATAATGAGGAGTAACTAAGGCTACTTTTATTTTGGAAAATTTTCCACGCGAACGAAGTCGCAGGCATCTCTTTACCTTACCAATATTTTTAATACAAATTTTACACTTTTCTATATGATTTTTCGTAGCCTCCCTCACATACGGAGCTCAAACTTGGATATTCCAAAAAAACCCTAAAAATAAAATTCGTTCGTGTCAGCGCGCTATGGAACGAAGCGTTTTAGGCCTTAAACTAATCAACAAACAAAACAGTGAATATATTCGTAAAAAAACCAAATTAATAGACGCAGGAAAACACGCACAACAACTCAAATGGAGATGGGCAGGACATATCGCCAGGATGTCAGACAAAAGATGGACTAAACGCATTACCGAATGGTCAGGCCCAATCGGAAAAAGAAAAAAAGGGAGACCTAAGGATCGGTGGGCAGACGAAATCAAAAAAATAGCAGGAATAGACTGGATGCAGACAGCGAAAGATCGCGATAAATGGAGACAGTTGGAGGAGGCCTTTACCCAGAGCGGAACCATGTGACGAACATACATGTTTCATTTATTTTTATATATATACATATTTTTCCTTTCTAAATGGAGAACTGTATGTTTTGTTTACAAGGGAAATAAATGGCTTTATTATTATTATTATTATTATTATTAACTAAGGCTACTTTTATTTTAGAAAATTTTCCACGCGAATGAAGTCGCGGGCATCTCTTTACCTTAACCAATATTTTAATACAAATTTTACACTTTTCTATATGATTTTCCTCATCCTGTTACTAATAAATAACATGTGACGTTAGTATGTGCAGCTTTAAATTTTTCTTAGATGTACACTTGAAAGCTGGCTAAAATTAGGACGAGCATTCTACAAGCGAATTGCTTGAACAGCAAAAGAATTTGACGAAAACCTAGAACTATGCATGGGTAAAGAGAGAAGAAAATATTCTGGCAAGCGTAGGATATCATTATTACAAAACAAAAATTACAGAAATCTTGCACCCAGTAGTCACAATGGTAGTTGACACCTTTGACCAATCGTTCGATTTTTACGAACTATCTGGCAGAATTGCTGATTGTCTATTCTCAAACGAACGAATCGAATGAAATCCATCCATTCGAACTAATGTCAAATATGACACTATTATTATTGGCGACAGCTCTTTAACTTTTCTTACGTGCGTTATGGTAGAATTTCTACCACAGGGAGATCGTTGATCTATATAAATACCTAAGCATAAATACCCAAAAATGTTGCCATAGTAAAAGCACCTATTATTTATTAGTAACAGGATACGAAAAAACATATAGAAAAGTGTAAAATTTGTATTAAAAATATTGGTAAGGTAAAGAGATGCCCGCGACTTCGTTCGCGTGAAAAATTTTCCAAAATAAAAATAGCCTTCGTTACTCCTCATTATATACGCTATCTGCCAATGAAAATTCCGTCAAAACCGGTCCAGCGTTACAGAAATTAGCCGGAACAAACAGACAGACAGATAGACAAAAATTATAAAAATTGATATTTTGGTACATGTACCATATTATGTATTTAGTAAAAAGTGTTTTTTTAATGTTACAAATAGACACTCCAACTTTATTTATTTGTACAGATTAGTATAGCCTTGCAAAGTCGGGTCAGGCAGTTAGTTTAGTTCACAAGTACAACCCATAACTTTAAACGTCTCAACATGAAAACGCAAATAAATTCTAAAGTTGTTTGCGAGAACACCTGAAAAATGGCTCAGGGTCATCCGCTTACGGCACAACAATTGTAAGAGGCTAAGTCTAGCGCTAAACTTAAAAGAACTATTTAGACACGAGATCTCCGCCCACACGATAAAACTTACCTGACTATATATAGCGTCTGCTTTTTTGCTTAATCATTTAATGACTATCATCATAATGAACTCAACAAAAATAAACAGGTGAATTTTTTGATACCTTGAGAAAAGTACCCTTAATACCGAAGTTAAAACTATTTACTCAAAAGTTTTATATTATTTATAATTGTGATTTGAAAATAAACGATTTAAAATATCAATTATTCTCATATATTTAAAAGTACTGAACAGATTTTGATGAAACTTGATTTAAATCATAAAGAACTATTTCATTGTAGCTTTAGTTTTGGAGAAATTCGTTTATAAACACAAACTTACAAACATACATACACTTAGGAAATTTATCACACGTGCTTGGACGCCTAAATAGATCATCATACTTAAATATTATCCAATTTCAACAATATTACATACATAGACGCTTTCCCGTCGGTTGAAAAAAAAAACTGCGTTCAAAAATTCTTGGAAATATGTTTGCTACAACCCAGGACCAAACTAGGTAAAACACTATTTAATATAACTAGTCAATCGTAAGATGAAATCTCTTTAGCAAAGATGGGAAATTAAACGAAATTAAAACCATCAAAACTTAACTAATAAATTCATCGTAACATTAAATATTCCATCTGTATGTTATACATGTCATAAACATGATCTCAAAAAACGTCAAATCATCATCAAATCGGTTTCCTTACTATGCAATCGATGGGACTCCGGTTCGATTATCGACAGAAACAAGCATTTGTGTGATGAGTATTGATGTTTTTATTTCTGAGTTTGGGATGTTTATTAAATATATTTTAGTATTTATATATGATTTTTTATGTTCAATTTTTGTATTTGGATAACATTCATATGACAAGCGAGTACTTTACTTACTTGTGGTATTAATTAATTCGCGAAATTTGTCCAAAAATATTGAGCGTCAATAGTCGTTTCTGCGCTTGAGATTCAGTTTTTTTTCGGATGGAAATAATGCTTAACGTATTTAAAAATAGAATGTTGTGTATATGTGGTACCTATAACAAGGTTATACTGACACTGAACCTCGGTCGAGAAGTTGCGGAACTCTACCACCTTGTCAAAGTCACCCTAAATAAGTTTCTTGCGTTACGGTTAGTTTTCACGCTGACCGGACTCTGACGGTCAGGTCACTCAGAGAAAGTTTTCGTGTCGCGCTGAATGCATGTATCAATTTTTATTAATATCAACATCATTTGCATCTGTACTTCACGGTGACCAACGCAATACTAAAACGATCCAAGCTGACCGATCAGATCAGATCAGCAACTCAAAATCACTCAAAAGTACAGTTTAGGGTGATTTTGAGTTATTGAGACAATGTTATCAATTTAAACTCTATCTTGACCTGGAAAAGTCACCAAGCCCAAAACATATTTTCTAATGAGATATGGGATGAAAAATTTTAATTAATAAAAACATTTCTTTCTAAAACATGATCAAAAAAATCATTAAAATTTCTCTCACTCAAAATGGTAATTAGCTCTTACTCCTGACATGCCTTTATGGACAAAAGTCTAAAAACGAAAAAGAGATAAAAAAAAATTGTAATTATTTTACTTAATGAGTTTCCCTGTCATACGACGATCCCCGTATTCGTCTGGGCCCTGTTTGTAGAATAAACCATCTATCTGTCGTTCTGCCAAGCAGTTTGTAAGAAGCCTTTTGGGGTATGCAAGTCACTGACATCTTGGCTACTAGATGATAGAGTTCTGCATTGTCTTGCCGAGGTCTGACATCACCACCTTACCTATTCCTGTTCCAATAGCGTCTCTGCCTGTCACGTGGTATTAAGACCTCGCCTCAAGTATAACAACGGACCATTGACATCTTTCGTGTCTTTATGCGAAGGTTGTCTTTTTCCATCAGGAAAGTCAACTGCTTGCTTGTAACGATATAAAAAAAACTGACAATTTATGAAACGCTTATTCTCTTCACTTATAGCACTCAAAATGAATACAATTAATGTTTACCTTTATCCGCTGGGAGGTAACATATAACAATGCTTTTAGTGAAAATTCACCTTTGCGTTTCGGGTGTGGAGAGCACTTTCATACCTCTAACTACTCCCTGTTAGCTATTTGAGTCTGTTAAAACTTTACCTTTAATAGTTTCTTACAAGAATTTTTTTCTTTTATGGAAATCTGATTGTAAACAGTGCGTCCTTTTTTCAATTAATTTACTTTGAATATTAGGATAGTTACTACCTTCATGACTTTTCCTCGATTGTTCACTTTTCGATATGTTATCACAACAATCACAATGTTTAATACATAAAGTGTAAATCAGTTAGTTAGTTATTAATTTGAACGCCCCGTTGGTCGAGTTGTTAGTGACCCTGACTACACAATCGACGGTGCTCCGGTTCGATCCCCGACGGGGGCAAGCATTTGTGTGATGAGCACAAATGTTTGTTTTTCCGGGCTTGGGTGCTTATTAAATATATTCTTGTATTTATATATGTATTTCTATGTATTTGTATCGTTGACTAACACCCATATCACAAGCAAATAATTTGCTTACTTTGGGGATAGATCAGTAAGTGTAATTTTTCCCGTGAATATTTATTTATTTATTTAATTTATTTACCCTATTATTACCGCCTTACATATTCTTGCCACAATAGCGATAGTGTTTGTAACTGTCGTGTTTAGGTTTCGGAGTTAATGTAGTCGAAACTGTATTTGGCATTTAAATACACAAGGATAGCAACGCACCATTAACATCTTTCGTGTCTATGGTAGTTTTTTTTGAGCCACTTGTTTGTTTGCTATTTTATGATATAAAAATTGGGAAAATAATGAAAAAATTAGTGCCCCATTGGTCCAGTCCTTAGCGAGTATTAATGGGACTTGGATTTGAGAATATATTATACTAGCTTTTGCCCGGGGCCTTGCCCGCGTTAAATTTATTTTATAGAAGTGAGGGATTAGAAAAAGACAAAAAGTAGCCTGTGTAAAAAATCACGTCAGTTGGTCGCTCCGTTTTGCTGTGAAAGACGGACTAACAAACACACTTTCGCATTTATAATATTAGTATCTTTACGCCTATATCTCCGAAGAGTTAGGCAGGGGTACAAGTGCACCCACGATTAGCTGAAGATACTTGGCTCCACAATGAGATAGGTGGCAAGCCTACCGCCAACCGGGCACTTTCCAATCCCGGCCAACGTTGTTTTTATCGGAAAACTGAAAAACACATTTTTGAATTGCCCGACACAAGAATCGAACCCGGGACCTCTTGTGGTCAACTCCGACACCGGGCCACTAGATCACAAATGTGACAATTATAATATTAGCATGGATGTAACCAGATTTATATGACTTATAGGCTAGGGTAGATAATTTTGGAAATAAAAGAAAATTATAGTAGGATGAAACCCATTGCAAATGGAAGAAAATAAAGCCAAAATAAGAGGAAAAATAAATTACGGGCAATTTGAGTTCGGGAGGGAGGGAGGGATTTGAAGGGGGAAAAACGGTTTATCACGATTTTCGGCAAGACTACGAGTCCTATGGAAAAAGTTGAATAGCTAAGTTATCGGCAATAAAGAGATCTACAACTTTTATATTTGCACTTTTTTCATATAACCTTAAAAATTATGCGAAAAATTTGAAAAACTGACTTTTTGAATTTATATTTTTGTCTCCTTTCACGAAACTCGGTAAAAGTTGCTTTTTTATATCTCGAATACACTGTATTTTTTTTAACTTAAAATATTAATTTTTTCTCCTTATTTTGACTTAATATTAAGAAAACATCATCATTTTCAATTGGAAATTCTCGCGTCAAAATATCTGAGATTTTTAAAAAATCGGTATTAGTTTTTCTTTAGAATCTCTACTTTCTGATGGTATCAAAAAATATACAACCCTATGAAAAATTTTCGCAGAAAATGGAAAATAATGAAAGAACTCGGATTTGAAAATAATTTATTCATCATAATGTAAAATTTTAAGCTATTTATTAAAATGTTTATTTTAATTACTCGAAAATTGTAAGTTCTCATGTTATATTGACAAATTAAAAAATACAAGAGAGAGAGAGAGAGGAGACAAAAATAAAAAAACCATAAAGTCAGTTTTTCAAATTTTTCGCATAATTTTGAGGTTAAGTATATGAAAAAAGTGCAAATACAAAAGTTGTAGATCTTCTTATTGCCGATAACTTTGCCATTCAACTTTTTTGGATAGGTCTCGTAGTTTTGCCGAAAATCGTAATAAACTGTTTTTCCCCCTTAACCCCCCCCCCCCCCTCTCACACTTCCCGAACTCAAATCGCCCGTAATTTATTTTCCTCTTATTTTGGCTTTATTTTCTTCCATTTGCAATGGGTTTCATCCTACTATAATTTTCTTTTGTTTTTGATTAATTTCAGAGAGATTGGCCCCGGTTTATTATAAAAAACACAAATGTTAGATTAATACTAATCGCGTAACAGTATCACCTTATGCAAAAGAACACAGGTCATTTTAATTTTGTACAATCCTTGCGTGTCTTTTGGAGTGACGAATATTAGATAAACTACAATAATTTTCTACGATTTTTAAATCAATGAAATAAAATATATCGCTATGTACAATCATTTAAAAATAATTGAGACTATAATTTGATTGAATTCTATTATCATATTTAAGTATTACCACTTTATAAAACTTTAATTACATTTTCATTAAAACAGTAATAAGTTTATACACCATAATTTTCATTATAAGTATCAAATAAAAATTCTCCCTATTTTTGTATTAAATAATAGTTAATTTATTTTTTGTTCTTTTAAATTTATTTTTTGTTCTTTTAAGTACCTATAAAGTGTTTTTGCAAAATCTTAGCTCAGAAGTCTGTCAATCTAACTTAGATTTCTGAGATTAGCAGTTGTACTGAAGACACCCAATGACAAGATAAATACTTAACCATAGACTACTAAGGAGAGAACTGATTGTTTACGTTAACCTTATCTAAATTCCAACTTTATTTAGCTACTATTCCCCAAGTTAAAAAAATATTTATTTAATGCGGATAAGTTAAGGAGTTGATATAGAATCTTAAGGAATATATTAAACTTTAAATAACGATTTAAATAACTAAAAATAACGATGTATGAAGTCTTGCCCGTGTTCTTTATCTGCTACCTTACTTCCAAAGCCACAAAATGACAGCGACAAGCATAGACGTTATAGCACTACTACCATAGATTATATTTAAGTCGCTAGTTTAGTGCCTCCATGCCTAGATGTTCTAGAACTCTACCATCTTAATAGTAGTTTTGGCAGTGATAGTGGTATGCTTAGCTTTTAATCACCTTTTTGGAGACCTTTAGTACTTTTTTACCTGCTTGAAGTTTTCTTTGAAGAATAGATATCGTTCCGCCAGTCAGTTAGGTAGGCAGGTTATGCGATTCACTATCAATGTGGCTACTAGGTGGTAGAATTCTGCATTGTTTCGCCCGGGTCTGGTTCCACCGCCTTACCTATTCCTGATGCAATTGCATCAGTGTTTGACACAGTTGTGTTTCCGTTTGCAGGGTCAGGTAGCCGGTTAACTTATGCATGTGGCATTAATACTCCGACACAAAGATAGTAACGCACCATTAACATCTTTTAGTGTCCATAGGCGATGGAAGAGAATAGTTCTCTGCTTGTTTACTATCTTATGATTTAAAAAAATGTAGGGATCAGGTGAGACTCAAATTGATGTATGATAACCAAATTAGACAAATGTTGTCCTAAGATGGTGTCAAAACTCTCTGAAACTGGCGTATTTGTATGGAGAGAATTATGTAAACAAAGTAAGCAAGACCATGAAGCTGTATTATATCTGAAGGCAATTCTTCTAATACCTACTTGAAATCAAATTTTAAATACTGCTGTCATCCTCTGAGATCTTATCCTCTCTTTCTAACACAACTGTATAAAAAAAACATGGCGAGACCTCATAGACTGGGACATAATGTAAATGCTTGCTCCCCCTTTATCTAATCATGAACAAGATCAAATCTGCTTGTATCGTCATGTATCACACTTAGTTCTCTCAGCCTATCGTATACGGGATTTGTCGTAAATTATGTACCTTTGTATAAATAAAGTACCAGTAAGTTAGAATTTTTATTGTAACATTTTATATTGGATACATATTAATGGAAAACAGAAATTTAATACATGTAATGAATATGCCTTGATATTTAATAATACTAACAACAATATTTTTATTTATTTCCTAATACATTATACATTGACTTTGATATATTATTATCAATATTTATATTAAGTCCAAAAATCAAAAACTAATTATGTTTTTGAGCTTTTTAAAATATTAATAACAAAGTAGTGGAAATGTTTATATTAGATAATTAAATTTATTTCTAACTTATACAGAATTTAAATAAAAATTAAGTTAAATATAAAATATTTTCATATACACACGTATTATGCTGAATCAATACAAGATTATTAAATTAAAACATATTGACTTGATTCTAATTATTACATATATATATTATACAGTGAGTAAATATCCTTGTCCTACCCTTAAGGGGTGTATAGGTGGGTCGATTACATAAGTGAAAAAAAATTGTTATAAAAATATTGTGGTATTTTAAATTGTTCGTATTTATCAATATAGCAAAAATTTTGTTAATTTTATGAAGTGGAAAACACCACATTTACTCAGCAATGACAGCGTCTTTTTGTCGCTAATTATACTGAGAGTACTTGCATCACATCTTGTGTTACCAAAGATAATATTCAGAATAATTAAGATTCAGAAGAATTAAGAAAAATAAGATTAATTATTTTGATCGAGAAAAAAATGACACATAATTTGCACTTCCAATAAGATAAGGACACGACTCAAATTTAACTTCCCCTCCTCTCACTTACGTTATGAAACCTGTCCGTTTCTTTCATTTTCTTAACAACCTACATTACCGAGTTGTGCCTATATTTTATCTGGGGTATGATATATGATCGTTCAATCATCATCCAATAGCTTAATGCTAGCAAATTATGCATTTTTACGATCGAACAAGGTTTTTGTTACCCATTTTAAAGATTTACACATATTGCATACGCCGAGTGAACTGAAATTCAAGACACGTTGATATCATCAGGCAGCAGGTTCAACGCGAATACGGCTGGTGAAATGAGAGGTGATCTCCGTTTCCACATTTGGCGAAGATTATTGACTGTTACTTGCAATAACCACAAACGACCTATCGCTCACTTCGAGGTGTTCCGTACTAAATATTGGTGGTTAATATACCACTATATTTTATGAAATATTTGAAGACAAAAAATGTAAAATTCTAAAAACTTTCTCTTCACCACATCTGTAGTATTTTTTATTTTTTGTTTAAATATATATATATATATATATATATATATATATATATATATATATATACACATATATATATATATATATATATATATATATTTGAATCATTTTTAAAACTTTTATACCGTTATGTTTTTTAACAAAATTTTGTTAATTGACAATCGCCCAACTTGTTGAAAAATTAACTTGAACATTGTTTCAACAGAAACACATTTTTAAATGCTAAAAGTACACAATATTTTTTCAAATCTTTAAATGATATTCCATCCAAAAATAACTATTTAACATGATGTACTACTAACTTTTAAGGTATAGCTCGCTCACTTTACACGTTGATCGGATTCCTATTTTTAAATTAAAATTATAAGAAATAGAATTGCGGGAGTATCAATTTTTTAATTGTGATTTTTACCCTTGAGATATTTTTTAATTTTTCTTATTTATTAAAAGTTTATGATTTACAAGTGAAAAACTAAATAGGTACTTTAATTCGTCTTTGCTTATTAATTTTTTAAATTTTGATGCGCTGTAATAGTCTGTTCGACAAGTTGAAAATGGTCTAAAATAGAGATACTGCTCTTAAAATTATGTGCGATAGCTCAGTGGATCCAGAATGACGCCTAGAAAAATGTGCTAGAAGCGTGTATTAGCGCATAAAAAATTGCAAAAGTTATAAACAATTAAAGATGAAAAAAATGGCATTTTGTTTTTTGCCAATTCATTAACTATTAATATTTAAGAAATTTCAAAAAAAGATTCAAAAAGTACAGGAGGAACAACATTACGTGGATTATTCAGATTTTGTTCAAGTACAATAATTATTATAAGCAAAGTATGAATATTTTTTTTAATTTTTATGGCATAATATTGTTAAGGATGTATATAAGAAAGGCTCCACGAAGCGAATAATTTTTACGACAATTATTTAAACATTTTTTTTCGTTTACAATTAAGACTGAAGTACGAGAAAATTTTATAAGTTAACAATCGTTTAACTTGTTTAAAAAAATCATTTTAAGTAAAAATTCTAACGGAAATAAATTATGTATAGTGTTCAAAATACATCATAATTTTTTCAAATTTAAAAAAGAATATTCAATACCATGAATAAATTAATTTATGTTTCGTACTTGCTTTTGAGGCAATGCACGGAACATAAAAACATCGTGCGGAGACCCATTTTCAGTGTTAAATTAAAATTATAAATAATGGAGATAGAGTTCCGAGATCTAAGATATTATTTTTGGAAATTTCTTCTTCTTTTCGAATTTTTTTTGTTGAAATTTCTTAAATGTTAATAGTTTATGAAATAGTGGCAAAAACGAAATGCCATTTTTTCATATTTGATTGTTTATAACTTTTGCAGTTTTTATGTGCTAATACACGCTTTTAGCACATTTTCTAGGTGTTATTCCGGATCCAATGAGCTATCGCACATAATTTTAAGAACAGTATCTCTATTTTAGACCATTTTCAACTTGTTGAGCAGACTATAACACGGTTGACATACCTTAATTTTCTAGGAGGTTAATGCGCTAGGGAGTTATATTTTCTTTATATTTTTAGTTTTACTTGTTTTTTATATATACTGTACCTGTACTTTAAATTGAACTATATTTTAATTTCATTATTATTATTAATTACATAGTGCCAGAAATAGAGTCTACTTAAATAACACAACGTCTTGGGGATATTCTTTTTAGACCGCACACAAAAAAAAAAGAAACACAATAGCTTAGACATAGTGGTGTTTACTAGATAATAGAGTTTTGAAACGGCTCGTCTGAGTCTGGTACTTCTACCTTACCATTCCATGTTGCAACAGCGTCAGTGTTTGTCACTGTTGCGTTCTGGTTTGGAGGCTAAGTTACCCTGTAAACTTATGCATGTAGCATTGCCAACCCTCCACACAACGTACTATTAATATCTTTGGTGTCTATAAATGATGGTTTCTCTTTCTATCAGGAGCACCATCCGCTTGTTTGTTATTCTATGATATAAAATAAGACAGGATTATTCATAATTTTTATATACGCTTTTTGTTCTTTTTACTAAATGTTGAGTGGCAACGAAATGCTATGTAATACATTCAATAACAATCTAAGTCTAATCAGTCAATGAAATCTACTAAATTGTAATCCAGTCACTTACAATCTAGTACTATGCTGACGCAGACAATGGTATAGTAAATCATAATGAATCGTGCGTGATCGTGACCTGCCCTTTAAGTTAGTAAACAAATATTGCAGAGGGTGTTTCAAGTTTTACATGATATTATAATTATGAATTAGTTTGTTTAAAATTTGTTTTTTTTTTCAAACAAATTTTAAAATATTCATTTTACTAAGTTTTTGTATATAGTATAAGATAGCAAACAAGCAGATGGGTCTCTTGATGGAAAGAGTCAACCGTCGCCTATAGACACCAAAGGTGTTAATGGTGCGTTGGTATCTTGTGGCGAGGTCTTATGCCACATGCATAAGTTTACCGGCTACCTTACCCTCCAAACCGGAACACGACAGTAACAAGCACTAATGTATTGCAGCAGGAGTAGGTAAGGCGGTGGTACCAGACAATGCAGAACTCTACCACCTCGTAGTCACGATGTTAGTGACCCGTATAGCCAATCGGTCGCCTTTTACGACCTGCCTGGCTGAACGGCAGTTGGCCTATTCTTCAAACCAGTCCGGGACACGGGGGAAAGTATTTATAATCTGTGAAATTTGTGTGTAAAATTAAATTAATTGTGTCAGCGGCACTTTGTAAATTTGAATTTAGAGCTATTGATTGTTTAACTATCAGTAATATATAAACACAGATTCAAATAAAACTTAGTAAAAATAAAAAATATTTTCGTTTTATATTACGACACAGCTAATAAGAAAATGACTCTCCTAATGCAAAAAGTAATCATCGCAGACACCAAAGACGCGTGTTCCCATCGGTATAGTGTTATGTAACATCACACATATGCATAAGTTCGTCGGCTGTCTTGTCCTCTAAACCAGAACACGACAATGACAAGCACCGACGCTATTACGGCAAGTCTGGGCAATGTAGTCGTTTTTGAGCTTTACCTCCTTATAAATCCATATCCATACTAATATTATAAATGCGAAAGTCTGTCTGTCTGTTACGCTTTCACGGCTAAACCGCTGGACCGATTTTGATGAAATTTAGCATGAAAGTAGTTGAAGGGCCGGGGTCAAACATAGGTTATTTTTTTTTCAAAAATCAATCCTTAAAGGGTTGAAATACGGGGATGAAATTTGTATGAAAAGCTATCTGGACGACATGTTAATCTACTCGCGGGCGAAGCTGCGCGAGACAGCTAGTAAGTTCATAAAATAATTATCGATTTTGTTTGAGAAATATTCAAAATGAAAGTAATTCTATTTCAATTTAAGTTAATTATGAAGTTTTATTCCAGTATAAACGTTGTTTTTGATAGATTTTATTCAACAGTAACTTCTTTATAAATTTTAAAAGACGTAAGAAAACTAAAAAAATATTTAGTAAAATAGTACTAAAGAAGATTTTCAGTCGTTTTTAACTTCTTAATATTATTGGCATATAAATAATATTTATCTAAATTACAACAGAAATGTGATTTAAATGAAATGGCACATTTTGCTTTTATATTATATCATAGTAGTGGTCTAAGCTGATTATTCAGGATACAAAAATGATATAAAAAGGTAAAAAACATTAGTGTCAATGCCATAATGAAACTATTAATGATAAATATTATAATTATTTTGTGTAAATAATTTCCTGCTTACTGTCATTTTGCTAATGGTAATCATCTTGGATAAATTTTTATCACTTGAAAAATAATGCGACGATGGTATAAACTTTTATGGTCGGTACAACCTGAAGCTTTAGTATGTCTGTAAATAATTAGCTTAATCCAGTACTAAATAATAGTGACTAATATCTAAATAACACAGACTATAATATTGTCAATTGCAACCCAGCCTTGCAAGTGACAAATCCTAAAATAATGATACATAAGGATGACACTAATGACAGATATGAAAACATAGGTATATAATCTGTGCTATTTTTTTTTGGCATTTACATAAATGTGTAATATTATTTCTGTGACAGGCGTTTTCTACCTTTTGTTGCGCTTGGCACACTTTTCATTTTTTTTAATCAAAGTAATTCATACGCAAACCGGTCGGTTAAGTAGCCAAGTAACTAAATGTAACAGGCGTCCCGCGAAGACTCACTTTTTTATTTACTTATGGTTTCAATATGGCTTACACTTAAGGGCACACTTGAAACATGGCACATTTCCCACTGGTGTTTTATGGTATTATTACACTGCAAAATGGCGGTTTTTACCATATTTTCTGGAACTTCCCTTAAGAACCTTTTGTTTTTGAAACAAAAAATAAAATAAAATTTAATCAAACACATACTACGTAAAATTTACACATATCTACATATATTAAATACGTGAGTCGAAGTAAGTTCAAATACTTTGTATAGTAGTCTAATATAATGTTGAGTAAAATATAAGAAATTGTCGACCATATTTTATTCCGTAATGAGTGCCATCTCAAGGTACCACATGTTCAGTAGAGTATTAAATGAAATGTCACCGTGATGAAACAAAGCATGAAAATTTTCATTCGATAATATTGTGCATTCACTCCGTAGACGCAGCTTTCTGAAAAGTAAATTTATTGTTGTTAATTATGTATTATAAAATATAAATACGTTCATGGGTGTATCGAGGAGGGAGGGGGGCAGGGAAGGTCAGCTGCCCCCCCCACTGGAATTTGTTTACCTCTTTATAAACTATCTACTGTTGTAGATAAAAATATAATAAGATAAAAATATAGTCTTAAAATGTTACGGTTGACCCTGGCCCTGGGCCAAAACCTGGATACGCCCATGAATATGATTCTCATTAAATCTGTATTTCTACCCACCTACCTACTGGAAAGTAACTCTGTCTGTCTGTCTCTTCTTCACGCCTAAACCATTAAACCGATTTAAATAAAATTTGGTACAAAAATAGTTTGAGACCCGAGAAAAGATATAGAATTGTTGCTATCCCGTAAATCCCACGGAAACGGGAACTATGCGGGTAAAGCCCCAGGATCGTCTTAGTCCTTTATTTTAGATCTTTTCCAAGCGGACGAAGTCGCGGCCACAGCTAGTGTGTAATAAATGTTAAATTTTATTTTCATCCGGAAAAA
This sequence comes from Apodemia mormo, assembly GCA_036924255.1. NCBI lineage: Eukaryota > Metazoa > Arthropoda > Insecta > Lepidoptera > Riodinidae > Apodemia > Apodemia mormo. The sequence goes on from JAUPFN010000011.1 coordinate 6,213,747, forward strand.
TGTAAATTATATAAAAAATAAACTTCCTCCAAGATGTTTTTAATATATCTATACATATAATAAAATCGTAGGAAAGTCAAATACATTGAATATTTTTTTAAAAGAATACTTGGGGCGTGATCCACAATCGATATCGAAACCAAAAATATAGTTTTTAAAATGTTTGTCTGTTTGTCTGTTTATCTGTTTGTCTGTTTGTCTGTATGTATGTCCGGGGTAAACTCAAAAAGTACTGCATGGATTTACTTCAAATTTTGGTCTACAGGTCAGGTCAACAGGTCGGGTCAACATATAGGCTACATATTATCACGCTATCACCTAGCGGCCAGGTGCTGTGCGGAGTAAACGATGTCCGCGCGGACGAAGTCGCTGGCAACAGCTAATAATCTATATTAATATCATAAATGCGAAAGCTTGGATGTTTAGATGGATGGATGTTTGTTATTCAATCACGCAAAAACTACAGAACGGAATTGGATGCAATTTAACACACAGGTGGAAGATTACCTGGAAGAGCACATAGGCTACTTCTTGTCTCAAAAAATTAGGCAATTCCGTGGGATTCGCGAAAAACTTTTATAATGTAGCGTCTGCACGCTGCAGCTAGAATTATATAGAACTTGAAAAATTTGAAATCCATACTAATATTATAAATGCGAAAGTAACTCTGTCTGTCTGTCTGTCTGTCTGTCTGTCTGTCTGTCTGTTACGCTTTCACGGCCAAACTGAACCGATTTGGATAAAATTTGGTACAAATATAGTTTGAGACCCAAGAAAGGACATAGGATAGTTCTTATCCCGAAAATCCTACGGGAACGGGAACTATGCGAGTTTTTATTTTAGAATTTTTTCCACGCGAACGAAGTCGCGGGCACAGCTAGTACTTGTATAAATCTCGCTTGGTACTTTATGGACAGGTAACGTATTGTGGTTGATCAGAACGTCGCGTTGATCAGAATGTTGCGATTGACTACGATTTACCAGTTTGGCGGTTGGGGACATAGGTAGTAGTAGTTAGGGGTCTAACTACGCATTTTATCGACTTAATAACGACTATCCCAAGTTAGTTCGAGCTCCCTTTGAAGAACAAACCATCTGTCGTTCTACTCGAAAGTTTGTAGAGGCAAACGATTAGCTATGCGAGTCTACCTCCGTGGCTACTAGGTGGTAGAGTTCTACATTGTCTCGCTCGGGTCTGATACCACCGCCTTGCCTATTCCTGCCGCAATAATATCAGTGCTTATCACTGTTGTGTTCCGGTTTGAGGAGTAAGATACCGGGTAAAGTTATGCATATGGTATTAGCATTCAACCACAAGGATAGCAACGTACCCTTAACATCTTTGGCTACAGGCGACGGTCGTCTCTTCCATTCTTTCTACCATCTTCCATCAGTATAGATATCTGTCTATTTGCTGTTTCATGTTATTAAAAAGTCCAGTCTATAAATCTCTATTCAAAAGAAGTGTAAATATTATCGTAATAATAGAAACGTACCAAGACTTGCCAGAATTTTAATTTAGTTATTGCGTCGTTATCCAGCATTGGTTTGGCGTCGGGTACTCTCTGGGCTAGGTCTTCGTCATTCATAGGTTCGTTCCTGTAAAATTTAAACGTAACAAATTAAACAAAAAAGTATCATCACGCCATTTCCCTTGCGTGGTAGGCAGAGTAAACCGAACCTCTACAGACTTTCCGGTTCATCGCGATTCACCGGTTTGTCGGTTGTTGAGCTAAATGGTGATCCTCATCGCCGCATTTACTGACAGGTTAATGATTATCGACTATTTATAGTGATAACCGGGAGTGACAGGCTTACGTGCTCAATAGAGGCACGGTAGTGGTAATACACCACTCCGCCAGAGTTTTTTTATATCATAAGATAGCAAACAAGCAGATGGGTCTCCTGATGGAAAGAGTCAACCATCGCCTATAGACACCAAAGGTGTTAATGGTGCGTTGCTATCCTTATAAGTTTACTAGCTACCTTACTCTCCAAAGCGAAACAAGATAGTAACAAGCACTGACGCTATTGCGCCACGAACAGATAAGGCGGTGGTACCAGACACGGGCGAGACAATGCAGAACTCTAACCACCTAGTAGCTGCGAACCACTCACATAGATAATTGGTCGCTTCTTACGATCTGCCTGGTAAAACAGCAGTTGACTTATTTCTTAAAGGACCGGACTGACATTTAAGTTCTACTTAGCTTAGCTAATATCTATACATATAATAAAATCGTAGGAAAGTCAATATATGTCCGAGGTAAACTCAAAAAGTACTGCATGGATTTACTTCAAATTTTGCATGAATATTACTAACAGGTCGGGTTAACATATAGGCTGAATATTATCACGCTATCACCTACGTGGGAGGAGCTGTGCGGTGTAAACGAAGTTCGCGCGGACGAAGTCGTGGGCAACAGCTAGTATAACATAAATCATAACACGTAGTACATTAAACTCTTTCTCTCCAATGTAAAAAGTATAAGTAGTAATTATTTTATTAAACTGTATCTATTAATTCTTTAGATCCAGCACTAAAAATCCTCACTTTTAAGTTAACCCCTTTGAGATCTTATTTCTTCCTTTTTATATCTATACATATAATAAAATCGTAGGAAAGTCAAAACTGTACATTGAATATTTTTTTAAAAGTATTTAAATAAGTAAAAGTAAACGTATTTAAAAATAAAAGTTTAGAGTCATTAACAACATTAACTATATTATTTTTTACATAAGTTTAAACAAGGTATTTAATAATAATAATAATCTATACATATAATAAAATCGTAGGAAAGTCAAAACTGTACATTGAATATTTTTTTAAAAGAATACTTGGGGCGTGATCTACAATCGATATCGAAGCAAAAATATATTTTTTAGAATTTTTGTCGTTTTGTCTGTTTATCTGTTTGTCTGTATGTATGTCCGGGGTAAACTCAAAAAGTACTGTTTGGATTTACTTCAAATTTTGCATGAATATTACTAACAGGTCGGGTCCAACATATAGGCTACATATTATCACGCTATCACCTAGCGGCCAGGTGCTGTGCGGAGTAAACGCTCCGCGCGAACAAAGTCGCTGGCAACAGCTAGTTATAAATAAAATAATATAATGCCAAGAATGATATTGTATCGCATTATAGACCGTGGTTCCACAAATAAACTATATTTTGATTAATAACAAGCTGAATTTCTGTGAAAAGCTTTGTTTTGACGAGACAACCATCTTAAATCTAAAGATAGATAAAAAAGAAAAGTTTAGAGCGTTGGACTATGAGAAGTTTCCACTTTACGTGTAGGACAATGTTACCCTTGAATTACAATAATAATTAATAAGCTGTTGTGAAAAAATTAGGTTGTTTTAAGTAGATTAATATCAATTTAAGAATCTCATAATTTAAAGTAGAGGACTCGTTAGTTAAACCATCGAATATGTAGGACCAAAGTTTCTTCGTGTTTTTCATATCACCAAACGATTAAAGTCGAAAAATAATTATTAACAAATATTTTACCTTCACCGAATCAAAATTTTCAAAACCTCATAACTTTATTACTTACCCGATTCGAGATTTTTCGAAAAAAGAAAATATGGTTGTCTCATCAAAACAAAGCGGTTCACAAAAATTAAGCTTGTTATTAATCAAAAAAAAGTTTGTTCGTAGGGGACCACGACCTATTATGAATGTATAAACCAGAATACCAACTTAATTTTAGTGCCAACTATTAAATTATACGGAAAGTAAAACAACATACCCAAGTCCATTGGGAGAGATTTCATAGATGGCGTTAACGTCATTGCCGTCGAAGTCACCTCGATTCTGAAAGAATAGATGGCGTTCAAATATATAAAACTAATTTTATGAAACAACAGCAATGTTTCTTCGTCTCCGGTGGCTATTAAGTAAATGGCGTTATTTTCAAGGTCTTCTCCTGAAATAGATGGCGCTTTATTACATTAAAGTATTTTACCACTAGACGTTCTAAATAAATATATTTTTTTATCAACCGACAAAAAACGGAGGGGGCATTCATTTCGACGCGTATATTGGAACGAAATTCCTTATCGCGCGTTGTGAAAGGGGGCTAGATGGAAAAAATTCTTACGAAAAGTTGTCACGACACTTTTTGCAATAGTAAGCTATTGTAAGCTGTGCGGTGTGTGCATATTTCTCTGTCTGTCTCTCTCTCTCTCTCTCTCTCTCTCTCTCTTATAGAAAGCATGCCAGATATTTTCATTTCTATTTCGCGAATAATCAATCGAAAGGAACTTCGTTCCATCCGGGTGTGCCTTGACACCTCTCAAGTTTTTATTTTTTAGTGTAAGACTATGCCTACCTTTTTACACAGTAATTCAATTTTGATAAGTAAGACATAATAATTCAGCTACTGTTTCTGGTTTGGTTAGATTGGTGGTGAACCCTTGTGCTCCTTTTGTAACTTTCCCCATCTTGGTCTGGGCTCCATTTAGAGAACTGACTATCTACAATTTTGCCAGGCAGTTCGTAAAAGGCGAACGATTAGCTATGTATGCCAGTAACATGTGACTACCCGAAGTTCTGCAACGTCTCGGCCAGGTATGGTACTACAGTCTTACCTATTCCTGCCGAAGTAGAGTCAACGTTTGTCATTATAGTATTTCGAATAGGAGGGTAAGGTAGCCGGTAAATTTATGCATGTGTCATCACTATCCTGCCTCACAGACAGCAACGTACAACGAACAGCTTAGGTTTCTACAAGCGATGGTTATTTCTTTCCATTAGGAGCGGCATCTAATTATTTGCTATTTTAGGATATAAAAAAATATTTTGTATCGACTACAATGTAGTTTTACGAGGTAAGTAACCTCATAAGAAACAAGACAGAATAAGCGCTGACTTATGCACACAATCAAATTTAGTTATTATAATACCGCTAATATTTGTTTACAAAACTAAGTCCAAGAGGGAACTTTCATTTCAGCATAGTATAAAATGTACTTGATAAGTTTTAACCGATTTTTTATAAGGAACAGGTTCTCAGTTTGGCTCATTTAATAACTAAGTACCTGAATGACTAAGCTAAGTTCCTTATTTTTTTTTGTAAAAACAAGCGATGTTTTCTAAAAATAAAATCTAGCTTGATCGAGTTATCGCCCTCGAAACCTCCTGTATATTAAATTTCACGGAAATCGTTGGAGCTGTTTGCCGAGATTCATATTATATATTTATGTATTACAAGAATTTCTTGCTTAAAGTATTAAACTGCCCCGTTGGTTGAGTAGTTAGAAACTTCTGCTAACTACAAATCGATGGGGCTCGGTTATGATTCCCGACAGGAATAAAACAATTATGTGATGGACATAGATCTTTATATTTTTGGGTTTGGGTGTACACGCATGCAAATATTTTTATATACATATATTCACGGCACGGCGCTATCTAGCGATTTCTAAGTATAAAACTCTATTAAGATGTTTGATGTATCACCCACAGATGGCGCTCCGGTCGATTGTGATAAAAATTATATTTAATTAATATTTTATTAACAAAAACATTTTTTCGATTTTTTTCATATTTTTCGCCCAAAGTAGAAAACATAAGCTTTAACTGGGTATTTTTTTTGTGTAGTAGTTAAAGAGATCGAGCCACTCCAGGAAAAACACATTTTAAAAATAATATACATGATTATTTTATTAATATCACCATTTGTTAACCACATAATATGAATAAAATAGAATTACCATTTCATTTGAGGTCGCCATACGTCGTAGTAATCGGGTGATGAACCAGTCTGGAGCCGATGATGGTTGGTTAGACCTCTTTCCGTGAGCTGGAATAAAAAATAGTAAGTCGATTTTACTATTTCGCAATATATTTAATAATATTAATAATAGGATGAGTGCATTCTGTTGCGTATTATATTTTATTCTATAGTATATATTATAATTCTACCATTTTTATATTATATTACATTTTCCCCTCTGTTTTGAAGAATAACAACTACCCTTCTGCCAGGCAGGTCATAAAGGCGACCGATTGGCTATGCGAGTGGAGGTAAAAAGGCAGAATAACGTTTGCAGGGTCAGCTAGTTTTATATAATTATATATTGGGTGTAAAACATCCCTGATGATGCTGTGGCCTGTGATAAGCGAAACCGGTTAGGTGTATAGAATTATATAAAATTCATGTTAACTGAAAGTACAAGTGAGTCTATTTGCCTTATCTATTTTAAAGGAAAGTTACTTAATTTTAGTATAAAACTTGGGTATTAAATTTTACTATCGATCGCCCTGTGGTCGAAATTCAACCAGACTAAACGATAAAATCTCTTTTAAGTTTGTCAAAAGACTGTAAAGAAAATAGTATACATGTGTGAAATATAAATAAATGAAATAGAAATGAAAATATCATGTATGTCACATTAACGTAGTGTATAATGTATATTTTTATTAATTTTATGTATTTTTAGTGCATATTATTTAAAAATATTAAATTTTTGCAGTCTTCGCAATGCAAACTTCAACTGCGCCAAAATTTCAAACTCCTCCATTCGCGTAATTGCCGTAAAAGTGGTAGAAAATATTTGTTTCACGTATTATTATAAATTGTTATTAGTCACTACCATCGTGGCTACTAGGTGGTAGAGTTCTGTATTGTTTTGCCCTGGTCTGGTACCACCGCCTTGCCTATTCCTGCCGCAATAGCGTCAGTGTTGTCGCTGTCGTATTCCGGTTTGGAGGGTAAGGTAGCCGGTAAACTTATGCATGTGGCATTAGACCTCGCCACAAGACAGCATCGCACCATTAACACCTTTGGTGTCTATAGGCGATGGTTGACTCTTTCCATCAGGAGACCCATCTGCTTGTTTGCTATCTTATGATATAAAAAAGTAAAAACGGCCTCCCTAAGCACCCCACGTATATGCATGCTCACTATAAATACAAAACTCATACCATTGGATGGTTTGAGTTTTGTCAGGCAATTTTATTTATAGATAATGTAAGCATTCGTTAAGAAAGACATATTTTCTAAATTAACCTCAAAATGAGTATCTAAAATTTAGAACGGGTAAAGAGGTGGGCTGGTCCGTATTACGAAAATTAATATTCATTTTACAAAACGACGTGTTTCCACCGGTGACGTGTTTAACCTTTTTAATCAGCGCCATATTTAAACACCCCGCCATTTTGTGTAACTGATGGGATTAAAATGTCATTTATTATTAAAAAGAGGTTCAATTATAATTTGTATTAAATTAGCCAAGATTTTGTGTAGATATTTTAAAAAGCTTTTGCTCAGCGTTTAGCTTTATTTGGATGATATATTTTATTTTTAAACATTTTTAAAGCTTTTTCAACAAACAAATGTTCTCCTGATGGAATGATATAACTATCACCTATCGACAGAGACCCGCCTCATCTGTCGGGGTGTGATGGAATGTCACATACATAAGTTTATTTACTACTTACTCTCCAATCCGGAATACGACATCTATAAGCACCGACGCTTTTGCTGCAGGAAACGGTAAGGCGATAATGCAAAACTTGAGCAAGTCATTACTGAAATCTACTACCTATGTAATTAACATTAACGAGGAATATACTCGGACGGAATTTAGACCGTAGGTTTTTGGACCCTTCTAAGTCTCAATTCGCTAAGAAGAGATCCATATTTTATATTATGAGATAGCAAACAAGCAGATGTGTCTCTTGATGGAAAGAGTTAACCATTGACTATAGACACCAAAGGTATTAACGTTGCGTTTCTATCTTGTGGCGAGGGCTTACGCCATGTGCATAAGTTTACCGGCTACCTTACCCTCCAAACTGTGACATGACAGTGACAAGCGCTGACGCTATTGCGGCAATTTGCTAACATCGGGTTAGATCAGTCATTGTAATTAATCCCGTGAATATTTATTAAAAAAATAATTATGACTTAGATGGATCAGGAACGAGGACTACCACTTTATACATGATTAAAGAAAATATCAAGAGACTCCATTCATGTAACAAATCGTATTTTTTATAGGTTTTCGTAGGCATTATGCCGCGTCGTAGGTTGATGGGATATTTTATCGTGTTTATGAATGACAGATCCCTAAGCACTTCGACTGGATTGAAGTTTTGTTACGTGAATTAGGTGAAGGCTTATTATTAATTCATAAGTTCCCAATATTGGTTCGAGCTTCTTTGAACAATAGACCAACTCTGTTCTACCAGGCAGGTTGTAAGAGATGATTGATTAGCTACACATGTCACTATCATCGTGACTACTAGATGCTAAAGTTCCGCAACGGCTCGCCCGGGTAATTGGTACCATAGCCTTACCTATTCCTGACGCAATAGCGTCAATGCTTCTGAGCGCCTGTCCCACATCATCACGTCACGGCGTTGTTAACGTGGAACGGTGCGGTGACGCACCACGTTACGTTGCCACGTTGTGCTAGTGCATGGTGCGGCAAAATCGCCGTCGGACTTTGAGACGCTACGTGGCTCGACTCAAAGCGCTCGCTCGCTCAGACTGACGTGCAACCTTGCTGCGTCGTGACGTGCATTTTTACGTAACGTTAACGTTTTGCACGTCATATTAACGTACCTTACCACGTAACCGCACCGTTCCACGTTAACGACGTCGTGACGTGGAGATATAGACAGACCCGCTTGATTGTCGTATTCCGGTTTGGAGGGTATGGTAGCTGATAAACATATGCATATGGCATTGCCATCCCGCTACACGGATAGCAGCGCACCATTGGTGACTTTGGTGTCTGTAGGCGGTGATTTCTCTTTCCATCGGAAAAGCCATCTGATTGCTTGCTATCTTATGATAAAAAGTTTTATTTACTTCATGCGCCTTTCTAATATCATCCCAATGCGAATGATGTTTTAAGGCGAGGCATCGGGACAAACGGGAAAAACTGGTTTACTAAATCACGTTTTTTTTGTATTGATTGTTAAATATCAATTTCACAAAAATTACACGATATACCTGAATATATTATCTAAGGAATGTGCTAACTTACTACATGATAGAATGTACTTTACTCGATCATATAAAACTCCGAAAACAATCTCTAAAAGAAATAATTTGTTAGTAATATTTCTAATCTTCCACATGATTTTTATATGGTGATATTAAGTTTTAAATACAAAAAAGAATGTACTAAATTTTGGTTTTCAGCTGAAGTCCTATATTTATTTATCCGAAAATTAACACGTTTCCCAGTGGTTTCAGAACATACCGCGCCGCCCATTTCCTATAGAATTGACGCGCTTTTTAAGGATACTTTACAAGTATGTATTACAGACATGTGTATTGAGTTGTGTATACAAACAGGCGGTCTATCAATATTTGATAAGAATAATCCTGAATTGTAAAAACGTGATTAGCGAGCTTATGATTCAGTTTGATATGAACCTAATATCATCGAATAACATTGTTAAAGCTATCGCTATAATATGATGATGTAAAATACATTTAATATAATGCATTATTATATAAGGAGCAGTTGATATTAACGATTTTGTTTGTATGGATAACAGTTATCAATTTGAATTTATATGCCATGTTATTCGGGGCTTCTTTTGAAGACTAAACCATTCGCTTTTACTGTAGACTCGTTGGTTGGACAAATCACTAAATATCCTGGACACACTTTCTTTTATTTCCAATAAACACCAGCGAATCTAAGAACCATCTCAACAATCCATACTTTAGGTTAAACAACTGCAACCAATTCGGAATATCCGTTTGGGAGCTGTGACGCCACAGACAGACACCTAAGTACAACTTATAATACCCCTTGTTTTTGCGTCGGGGTCTATATACAAAGAAAAAAGAGAATCAGATCCTACAAATAACACAAGAATAGCAAAAATATATCATTCATGAAATATACCATTATATAAACTTCAGGAAAATAATGATTCTAAAAATTACCATAAAACCACAAAGTTTGAAAAAGCGAAGCTTTAAAATCCTAACAGTGATTATACAAGGGACTTCACATTAATATGTTCTAGTAATTAGGTATACAAAAGTCAAGGAAACTGGGACTAAATTTTACTGCCAGAATGATTCGAAATATTTTCACAGTTTGGCTGAAATATAAAGATTTACCTTAATTTGAAGTTTGGTTGTAAATGTGTCAAATGGAGTGAAATTAACGTATATTAATATTTTAAATGCGACAGTTTGGATGGATGGATGTTTTGGTGGATATTTATTACTCAATCACGCAAAAACTCCTGAACATATTTAAAATAAATTTAGTAGATAGGTAGATGATGACCTGGAATAGCACATAGGCTACTTTTATCCCGGAAAAATTAAGTGATCCCGCGGGATTTGCCAAATACTGTTATAATGCAGTGGGCTGCACGCTACATTTACTATTTAATAAATTGACATACATACATTATCATAACAATGTGCTTAGAGTAGTTATTGCTAGTAAATTTCACATAAGTTATATCTATATCTCTATCTTAATATGAAAAAAACGTGTCTTCATCTTAACACGTACGTTTTTTTTATATCATAAGATAGCAAACAAGAATATGGGACTCCTGATGGAAAGAGTCATTAGATACCAAATATGTTAATGGTGCGTTGCTATCTTGTGGCGAGGTCTAATGCCACATGCATAAGTTTACCGGCTACCTTACTCTCCAAACCGGAACATGACAGCGACAAGCACTTACGCTATTGTGGCAGGAATAGGTAAGACGGTGGTACCAGACCTGGGCGAGACAATGCAGAACTCCACCACCACGCAGTAGTCACGATGGTAGTGACTCGCATAGCTAATCAGTCGCCTTTTACAACATACCTGGCAGAACGGTAATTGGTCTATTCTTCAAAGGAACCCAGGACAAACACGGGGTAAAAATAATATCAGTATTAATACGTAAAGCAAAAATTTTGCAGTACGGGGTGAAAGTAACATAATTAAAATTTTGAGACAGACATTTCATAGATTTTTTTCTACTCGTGTTTTGATAAGAAATATAGTAAATAAGATTTATATCTCCATATCTAATTAGAAAATGTGTTTTAAGACTTGGTGAGCTTTTATAGCTCAAGATAGAGTTTGAATTTAAAACATTGTATCAGTAATTCAACATCTCCTAAAACTGTATTTAGTTTTATCTGTCAACCAACGATATATTTATTAAGTGTCTTCACGTCCGTATCTCCGAAGAGTTAGGCGGAGGTACTAACCAGTGTACCCACAATTAGTCGAAGACACTTAGTCCCACAATGTGACAGGTGGCACGCCGATCACTAACCGGGCACTTATCCAATTTTGGGCAACTTTGTTTTTATCAGAAAACTGAAAAAAACACATTTTTGATTTCCCCTACCCTTGAATCAAACCCGAAACTTTATGTGATCGACACCGACACTGGACCGCTACACCACAGAGGCGATATACTCGTACGTAAATTAGTTAGCTACTCTCTCGTGTGATGATTTGCAAAAAAAGCCCTTTTTTAAGGATGAACTCCCTTATAGTCTGCGGTCGGGCTCCTTTGAAGAATAGACTAATTGTTGTTCTGTCATGCAGGTCGTTAAATACGACCGACTGGCTACTACATGTCACTACCATCGTAACTACTAAGTCCTAGAGTTCTGCAACGGCTCACCTGGGTTTTGCATGCCTTTAAACATTCAGACTTTCTATACCCTTCGTTGATCTGAGCCACCTTCGATGGATAGATCTACCATTTTACTAGGTAATTTCTATAAATTAAACCATTGGCCAAGGTGATATGCCACCGTCATTGTGATAATTTTTTTATATCATTAGATATAAAACAAGCAGATGGCTCTCCTGATGGAAAGAGAAACCATAGCCTATAAACACCAAAGATGTTAATGATGCGTTGCTATGCGTGTAAAGAAATGGCAATGCCACATGATAAGTCTACCAGTTACCTTACCATCCGAACTGGAACACGTCAATGACAAGCACTGATGCTATTGTGGTAGGACTAAGTAAAGCGCGGACACCAAATACCCGGGCGAGACGCTGCGGAATTTTATTACCAAGTAGGTAGTCCCAATGGCAGTGACACGTAGTAGGTCGCCTTTAACGACTTGCCTGACAGAACGACAGTTGGTCTATTATTCAAAGGAGCCCCGACCAACACGGAGGAAAGTTACTGTTAGGTAGTTATTATCGTCTTACCTGTTCCTGTTTCAATAGCATTGGTGTTCATCACCGTCGTGTTAAAGTTTAATTAAGATTAAGGTAGGTGGTACACTTAAGCAAGTAGCATCACCGACCCACCTCATAGATAGTAACGCATCATTAACATCTTTGGTGTCCACAAGCGATTTTTATTTAATTGTTTTTAAAAGAATAAAGGGGCAAACGAGCAGAAGGCTCACACGATGGTAAGTGATTACCACCGGCTATGACTATAGCCACAGCGCCATAGATCTTGCAGCTGCGTTGTCGGCCTTTTAAGAATGCGTAAGCTCTTTTCTTGAAGGTCCTTAAGTCGTATTCGTTCAGAACGTTCAGATCCATTACTGTTGCTTATTCGTTATCGCGTTTCAGAAGAAAATTCACTTCAATAAAATATGTCAATATTTATTAAATATATAAAAACAACTCACCTCCCCAACAGGAATGTCCGTAACTTAAACAGGATCCTGTAACCAATAAAATAAATCGTTTATTTATTAAAAATGCTAAATTAAAAAATGAATCTCTAAAATGTTTGTACACGCACAACTTTGGAATAAACGTATCAAATTGGATAAAGAATTATCCAATTTGATGCATTTCTTTTAAAGAATAATTTTTTGTTGTCATTGTCAGGAGAAGGTTTGTGTAATTATTTTAACGCAGTAAAATTGCAGCAATCAACTTTTCATTTCTTACATTTCCGGAATCTTGCATCAGATTTTCACCTAATTAAGATGGGACTATACCAAAAAATTAAATCGGTTCATAAATAACCGAGTTCTAAGGTAACAAACATAAAAAACAACACTTAAATTGATAGTCTCCTCCATTTGGGACGTCGGTTAAAAATGTTTGTGAGTAAGGCAGAATATAGTGAGAGAGATCGAGCAATACATTTATTAACTAAAATTTGTACTTTTCTTCCACTCTTACTCAAAATCTTATATTTACAATATGACTTTGTTCATATTGTAAATATAAGATTTTGTCACATATTTTTAGATATATTACCGAAGCGTATTAGAGTGTTAGAGTGACTGTCGTAATAGAGTGACAAGCAGGTAGTCTATATTAATATTATAAATGTGAAAATTTGGATTTTGGATCTTTGGATGGATAATTACACAAAAACTACTCAACAGATTTAAATTAAATTTGACACACAGGTAGATAATGTCTCTACCTGGGCATTATCCCGGAAAAATCAGGTGGTCCCGTGGGATCCACCGCAGCTAGTATATAATAAAAAACACCACAGGCTGTAGCAATTTTTGTACGTCAATTTTCGGCTAATCTGTTTCCACAATGTTCAGGTTATTTTTGTAGCATCAATCTCTATAAATAAATGGAAGTGTATGCAGTGTCACTAGCGGCACTGTATACAATTTAATTTATTATAAATTATTTATATATTTTTAATTATAATTATTATATAAGTCTGTTCAGGATGTTGCCTTATTTTCTAACTCAGTAAGTGATTCAGCGATGGCGGCAGCATGCCAGGACATTACAAGCGGTCGCATGGGCGATAAGAATTATGAAAAATAGAAAGCCTGCGGAAATAGATCAGGTGACTGATGAGATGATCAAATACGGTGATTCTACTATCTGGGTCACTTTTTGGGTCCTCTGTTATACAAAATTTATCCAGTAAGGTGTACGAAGACTGGCGACGCGTGGTCATCGTGTTTTTGTCTAAAGGCAAGGGTTCACGTATAGACTGTAATAGCTATATGACCACCAGTTTGATTAGCTTAGCACCGAAGATGTATGGGAAAATCATTGAAATGAGAATGCAAGGGAAGTCCGAAGGAATATTGTGGGAGGCACAAGGGGGTTTTAGGTCTAGAAGAGGATGTCCGGATCAAGTTTTCTCAGTCCGCAACATCCTGGAGAAGCATCTGGCTATCGGCCGGAAAAATTGTTGCAGTTTTGTGGAATTAGAGAAAGCGTCTGATCATGTCATGGAATAGATAAGCCTCTGCTGCGTGCTTAAAACGCGGCCACACTGAGAAGATACGGCGGAAGAAACTCAGCAGTCTTATTTTTTTATTATATTTTTCCATAATAAATTACAATAATAATTCTCGGCTCTCTCTCATTGATTGTACGTGAAGATATTTATTTTAAAATCAGTTGCGTTAACATTGTTAGAGGGTTTCAAGTAAATACATTTCAACATTAAGATATAGAGCTCACTTAGGAGACAGTGTATACGGCTCGTAAACGAACCCATCATGTGCATTACTTGGGAGTGCCCACGTAATGGATTCGATCATAACTGACCCGATATTTGGATTAGTCAATATAAACCATTCCGACCTTACTCTTCTATCTCATTTATCTATGTCGTAGAGAGCAAACTATATGTAAGAGTTATTATTTATTTTTGATACACCGGCGTAAAAAACTCCATCCATGGCTTCGCTTACTTTAAAATTTATTTTTCTGCCTTTCGCCATAGTACTTTTTACAATATAAGTACAGAATAATTTAGTATCACAAATAGAATTTGAACTCATTTGTTCTTGACAAAATAACAGCATTATCAATTCCAAATTTAAATCATACATTCAAACTTAATTAGGACCTTTAGATGCGATTCACACCGACCGGCTCGCATCAGACCGCGCCGGATCCGATGCGTACGTATGCTGCGGCAGATGTCGGTGTGCCGCAGCAGCCGTACGTCACTTAAATGACTCAACTCGCTGCTCTCTATTCAGCGATTAAAATAAAATAAAAAAAACTGGGAAAAATTAAGCATATCTGGACTCCGTCTCGGAAGTGAATAAGTATCTCTCCACAGAATAAATAATAACTCTTTTATGGGGCAATGTATACGCTTTTACAATAAACTTCTTTTTTTTACATTATAAGATAGTAAACAAACAAAATAAGTAATACGGAATATTTGACATTATTGTATGATAACATTCACATTATACTTTATGACTATAGGTTTTTAGCAAAGCAATCACTTCATTCTGCAGTTTAAGTAACGTCATAACCTTTTTTTCATTATATATGTAAATATTTTTTTATTATTGCGTAACAAAAAATCAGATATTTGTCTGATGGAGTCAACAATCGCCTATAGACACCAAAGATGTTATTGGTGCGTTGCTATCGTGTAGCGAGGCCTAATGCCACATGCATAAATTTACCGGCTACCTTACCCTCCAAACCGGAACACGATAGCGACAAGTTTTGAGGCTATTGCTGCAGGAATTGATAAGGCAGTGGTACCAGACCCGAGTGAGACAATGCAGAACTCTAACACCTGTAGCCATGATGGTAGTGACTTCCATAGCCAATCGGTTGCCTTTTACGATGTGCCCGGCAAAACGGCAGTTGGTCTATTCTTCAAAGGAGCCCGGGACCAACACGAGGAAACTATAAGAGATCTACCAGTCCATATTTTTTTTTAAATATTTTTTTTGTAAAACAAAACGGTGTAAGAAAAGGATATTACAAAATATTAGATTATTTAGAAGACAAAAAAGATTGAGATTAATTGCTCTTCATACCAATCTCATATATATTTTCAGTCCGCGGCCGCGTTTCCGATCCGCTAGTAGTTTAAAAAAATTTTGACGCGTCAAAATAACTTGTAAAAAGTTTTGTATAAGTATATGATATATAATAAAACCTTCTGATTTCTGATATTAATTTTATTTGCTTTAAGATACCATCTCCTTTCCACTTAATACTATCGTAAAAAAATGTTGCTTATTAGTATTGAGAATATGTTATTAGTTACTTCGGACACGCAGAAAAAATGGCATATAAAAGATTGTTAAAATAGATGCACAACGCAAGTGTGAAGTTAATAAAAGTATGGACATGGAAGAAGCAAGGCAAGTTTATATTGACCGTAAAGATTGTCAAAACAGATATACAACGCAAGTGTGAAGTTGATAAAAGTACTGTATATGGAAGAAGCAACACAAGTTTATATTGACCGTAACGATTGTAAAACAGATATACAACGCAAGTGTGAAGTTGATAAAAGTACTGGATATGGAAAAAGCAAGCAAAGTTTATATTGACTGTAAAGATTGTTAAACCAGATATACAATGCAAGTGTGAAGTTGAAAAAAGTTTAGGATATGGAAGGCAAGTTAATATGTACAGCAAAAATTGTTAAAACAGATGTACAACGCTAACGTGAAGTTGATAAAAATAGTGGAAGCAGTACAAGTTTGTATTAACCGTAAATATTGCCAAAATAGATATAGGTATAACGCAAGTATGAAGTTGATAAAAGTACTGTATACTGAAAAAGTAAGGCAAGATTTTACCCCCGTGTTGGTTCGGACTCCTTTAAAGAATAGACCAACTGCCGTTCTGCTAGGCAGGTCGTAAAAGGCGACCGATTGGTTATACATGTCACTACCATCGTGACTACTAGGTAGTAGAGTTCCATAACGTCTCACTCGGGTATTTAGTACCACCTCCTTCATATTCCTGCCGCGATATTCAATGTCGTGTTTCGGCAGACTTATGCATGTATAAAAAAGTGACATCTTAATATATATATATATATATAAATTATGTGTCATGTTGAAACTATTAACCCAATTTCAATAAAATGTTGCAGATTCAATACAAGTAATTTGTATGGTAGAACAACGTTTGCCGAGTCAGCTAGTTTTTATATATATTTTATATCGTCAACAAAACAGCTACATTTTATCTCAATTTTACCTTGGGATCGAGACTTATGTTGATTACATCGTGGAAAATAGGTAGTAGGCTAATATATTTCTTTGTAGCAATAGAAATAATATCCCTTGTGAACTATAGAATAAATCAACAGCAAATATGCTATTACAAATAGTTAGATTATTTATATTAAACAGAACAGAGAAATATTAAACGTGTATGTCAAAGGATCTCCCGCTTATCATTTGAATAAATGTTATGCACAACTGCTTTGTAGTTTTAACCTGTCAATTTAAATTTACGTATCTTTGTGCAAACAAATTTAGATGTGTTTTAAATTAAATGTTATTTCCTATTTGTATATTTGAGTTGTTTTATTTATGGCGACGTTTAAAAGTATAGGGAGTTTAGACAAAGTAACAATATAAAAGCTGAAACGAAATTAGATATGAATGAAATATACCTATAATAAATATATAATAAGCCGTGCTAATTCACGTGGTCAATCGTCATCGTTATCGCAAGTTGTTAGTGTAACGAAACCAGGAAATAACAAATTGTTTGAGTAACATAATTTTACTTTCTAGGTTTTGATTGGCTTTACTATAACATTAGCTTTAATTCTTTTTCTTAAAAAAAATTGACATAACGATCGCGACAATAGTTTCACATTGGCTAGGACATTGTTTTCGGTATCTCAGAAACAATGACAAATTTAGATATCGTTTCATTCCGAAGTAATGATATTTGTATAAACCCCCAGACATTTATTTTGAAGCTACAGAATATAATATATATATATATATATATATATATATATATATATATATATATATATATATATATATATATATATATATATATATAAATCAATCCTTGGTCACAACATCACGCCTGAATGGCTGGACAAATTTCGGTATTTTTTGTTGTGTTTGTAATTGTAAGGAGAAGGTTCTTATAAAAGAAAATATTAAGAAAATTGCGCGGAAAATTAGAAAATTTAAGAATACTTAACCACCATATAAAGTTTAATGCCATTTTGGCTGCGTGGAAGGACAATCCCGAAGACTTATATAAATTACGTGTCACGTTGTTTGTCCGCTATGGATTCCTAATATGCAAAACGGCAAAACAACGTTTGCCGGGTCAGCTAGTATGTTATATATTTTTTTAAATAAATTACTAAGAAGAAAAATAATGGAAACCTTTCATAAAGAGTTGATATACAAATAAAACTAAAATCAAGGTAATAGGGCCTAAAATATTTAAATCTTTAAATTTACAAATTTATAACCATAAATATATTATCTAAGAAAAAGGTATTTTCGTCCACACTCAGGATAAGTAATACATTGTCGTAGTCGTTTATTATATAC
This sequence comes from Apodemia mormo, assembly GCA_036924255.1. Classification (NCBI taxonomy): domain Eukaryota; kingdom Metazoa; phylum Arthropoda; class Insecta; order Lepidoptera; family Riodinidae; genus Apodemia; species Apodemia mormo. The sequence goes on from JAUPFN010000011.1 coordinate 6,231,978, forward strand.
ATTTATACGCTGTAGCGCTGCTTAATTTTGACTTTGGTAGGACGATGTATTGGTATTTCAGCGCTGCAGTGAGTTTTAACGAAATGGAACAACTCCTACTTAGCATAACATCTCTAGTACGTAGTATATTAAACTCTATTAGTTCCCAATTTTTCGTAAAATCCACCAAAAACCTATTATTTTTTGTTTTTTATTTCATTTTGTAAGTTTTGATTCCAATAACAATAATCGATTACTTTCTAGTTTAAATTGCCGACGCTTTTAACTTCCGTAGATAGCCTCAACGCATCAGCGTCAGCTACGCGTATATTCATAGATATACGTGTAGCTGACGCTGAGTGCTACGTTGCTACGAATATGTTCATAGTTGACATAGAAAGTGTTAAAACTATTTATACTGACACCAATGCAAATTTTAATGATAGCATTGTCATTTGCCAACTTATAAGTAATTGATGGTGACATTGCATGTCTGTTGTCCTTTGTCCTTGTTGTCTGATGTCCTTTCCATCTTGCACTTACTTTAATCAATAGTTTGTACTTGAAAAAATGGCAATTGATAAAATTTTAAATATCCTCTTTTTTTATATTGTTAAGTTTGTTTTTGATATTTATACGTTTGTTTTGAAAAAAAAATTAGTAATGGACAATGTTTGTTTTATATCATAAGATAGCAAAGAAGGAGATGGCTTTCCTGATAGAAAAAGAAACTATCGCCTATAGACAACAAAGACGTTAATGGTTCGTTGCTATCCGTGTGGCAGGATGGCAATGCCACATTCATAAATGTACCGGTCACATTTGCCTCCAAACCAGAGCACAACAATAACGAGCATTGATACTATTGCGGCAGGAATAGGTAAGGCGGTGGTACCAAACACCCGGGGGAAACTTTGCGCAACTCTACCACCTAGTAGTAATGATGGTAGTAACACGTGTTCCAATTGGCCGTCTTTTACGACTTGCGCAGCAGAACGACAGTTGGTCTATTCTTACAAGGAGCCCGGATCAACAAGGGGTAGATTATTAAACTTTTATTTGATTCCATAGGATAGCAAACAAGCAGGTGGTTCTGTTTATGAAAAGAGATAACCATTGGCTATAGACACCAAAGATATTAATGTTGTGTTGCTATCAGTGCAATAGAATTGAAATTAGTCTTAGGCCATAACCATAGTTATAAGTAATGCGATTTGCTGGGACCGAGTGACGTTTTCTTAGTACGGATACGCCATTGAACCCCGCTTCGCCCGTACGTGGAGGAACAGGTTATCAATATAAGAAATTTCATAAAATTTTTCAACTCTTTGTAAGTTCATTTTTGTAAAAAAATGTAACCCATGTTAGACCCTGGATTTTTAACTATCTCCTCGCCAAATTTTATTAAAATATATTCAGCGGTTTAACGCGTAGAAGCGTAAGAGATAGACATTTTTTATAACGTTAGTGTGATTCATAATTGATATGACCGCCCCGTTGGACGAGCATTTGTGTGATGAGCATAAATGTTTGTATTTCCGGGTTTGGGTGTTTATTAAATATATTCTGGTATTTATATATGTATTTCTATGTATTAGTATCGTTGACTAACACCCATAACACAAGCAAATAATTTGCTTACTTTGGGGTTAGATCAATAATTGTAATTTGTCCCGTGAATATTTATTTATTTATTTAATTTAGTATCGCAGAATTGCAACAAATAAAGTTTAGCTATCGTCTCTGCGTATTGATATTATATTTGTTTACTTTATTTATATATTTAATACTATACTTTACACAATGAAAAATACATAGAAAATGTTAACTTTTTCTGAAAAAGCATGACTACAAAAATATTTCCTAGATGTTTCTAGGAAATATTTTTAAAATTCATATTAAAGTTCGTGGAAGTTAATTCAATAAAATTCATTCATGCATAATTATGATTGCCTGACTTTTGTTTTTTGAATTGTCGATTTCTCGTAACTGCATCGTTACATAAACTTATACACTAATTATGAGCGCAGAGTAACAGAACAACAGAGGTAGCCGATCCAATGTCGCGTGCTCGCAGCCTAGCTACTGTGCTGCTGTCTTGTGATATTTACAGCAAAGCGCATGCTTCCACCACACCACAAATTTTCACTTGGCTCAATAAATAATGGAAAATAATCTGAAGATATTATTATAGTGAAATATTTAGGGAAAATATTAGTTAAGATAGTAGAATATTCGATAAATTATAGATAAATTCTGTATAAATAGAAGTGAAAAATTAATCAAAACATTTATTAGCAATAGTAATAGAATTTTTATAGTGTAATTATAAAAATATCGCACAGAGAAAAATTTGATCAATTCGTAGAACAGATAATTTTTATTAACACACTCATACACATTCCTTAGTAAAATGACACATAAATGGATAAAATTCATGATCTACGAATGTATATTAATTATGGTATGAGTTATTGTTACATTTTTTCTATTTAAAAGGATGTAATTTGCGCTTACAAAAACATGTATAGCTTATTTGTTCAAAGTAAAATTTTCATTTAACGATTAACGATTACGATTACTATTTTGCAAAATATAAGAAAAATTTTAATGCTTTGAATATTTGTTTACAATCCTCAAATTTATCAAAAATGAGAGCAGTCTTATAAATGAACTTACGACATTTAAAATATATCATGTGTGAGCATTTACAACTTCAATACTACATGAGATGAAATAATTGTCTTGAAAATATAGGTAACAAGTTTTTAAGCTATAAACATTAATAGCATAACATTTGAAAGAACATTAAAGTGCAGATGAAATGAAAAATGTTTCGACATGAAGAATGAAGACTAAAGTGATACAAAGATCTAACTACAAATGTAAAAGATTGTTTGAGCCAAGTGTTGTATTGCGGCTTTCCGCTAACGTACCTCCGCGTTGGCTGCGCCATCCGTTGATTTTTTCAACTAGATGTGATGCCTTGCTACCTCTATTGTTTATTCTCTGCTCTGTGGATTAGATGGATAAAAGCTTAGAAAAAAATAATACACAGTATGAAATATATATCACCCTTTATTTATTTACTTAAAATATCTATATATTAATACTTGAAGGAAAAAATATGTACCCCTTTTTAAGAAAATTGCGCGATCGATGGAGAATAAAATTTGGCACAGTTAAAGTTTACGTTGCAAAGAACTGCGAAACCTAATATTTTTAAATAAAATACTTAACAAATACACAAAATTATTAAAAATAAACATTACACATACTAAATTCATGTGAAATGCATGATATTGTACACACATATTTTTTTCGAGATTTTACTGTGATGTCTATGGTCGAATTTCGGCCACAAGCTATCGCTATTTATTAAAATTTTATCACCAGTTTACCAGAATAACTCAAATTATATCCAGATTTGTTCTTTCCGTTTTTTGGATTTTTTGATATTTTATATTTATGATTTTATAATAACTTTTAGTAGGTTTAACTTACTTAAAGTTATTTATCACTTTTAGCAGTGGCTAGCGACCCTTACTGCGCAATCGATTCGCAACAGGGATAAGCATTTGTGTGATGAGCATAGAGCAAAGATAATTTAATTTTGTACAATTTTACAGACGTAAGTGTACAATAAAGTTTAAAGAAATAAATGTTGGTATTTCTGGGTTTGGGTGAGTATTATATATATTCTAGTATTTATGTATTTCTATGTATTAGTAGTATCTTTGACTAAAACCCATAATACAAGAAAATAATTTGATTCATTTGTGGTTAGATCAATTCGTGTAATTCATCCAGTGATATTAAGTGGGTACAACCATCAAATTGCACAAACTTAATATCACTGGATGAATCACACGAATTAATAAATTTAAAAAATAATTAACTCAGCCATCGCGTTCGCTCATTAGTCAATTCAAATAGCGCACGTTTCCCTGGCTTCCTATTACAGACTTCCGTCGTATTTATGTAATGGTAGGAAAACGAGAGCAAAGAAGTAACACATTAAGGCGCGGTATGACTACGATTTAAAAACGTCGATTTTACTCACATAACTGCATATTACCGCGTAATCTAATTTTTTATTTACGAGACATTGAATAAGGTTGAAAATTGCAAAACAAAACAAACAAAAATATTTTGTTAAAGCTGTAACTAGACTGCAAATAAACATTTAATTTGCGGGATTTCTCTAAATAACTCAGAAAATACGCATTTAATTCATTATTTGTCTGGTTAAAGTTTTAATAAAACCATATTTCTATTATATTCTTTTAAAAAAAATTGTTGTTGCCGCTGAAAATACAGAGAACATCGACGCCAGATTTTATTTTTATGAAGCAAATTACGATTTTTTATTGAAAATATTTAAAAAATATGTAATATTCTATTCGGTTAACGTTTTTATTTAGACCTTTTTCTACGCTCTGTATTTTTTGCATGGAATATTTTCTTTGGGTTTCCTCGTACTCGAGCGTTAAAGAAACCCAGTTTTGTGAATGTTGAGATAACACCGCGCCTTAAAAATTCACTCAGAATCAACACGGGACCTACTAATCTAAGCTGAATGTTAGCAACTAGACTATGACGGAACATAGTATATTGTTTGTTTTTATAGTCCAAGCGAGAACCTTCAAAAAGGTTGGTGTTCCAGAATAAAACGAAAATGAACTCTATTGGTTTTAGGATACTAGGCAAATTATAGTTCATCGGTCTGGCGATCTGTAAATTGTCCAATTTTTTTAGAAATATTTATTTATTTTTTATTTTATTTAATACTAATTTATTGCACATTTAATGAAAAAGATAACAAAAATTGCACAAAAGGTGAGCTTATCTCTACTGGCGGAGATTTTTCCAGCTAACCCGAAATGTGGAGTAGAATGGGAAGGCATTGTGCGCAATAAATAAAATAATACATAGATGAGTTTGTACACATACACATACACTAAACATATTATCTTTCCTTTTTTTTGTAAATTTGATGTGTAAGATATAAGTAAAATGTTTTACAATTTGGAGGTGTTTTGATGTCTTTTCTATGTTTATAGAACTTTATGTCTGGCCCTGGTATTCTTGATACAACTGTTAGTAAAGCACTCTCGATATATTTATTTCAATTCTGCATTTTTCGTATAATATACGAGTATAAGAAATAACAAAACCTCAAATTTTTTTTTGTCTTTTGTCTGGCACATTAATAGAAAAAAAGTGTCTTCACGCCCGAGTCCCGAAATGGTAGGCAGAGGTAAAACAAGTTCATCCACGATTAGCCTAAGTCCCATAATGTTATAGGTGGCAAGCTTATCGCCAAACGGGCACTTTCCTTCGGTCCCGGAATCGAATCCGGAACCTCATGTGATTAACACTGGCACCGGACCACTAGACCACAGAGACAACTAATACACATTAATAGATAAAGGCAAAAAATAGAGAAAAAAGTTTCTGAGAAAAAAAATGGACAAGTTACAGACAGCCAGACCGACAGGTTATTATTTGTCTCTATATATTTCTTTGTATATGCCGACCAATAAAGTCCATTTTTGTTCCTATTCTGGATTGTTAACCTTTTTGACGGTCCTCGCTTGGACTATTAAGTCATACTATTACATCAAATAAGTTCGCGACCCCATGCGGCGTAATACCAACTAATGCCTTATTGTTTATTGACTATAACGACTTTGAAATTGTTCCATTAAAGAATCATTTCTAATATCTGATATAATTTCATTTCTATTGTAAATGCTAAATACAGTATATATTCTAACCAATTTAAAAAAGGAAGTTGTCAGTTCGTCATTTAATTTAATGGCGACAATAAATGTAATTAAAAGTGTAAAACTGATTCACGTAGTATGCGATAGTTTCTAGATAAATTTTGTATGGACCCTTAAAAAAAGTATCTTCACGCCGATCCCCGAAGCGGTAGGCAGAGGTACAACAAGTGCACCCACGATTAGCTGAACATACTTGGTCCCACAAATGTGATAAGTGGCAAGCCTATCGCCAACCGGGCACTTTCCAATCCCGGGCAACTTTGTGTTTATTAGAAAACTGAAAAACACTTTTTTTATATGCCCGGGAACCCGGGACCTCATGTGGTCAACGCCAACGCTGGACCACTAGACCACAGAGGCGACTCTTATCATTCTTTTCTAATTATAGTCCTTACAGTGTTGGAAGGGTATCCTGGTTTCCTGGTTTGTCTCGTGGTAAGATTGGTGGTGATATTCATTGCTTGCCGTTAAGAATTATCGCTTGTTTCTTGCTATAATCCGGAACCCGGGATCAAACCCAGTTATAGCGCGTAAAAGATTAATCGCGAGACCAACAGCCAGTATTTTATGTAATTAATCAAACTCTTTAGTTACTCTGTGGAATCAATTACGACCTACCCCAACTAAACACGTTATAAATAGGAATTTCGCAACTCCGTAATAGCGAAACGCTTAGTTAATCAACTATATTGTTTGTTTAAGTGGGTTCTCTAATAAAGTCATGTATTAGCAGTAAATCAATTATTGCAATATTTTTCAACCGACTTTAAAAAGGAGGAGCTTGTAAATGTAAAGGTATTTTTTAAATACAGAAAGTCAAGATTTATTTTTTTGACTATTTTTTCTCTTGTCGTTTATATATGGTATGAGTTCCCGATTTCGATCCCCGAGTCAGGCAAAAATGTTTGGAAAGTTTTCTCGAGACTTACCTAAAAGAAACCTACAAAAATCGAAATTTCACTAACATTTCGAAGTCTGGTAATGTTATCTCAACAATCCACGAGATGAGCGTGTAAAATTTGTCTGTTCCATTTTAAAAAAAACCTTTCCAATCTGTGGCAATCAGGTTAGACTTTTCGTCTACTATCAGCGAGGCGGTCCCTATGATTAATTAATACAGCTTAATGAAGATGGTGTCTCTTTGTTTAAATATGGAAAATTCTAAAATATTATGAATCCTATGTTTTAAAAGTATTTCTGATATCTCAATCCACTGCCTTTAAATTTGGTACTAGATAATATATACTATACTGTGAGTGACTTTTATGGTGATAAAATAAAATGTTAATAAAAAGAATCTCTTATTATGTAATTAGGAAAGAATATAAATACAGATTTATATTGAAAATTTATTTTATATTCAATCTATAATGCGTTATAAAAGCTATGTCGAGAACTTCAGCATTTCTTATTGATTTTATTTATAGTGTGATTTTTAATTATGATTTATACAACACATTTGGTAGAAAATGTTTGGTAACTATTAATTGTCTGTTACTTGTGTTTGTAACACTCAAATTCTTGCAAATAAATGATTTTTTGTTCCGTCTTCCTTTATCTTGTAAACTTTATTACGACAAATAAATGTTGTTATATGATGAAAATGTGTTGAGATCAATCGAGAATAACCGCGGGCTATAACTAATCTCAAACAAAACCAATTACTTTTGCAAATATTTGACAACCATTGGTAAATTATCTCTGGCCATTAAAGCAAGATTTAATATATCTGGCAAACATGACATTTATAGCCACTTTTATTGATAGAAATATAAAGAGACTTGGTTCATTCACTTAGTTCAGGGTCCCTCAAACTTATATCGCAACGTACCCCATCAGTTTCAAAACCATGGCGAACTCCTAACGAAACAAGTAGTAGATAGATCAGAAAATTGATAAAGAATGCAGACGCTAAAGAAATAATCTAAAGTATTTTTCATTTATTTGAAAACGGCAGATATTTTAAGCGCAAATTGAGTCAGTTTAGTGACCGATTATGTTCAAATGTTAATCTATTGTCACATAATAACCGATTAGTTGCACAATAAAATGCAATGATTTAATTATGACTTTGACACTCCTGAATAAGTTAAGCAGCCATTATTATCCAAATTTTGTCGCTTACTCCTTATAGACCGTGGTACCACAAACAAACTTTTTTTTATTAATAGCAAGCTGAATTTTTGTGAACAGCTTCGTTTTGACGAAACAATCGACTTTTCTATCTTTGAAAATTATCGAACCGGGTAACCAAAAAAGATTGATAAAAAATAAAAGTTTAGAGCGTCGGACTAAGAAAAGTTCCCACTTTACGTGCACGACAAAGTTACCCTTGAATTACAATAATAATTAGCAAGCTGTTGTGAAAAAATTAAGTTGTTCTTAAATTGTTAGTATCAATTTAAAAGATTATAATTCCGAAACGTTAGAGGGGAGGAATGGTCGGAAAATCCATACAATGTGTTAGACAAAAATTTAATTGTGTTTTTCATTATACATGGAGTACACTAAGTTTTGCACTTCTAGCTAATTGGAACTATTTGAATTTCGAATGTTATATTTTTTAAAACGTTGCAACCTTTTTAGTAATAAAAAAACAATTCGCAGGAAATGATTTGTCAATTGTTTTATCACACATCAAAGTTCTACGTACACAACGAAAATGGAATTAAGTCGAAAAGATTTTAGAGCGATGATTTTTTATGATTTTAAAAGTTCTCTTTCTACGCAAGACTGTGCCGTTCGTCTTCAAAATGCTTTTGGGAAAGAAGCACCTTGTTTGAGAACCGTGAGGCGATGGTTTGCTGAATTTGAGAGAGGTCGAGTTTATTTACATGACGAATTTTGTGAACGGCGGCCTTCACTGCCGTCAACGAAAATAATGTGGCTACTGTTAAACGGTTAATTCGAAAATTCGAGGACTATTGGGGATTGGTACGAGCCAAATTCAGAAAATTTTACATGAAGAATTGAAAGTTCGGAAACTTTGTTGTCGTTGGCTCCCTCATCAACTGACAGCGGAGCAGAAGCGGGCTCGCGTGGAATGGTGCTCACAGATGCTACTGAAGTACGACCACGGACATTCTAATTCTGTTTATAATATTGTCACAGGAGACGAAACGTGGATTTATAGTTTTGAACCCGAAAAAAAACAGCAATGTTGTGAATGTGTGTTTGAAAATGAGAACAGGCCAATAAAAGTGAGTTGGTTAAAAAATGATCGCGTTTTTTTTCTCAGCTACGGGTCTCATCTGTACAATTCCACTTATAGATCAAAAAAGTGTTATTGCCGAGTGTTATTCTACCATTTGTTTACCCAGGATGGTAGAAAAAGTTCGCGAAAGACGACCCAAAAGCTACATTCTCCTACACAATGACAACGCTTCTTCACACACGGCCAACAAAACAAAGTCATTTTTACCTTCCGAAAAAGTACATCTCGTCACTCATCCTGCACATAGCCCCGACCTAGCACCCTGTGATTTCTGTATTTTCCACAAAATGAAAGATTTGATGAGAAGTTTTACTTTCACCAACTTCCTTCCGTCCTTCAGATCTGTGGTCCTCGTGTTTTAAAAAATGGTTCGATCGCATGAAAAAAATAAACATAATATTTTGGTTATAACATGTTGTTTTTTTAAGTTACGCAAAACTTATAGTGTGACCTACGTCACGTCAGTCAACTTTTGCGTTGACTTTTAAGCACCCTTCAAAATTTTTCAAAACGTTTCATTGAAAATTGTTTTTTATTTTAATTTTACTGATTGAACACACTCTTTTAGGGTTCCGAAGTAAACTAGGAACCCTTATATTTTCGCTTTGCCGTCCGTCCGTCCGCAGTCTAACTCAGAGATCATTAGTACTAGAAAGCTATAATTTGATATGAATATACATATTAGTTACGGTAACAAAGTGGTAACATATTATTATTATATTGAAAAATATTTTTTTGGTTAGGTAGCTCCTGTTCGTGTAAAGTAGGGAAGTTAATTTTTTTTCTCGTGCTCCCCAGAATGTGGGGTATCATAAGTTTTTAAAAAATATTGTGATTTTGTGATAACAGTTTTCGATTAAGGGACTCCTTTGCGAAATATTAAGCTTTAAAATGCTAATTTTTGTTAGAGTCAAGTATCCCTCCCACCTCTGCTAGCTAACGGTTGGTTTCGGTTGAAAAAAATGATCCTCATCGCCGCTTTTACCGACATGTTAACGATTATCGACTATTCCTAAAGATAACCGGAACCCAAAGCTTTACGTGCTCATCCGAGGCACGGTATTGGCAATACACTAATCTAACATACTCTGGCTGCTACTGAGCTTTAAGAGTTTCGGGAAAACCTCGATATACCTTAATACCACCTTTCGGATCGAAATCTGGACCACGAGGCAATCTAAATGATACTAAGCTTTGGTTTAACAGATTTAAATTAAAAAAAAAACTGACAAACAATATTTATCACTTAATTTGGTGATCGCATGAATTACAGTATAAACATTGAATATTTCATTTTATTTATTGCAAGTAAAATGTAATAAAGTAATTTCCATGGGTTTTATGTAACTTTCATGATGTTTTATACACAGAAATTACACCATGGAAATCACCAAAAAGTATATATTTTGAAATTTTCGCCCATTGAAAAGATGTAAGCTGCTAGTTTGTTATTAGCATATTTTTCAATTTTGTGCATAAAATCTGATTAAAAGCGTAAGTGAATTAAAATATATCTGGGATTGATCAGAAGATGGCGCACGTGTTACGCGTGCAAAACGTGCAAAATTAACCGGATTTACGGTGTTGATGGTAAATAACTCCTATATAAATGGTTATTACATATTATACATAAAATAATAAAATCTATATGACACGATGCATATAGAGCGTATAAACAATGTTATAGTAGATGTATGCCAGCATTAGTTGTTTATATGGTAGATAAAAGTCTGTTACGCTCAAAAATTGTACTCGGAAGAATGGCCCATCACATAAGATTACTAAACTAAGGAAGCGACGTCATCTTGTATTAAATGGATAATATATGGTTAAAAGTCACGTATTCACGTCATCTTGTCGTAGCAAAACGTAAGGTGTTGTAGCTCTAGCACTGAGTAATGGATTGTATTTGGGAAATTACAGAATATAGCTGTAAGTGACATTAGACTATTTTAATAAGGCAGTTTGAGATGAAAGCAAATAACGGCGATAAGTTAGTATCATGTAAGCTGTTAATTAGAATTTATATGAAATTAAAAACAATAGAATGATTTCAGCTGAAACAAAAGAATGATTTCAAAAAAGAAGACATCTAATGTCACTATTTGGAAAGTCAATTAATAAGAAAATTATATATCAAAAACACGGTTCCTTTATTGTGTAAAGACAAATAAATTGCCTGCAACTGAATAGTATAATTCTGAATTAAAATTTATAAGACCTTTAATGTTTTTAAGTGTCAGATCACTTTCCTGCTTCATGTGTATCATTTAAAGATCGGCTTTAGCAGAATTGCAAAGAATGAGAAGCTTTAACTATACGCTTTCATTTCAATGTAACTATTTCTTAGATACATCTGCTTTAATTACCACAAAGCCATCGCTCACAGCGACTTTTTGTAGCGATACAGTAGCGATGCTGTCGCGCATCCGCATCGATGCAATCGCGAAGCGGTCGCTACTTGTGTGCCCTCGCCCTCGGGCTCAGATTCAGTCCGATGCAAACGCACTTTTCTGTAGCACTTCTGTCGCGATGCGAACGCGAGGGGAAAAATTGCTGTCCTATTTATATGTTTTATACACATTTTTATATAATACTTTAGTATTTTATATGCAATTTTATATAATACTTTAATATTATTTAAAAAATGTGTATAAAAAACATTTTTTTTGCTTTAACAATTTGATCGCTTTTGTGGACTAGTAGTCTGGTGTCAGTATTGATTACATGAGGTCTCGCGTTCGCGTCCCGGGTTGCGCAATTCAAAAATGTGTTTGTTCAGTTTTCTAATAAAAACAACGTTGCTTATGATTGGATAAGTGTACGGATGGCGATAGGCTTGCAACCTATCACATGTGGAGCTAAGTATCTTCGGCTAATCTTGGGTGCATTTGTTGTACCTCTGCCAACTTCTTCGGGGATACTGGCAAACAGATATTAATACTACTACTACTACTACTACTACTAGCAGTTCGAATTTCCGGGCCTCCTTTGAAGAATAGGCCAACTGCCGTTCTGCCAGGCAGGTCGTAAAAGGCGACCGATTGGCTATCGAGTCACTAACATCGTGGCTACTAGGTGGTAGAGTTCTGCATTGTCTCGCCCGGGTCTGGTACCACCGCCTTACCTATTCCTGCCGCAATAACGTCAGTGCTTGTTGCTGTCGTGTTCCGGTTTGGAGGGTAAGGTAGCCGGTAAACTTATGCATGTGGCAGTAGACCTCGCCACAAGATAGCAACGCACCATTAACATCTTTGGTGTCTATAGGCGATGGTTGACTCTTTCCATCAGGAGACCCATCTGCTTGTTTGCTATCTTATGATATATAAAAAAAAATACATTCCTAAAATATTTTGCAACAAATATTTACACTATCTTTACTTCATGCTTATAAAACACTTTGTTTAGTAGTATTTTTGTTTATAGTTAAGGGGGTAAACGAGTAGGGGATGTACCTGATGGTAAAAGATTACCGCCGCCCGTGAACATCTGCAATACCAGGGGCCTTGCAGTTGCGCTGCCGGCTTTTTAGAAATGAGTAAGCTCTTTTATTGAGTCATATACGTTCGGAAACACTCCGCCGGTAATTGATTCCACAAAAGTTCGAGGCAGAAAGTGCCGAGAAAACCGCACGGTTGTGGATTTTCAGATATCGAGGTGGTGAGGATTTGATGTCACGTCCGATGATGGAATTTAGCGGCAGGAATTATTCCGAACAACTCGTCGGAAGACTCGCAATGATAAATGCGATAAAAGATGCATAGCGAACTTACATCTCTGCGTAACGCCAAAGAGTCAAGCCGATTAGAAATAGCCTGGTCGTCGACGATTCGAACCGCTCTACGTCAATTGCGATCAAGAGGAAAAAGCTGGTACTAAGGAGCTCTAGCCCAGAGATGAGAACAGTACTCCATGTGACATTAAATTTGGGGCTTGTAAAGTTTAAGACGATGGGCTGGCATGAAGTACTGCTTCACTCTGCTGAGCACACCAAGTTTTGGAGGCTAGTTTAGCCTTTCCTTCAAAATGACTGCAAAACTGAACGTTGCTCGATATGTCGATCAGAAATCCAATACTGGCTGAGGCAGTCAGGAGAGTACTCTTAAATCGAGGTAATACGACAAAGGGTATCTTTTTTGCGGTGAACGCGCAAAGCTGCGTCTTCTTAAGGTTGAATGTAACAAGGTTTTGACGACCCCATTTCTAGACATCGGTAAGTCGATTCTCGACTTCAGACACGAGCTTGCTGCGGCTTTCTTCGACGTGTTTCCGAGAAATACCACTACGGTCGGAATGTGTAATACTTCAAATATTTAATACAATTTACGTTCAGAATTATTAGATCAGGCAACCCAGTAGAAAATTACCAATAAGTTATAACTAATATCAACTTATTGGCAAGTTTTATTAAATCAATTTCGACCTGTCGAACTACAAAACTTCGTACGATTTGGGAAGTGATTCGTGACCCACGCTTGTTTTATAACTTACGAATTTAAGGCCACAAAACCGTTTCATTTTCAACCGACTTCCCAAAAGGAGGTGGTAATCAATTCGACTGTATGTACTTTTTATGTTGTTAGATCAGAACTTGGTCATTTATGAACCCACTTTGAAAATTCTTTTTTGCTTTAAGAGGGTATACTTATTTTATTTATTTATTAAACTTTATTATACACCTTTAATAAATTTGTACAAAAGGCGAACGTAATGCCTATTGGCATTCTCCTCCAGTCAACCTTTGGGCAAACAGAAAGTATGTAAACGGTGCCTCAGAAAATATATGTCATATAAGAACATAGATCTTAATGAATTAAATATATATTTCGCCGTGTTGGTCCCGGCCTCCTTTGAAGAATAGGCCAACTGCCGTTCTGCCAGGCAGGTCGTAAAAGGCGACCGATTGGCTATCAAGTCACTTCCATCGTGGCTACTAGGTGGTAGAGTTCTGCATTGTCTCGCCCGGGTCTGGTACCACCGCCTTACCTATTCCTGCCGCAATAGCGTCAGTGCTTGTCGCTGTCGTGTTCCGGTTTGGAGGGTAAGGTAGCTGGTAAACTTATGCATGTGGCATTAGACCTCGCCACAAGATAGCAACGCACCATTAACATCTTTGGTGTCTATAGGCGATGGTTGACTCTTTCCATCAGGAGACCCATCTGCTTGTTTGCTATCTTATGACATAAAAAAAAAATATATATACTACTTATACTATACAAATTATTATATATACATATTACTTATATATACACATATATATACATATAAACACACATATATAGAGATATACCTGTTAGCTAAATAAAATAGTAATTTTGCACATGCATTTTTAAGTTTCGTTTGAATGAAAACTTGTTATCGGCTAGACGCAACGAGAGAGGTAGGTCATTCCATAATCGGGCCGCATATATAGTGAATGAGTGAATACTTTTCGTGTGGTCTCATTTTGTCTTGGTCTCATTTAATTTGGTGAAGATCTGATGTAGGGTTCTGGAGATATAGGAAATGGAAAGTTGGTTGCTCCAATTTTTTTTTCATTAAATAATATATTTCATACGGTAGCAACTAAGCAGATAGTTCTCCTAAAGGAAAGATGTAACAATCGCCATTAGCTACTAAAATATGTCTATAGTGCATTGCCATCTGAGTGGTGGTGCTGAAATACCACATACATAAGGCGAGCCATCGGAGACAAACGGGAAAAAAACGGATTTGCTTAATAACATTTTTATGTACTAATTCTTAAATATCGGTTTTACAAAAATTACACAATATACCTGAAGATATTACCTAAGGAATGTTTTAACTTATTATATGATAGAATATAGTTTACTCTATCATATAAAATACCGAAAACAGGCTAAAAAATCTCTAAAACAAGTAATTTGTTCATAATATTTCTAATTGTCCTCGTGATTTTTATATGATAATATTTAGTTTTAAATACAAAAAAGAATGTACTAAATTTTAGTTTTCAGCTGAAGTCCTATATTTATTTATCCGGAAACTAAACCGTTTCGCAGTGGTTTCAGAACACACCGCGCCGCCCACTTTCTATAGTATTGGCGCACGTCAAAATATCTCGCCTTAACCCTCGGAAACGAAATACGACAGTGAAAAGCATTGGTGCTATTGCGGCAAGAATAGGTAAGGCGGTGGTACCAAACTTAGACTAGACGTTGCGGAAATCTGCAATCTAGTTGTCGCGACGGTAGTGACTCGTATAGCTAATCGTTTCCCGTTTACAATGCATGCCTTAATGGGCCAAATATGCGAGCCTTTAATATTAATATTAGATAAGATCTTCATGTACCATATTTGATGCAATAAATGAATTATTATTATTATTATTACAATTTTTTGGCAGAATGGTAGAAGGCCCTTTCTTGAAAGGGGGTAGGACAAACAGAAATGATCTTTTATTCTATGACACCATAGGTACTTAAAATAACTCAAATAATACACATATACATGATAAACTTTTAAACTTTTGTTGTTCCGGACTCCGGTCCCCATAGAATAGAACAATTGCCGTTCTGCCAGGCAAGTCGTGAAAGACGACGATTGGCTATACGTGTCACTACCGTCTACTACTATGTGGTAAAGTTTTGAAGCATCTCACCCGAGTATTTGATACAACCACCTTATCGATTTCTGCCGCAATAGCGTCACTGCTTATCATTGTCGTGTTTCGGTTTGGAGGGAAAGGTAGCCGGTAAATTATACAAGTGGCATTGCCATCCCATCACAAGGGTTGCAACACAACATTAACATCTTAGGTATGTATAGGCGATGGGTGTCTTTTTCCATTAGAGAGCCATCTACTTGTTTGCTATCTTATGATATAAAAAGGTTATTTATTGTTATAAGTTATGATTTATTTAATATTGTTATAAGTTCATTCCATGATAGGTGAAAATATTTTAACACAATTTTTTTTTGTATCATAAGATAGCACATGCATAAGTTTACCGGCTACCTTACCCTCTAAACCGGAACACGACAGTGACAAGCACTGACGCTATTGCGGCAGGAATAGGTAAGGCAGTGGTACCAGATCCGGTCGAGCCGATGCAGAACTCTACCACCTTGTAGTCACGATGGTAGTGACGCGCATAGCCACTCGGTCGTCTTTTGCGACCTGCCTGGCAAAACGGCAGTTGGCCTGTTCTTCAAAGGAGCCCGGGACCAACACGAGGTAAAACGCAGCATTCGGTGCGTCTAACCAAAGATATCCAGATAAAAACAGATGTCATTCAAGGGTTTAAAACTTTTAGATTTGTATGAAATTTTACTCGTATGCAAAATTTTATTCGTACAAATCAAAAAGTTTTAAACCCTTTAATGACGTTTGTTTTTAGCTGGATATCTTTGGTTAGACTTACCGAATGCTGTATTAAAATATTTTCACCTCTCATGGATTATATTAACTCGTCGTAACCAATTATACCATAAAGTAACCAATCATTTGCCGTTTACAAATTATCTGGCAGAACGGCAGAAAGTCTATTCTTCAAAAGGGGCCTAGACAAACAAAAATAATCTTTTCCTTTCTATGACACCATAGACATACATACAAGTATCTTCACGTCCATATCCCCGAAGGGGTAGGTAGAGGTACAACAAGTGCACCCACGATTAGCCGAAGATACTTGGTCCCACAAATGTGATAGGTGGCAAGCCTATCGCCAACCGGGCATTTTCCAATTCCGGGCAACTTTGTGTTTCTCAGAAAACTGAAAAAAACACTTTTTTTAAATTGCCCGACCCGGGAATTGAACCCGGGACCTCATGTGGTCAACGCCAACGCTGGAACACTAGACCACAAAGGCGAGACATACATACAAATACACAAATTCAAATTATACATACATATATATTTTTCCCCGTGTTGATTCCGGGCTCCTTTGAAGAATAGGCCAACTGCCGTTCTGCCAGGCAGGTCGTAAAATATGCGAGTCACTACCATCGTCACTACTAGGTGGTAGAGTTTCGCATTGTCTCGCCGGGTCTGGTACTACTGCCTTACCTATTTCTGCCGAATAGCATCAGTGCTTGTCGCTGTCGTATTCCGGTTTAGAGGGTAAGGTAGTCCATAAACTTACGCATGTGGCATTAGACCTCGCCACAAGATAGCAATGCACCTTTAACATCTTTGGTGTCTATAGGCGATTATTGACTCTCTCCATTAGGAGACACATCTGCTTCTTTGCTATCTTATGATATAAATAAAACTGATGAAACCCCTCAATTATACGTCGCTAGTTAAAAAATGACTCTTAAATATGCGACAAACATGTTAATATATGAGTTTTTCGAGAAAAAATGAGCTATAATAAACGGATGTAATTTGCGGGCCGGTTTATGCGCATATTACTCATAATAACGCTTAAATGTATTATTATTAATACTCGTTTCTGTGCATGGCTTTATATTTAAATATGTCATTTTTTGTGCTTATCCGCCTTTGTGGTCCAGTGATCCAATGTAGGTGCTGACTCCATGAGGTCAAGCGATTAAAAAATGTTTTTTTTTTAAACGTTTTGTATAAGTGCCCGTTTGGCGATAGGCTTGACATCTATCATATGGTGGGACCAGGGGCGTAGGTACCACCGTGTCTGCCGTATCAATTTACGGGGTCCCCGGGCCACAGGGGCCCCCAACGTGCGTAAGCAAAATTAATAAAAACTTCTCAAATGGCAAAAGTGAAATAAGCAATTTCTCTTTTTTTTTCCAAAAAGGCAAGAATAGTAAGTATATTTATAGTTTGTAAAAAAAAGTGTCTTCACAACCGTATCCCCGAAGGGGTAGGCAGAGGTACAACAAGTGCACCCACGATTTGCCGAAGACACTCGGTTCCACAAATGTAATAGGTGGCAAGCCTATCGTCAACCGGGCATTTTCCAATCCCAGGCAACTTTGTGTTCATCAGAAAACTGAAAAAACGCTTTTTTTTATGTACCCGACCCGGGAATCGAACCCGGGACCTCATGTGGTCAACACCAACGCTGCACCATTAGACCACAGAGGTGATAGTTTGTAAAAATTTTGGAAAAATTGACAGATAAATAATTATGATGAATATATATTTATTTTAATTTTGTACATTTTTTGGGAGAAATCTATACCCTTCACGAGGGCCCCCAAACAAATTGTTATATGTGGCCCCACCATGGCACGCAACGCTACTGGGAGGGACTAAGTATCTTCGGCTAATTGTGGGCGCACTGGTTTTGAAGATACCCTTTTTATATTTTTACTAGCTGTTGCCAGCGACTTCGTCCACGCGGACTTAGTTTACTCCGCACTGCTCCTTCCCCGTAGGTGATAGCGTGATAGTATGTAGCCTATATGTTGACCCGACCTGTTAGTAATATTCATGCACAATTTGAAGTAAATCTATCCACTACTTTTTGAGTTTACCCCGGACATACATTGACTTTCCTACGATTTTATTATATGTATAGATTAGATCACACTACTGTGTACTACACACTACTGTGTACTGTGTATATACAGTATTTTACCATTCAACCCGTACAAATGTAGACCCCGGGTAAAACTACTTTTTTTAACATCAGGGTAAGAATAGAGGTTGAAATTTAATATGAAATATTATATTGAGTACATGTTTATCATGCTACAGAAGAAGCTGCATTTTTCAGCTTTATAGTGTCATGACGCTCGTTCCTCTGCAGACAGAGTAAACGAGCGTCTTTCCAGTTAACCACGATTCGACGGTTTGTTGTTTTATTTTTAAATAATAAGTTAGCAAACATGCAGATGGGTCTCCTGATTGAAAGAGTAGACCATCGCCTGTAGACACCAAAGATATTAATGGTGTGTTACTATTTTGTTGCGAGGTCTAAAGTCACATGCATAAGTTTACCGGCTACCTTACCCTCCGAACCGGAACACGACAGCAAGAAGCACTGAGGCTATTACGGCAGGAATATGTAAAGCGTTGGTATCAGACCACATAGTAGCCATGATGGTAGTGACTCGCATAGCCAATTGGCCGCCTTTTACGACATTCCTGGCAGAACGGCAATTGGCCTATTCTTCAAAGGAGCCCGGGACCAACACGAAGGAAAGTGAGATGTTTTTTGAGAGAGTGGTTGGTTGTTGAGATGAGCCCCATCCCATCGCATCGCATTTCCGACCCGATAACAATTAACGACTTCTAGCGGTAGCCGGGACCAACGGCTTTACGTGCTCATCCAAGCATAAAAGTGGTACCATAACACCCTTCAGACTCCGAGCTGCTACTCAGATTTTAGATTTATGAGACAAATCTCTAAAAAACCTTAATACTACTTTTTCCCGACATAGGAATCGAACACGGGACCATATGATCTGAGCTGAATACGCTATTCCCTTGACCATAAGACAGAGCTATTTATAAAGCCAAAATTGTTAGATTTAATCATGTAGTTGATAAGTTTATCAACAAGACACCCATGGACAATATCACCGTAGGATGATTGAGTCCAAATTGATTACTGCAGTACGCAATAGTAATTCTCTTTTTATGGTTTGCAATAACAGCGCCATATAAAATGCTCAAACGTATTACCGAAAACATGTATTCTCTGAAATGAGGGTTGTAGGTTCATAGTGGTTACTAACGGCTACTTTCACTGTTTTATATTACATAGCAATTTCTCGCGACCTCCTTCGTGTGACCAAAAGTCATTACTTTTCTTTGATCAATCGAGTAAAAAAGTAGCCTATATCACTCATGTATAATATAGCTTTCTAAAAACGAAAGTATTTTTAAAATCGGTTAAGTGGTTTTGGAAATAAATTGTAACAAACAAAAAAATCAAATCTTTTCTCTTTATAATAAACTATACTGCGCACCCCGCTATGTCACAAAACTGAAAGACCACATTTTTGATTTGCCCGACCTGGGAATCGAATCCGGGACCTTATGTGGTCCACATCGACACTAGAATACTAGATCACAGAAGCGACAGAGGGACGAGTTTTTCGGGCGAATTAGTTTGGGTTAATTCACCCGACATTCTCCTTTTCACACTAGCGGTCATTTGGACCAACTACTTAAGTTTATTTCGAAAAAAAAACAAGTTTAGACTAGCTGACTCGCACAGCTTCGCCCGCGAGTAGAGTCATCAGCATTGTTTTACATACAAAATTTCAGCCTCTTAAGGATCGATTTCTTTTAATAAATTTGTTCTTGTTGCCCTCCAGGTCTACTACTATGTGGTTGTCAAATTTATTATTTAGCCGTGAAAGCGTTTTTTTATTATTTAAAACATTAGTACGGACAAATTTAGCTTGCGATTTTGCTAGCGTTAAAAAATATTTTTCTATAACTCAAGAATAGTACGTTTTTTGTATGTTTCCCTGTGTCTTTTGTTGTACTCTTGCATGCATATACTTTTGTACATCGTAAGATAGTAAGTGACGAAATGGTTGTCCTTATAGAAAGAGTAGCAAAAAACTATTGCATAAAAAAACAAAAAATGCACCATTGAGGCGTTGCAATCCGTGTGGCAGGTGTGTAACTATATGTACAAGTTTACCGGCTACCTTACCCTCTGAAACAGAACACGACAGCCAAAAGCATTTACGCTATAGCGGCAAAAATATGAAATAAAGGTATCAAATCCAGCTGATACGTTGTAAGACTCTACTATCTAGGAATCACGATGGTACTAACTCGCTTAGCCAATCGTCGGCATCTTAAGAACTGCCTAGCAGAATTTACGATAAATTATTTTTCCAAGGGGGCTCAAAGGTGAAAAGTTGGTGATCATTACATCCTTGTTCTTCGAATGATATGTCTGGAAACATAAGCTTTTAATCCCAAATATTACAATGAAAAAATGATGGTCGTTGAAATTGCTAAAAACGGGGAAGGGAATCACGTAAACTGTAAACTGTGATGAACCTTACTAACCGCGTTTAATCTGCCTAACTTGAAAGAAAACCAGCATGTGAAAAGTAAAAACAACAAAAATATTACCTGATACGCATTCAGCTAAGCAAATGGCTAGTAAAATAACCAAGATCCCTTTAGCAGAGTAGCTGCAACCCCAGAAGCCGGTACTATGCCCTTGTCTTAACATATTGGAGTTTTGGTTTGAATCTGAAAAAAGAAAATCATTTAAATATTTTTTTATATCAGAAGATCAAAAAAAAGCAGCTGGTTTTCCTGATGGAAAGAGACAACCATCGGCTGTAGACACCAAAGATGTTAATGGTGCGTTGCTATCCTTGAAACAAGGTCTTAATGCCGTATGTATAAATTTACCGGCTAGTTTATCCTCTATACGAGTGACAATAATTGACGCTTTTGGAGAAGGAATAGGAAGACAGTGGTATCGAAAATCCGGACGAGACGTTGCAGATCTCTACCACCTAGTAGCCACGACGAGTCCCTAAGGGCTATATTTCGCCGAGACCCCGTTGCAGCGCAATCAGTCAGCCACCGTAGTGTCCATAAGCTACCAAACTAGATACTGTTCTCTCCACTTGGTAAAAGGGAAAAGATTTATTAATTTAAACAACAACTGACGAAATATCGAATCGAATCATATTCAATACAAAATACAAGACTGATGACACTTTATTGCATGTTACGACACTTCACTTCTCAGATTCACAAAAACGAATGCCTGGTAAAATATCTGTTAGGCCTTTTATATTATTTTATTCTAATAGTTTATTTACTTAATTATTACTTTAATCAAATAGTTGACTTAATTTCAGCTCAAAAATCATATTAATTTTAAATATGTTAAACAATTAACAATGCTTAATATTTCCTTAGATATTTTAATAATAAGTAAAAATTAACACTTTATCTTTATCTTGACATAACAATTTAGAAATTGATGGCCGCATATACTCATTTTAAATAAGAGTGTAAAATATTGACAACAATACTATACAGAAACCAGAGTCGCCACACCACACTGATACAGTATCAAAATGGACCTTTACTGCATTGCGTCCTTGTCGCGCCGCCAAATTGGTTGCGCTACCTAACGAACACCACGTGAGTAACTCTATATACAGGTCATTTGTTGGTAGCGGCGACTGGTCGCGCCGCCATGGCGATTCAGTGAAATATATCCTTAACTCACGCCTTCTCACATAGCTAATCGATCGCCTTCTACAAACTGCCTGGCAGAACGGCAGATGGTTTATTTTTCAAAGAGAGCCCGGACCAACACGGACTTATTCTTAATATAATTCTAGGTATGATAAAAGTGAAAACCACAGACCATATGAGTACTAGTGAAAACAATATTTTTATGTGCTAGAATATGGCTGTTTTGCAAGTTACGAAAAGTCTCTAATGGACAAAAATGTTTAAGATATGTATTCTTAGGAATCTATCTAACTCGACTTTTTTACGGTAGCACTTATTATATATAATCAACTATAATATATATAATCAACTATAATATCTATATCATTAAATAAGATAAATAATAAATAAATAACAAACAAATATCGTAAACACAATCGTTACCACACTAGACATGTTACCAGCTGCACCCCTCGATTGAAACGCACCATTAACATCTTTGGTGTATGTAGGCGATGGTTATATTTTTCCATTAGAAGGACCATCTACTTACTTGCTATCTTATGATATAAAAAAATTGTAATGCGATATGCACAAGTTTACCAGCTATTTTACCCTAAATACCGGAATAGGGTAGTCCCAAGCACAGACGTTATTGCAGCATGGTGATACCAAGCTCAGATACATAACTTACATATGAACCATATTCATAAACATTGAATAACTGTATGTGTATAAAAATATAAGTAACTGTGACCTGAGTAGCCGCTACTATTGCATTGATAGTAAATAGATTAAGGTATAATTGCCAAAGGGTAGTTGAATCGAATTATAATTAATCCAATCCATCCGCCTTAATAGCAGCTGACCTATACCATATAATACTCAGAGACTATCAGAAGTCAATGTTACATACATGTGATATTCGAGCAACGCACACATAGACACCTCTCACGGACGCAATATCTCGGAATGGTTCGGGACAGGATGTTCCGCACTACTCCGAGATATCGCGTCCGTGAGAGATGTCTATGTGTGCTATGCTCGAATATTACTTGTATGTAACATTGACTTCTGATATATATTGATTATTGACTAATGCTAGTCTCCAATATTCTGTGCCTATATTGCAAGATGTCGGTTTTAGTTTAAAAATAAATTTACCGAGCGACTTTGTTCGTGTGAATCAAAGATTTTTATAGATAAGATATCTGTTTTACAAAAAATTAAACCAGCGAAAAGTTATGCATGGTCATACATTAAAATCAGCGAGTCAACAACCAGGTCTTTAGTCGTTTCGCACCGCGGATGGTTTGGACCGCAATGTGAATTGCCCAAGAGCTCTTGGGCAATTCACACTGCGGTCGTGCCATTGATGGAGCGGTGCGAATCGCCCAAGGTATTTTTTGGAATGGGTCGATTCGGACTACGAGGCGAAACGATCATATGCTCTTTTTTAAAATAATAAAATACTGTTCCCTACACTGTTACAAAGAATACTGTTCCCTACTGCACAGTGGTGTGAATCAACCCAATACAATAAGTTATTGGGCGATCCGTATCGTCCCAACATTGCGGTCCAAAACGACTAATGCCAAAAGAGTTCTTGGGCAATTCACACCGCGGTCCGAACCGTCCGCGGCGCAAAACGACTAAAGACCCCAACAATCAATCATCCCTTGTTTAAAAACCCTTAAGATTGGAATCACTCTCGGGGTATACCCATTCCAATTGTCTGTAATTGGAATGGGTAAAAATTTCTGTAAAAATTTTCTGTAAAAAGTCTGTAAAAATTTTAAATGTTTTCAATTATTCATGTTGACCTGGGCTCCCTTCGAGGACCAAAAGGCCAACAATTTGCTGAACCTGTCACTACCATCGTAACTACAGTGGTGGTAGAGTTACGCATCATCTCGCTCGAGTTTGGTACCACCACATTACCTATTTGCCGCAATAGCCAAATTGCCAAATACCCAACGCTTTTAACGGTCGTGTTACGGTTTGGAAGGAAAGATAGCTGGTAAACTTATGAATGTGGTAGTATTATCTAGCCACAACAATGCACTATTAACATCTTTGGCGTCTACAGGCAATGGTTGTTTCTTCCCATCAAGAGAGCCTTTTTTATAGAAGAAGGGACAAACGAGTGGAAGCTCTCCAAGTCATAATCGTTCTGAAACATTCCTGCTGGTAATCGATTCAACATCTGTGAATCGACAGCAACAAATCTGATTTGTTTGCTGTCTACCTTACGATATATACAAAAATTACAGTTTTGAAATAAATACCTGGGAATGATACATATTTGGCTATTTTTTTCGATTTCACAACAGATTTCATAACACAAATGATAAACATGAACAAGATGGAGGCGTAAGCTAATGAATTAATAAACGCTCAAATTTGGAATTACATTAACAACAGTTATTAAATTCTTGATATCTCAAACTTACTAAGATATTTTCAATTGTGATTTGTTTTTGTTGCCAATCAAAACTGAAGATATTTAATTAGTTGATTTTAGTATTTCAACTTCCCAAGCATTCAATATTCAACACAGAAATGTTTACTTATTAAATAAATCCAGTCCATAAACTTGAGTTTGATTGAAAAATATTTTCATTTATTATATAAATAGACTTACAAAATAAATATAATGTTTTGTTTATAATTCAT
Organism: Apodemia mormo; assembly: GCA_036924255.1. Classification (NCBI taxonomy): domain Eukaryota; kingdom Metazoa; phylum Arthropoda; class Insecta; order Lepidoptera; family Riodinidae; genus Apodemia; species Apodemia mormo. Next base: position 6,256,699 of record JAUPFN010000011.1, read on the forward strand.
TACAACATTTTTGAGATGATTTTAATTTAAAGTTTCATTAAGTATATATTAAACAAATAATAATGACTAAAATCACTAGACTAATTACACGAATCGATGCAACGTTTTGCGACCCTTAGTTTGGGATCACATTGGTTTATTATAGCAACAAATAGGTCTCCTGGTGAAAAGAGAAAACGATCACCTAGAGACACCAAAGATTGCCGTCCGTTATAAATTAACCCGCTACTTTGCCCTCCAAACCGAAACACGACATTAACAAGCATCGACACTATTGCTGTAGGGATAGGTAAGGCGGTGGTACTGAAAACCCGCTCGAGATGTTGCAAAACTCTAAAACATAGTAAACACGGCGGTAGTGACTCGCATAGCCAATCTTTCGCCTCTTATAAACTACCTGGCAGAACGGAAGCTTAAAAGTAAACTAGGACCAAGGCGGGGAAAAATTACGTTTGGCGAATCAAATAACTATAGAACAATATCGTTTCTTTCAAAATAATTATAGAACTATGTCACTGTAATGGTAACTTTTAATAACTATAGAACATAATATAGTTTATAATAACTATTTCGTGCTAGTGGCGTATTTGCTTTATATTTTGCATACAAAAACTGAAACATGATTCTAAATAGAAGATTTTATATTTTCTCAATTTGCATGAAATATCTTGCAAATGAATGACAGGTATTTTGTAAGAGTTAATATTAAAATTCCTTCACTCTAATTGTGAATCTGTATATTTGTAGATAAATCAACAAAAGGTAATCACTGGATAAATATTCACGGTCGCAAGTCAAAGGCGGCAGCAAGAACTTACATTACTAATTTTTAAACTTACATATTACTTATATTTCACTATTACTGTATATATACTTACTATATTTCACTTTTACTGTATCAATAAAAGTTATAAAAATATACGAAACACATACCAACCAGTTGTAGAAAAAACAATACAATTCAAAAGTGAATAATAAATAGAAACGAGAAAATTTTAATACAAATAATAATCCCTTACTAATATTTGACCAGTCGACAATTGTTAAACTATTATATAGCGCATGCAACCACTTACTGGAAAAATCAAGCGGATGAAACCCAAGAATTTCACTTTTAAATAAGATATAATTATTGTTGAATCTTACTACTATACATATACTACGTTCATTTAAGCAACATTTCGAAGTACCACCTAGTGGTCATGACGGTGTATGACTGTATGTATGACAGTAGTGTCACGTATAGACAATTGTTCGCCTCTTAAGAACTGCCTGATAGAATGGCAGAAGGTCTAAGGCCCGAACCAAAAATCACCACTATATGACTTTTTGCCCGTTTGCCTCTATTCTATACAGGGTGTAAAGAAAACCCCGTCCGATCCGAAAGAGGTATAAAGGTAGGCCAATGACCTTACCAAAAAAAATCATAAAATATTTCTTTTTATTAAATTAAGAAAAATATCGTAATTTAAAGTGCCTCATTTTATATATTAATAAAAGTTGTTTTTATATTAATAAAAGTTAAATACGATTCGTCTATTTGTGAACTAAGATATACATATGAAACGATATACTTTATTTATATGCTAACACGTAAATTGAAAATTATGTACGATTTTTGATGAAACCTGCATAGTGCATAGCCCGAGGAGTATGGAAAGTACAGTTGAAGTTTAGATGAAATGCAGAAAGTTCTTGGTTCGTGCAGAAAAATTACGGTCGAGTTTAGATAAACGGGCGATCGCTAGTTATAACTAATTTTTTCATGCAAGTTTCCTTGTGGGTTATGCCCGGCTTACATTTTGATTAGCGGGAGTGCGAGTGTTTAGCAGTTGCGAGTGATATTGGTGATAGTCAGTGCGAGTTGTGTCCAACACTGTTAAGCTACCATGATTAGTACCTACATTAAGCTTTAGGTGTCGAAACATAGACGGACAAACTCAAGAACGCTAAAAACATTACTAAACTAAAACAAACGTGTTTACGGCCCGGAAAGTCGCGATTCCGATGTATGAAAGGTGCACGGGCCAGGGTTACTTGCAGAAAAATAGAACACCCTTCCATTCATTTTACTACGCTGATTACTAATCTCTCGTACTAATCAACGGCTGTCCACACCTATTTTTTGTTTATCACTTAGCACCTGCATTAAACACTATGAAAACTAGACTAGATAAAAATATGCTAGTGTTTTCATTTTGCATATTCATAATTAATTCTCTTTACATAAAAACGCCAGCGACGAAGAATTTTTGTGCAATACGTTATTTATCTTTACAAATGAATAAAATTGAAGTGTCTATTTGTAATATAAAAATAACCATGTTATTATGTTAATAACCATGTTATGGGTGTTAGTCAATGATACTAATACATAAAAATATATATATAATTTCATAATATATAAATACAAGAATATATTTAACATGGATGTATACACGGTAAATATGCCAAATTAACATTCTGTCCATCTGTTCGGTCTGGCTAATCTCTGATGTGACTGGACCGCTTTTGACGGGGCTTTCACTGGCAGATAACTGATGTAATAAGGAGTGGCCTTCCACGTGATTTATTTCCACGCGGATGAAGTCGCGCGCACAGATAGTACTACTATATAAATTATATCTGCAACATCTCTCCGTAAATTTAATTTCTTGTCTAATTTCGTAATAAATATTTATTTTGTAACTCACTAACATTGATTTTAGCATTTTAAAAATGTTTGTTTGTCTGTCTATCTGTCCCGTTATAACTCAAGAACGGCTAGATAAATTATGATGAAAATCTTTATACTGTGTGAATACGTAATATGGCGAATATATAAAAAAAAATCTTCATGTCCGTATCCTCGAAGGTGTAGGCAGAGGCACAAGAAGTGCACCCATGATTAGTCGGATACTTCTTCCCACAAATGTGATAGGTGGCAAGCCTATAGCCAACCGGGCACTTTCGAATCCCGGACCAATTTGTTTTTCAGAAAACTGAAAAACACTTTTTTTAAAGTGCCCGACCCGGGAATCGAACCCGGGACCTCATGTAGTCAATGCCAACATTGGACCACTATACCACAGAGGCGACACAGCAAATATAAGGCTATATAATTTTTGTTACCACTAATACATTTACGCCATCGAAGGGGCGTGTATTAACTAGTATTATATGTTATGCTGACTTAAATAGACTAAATCGTATCCTATACATCTTATTTACCTATGCGGTTGAGTAAAAATATCAATAAGAATTACCATTTATTAGAAGAAAATTACCTTACTCTTACAAATGGAACACAACGAAATATGATAAAGACCGAAAGGAAAAGCACTGACGCTATGGAAGCAGGAATAGGTGAGACGTTGGTTAGCTATTACTTATTATATAATCAACTATAATATCTATATCATTAAATAAGATAAATAATAAATAAATAACAAACAAATATCGCTAGACATGTTACCAGCTGCACCCCTCGATTGAAACGCACCATTAACATCCTTGGTTTATGTAGGCGATGGTTATATTTTTCCATTAGAAGGGCCATCTGCTTACTTGCTATCTTATGATATAAAAAAATTGTAATGCGATATGCACAAGTTTACCAGCTATTTTACCCTAAACACCGGAATAGGGTAGTCCCAAGCACTGACGTTATTGCAGCATGGTGATACCAAGCTCGGATATGACATAACTTACATATGAACCATATTCATAAACATTAAATAACTGTATGTGTATAAAAATAAAGTAACTGTGACCTGAGTAGCCGCTACTATTGCATTGATAGTAAATAGATTAAGGTATAATTGCCAAAGGGTAGTTGAATCGAATTATAATTAATCCAATCCATCCGCCTTAATAGCAGCTGACCTATACCATATAATATTCACAGACTATCAGAAGTCAATGTTACATACATGTGATATTCGAGCAACGCACACATAGACACCTCTCACGGACGCGATATCTCGGAATGGTACGGGACAGGATGTTCCGCACCACTCCGAGTTATCGCGTCCGTAAGAGATGTCTATGTGTGCTATGCTCGAATATTACTTGTATGTAACATTGACTTCTGATATATATTGATTATTGACTAATGTTAGTCTCCAATATTCTGTGCCTATATTGCAAGATGTCGGTTTTTGTTTAAAAATAAATTTACCGAGCGACTTTGTTCGCGTGAATCAAAGATTTTTATAAATAAGATATCTGTTTTACAAAAAATTAAACCAGCGAAAAGTTATGCATGGTCATACATTAAAATCAGTGAGTCAACAACCAGGTCTTTAGTCGTTTCGCACCGCGGATGGTTTGGACCGCAGTGTGAATTGCCCAAGAGCTCTTGGGCAATTCACACTGCGGTCGTGCCATTGTTGGAGCGGTGCGAATCGCCCAAGGTATTTTTTGGAATGGGTCGATTCGGACTACGAGGCGAAACGATCATATGCTCTTTTTTAAAATAATAAAATACTGTTCCCTACACTGTTACAAAGAATAATGTTCCCTACTGCACAGTGGTGTGAATCAACTCAATACAATAAGTTATTGGGCGATTCGCATCGTCCCAACATTGCGGTCCAAAACGACTAATGCCAAAAGAGTTCTTGGGCAATTCACACCGCGGTCCGAACCGTCCGCGGTGCAAAACGACTAAAGACCCCAATAATCAATCATCCCTTGTTTAAAAGCCCTTGAGATTGGAATCACTCTCGGGGTATACCCATTCCAATTGTCTGTAATTGGAATGGGTAAAAATTTCTGTAAACATTTTCTGTAAAAATTCTGTAACAATTTTAAATGTTTTCAATTATTCATGTTGACCTGGGCTCCCTTCGAGGACTAAAAGGCCAACAATTTGCTAAACCTGTCACTACCATCGTAACTACAGTGGTGGTAGCGTTACGGATCATCTCGCTCGAGTGTGGTACCACCACATTACCTATTTGCCGCAATAGCCAAATTGCCAAATACCCAACGCTTTTAACGGTCGTGTTACGGTTTGGAAGGAAAGATAGCTGGTAAACTTATGAATGTGGTAGTATTATCTAGCCACAACAATGCACTATTAACATCTTTAGCGTCTTCAGGCAATGGTTGTTTCTTCCTATCAAGAGAGCCTTTTTATAGAAGAAGTGACAAACGAGCGGAAGCTCTCCAAGTCGTAATCGTTCTGAAACATTCCTGCTGGTAATTGATTCAACATCAGTTGTGGATTTGTTTGCTGTCTACCATACGATATATACAAAAATTACAGTTTTGAAATAACTACCTGGGAATGATACATATTTGGCTATGTTTTTCGATTTCACAACAGATTTCATAACACAAATGATAAACATGAACAAGATGGAGGCGTAAGCTAATGAATTAATAAACGCTCAAATTTACAATTAAATTCTTGATATCTCAAACTTACTAAGATATTTTCAATTGTGATTTGTTTTTGTTGCCAATCAAAACTGAAGATATTTAATTAGTTGATTTTAGTATTTCAACTTCCCAAGCATTCAATATTCAACACAGAAATGTTTACTTATTAAATAAATCCAGTCCATAAACTTGAGTTTGATTGAAAAATATTTTCATTTATTATATAAATAGCCTTACAAAATAAATATAATGTTTTGTTTATAATTCATTACAACATTCTTGAGATGATTTTTATTTAAATAAAGTTTCATTAAGTATATATTAAACAAATAATAATGACTAAAATCACTAGACTAATTACACGAATCGATGCAACGTTTTGCGACCCTTAGTTTGGGATCACATTGGTTTATTATAGCAACAAATAGGTCTCCTGGTGAAAAGAGAAAACGATCACCTAGAGACACCAAAGATTGTCGTCCGTTATATAAATTAATATATAAATTAACCAGCTACTTTGCCCTCCAAACCGAAACACGACATTAACAAGCATCGACACTATTGCGGTAGGGATAGGTAAGGCGGTGGTACTGAAAACCCGCTCGAGATGTTGCAAAACTCTAAAACATAGTAAACACGATGGTAGTGACTCGCATAGCCAATCTTTCGCCTCTTATAAAGTACCTGGCAGAACGAAAGCTTCAAAGTAATCTAGGACCAAGACGGGGAAAAATTACGTCTGGCGAATCAAATAACTATAGAACAATATCGTTTCTTTTAAAATAATTATAGAACTATGTCACTGTAATGGTAACTTTTAATAACTATAGAACATAATATAGTTTATAATAACTATTTCGTGCTAGTGGCGTATTTGCTTTATATTTTGCATACAAATTTAACTGAAACATGATTCTAAATAGAAGATTTTATATTTTCTCAATTAGTATGAAATATCTTGCAAATGAATGACAGGTATTTTGTAAGAGTAAATATTAAAATTCCTTCACTCTAATTGTGAATCTGTATATTTGTAGATAAATCAACAAAAGGTAATCACTGGATAAATATTCACGGTCGCAAGTCAAAGGCGGCAGCAAGAACTTACATTACTAATTTTTAAACTTACATATTACTTATATTTCACTATTACTGTATATATACTTACTATATTTCACTTTTACTGTATCAATAAAAGTTATAAAAATATACGAAACACATACCAACCAGTTGTAGAAAAAACAATACAATTCAAAAGTGAATAATAAATAGAAATGAGAAAATTTTAATACAAATAATAATCTCTTACTAATATTTGACCAGTCGACAATTGTTAAACTATTATATAGCGCATGCAACCACTTACTGGAAAAATCAAGCGGATGAAACCCAAGAATTTTACTTTTAAATAAGATATAATTATTGTTGAATCTTACTACTATACATATACTACGTTCATTTAAGCAACATTTCGAAGTACCATCTAGTGGTCATGACGGTGTGTGACTGTATGTATGACAGTAGTGTCACGTATAGACAATTGTTCGCCTCTTAAGAACTGCCTGATAGAATGGCAGAAAGTCTAAGGCCCGAAACAAAAATCACCACTATATGAGCTTTTGCCCGTTTGCCTCTATTCTATACAGGGTGTAAAGAAAACCCCGTCCGATCCGAAAGAGGTATAAAGGTAGGCCAATGACCTTATCAAAAAAAAATCATAAAATAATTCTTTTTATTAAATTAAGAAAAATATCGTAATTTAAAGTGCCTCATTTTATATATTAATAAAAGTTGTTTTTATATTAATAAAAGTTAAATACGATTCGTCTATTTGTGAACTAAGATATACTTATGAAACGATATACTTTATTTATATGCTAATACGTAAATTGAAAATTATGTACGCTTTTTGATGAAACCTGCATAGCCCGAGGAGTATGGAAAGTACAGTTGAAGTTTAGATGAAATGCAGAAAGTTCTTGGTTCGTGAAGAAAAATTACGGTCGAGTTTAGATAAACGGGCGATCGTTAATTATAACTAATTTTTTCATGCAAGTTTCCTTGTGGGTTATGCCCGGCTTACATTTTGATTAGCGGGAGTGCGAGTGTTTAGCAGTTGCGAGTGATATTGGTGATAGTCAGTGCGAGTTGTGTCCAACACTGTTAAGCTACCATGATTAGTACCTACATTAAGCTTTAGGTGTCGAAACATAGACGGACAAACTCAAGAACGCTAAAAACATTACTAAACTAAAACAAACGTGTTTACGGCCCGGAAAGTCGCGATTCCGATGTATGAAAGGTGCACGGGCCAGGGTTACTTGCAGAAAAATAGAACAGCCTTCCATTCATTTTACTACGCTGATTACTAATCTCTCGTACTAATCAACGGCTGTCCACGCCTATTTTTTGTTTATCACTTAGCACCTGCATTAAACACTATGAAAACTAGACTAGATAAAAATATGCTAGTGTTTTCATTTTGCATATTCATAATTAATTCTCTTTACATAAAAACGCCAGCGACAAAGAATTTTTGTGCAATACGTTATTTATCTTTACAAATGAATAAAATTGAAGTGTCTATTTGTAATATAAAAATAACCACTTTTTACTATTTAGTGTTTTATTTACATATAAATATTATAAATACAAAAATTATTATTCTTTATTCACAGAACAAATTACACTTACTGATCTAACTCCAAAGTAAACAAATTATTTGCTTGTGTTATGGGTGTTAGTCAATGATACTAATACATAATATATAAATACAAGAATATTTATTTAACATGGATGTATACACGGTAAATATGCCAAATTAACATTCTGTCTATCTGTTCGGTTTGGCTAATCTCTGATGTGACTGGACCGCTTTTGACGGGGCTTTCACTGGCAGATAACTGATGTAATAAGGAGTGACCTTCCACGTGATTTATTTCCACGCGGATGAAGTCGCGCGCACAGATAGTACTACTATATAAATTATATCTGCAACATCTCTCCGTAAGTTTAATTTCTTGTCTAAATTCGTAATAAATATTTATTTTGTAACTCACTAACAGATTTTAGCATTTTAAAAATGTTTGTTTGTCTGTCTATCTGTCCCGTTATAACTTAAGAACCGCTAGATAAATTGTGATGAAAATCTTTATACTGTGTGAATACGTAATATGGCGAATATATAAAAAAATCTTCATGCCCGTATCCTCGAAGGGGTAGGCAGAGGCACAAGAAGTGCACCCACGATTAGTCGGATACTTGTTCCCATAAATGTCTCACAAGCCTATCTTAGCCAACCGGGCACTTTCGAATCCCGGACCAATTTGTTTTTCAGAAAACTGAAAAACACTTTTTTTAAAGTGCCCGACCCGGGAATCGAACCCGGGACCTCATGTAGTCAATGCCAACGTTGGACCACTATACCACAGAGGCGACACAGCAAGTATAAGGCTATATAATTTTTGTTACCGCTAATACATATACGCCATCGAAGAGGTGTGTATTAACTAGTATTATATGTTATGCTGACTTAAATAGACTAAATCGTATCCTATACATCTTATTTACCTATGCGGTTGAGTAAAAATATCAATAAGAATTACCATTTATTAGAAGAAAATTACCTTACTCTTACAAATGGAACACAACGAAATATGATAAAGACCGAAAGGAAAAGCACTGACGCTATGGAAGCAGGAATAGGTGAGACGTTGGTTAGCTAGTAAGCACGATGGCGGTTACGTGAAAACTATTCCCAATTTTTATATCTGACTGGCAAGAAAAAGAAAATAGTAAAGTAAAAGGATCTGCATCAACACGGAGAGCATTTGGGAAACTTGTCTTTGTCAAGAATCAAATCTAAAGCTAGTTTCGATCGGCATCGTGAGCTGAACCGATCGACCAAAAAACAATCATAGCGTTTTTATACCATATGCATAAATTTTGACATTGATTTTATGTTAAAAATACTTTTTCAAATATATCCATTCATTAACATTCGAAATAACATCAAAAAGTATCTCTTGTCTAATCATAAATATGTGAATAGTATTTTAAAAAAATAATAAAAGGCAATCACAATAGGTACATTGCTCTATGTCATAAGCAAAGGCGATTTACAAAAGATCGCCGCCAAGAGGCTTACACAATACAGAAAACAAATAAATATTGTTGCCTTAAGTGTATAGTGGTAACGCTGGAGAAAAATGCGTAAGATTTTGGATTCGGATCTCTGGTCAGGTAATTCGTTCTTGATAACATTTTCTGTTTTCTAGAAAACATAGTTGGAAATTGGTCTGATTTGACATACCTAGGGCAAAAGACCGTTAGATAAGCTTAAAATCTATTGTACCTGTACTTTATTGTATACTGTGCAGCACAGATATGTTTTTATTGTAAATATTAATGTAAATAGATAGTAAGGCAGGATAGAATGTATGTTTCGTTTAGTTCGTAAGTTTTTTGTAATAAATAATGTTCGATTTCGTCTTTTATTCGCCCTAAGACCTACATACAGCTTTGTTGTATAGAAATAATAAGGCTTTATGTAGCTATGATCTTTGCCTATTAGGCATATTACGAATAAAGCGAGTTCCACGCAGTCGACGACATTACGAGTCGACTCTTGCGAGATAGTATTTATATGCGGGAACTCGCAATTACGAAAATCCGAAAAGTGCAAAATTCTGTATGTAAACAAATGTTTTATGATTGTAAATAGTATGTATAATGTAAGTATAAGCCTTAGGCATATGTTTAGACACTTTTCGGTACCATAAAGATAGTTTACAGGATAGTACGACCTGAAAAGGCGTACAACTCTGTGATTGTAAGAGTTTCCGAGGTCCTGTAAGAGCATACAATGTATATAACACTCTTGTTTGTTATTGTATAAGTGTATTTGTGTTAGATCCTTGTATGTATATAAGAAATAACACATTGTAATTAGATTTCGGTAGGTCTTAGGGCATTACGTACTTTGTTTTGTATATATTTGTAAAAAGGTAGTACCGTTGCACTCGCTAGAGGGCCACACTAGTTAATTAGAGGTAGGAAAAGCTACCTAAGGTAAAATTATTAAGATTAGATTGCAAAAAGTAGGATTTTAACAAATCCTAGACATTGTGGCGCCACACCCGGCGCCGGTTTCCTTTGAAGATTGCCGCCGCACGTCTGGCCGCGCACTATAAATATCGGAGAGCGCGGCCATACAATCAGTTCCGTTCCAGTTCCGTTCCAGTAAAGTTACAATTTCGTTACGACTCAATAAGTTTCCCAGACAAGTTCCTGGGCTTTAGTATATATCTATAGGGTACCGGCTTTAGAGTAGGGCAGTGTTAGGGCAAGTAGTGGCTCTCCTATAGAATAGGTTAAATATTTGCAACGGTGCTAGCTTTATTGCTATTTCGTTACAATAAAGCACCTTTGCAAGAAAAGTTGTGGTCTCAATTATTTCTCCGACACATCCGGCTCAACAGAAAAGCACTACGGCTGGTGGGGCATCGAAGAGAGAAGAACCAGATTTACAGTCCGCTGGCTCCCCCGGCTGTAGTGCACATTTTCTGGTCGCATTCGAGCCGGATTACTGAGCCATGCCGATCGAGACGAGGAGTACGTCGAGTCGCCGAGAAGAAGAGGCCGCTAGTCGCGAGGAGGAAACGAGCGGTACCACCACGTCCGCTACGGAGACTAGCGTTACAACCGAGAACACCGAGGCGACCGAGACCACAACGAGCACCGTTGCAAATAGCGAAAAGCCGGTACCATCCGCAGTCGAGTCGCCGCGTATCGTTTACTTACGCGCCAAATTGGAAGAAGCGCGCTTACGAGCAGAAGAGGCGCGCTTCCGGACGGAACTCGCGCGCGCTGTTTATGAAGAAGGGCAAGCAACTGCCATTACGAGGGTCGAAGATTGGATGGACTCCGCTCGGCCAACCCATACGGATCGCCAGCCGGCACCAGAGCCGCTGGCAATCACCAGTTCGGTGGCACTTATGCCACACCCACTACGAGAGGCGGCACCTAGGCCGCAATACGAAGAGGCGGCGCACGCGCCGCACCAAGAAGATTCGGCGGGCCATGAGTCGCCCGCACCACGAGAGGTGGCCCAGGCGCCACAAGCTACGTCACCCGCGCAGTCGGCGGGCATTTCAGCGCGCGCTGTACGTCCGGCGGAAGATGATGTGTCCGTCGTAGAGAAGGCGAAGATTTCGACGCCTACTGAAAATACGGCACCAAAACAAGAGTCTGGTGCACTGAAGGCCGCAGATATCACCGCGCTCGCGTCCGCTCTGGCAGAAGCATCACGAGGGGCGCCGCGCTACAGTATGGAGTTACCAAGTTTCGATGGCGCTGGTGAAGAATGGTTGCAGTTTAAAGCGGCATATCGAGATACGGAGAAATATTTTAGCAAGACGGAAAATCGGGCAAGAATTCGAAGATGTTTACGTGGAAACGCCAAAGAAGCCGTCGCTTGCATGTTTTACGGGGAAACCGACCCAAGTGAGATCGTCGACCATTTGGAAATACAGTTTGGTCGGCCCGACGCACTAGTGAACGCCGAATTAGAAAAAATCAAGTCATTGCCGCGAGTGAAAGAAAGTGCGCGGGAAACGTGTGTGTTCGCCAGTAAAGTGAACAATATCGTCGCTACGATTCGAGCTCTCAACAGAGAGAGCTATCTACACGATACAGTGGCAGTGAATAGTTTATTAGCGAAGTTTAATTATACGTTGCAGCACAGTTGGTTCCAGTACGCAAGACGGGAAGATAGAAAACCCGATCTACAAATGATTAGTGAATTTTTGATGAAAGAAGCCGAGATGTGTGCTGCGTTGGTGCCACATGAACCTACGAAAGAAAATCAGCAAGTTTTTAAGAAAACACAGCGAACACACACGCAGAAATATGAACCACAAGTGAAGAGAGATAAATGTGCGATATGTCAAGATGCACATACTAGCTCTATATGTGAACAGTTTACGAAAGCTAGTGTTGACGATAGGTGGGCTACGGCAAAACGTAATAATTTATGTTTCAGGTGTCTACAAAAAAGAAAGCCAAAACACGAGTGCAAGTTTCGGCAGTGCGGCATCGACGGGTGCAAGAGCTCGCACCATCGGCGGCTACACAATAGCCGCAACAATTATACGAAGAAAACACCTGAAGATCAAGCAGAAGACAGCGACGCCGTGGTGACGTCAACGCAGTCAAGCGCGCCACGCGCCTACCTTAAAGTTGTACCGATTGTCCTGACAGGTTCCAGGGGCAGCGTGAACACATACGCGCTATTAGATGAAGGGTCCACAGTCACGCTGGTAGAAGAGAAGGTGGCTGCGAAGATAGGAGCTCGCGGACCGGTGGAGCCGTTCCATATAGAAACAGTTGGCGGCACGCGACTCAACGCAGAGAGGTCGCGCCGCATCGCAGTCACCATCAAGGGCCTTCATCACCATCAGCGACATCGGATAATAGGAAGAACTATAGGTAACCTTAACCTATCGCCACAGTCTGTTAATAGATCCATCGTCAACAACTGCAGACATCTAGAAGATATAGAAGAAGATGTCATCATGGAGCGCGCCGTGCCAACCGTGCTCATCGGCCAGGACAACTGGCATCTGATCGTGACGAGGGCTGTGAAGAGCGGAAGACGTGGACAACCAGTAGCATCGCTCACGCACCTTGGCTGGGTGCTACATGGTGTGGACTACCGCCACAAGCAGCGAGTCCACCTTGTGCAGAGAGCTGCCTATGCCGAGCAAGATGAAGATATAGAAAAGGTAATAAGAAATTATTTCGATTTGGATAGTGTCGGCATCACTCCGCGCCAGCCCATCAACCAGAACGAGCAGCGAGCCCTGCAGATTTTAGAAAGTACGTGTAAGCGCTTACCTGACGGGCGCTACGAGGCAGGTCTATTATGGAAAGAGGATAGCCGCGAGTTTCCTGATAGCCGCGGCCTGGCTATTAAAAGATTGTATAATACAGAGAGACGTCTGGACAAGGACCCCGCGCTAAAGGAGGCATACGAGAAACAGGTACAACATTTATTAGATAGTGGTTACGCCGAACCTGCCTGCGAGTTACCTAGCCAAAGCAGCTGGTACCTGCCTCACTTTGCAGTAGTGAATCCTGCAAAACCTAAGCCGCGAATAGTGTACGACGCAGCTGCGCGGGTCAATGGAGTAAGTCTCAACGACATGTTATTAGCTGGTCCAGACCTTCTGCAGAACCTACCCGGAGTGCTAATGAGATTTCGACAGCTGCCTATCGCCGTGACAGCAGACATAAAAGAAATGTTTCTGCAAATACGTGTACGACAAGAAGACCGGGACGCATTACGTTTCCTATGGCGAGGAAGCGATAGAAAAGATTCGCCACGTGAGTATAGGATGACCAGCGTCGTATTTGGAGCTGCGTCATCACCAAGCACCGCTATCTTCGTTAAAAATAAGAACGCAAAAGAGTACGCTCACATCTATCCCGACGCCGCTACAGCCGTGGTAAGAAACCATTACATGGACGATTACCTGCAGAGCTTCGATAATGAGGAAGATGCCATCAGAATAGCCTCGCAGGTTAGCTTTATTCGTCAACAGGCGCATTTCCAGCTGCGCGGATGGAAAACGAACAACTCGGCCGTAGCTAAAATGCTACTAGTAGCGCCATCTCTGGGCGGCGATTGGGAACTAAGCACAGAAAGCGAGAAGGTTTTGGGATTAAAATGGAAACCTCACAACGATAAGCTGGGTTTCAATGTTAAAGCGGTGTACGATGAAAATAAAACACCTACGAAGAGACACGCGTTACGGGTAGCTATGTCTATTTTCGATCCTTTAGGTTTAATTACACCTGTAACTATTCACGCGAAACATTTACTTCAAGAAACGTGGCGAATCGGACTACCATGGGACGAGCCTTTACCTGCGGACTTAGAGAAGACATGGAGAAGCTGGCTTCAAGACGTGAGAAGAATGGAACATCTGGAAATACCTCGCGCACATTCTAACCTGGCGCGAGCGCGAGATCGGCAGCTGCACATCTTTACGGATGCCAGTGAGTCTGCCTATGCAGCGGCGGTCTACTGGCGCATAGTCAACGAGGATGGCGAAGTCAGCGTCAGCCTAGCAGCAGCCAAAGGAAGAGTCAGCCCGCTCAAGTTTACCTCCATACCAAGGTTAGAAATTCAAGCAGCTTTACTAGGTGCCCGCCTAGCTCAGCACGTCATGGAGGAGTACGAGTACCAGCCAAGCCGCAGGGTGTACTGGACAGATAGCCGTACAGTTCTATCGTGGCTACGCACAGGCTCGCGAGCATTCAAGCCGTTTGTTGCCCATCGAGTAGCAGAAATTGAAGATATTACGAAGGTCGCAGAGTGGCGATGGGTGCCGTCTCGCGACAATGTAGCTGATGATGCTACTCGCCATATCCCGGAAGAATTTGGAGACCGACATAGATGGTTCGTTGGTCCGGCCTTCCTATACTTAGAAGAGGACAAGTGGCCGCAAGATGTCGCTACCAGTAGCGAATTAACAGGCGAAGAAAAACCGTCGGCAGCTGTAAATAGTGTAAATATTGTAAATAACGTTAGAAAAATTGTGTGTATTACAGAAGCACTACCGGAAATATCAAGATTTTCGTCGTGGCTTCGATTGGTGCGTGCAACAGCGCGCGTGCTGCAGTTCATAGAGCTCTGCAGACCAAATAAGAAATGTGTCGCCGGTGTGCGTAAGCGCACAGCTACGAAAGCCTCCAATGATGAAGATTGGGGAAAAAAGAATACGAAAAGCTCGAGGAAAATAGAGAAAATTAAGAAGCCACGAAGTTCTGAAGAAAACCGACGTTACTTGCCGCTAGATGGCGCTGATATCATTAGCGCCGAGAAATTGTTAATAAAATTATCACAGCAAGAATGTTTTGCTAGCGAAATAGAAGCTATTACGGGCGGGAGCGCGATAGCAAGAGACAGCCGTTTGAAGCAATTATCATTGTTCATCGATGAAGAAGGAATTTTAAAAATAAAGTCACGAATAGCGGCGGCAGAAGAGATAAGTGAAGATTTACGAGAACCGGCCGTACTAGATGGCCGTCACCCATACACCCGCCTCTATATAGAACATGAACACCGGCGTCTTCACCATAGCGGGGTGGAAGCAACTACGAGTGAAATATTACAGAAATTTTGGGTTTTACGGCTTCGCCCCACCGTGCGCGGCATAGTAAAGAGCTGCGCGCTTTGCAGAAGAAGAAGCGCCATCCCGCCACAGCCGCCTACAGGCGACCTGCCGAAGTCCCGGGTCGCGCACCATCAGCGAGCCTTCACCTACGTGGGCCTGGACTTTCTTGGGCCATACAGCGTGACCATCGGGCGGCGCCATGAGAAGAGATACGTGGCGCTTTTCACCTGCCTTACTTCAAGGGCGGTTCACCTGGAGATAGCCGCCAACCTGACTACGGACTCCGCAGTAATGGCACTGCGGCGCATGATGTCGCGACGCGGGTGCCCCATCGAGGTTTGGAGCGACAACGGCACCAACCTGCGCGGCGCTGATGCAGAGCTGAGGCGCGCCGCACTAGACGCCACTAAGGAAGCAGCAGCCAACTACGCAATCAAATGGAAGTTCATCCCGCCGAGCGCGCCTTTCATGGGAGGCGCATGGGAGCGCATGGTGCGCTCTGTCAAGGCTGCACTGTTCGCCGTGCTGCAACAGCGGCATCCACCAGAAGAGGTACTGCACACACTGCTGGTAGAGGTCGAACACACGCTCAACAGCCGACCTCTCACACACGTGTCGGTTTCACCAGAAGACCCGGCACCACTGACGCCCAATCACTTCCTGCTGGGCGGACCATCACGCGTGCCTGTCCCGGGCGCGTTCTCCGAAGGCGATACCATCGGCCGCCGCCACTGGCGGCACTCACAACAGCTGGCCAACCACTTCTGGTCACGCTGGGTACGAGAAGCGCTTCCGCTACTCCAAAAGCGGCGGGAGCCTCACGGAAGAGGAGCAGAGCTGCGCGTCGGCGACATCGTCCTCATCGCTGACGGCGCGCTGCCAAGAAATACGTGGCCAACGGGGATCATCGAGGCAGTACACCCTGGAGCAGACGGCGTGGTACGAGTGGCTGACGTACGTACGGCTGCGGGAGTCATGCGAAGACCGGTTAAGAAATTAGTCTGGCTGCACCATATTTAGTATAACACTGCGTGTTATAGGCGGGAGGATGTGCAGCACAGATATGTTTTTATTGTAAATATTAATGTAAATAGATAGTAAGGCAGGATAGAATGTATGTTTCGTTTAGTTCGTAAGTTTTTTGTAATAAATAATGTTCGATTTCGTCTTTTATTCGCCCTAAGACCTACATACAGCTTTGTTGTATAGAAATAATAAGGCTTTATGTAGCTATGATCTTTGCCTATTAGGCATATTACGAATAAAGCGAGTTCCACGCAGTCGACGACATTACGAGTCGACTCTTGCGAGATAGTATTTATATGCGGGAACTCGCAATTACGAAAATCCGAAAAGTGCAAAATTCTGTATGTAAACAAATGTTTTATGATTGTAAATAGTATGTATAATGTAAGTATAAGCCTTAGGCATATGTTTAGACACTTTTCGGTACCATAAAGATAGTTTACAGGATAGTACGACCTGAAAAGGCGTACAACTCTGTGATTGTAAGAGTTTCCGAGGTCCTGTAAGAGCATACAATGTATATAACACTCTTGTTTGTTATTGTATAAGTGTATTTGTGTTAGATCCTTGTATGTATATAAGAAATAACACATTGTAATTAGATTTCGGTAGGTCTTAGGGCATTACGTACTTTGTTTTGTATATATTTGTAAAAAGGTAGTACCGTTGCACTCGCTAGAGGGCCACACTAGTTAATTAGAGGTAGGAAAAGCTACCTAAGGTAAAATTATTAAGATTAGATTGCAAAAAGTAGGATTTTAACAAATCCTAGACATTGTGGCGCCACACCCGGCGCCGGTTTCCTTTGAAGATTGCCGCCGCACGTCTGGCCGCGCACTATAAATATCGGAGAGCGCGGCCATACAATCAGTTCCGTTCCAGTTCCGTTCCAGTAAAGTTACAATTTCGTTACGACTCAATAAGTTTCCCAGACAAGTTCCTGGGCTTTAGTATATATCTATAGGGTACCGGCTTTAGAGTAGGGCAGTGTTAGGGCAAGTAGTGGCTCTCCTATAGAATAGGTTAAATATTTGCAACGGTGCTAGCTTTATTGCTATTTCGTTACAATAAAGCTCCTTTGCAAGAAAAGTTGTGGTCTCAATTATTTCTCCGACACATCCGGCTCAACAGAAAAGCACTACGGCTGGTGGGGCATCGAAGAAAGAAGAACCAGATCTACAGTCCGCTGGCTCCCCCGGCTGTAGTGCACATATACTCTATTATTGTATCGTTGCTTATACAAAATATATATGTGTATATACATGGTCAGTTATTATATACTGCTGCGGTATTTATTTGTCACAAAATACCGTTACTGTATTAGTATAGGAATTAACATATAAGTATTAAATCTTGAACTAAAATTTCGTTTTAGAACAAACTAAAAATAGTTATAGAAATTTTATGCTTTATGTTATAATTATTTTTTTGGTATTATACATTTGGTATATATGTGTAAGGAGCTGAGTAAGAAAAATCAGTCACAATGAGTTTCTGAGTTTTCTTAAAAAAAATAATTTATATATTGATTTCTCGATACTACGTACATTATAAGTTTTGCGTAACTTAAAAAAAACATGTTATAACCAAAATTTTATGTTTATTACTTTTCAAAAAATCTCCTTTTTATGTTAAACATTTTTTCATGCGATCAAATCATTTTTTAACATAGGAGGACTACAGATCTGAAGGCATGTTTTCTACGTGCTGATTGAACGCTATCACTGCCTCTTTGGAGTTGGTGAAAGTAAAACCTCTCATCAAATCTTTGATTTTGGGGAAAATACAGAAATCAAAGGGTATTAGATCAGGGCTATGCGCATGATGAGTGACGAGATGTACTTTTTCGAAAGCCAAAAATGACTTTGTTTCGTTGGCCGTGTGAAGAAGCGTTATCATGGTGTAGGAGAATGCGGCTTTTGGGTCGTCTTTCGCGAACTTTTCCTAAGACCCTGGGTAAACAAATGGTATTATACTCGGCATTAACACTCTTTTGATCTTCAAGTGGAATTGTATAGATGGGACCCGTAGTTGAGAAAAAAAACGCGATCATTTTTTTACCAACATTTCTCGCCTGTCTCATTTTTGTTGGCCTGTTTTCATTTTCAAACACCCATTCACAAGATTGTTGTTTTTTTTTCGGGTTAAAAACAATAAACCCACGTTTCGTCTCCTTTGACAATGCCATAAACAGCATTAGAATGTCCGTGGCCGTACTTCAATAGCATCGTGAGCACCATTCCACGCGAGCCCGCTTCTTCTCCGCTGTCAGTTCTTGAGGGATCCAACGACAATAAAGTTTCTGAACTTTCAATTTTTCGTGTAAAATTTTCTGAATTTGGCTCATACCAATCCCCAATAGTCCTCGAATTGTTTCATAGGTAATCCGGGGGTTTTCTTCAATTAACCGCTTAACAGTAGCCACATTATTTTCGTTGACGGCAGTTGAAGGCCGCCCTTCACGAAATTCGTCATGCAAAGAAACTCGATCTCTCTCCAATTCAGCAAACCATCGCCTCACGATGCTCAAACAAGGTGCTTCTCTCCCAAAAGCATTTTGAGGATGAGCGGCACACTCTTATGGAGAAAGAGAACTTTTAAAATCATAAAAAATCATCGCTCTAAAATCTTTTCGACTTAATTCCATTTTCATCATTTTCATTCCATAAAAAAACAATTGACAAATCATTTCCCGCCATTTTTTTTATTACTAAGAAGGTTGCAACGTTTTAAAAATATAACATTTGAAATTCAAATAGTTCCGATTAGCTAGAAGTGCAAAACTTTTAGTGTGCCCCATGTATATTAAATTGTTAACAGGTTCGCTAATAAGCTAATCGTTAATCCATTACACCTCGTTCACTTCGTCGGGGATTTGAGCGTGACGGTATGCATTTATGTATGGTAACAAAACTCGGGAAGAAACAATTCTCAACAAATTGATATTTTTTGGAACAAAATAGGTGTTCGATTTTTTTAAATTTTTCTTACTACAAAAACAAAGATTACTTTAAAGTTAAATTATATAAATAAAGACAAATATTCGGCAAAAATAATGAAATTTTCTTGTATCAATAACAATCTACCCATTAAAAATTCAGGAGCTAATCTTTGAACTTGGATAATTCAAGTGTTCCGATAATGCATTGCACAACACAAAAAACTATTGAGTTTTGTAATCGTTAATGTTGCCGAATGGTCAAACCTCTTAAATTCTAAAACTATTGTTGATCAATGCTTATTTTGACAACCAATGAATGGTAAATCGTGATGAGCAAAAATATGTTCAGCGACTTTAATTCATTCTGGCCACTCAAGAAAATGTTTGAAACAATATCAATTTTATTCAATTTATTAAATACGACGTGATGTATCTGAAAAATTACAAAATCTAGCTTTTTAGAAGTCCGTCAAAAACTTTAAGTTTTTCTGATGAGTTGAGATGAGTTTTAGTGGGATTCCCTGTCCCGTTTCAGTTTGGAGAGTAATTTTTTTATTATTTTTGTGTTATAGCACTCACCCCGTGCTTGGGATCCCGGCTTCAGGGAAATGGTCGCAGGTTCAAATCCCGCGTGTCGATGTTTTTCTTTGCTGTTTTTAAGGTATTTTTTTTATATTCTTAGTATAAGGAATTACATCCTTGTCACTCAGATGACACCTATATCGTATTAAATTTCTGTATACGTTTCTGTCTCTTTAAAAAAAAAGCTATTTGCTTATTTGCTATGCTTCAATTTGATATATAGTATATGTTTGAACCTGTGATTTGTATATAGGTGTAGGTATACTCAATATATTCCAACAAGGCTGAAGAGATTTGATGATTTTCAGGAAATCATCAGATTATCGCAGCGGAATATTCCGCGTAAAGTTTGATAGTAATAGGATAAAAATAATTTTTTGTTTTGGCTTTTTAATCATTTTGTGTTATTCTAAAACT
This sequence comes from Apodemia mormo, assembly GCA_036924255.1. NCBI lineage: Eukaryota > Metazoa > Arthropoda > Insecta > Lepidoptera > Riodinidae > Apodemia > Apodemia mormo. Next base: position 6,277,213 of record JAUPFN010000011.1, read on the forward strand.
CTCGAAGTTTTATACAATCTTAAATCCTTTTACTTAATCCATACACTCGTGTATCATTTTTCTTAACAAAGCATTTGCATGTCTTATGCCGGTAACAACTGGACGTTTCGTACCGCTCGTGAATAGTTTTTGTACTGGATATATTCTTCTATTGCAGAACGTTTATGAATTTCATTCACTCCACATTTCAGGAAATGCATGAAACGGGCATTTTATTTTTACAAGTAAGTATTTTTAGATTAATGGACGCTATTCTTAAATTAAAACACTAAAACACAGCTGTTGTATAAAACAAGACTACAGTAAACCTGGTCACAGAAAAGTTAATTCTTGATAGATTTCCGCATTATTAAGAACGTAATTACCTATTAGTTATTTTTCTCTCAAAAGCACCTATAACTTTTTTAAGTATAGGGAAGCAGTGACAATTCCGAAGTATATAAAATCTAAAGTATATAAAATTGCTCCACGAGTAAGTTATATTCTGGAGTCTATAATAAAATTATAAAAGCGAAAGTTTGGAAGTTTGGACTTATGGATGTTACTATTTGACTTGAATATCTTGACTACTATCCCGGGTCATACGTCTAGCTCGGGTATTTGGTACTACCACATTATCTATTTCTGCTGCAATAGAGTCAGAGATGCTTGTCATATTCCAGTCTCAAGAGGAGAGGTGATAAACTTATGCAAGTGACATTAACACTTCGCCACACGGATAACAAGACGTCAAACATCTTTAATATCTTATAGTATACGAAATAAGACATAAAAATATAAGAATCAACTTGGACCAAAAACCAAAATATGAATAGAAATATTTTTGGTATAAGCTGTTGAGGGTAAATATTAAAAGGTGATTGGGGTAAAAAACGTAGCACTTATACCGAATTAATCCACTTCCCTTTATAATAGTGAAGATATAGGAAGCTAATTAACTAAGATTATTATATGATGTTCTCAGCGTCAATGTTAAAAGCAAGTGATAATATTCAGAAAGTTTGAAAAGGGATCAGATGGTCTCTGATAAATTATTAATTATGGAAATGGTCGATGGGCAAGAACATTTATATTAGGAATTATTAATTACTACAGCTAGATATTTGAAAAAGGGTACATGCGTGCAAAAATTATTATTTAAAAAGTTTTTAATGTGATAATCTCATATTTAGGGCAGAGAATGTATAGTACATGATCAAATAAGAATCGGGGTATAGTATAGACGTTGAATTTTACAAGAAGTACGAGAAATACGTACTATATGAAGACAAATTTTTGGAATGAGTGTCGAAACTCGAAACCTTTCATTTATAATGTTGTCACTTGATAGTCCATTATAGACAGGGTTTCATTACCTCAGTAAGTACAATACTATCAATAAATAGCAATACTATCGATATAGATACAGGCAGGTCGTAAAATGCGACCGAATGGCTATACGAGTCACTAACATCGTGACTACTAGATGGTAGAGTTCTGCATTGTATCGCTCGGGTCTGGTACCACCGCCTCACCTATTCCTGCCACAATAGCGTCAGTGCTTGTCACTGTCGTGTTCCGGTTTGGAGGTTAAGGTGACCGATAAACTTATCTGCTCACTTCACTTTGGTAACTAATGAGACCTCTGACACGTTAATACACTGTGGTCTCTATAGGGACCAACGCTAACTTCATTCAAAAAAGCAATATTTTCAATATTTACCAGTTTTAATACAATACTCTATGGTATTTTATCGTTTTTGAACGAAACATTTTACAGAATAAAATCAAATTAGTATTCTTTTTTCAAATACGCTCTTGGGGAAAAATAAAAGATTAAGAGAGTAATTATAGTAATTATAATATTATATATAAGAAAAAACATAATATGTTATATAAAATTAAATTTGTACTAGATTAGATATAGAAGAGCAATGTTTCTTGGCACAGGTATTTTTACCTAAAAAGAAGCATTGAAAGTAAATTGTTAAAAAATAGTGTTAAAAGGAAATAAATATTTTATTATTATTTATTATTATTAAAAGAACTTAGCCCGCCATTTTGATTCGTGCTGTGTGTTATCTGTTGGTTGCAGTTTATGATACTGGTTAAATGAAAAGGGTTTTAGCGTATTAATCAGCAAGTAAACTTTATTTACAATCAAGATTAGTTCAAAATCTAACAGTTTAGATAATAATTTTGTCAAAAAACCGTAAATATCAATTAATAAAACATATATTTCGTCAACGACCAACTTGATGATACCAGCGCTTTGGGTATGATGGTTCCTATTTTAATTTCTTTTCATAAATTTTAGTGTTGATATCTATGATCTCAAAAAAATCATATGATGTGAATGTGTAATATTCTAAACAATATTTTTAAAAAAAATTAACATAGCTGTAAAATTGAAAAATAAATAAATTATTTAAAAATTATGAAAAAAAATTACGTATTAATTATGAAAAAATAATAATATTTATGTAAATAAATATTTTTGTACTATAATACATGTTGTTTATTTTTTTTCCGTATGTATATGTTTACCAATTATATAAAAAAAATATAAAAAGCATAGGTCATCGACTTACTTTTTGAATTAAAAATCTTCGACTAACAAGTAGTCATATTTTTCTCAGTGTCGTGTTACACCTGAATTATTTTGTAGCTTAAGCCACTTAAATTCAACAATTCTCACACCAATGTATTGCAGTGCTCAGAGCCTCTTAAAAATATACGTTTTACATTATCGGATTCAATCCAAACAACTCATAAACCATTTTTGTGACCACGGTCCACCGGAACGAACTCGGAACGTGTGCGCATAACGGTCCGTGTTTTTTGCGAATAAATGCGAAAATGGCTGGTGGTATGAGCGGTTAAGCATGTGGCATAAGACCTCACCACAAGATAGCAACGCACCATTAACACCTTTAGTATCTATAGGCGAAGTTGACTCTTCCCATCACTCATCTGTTTGTTTGATATCTTACACTATAAAAAAAAATATATTGCGTTAATCGCAATGACTGTCAATAGTATCGATACAATCAAAACTATCGATAGTTAATTTTATTCTAATTGTCCGATGCTATCGATTGTACAAACTATCGATAGTATCAATTATATCGATAGTCAATGCAATCTTTTCTAATGATACTATTGATAGAATCGATACTTTGTTATCTCCAATGATTGATACTATCGACGCAATCGATGGTTTATTTACTTGCAGCGTTCAATACTATCGATACTATCGACGTTATGACGTTTCTAGATTAAAACTATCGATTTTTTGGCAAAATTACTTATATTCTTATGAATATTCAACATTGTGGGAAGAAAAAAATTGTATTTCTGGACTTTGTACTTTGGTGTGATGACCAGACTTATAAATTGCTGGAATAGTAAGTATTTGAAAACTAAAGTTAAATGTTTATAGTATTATCTCGGCAACTACAACTAAACCATTGTGATTCCTACACTATTCGCTAAGGCCGCCGCCAACCGCTGTGATGATTCATACATTTGTCTCACTCGCTCGCCGCGTTCCGCACTGCGTCCCGCACCGCGTCCCGATTCGTTCGGCAAAATTCGTATGTCGCCACGTCCGTCGCCTCGTCCATTGCCGTGCCGCGTGGCATGTTTAGTACTTCCCCATAGATTTGTTTCAAACGCCAGATGTTTCGCCGTTCGCGCCGCGTGAAAAATTGCAGGCGCGAATTTCCCGTGACCAGGCCGTTATTAGGTATATTATCGAAAAATTAAAATCAGTTTGGCGTATTAACTAAACAAGGTTTTAGTCACAAGTCCTTATGATGCGTAAATACGCAAAACCTTTACACAATTAGAAAATATATATGTATAGTGAAACCAGTAAAAGTGTTTTTGTAGTTAAAATTTTCATAGTTTGATCCTTCACGCACAATTGCAAAACCGAAAAAATAATTACTGAAGCCATTATATTGGTTTTTGGTGAAGTTTAAAAAGAATTTATTACTACATCCTACGTATTTAGTATATAGGGCACAATACAAGTTTTGCACTTCTAGCTAATCGGAATTATTTGAATTTCGAATGTTATATTTTTAAAACGTTGCAACCTTTTTAGTAATAAAAAAAGACAATTAGCGGAAAATGATTTGTCAATTGTTTTTTTTTATCACACATCAAATTTCTACGTACGCAACGAAAATGGAATTAAGTCGAAAAGATTTTAGAGCGATGATTTTTTTATGAAAAGTTCTCTTTCTCCGCAAGACTGTGCCGCTTGTCTTCAAAATGCTTTTGAGAGAAGTACCTTGTTTGAGCACCGTGAGGCGATGGTTTGCTGAATTTGAGAAAGGTCGAGTTTCTTTACATGACGAATTTCGTGAAGGGCGGCCTTCAACTGCTGTCAACGAAAATAATGTGGCTACTGTTAAGCGGTTAATTGAAAAAACCCCCCGAATTACCTATGAGACAATTCGAGGACTATTGGGGATTGGTATGAGCCAAATTCAGAAAATTTTACACGAAGAATTGAAAGTTCGGAAACTTTGTTGTCGTTGAATTCCTCATGAACTGACAGCGGAGCAGAAGCAGGCTCGCGTGGAATGGTGCTCACAGATGCTAGTGAAGTACGACCACGGATGTTCTAATGCTGTTTATGACATTATTACAAGAGACAAAACGTGGATTTATTGTTTTGAACCCGAAAGAAAAACAGCAATCTTGTGAATGGGTGTTTGAAAATGAGAACAGGCCAACAAAAGTGAGAGTGAGGCGAGAAACGTTGGTAACTCACCTACAAGTTCCATCTGTACAATTCCACTTGAAGATCAAAAGAGTATTAATGCCGTGTGGTATTCTACCATTTGTTTACTCAGGGTGTTAGAAAAAGTTTGCGAAAGACGACCCAAAAGCCGCATTCTCCTACATCATGATAACGCTTCTTCACGCACGGCCAACAAAACAAAGTCATTTTTAGCTTCCGAAAAAGTACATCTCGTCACTCATCCTACGCATAGCCTCGACCTAGCACCCTGTGATTTCTGTTTTTTCCCTAAAATCAAAGTTTAGATAAGAGGTTTTACTTTTACCAACTCCGAAGAGGCAGTGATAGCGTTCAATCAGCACGTAGAAAACATGCCTTCAGATCTGTGGTCCTCCTGTTTTAAAAAAATGGTTCGATAGCATGAAAAAAGGTTCAAATGTAAAGGAGATTATTATGAAAAGCAATAAACATAATATTTTGGTTATAACATATTGTTTTTTTTAAGTTACGCAAAACTTATAGTGCAACCTACGTAATAAGAATAATCCAAAAGTGAACTTTAGTCAAAGTTTTTGATTTTTTCCATGTCTCTCTCTGTCAGAGGGCTCTCTTATTGAAAATGTACAATCATCGCCTATAGACACCATGGTAATGGAATAAAATGGAATGGTAATTCTATATGCAGGAGCCAGGAGTCTACCGGCTACTAGTATTATTTTCGATAACATTTAAATGTACGATACCTTTTGAATGAAACGTTTGATTTGTATAATTTAAAAAGTAATTAACAAATACTAAAACACAATTAAAAACGCTGTATTCACTACGTAATATATTGTATATGTATATATATATATATATATATATATATATATATATATATATATATATATATATATATATATATATATATATATATATATATATATATATATATATATATATATATATGGACAAAAATTGAACATAAACAAAAAAAATCTCACCTAAACCGCAAATAATGTTTAACCGTCGAATCATGACATATCTAGCAACTGTAGATCTGTGTATCTTTTGCCGCACAATTGAATCGTCTTGAACTTGAAATGATTACAAAACTACCTACATTAATTTTTGTAACATGAATTACTTCACATTTTGTTATAAGCCCTAACTTATATATCTATTAGCAAATCTGTGTTATTGGATGACTCGTGTGCTCGTCAAGACAATTTATTGTTACTTTAAATTGTATTTCTCATTTAAGTGAATTGTTAATTCTTGTGAGAATAAAGTTTCTTAAACCAAAAAAAAGTATAACATTTTATATTATTCTTAATTTTAAGGTATACCTAATCATTTTTATTTTTAAATTGTTATCATTTGCTAAATAGTTCTGAAATTACAAAAATGTAAAGATTAGCAGAGGTTTGTAATATGTAATTGCAAAACAATTTTCGTTTAAATTATTCTTATAAAGAAAACGGTAATAGGTAACAAACTGGAAAATTTATTTAAATTTCAGTTTGAACAAATTAACTTGGCCTTTAGTAATTGTAACATAAAACAAAATGACTGACTATTCGCAATTAGGTTTAACAATGAATTTAAAGTCTGAGTAACAAGTTCCCTGGCGGTAAGCAGATACCATTTTTTTATGGACGGAATGTTGACTTTTCGTTGCTCTATTAATAGTTGACATATTATCCAATTCACACATTAAATATTCTATATATATAAAAATCAATCCCTATTTTCCTTGGTCACGACATCACGCCTGAATGTCTGGACCAATTTCGGTATTTTTTTTTTGTTGTGTTTGTAATTGTAAGGAGAAGGTTCTTATAAAAGAAAATATTAAGAAAATTGCGCGGAAAATTAGAAAATTTAAGAATACTTAACCACCATATAAAGTTTAATGCCATTTTGGCTGCGTGGAAGGACAATCCCGTAGTCTTATATAAATTACGTGTCACGTTGTTTGTCCGCTATGGATTCCTAATATGTAAGGCAAAACAACGTTTGCCGGGTCAGCTAGTTTATTATATTTACCTTCCGACTAGAATTTAAAATAAATAAAACTGCAATATCAGAAATCGGTAAGGTGGTGGATTTTAAGGTCGAGTAGGCACCATCGCCGATAGACAGTGAAAATTGGCGTGGTTATCCATGCGGTGAGATGGTTATGTCACACTTATTAGTGTACGGTCTACTATATTTTTTTTACCTTTTAAAATTGAACACAAAAGTGACAAGCATTGACCTAGACTGTAGTCCCACAAACATTTTTTTTTTATTAATACCAAGCTGATTTTTTGGAAATCAGCTTCGTTTTGACGAGAAAATTATTTTTTCTATCTTAGAAAAAACTCGAATCGGGTAACTAATATAGATAAAAAAGAAAGGTTTAGAGCGTTTGACCAAGAAAAGTTTTCACTATACGTGTAGAACAAAGTTACCCTTGAATTACAATAATAATTAACAAGCTATTGTGAGACAATCAATTGATTAATATCTATTTAAAATGTCATAATTCTGAAACTTTAGAGTAGAGGACTCGTCAAAAAAAGCATTGAATGTGTAGGATAAAAGTTTTTCATAATATAATCAAGCGATTGAAGTCGAAAAATAATTATTGTTATTAATAAATATTTTTCCTTTACCGGATCAAAATTTTAAAAATCTCATAACTTTATTAGTTACTCGATTCGAGATTTTTGTAAAATGAGATGATTGTCACACCAAAACGAAGCTGTTCACAAAAATCAGCTTGTTATTTATCAAAAAAACTTTGTTGGTGGGACCATGATCTAACCCAGCTTTTATATTGCAGCTGAAATAGGTCATGCGGTAGTAACTAAGTGAGACGTGATGTTAAAATATACCACCTGGTAGCTACGATGATAGTGACAGGTATTGCTGATCGCTTGCCTTTTATAAACTGCCCTGTAGAATGGGCCAAATTCAAAGGGGAGCTCGGACTAAAACAAGATAAAATAGTTCAAGGTATTATTATGGAAGTAATATTTAATGATTCCGATTGACTATTTTTTGCCTGTCTCTAAATATAGTTTGTTTCCGAGTTATTAATTCTCCTCGTAAAATAGCAAGATACATTTTACAACTTTCAATCGGCAAATATAACCTAGTATTTTTATCTCGTGCTTTATGTCCAATTGTAAACCTATGTATGGCTGGAATATTTTTATTACTTGTTATAATTTGGACAGATCTAATTTAAAAATTATTTTATTGATATAAATGTCTACATTCAGAGATTATCATTTAAAACATTTAAATTATTGATCGCACAGAAGTTGTAATTGCTCAATATAATTTTTGTATATTTTTTTAATTTTTTGCGCTTTCCTCAATATAAATGTTTTAACTTTTAGTCAAGAGTCTAAACCGTTACAGTATTTTTTTAGACTTTTTGGATTTAATGGCTTAAATTCATCTTTTTAAACCATGCAAGTATATAGCTTTGGACATGAAAAGGTAAACAGCTCTATAATTGCATGTCACGATATATCAAAACTATTTTATATAAAAAATAAAAAGGTTAATTAAAGGTAATAAATATGGAATAGTTAAAAATAGATAAGTCATACCTTTCTAATATTATCTTTTATTTCGAAAATTAAAAAGAAAAGAAGATGTCTATTTTTTATATTATTTTAGTAGCAGTAAATGCATGACAGTATAAGAAGGCATCACACCGTTTGGTGTCAAACATATTTGTTGTTGTTGAATTTACTGTTAAGGGCAGAACAATAAATGTTTTATATTTATTAATTAGTGATAATAAACAGTAGTAAAATAAACAATGAAAAATTTGACAACCAGCACTGCTACCCACATTTTAAAGTAAACAAATATCAATAAAATATGAATTCAAAATTAATAAAAAATATTCAAAAAACGGTAACTACTAATACCTCGGTAAAATAAAGTTTTAAAGCAAAATTCTGTTACTCTTATTTACATTTTGGATATAACGTAGTCTACATGATATAAAAACGATGTTTAAAGGTTCTTTGATTGGCTACCACCGGCAAGGATTGAAAAAAAAGTATTTTTTGCAATTACTCATATACGGTAAAAGTTTCACAACAAAGTTCTAAATAGTATTCCATGTCAAATCGACCAATAGTTGGAATCGACCCCTTTCGATTTGGATAAATTTTGGTCAGAAGTTTTCTTTTATCGCAAAACGAAGTTCTGCCAAAGGAAAAAAAATAAAAAAAATTTGTTCGAAAGATATGCAAATTCAAAATTTTGCGATTTTGCAGTTTTTCAATTTTGTTTTTGAAATATCTCGAATGCTATTATAGATACAGGAATGGGCTTTCATTTGTTTAAAAGGGGACACTTAGGATTATTGATAAAAAATATTTTGGAAAAAAAATTTGACAAATGCTAAATTTGTAAAATTTAGAATTTTTGAAAATCGTTAAAAATGAAGACCGCCATGAAAATTTTGGCTCAATTTTTTTTGTATGATACCTTGTAATGGTCTTAAAAGATCCTGAAATTTTTGGATAGGGTTTTTTTTTATTTAAAAAATAAGAATTTTTGAATTTCAAAAAAAAAATTTAATTTCAGAAAAAAAAAATTTTTGTTTTTTGCAACTTCTATACAAGTTAAAGTTATGCAGATACATAATATTGTAATTTTAAGTATTTACAAATCAAAAATTCAATTTTACATTCAAATTTACTTTAATAACAATTCAAATTTAAATCCAAAAATTCATAGTTTTGAAATAAAAAAAACCCCTATCCAAAAACTTCAGGATCTTTTAAGATCATTACAAGGTATCACACAAAAAAAATTGAGCCAAAATTTTCACGGCGGTCTTCATTTTTGACGATTTTCAAAAATTCAAAATTTTACAAATTTGGCATTTTTCAAAATTTTTTTCCAAAATATTTTTTTTTCTATAGCCCCAAGTGTCCCCTTTTAAACAAATGAAAGCTCATTCCTGTATCTATAATAGCATTTGAGATATTGCAAAAAAAATTGAAAAACTGGAAAAATCGCGAAATTTTGAATTTGTATATCTTTCGAAAAAATTTTTTTTATTTTTTTTCCTTTGGCAGAACTTCGTTTTATGATAAAAGAAAACTTCTGACCAAAATTCATCTAAATCGAAAGGGGTCGATTCCAACTATTGGTCGATTTGACATGGAATGACCCATATGTGGAACTTACGATTTGGCAAAAAGTTTGTATTATCAATGCATGGAAAGATACCTTTTTTAATTGACAGTACATTACAACAAGATACTCTGTCCTACAATGTGATAGGTGGCAAGCCTGACACCAACCGGGCACATATCTAATCTCGGGCAACGTTGTTTCTTTCATAAAACTGAAAAAACACGTTTAATTAAATGGGAATCGAACCTGGGACCTCATGTAGTCAACACCGACACTGGACCATTAGACCACAAAGGCGGTTAAGAGAGATTAAGAAGAGTACTATTAATAGACACTGAATTAATCTATTTACTTCCGAATACACCACATTATTAGTTTTGCGTAACTTAAAAAAACAACATGTTATAACTAAAATTTTATGTTTATTGCTTTTCAAAATAATCTCCTTTACATTTTAAACATTGTTTCATACGATCGAACCATTTTTTATAACAGGAGGACCACAGATCTGAAGGAATATTTTCTACGTGCTGATTGAACGTTATCACTGTCTCTTCGGAGTTGGTAAAAGTAAAACCTCTCATCAAATCTTTGATTTTGGGGAAAATACAGAAATCACAGGGTGCTATGTTAGGGCTATGGTCAGGATGAGTGACAAGATGTACTTTTTCGGAAGCTAAAAATGACTTTGTTTTGTTGGCCGTGTGTGAAGAATCATGGTGTAGGAGAATGCGGCTTTTGGGTCGTCTTTCGCGAACTTTTTCTAACACCCTGGGTAAACAAATGGTAGAATACCACTCGGCATTAACACTCTTTTGATCTTCAAGTGGACATGTACAGATGGGACCCGTAGCTATGAAAAAAACGCGATCATTTTTTACCAACGTTTCTCGCCTGTCTCACGTTTGTTGGCCTGTTTTCATTTTCAAACACCCATTCACAAGATTGCTGTTTTTTTTCGGGTTCAAAATAATAAATCCACGTTTCGTCTCCTGTGATAATGTCATAAACAGCATTGGAATGTCCGTGACCGTACTTCAATAGCATCGTGAGCACCATTCCACGCGAGCCCGCTTCTGCTCCGCTGTCAGTTCATGAGGGATCCAACGACAACAAAGTTTCTGAACTTTCAATTTTTCGTGTAAAATTTTCTGAATTTGGCTCATACCAATCTCCAATAGTCCTCGAATTGTCTCATAGGTAATCCGGGGGTTTTCTTCAATTAACCGCTTAACAGTAGCCACATTATTTTCGTTGACGGCAGTTGAAGGCCGCCCTTCACGAAATTCGTCATGCAAAGAAACTCGACCTCTCTCCAATTCAGCAAACCATCGCCTCACGGTGCTCAAACAAGGTGCTTTTCTCCCAAAAGGTTCTTTCCCAAAAGGACCTTTAAGGTCCTGATCGATGAGCGACCCTATATACCGCAGTCTTATGGCTCATCGGCAAAACTCGCCCGTGTATCATCACAATACCGCGGTTATATGTAGTGCATTGGATAGTTTCCATCGTCGGCACTTGGTGAAACTGCATTTTAAATTATGTATTACAAATAAACTCACTTGTACTTCCAGTTCACGTATATACCTGTGCAATTGGCCATAAGTTTTGTGTCTAGGGCTCTTAGACCATAAAGGCCACGGTATAGGCTCACCCGTCGATCAGTGACTTTAGCGGCAGTTCGTACTGCGCCGAATAATTTGCATTGCGTGGAGTAGTGCAATCTATTCAACGCAGATCATGAGGTTCGTCTGGGTCCATGGGTCTGGCAAGTGTTATTGAGGATTTTTCAAGATTTTTTCAAAAATCCAAATTCTCAGTAGCAACTCGAATTCTTGCTAGTATTACCACCCCCGCGCCTCGAGTGAGCACGTAAAACCATCGTCCTGGTTGCTAGAAATAGTCGATTTTCGTTATCAGGTCGGTAAAATATGACGATATGGTACCGCCACATATGTGACAAACCGGTGAATCATGGTGAACTGAAAAGTCTACAGACGTTCAGTTTACTCTGCCTACCCCCCAAGAGAACCGAGTGTGATGATGATAATTTAGTAGCTTCACGCTCGTATCCCCGAAGAAGAGGGCAGAGGTATAACAAGAGCACCTACGATTAGCCGAAGATACTTAGTCCCACAATGTGATAGGTGGCAAGCCTGTCGACAACCGGGTACTTTCCAATCCAAAGCAACGTTGCTTTTATCAGAAAACTGAAAACCATATTTTTGAATTGCCCGACTCAGGAATCGAACCCGGGACCTCATGTGGTCAACTCCGATACCAGACAGCTAGACCACAGAGGCAACTATGACTGATGATGATACCTAGGTTTATTTTTAAATCTATACTAATATTATAAATGACAAAGTTTGGATGTTAGGATGGCTGTTTGTTACTCAAACACGCAAAAACGGCTGGACCGATTAATGAAATTTGACTCACATGTAGATGACAACCTAGAATAGCCATAGTCCTCGTGCTATACAGGTGCGGATCCAGCCTTCGAAATAGGTTATGAGCACAGCCATCCTAAAATCGGCCAAATGCGAGCCGAATTATAATAATTGTGATATTGTCAAATATGTGACAAGGTGTGGGCATAATTTATTAGTACATATTATATGACTGCTAAAACAATCTTATCTATATAATAAAAATCAATTGCTGTTCGTTAGTATCGCTAAAACTCGAGAACGGCTGAACCGATTTGGCTAATTTTGGTTTTAAATTAATTGTTGAAGTCTAGGGAAGGTTCAAATGGTGAGAAAATATAGAAAAAAAATAAGAGTAGTTAAATAGACAGGTAGTACAGCGTTTGCTGGGTCAGCTTAATCGTAGATTATTCGGAAAGCAGCAAAGTGCTTACTTATTACGTTGCTGCGTTCTGAATCACGCACGATTCATTATTTACAACAGTAAAGGATATGAATTTAATGTATAATTAATATATATTTTCTACTATAGGCATCATAGGTATCTCAATAGACCGTGAAAGTGTGTCGTCAGAAGTCGATTACGGCTCGGCCACGCGACCTGCGACGCGAAATGCGGCGCGATGAGTCGCGCGACCATCTGGGTATGCCACAGCTCGATTTGTTGCGACCGCGGCGGCGAGCCGCTCTGAGCTGTCACACCTCGATACTAGTTCGTACCAGGGTCGGATTTTGTAATACTATTTTTACTACATCTTTTTGATGCGTAATATATATTATCGTAACGTTATGTGGCCAACTTCTTGTCAGGTGACGTTATAACTGTGGAGGTCGATGACGTCACACAAAGACAAGGAAGGGGAAAAGGAAGATCTTCCCAGCCAGGCAAGATGTACTGCCTTTGAACAGTGAGTGAACGGTGAGGTCGAATTGGGTCTAATTAAATTAGAACTCGCAAATCAGTAGTGAACAATATAATTCGTACTTCAAATGTGGTCAAACAAGGTGGTCTCTACATTATATTTGTAAGCAAAATATTCGTTTTTTTTTCGGAATTGCTCAATTACTGTTAGCCTTAATGGGCTGTTAAAGCTTAACCTGTCGCGGGGGCGAGCAGAGTGCTCAGCCAGAGTTTATAGGTGTAGGATTGTACGCTCTCCGCCCTAAGGGTGTCTCCTGTGAGACCGAACCTCGGCTTAGGTTGGGGTCGTGATTTGCGATGAGAGGGCTAGTGGCATTGTTTTGTCCGTCGGCCGAACCTTGCCCTTGGGTTCGGTTCGCCGAAGGGCGAAACAGGGGTCCTCGTCGCCGCCGGCGGCGACGGTGTCGCGTATGTAGGTGTGTAATGTTATCGTGTAAACTGTTGCCCAGAGTTATCGGGTCATCGGGATCGGTAAGTACGTGGCGGGGCCTAGGATCTGGGATGTAGTCAGCCGCGGCTACCACCAGTGGGTCGGATGCGAGTTGGCACGATCTAAGTATCTTTTAGATTTTTGAATGCTTTGCTAAGCTCGGCAATTCGAGATCGTTACCACGGTGCTCCCGTGGCAATACGCAGGAATTTATTTTGTACCACTTGCAACGGATGCAAGTCCGTACGGGGGAGATGGGCACACGCTACGCAAGCGTATGAAAGGATGGGGCGTACGCACGACTTGTAAAGTGTCACCTTGTGTCTAAGTGACACTTTACTGTGTTTATTGATAAGATTATATAACCGACCTACAACGAACTTAGCCTTAACTTTCATTCTTTGTATGTGCGGTTTGAATGACATTTTACTGTCCAACGTTACCTCGAGATACTTGTCTTGACTCCGAACAGTCATCCGAACGGGATGACGTTTCCGAACAGGGTAATGTTGCCTAGTTTACGTAGACCGCACCTTTATTGTCGCGGGAATTTATTGAGTCCATCGCGGACAAACAGCGTGACACGTAATTTGTACATATTAAGATTATTTGATTTATATATCTATATATATATATATATATATATATATATATATATATATGTATATATATATATATATATATATGTATATATATATATATATATATATATATATATATATATATATGTATATATATATATGTATATATATATATATATATATATATATATATATATATATATATATATATATATATATATATATATATATATATATATATGTATATATATGTATATATATATATATATATATATATATATATATATATATATATATATATATATATATATATGTATATATATATATATATATATATATATATATATATATATATATATATATATATGTTAACCGATTTAGCTAATTTTGGTTTTGATTTAATTGTTGAACTCCAGGGAAGGTTTAAAAGGTGAGAAAATAAATAAAAAAAAGAGTAGTTAAAAAGGCGGAACAACGTTTGCGCCGGCTCAGCTAGTATATTATATGTATAAAAGGCAAAAGTAACTGACTGATGTATCAACGAATAGACAAAACCCTTAAGGCTAGAAACTTGAAATTTCGCACATGTATTTCTCTTATGATGTAGGCATCCAATAGGGAATAATTTTTCAAAATTCAACCCCGAAATGGTTGAAATAGGGGATAAAAATTTAAATTGAAACTTTTTATTCCTTGGAGATATTTGCATGAAATTTCGTATGGATTGAGTACAAAAAAAATAATGAATTACGTGTTCAAGCAAATTTGATCCCTAAGGGGGTAATAAAATAAGGGAAGTGGCTTATAAAGAAAGGTTAAATAAGTCCTAAAGTAATATATATATATGATCAGTAATAAGGTTCCGTTTTACCTTTTAGGTACGGAACCCTAAAGGAGAAATGTCATCACGTCATTATCACTAAATATCCTTTATAAATAAAATTGAATCCCCGAAAGTATGGAATAAATCCACTAAATTGGATGATTACTTTTTTGTTGTGTTCATGTTGCCAAGAGAAGGTTTGCGATACGGACATTATTTAAAAAATATGTTTTTTGTTAAATCTCATAACATGCAAAGTAAATGAAGGAGTAAGGCAGAAGATAATAGTATCTTCAATATATTGACGAAAACAAATGGCAACAAAATTTTTTTTTTTTCAATGGTCGTACTGTAAATGAAAGACTTTGTCGCATTATTTTCTTTAACTACGGCATCCGTGCAAAACCGGAACGGACAGCTGGTATTAAATAATTAAAATTCATATACAATAATGTAGAAATCATGTGTACATGTGATTTCACAAGTACTTTTTTTTATATCATAAGATAGCAAACAAGCAGATGGGTCTCCTGATGGAAAGAGTCAACCATCGCCTATAGACACCAAAGATGTTAATGGTGCGTTGCTATCTTGTGGCGAGGTCTAATGCCACATGCATAAGTTTACCGGCTACCTTACCCTCCAAACCGGAACACGACAGCGACAAGCACTGACGTTATTGCGGCAGGAATAGGTAAGGCGGTGGTACCAGACCCGGGCGAGACAATGCAGAACTCTACCACCTAGTAGCCACGATGTTAGTGACTCGATAGCCAATCGGTCACCTTTTACGACCTGCCTGGCAGAACGGCAGTTGGCCTATTCTTCAAAGGGGGCCGGGACCAACACGGCGAGAAAATATTTCAATAAAACTTTTAAAAGTTTATTCAATAAAACTTTTAAAAGTTATTTTGACACGTCAACCTTTTTTTAGTAGCCTGTTTCGGGGTTTATTGGTTAGCCAATTTGGCTTAGGTCATATACGGCCTGTTAGGTAAGTCGACCTAAACCTTGAAGGGGGTAATAGGGTATCTGATTCTCATTCCAAATAAATAAAAAACATACCCTTAAATTTTAACCCAATTATCCAAAAAATTCATAATTCATACGCACCAATACGTTCTTGTAATTAACGCACATAGACAAATAGGTAGTAACGTAAATACCTACTGCTTACTTTTTTTATCTATACATATAAAAATCAATTTCTGTTCGTTAGTCTCGCTAAAACTCGAGAACGGCTGAACCGATTTGGCTAATTTTGGTTTTGTATTAATTGTTGAAGTCCAGGGAAGGTTTAAAAGGTGAGAAAATATAGAAAAAAAGTAGTTAAAAAGGCAGAACAACGTTTGCCGAGTCAGTTAGTTTGGAATAAAAATCAGATACATTATGGGTTAATAAGGGGTTCAAGCTTTAAGTCGACTTACCTAATACGCCGTATATTATTAAAGTTCTGGGTTATCCTTATATATCAAAATCTCAGCAGCTTTGAAATAGATGGTAGTATTTTAAAATTCTTATGTCTCAATACTACTTTATTTCCACGACTTTTCCCGAACATTTATTGTTTTTTCTTTCTGTGTAAGAAAATCTCAAATTAAAGTATTTAAAAAAATATGTTTAGTTTTCTCTAGTTTTCAACAATTTTTTTTGTTATTTTTTTAATTGTTACATTAAAAAAATAACAAAAAAAGGTAAGAAATAAGCAAACAGCTCTCCTAATGAAAAGAGACAATCGTCGCATCCAGAAACTTAAGAAATAAATAATTTCTTTAGTTTCTGGATGCGATAATTTAAGAAGTAAATGACATTTTTAGTTTCTGGATGCGATGTTTCAAGAAGTAGATGACTTTAGTTTCTGGATGCGATGATACGTTTCCGACCAAGTGGCAAATATAATTGCCACAAGCAAAAACTCATCTGACAATCTTCGCGTTTATAATACTATTTATAACCCACACATATTAGTCCAGTAAAAAGTTTAATGAAACCATGATCAACCAGTTTTGGCGCAATGAGTAAAAATGTGTTCATTAATACTTAAATAATGATATTATGAAATAAATTTTGATTTAAAATTAGGGGAAAGGTATGAAAAAAAAATAAAAAAAGGGTTGAAAAATGCCTGTTTTTAAATAACTTAATAACGGTAGGAAATACAAAAAAAAGTTTCAAGTAAAAGTTGTAGAGAAAAAATTCTACACAAAAAGTTCCTCTTCATTTTTTTGTTATCTACTTTAGTTTAGCTCCAAAAAATAAAAAATAAATTTGCTTCGTAATTAATTATAAAACCTTACCAGAATTATTACGGCCCTGTACCATGCAGCGCGCGCATCACATAAATATGTACTAACACTACTACACATGTATTCCCATATTTATATATTTTTACATATTTTACTACAAATTTAATTTTTATTTTTTTTTGGCTAAACTAAAGCAGATAACAAAAAAATGAAGAGGAACTTTTTGTGTAGAATTTTTTTCTCTACAACTTTTACTTGAAACTTTTTTTTGTATTTCCTACCGTTATTAAGTTATTTAAAAAAAGGCATTTTTCAACCCTTTTTTTATTTTTTTCATACCTTTCCCCTAATTTTAAATCAAAATTTATTTCATAATATCATTATTTAAGTATTAATGAACACATTTTTACTCGTTGCGCCAAAACTGGTTGATCATGGTTTCATTAAACTTTTTACTGGACTAATATGCTACATTTACAAATGTCATCACATAATTAACACTAAATATTATTAAAAAAATCGCATATACAATATTCCTCGTGTTGGTTCCGGGCTCCTTTGAAGGATAAGGCAACTGCCGTTTTGCTAGGCAGGTCGTAAAAGGCGACCGATTGGCTATGTGAGTCACTACCATCGTGACTACTAAGTGGTAAAGTTCGCATTGTCTCGCCCGGGTCTGGTACCGCCGCCTTACTTTACTGCCGTAATAGCGTCAGTTCTTGTCATTATCGTGTTCCGATTTGGAGGGTAAGGTAGCCGATAAACTTATGCATGTGGCATTAGGCCTCACCACAAGATAGCAACACACCATTAACATCCTTGGTGTCTATAGGTGATAGAAGATTCTTTCCATCACGAGACACATCTGCTTGTTATCTTATGATACAAAAAAAGAAAACAATAATGTACTTTGTTTCGGGGTTTAGTGGTTAGGCAAATTGGCTTAGGTCATATGTATTATTGAGGTTCTGGGTTATTTTTAAATATCGAATATCAGTACTAGCTTGGAAATAGGTTGTAGTGTTTTTAAATGCCCATGTTTGAAATAAGCGCATAACGATATCAACAAGGAAATTAATGATTGGGGATCCGCACAAATGAGACAATTAACCGGAAATATATATTTATGTAGATATCATTGTCAAAAATATTACTTTCAACTAAAAAACAACTATAGTGCTGTATCTATACTAATATTTTAAAGTGGTGTTTATAACTTTGTGAGTTTGTTTGTAGGAAGTAATCCAGTATTTCAGCTAGTAGTAATAGTTCCAGAAACTATAGAATTAATTTTACCACTAGAAAAAAAATTCTTAAGTAAAAAAGCATATATTTTATATCAGTTTTTCTATAGGATCGAGACATACGCGGGAAACGGCTGGTAATTTTCAAATTTTCGATTCGTTTTAAAAATATTTTTATGGTAAATATTTCAAAATTAGGTATCTCAAAACAAATTGTTATTGTTATTCGAGAAGTTCCTTATATGGGACGCAACTTGCGTCAGTACTTTTGCTGCTAGCCAACTAGGTCGCACTGTCCACTCTCTATCGGCAGCTGCGGAGGATGCTTGTGCTAAGAAGAGGCTCAAATACGCTGCTCTTGAATCGCTGTACCATTTCGTTCCAGTGGCTGTAGAGACCTTGGGTAGTTGGAGTGTGGAGGCAAAGGGCCTAATTAAGGAGACAGGGGACTCCCGTTCTGGATCGTTTTTGGTGCAAAGGTTGGCCATCGCGATTCAACGCGGTAACGCGGTGAGTGTCATGGGCACTTTTGCGCCGGGAACGATCCAGGTTGGGTTAAATAGCTAGTATTAAGGTTTGACAACGAGAATATGTGAATTTTTAGACAATTTTGTAATTAATTTTATCGTAAGACTGTAAAGAATTCTATAATATAAATAAAGTATTATTATTATTTTTGATGGGAATAAAAAAAAATTTGGTAATCTTAAATTTTAATATTAATATATTCGAGAAATAAAAATTTATTACGTTTAATAAAGCAGAGCACATAGGACTTATAGAGAAATAGGTTACTGTAAGATTCCTCCTTGTGTCGTTAATTGGAAAATGCTAAATATCATCTGGGCTCACTAATTGTGGATTGAGATGAATTAGAATTTTGAATAAAATAAATTTCATCTAATCACTACCTATCTAGTAAAAGATTCAGAATGAACTACAAGTGTCTAATATTGAATGTGACTACAATACTTTTTTAAATTTTATTAATATATTTATGTAATTCAAAAAAATTACCTAATTTATACTTAAAATTTTCCCAAAAAGTTATAATATTTTAATATTTTTAAGCTGTCGGTTGTCGATAACATATTGATTAGAATCGATGGTAAGTTTCACTTTTAATTTTAGGAAAGCTTATAGTCCAGTAAAAAATTTAATGAAACCATGATCTGATCAGTTTTGGCGCAATGAGTAAAAATGTGTTCATTAATACTTAAATAATGATATTATGAAAGAAATTTTGATTTAAATTTAGGGGAAAGGGATGAAACAAATAAAAAACAAATGAAAAATGCCTTTTCTTTAAATAACTTAATAACGGTAGGAAATAGAAAAAAAAAGTTTCAAGTAAAAGTTGTTGAGAAAAAAATTCTACACAAAAAGTTCCTCTTAATTTTTTTGTTATCTGATTTAGTTTAGCTACAAAAAATTAAAATTAAATTTGCTTTGTAATTAATTATAAAACCTTACCAGAATTATTACGGCCCTGTACCATGCAGCGCGCGCATCACATAAATATGTACTAACATTACTACATACATATGTTTTCCCATATTTATATATTTTTACATATTTTACTACAAATTTAATTTTTATTTTTTGTAGCTAAATTAAAGCAGATAACAAAAAAATGAAGAGGAACATTTTTGCGTAGAATCTTTTTCTCTACAACTTTTACTTGAAACTTTTTTTTTCTATTCCCTACCGTTATTAATTTATTTAAAAAAGGCATTTATCAACCCTTTTTTTATTTTTTTCACCCACTTCCCTTAAATTTAAATCAAAATTTCTTTCATAATATCTTTATTTAAGTATTAATGAACACATTTTTACTCATTGCGCCAAAACTAGTCAGATCATGATTTCATTAAACTTTTTACTGGACTATTAGATTACGATAAAATTTATTATAATAATAATGTCACGGATGGTTACTAATGTTTTGGATGTATTAAAAAAAATCGATGTATAACGCTTTGAAGACATTTTGGTTATCATAACTATTGATGATAGTCATTTGTGACGCCAAATATAGCGTTGCGGTTCTCTCGACATACCGTAACTCTACGGTACAACTTCTTAATTTTAGTATTTTTTTATACCATAAGATAGCAAACAAGCAGATGATTCACCTGATGGAAAGAGAAACCATCGCTTATAGACAACAAAGATGTTACTGATACGCTGCTATCCGTGTGGCAGGATGGCAATGTCACATGCATAAGTCTACCGGCTATCTTACCTCCTAGCTGGAATAGACAATGACAAGCATTGACGCTATAGCGGCAGGAATAAGTAAGGGGGTGGTATCAAATACCCGGGCGAAACGTTGTGGAATTTTACCACCTAGTAGTCACGGTGTTAGTAACACGTATAGCCATTTGATCGCTATTTACGACCTGCCTGGCAGACCAGCAGTTGGTCTATTCTTCAAAGAAGCCCGGACCAACACATAGGAAGAGTCTTAGTATATTATTATTTTTCTCTGTCTATACGACATTATAAGTATTGATAATACAAATTCATTTAAAATTTTAATAGTCTAAAAATCATTTAAATATCTTGTGGTAAATTATAAAAAAATTTAAATTAATAACTTCTCAAGAAAAAACTTTGGAAAATGATTCTAACCAGTACTCGTAAATTAACTCATTTTTAAATTTTATACAAGTTATTAAAAAAAAGTATTTTCTAACAGTGATGAAATGTTTAGATTTGACAACAATTACTTCTGAACGAATATTTTTAACATCCAATTATATAATAAAATATTCCAAACGTAATTCAGCATTCTAATAAAGTTATTCGAATTTCGAACTTACGTGAGACAATAGGTGACAATAGCGTCTGTCAGCCAGCACTGTCCGCGATGCACAGGTATCTACTTGACGGCCTGTTACCACAGGCTTTATATACGCGCACGCAGCAAAGAGTTGGTAACGCCTTATAACTTTGTGTAGGATATTTGACGACTTTGCCGCCATGATATAATTTTAATGATTAATAACGCGTTTTTTCCGTAATTTCAGGATGGAATTATGACGACCAGTAAATGTGAACGCGAACATTAACTTAACTACAATTAAACAGACTAAGCCCAATTTGATATCTAACTCAATTTTATTTTTTGTAAGATTAGGTTTTTTATATACAAATGGTATTTATTTTTTTGTAGATTTCCACTATTTTTCTTTTTGCCTTTAATTTTATTGTTATTTTATTAGTTTAAAAACCTTATTTGTGTAAATTACTGTGTTTTTATATTTATATATTTGATTATTTTTCTTTTATTTGATAATATAGAAGCAAAGAAATAGATTATACCTACTAAATTAGATAAACATATGACTATCCTGAAGGTAAGAGATAACTATCGTCTACAGATATTAAATATGTTAATGGTGCCTTACTTTTTTTAATATCATTAGATAGCAAACAAGCAGAAGGGTCTCCTGATGGAGAGTCAACCATCGCCTATAGACACCAAAGACGTAAATGGTGCGTTGCTATCTTGGGGCGAGGTCTAATGCTTAAAAAAAAGATTAAGGGAGTCCACATACAATAAACGTTTTTTTTTTCGTATTTTTTTTGTTATGATGGTATGGAACCTTTCGTGTGCGAGTCCGACTCACACTTGGCTGTTGGCTCTCCTGATGAAAAGAGACAATGCATACCAGCTACCTAACCCTCCAAACCGGAACATGACAGTGTCAAGCACTAACGCTATTGCGGCGGAATAGGTAAGGCGGTGCCACCAGACCCGGGTGAGACAATGTAGAACTCTACCACCTAGTAACTTTACAAGTGGTCGGATGATAATACTACATGCATAAGTTTACCGGTTACCTTACCCCCCAAAATGAAACACACAAGTGACGAGTGTTGATGCTACTAAGGCAGGAATAAGTAAGGTGGTCATGTCGATCCCAGCGAGACGTTGCAGATCTCTACCATCTACTAGTTGAATGTAGTGCCTACTTTGGGTAACTGTTGCCATTTTACGATTTTACGATTATATATATATATATATATATATATATATATATATATATATATATATATATATATATATATATATTATATATATATATATATATATATATTATATATATATATATATATATTGTTAATTATTTATATATAATAATAATCGTTAATTTTATTTAACAAATAAAAATTTATTTGTTGAATATTATTACAGAGCACATAAGACTTATAGAGAAAATAAGTTATTGTAAGATTCCTCGTGTCATCTGGGCTTACTACCTGTGGATTGAGATGAATTAGAATTTTCAATAACATAAACTTCGCACTTCCTTTCTAGTAAAAGATTCAGATTTTTTGTTAACAACAAGTTTCTAATATTGAATGTGACTACAATTTACCTAATTTACACTTAAATTTTTCTCAAAAAGTTATAATATTTTAATATTTTTAACCTGTCAGTTGTCGATAACATATAGATTAGAATCGATAGTAAGTTTCACTTTTAATTTTAGGAAAGCTTAGATTACTAGCGAAAATAATTTTTTTAATAATAATAATGTCTCGGATGGTTACTAATGTTTTGTGTGTATTTAAAAAAAAGTCGACGTATAAATAAGTAGGTAGCGCTTTGAAGAGATTTTGGTTATTACGGAAGGAATCAAGCAGATAATTCTCCTGACGGAAAGAGAAATCATCGCCTATAGACATCAAAGATTTTAATAGTACGTTACTATCAGTGTGGCAGGATGGCAATAACACATGCATAAATTTATAAATACATATTTATAAATTTATGCATATATATATATATATATATATATATATATATATATATATATATATATATATATATATATATATATATATATATATATATATATGTGTGACAAGGTGTGAGCATATTTTATTATGACATATTATATGGTCGCCTCTGTGGTCTAGTGGTCCAGCGTTGGAGTTGACCACATGAGGTCTCGGG
This sequence comes from Apodemia mormo, assembly GCA_036924255.1. Taxonomy (NCBI): domain Eukaryota; kingdom Metazoa; phylum Arthropoda; class Insecta; order Lepidoptera; family Riodinidae; genus Apodemia; species Apodemia mormo. Next base: position 6,300,737 of record JAUPFN010000011.1, read on the forward strand.
TTCAATTCCCGGGTCGGGCACTTTAAAAAAAAGTGTCCGACCCGGTAATCAGTTTTCTGAGAAACACAAAGTTGCCCGGGATTAAAAAAAAATATGGGACCAAGTATCTTGGCTAATCGTGGGTGCACTTGTTGTACCTCTACCTACCCCTTCGGGGATATGAGCGTGAAGATACTTTACTTTACATATTATATGACTGCTAAAACAATCTTATCTATATAATAAAAATCAATTGCTGTTCGTTAGTCTCGCTAAAACTCGAGAACGGCTGAACCGATTGAGCTAATTTTGGTTTTGAATTAATTGTTGAACTCCAGGGAAGGTTTAAAAGGTGAGAAATATAAAAAAAATAAGAGTAGTTAAAAAGGCAGAACAACGTTTTCCGGATCAGCTAGTATTAAATAACTAAGGATTATGGACGTAGATGTCATATATCGTCACATACGTATATCGTCGTAAATCATCGAGACATCTCAATGAACTTTTTTCTGTCCGTGTTTTAGAAAGAAAAGTAATAAATGGGTCCTCTTCATATCTTATTAGAAAATATTTTAAGGGACTTTTTTCAGGTAAAAATAGAGTTTAAATTGATAAAACTGTATCAATAACTCGACATCACCCAGCTGTTTTATCTATCAAACAACAATATATATTTAAAATCACATGATTTTATATATTGGTATTATAGTAAAAGAATATTCTATCGACAATTTTTTTTCCACATATTTCAAAATCGCCTGGACCGAATTAGTTCAAATTTACAGGAAGTTTAAGTTAAGCAGAATCCAATCGAATGCCATCAACCCCGTTTTGTTCGGTCAAGCCGTTGAAAATATATATGATATTTACACACACTTACACACACACACATACATACACACACACACACACACAAACACAAACACACATACATACAGTTATACCCCTTATCCAATCATGTGGTTATACTGACTTCACCATGGAAATAGAAAAGGTACCATCAAAACGTAAAGATCTAGTGAATACTCGATTTTCGAAAATCGAAGCAAAATCAGTAATTTTTTTATCTACATACGTAGCGGGAAGTTAAAAATTGACCACGCGCTGGTGTTTTAGAATAGAATTCGGTCTAAGTTCGGTCGGAATTATGTCTATTCTAAATAGGGCCAATATCGGTCTCAGGGCTTTTTATTTTGACACAGTGCCATTTTAGTCTAAGATCGGGTATTAAAAAATATCTTCTACATTTATATTTAAAAATAATGTTTCTAATGTTCATAACATAACATTATAAATTTCATGAAAGGAGTCGCTGCTACCTTAGTCCTACTGCTTTAACATTATATTACCTGTCAATAGTAACTGCTAATAAATAACAGTGACTGCCAATTAAATATGTTGAAATTTCCATACGTATCATCCTGGTCCTTAATATACCATGGTGTTTTGTGACAGTATACAAATACACGTATGGAAAACTTAAAATTATAAAAAAACTTAAAATTTTAAAAACAACAAAGAAAAATATCGACACGCGGGATTTGAACCTGCGACCATTTCCCTAAAGCCGGGACGCTCTTCCGCTGAGCTAGTGTCGACAGGCTCGAGGCGGTGAAATTCTTCTTTGCTATATGATCGATTACGTCGATTGTACTGATCGCTAGCTACACATACGTATAACTAGTTAAATGAGTTCATCGTTACAGATTAAATTCACATTTATAATTTTGATCAGTACTTTCGTATTTCTAATTATTTTTGTGTTATAGCACGGGGTGACCGTGCTTGGGAATCTGGAAAAACCTTAAAAACAACAAAGAAAAATATCGACACGCGGGATTTGACAATACAATCGACGTAATCGATCATATAGCAAAGAACTAGCTGTCGACACTAGCTCAGTGGAAGAGCGTCCCGGCTTTAGGGAAATGGTCGCAGGTTCAAATCCCGCGTGTCGATATTTTTCTTTGTTGTTTTTAAGGTTTTTCCAGATTCCCAAGCACGGGGTGAGTGCTATAACACAAAAATAAACTTAAAATTATAAAATTTTCCCCGTCTTGGTTCCGGGCTCCTTTGAAGAATAGACCAACTGGCGTTCTGCCAGGCATGACGTAAAAGGCGACCGATTGGCTATGCAAGTCACTACCATCGTGGCTACGAGGTGGTAAAGTTCTGCATTGTCTCGCCCGGGTCTGGTACCACCGCCTTACCTATTCCTGCCGCAATAGCGTCAGTGCTTGTCACTTTCATGTTCCGGTTTGGAGGGTAAGGTAGCCGGTAAACTTATGTATGTGGCATTAGACCTTGCCACAAGATAGCAACACACCATTAGCACCTTTGGTGTCTATAGGCGATGGTTGACTTTTTCTATCAGGAGACCCATCTGCTTGTGGTAGAGTTCTGTATTGTCTCGCCCGGGTCTGGTACCACCGCCTTACCTATTCCTGCCGCAATAGCGTTAGTGCTTGTCACTGTCGTGTTCCGGTTTGGAGGGTTAGGTAGCCGGTATGCATCTGATATTAACACCCGATATAAAGAGAGCAACGCATCATTAGATTTTTCGTTGTCTACAGGCGACATTGTCTCTTTTTATCAGGAGAGCCAACAGCCAAGTGTGAGTCGGACTCGCACACGAAAGATTCTATACCATCATCACAAAAAAATACGAAAAAAAACGTTTATTGTATGTGGACTCCCTTAATCTTTTTTTTTAATTTTTAGTATTTGTTGTTATAGTGGCAACGGAAATACATCATACAGCTTTCTAGCTGTCACGGTTTATGAGATACAACCTAGTGACAGGCAGTCAGACAGACAACTGAGGCTTAGTAATAGGGTTTCGTTTTACCTTTTAGGTACGGAATCCTAAAAAGTCACTTTTGCATTTATATTATTAGTCAGAATTAATAAATCTAAGGCTTGAGATCTACGAACGTTACTTTTTATATATTACTAGCTGCAGCGTGCAGCCAGCTGCATTATAAAAGTTTTTAGTGAATCCCGCGGGATCATCTAACATTTCCGGGATAAAAAATAGCTTATGTGCTATTCTGAGTCTTCTGCTATCTACATACCAAATTTTATCATAATCGGTTAAGAAGTATTTGCGTGAAAGAGTAACAAACATCCATATATACATACCAACTTTCACGTTTATAATATTAATAGGATAAGATAGCAAACAAAGAGATGAGTCTTCTGATGGAAAGAGTCAACCATCGCCAATAGACACTAAAGGTGTTAATGGTGCGTTTCTATCTTGTGGCGAGGTCTAAAGCCACATGTATAAGTTTACCGGCTACCTTACCCTCCAAACCGGAATACGACAGTGACAAGCACTGACGCTATTGCGGCAGGAATAGGTAAGGCAGTGGTACCAGACTTGGGCGAGACAATGCCACCTAGTAGCCACGATAATAGTGACTCGTATAGTCAATCAGTCGCCTTTTACGACCTGCCTGGCAGAATGGCAGTTGGCCTATTCTATAAAGGAGCCCGGAACCAACACGAGGAAAAACGGTTACTTAACTCTTATCGTTTATGACCACTGTAACAGTGGTTATTATTTTAAATCAATTATTATTTTAAGACAATGGCTGTTGTTTTTTGTAGTCACAGTTATTAATATTATTTATTGCTTGTCATATCTTTATGGATTTCTTCTTCGAGTTAATAATGTGTGTAAGAAAGAAGTGAGTGGGTTAGCGAATAATGCGGTCCGCTAATCGCCTGTGGGCAAGACTTGCGTTATTAACAGAGTTTTTGTAGATCATTATATTAATATGTAAGAAAATGGAACATCGCCTCATTAAATAATTATTAATAAAATATGTAAGTCGCATATGTCAATCTCACAAATTTTTCAAACTTATTTTTTCAAATTCCGTTTATACTACAGAACATATCAAACATATAAACAGATTTTTTTTATCAATACATACAAACAAAAATATAGAATTATTTTGCTATAATCTAAAAATTTGCTATTATTATAATAGCAAATTTTTCAATAATAATAGCAAAATTAATATCACTTTTTAATTATGGATTTTCGCCAAGTAACGTCTGAGTCAATAAAAAAAAACATAACACTCTTCTTAGCTAAATGTACTTAAAAGAAAAATATTAGCCCGCTGAGTTGATTTCGCCGGATTTGCACCAGGACATCGAACTTGGTGTCCACTGCACTGAATGGTGTAATGTCTCAAAATGGCCAACACTCAATTAATGTTGATTTTGATACTTTGTTTTTGTTTGCAGAAATTACATAAAAAAAGTTACAAAAAGTTGATAGTAAAGCTATCTTAATTTCTTCCTTAATTGGATTTACCACCAGGCAATTATCAAAATGTCTGGTCAAAACATAATCGTATTTATTTTCAGTATTAACAAACGTTACTGTTTCATCCATAATTAGCCAATAACGTTCGCGTAATTTGAAAATTGGGAAGCTTTATACAAATTGCAATTCAGAATTGAGAAACTCATAATCTAGGTGAATACCTCAGCACTAAAATAAGGAGGGAAAAACTTTAACAAAGTTTGATAAAGGAAAGAATTGTTTATGCCTTTAAAAGAAAATGTGCAAGTTCGTAATCCTTTAAGAGTAATATTTTTCTATTTATAAATGTAGTGAAAACTTTCAATACATTATCTTATGCATGTGGCATTAAGATAGACAAAGACGCATATACAAAAGAACAAAAAAGTATCTTCGCGTTTGTATTCCCGACGAGGTAGACAGAAGTACAACCAGTGCACCAACGATTAGCCGAAGATACTCTTTCCCACAACGTGATAGGTGGCCAGCCTATCGCCATCCGGGCACTTATCCAATCACGGGCAACATTGTTTTATCAGAAAACTGAAAAAGAAAACACATTTTTGAATTGTCCGACCCAAGAATCGGACAGGGGCCTTATGTGGTCAACACCGAGACCGGATCACCAGATCGTAGAGGCGATTCAAAGAAACATATATAGTAAAGTATCTTCACGCCCGTATCCCCGAAGGGGTAGGCAGAGGTACAACAAGTGCACCCACGATTAGCCGAAGATACTTAGTCCCACAATGTGATACGTGCCACGTCTATTGCCAACCGGGCATTCTAATCCCGGGCAACTTTGTGTTTATCAGAAAACTGAAAAAACACTTTTTATGTGCCCGACCCGGGCATCGAACCCGGGGCCTCATGTGGTCAACGCCAACGCAAACGGCAACGGCAAACGTTATTCTGCCTTTTAACTACTCTGTTTTTTTCTATATTTTCTCACCTTTTAAACCTTAATTAATTCAAAACCAAAATTAGCCAAATCGGTTCAGCCGTTCTCGAGTTTTAGTGAGATTAACGAACAGCAATTGATATATAGATATATAGGCGCACTGATTCTAGGCATCGCCATATGGTGGACGTTCCACGTACCCGGACAAAGCGGTTCGACTCGACATTCCTCATTCAAACCGCAAGGGACTGGAACATGCTTCCCGAGTCTGTGTTCCCCGACGAGTACAATCTAGGGATCTTCAAGAGAAGAGTGAACAGGTACCTTCTAGGAAAGCGCGTTCCATCTTAGGCCGCATCTTAGCTTACCATCAGGCGAGATCGTGTTCAAGCGCTCCCCTATTGATAATAAAAACATATAATCATAAAGCCCACATTGTCCACGGATAGCAGTGCCCTAATAACATATTTGGTGTCTATAAGCGATCGTTGTCCTTTCCGTCAGTAGAACAATCCGCTTTTCAATCTTACGATACAAAAAGTACAAACACAGACTGACATTCTAACATAGATTAGTGTAGCCTTTTTCAGAATTTTATTACATTTTTATTTATTTTTTTACAATTTCATAACAACCACAGTATAGTATGTCTATAATAATGGAAAGAAAACATGATGTGACCAAAGTGGCGAGCAACGAGACGTTTATTGTAATTTTGCGATAAGGATGTGCCTTTTGTAGGATATTCTAATACATTTTATAGTAGTCATGACTATTATTTGTAGTCATGGATTAAACTGGATACGCCTTTCAAGGCAACTCCAATGGTTTTCAGGGTAGCTTGCATTTACACCTAGAAATAGTTATAGTGGTACTGATTTGCTGAAGCAATAAAATCACAACAGGGGTATTTTTTTAAAAAGGCACCTGCTGAATTTCTTCCGCCGGATCTTCTGAGGAGGCTGTGTTCCGTCATCTGCCGATCCGGCAGTATCTATGGAATTATAGACCGGACCAAAGTACCTATAAATGTTAAGGTTATTAAATAAAATTGACTTTATTTTTGTGTTATAGCACTCACCCCGTGCTTGTGAAAACTTGAAAAACTTTAAAAACAACAAAGAAAAATATCGACAAGCAGAATTTGAACCTGCGACCGTCTCCCTAAAGCCGGGCAGTCTACCGCTGAGCTAGTGTCAACAGGCTCGTCGTGGCGAAATTCTTCTTTGATATGTGTTCGATTCCGTCGATTGTACTGATCGCTAGGTATACATACGTATAACCAGTTGAATGAGTTCATCGTTACAGATGAAATTCACATTTATAATTTTGATCAGTACTTTCATGTTTCTAATTATTTGTATACCTAGCGATCAGTACAATCGACGTAATCGATCACATTACTCATCATCATCTACTGCTAGCTAGATAACATACTAGCTCAATGGTAGAGCGTTTCGGCTTTAGGAAGACAGTCGCAGGTTCAAATCCCGCGTGTCGATATTTTTCTTTGTTGTTTTTAAAGTTTTTCAAATTGACTTTGAATTCGACTTTAGTTTTAAATTAGGACTACGAGTAATTCGATACAGTTTGGAATTTATCCACTATGGCCGCGTTTCCGATCCGGTAGTAGTTTTTTAAATAATATGTTGACGTGTCAAAATAACTTGTAAAAAGTTTTATTGAATAAAGTATTTCTGATTTCTGATTTCTAAGAACTTAGATCGAAATAAAGTGTGTTTATGTACGTCTGGTTGTTTTTTATATCATCGCCTCTAGATAACAAAGATGCTATGGGTGCGTTGCTATCCTCGTGGTTTTAATGCCGCATGCTTAAGTTTAACGGATACCTTACCCTCCAAACTGGATCACAATAGTGACAAGCACTGACGCTATTGCGGCTGGAATATGTAAGTTATGCATGTGGTATTAGACCTCGTCACAATATAGCAACGCACCATTAACACCTTTGATGTCTACAGGCGATGGCTGACTTTCCATCAGGAGACCCATCTGCTTGTTTGCTATCTTATGATATAAAAAAATGTACGGCGGAGTTACTAGACCCGGGCGAGACAGTGTAAAAGTCTCCTAGAAGCTCTTATGGTAGTGATTGATACAGCGAATCGTTTGCCGTTTACGAAATGCCTGGCAGAACGCAGATGGTCTATTCTTTCAAGCGGGTTCGGACTAGCACAGGGGACAGGGTAAAATATTATTTTAATTAACTTTATTTTAAGTTCGTCCAATCGATTTAGGGTGATAAAGTAATAAAAACACACGTATATTAATTTTCACATTTAAAATATTTTTGAAATTTACAGAATTAATATAGTTAACTTTTTTAGTAGAGGTCTTTAGTCGTTTCGCACCACGAGCGGTTCGGACCGTGGTGTGAATTGCCCAAGAGACCTTTTGGCATTAGTCGTTTCGGACCGCAATGTTGGAGGGGTGCGAATCGCCTAATCACTTACTGTATTGGGTTGATTCACACCGCTGTGCAGTAGAAAACAGTATTCTTTTAAATATTAAAATAAATAAGAAAAGAGCATATGATCGTTTCGACTAGTGGTCCGAATCGACCCATTCCAAAAAATACCTTGGGCGATTCGCACCGCTCCATGAATGCGGCGCGACACGACTAATGCCAAAAGAGCTCTTGGGCAATTCACACCGCGATTCGAACCGTCCGCGGTGCGAAACGATTAAAGACCCGTAGTCTCATTACTAAATTACTAATAATTGTGACTGTCACTTGACAATGAAAACTTAGAGGCTGTCGTATTAAAATTGTAATTGAAATTAGTTCAGTTAACGGTAACCGCGTAATATCTATGTAATATTAATATGTGAAGGAAAAACTTTGGACCCATTTTTAAGATAATTGCGCGAAAGATGGAGTATGAAATTTGGCACAGTTAAAGATAACATTGTGGAGGCCTGCAGAAAATTAATATTTTTCAATAAAATGCATTAGAAATACATTAAATTAATCAAAATAAACATTACACACACTACATTCATGTGACATATATGATAATAAACACACACGTATACTATTTACGGCTAAAAACAGTTCTCAAACTTAAAAGAAATTATATTGTTTAGTATATGGTTGAATTTCGGCCACAGACGATCGTTAGTTATCATAATAATATATTAAGAATTGTCATTTGCACGTGCAAGAAAAAGAAGAATATATTTAGACCCATGTTATAGAATAAATTTCGAATCATGATTCTAATTTTAAAAGTTTATTTGAGATGAGATTTAATTTTAGAACGTTATTTTTTGCTGTATCCATCACGAGTTAATATGCATACGCCTTTCAAGGCAATCAATTTCTTAAGTTGTCACTTGTCAGTGTAGCTTGCATTCATTCCCAGAAATACAGAATTAAAGTACTTAAGGATGAAATATAATCACTCCAGGGGTATTTTTCAAACCTCGGCTGCTTATTTAGCACGATAACAAATTATTACAAAATAGCATATTTCTGACTTTTCACGATATAATAATATAATATATACAAGCGTTTGAAACAAAGGAGCATTTGCTCATTTCAGCGGCCACACAAGCGACTATTGGTAGTCTGTAACATTCATAAAAAAACACGTGTTTTTTGAGTTTAAAGTCAGTCTAACTTAAATGTTATCTGAGTCACGTTTTGAAATATAAGTTTAAGATTAACTATATTAGGTACTTATTAAGAAGGCAGAGATGGAATATTTATCCCAAGTTCGTACGAGCCTATTTTAAGAAAGGATATCTGACTTCTATCTGAATTGGATTTAATTTAATTGGAATTGAATGCATAATTACAAAAAAAAAATAAGCAAAATTTAACAAATTTTAATGTAGTTTTAACAGCTACATAATAATGACTTTATTTAAATTAAATCGGACACCAGTAGGAAAAGAAATATTTACTTAAAAATGTTAAAACAAAATAACCTTATACGCGGGCAAAGTTACGGGAAACAATTAGTAATTAAATAATATAATTAGGATGCAATGTGAATGAATGTTGAACATAAAGACCAGTCTATACTAATTATTAGTAAATATTGTTCAACGGCAAATACGTTGATTAACTGACAGTTTGGAATATAATGCTGATGTTTTTGTAATCGTTTTCCATAATATTTACAATTTATAGTATATTTCATATTAAAATTTACAAAATAGTTTTTGACAAAATTTTACACGTTAGGCCCGTAGTTACTTCGTTAAAATCATGATAAAATGTCTACATTTTGCCGAGGTCAAGGCTAATCTTTTTTAAAATCAACTATTTATCTTCTTGCCAGGCAATTCTTAAAATACAAGTAGCCAAACATTAATGACTGGCAGAGTTCTTACCCAGAATTTGTTTCACCTCTTCACCAATTCTTACAACAATACTTTTAGTGCTTGTCACTGTAGTGTTACAGTCACGTGTTCAAAGTCGCGGGTAATAGATAGTGTTCAAAATACTAAAAGACAGCGTTAAAGTTTCGTTTTCTTAGACTCTTTGAAATCTGAAGTTTAATAACATCTTAAAATTATTATACCTGTCGTTGACGTGGGATACTTTGGTTTAAAAATTTTATGAATGCAAAGATGTTTGGCGGCTAATGCAGCCTTTTGAGTTAAGATATACTAGACAGTATATAACCTGTATGAATAGCGTGTTTATAAAAGTAGTTTTAAAATAAAAATAACAACACGATGGTTCTCCTGCGCGGGTAGGTTAAGTCTACCAAATACTAATAGACATCCTGATTCAACATGATTTACTAGACTGTCAGTAAAATGGAGCTACGGAAATCATCACCTTCTCGCCAACCGACTTACCGATGAAACGTTTTAAACCGGAAAATCTAAAGACGTTCGGTTTACTCTGCCTACCCCACGAGGGAATCAGCGAGATAATACTATTACGTACTTGTGCCTCATAATTTTTTGCTTATAAATTTGACCTAGTGCAGCGTTTGGAATTTATTGCATTATATATTGATATCCTTGTAGTTGACCTAAAAAAATTAACTTAAAAACATACATAACTTTACTCCACATTCCTTAAAGCGGCCATACACTTTATGGTATACCGGATAAACAACAAATAATCTATACATATAATAAAATCGTAGGAAAGTCAAAGCTATTAGTACATTGAATATTTTTTTAAGGAATACTTGGGACGTGATCTACAATCAATATTAAAGCCAAAAATATAGTTTTTAGAATTTTTGTCTGTTTGTCTGTATGTATGTCCGGGGTAAACTCAAAAAGTACTGCATGGATTTACTTCAAATTTTGCATGAATATTACTAATAGGTCGAGTCAACATATAAGCTACATATTATGACGCTATCGCCTACGGGGGAAGAGCTGTGCGCAGTAAACGAAGTCCGCGCGGACAAAGTCGTGGGCAACAGCTAGTAATAAACAAATAAATATCGCTGGACAAATTACACTAATTGATCTGACCCCAAAGTAAGCAAATTATATGCTTGTAGTATGAGTGTCAGTCAACGATACTAATACATAGAAATACATATATAAATACTAGAATATATTTAATACACACCCAAACCCAGAAATACAAACATTTGTGCTCATCACACAAATGCCTGTCCCTACCGGAAATCGAACCCGGACCATATTGCGTAGTCAGGGTCACTAACCACTCGACCAACGGGGCGTCAAAACGTGTACAGTTGTGTGACATGCACACCCCGTTTACCTGTGCAGTTAAGCTGTTCCTTAAAACCTGTCGGTACACCCACAGACCACTTGAATACTAATAAACACGCCATTGGGCAGGGAACGTATCGTCACGCATTTGAGCAAACGCTCCTATCACTGACAAATATGTTTTTTTTTTATATCATAATATATCAAACAAGCAGATGGGTCTCCTGATGGAAAGAGTCAACTATCGCCTAAAGACACCAAAGATGTAAATGGTGCGTTGCTATTTTGTGGCGAGATCTAATGCCACATGCATAAATTTACCGGCTATCTTACCCTCCAAACCGGAACACGACAGTGACCAGAACTGACGCTATTGCGGCAGGAATAGGTAAGGTGGTGGTACCAGACCCGGTCGAGCCGATGCAAAACTCTACCACCTAGTAGTCACGATGGTAGTGACGCGCATAGCCACTCAGTCGCCTTTCACGACCTGCCAGGCAGAACGGCAGTTGGCCAACTGCCGTATTCTTCAAAGGAGCCCGGGACCAACACGGGGTAAAAGGTAATGTCATACATTTCTAGATATATCCGCCGCCGTATGTGGCCGCGTTTGTGATCGATAGTAGTTTTTAAAAAATATGTTGACGTATTAAAATAACTTGTAAAAAGTTTTGTTGAATAAAGTACTTCTGAACTTTTCAGGTATCAGAAATCAGAAATTTCTGATTTCTGATATCGTGAAATAGAAATAAACTATGTTGTATGGTTTTATTTTACCGAATGAGATGACAAGGCTTAAAAATTACCCTCGAAGTAATTTTATTTCATCGGTAAGTAATATAACTATGTAGTTTGTGTGTAAATGCTAGCTACATTGACAAACTAAGAAATTGTCTTGAAAGGGGTATCCATTTAATCCGTAGGTACACCCTAGTGTGTATGGCTTGCCTAACAAGTAAAGAAAGGTGTGTGAAATACATGAAAATTTATGTAGATCCTCGTTTTGTTCCAGGCCTCCTTTAAAGAATAGACTTTGTTTGTTCCAGCGCTGTAACCGTTCTTGCTGCAATAGCGTCAATGCAAATGTCAATGTTAATGTCATGTTTCGGTTTTTCTCCAAACCGAAACATAACATTGACTAACACTAACGTTTATGTCAAATTTATGTCAAATTTATGTCAAATTGAAATATTTTATCCACTACCCGCCTACGATTGGTATTTAAATAATATAACTTGTAATTATTAAAATGTAAAACATCCCTGATGATGCTGTAATAAGCGAAACCGGTTGGGTGTATAAAATTGTATAAAATGCAAGTGAACTGGAAGTACAAGTGAGTTTATTTGTAATATCTATTTCAAAATGCAGTTTCACCAAGTGTCGACAATGAAAATATTCAATTTACATTGACTAACAATCAGTGGTGTAGCGTGGACTAATATATACGTGGGCAAAGTCGCATCGGCGAGGCCCCTTTCCGTTCGTTTCCAAAAGCTACCCAAAAACACGCGCGAATAAATATTGAAATAAGCGAAAAGCTATCGTGTCTTATTAACGCGTTAACTTAGGATCTAGGAGTTGTTTTGTTTCTATTTCAGATACAGAAGAGTGAGGCCAATATTTTTCAGGCTTTTATTTAATTGGAAAATAAACAAAGATTTTTAATCAGGCAGTGCGAGGTCCCTTTAGGTGCGAGGCCGTGAGCGAAGGCCCACTTCACCCACGCCTAGCTACGCTACTGCTAACAATGACGCTGTTTCGGCAGGAATAAGTAAAACGGTAAAATATACCCGAGCATTACGTTGCGATTTCCAACTAGTCACGATGGCTGTGACACGTAGGTATAATCAATAGTACGCCTATAACAAACTGGCGGGCAAAATAGCAGATTATTTCTTTTCAGAATTATAAATTTGTTCTATTTCTTAACCTATTTTTTAACCCCCGACGCAAAACGAGGGGTGTTATAAGTTTCAGGTGTGTATCTGTGTGTCTGTCCGTGGCATTGTAGTGGCCAGGCGGATGGTTCGATTTGGTTGCGGTTTTTTTTAATTGAAAGCCCTGTTTTGCATTATGGTTCTTAGCTATGATTCAATAGAATTTGTTCAGCGGTTTCAAGATCACCAGCTCTTTTCAAATTGATGAAAGGAATTAAGTAACTTGTAAAGGCTTTATTAATACTAAATTTTGTATTTTGTTACTTTATGATAGTGCATTTACATGGTGACCTTGGGCTGAGACTAAGATCCTCATTCGAAGATCATCAGCGATCATTCTGCGGGATACGCTTAATAAAATGAACGGCGCTGCACATTTACCCATAATAAACTTACAACTTACCCAATTACTGGAATGTCAGCAGCAGCAAAATGTTTGCTGACTTCAGCGCCTTTTTTCTTTTTTCTGTTTCTTTTCAAATTTTTAACTAAATATTAATTTATTTATATATTTTTAACGACAGTCATTAATATTATCATGTTTCTGATGTGTGCAAATCAGTCGAATCGGTCGAATCAAAGCGGTCGAATTTCTAGTGATATGTCATTCAAGTGTAAAATGAAATGATATAATATTTACTAAGAATCAAGACGATATTATTATCTTTTGGTCAAAGATCTACATCTTACCATCCTCATTTGAACATTAGTAGTTGGATGCGAGTATCTGCCCTAGTATTATAGAAATTAGCAGTTTTGACCTTCGACGTCGCGTCAGTGCAGTCTGTCACACAGACTGCTTGTGTGGAATACACTACCATATTAATTTGAATTACCATTCAAACTTGAAAGTTCAATGATATCACTATTGAACTGTAATATCGCTGATCTTTCAGCACGTGATGTCATAGCGCCTCCTTTCTCGTACTTTGTGGCAGTTTTTTTACAATAGTATTCATTTTTAACGACCGTTAAGGACCAAAAATACTTATTATTTATTTAATTTATCTAGTACTACTATTACAGGTGTTACACCCAATGCGATGATAAGTATAACACAGACAGTAACTACGTATAACACAACGCAGTATAACACAGACAGTAACTATATAATTTATAACACAACGCAGTATAACACAACGCAGCAACTACTGTTATTACTTGTTAGCGTGCTGTCACTTGTTAATTATGATAACAGAGACAAACAATTTTAGTGCTTTTCCGAAGTTCACGAATGAAAGCTAGCCATAAGACTCAGAACAGAGATTTTTAAATATTTGCAAGACTCAGAAATTAATTTCGCGATCTAAGTTGGCTAGATTAGCTAGCTATTAGACTAACGGGACAATCACATTTCTATTGTTCACATTCGATTTCTACTGTTTTTAAGGTTTCTTACCCAATAAGTAGATTAGGTAATGGTACGAAACCCTTCGTACGTGAGTACGACTCACACTTGGCTGGTTTCTATTTTCGAAGGATTTAAATGCGAGACTAAATTCTGTTTTCAACTAACGATTAAAATATTTTTAAAGGAATTTTACTAGGGTAAATTACATTTAAATCGTATTTAAATAGTTTGGTACAAGTGGACCTTAATTTGGGATTGCAATTGCTGGATCCAGCATCCAGCAATCCAGCTGGAACCAGCGCTTTTTTTGGCATGCTGGATCCAGCATGGTTTGCTGGATCCAGCAGCGCGGATCCGCAAACCTATCAAATTCAAATAAAGTTACTTTATGTCTTCATTAGCCTTTTTTTGAAGTAAAAATTTCTATACGCACGCTTAATTTGGGGATTAAGCTGGTGAATGCATAACGTGAGCGTTATGCGGTTCTTTGCAAAGTAGGTTAAACGATATGACTACTGCTAAATATGTTTTTTAAGGTTTCACTTCCATAAAAGTCAAAAATCTAAATAATTTATTGGTTTTTTTTTTATATTGATTACTATTATTATTATTGTTTATTTTATTTACTTCATAGAATATAATGAACAAATGTTTGTATTGGTATTGTTATTTTAAGTCAATTCTTTTGATCTCAGATATTAAAGAATTAAGAAACCAAACTAAAATTGATATGGTTATCATCAAATGATTATTTTATTAGTTTGTAGTAAAAATCTTATATATTAAATAAGCAAATAGAAATATAAAAATCATGTATTTATTTATTTCATATTTTGCTGGATCCGCGTTGGATCCAGCTGGATTCAGGCTAATCTTTCAAAAATCCAGCTGGATTAAAAATACTGCTGGATTGCAATCCCTAATCTTAATCCTGAAATATATCATCAAGTAAGTATTAAGATAAGGAAAACAAATGCAAAATACGGTAAGGGTCATCTCCAGTGGGTTGATTAGTTATAAAACTTAGAATTTGTAGCTCTTGAATAAAACTTGGTCGTTTCCATGTAGTTTTATCTTGTTTTTCATCTACCGGCGACTGTAGTTCTTTATAGGGGAAGTTTGTAAATGAGCTATCAGTCTGCATCTTGACCAATAACAAACCCACGCTTTTAATATTCTTAACTTCATCCTTTATACAACCAATGTGAGTATACGTTGTTGAAAATACAGAAACACTAGTAATACGTCTTTTGCGTGTTAGTACTGAAGGAATTCTAATATTTTTCATCCAATATTTTTTTTTTGTCTACAATATTTTAGTACTAAAAAAGCTACATTGAATGCCGTTTCAAAAATTAGAATCGAATCAAATTTTCAAAAGTTACAGCTTTTCAAATATTAAAAATAAGAAGTAAACTTACTTTACCTATCTTTTTAAAATAAATTTAAGGCTAATGTATCAATTTATTTAAAAATCTAGCCAGCTCTTCTAATAAAAAAACTACGTCAAATACCGTAAATTGGATTAAGATCGGTTAATTCGTTCGGGATTTATCAATGACGACCATTTTTGAAAAAAGGTTTATTTGCATTACTTCGATATTTTTACCCTATGGATTTTGTAGTTAATAAATCAATTTAGAGCTCATTTGCATTGAATACCATGTGAATTGAATACCAATACAATGTGTGTGTGATGTTTAATCAAAAACGATTATTAGTATTTTTAATATAAGTACTTTTGCATTTATAATATACTAGCGACCTGCCCGCGGTTTCACCCGCTTAGCTAGGTGATACACTGGGTGGTAGAGCTCTGCATTATTTCGCCCGGGTCTGGTACCACCGCCTTACCTGTTCCTGCCGCAATAGCGTCAGTACTGGTCACTGTCGTGTTCCGGTTTGGAGGGTAGGGTAGCCGGTAAACTTGTGCATGTGGCATTAGACCTCGCCACAAGATAGCAACGCACCATTAACATCTTTGGTATTTATAGGCGATGGTAGACTCTTTCCATTAAGAGACCCATCTGCTTCTTTGCTATCTTATGATATAAAATAAAGCTTTTGTTCCCGTGGAATATCGGAAAGGTTTGTATACTAAAACCTTCCTCAAGAATCAGTCTATCTATTAAAAAAACCGTATCAAAATCCGTTAGGCAGTTTTAAAGATTTAAGCATACATAGGGACAGACAGAGAAAGTGACTTTGTTTTATACTGTGTAGTGAAGCAAGCGTGACGCATTAGCGGCCGCCGAGCGCCAGACCCCTTTGTCACAATACTTAGAATGATATATCTATTTGTGCCTCTGTTGTGTTTATTTCTAATTAATCGGTAATTGTTAAATTCTAATTCTTAATCGGTAGATTAATAAATTCATATTTTTGATGTTTCATATTATATTAATTTTTTTGTTATTCGACCTATTTTAACTGGGTATTTTACCGCCCCTTGGTCGAGTGGTTAGCGACCCTGACTACGCAATCGACGGGGCTCGGGTTTGATACCCAACGGGGACAAGCATTTGTGTAATAAGCATAAATGTTTGTATTTCTGGGTTTGGGTGTTTATAAAATATATATTGTAATATTTATATATGTATTTCTATGTATCAGTATCGTTGACTAACATTCATAGTACAAGCAAATAATTTGCTTACTCTGGGGTTAGATCAGTAAGTGTAATTTCTCCCGTGAATATTTATATTTATTTTGAGATAAGTATTATTAGTAATTATAAAGGTAAGGAAGATTAAAAATTTTGGAACAATAAAATATAAATTAATTGGAGTTGTTACATTAGGAATTTTAAGCCTTTCGGAATTAAAAAAAATGTTATTTTGGAATTCGGCTTTGTGACTTTGTGACTGATGACATAAAATGTTCCGTGTTTTGTAAATTACATATATATAACCCGATTTTTCGAACTCAAACTCAAAAATGCTTTATTCAAATAAATCTTTACAGACACTTTTGATGGGTCGACATTTTTCGAATTACCACCGGATCGCAACGTGTCCACACATAGGTTTTCATTTACTTCAACTATAAAACTGTATTTTTAATAAAATGTAGTGTTTTAAATCAAAAATGTCAAGTTATCTTAATTTATCTATTTATATATATATATATATATATATATATATATATATATATATATATATATATATATATATATATATATATACATATATATATAATCTAAAAATTTGACTAGTCGACAATTTTATTTAAATTGCTACTGGACCGGAACGCGGCCACATATTGAGAAGGTCCAGCGCATGAAACTCTGCGGGCTTGTCTTTTTTAACTTCCTACTACGTATGTAGATAAGGAAGTTACTGATTTTACCACGATTTTTGAAAATCGAGTTTTCACCAGATTTCCACGTTTTGAGGTCCTAGAAAACTTTTCCGAGTATTATCACGATGACGTCAGTATATCTGTATGTGTGTGTGTGTATGTATGTTAACGTCTCATAACTTTTGAACGGCTGGATCGATCGAAACGCGGTTGATGGCATTCGATTGGATTCTGCTCAACTTAGACTTCCTGAAAATTTGACCAGATTCGGTCCAGGCGATTACGAGAAATTTTGAAAAAACACCAAAAAAAAGTTTGGCGAAACAGTATTTTTTTAATATAATCGGTTAATCAATCATCAATCAATCGGTCAATCGGTACATAAATCCAGATTTATTTCTCAAAAAAATTACGTCTAATACATAAATTGCATCAAAATTGGTTTATCCGTTTGGGAGTAATCGTCGACGAAAAATTTAAAAAAAATTAAAAAAGTGGTTGTTCGACATAGCTTCGAAATTTTTCAACCAATCATTTTTTGGTATTCTACGATATTTTAGTACTTACTAAAAACTACGTCAAATATCGATTCAAAAATCAAAATCGAATCTAGTTCTCAAAACTTATAGCTTTTCAAATATTAAAATTGTGTTGTTTTTAGCAAATTTACTTATTTTTTTAATAACTTTTAAGTTAATTCACCGATTGACTTAAAAATCTTATCAGCTTTTCTCCTTTAAAAACTGCGTATGAGTATGTATTTGAGAAACAAGAGCGGACCAAGAATGGAGCCCTACGAGACGTCCATGGTTACAGCAGCACCAGCAGATTGTTGACATGCTGAATTCTTCCATTTAGATAAATATTCAAAAGATCGAGAGCCTTGTTATGAACTCCTTAATGATGTAACTTCCTGATTAAGATGTTCATCTTGTGCATCCTGTGGATATTCCCTGGTTTCATAAATTTAGTAGCCACGATTGAGCGACCCTTCCTAAAATCAAATTACTTATTATAGAGAATATTAAAGAGAATATCTATTTATCAATTAAACGTGTTAGCATTTGGTCTAGAATATTTTTTTCAAATATCTTACTTGGAGTTGACAAAACCGAGATAGGTTGAAAGTTAGCGGGATCAAATTTAGAGTGATACTTAAAAATTGGAATAATTGTGCTAAGTTTCATCAAGTCAGGAAATAACAGCATGTTTTACACAATAATTAAATATTACAGTTAAATATTGTGTGATAACTTTTTTTGCTGAATGATTTTAACGAAATGTCCCCATAAATCTGTTTTTTTTGTTAAGTTCCAATATTTTAAAATCATTTAAAATATCTTTGACATTAATGAAAGTGAATTCAAAATTTTTGTGGCACTTGGTTACATATTACTTTGGTAATGATTCTGCTGTACTGACCGATGAATTAAAATTTTGTGTTGTTTAGATCGCGGCATTAGTGATTTTTTTAAAAATTCTATTGCAGTCTCCAAGTGTCCTATGTTGATTGAAATTTTTAATCTTACCAGTTTCATGGTTAATAATATTCCATGAATCTTTCGTCTTGTTGTCGTCTGTTTAATAATATTTTTTACGTATAGGGTTTATGCTGTACTGCAGATTCTTTTAAAAATTTTAGAATATTGTCTTAGATATTCCTTGAATTCCATGCTGTAGTTAAAAGATCAAATAGGTGAGAGAGTTTTAAACCATTTCTGCATAATTAATTTCGCTTCAGTTAACAACGAAAATGAATTTAATGTCCTAAAATATAGTGGTTATACTATAATTAAAAATATTTATAAAATCTGGAAAACGTTGGGTAAAATAGAATTGAACCATAAAAAGAAAATTTTGGATCGTATATATAAAAACCTAGAAATACAAACTTTATTAAGTACACAAAATAGATTTGTCCCAGTCGAAAATCAAACCTGAGCCCCATGTATTAGAAACTTATAGCCAATTGCACTAACACTGTCTTAGCTTAAGACAATCCTAAATATTATGCTGTCAATTTTTTGTCTTAAATGAAAAGAATGTGACAGCATACTATTTAGGATCGTCCTAAGATAAGATAATGTTAGTACAATTGCCCATTAGTGTCGCCAAGCACTTGGCAGACGGGAAAACTTCAATTTACCATTCTTTGCGCATGTCTTTATACGTATACTAACTTTCACCCTCTGGTCGAAAATCGACCATAGACTAAACAATAAAATTTCTTTAATTTTGACAACAGATATTAGCCGTTTAGAAAAAAATTACACAAGTGTGTATATTATCATGTTTGTCACATGAATGTAGTGTATATAATGTTTTTGTAATAGTGTAATTAATTTAATATATTTAAAGTGTTATTTAAAAATATAAGGGTTTCTGCAGTTCTCCGCAATGTAAACTTTGACTGTGCCAAATTTTAAACTCCATTATTTGCGTTATTGTCATACTAATTATCCCCGTGTTGGTCCCGAGCTCCTTTGAAGAATAGGCCAACTGCCTTTCTGCCAGGCAGGTCGTAAAAGGCGATCGTTGGCTATACGAGTCACTACCATCGTGGCTACTAGGTGGTATAGTTCTGCATTGTCTCGCCCGGGTCTGGTACCACCGCCTTATCTATTCCTGCCGCAATAGCGTCAGTGCTAATCACTGTCGTGTTCTGGTTTGAAGGACAAGTTAGCCAATAAACTTATGCATGTGGCGCACCATTAACATCTTTGGTGTCTATAGGCGATGGTTGACTCTTTCCATCAGGAGGAGGAGGAACTGCTTGTTTGCTATCTTATGATATAAAAAAAAAACTATGGGGTACAAATTTTTGCTTAACGTATTAATATGTAGACTTTTTTATATCATATTTTCTATATATTTTATGAATGTCAATGTCATATATTTAATAAATGTTATCTATTTTTAGCTCTCAATGTACTTTAGTAGAGTAGGTTAAACTTGGTGTCACAAATTATATCGGCGCCATAAAATAAATCTTTTATTGTGACTTTATACGACCAATAACTTATAAAGTCTAGGCACTAAAATTATAGACGCCTAATAAGAGATAGTTTGTGATAAAATTCGTATCTTTTAATAAACCATAGAATAGAAAAAGTGTAGACGGTTATTTTATAGCAAGGTACATTAGAATACCTTTGCGCCTGTATCCCCAAAGATGTAGACAGAGGTACAAAGTGCACCCATGATCATTCAAAAATACTTAGTCCCACAATATGATAGGTGGCAACCGGGTACTAATCCAGTATCCGGCAGTTATTTTTATCAGAAAACTGAAAATTTATAAATAAGTTTCTTGCATAAATATACAACCACACATATTTAAAAAGTATCTTCACGCCCATATTCCTGCTGAAGTTGCATACTTGTCTAATCCCGAGCAACGTTGTTTTTATTAGAAAATTGAAAAAAAAAACACATTTTGAATTGCACAACCCGGGAATTAAACCTGGAACTTTATATGGTCAACAGCGACACCAGACCACTAGACCACAGAGGCAATAAAATACATTAGTTAAACATTAGGGCGGCTTGCACCAAAATGCTTAAATGCCGCCCATAATATAGTTAAATTAAATATATTTTCCTCGTGTTGCTCTGGGCCCTCTTTGTAAAATAGATATTTGCCGTTCTGCCAAGCAGATCGTAAAAGGCGACTGATTGGCTATACGAGTCACTACTATCGTGGCTACTAGGTGGTATAGTTCTGCATTGTCTCGCCCTGATCTAGTACTATCGCCTTACCCATTCCTGCTGCAATAGCATCAGTGCTTGCCACTGTCGTGTTCTGGTTTGGAAGGTAAGATATCCGGCAATCTTATGCATGTGGCACGAAACGAAACGCAGTAACGCACCATTTACATCTTTGTTGTATGTAGGCGATGTTTGTCTCTTCCATCAGGAAAGCCATGTACTTTTTTGCTATCATGTGATGTAAAAAAAAGTACCATACTATCCACGTAGCGATGTAATGCCACAAGTAAATTTGTGGCATTACATCGCTACGTGGATATCCCCTTCCATTATAAATGCGGTAAAAGATGCAAAGTGAACCTATATCTCTGCGTAACGCCAAAGAGTCAAGCCGATTATACATAGCCTGGCGTCGTCGATTCGAACCGCTCTACGTTGAATGTGATTAAGAGGAAGAAGCTTCTACTGAGGAGCTCCGGCCCAGAAGGGAGAACAGTACTCCATGCAACAACGTTAATTTAATACCTTTGGTGTATATAGGTGATTGTTGACTCTTTCCATCAGGATATTCATATGTTTGTTTGCTAAAAAAGTATCTCATTTGCTATTTCAGGTCATTATCTATCGTTCAGTAAAATTTTATCGAATTCGTCATCCAAAAATCAAAAAGAACCATCGATACATTCAAACATTCAAGTTTTCGCATTTATAATACTAGCTGGAGCATGCAGCCCATTGCACAGTTTTTAGAAAATCCCGCGGGATCACCTAATTTTCTTGAAATAAAAAGTAGTCTATTTACTAAAAAGGCCTCCAAAGTGTGTAAATGCAAAAGAAAATTATGATTCATTTGAGTCGGTAATGGAAGATGTTTTAAAAATATTAAGTGAATGTCAAAAGTTTCTAATAATATGTGGAGATTTCAATGTAAATTTATTATTAATGTGCTATCCATTAATAACAAATTTACATTGAAATCTCAAATGGAATAAAATCTTTAATTAAAAGCGTGTATTCGATTTGCAACGAAAACTTCATGTTTTCAAGTTCTTTCAAGAGCAATATCGTAATAATGTGAGCAGATTATTCGAAGGATATTACAGTTTTTGTAAGATTAAGTCTTGATTGAGTGCACTACAGAACACGAATATAATTTTATGAATCAGGCCGTTTTACTGTCTCGGGGGCACTACTAACACTAAGGACATTTAAATCATTAAAATTAAAAACTAATGAAGACATTTTGGGGTATGTCAGTAATATTTGTGAATTCTGCTATTAACATATTAGCGCCTTATCTTTAAAAATTTTTAATCGTTGTGTTGACGAGGGAGTTTTTCCTGATGTAATGAAAATAAGTAAAATTGTGCCATTATTTAAATCTGGTGATAATAAGAATCCTAATAATCATAGACCCATATCAATACTGCCAGTTCTAAGCAAGGTTTTTGAAGAAATCATGTATAACCAAATGTTACCCCACTACAACCTTAACAAAATATTTGTTAATCAACAGTATGGCTTTAGGAAAGGTCAGTCTACTATAGACGCGGCAGTCAGTATGATAAGTCATGTTTTCAGTGCGTGGGAGAAACGCCATTGCTATATTCTGTGACTTATCAAAATCATTTGACTGCGTAGATCATCGCATCTTGCTTGCTAAATTGACACATTATAATCTGACTGATAGAGCATTAAAATTGATAAAATCATATTTAAGAGCCAGGTTACAAAAAGTGCAAATAAATAGAACTCATTTTGTAGGTTCATCACGTGTAGAAATGGGAGTACCTCAAAGATCTATTTTGGGACCTCTTCTCTTTTTAGTATATATAAATGACTTACCTTTGATTGTTAAGAACCTGTGTGACATTGTACTGTTTGCGGAAGACACATCTTTAATGTCTATGACATAGATATTTAATAGATTCAGGCGTAATTTTGCGGAAATTCATAATTTAAAGGAGAAATTATGGTATTTAATTTGCAAATTACATTTATTTTATAGCCCTAATATTTATTTATATTATAGCCCCAATATTAATGAAGTAAATAGCACTCTTTCACAAGTTTTAGAATGGTTTAGTGTTAATAATTTGGCATTAAATGCAAACAAAACAAAATTTTCTTTGCAAAATGTAAAGTCAAATACTGACAATAATATTATTAAATTAAATATTGTAACTTTAGAATATGTAAATAACACAATGTTTCTTGGTCTTACTATTGACTCGAAATTACAATGGGAATTGCATATTTTGTGCCTGACAGAAAAGCTTAGTTCTGCCGCTTTTGCTGTTAGGAAGATAAGAGACTTGACGGAAGTACAAACTGCGCGTATACTTTAGTATTTTTCACAGCCATAAGGCATATGGCATTTCACTAATGGGGAAGAGCAGCTGACATTAACATAATTTTTATTCTACAGAAAAAGGCGATACGTACAATGTATAATTTAAGTAGTAAAACATCATTGAGATAGTTATTTAAAGAAATAAATATAATGACTGTACCTAGTATATATATTCATGAAAATATAATGTACGTCAGGAAAAATATACACACATTTACTAAAAATAATGATGATATGCGTAGTGTCAATACAAGAAATAAAAATAAGATAGCAACACAAAAATATAGGCTAAGTAAGACCTCAAAATGTTTTATAGGTGTTGGAGTACGTATGTACAATAAATTACCCGAAGAAGTCATTAACTTAGCCGAAAAAAATTTAAAACATACATAAAAAGGGTTCTTTGTAAAAAGGCATATTACAGTATAGATGAATATATGAACGACAATACTGCGTGGGTGACATAAACACTAATATGATGTATGATTAAATATTTTCTGTATTTTTTTAAATATAAATTTTGTGTGACTTTCAAAAAATGCATGTTAATACTTACTTTGGATAAGTGTATTTATTTTATTCTGTGTGCCAATCCTCTCCGTTATGTGTTCATCCAAATCCGTTTAGTAGTTTTTGAGTGATTGAGTAACAATTGTCCATCCACCCATCCATCTAGACATCCATGCAACCAAATATTCAAATTAGTTTCACATTTATGGTATTAATATAGATAAAACATAGATAACGTTTGAATAAATATGACAAAATTAATTTAATTACTCAAACGCAACAAGTTACACAACTGCTCGTATGGAGTCTTTAGGAACCCAAATTCGTTCTACCAGTACAAATATTATTTTTTGGACCTCATGCGGGTAATTAAGAGAATATTTTTCGAACTCAGTGGAGATTGTAAACAAGAAATTTTTAATAAACTTCACAAAAAGAAGATTTAATTTTCCCCCGTGTTGACCAGGCTCCTTTGAAGAATAGGCCAACTGCCGTTCTACCAGGCAGGTCGTAAAAAGCGACTGATTGGCTATGCAAGTCACTACTATCGTGGCTACTAGGTAGTATAGATCTGCAAGGTCTCGACGGGGTCTGCTACCACCGCCTTACTTATTCCTGCCGCAATAGTGTCAGTGCTTGTTACTGTCGTGTACCGGTTTGGAGGGTGAGATAGCCGGTAAGTTTATGCAAATGGCATTAGACTTGGCAACTAGATAGCAACGCACCATTAACATCTTTGATGTTTATAGGCGATAGTTGTCTCTTTCCATCAGGAGATCCATCTGTTTGGTATTTTATGATTTAAAAAAAAGGTTCTCAATCAATACAGCTGTTTTTATGTTACCTCAGAACTCAGTCGTTTACAAATCGATTTTATATTCAATTGTCGACCTGGCATAGGCACCTGTAAAAGTTAATTTGAATAAAAAAATTGACTTTGTTTTAAATAATTTAGCTTTATGTTGGTGAAGAATTTTTTAATCGGTTAGCTTTTTTAAGTTTATCCATTACAAACAATTTTACAAGCGTACAATAATTAAATCATTCTTTTTCATTATATTATTGTAGATGAAACATGATGTGTTGATAATTTCACAGCATGATGTTATTTTATCGATGGCTTATTTGTATGTTATACCGTTGGCGCAGAAAACCCCGTTTCGATAAGCCCTAGAGCCATATCTTATTATTTCGTTTACTGTTATGTTCAGTAATTTACTTGCTCAATAATATATTAGTCTGAAATACCAACTACGCCTCCTCTACAAATACTATCGTCATGTGTCTAATTATCTTTAATTAAGATGATGTTTAGAATTTGTCTATAGCCTATTAGCTCGATAATTTGTTTCATTAAACAGTTTTTCGGGAGTTTTGAAAATTTGTACTTCCAACCGACAATAAAAAAAAGGTTATCAGTCATGTATGTATGCAATATTGTGGAATTGAATATGATGATCTATTTTGGCGTCCAACCACGGTCACCAAACTTAGTAACTGTACATCTCTTTGTATGTTTGTCCAGGAATTTGTAGGAAACTAAAAGTTTTGTTGAGATCATTATTTATGCATTAAATCAGGTGTAGTTCAATAATGTAATATTCTAAGTTTCACTAGAAATTGATTTAGTAGTTTTTAAAATATTCCCCGGTTTAATTTTTCAAATTCAGTTATGAGTATTATTATGTAATTTATACTTTTCATCGTCGGCACTTGGTGAAACTGCATCATATTGATAATATAATATAAACACTTGTACTCTTTCAGAAATGTAATTTAAATTTTTTATTTATTACACAATCACTTTTACACTTACAGCCAACTGGTTTCGCCTATTTAAGCATCATCAGGGCTTTCACATTAACTTTTTTACATTATACTATTGTAAAACTTAATTATTATACATACACAAAAGCTGCTGATGATGCTTAAATAGGCGCAACCGGTTGGCTGTAAGTTTAAAAGTGATTGTGTAATAAATAAAAAAATTAAATTACATTTGTAAAAAAGTACAAGTGTTTATATTATATAGTAAAATTATATGGTTGGATTGCGAATACAAAACTATTTACCTAAAATAGACTTGCAAAGCGGAGTATGCCAGCTAATCTATCGCGTATCGCGATAGCGTACATGATCGAATTTTGATGACAGTAAATAATACTTTAAAAACAACAAAGAAAAATATCGACACGCGGGATTTGAACCAGCGACCATCTCCCTAAAGCCGGGACACTCTTCCACTGAGCTAGTGTCGACAGGTTCGAGGCGGCGAATTTCTTCTTTGCTATATGATTGATTACGTTGATTTTTCTTTGTTGTTTTTAAGGTTTTTCTAGTTTCCCAAGCACGGGGTGAGTGCTATAACACAAAAATAATAAGTAAATAATAATTATTATTTTTCACAAAAATTTAAACATTGCTTTTTAAAAACAACTATAAATCTTGCGCTTAAGGTTGGATATGTAAAAACATATATTTTTGCCATTAATTGTTAAATATTTGCACAACATACAATGGTAGATATGTTGGTAACATTAATTTTTAACAACTTGTAACACCCATATTCTTGAAAATAAATATTTTCTTTCTTCATTTATTATATATATAACTACTTGTGTAAATTAGTGACATTTTTGAGTGTCAGTTTTGTTCGGGACTGCGCATCTTGGATATTTTATATCAAAAAAGGAGCCCGGACCAACACAGGGTAAGGTAATGTTTAGTGTGTTTTAGGTTTTTTAAATAGTTTAATTTATTTCGAATGCGTCTATATTAATATTATAAATACGAAAGTTTGGAATGTTTGGATGGATGGATGGAGGTTTGTTACTCAATGACGCAAAAACTATTGAACGGATTTAAATGAAATTTGGCACACAGGTAGACGATGACCTGGGATAGCACATAGGCTATTTTTAATCTCGAAAAAAGTTAGATGATCTCGTGAGATTCGCCAAAAACTTATATGATGCAGCGGGCTGCACGCGGCAGCTAGTATTATATAAAAATATTAGCTTTTTGCACTTTTTATCCATATAAACTTTAACTGTACCTATATAAACTGCGACCTTTTTTATACTCCGCCCGCGTGATTTTGGTAGGGGAGTATAAAGTTTTAAAGAAGTAATCTATATAATTATATAATTATATAGATTACTTCTTTAAAACAATTATATAAACTTAAAGCACAAACTAGTAACAGCTGAAGAGATTGATTATGTCGCATTAAAAGGATAGATGAAAAAGGACTTTTGTAGTCAAGAGTACTGCCTAGGGACTCCAGTCCTTCGTGAAGTGCCCGAACTTTTATTATGTTGTTACGAGATAAATAATTGAAGTAAACAGCGTGATTTAGAACTTGCAAGATTTTATGTGTCTTGTTTTTGTTGGGTGGAATATTGCTTGATCGAAACACAATTTTATTAATAATTTTATTTTTTTAAACTAGACTACACATATTTTTACAATCTTAGTCTTAAATCTTATTAAACCTTACCCCATGTAAAAGAAAACGTGTAAAAAACCGTCTAACCTGAAATGGACATAAAGTATGTCTATGACATTATGAAAAAATATTAAATAATTCTATTCATAAAAATAAAAATATTGTGGTATTTTGATATCCTTCAATGATTACCTTCAATTTCACTTATTTAGGATGAAACTGAACCGTCGAGTAAACGAACGCGGCTTTGTAGTCGCGTCTTCGCCTGTCGCCAATTTTGTCCAGCATTTTGTGTAGCCATACTTAGGGTTACTGCCCACATCCGATGAACGCTGACTGATTTTTTTATCAAAAAAATAGTACGTACTGTTTGCAATACAACGCACACGGTCCGACGGACAATAACGAAAAATCGGTCAGCGATTTGATAATCGTCGTCTAATAAATCGTCTGATGACGTGTGTGGTCACCCTTAATATTCGTAATAAAATTTAAGATTAATGATTTCGATTGGCGAACAATTATTTACCTATATCCGCAATTAATAGTGTTATTATATTATGATTATATAATGCTACCAAACAATGCTTTTGCGAATCGAACAAGGCTTTTTCTACACACTGTATGTCATAGAATAGCAAACAAACAGTAGGCTCATCTGACAGAAGGTATAGACCCCAGAGAGGTGACAAGATTTGAAGCTGCACTACTCCCAGTTTGGCAGGTTTTCGGAAAATATATTCCCGTAGGATTCATCAAAAACTTTTAAAATACATCGGGTCGCTTGGTAATTCATACATGTATGAGAACCGTACACATATTTTATACTGAACTGATATAATAATGCGAATCGAACAAGGCTTTTTCTACACACTGTATGTCATAGAATAGCAAACAAACAGTAGGCTCATCTGACAGAAGGTATAGACCCCAGAGAGGTTACAAGATTTAAAGCTGCACTACTCCTAGTTTGGCAGGTTTTCGGAAAATATATTCCCGTAGGATTCATCAAAAACTTTTAAAATACATCGGGCCGCTTGGTAATTCATACATGTATGAGAACCGTACACATATTTTATACTGAACTGATATAATAATGCGAATCGAACAAGGCTTTTTCTACACACTGTATGTCATAGAATAGCAAACAAACAGTAGGCTCATCTGACAGAAGGTATAGACCCCAGAGAGGTTACAAGATTTAAAGCTGCACTACTCCCAGTTTGGCAGGTTTTCGGAAAATATATTCCCGTAGGATTCATCAAAAACTTTTAAAATACATCGGGTCGCTTGGTAATTCATACATGTATGAGAACCGTACACATATTTTATACTGAACTGATATAATAATGCGAATCGAACAAGGCTTTTTCTACACACTATATGTCATAGAATAGCAAACAAACAGTAGGCTCATCTGACAGAAGGTATAGACCCCAGAGAGGTTACAAGATTTAAAGCTGCACTACTCCTAGTTTGGCAGGTTTTCGAAAAATATATTCCCGTAGGATTCATCAAAAACTTTTAAAATACATCGGGCCGCTTGGTAATTCATACATGTATGAGAACCGTAAACATATTTTATACTGAACTGATATAATAATTCGTCCAACATATCCATAGAAATTTAAAATTCTTACAATTAATTCACACCAGTTGACCCAGCAAACGTTGTTTTGCCATACAAATTACTTATTAATTATATTAAATTAAAATATTAAATTAAATATTATATACTAGTTGTTGCCCGCGACTTCGTCTGCGCGGACTTCGTTTACTCCGCACAGCTGCTCCCCCGTAGGTGATAAGTTTGAAGTAAATCCACGCAGTACTTTTTGAGTTTACCCCGAACATACATACAAACAAACAGACAAAAATTCTAAAAACTATATTCTTGGCTTCGATATCGATTGTACATCACGCCCCAAGTATTCTTTTGAAAAAATATTTAATATACAGTTTTGATTTTCCTACGATTTTATTATATGTATAGATTTTGGTGAGGTACTTGAGAGGGGAAACGGATTACTTAAGATAAAAATCTTATCTTTTAAGTTGTACCAAACAGTAGACATCTACTAAATTTCATTGAAATCGGTTCAGTAGTTTAGAAATCCATAGCGGACTAACAACGTAATCTTAATATAAAATTGTGTTGCAGAAGACTGTAGAAACTTAATTCACACATATTAAGATATATACGATAAGTGAATGCATTATATTAAAACTAACTGTGCCCGCGGCTTCGTCCACGTGGAAAAATTCTAAAATAAACTAGCTGACCCGACAAACGTTGTTCTGCCTTTTACCTATTTTTTTTCTATATTTTCTCACCTTATAAACCTTCCCTGGACTTCAACAATTAATTCAAAGCCAAAATAAGCCAAATCGATTCAGCCGTTCTCGAGTTTTAGCGACACTAACGGACAGCAATTGATTTTTATATATATATATATATATATATATATATATATATATATATATATATATATATATATATATATTTTATATAGATATTCACAGGAAAAATTACACTGACTGATCTGACCCCAAAGTAAGCAAATTATTTGCTTGTGTTATGGGTGTTAGTCAACGACACTAATCTATACATATAATAAAATCGTAGGAAAGTCAAAACTGTACATTGAATAAATATTTTTTTAAAAGAATACTTGGGGCGTGATCTACAATTGATAAAAGAATCGAAAGACAAAAATATAGTTTTTAGAATTTTAGTCCGTTTGTCTGTTTGTACAGACAAATACAGATATATGTCCGCGGTAAACTCAAAAAGTACTACATAGATTTACTTCAAATTTTGCATGAATATTACTAACCGGTCGGTCAACACATAGGCTACATATTATCACGCTATCACCTACGCGGGAGGAGCTGTGCGGAGTAAACGAAGTCCGCGCGGACGAAGTCGTGGGCAACAGCTAGTACATTTAATAAACACCTAAACCCGGAAATACAAACATTAATGCTCTTCACACAGATGCTTGTCCTAGTCGGGGATCGAAATCGAGCCCCGTCGATTGCGTAGTCAGGATCGCTAACCACTCGACCAACGGGGCGGTCTAAAATAAAACCCGCATAGTTCCCGTTCCTGTGGTATTTCCGGGATAAAAATGTCCTATGTCCTATGTCCTTTCTCGGGTCTCAAACTATCATTGTACCGAATTTCATCCAAATCGGTTTTGTAGTTTAGGCGTGAAGAAGAAACAAACAAACAGACAGAGTTCCTTTCGTATTTATAAAATTAGTATGGATAAGTAAATATACCTACTATCCTCCTCCGGGCTCCTTCGAAGAATAAACCAAGCAAGCATGTCATAAAAGTCGATGGATTGGCTATACATGTCACTACCATCGTGACTACTAGGTGGTAAAGTTCCGCAATGACACCGGTTACCTAGGTACCAATACTTGGGTAATTTATTACAAGGTAGCCGGTAGATTAATGGATGTGGCATTGCCATCTCGCTACAAGGATGAAAATGCACTATTAACATCTTTGGTGTCTACAGCCGATGGTTTCTAATTCCATCAGGAAAGCCATCTGATTGTTTGCTATCTAATGATTTAAAAGAGTCCTAAAAAAAAATGAACTATTTGTATTTTATTACAGTGCTAGCTGTTGCCAGCGACTTCGTCCGCGCGGACTTCGTTTACTCCGCACTGCTCCTCCTTCGTAGGTGAAAGCGTGATAAGATGTAGCCTATATGTTGACCCGACCTGATAGTAATATTCATACAAAATTTAAAGTAAATCCATGCAGTACTTTTTGAGTTTACCCCGGACACACATACAGACAAACAGACAAAGAGACAAACAGACAGACAAACAGATAAACAGACATACAGACAAACAGACAAAAATTCTAAAAACTATATTTTGGGCTTTGATATCGATTTTAGATCACGCCACAAGTATTCTTTAAAAAAAAATTGAATGTACAGTTTTGACTTTCCTTCGATTTTATTATATGTATAGATACATATAATAATAAAAATATACATAGTCAATAACTCTTCTGATCAAAGAGATTTTTTGACGAAATTCTGTTGTGGAACCAATTACCGGCAGGGGTATTTTCGAACGGATACGACATAGGGACCTTCAAGAAAAGAGCTTACTTATTCTAAAAGGCCGGCAACGCATTTGCAAGACCTCTGGTAGCAGATGTCCATGGGCGGCGGTGATCACTTACCATATATATATATATATATATATATATATATATATATATATATATATATATATATATATATATATATATATATATATATATATATATATATATATATATATATATATATATATATATATATATATATATATACTATTGTTACATACATAATACACACCCACAGAGCCAGAAATACAAAATCTATACTCATCACATAAATGCCTGCGCCTATCGGGAATTGAACCCGAGCCTCATAAATTGCTTATATTGTAAAGTTATTGAACCCGAGCCCTATTGAATTAATAATAATAATAATAATAATAATAATTCACGGGACAAATTAGATATTTTATTTTAATTTTTTTTTATTTATTGATTAAAATATATTCATACAAGCTCATTAATCACACTGTGGGTGAAATTATAAAGTTGCGAACTTCGACGTAACGAACGACCCTCCACCCTGATTCCCATAAAATAGATTAAACACTTAGCGTGTTAATTAAAACAAATCTGATGGTATACACTGGCGTATTTACGACACTTAAATTAGGGACGGTTCTCATCATGAGTGTTCGCTGGTGTAACAAACATTCGTTTTACGTATTTGTCTGTATGTTTGCTAAAAAATATTAGATTAAAACAAATCATACACATCGGCAAGTTTACGATATCTTAGCTTAATATTTTTTTATATCATAAGATAGCAAACAAGCAGATGGTCTCCTGGTGGAAAGAGTCAACCATCGCCTATAGACCCTAAAGGTGTTAATGGTGCGTTGCTATCTTGTGGCAAGGTCTTATGCTACATGCATAAGTTTACCGGCTACCTTACCCTCCAAACCGCAACATGACAGCGACAAGCATTGACGCTATTGCGGCAAGAATAGGCAAGGTGGTGATACCAGACCAGAAAATGCGGAACTCTACCACCTAGTAGCCACGATGGTAGTGACTTAAATAGCCAGTCGGTCGCCTTTTACGACCTGCCTGACAGAACGCCAGTTGGTCTATTCTTAAAAGGAGCCCGGAACCAAACGGGGAATTACTAAATACGAGTATTGTAAGCAGAGCTATAAAGCAGTGAAATGGCGATAGTTTCAAGTCACTTTTTTAATGAAAAGATTGCACCGCCATCTAGTAAAATAATCTACAAAACGTAATTAGTCACGTGTGGCTTAACAATTGTGGTTTTGTATCCTTTTTTAAAGAACCAGTGGTAGAAAAAGTAACTAAACTTTTCGCTAGATAGCGCTAGAAAATATTTTTTAAATGAACCACAAATGAAACAAGAACCATGTAAAAATTTTGAACCAGACATTAATTACTACCAACCCGAAAATGGAAAACTTTTAATACATATTATAAATGCGAAAGTGAGTTTGCTTGTTTTTTCAGCCTAAGCCACTAAACCTATTTTAAAAATCTCACCAATAAAAATCAATAGCATATTTTACTTAAAGATTTGAACTACGATAAATACAATAATATAAAACAAGGTACCTATTAAAAAATTGTTTATGAAAGTCATTATTTGACGTGCGCTGTAATTTTGTTATACCTACGTTAGAAAATTTAGGTTTACGCACGGATTAAATGGATACGCCTTTCAAGACAATTTCTTAATTTGGCAGCATAGCTTGCAATTACATACAGAAATACAGAGTTACATTACATACCAATGGAATAAAATCATTTCAAGGGTAATTTTTAAACCTTCTCATCTCATTGGGTACGATAAAACAGTACAACTTGGTTTATTTCTATTTTTTGAAATTGTTGACAGTAATAGGAGCTCGTATTTGCGGCGACACGTTTCTTCCTAATGGCGTGTCTATTAGTATTTAGTTGGTCTGTGGGTTTACGGTAGTACTCATGGAATAAACTGGATATGCCATATAAGGCAACTTCTTAGATTGTCTACGTTGTTTGCATTTACACAGAGAAAAACAGAGTTATAATACTTACCGATGAAATAAGATCACTCCGGAGGTATTCCTTAAACCTTAGCTTTTTATTAGACACGATAAAATATCACAATGTGGCATATTTATATTTTTTAACGATATATCTGCAAGCGTTTGACATTTACATACAAATGTATGAACAAATGTTCGTATGAGCGGCTATGCATTTTGTAGCTAACACTGAGTCTATTTGTATTTGTTTTGTCTGTGTTTGTCTGTATCTGTGTGTAGCGGCACTGTGGGACACACACACACGCGCTTTTTGTTTATAACTTAAACTTATAATATTAATTGAAAAATATTTATAGATAAAATATTGTATATATCATCATTAATGGCGTTCCTATACATATCGGTCTACGGCAAAGATTCGTGCTATCGTGATGTGTTCAGGCTATCTCGAACGGCTTCGTTAAGGGGCTTGACGCGTCACTGCAGTGGGCGTCAAACTGCGATCTGCAGGTGATATTTGTGCGACTCATGACAAAAAAACTATAATATAATTACGATTAACAATAATTATAATAGCAAACTATATTTTATCCACATACATACATATGTTTAGGTAATTTCACGTACAAGCTTTATTTTGATATTGACCTAGTGTCAATACGTATGCTATTTTATTTTGTTCCATGGTAGAAAAAAATGACATACGACGATTTGAATTTTCATGTTTATGTAGCTGTATTATAAGTTCGTAATCGTTAGGCGAATGAAATACGGTACACAGTAGCATAAAATTAAAGCGTTTAAGGAACGAATATTCATGAATTAAGAATTTGAGAATAAAAGATTTTATAGAATGTTACAATATCCTTGTTTGCATTGTCGTGGGCTGCACGGGCACAGCTAGTAGCATATAAAACACTAATAACAATCATATTTTATTTATTTTTATTGAAATACTTATTACAGTATATAGTTTTTATTTAAATACTTAGTGTTTTATATACTTTAACGCTAAAGAAACTTATTGTATTGAACCTCCATTTTTGAAAATCGAATTTCCATCAGATCCCCAGGGTTTGAGTCCGTAGAAAGCTTTCCTGCAGCGTTGATGTCAGTATTTTTTATGTATATGTATGTAATTTGTGTGTGTAAGTGTGGCTTAAACAATTAAAACACGCTTGACGGCATTCAGTTGAATTCCGTCAAAATTAAACTTGCTGAAAATATTACCTATTCGGCGCAGTAGATTTAAAAAAAAAATAGAAAACCTAAAAAAGTGACGAAACAATGTTTTTTTCAAAATATCTGCCAGACTGCATTGGTTGCTGCAAAGCGGCCCAAACTCGGTTGATTCGTTCGGAAGTTACCTAGTAATTGCAAGTATTTCTAGTAGGCAAAATTAGTATGGAGATTTAATAAAAAATGTCAAATTTCATTATAATTGTACATTTTATTTACTAAAATATTTTGTTAGCTATACATTAAAATTATAGAATATTATCAGTGTACTCGTTGAAATTTCCAAGGGACTTCTAGTAAAAACATCGAAATATGTTATCAACCGTACCCTTCACTAGCAAAAATTTTATCGTGCGAAATCTTGTGACAACCTAGGTAAATTCGACACTGAAAATATATATGTAACTTCTTTTTGATCAATACCGGGGTCATATGACTAAAGAAATAAAATTGACGTATTTTGCTTTTATTTGACTCTTACTTGCTGTAGTAATAGTTCCATGGATGCAAGCCTCCCAAAATATCAATTTTCCCTTACTAACAGGATTGACAAGTTTGTGTGTTCATCCTTGGGGTATTAATGCATTAGAATTGTTATTGACATTTTGAATTTTTAAGGATGAAGAGCCCGAAAATATCAAAAAATAAGTAACTTTTTGTCCCAGGAATTAAACCCGGGTTCATATGATTTAAGTCAAAAAGACTAAGCATAATACTTAAGAGGCCGCATTTGAAGATAATTGATAAAATAATCTACTAAATATGAGTATTGTGAGCTATAAATTTAAAGCAGTGAAAAGACAATAGTTTCAACGGTCGCTTTTTTAACATAAAGGTTGCAGCGCCATCTAGTAAAATAATCAAAAAAAGGTAATTAGTCCCGTATGGCTAAACAATTATTGTGGTTTTGTATCCTCTTTTAAAGAACCAGTGATAGAAAAAGTAACCACATTTTTCGCTAGATAGCGCTAGAAAATATTTTTTAAATGAACCACAACCGAAACAAGAACCATGTAAAAGTTTTAAACCAGACATTACTACCAACCAGAAACTGGAAAACTTTAAGCATCTACATGTAGATGGCGCTAAATACAACCTGAAGTACGATAATATAAGAAAAAAGTGTAATTACTGCCGACATAATTAGAAGAACTTAAAAATACCGCTGTATTTTTCATTAACTTTCACAGGAGGTTGATATTTAGGAAAATGTGTGTTTATTGGGCTAAAACTAAAGGAATTTAAATATACCGTTGTTTTTTCCATCATATTTTCATAATTTTAAATTTATTTGTGATTTTCAAAAAGATGATGATGCTAATTCCAGTTCTTTACTATTTCAAAGCCAAGCTACCCTAAAATAAAAAAGTTTAGTGTATGTTTTGGGCTATTCAGATTTCTTTAAATTAATAATTATACAAAAATCAATACGTACCAAAACGCAAAAAGGTTTTTCCTTAAAATAGATCATAAAGCCAATTTTTGAGAAAGTATATCATTCATTCTGGTGATTAAATAGTAATTATTGTTTGCCATCAAAATAAATAGATAAGCTAAAATTCGTTTACATTGCCTATGTTTATGTCGTTGTCAAAACAGGGGAAGGTTTTGTGTTTCTTGTATGCATGATTGTAGTGTTTTGTTTGTCATTACGTCTGTTCTTTCTGACACAAGACTGTGTCTCTTAAACTATAAATAATTGGTAGATTCTTAACAATTTTTAATAAATATTGTTATTGAGATTTGGTTTTACTATATAAGATTTGCCAAATTTGGTCAAAACTCGACCATAAGATTCTGTTTATGGTAAAACACAAATATCTATTACACAAATTATTATAGTTTAAAATCCTACAGAGTTAAACAAACTATGACTATATATATATATATATATATATATATATATATATATATATATATATATATATATATATATATATATATATATATATATATATATATATATATATATATATATATATATATATATATATATATATATATATATATATATTAGGGTGGAGTGAAAAAAAAAAATTTTTTTTTCTTAGCCTGGGGGTCAAATTTGTAGCTTATAAAAAACAAAAATTTTTGAAAAAAAAAAAATTTACTCAACATCTTGAGGCAGCCCACTCATTTTTAAAATTAATTACGAGTAAAAATATTTGGTTGGTTTTTTTTTTCACTCCACCCTAATATATATATATATATATATATATATATATATATATATATATATATATATATATATATATATATATATATATATATATATATATATATATATATATATATATATATATATATATATATATATAATTATAGTCTCTCAAAAACTACTGAACCGGTTTTGATAAGATTAAATTTGGGACGGTGTTTTTTTTTTATCATAAGATAGCAAACAAGCAGATGGGTCTCCTGATGGAAAGAGTAAACCATCGCCTATAGACACCAAAGGTGTTAATGGTGCGTTGCTATCTTGTGGCGAGTTCTAATGCCACATGCATAAGTTTACCGGCTACCTTACCCTCCAAACCGGAACACGACAGCGACAAGCACTGACGCTATTGCGGGAGGAATAGGTAAGGCGGTGGTACTAGACCCGGGCGAGACAATGCAGAACTCTACCACCTAGTAGCCACGATGTTAGTGACACGATAGCCAAGTGGTCGCCTTTTACGACCTGCCTGGCAGAACGGAAGTTGGCCTATTCTTCAAAGGAGGCCGGGACCAACACGGCGGAAACGGTGTTTGAATGAGGTATATTCCAACTTAGAGAAAGTTTTGTCGCTTTTGGTTTCCGAGACATTCATGGGCAAATATACATACATTTACGAAATTTAGTACACGCCTAAATCGTAGATCGTAGACCAGATTTTTTTTTTAAATATCTATATATATATATATATATATATATATATATATATATATATATATATATATATATATATAATATTTTTTTTTATCATAAGATAGCAAACAAGCAGATGGGTCTCCTGATGGAAAGAGTCAACCATCGCCTATAGACACCAAAGATGTTAATGATGCGTTGCTATCTTATGGCGAGGTCTAACGCCACATGCATAAGTTTACCGCCTACCTTACCCTCCAAACCGGAACACGACAGGACCAGCACGGACGCTATTGCGGCAGGAATAGGTAAGGCGGTGGTATCTGACCCGGTCGAGCCGATGCAAAACTCTACCACCTAGCAGTCACGATGGTAGTGACGCAAATAGCCACTCAGTCGCCTTTTACGACCTGCCAGGCAGAACGGCAGTTAGCCTATTCTTATCCGATATATAATAATATGACGTAAATACATGTCAAACTGATAACCTCCGTTTTATCGTCGGTTGAAAATACTAGCTTTTTGTATGTCTTCTCATTCGCAGTGGCGGTTCGAGCCCCCTTTGAAGAATAGATCACTTGGCATCCTGCCATACAGTTTGTAAGACGCGAACGATTGCCGAATGGG
Source organism: Apodemia mormo (assembly GCA_036924255.1). NCBI lineage: Eukaryota > Metazoa > Arthropoda > Insecta > Lepidoptera > Riodinidae > Apodemia > Apodemia mormo. The sequence continues at coordinate 6,339,055 of JAUPFN010000011.1, forward strand.
TAAAATAGAAATTATAAATATTTATTTTATTTTAATTTAATCATTCAACTAGTAAATATAATATCTGGGTATATTTCAAGCTTCAACCAGTTGTTATTAAGACCGAGAAAAAATATCACAAAAATCACGTTTGTTATGAGGGAGCTCCGCCTAAATATTTATTTTATTCTGTTTTGAGTACATATTTGTTGTTATAGCGCCAAAAAATATACATCATCTATGACAATTTCGACTGTCTAACTATCACAGTTCGTGACATACAGCCTGGTAACAGACCTACGCACAGCGGAGTCTTAGTAATAGGGTCCTGTTTTACCATTTAAGTACGTAATCCTAAAAATGAGCACTAATTTACTAGCATGGTTAACGCTCATTCTACGTTTGCAGGTGCGCGTAGATTCGCACATACGTACCATTATGTGAGAATGAATTTGATAGAATAAGCGCTGCCTGACGCAAACGATCAAATTTGTTTTTCAAAAACTTTAAGCCCCGTACAACAACGAAGCGATTTGTGGAAAATCAAAATAAGCCACATAAATCCCTAAAGTACTGCCTCGGCACGCTTCTTGCATAAGTTTATTTTGCAAGAGTTTAATTTTTAGATTATATTTGGAAAGTTTCCAAGAAGATATGGTTGGTAAATGGTTGAGGAAGCTTTTTATGATATAAGTTAAAACTCTCTGTTTATTTTTTGTGACAGTTTACGTGAGTTTTTGTTATAATAAGGGCTATTTCATAATATGTTTTTCGTTTGAGTTGGTCTACTTAAAGCAATTTAATGGTATAAGGATACTTTAATAAAAGCTACATGATAAAAAATAAGCATCATTATGGTTTTTTCTTTTTAGGATAGGCATAGTGAATAGTATGTTAGTCGAAAACAGTTTTACGTGCCTGTCTTAGGCAAGGGAGTGTTTACGCTTTCCTTAAACTTTCCTTCTAAGATTTCCATTGTCATGTCATTTGACATTAAAAAATATGTATACGGTTGACCCTACGGGCCATCCCTGAAACTTCCCACTAAATTATTTTAAGCTCAAAAGAGTAAAAAATTTAAGCATAGATTTTTCAGTTCAAACATTTTTTTTTGTTAAAAATGGCAGTATATTAATTTTTGAATAGCTGTATATTTTGAAAACTATAATGGCTCTCTCTACTCACTCTAACTCAATTTTTGAGATCTAAAATATTGCTTTAGCTAAATTATCGTTAGGATGAAAAATTTCGATGCAATGTTAAAAACCATTTAATTTATAATTTTCTTCATTGATAAATCCCAAACAAATCGGACGATTTTGATGAAATCAACAATATTTGACGCAGTTTTTAAAGGAAAAAAACTGATAAGATTTAAGTCAATCGGTGAATTAACTTGAAAATTATTTAAAAAAGTAAGTGTGCTAAAAACAACGTAATTGTAATAATTGAAAAGCTATAAGTTTTGAGAATTAGATTCAATTTTGATTTTTAAAACGGCATTTGACGTAGTTTTTTTAGTACTAAAATATCGTAGAATACCAAAAAATGATTGGTTAAAAAATTTCGAAGCTATGTGAAGTAGAGTAACTAGAATAACTCTTTTTGCACAATTTTTGGTCAAAGATTACTCCCAAACGGATAAACCGATTTTGATGCAATTTATGTATTACACGTAGTTTTTTGAGGAATAGAGCTGATTAGTTTTTGTACTCAATCGGTACAAATCTGGAAGTTAGATTAAGAAAATACTGTTTCGCCAAAATTTTTTTGATGTTTTTTTAAAAATTTCCTGGATCAAATCAGTTTAAGTTTTCAGGAAGTGTAAGTTGAGCGAAATCCAATCAAATGTTTTCAACCGCGTTTCGATCGGTCCAGCCGTTCGAAAGTGATGAGATGTTTACATACACACATACAAACACACTCACACACATACATACATACAGACATACTGACGTCATCGTGAAAATAGTCGGAAAAGGTTCCTAGGACCTCAAAACTTGGACATCTCGTGAAAACTCGATTTTCGAAAATCAGGGTAAAATCAGTAACTTCCTTATCTACATACGTAGTGGGAAGTTAAAAAAAAGACATATATCACAATGTTGAATTTTTAAAGCACAGCTCCGTATTTTCAACCGACTTCCAAAACGTGGAGGTTATCAATTCGCCTTTTTTTTACTATAACATAGCAAACAAGCCGATGGGTCTCCTGATGGAAAGAGTCAACCATCGCCTATAGACACCAAAGGTGTTAATGGTGCGTTGCTATCTTGTGGCGAGGTCTTATGTCATATGCATAAGTTTACCGGCTACATTACCCTCCAACCGGAAAACAACAGTAACAAGCACTGACGCTATTGCAGCAGGAATAGGTAAGGCGGTGGTACCAGACCCGGGCGAGACAATGCGGAACTCCACCACCTATTAGCCACGATGTTAGTGACTCGTATAGCCAATCGATCGCCTTTTACGACCTGCCTGGCTGAAGGGCAGTTGGTCTGTATGTTTTTCCACGTTTGTTACGTCTGAACTCGGTCATTTATGAACCAATTTTAAAATTTCTTTTTTTGCTTATGAGGGCACACTTCCCGTGACATTTTACTTTGGTAAGGATCTTATCCAGGGTTTTCTGAGATACATGAAATAGAAAATCAGCTGTTGCAGTTTTATTGCGTGAAAAAAAATTCTGAACATCATGTTGGTTTTTGGAAAATGTAGATACGATACGATACGAAACGATTGCCAAGTGTGTAGGTAGAGTTCTACGTAATTAATCTAGTAATTGCTTACTGAATGACTGAGAACGCTGACTGAGATGGTCTATGAAATATATTTTTTAATAAACTACATATTTTTTTTAAGATAACAAACAAACAAATGGCTTTCCTGATGGAAAAGGTCAACCATCACCTACATGGAACAAAAATGTTAATGGTGCGTTGCTAAGCATGTGATGAAGTCGTAATGTCACATGCATAAGTTTACCGGCTGCTTACCTTCCAAACCGCAACACGACCGTGACGAGAACTGACACTATTGGGGCAGGAATAGGTAAGATGGTGGTAAAAGACCCGGGCGAGACAATGCAGAACTCTACCACCTAATTGTCACGCAGGAAGTGACTCGCAAAGCCAATCATTCGTCTCTTACAAACTGCCATATAGAACGGCATATGGTCTATTCTTCAAAATGGCCACAGAGTAACATAGAGTACGGACTCCCTTTAAAGATACTATAATTAAAAATCAATGAATTTACATTTAGCGAAGAGGGTGAGTGTTACGTGGTACAAATATAAAAATCTGTATTCGCAAAAGGTTTTCACAAATAGTTTAATGAGGTTACAAACGGGAAATAAGGGAGGACGGGAATTTGAGAATTTATAAAAAAGTAGCGGTAGTCTGGCGCCTTGCCAATATATCGGTACGTGCCAAAGAGACTGAATTGAAAAATTATACGATTTCATGCGAAATGTTCCATGTTCATTAAGGAAATTCGTTTAGTTTCATCAAGAAAACGAATTTGAATAATATAAGGTTACACGTAATGTTTTATCACATATTCTCATAAATATTTTAATATAACGGCAAACGTTTGCAACATCATAGAATATAATATACTAGCTGTGCCCGTGACTTCGTCCGCGTGACAATTTTTTGTAAAATAAAAGTCGCCTAATATACTTTTTATTACCGTGTTTTAAAACATAGAAATTTACAAGTTTTTACCCACATAGTTCCCGTTCCCTTAGAATTTCCGAGAAAAAATCTATCCAATGTTCTTTCTTAGGTCTCAAACTATCTTTATACCAAAATTTATCCAAATCGGTTTAGTGGTTTAGGCGTGAAAACGAGGTACAGACAGAGTTACTTTCACATTTTTATTAATAAAAAAAAAAGTATCTTCACGCCCGTATCCTCGAAAGGGTAGGCAGAGGTACAAGTACACCCATGATTAGCCGAAGATACTTGGTCCCACAATGTGATAGGTGGCAAGCCTATCGCCAACCGGGCACTTTCCAATCCCGGGCGATGTTGTTTTTATCAGATAACTGAAAAAGCACATTTTTAAATTGCCCAACCCAGGAATCGAATACGGGACCTCAGGTGGTCAACTCCGACACCGGACCACTAGACCACAGAGGCGATTAATTTTTATTATTAGCATTGATTTTTTAAATATTTACATACCATATTATAATAATAATAATAATAATAATATTTATTTGCCTAAAATGTGTGTACAATAATAGGTGTTAGGAAAAAATGTAAAACGTTCTACACATTTAGTCAAAGTATTGACATGCAAATTTTAACCAAAACATAATGGTAGTTATATATAATTGTAACAAATTATATTTAATATGTCAAGGGGATAATATTGTTATTTAACATTAATTTTAGATTCAGATTAGGCAATTTTATAAGATATTCTGCTTAGAAGCTCCATTTAAAATACATTACTTCTCAACCCTTATTCACCTATTGATTATGAATAGGTGACAAACTTATTAAATACTCAAACTTAATATACTTATAGTATATCTCATTATGTAGCCTGGATTTCGAGACTGGATCTCTCAGATGCAAAATTTTGATGACAGAATCAAGTTTTGGTTTGGCGGTTTTAATGCTACAAGTACATGCCGAGTTTAATTATCAATCATGATGACGAGGATCTGAAGATGGAGCTGAAACATTTCTACTGAAACTCACCGACAGAAAGGGCTAAGACAGTGGAGTTTGGAAGAGTTTATTTTGTTGCAATAATTTATTTCTCATGATGCTGAAATTCTGAAGATAGAATTTTCCGAATCCAGATGCTAAATTCGAAAAAAATGAACAGTGGACTCCTTAACTCAACAAGATAAATTTATATAATTTACCTTGTTGAGTTTAGGACTTTTATAAAATATTGGCTATCGTTCTAGTGTTGGATCTAGGCTGCTAAAATCTGATGATGGAACTGGAAGTTCACCATAGAAAGCCCTTAACTAAATAAGATAAACATATCTAGTTTGGACTCATTCGTTCTGTTTTTACACACATCCTAGTGCTAGATAATTTCCAAGGTCTCATGATGGAGCTGGAAGGAGATCATGGGAACTTAAGAAATATACAACATTACCATCGACTTTGGGGTTGTTTGATCCGCTCTTTTAAGGACCTGTGAGCCAGGATGGCTTTCAGAGCCTGATGTTAGAGCTGTAAGATGTCTATAAGAACTCCTAAGATAATCTAAATAAACTTATCGAGTATGGGCTGACTTAGTTGGTTTATATTATATATATATATATATATATATATATATATATATATATATATATATATATATAGTTTGGACTCATCTGTTGTTTTGACGTCGTTCTTTTAAGAACTTTGCAGTCGGATAGTTTTCAGTGTTTTATTATAGAGCTGAAAGAAGTCAATAAGAAATCCTAAGCTAAACCGGTTAAACCCATGGAATGTGGGTTAATTCAGTTATTTTGCCATACTTTTAGGTGCTAGACGTTTTCTAGGATTTGATGACGGAACTGGAAGATGACCATCCGAGCAAGATTCACAGGGATTGATAATATAACTAGGAGGTAGCTAAATAAAATGTTACATTTTGGCAAACAAATACTCTAAATCAGAATAATCGTTGACGACCAGGCCATTTCGAAACAGCTTGACTCTTTGGCATTGCGCAGAGATGTAGGTTCTCTCTGTGTCTTTTATCGTATATATCATGGAGAGTGTTCCGACGAGTTGTTTGGATTAATTCCTGCTGCCGAATTCCACCATCGGACATCGCGTCAAAACTTGAAGTTCCATCCTCACCATCTCGATGTCTGGAAATCCACAACTGTGCGTTTCTCCCGACACTTTTTACCTCGCACTACTCTGTTGTGGAACCAATTACCGGAAAGGGTATTTCCGAACGGATACGACATAGGGACCTTCAAGAAAAGAGCTTACTCATTCTTAAAAGGCCGGCAACGCAACTGCAAGACCTCTGGTATTGCAGATGTCCATGGGCGGCGCTGATCACTTACCATCAGGTGCACCTCTTGCTCGTTTGCCCCCTCTTCTATAAAAAAAAAAAAATCCAAAGTTACAAGCTGGAGGTAAAAGGATGCCTTAGAAGCTTGCAATAAAACAACTCAAGCTTGTTAATTAACAAACCAGGGTAACCTTAATCTGATACTGGAGGATTCCTTATCCGGTTATAAAAAATAAATATTAAAAAGCCTTTTCATTTGCATCATGTTGCCATTCAAATATTATATCAGACCATTTCTTAAAAAATATATTCTGTTATTATAAATCTAAACAAATATTATTATTTTTTTATATTATTATTTATTTGCCATACAAATTAATTTTTTTTATATCATACGATAGCAAACAAGCAGATGGGTCTCCTGATGGAAAGAGTCAACCATCGCCTATAGACATCAAAGATGTTAGTGGTACGTTGCTATCTTGTGGCGAGATCTAATGCCACATGCATAAGGTTGGCACATATCATAAAAAGGAATTACTCCCGCGGGATTCACCAATAACTTTTATAATGCAACGGGCTGCACGGTACTACGCAGCTAGTAAATATCTGCTTGTAATATTTACTAGCAGGGCAGTTAGTAAACTATACTGACTCAAAGAAATACATATTTAAAATACGAAAATACATAAATAAACATTTTTACCTCGTGTTGTTCCGAGCTCCTTTTGAAGAATGGACCATCTGCCTTTCTGCCTGGCAGTTCGTAGGAGGCAAACGATTGGATATGCATGTCACTACCATCGTGATTACTAGGTGGCAGTTTTTGGTGATCCTTCCTGTCGCAATAGCGTCAATGCTAGCTCATTGTCATGTTCTGGTTTGGAAGGTAAGATAGGCAGTAGACTCATGCATATGGCATTGACATTTTGCTACATGGATTGCAACGCATCATTAAATCTTTGGTGTATAAAGAAATTTTAAAAAAGAAAAATAAAAAAATATGTAAACTGGTTGACCCTACAGATCATCCCTGAAATTTGCCGCTAAATTTAGGTATTTTAAGGCGCGGTGGTATCTCAACATTCACAAAGCTGGGTTTCTTTGTACAAGGGAACCAAGAAAAATGTATCACGAAATTAAATATATCAAGAAAAATGTTAACCGAATAGATTACTATATGTTTGTATAATACTTTTAATAAAAAAATCGTAATTCGCTTCACAAAAATAAACTTTGGCGTCGAAATTATCTGTATTTTCAGCTGTAACATTATTTTAACAATATGATAGGAATATGGTTTTATTAAAACGTTAAACAGATAAATTTTGCACAAAATATATACGTATATGGCGTAATGGCATTTTTTTTACTTTTCATTTTTGAGTTCTTTCAAATATTATGTTAGCTAGAAAAAGTGCCTAGAGAATCGCACGGTTGTGGATTTCCAGACATCGAGGTCATATTAGCATAGGCCAAATATGAACCTTATAGATAAATTTTGGAGTATAGCTTATTGATCTGTTCATAACATTTTTTATGATAATGATTATTATACATAAGTCTATTATTTTAAAATATGTGTACAATACATATATCACACATAGTGATATATGTATTGTTGACTACATAGGGCAATTAAGACAATAACAATTCAAAAAAATAAGTTTCTTTTTCAGTTTTCTGATAAAATCAACGTTGCCTGGGATTAAATAAGTGCCTGGTTGGCTATAGGCTTCCCACCTATCACATTGTAAGACTAAGTATTTTCGGTTAATCGTGGGTGCACTGGTTATACCTCTGCCAAACTCTTCAGGGATACAAAGAGGGAAACAAGGCGTGAAATTCTTTGGTTTGAAACATATGTGGTTGTACATTTAAAAAAACTTCCGTGCAACTTCGTTCGCGGGAATATTAAAATGAGGTCAATATAACAAATTAGATACAATCCTTACCTCACCATCTTATGGGATGAATTTCGAAAAATCCTTTCTTATTTTTGTTTACATCGTAAGAACAACCCCCGTGAAAATGTCAGCCTTCTTGGTCCAAGGGCTTATGCTGGGCGTTGATATGTCAGTCACTGAGTCAAGGATTTTCTTTTTATATATACAGATAAGAAAAATAGTTTCGAAGCATAGAAAAAGCATCACTATATTGACCGCTATATTGACAGTATTGACAGTATATATGACCGCCCGTCGGTCGAGTGGTTAGCCACCCTGACTACGCAATCGACGGGGCTCGGGTTCAATCTCCGACGGGGACAAGCATTTGTGTGATGAGCACAAATGTTTGTATTTCCGAGTTTGGGTGTTTATTATATACTAGCTGACCCGCGCAGCTTCGCCCACGAGTAGATTAGCATGTCGTCGAGATAGCTTTTCATACAAATTTCATCCCTTATTTCAACCCTTTATATAAGGGTTGATTTTAAAAAAATAATTAGCCAATGTTTGACCCCGGCCCTTCAACTACTTCCATGCTAAATTTCAGAAAAATCGGTCCAGCAGTTTAGCCGTGAAAGTGTAACAGACAGACAGACAGATTTTCGCATTTATAATATTAGTATGGTTATTCTAGTATTTATATATGTATTTCTATGTACTAGTATCGTTGACTAGCACCCATAACACAAGCAAATACTTTGCTTACTTTGGGGTTAGATTAGTAAGTGTAATTTATCCCGTGAATATTTATAATTATTTATTTATTTATATTTAAATTGCCTTCGAGTCTTAAACAAATTAGCCCCACCGGATCGCTTGCAGGGTGGCAGTGTAAACCGTATGTTTAGAGACTTTCCAGTTTGTCGGATGGCGAGATGAGTGGTGATACCCATCGCCGCATTTTACCGACCTGAAAGCGATTATCGACTGCTTCTAGCGATAACTGGGACCGACGACTTTACATGCTCATTAGAGGCATGGTGATGGTACACCACCCACCAGGCTCCAAGCTGCTACTAAGATTTTGGGGTTTGAATAAAATCCTCAAAAAACCTCAATAACACTTATGGCCCGTTTGGACCGTTTGGCCGTTTGGTCAATAACACGTTTGGACCTCATAATCTACTCGTAAACCACAAGACCTCTTGAAATCAACTTGACAGCTTACAATTATGTTTTTTCCGTGTGGGTTAACAGCGTCGGTGTCCGTTTTAAAGAATAGATAAACTAATTTACTGCGATACAATTAGTTAATCATGAGAGAAGACTTATCATGACACTATGGTCATGACTAGTTAGGAATTACAGTTTTGAAATGTTTCACCCAGGCATGGTACCGCTTCCTTACCTGTTCTTGCCGCAACTGCATCCCTGCTTACCACTTTCGTGTTCCGGCTTGGGGTGTACATTCCAATTCATATAAAATGCAACGAATTTTTGCTATCTTTGATGTCTATATTAGTAACAGTAAAAATAGACCCAACAATTATTATCCTGACAGTAGTTTTACGCCGTGTTGGTCCCTCCTTTGAAGAATAGGCCAACTGCCGTTCTGCCAGGCAGGTCGTAAAAGGCGACCGATTGGCTATCGAGTCACTACCATCGTGGCTACTAGGTGGTAGAGTTCTGCATTGTCTCGCCCGGGTCTGGTACTACCGCCTTATCTATTCCTGCCGCAATAGCATCAGTGCTTGTCGCTGTCGTGTTCCGGTTTGGAGGGTAATATAGCCGGTAAACTTATGCATGTGGCATTAGACCTCGCCATAAGATAGCAACGCACCATTAACATCTTTGGTGTCTATAGGCGATGGTTGACTCTTTCCATCAGGAGACCCATCTGCTTGTTTGCTATTTTATGATATAAAAAAAAAGTTTCTGTAAGCGGTCTTGTAGGAAAGATCCTCGACCAATATCTAAGTTAGCTCTCTCTACAAAAGTAGATTAAGTACCAGATACAAAAGCAGTGTTAGGAACGACACCTAATGTGAAAAAGTTTATTTCTCTGTGACCCTGACCACCGGCGCGGCTTAGCTGCAAGGTTCACTCCGGCGGAAAATATATTTTTTTAATTTATTTATATTAAATATTTTTTTTATTAAATAAGAAAAAATATGATATAAAGAGAATAATAATAAATATCACTGGACAAGTTAGACGAATTATTCTAACGCCAAAGTAAACAAATTATTTGCTTGTAATAGGTTTTTCAATCAACGATATTAATACATAAAATATATATTTAATTACAGAAATTTATTTAATTAGCACCAAAACCCATAATTACAAACATCTGTGCTCATAACATAATTTTTGTCACTGTTGGGAATCAAAACCGAGTCCCATTAAGGCGAGGTATTTTGACGCGCGTCAATTCTATAGGAAATGGGTGGCGAGGTATGTTCTGAAACCACTGGAAAAGTGTTAATTTTCGGATAAATAAATATAGGACTTCAGCTCAAAACCAAATTTTAGTACATTCTTTTTTGTAGTTAAAACTAAATATCACCATATAAAATCATGTGGAAGATTAGAAATATTATCAACAAATTATTTGTTTTAGAGATTTTTTAGCCTGTTTTCGGAATTTTATATGATCAAGTAAGGTACATTCTATCATGTAATGAATTAGTACATTCCTTAGATAATATCTTCAGGTATATCGTGTATTTTTTGTAAAATTGTTATTTAACAATCAACACAAAAAAACGTGATTTAGCAAACCAGTCAGTAGATATCATTTTTTATCATGTTTATCATCAGTAACTATCTATTTAATTTCTTATCTTATATATCCAATATACATATATTTACGCCAAAATTCCACTAAAATTTGCTGCCACATAATTGGCATAAAACTGCTTTATTATTTCAATTTTAATAGAGGTTAACAGCCAAAACCAGGAAAATAGAGGTTAACAGCCAAAACCAGGAAAATAGAGGTTAACAGCCAAAACCAGGAAAATGTAGTTCTCATACAATTTTCATTTCCTGTGCGAGAATATGTGCGAGAATAAAACTCAAAGGCCTCAACAGCGCCGTTCGTGTTGAGAATGAAATTATATGGTTCAAAGTAATTGAGTTGGGACGAAATAGCGATACCGATTTAGAATTCTCAGGATGTACAAGTTAAAATAATGAATCTTGATTAATGGTGTATTAAGAATTTGCTGCTTGCATGAATATTTTTTGTTGTATTATTAAAGAATAAATAAAATATTTATATCAACATTATATTGGATAGGTATATTTTGTTATATATCAAAATAATTTTTATTTCTTTTCAACCTTCATACCAAAAAAGAGAAAGAGTTTTTCTTTTCTTTTGACTGTATTTTTGTAAAATTCCCGCTACATATGTACTTATCTAAGGAAGTTACTAATTTTGCCTCGATTTTCGAAAATCGTGTTTTCACCAGATCTCCACGTTTTAAGGTCCTAAGAACTTTTTCCGACTATTTTGTTGATGAAGTCAGTACGTTGTATGTATGTATGAATGTATATGTGTGTGTGTATGTGTGTGTGTGTGTGTGAGTGTAAACATCTCATAGCTTTTGAACGGCTGGACCGATCTAAACGCGGATGATGGCATTCATTTGGATACTGTTCAACTTAAATTATCTAAAAATTTGAACTAATTCGGTCCAGAAGAATTTGAAAATTTAAAAAAATATATCAAAATAATTTAGGTGAAACTGTATTTTTTAAAAATAACTTCCATATGAATGTACCGATTAAGTACAAAATCTAATTAACTATTTTTCTAAACAAACTGCGTCCAATACATAAATTACAGCACAAGCGGTTTACCCATTGGGGAGTTATCGTTGACGAAAAATTGAAAAAAAAGTGTTTTTTCAACATAACTTCGAACTTTTTCAAACAATATTTTTTTATTTATTTTTGACGACATTTTAGTACTAAATAAATTACGTTGAAACAAGTTTAAAAAATTGAAATCTAATTAAATTTTGAAATATTAAAATTACATTGTTTACAGCAAATTTACTTCATATTTTGAAAATAACATTCAGGCTAATAAAGCGAGTAACTCAAAAAATGAGTTTTTTCAGTTTCCCGATAAAAACAACGCTGCCCGGGATTGGATAAGTGCCCGATTGGCGTGCCACCTATCACGTTATGGGACTAAGCATCTTCGGCTAATTGTGGGTGCACTGGTTATACCTCTATCTATCACTTAGGTGATATGGGCGAAAAGATACTTTCTTAATTTTAAAAATACATTTTTGTTTGCGAAATTTAACGAGACCAATTGGAAAATATACCCTTGACCGTTCATCGAGTGGTTAGCGACACTGACTATGCATTCGACGAGGTTCGGGTTCGATCCCCGACGGGGACAAGCATTTGTGTGATGAGCATAAATGTTTGTATTTCCGGGTTTGGGTGTTTATTAAATATATTCCAGTATTTATATATGTATTTCCATGTATTAGTATCGATGACTAACACCCATAACACAACAAATAATATGCTTACTTTGGGGTTAGGTCAGTTTTTTTTTCGGAATGTCTCAATTACTGCTGGCGTGATGGGCCGCTACAGCTTCACCGGTCGCGGGGGCGAGCAGAGTGCTCAGCCAAAATTTATATCTGTTGGGCTGTACGCCCTCCGCCCTAAGGGTGTCTCCTAAGAGACCGAACCTCAGCTTAGGGTAGGCTCGTGATTTGCGGGTTAGATCAGTAAGCATAATTTGTCTGCTTAATATTTATTTATTAATTATTAATTTACAATTGGTCCCGTTAAAATTTCTCTACAATCTGATGCAAGGTTTCAGATACATAAGACATTAGAATTCGGTTATTGATATTTTTTATTATTATTGAAAGAACTTTCTACTAAAAAATTATGAGTCATATTTGTATTGTAACCATGAAGTATTAGGTAACGGTGGAGCTAGCACTCGGATTAATCACATATACCTACGTTATAACTCAGTCTATGAGGTCTCACCATCTCTTTTCATAGAGCTGGATTAGAAAGAGAGGGCAAGACCCATTGATTTACTATTAGTAAGTTAATGGTAAGACCTCAGAAGATGACAGCAGTATTTAAAGTTTTGTTTTAAGTAGGTATGAGAAGTGTTGCCTCCATATATAATACAGCTTCATGATTGTGACCACCTATACAAATATGACAAGCATTGACATTATGGCCGCGGGAATAGCAAAACGGTAGTGCTTCATTGAAGACATTGCGAAACTTAACCACTTACATTCATTAAAGTGAAAAGCTATTCAATATTTCTAATACAGGCCGATGCAGTTAAAAAACATACTTTAATTTCTATGGTTGGCAAATTTCAGACACAGGTTATTCTGACATTCTTGGACTCATTACCGAAATTTGCTAGAACAAACAGCAAAATACTATATGATTTTTTGTAGTATTACCTTATTTTTTTTAGAACATGAACATCTTTTGTTGACTATTTTATAAAAACTAGCAGCGCCTAGCAACCCGCTGCATTATAATATTTGTTGGTGAATTCCACGAGAACAACTTATTTTTCCTCGATAAAAAGTATCCTATATGCTACTCCAGGTCATCATCTAAGCGGGTGCCAAATTGCATATAAATCAGTTTAGCAGTTTTTGCGTAAACGAGTAACAAACAAATCTATCCATCCAAACATACTTTCGCATTTATAATACTAGCTGCAGTTTACAGCCCGCCGTTTATAAAAGTATCTAGTGAATCCCGCAAAAAAACTAATTTTTCCGGGATCAAAAGTAGATTTGTGCTATTCCAGTTTATTATCTACATGTGTGCCAATTTTTATCTAAATCCATTCAGTAGTTTTTGCGTGATTGAGTAAGAAACACCCATCCATCCATCCATCCATCCAAACATGCAACTTCTCGCATTTATAACATTAATATAGATTAGTAAGACTAATTGTAGCATACAGCCAGCTGTAGTATAAACGTTTTCAGTGAATCCCACGGGAACAATATATTTATCCGGAATAAAAAGTGCTATGTGCTGTTTCAAGTTATCGTCTAATTCTGCGCTAAATTTCATTTAAATCGGCTGTCGTTTTTGCGAGATTGATTAACAAACATTAATAATATGTATAGGATAACATTTTTATCCCACCTGCTTACCTATCAAAGGAACCGGCATGATATTATTGTGAAATAGACAGACATTTTTTGATTTCACTAGAAAACACACTTATTTTTCAAATAAGATAGCACAATTGTTATTTTCTCTTAAAGACTATTAGAGGATAGCAGTGAGTTTCTACGAACGAAGTCTAATAATAAAATTGTATTATGTTACTTTTCATCGTCTCTTGAGGTTAGGGAGGTAAAATGTACACCTTATTATGAGAAAACTTTATTAATTTGACGTCAAATACTGTAATGAAAGTAAAATTGAATATGTTAGAAAGGTAATATGCCTGTGGCCTTAAGGAGAGGTAAATTTAGTTCATTTCCTTTTTAACATATTTCGTAACGTTAAGAAACTATAAGTCTAATTTTTAAATTAAGTTTTCTTGATCATATTATTTAAAATGACCAAATAGTAAAAACACTAATATATAATATTTTTACGATAGAAATGATTGTCAAAGTTTGGTTTAATATTTAGAAATTTTAATATTTCTTTGCTATTTCGATATCTTAGCAAATTAAAATACGTAATTATTTTTAAAAGATATTTAATATCTTTTAAAAATAATTACGTATTTTAATTAAATTTAAGATATTTAATATCTCGTATTTTATTTTAATTATTTAATGATTATATCTAAATTTACGTAAACCGAGCCCGGAACCCGGACCTACATAGGTCCGGCTTCCTTTGAAAAATAGACTAAGTGTCGATTTGCCAGGTAGGTTGTATAAGGCGACCAATCGGCTGTACGTGTCACTACCACCGTGACTACTAGTGGTACTAGTAGGTGGTAGAGTTCCGCAACATCTTGTCTGGGTATGTGGTACCAACACCTTTTTCTATCATGAGATAGCAAGCAAGCAAATGGCTCTCCTGATGGAAAGAGAAACCATCGCCTACATGTCTTACACCAAAAATGTCAATAGTGCGTTGCTATCTGTGTGGCGAGATGACAATGCTACCTTACCCTCCGAACCGGAACACGATAATAACAAGTATTGACGCTATTGCAGAAGGAATAGATAGGCGGTGGTACGAAATACCCAGGCGAGTCGTTGCAGAACTCTACCATCTAGTAATCACGAGGGTAGTGACAGGTATGGCCAATCGGTCGCCTCTTACGACCTGCCTGGCAGAACGACAATTGGTCTATTCTTCAAAGGAGCCCTGACCAACACGGTTTCGGTTCCATCAATCCGTGTCTTGCCAATTCCTGCCACAATAGCGTCAATGCTTTTTATTTTCTTGTTCCGGTTTGGAGGGTAAAATATTTCATAAAAATTCTTGTATTTTCCGATAGTCGAAAAAACGAAATAGGCGGTAGCATAATGCCATACTTCTCCGGTGTGACATACAGCTCGACATACCGAAGGAAACACATTAATTTAAAAAAATATTCAACCATTTGTACTAGGCTAATTTTTGCACAGCTGATCATCGTCGAGTAGCCATTCGCGAAAATTACCTTGCCATACTTTTCCCACGGTTCCCAATGGCCGCCATACCGCCACAAGGAGTAAACTTTTTATTTTTGCAAAACGATTTGTACCACCTTTAAACTTTTTTAACAGTTCTCTTTATGATCACAAATATATAATAGAAGTCTGATAGTGCCATACCTATGGGAGGTGGCGAATGGGTACAACATTTTTTAATTTTTAGACTTTATTCGTATTTCGAACGATTTGACCAGTGTGGACCTATTTTACCTATTATTTTACTTATTTACCTATTATTTTACCTATAAGTTTGAGGTTTAACAAATTTAAATACAAAGTTTCAAACACCTAGGTGGCGGTAGTCTTGTCTTATAACCAGATGTTATGTTATATAATATCCTCTAAAACGATTTCTCGATTGTAAAGGTCTTGGCTCATGCTATACTGTAACAAATGATTTTATGTCTTGTACCTTGAAACCGTGTCGAAAAATCAAGTTTTTCAAGAATGGCGCCACTTTTTCCGCCTACTAGAAAATATGACAAATATAATAATGGTCACATTGTATTATATAATTTCCAAAAATCCAAATGCCATACTGGTGCAAATCGTCAAAAAAATTTTTTTACATCTTAGGTCAAGTCTGATTGTCGTCCGTCCCATGGTTAAAATTTGGGATATATTTTTAAGGTATAATTGTATAATTGTATCCAGACGTACAGAATATAATAATGCCACGCTGTAAAAAATATTTTACGTATTGTACAGTTGTATTTTTAAAAGGTGACGCTAAAATAAGTTTTTTTCAAGTATAGCAGCATTTTTTCCTCCTACTTGAAATATGGCAAAAATAATAATGATCACATTTAATCAAATACTTTCAAAAAATCCAAATTCTATACTGGTACAAATCGCTTTGCAAAAAAATTGCATTTTTGCAGCTGTATGGTGGCCATTTGTGACGATCAGAAAAGTATGGCATGATGATTTTCGTAAATAGTAACTTGATGGTGATTAGTTGTGCAAAAATTACCTTGGTACAAATGGTTTAATCTTTTTTTTAAGTAATGTGTTTACGTCGGTAAGGAGAGCTGTAAGTCACACCGGAGAAGTATGGCATTACGCTACCGCCTACTTCTTTTTTATCGACTATCGGATAATACAAGATTTTTTGTCAATCGTTTGACTCTCGTAATTTATCCGACACATTCGATTAACGGCCAAGCGATTAGGCCGCCGGTATCAGTGCTATGACCATTATGAAAAATAATGGTCATAGCGCTGATACCGGCGCTGTTTGTCATTAGGTAATTAGACCCCTGAAGAACCGCCATACTGGTACAAATAATCTAATATTTTGTGTCATCATCCCCCGACCTAAGTGTTATGATACTTACTAATGAAACACAATCACTCCAGATGCGTTCCTTAAGCTTTAGCTTTTATTCAACACGATAAAATAGCACAATATGGCATATTTCTATTTTTCACGATATAATATCTACACACGTTTGAATTGTACATACAATTGCTCATATGAGCGGCTACGCATTTTGCGCCCAACACCGTGTCTATTTGTATTAATTTGGTCTGTGGATAACGATATTTCTTGCTGAACTGTCTTGCAATAACCATAATTGACAATGTTTGAAGATTTCATCTAAGGCACTGTAAGCACACCACCACCAGACACCAAGCCACTATTGAGATTTTGATTTACGCGGATATACGCAAAAAAAACGAGCGAGCATTACAGAAGTATGATGTGTAACACCTGACATCTAAATGATAAAATTGGTACAATCTAACGGCCAACTCCCGCTTGCGCTCATTTGTTAATTTAAATAGCGCGCGCATCTCCGGCTTCTTATTGCAATCTTCCGTTGTATTTCACACTAAAAAAACCTAAATAATACTTTAGCCTGACCTGAAGATCAAATAAAAACTTATGATAAGCCAATCAATCCATCCATCCGTCCGTCCGTCCGTCCGTCCGTCCGTCCGTCCGTCCGTCCGTCCGTCCGTCCGTCCGTCCGTCCATCCGTCCGTCCGTCCATCCGTCCGTCCGTCCATCCGTCCATCCGTCCATCCGTCCATCCGTCCATCCGACCATCCGTCCATCCGTCCATCCGTCCATCCGTCCATCCGTCCATCCATCCATCCATCCATCCATCCATCCATCCATCCATTTTTTGTTTATATATAAACACCAAAAATATCTTTGTACAGTCTGGGAACCGGACCCCAAAACCTTGTGTTCTGAGCTGTTCAACTGCTAAGCTAATCAATAGGCCATGAGGTACTTTAACACTTTAATTGCTAAATGTAAAATAAATAATCTACACAAATACATAAAATTGGAGTGTCTGTTTGTAATATTAAAATAACCGCTTTTTACTAAATGCATATGGACGTATACACGGTATATATACCAAAATAACATTTTTTACAATTTTTGTTTGTCTGTATGTCTGTCTGTCTGTCTGTCTGTTTGTTGAGGTTAATCTCTGGAACGGCTGGACCGATTTTGACGGGACTTTCACTGGCTGAGCTGATGTCACAGGGAGTAACTTAGGCTTTTTTTTTCCATGTGGACGAAGTTGCAGGCGCAGCTAGTAAATTATAAAATAATGAATATTTGCACTAGCTTTATACGTAATGTTTTCAAGAAACATCAAATGATAAAATTAAAGGACTTTATAGAAACCAAACTCCATTTTAAACGATCAGGGTTTCCGCTATCAATTTTACCTTTGAAAATGAATCTAGTCAATACTTACGTAAGTTTAGTTAACCGAACAGGACGGAAAATAAATTGCTTACTACTACGATCCAATGCGGGTATTCGTATGTTATCTAATATAGTTAGGAAATTTATGTTGGAAGATATCAACATTTATTTTTTCATAAGAGAGCAAAATAAGCTGTTTTCTCTCCTGATAGAAAAATAAACGTCATCTGTAGAAACCAAAAATGTCAATAGTGCATTGATATAAAAAATCCAAGATGCACAGTCCCGAACTAAACTGATGTGACACTCAAAACAGTCGCTAATTTCACACAAGTAATTATAGATATGGCAAAAAATAATGTTTTTGCATATTCAACCTTAAGCGCAAGATTTATAGTTGTTTTTACAAAGTAATGTACGAAAAGTAATAAAATGAACAGTATCACGGCCGACACGATCTTTTTGAAATGAGCGCACAATTTATAATATTGCGCTCATTTTTAGAGGACGTTTTTGAGACCCTGATTGTATATTCTGGGTTTTATTATATCAATACAATAGTACAATTTTATATTTCCCCGTGTTGGTCCGAGCTCCTTTGAAGATAGATCAACTGCCGTTCTGTCAGGCAAATCGGAAAAGGTGACAAATTGGCTAAATTTGTCACCACCATTGAGATTACTAGGTAGTATAATTCCGCAACGCCTTACCTATTCCTGTCGCAATAGCGTCAATACTTGTCACTATCCTGTTCCAGCTTGGAGGGTAAGGAAGCTGGTAGACTTATGCATGTAGTATTGCCATCCTACCACGTGGATAGCAACGCATCATTAACATCTTTGGTGTCTATAGGCGATGGTTGACTCCTTCCATCAGGAGAGTCATCTACCTGTTTGCTATCTTATGAAATAAAAAAGTTATTACGATGAAATGGCAAAGGTTTCATGCCACATGTATCATATACTCGTACTTTTAAATATGCAAAGCATACGTCATGTTACAACTTTTTTGATAGAGAATTTACGAATATTTATGCAAAATTTAATAGTTGCACGTCGCGGCGCCGCTGTCCATCATTATCGGTTGAAAGAAAATGTATAGCTCAACCAACTCATCACACTCAGTATTAAATTCATACACTAATTTGATATAATAAATATATGATTATAAAAAGAAACCTTAGTTGTTCAAATTCTGTATAACTTTAAGCCTTTGAATAGAGTTAATTACTGTAAAAAATCTCGTTGACAAAAAATGTTGATGGCCGTCAGTTGATTATTCTAAGTCTGTAAACACGAAATAGGTTGATTGGCTTTATGAATTCACTTTATTTTGTTATCAATATTATCTAATCCACTCAGAATAGATCCCTGTTGAAAATAACTTCATTCACATCTGTTTTTTTTTATAATAAATAATTTAAAGAAAAAGAATACGTTGCGGCGTGCACTTTTGGATTTTCCAAATTTAGTTTTTATGAAAACCTTGCCTTAGTTCTTTTATTATTTTTTGTAAATAAAAATACAACACACAAACAGATAACACTTCTGATAAAATAAAATATGTATCACTTATAGGCAGATATAATGCCTCAGCGTAAGTCTATCGGCTATCATTCAAATAAATAAAGTATATACTGACCGCCTCGTTGGTCGAGTGGTTAACTACCCTGACTACGCAATCAATGGGGTCCGGGTTCGATTCCGGCAGGGACAGGCAGTTGTGTGATGAGCACAGATGTTTGTATTTCTGGGTTCGGGTGTTTATAAAATATATTCTTGTATTTATATATGTATTTCTATGTATTAGTGTCGTTGACTGACACCCATAACACAAGCATATAATTTGCTTACTTTGGGGTCAGATCAATTCGTGTAACTTGTCCAGTGATATTTATTTATTTATTTATATAACTACTATCTATATATTAATACACAAAACAAAAGGATTGTTCCCCATTTTAAGAATATACGCGAACGCTAGAGTACCTGAATCGTTTATTTGAGAAACCCCATAAGTCCAAAATACTAAATTTTTCAGGAGAAGCAAAAAACATTTTTCCAGGTTAAGTTAGCATTAACATCGTGAACCAATGATAAATAATAATAATGTTAGCATCTCTAAAAAAGATTCCAGCATAAAAAATTTTAATTGTTAATTACTACAATTAACAATAATGATTTAAAGTAGGTGGACTTATGGGGTTTCTCAAACAAACGAAGAAAATAGTTAAAAAATCATTAATTTATCAATTTTTCTTCCTCAATAATTTATTAAATTTATAAAATAAACTACAAAATATGGAGTAGAACTACAATTAACGGAAATTATAACAAATAATCATTTATTTTTAAATTAAAGTCAGTGAAATCACAGTAAAGAATAAAACAATAATTTAATTAAATTTTATCAAACTAATAACAGCAAAAATTATTAAAATTTAATTTTACTTTTTTACTGACAGCCAGTGGTCACGGGTGATTTTTTTTTTCAAAAAGGCGTCAATTTTAATTTAAAAACATTTTTTTCACTCAGAAGTTTTTTTTGTAAAAAAAAAAAAGAAACTTATTTTTTTGAACACGGATTTGATAATTTTTGGTACTGGTAAACGTGAGAGGATATTCAAAGAACCGAAAAATGCAATAAACCCAATTTCGAAAAAAATGTGACTTATGGGGTTTCTCAAATAAACGATTCCTGTGTCATTCGGCACAGTTAAGTATATATTGCGGTGGAGTGAAGAAACCAAATATTTTTAAATAACGTCTCAAAACCTTATCTTATGATGATACCGAAAAACTAAGATCCATTATAAAATAAGCCACCAAGACACTTCCCTATTACCTAAATTACCCTATTTGCATTACACCACTACTTATTATATACTTAATACAGTTCACACACTCACCACAATAGACACTACACAACCTACACTTTAACGGTCATACACAATCTTACATACAACAAACTTGTTAGTAGTATCCAAGTTATTATACGCTTACTTCAATCTCACTCTATACATATAAATTTAATTTTTTTTGTTAAATTTCAACTTCCTATTTTTGTATCTACTACGTGAGGGCATTGGCGACTTGTCACAAGTACTCATTGAACCTACTTCAGGCACCATGTGTCTCACAAAAATTGCAAAATAGAAATATACTAAAATTTTAATTAATTTAATCTTACTCGATATAAAAGATGTACTTTTTTGTGATGAAATAAATATAATAAAAAAAAATAATATGTATAAGAAATACATTAAATTAATTAAAAACTAGCGATCGTACTATGGTTGAAATTCGACCATAGAATAAATATTTAAATTTCTTTTAGGTTTGACAAAAGACTAAAGCCGTAAAGTCTGTTGTCAAAAGTGTATATTATCATGTATGTCACATGAATATAGCGTGTGTAATGTTTATTTTTATTAATTTTATGTATTTCTAATACATATTATTTAAAATATTAAGTATGTGCAGTCTTTCGCAATGTAATCTTTAACTACTTCCGTTCGCGTAATTTTCATCAAAATGGGTACAAGCTTTTCACTTCTCCTACATTGCTTTCGCGCCACTGGTATAGTAACGCACCATTAACATCTTTGGGTGTCTATAGGCATCCATCCATTTTCTATCCATTTCCATCAACAGAGCTCTATGCTTGTTTGCTATTTTATGAAAGATAAAAGAAACAATAGTTGATTTGATACTATTTTTTATTGTCGATTTAAAATTGGTTACAAAATAAAAATACCAAGTTTTAGAAGTATTTTATGCTGGAAATACACTTAAGCATATTATTTAGTTGTACCAATCTATCTATCTATCTATAATAAAATCGTAGGAAAGTCAATGCATGTCCGGGGTAAACTCAAAAAGTACTGCATGGATTTACTTCAAATTTTGGATGAATATTACTTTCAGGTCGGGTCAACATATGGGCTACATATTATCACGCTATCACTTACGGGAGAGAAGCTTTGAGGAGTAAACGAAGTCTGCGCGAACGAAATCGCGGGCAACAGCTAGTGTCTTATAAAAATGTACAGTAAATTTTGTATAATTTAGCTAGACGATATTTTAAGAAAAAAAAATTAAATTACAAGTATACATATACATATAATAAAATCGTAGGAAAGTCAAGTATGTCCGGGGTAAACTCAAAAAGTACTGCATGGATTTACTTCAAATTTTGCATGAATATTACTAACAGGTCGGGTCAACATATAGGCTACATATTATCACGCTATCACCTACGGGAGAGGAGCTGTGCGGACGAAGTTGCGGGCAACAGCTAGTAAAGAAATACAAGTATAAGTGCATTTTATTATATTTCTAATAACTTTTTATGGTCTACAAACTAGGCCATGACGATAACGACGTCGACTCTAACGGCGCGTGTTTGTATAACTTAATAGTCTGTAATAATCTTTGCTTGTTTAAATAAATTATTATAGACTTTATAATATTAATATGTTTATATTGGTTAATATTACATATAGGTTATATAGGTTAAGGTGAAGAGGAAGTGTGTTCAGTACTCGACTCTGGTACCAAATTTATAAAAAAATAGGAACTTAAATTTTGCCCTAATTATCCAGTAAAAACGTTAGTTAGCTCACCCTTGCTTATATATCGAAGTTCATCGTTTACAAATAACGATTTAACACTGTGGCACGTGTTTCTCAAAGCGTGTGCCTCCCGCCCACGCAGTGACTGTATTTTTGTATATTACTACATTAATTTCGTTGAGATTTACTAACGTTGTTAAAGAATATTTTACCATAGCAATTACTTGTATTGAATATGTTGCTGCGCAAAGTGAGGGAGAGGAAATCCAAAGACATGCATGCAAAGTTTGCATAAGTTTAAGTTTACCGACTACCTTACTCTTCAACCCTAAACATGGCAGGAGCAATTACCAGCTCTGTTGCAACAGGAATAAATAAGGCGGTGGTACCAAGCCCAGACAATGCAAAACTCTAACATGTAATTGCCATGATTGTAGTGACTCACCATAAGTAATCTGTGGTGACTCACATAGCCGATCGTTCACCTCTTACGAATTGCCTGGCAAAACGGCAGACATTAATTCTTTGAAATAACTTTATATCAGAATTTATGCCTAACAAGCCTATTTATTTCAACTCGATAAATAATTAGTGATAATTTGGTACCAGTGGTTAAGGTTTGTCAACATTTACATAACTTTCAAGCCCCGCTTTTCTCTGAAATTGGATCTAGCCAATAATATCTATATTGATGCTATTGTAAGGTACAGCGTTGATTCTAAACACGAATCAGACATTACATACACCTAGAAGAAATTTCTTACGGTGAATAACGCAGGAACCAAAACGTGGATGGATAGTAGAATATAATTTCATTTAGAACGAATTTTACACGTTATTATTGTCAGCATATTGGGAATCACAGTGGTAATAGTCATTGACGTTATGCCCAAAAAATAATAACAAAGTTTATATCAGTCGGGCTTAATATTGAAACTATTGAAATATATCACACATTTTGATATTTTTTTTAAACTAAAGATGAAAATAGTATGTTGACAATTATTGTTTTAGACGTCTCAAAATTCGGTCGTATAAGGGTAAATATTTTAATATTTAGCGTGATATTTTTCTGTAAGAATAAAATCTTATCATCTTTAGTTTACAAAAAGTTCTTTTGCTCTTTTTGCTTACATTAAGACGTTATTATAACTAGTGTCATAACCATAAATTAAAAAAAATGTCTTATTCAAATAAACCTCTTAAATACTTCGACATTTTAAAAACTACCACTACCAAGTTAAATAACTCTATGAAGGGTGAAGCATTAATGAATTTAAATTTAAAGCAAGAACTTAATGCTTCACCCTTCTTAAAAACTACTAAACCGATTTTGATGAGCCTTAAACTGTTCCCTAAGTTAAAATACACCTGATTTAAATAAAAAAAATATTTCTCTATGACTTTTAGTTCCCGAGATATTTATGGACAAACATATAAACGTACAATTATTCATACACTTACGAATTTTAGTACACGTGCTTGAATGCATAATTATATCATCATACTCAAATATTATCCAATTCCAAGAATATTATGTACATCCATGCATACGTGTCAAACTCACCAACATGATAACTTCCGTTTTTTCGTCGGTTGAAAAAAGCTTGACTGTAAAATAAAGAAAGACTATAAACCTAATTTTATAAGAGGACATAAATGACATAAAAATATGATATTTTTATGTCTTTTATGTCCTCTTTGATACGCTCAGCTACACTTTATTATAAGCCGTAGCGTACCATAGTACCTATACGTTACGAGGCGACACCACGTGCAACAGAAACGGAATGAGTGCTACGTATGCTACGAATTGCTGAGCTACGAACTGAATTAGAATCATTTTTTAAATAATACACTTAAAAAGTTGAACGTAGTTTTACAGTACCTATTTAATTCGTATAGATTTATAATTATAATTAAAAAGACAATTATTGAGAACTAAACATGTTTGCAACATGTATGTACATGTAAATTTATTCTTACAGCTTAGGATTTTGATTTTTTTTTGATAATGTTACAAATCGGCGATGAAGACAGACTTAACGTTCCATTTTCGCAAATTTCTTAATTTTAGGGTTAGATTTTTTTTCTATATAATCATGCCCGCTCCGTTGGTTGAGTGGTAAGAGACCCTGACTACGCAATCGATAGAGCTCGTGTTCGATTCTTGATAGGTAAATGCATTTATGAGATGAGAATAGATGTTATATTTATAGGTAAGGTTATTTACTAATTATATATTTCAGCATTTATATATGCATA
The DNA here is from genome assembly GCA_036924255.1 of Apodemia mormo. Taxonomy (NCBI): domain Eukaryota; kingdom Metazoa; phylum Arthropoda; class Insecta; order Lepidoptera; family Riodinidae; genus Apodemia; species Apodemia mormo. The sequence continues at coordinate 6,364,120 of JAUPFN010000011.1, forward strand.
TATATGCATTAATATCGTTGATTAACACCCATAGCCATATCAGTAGCAAATAATATGCTTACTTTGGGGTTAGACCGATGCGTGTGTTTTGTTCACCAATATTATTATGTAACTACGCCATTGATTGAAGTTATATCCAATAATATGATCAGTTAATAATAAAGTAATAAAATATAATTATGTTATAATCAAAGAAATTTCTTTAGCGACTTTTGATACTTCATTTAGTAATAGTTTAAAAAAATACTATTACTAAGCAAGTTATTTATAAAATGGCTTATTTTTTAAATTTCACAATGGTACTACTAATAATACTACTTTTGGATAAGTAATACATAGTTTTTACGGGTATGTTAAATACCTAATTTTGAATATTTTTAAATTGTGTAAATTTTAAAATATGATATCCATACATAATAGGAGCCAGACGAGTACTAAGGGCGGCTTGCACCAAAATGCTTAAATCATTTTAAGTCACTAAATACGTTTAAAGTGACAGCATTTAAGGCGTTTTGACATTTGCTAAACATGTTTATGAGACTAAATGCATTTACGCATTTTGGTGCAAGCCGCCCTAAGTGTACATGATATTACCTAAATTGATTCAACATAATCCGCCTCAAAGAGTAACTAATAAACATTCACACACAAAATTTAGGATTCGTAATAGCAACAAGATTAAAACCACTATTATTAGGCTAAATTTGTAATGTAAAAACTAACAACGGTGTATTAATAATTCAACAATAAAATATTGAGGTTATATACTTGAAGAAAAGAAAAGGAAATCGTAAATTTTTTTACTCTTCTTTTACAAATTTCAAAAGTTTGATACAAAAACTAAGAAAATAATAAAATGTGAAGATACCAGTGACGTTAAAAAGTTTAAAATTAGATATCCGCAAAGCTCATATAACTAACTTTTGTAATAAAAGAAACAAGACTTTTTTAGTACCAAATTTATAAAGTATCATATTATATTTTATGTCTGATCTTATCTGTCTTGGTTTTAACTGTATTCTGCACATACTGTTTTAATACATCATAAGATAACAAACAAGATGGCTCTCCTGATTGAAAAAGAAACCATCATATTATGACACTAAATATATTAATTTTGCGTGGTTATCTGCATAGCGGGATAGTTATGCCAAATGATTAAGTTTACTAACGACCTTACCGTCCAAATCGGAACACGAAATTAGGAAGTATTGACGCTATTATGGCATAAATAGATAAGGCGGTGGTACCAAACTTAGGCAAAAAGACGTTGCAAAGTTCTACCTCCTAATGTTCACGATGGTAATGACGATTTTGGCCAAGCTTTTATCTAATACAAACTGGCAGACAAAATAGCAGATGTTTTATAATTTATAAGGGAATCAGACCACTCTTTCTCGTATTGGTCCGGGCTTTTTTTGAAGAAAAGACCAACTGCGGTTCTACCAGACAAGGAGTTATTTGACATATTTAACGGCAATTGAATCGAAACGTTAAAGACATTACATATTTTCTTGCATATTATGCCCGTCGTAGCACGTCTCGAGTGAGAGCCCTTAGCGCACCCATTTCCATGTTGGTTCGGGCTCCTCTGTAGAATAGGCCAACTGCCGTGTTGCCAGGCAGATCATAAAAGGCGACTGATTGGTTTTACGAGTCAATTCCATCGTGGGTACTAGGTGGTAGAGTTCTGCATTGTCTCGTCCGGGTCTGTTACCACCGCCTTACCTAATCCTGCTGCAATATCGTCGGTGCTTGTCACTGTCGTGTTCCAGTTTGGAGGGTAAGGTAGCTGGTAAAGTTATGCATGTGGCATAAGACCTCACCACAAGATAGCAACACACCATTAGCACCTTTGGTGTCTATAGGCGATGGTTGACTCTTTCCATCAGGAGACCCATCTGCTTGTTTGCTAACTTATGATACAAAAAAAGTTTAAATAGTGAAGGTGTACACAAAGCGAATATTTTTAAAATATATAAGACACATTAAATTGATAAAAACAATTATAGCATTTAATACTATTTATCTAACATACATAATATAAACCTATATATGGCAAGTAAGTGACAATGTGCTGAAAAATTAAAAAACATGCCATTTAGAGTTCACTTCTTTTCTGAGGGAAATCCAAAATTTGCGTTTGATGATTATTTGAAGTTGAAACTAGATATTTTTTCAGGACGTAAAGAATACGTCCTGAAGATGCTTTATAAAGGATAACCGGTGGATTAATTTAATTATTTTGTGTATACTTATAGTATAATTAAAAACAAGTGTGCTGTAAACCAGTTTCAATTAATAATGTAATTCAACCAAGTGCCGAAGATTGAAAGTGTAAAATCTGATTTTTTCCTTATTTCACAGCACGAAGCAAAAAGCGTAAATTGTTAGTACTCATTTGTAAAATTACGTGCTGGTCAATGGATAATTAGTCAAGACAAGTCAAAAATAATTTAAAAAAAAATCATAATACGTAAATTTTCTATTTCCCACAAAATAAGCAATTGCCGCCATGAATAGAACAGAAAAGTGTCATTTTTTGTCAGTTTTGACAAAAATTACACTTTTTAGTAAACCAAGTAGAGCAAGTTTTTTCTACTGAAGGATGACTTTTCGCGCGGATATAAGGATTTTAATTCTGACTATAAGCTCTTTAGTCGTTCCAGTATATACGTACGAGTTCCAATTCCAAAGTTCCAATACACATATACACATACACACATAGCACACTTTCACTTTTATAACATTAAGTGAGATCTTACCTTCCAAACCAGAACATTACAATGAAAAGCATTGAAGCTATACTATACTCACCTATATATACATAATATATAGGTGAGTATAGTAAAGAATTTAATATAAGCATAATATGTTACCACTGGGTAACATGGGCTACATATGCGTGGGTCAAACAAACGCAGTCGCGGTAAACTGTTAGGTGCTGCTATATATATAGGATAAAATATCATCACGCACGGTTCCATTGTAGGATAGGCAGAGTAAACCGTTTTTCTCTCCAATTTACCACGATTCACGGGTTTATCAGTTGGCGAGATGAGTGATGATCTCCATCACCGCATTTTTCCGACTTGATAAGGATTATCGAATTTTTCTTACGATAACTCAGTCGGATGGTTTTACATTCTCATCCAAGGTATGAGAATGATAACTCACCACTCGCCAGAGTTCAAGCTGCTACTGAGATTTTGAATTTTCAGCATATCCGGATTCATCCAACCCGGAAATCGAACCTGAGATCTTACGATCTGAGCTAAATAGGCCAACCCCTAGATCACTAGTCAGTCTATATGTATATACTAAAATAATCGAAATATTTAGAAGGGGGCACTGGCTTCTACATAACAGTGTCAACTAGTGTAGAGGTCAGCGGTCAACCTAAAATAAGTAAATGTTGAAACAATAAAGATTATTATTATTATTATTATTATTATTTGTTTACTATGAACTGTTTTTGATTCACAAAACTGGTATGATACTAAAGTAATTTGAAAATTGAGTCTCAACTTTCTGTATTACTGTGGATAAGATCTAAAAGCGCACAGAAGCAATCGTGCATCGCGCCACTCTATGAAATTGAAAATATGTTTAGTTTTCATCGCACTGTACAGCCATGGATTAAATTTACTTTCAATCTAGATATTAAGCTTTATGCAATAGAAATAAACACAATAAATAAAGATTTCAGAAATGATTCTAATTTAATTGGATATAATTTTTACCCCTTATTGTTACGAGCCTCTTTGAAGAGCATCAGTCATTCTGCCAGGCAGTTCGTAAAAGGTGACCGATTGGCGAAATTTGTCACCAATATCGTGACTATTTATAGGTGAGAGAGTTCCACAAAGTCTACCCAGGTTGTTGTTACCACCACCTTAACTATTCCTTTCGTAATAGGTAAAACAGTGGTATTCCATAGCGTCAATGCTTGTCACTGTCATATTTTGGTTTGGAAGGTAAAGTAACCAGTAAAACCGAAACACGACAGTGATAAGTTTGTCCATTTGCTGCAGGAATAGATAAAGCGGTGGGATCAAATCTGAGAATTAAACAAGGGTTCATACTTATCACTTTAATCTAATGTTAAAATAACAACTGATTTGCAGGAAAACGATTCAATGCTCAAAAAGGCCTAAGAATGAATCAATACAAATGATACCAAAAACTAAAATGATCAAACTATAATTTAATGACTTTTACATTATAGTTAGTCTCTCATATTTTTAAAATATTTGAATATTTTATAGCTCTTATATTTTTAAGGTATTAGGTGCCACAGCTTTACCTATTCCTGCCACAATAGCTTCAATGCTTTTTTTTTTTATTTATTTATTCTTTTGTACACACAGAAATACAAAACAATACTTATTTAAAAAGAAAATATATGTACAATGGCGTGCTTATCTCTTTAAGAGATTTCTTCCAGCAAAACCAACCATACAGGTTGTTAAAAAAAAATCACTAGTTATAAACAGCAGGCATGGTGTACATTTAAGATTAAAACTACCTAAAACAAATTTTAACAAAACAAACAAGGATAAATGCAAGGTGAAATTGCTTCTTTGATAATGATTTCTATAAAAAGTGACAGTGAAACAGAATCTACGATAAAAATTGAAAGTGAGTATAAGTGAAAGAAAAGAAAACACAGCCACATCTATGTTTTTGTAATGTTCCGGTTTGGAAGGTAAGATAAATGGTAGACTTACGTATGTAGCATTGCCATCCTGCCATACGGATAACAACGCACCATTAATATCTTTGGTATCAATATGGGATGGTTTCCCCTTCCGTGAGAAGAGCCATCTGCTCGTTGGCTATCTTATGATATAAAAAAGACCATACGGAAAGTATACCTTCCCAAACAAAAATATCTGTAAACGGTTGACCCTGTGGGCCATCCCTGAAACTTTCCGCTAATTGATGGTAGTTGCAGCTCAAAAGAGTAAGAACTATGAGCATAGATTTTTTTCAGTTCAAACATCTATTTTGTTAGAAATGGCAGTATACTGACTTTTGAAAAGCTGTATATTTTGGAAACGATGATCCTTCTAATGGCATTCAACTCAGTTTTTGAGATCTAAAATATTGCTTTAGCTAAATAATAGCCGATAGGTTGAAAAATTTCGAAACGATGATAAAAAACATTTCTTTTTTCAAAAACTTTCGTCATCGATAAATCACAAACATATTGACCAATTTTATTCCAATTGACGGCATTTGGTGCAAATTTTAAAGAAGAAAAGCTGATTAGATTTTTAAGTCAATCGGTATATTAGCCTGAAAGTTATTTCAAAAATATTAAGTGGGTTTGCTAAAAACAACATAAGATTCGATTTTGTTTTTAGAAACTGCATTTGATGTAATTTTTTTAGTACTAAAATATCGTAGAATACCATAAAATGATTGGTTGAAAAATTTCGAAGTTATGTCGAAAAACAGTTTTTTCAAAATTCTCCCAAACGGATAAACCAATTTTGATGCAATTTATGCATTAGACCTAGTTTTTTGAGGAATAAAACTGATTAGTTTTTGTGCTTAATCGGTGCATTAATCTGGAAGTTATGTTAAAAAAATACTGTTTCGCCAACATTGTTTTGGGGTTTTTTCAAAATTTCTCAAAATCTCCTGCGCAGGCTTGGTTCAAATTTCAAGAAGTCTAAGTTGAGCGGAATCCAATCGAATGCCATTAACCGCGTTTCTATCGGTCCAGCCGTTCAAAAATTATGAAATTTTTACATATACATACAAACACACACATACATACAGACATACTAACGTCATCGTGAAAATAGCCGGAAAAGGTTCCTAGGACCTCAAGACGTGGAGATCTGGTGAAAACTTGATTTCCGGAAATCGGGGCAAAATCTAGTAACTTCCTTATACGTAGCGGTAAGTTAAAAAAATAATTTTCAAAATCGATTCATAAATGACCGAGTTTAGAGGTATATTAAAAATAACATACAGCTGAATTTATAGAAAATAATAAGTAAAAATCATTTAATTCAGGCAATAGAGGCCCATAGTGGTAGTATCATGTTTTCTTATAATCTATATCAGTAAATAGTATTTAAAAAAAACAGTAGCAGTCGTGGGACTGCCGATAGAAGTGAAAACGGAACTATTAAGTTGAGAGTAATTAAAACTATATGCAAAACATAGCTATAGATATACTATTATCATTAGCATGTCGGTGACGCGAACCGAGGATTTTACCCTCTACCAAAACGCTCAACGCGCCTAAAGAAGTTTTCACTTCAAAAATAACATAAATCAAAACTTCATGTATAAAATGTGTCACATATAAAATTAAATTTGTGTTAAGTGTGTATTGATAACCTCCTTCGTTTGGGAAGTCCGTTGAAAAAATAATTTGATTATAAATCAAAGAACTTCACAATATTAAGCCAGTTTGTCGTATTTTTATGACATCATTTATTGCTTACTGAACTACGATCAACTTTTTGCCTTGGCACATTCAGTAGTTACGGGGCGACACCACGTGCTACAAAAACGTATTGAATGCTACGTATGCTACGAATGGCTAACCTGCAAATTGAAGTAGGTAGGTAAATTTATTTTGTTTTAATAATAATATAATGAATTTATTACAATACAGCAGTTACTTATAAATTAAAAGTACAATCATTAATCTAGTTTTTAATAATTGAAATTTTAATTTCATCTATCTAAATAATTAAGATTTTTTTATTGAAGTGAAAACTTCTTTAGGCGCGTTGAGCGTTTTGGTAGAGGGTAAAATCCTCGGTACGCGTCACCGACATGCTAATGATTATAGTATATCTATAGCTATGTTTTGCATATAGTTTTAATTACTCTCAACTTAATAGTTCCGTTTTCACTTCTATCGGCAGTCCCACGACTGCTACTGTTTTTTTTAGTTTAGTGAACGTCTGATATCATTTTGTGTATTATTTTAAAATTGTAAGGCTGCCACGGAGTCTACTTGTATTATGGGTGTTACATGATTTCAATTCTTTGTATCAATTATAGTGATGAACCATTTTCTTGATAAATATGTCGTTATAAAATATTTCTTCATTTCGTGAGTGTTGCTAAATGAGAATTATCACTTTCATGGGAATTTTTGTATGCCAAATAGTATATAGCTTTTCATTCACTTCTTCAAATTGTTTTGTAAATATTATGTAATCAAATAAAATCAACAAAATTATGTATGCACCCATTTTAATAGAAATTAAATAATGTAGTAATAGAATTTAATAGAAATTGAATGACATTTGGCAAGCTAATAATACAAACATGTAGGTATACTATTTTCTCTTAGGCTAACCATGGGATTAGCGTCTGTTCTCAAACTTAAAAAGACATTTTATCGTTTTATCTATTATAAAATATTGACGATCGCTATTTAGTATAATTTTACTGAGGAATTTTAACGTTACCGTATAAATACGCTTAACGGAGGATAGCTGAACTCTCCGCTTTCAACAGAAGGGATTTCTTTTCCCTTTTACGAGATGTGAAGTAGCAAAGCTTTAATCTTCAAAAAAAGCCCGAATTAACACGGTGATAAATAATCGTGAATCACATATCAATTACCGCATTAGTTACTAAGATATCTCCTCGAAAACACGTTCATAACATTTTTATCTGACTTGGTGATTAGAAGCTAAATGTTTTGATTAATTTATATACTTCTGATTAATCTGATTAATTTCGTTCCAAGATAACATACATTTTTTTTTAGTTGCAGCTGGTTTGGTAGTTGCCGCTGTTGATTCTGGTTTACAGAAGTAGCAGTGGAGTGAACAAGTGATGGGTCAATTAATTTGGTAAATTAAACCGGAACCTTATGATCTCAACTAAATATAGTCAAACTAGTCCACGACGCTGGTATTATTACTATTCGTTATGTGGTGTGGGTCCACGACGCTGGTATTTGGTATGTATAATTTTCGTACCTCTCATGACATAATATTTTTATTTCAAAAATACAAATTTCCTTTATTGATTACATTACGAAGCACGTCACGTAATTGTACTTTTTGTTACAATGTGATCTCCAACGCAAAATTATTATCAATTAAACAATGCTTTAAATATAATCTAGATAGGTTAGTTTTTTAAATAACACAAAACGACTGGAAGACTACAAATACCTTCTGTATCCAAAACCTATGTATTTGTACATAATAGTACTTAATGTATAGGAAGTAAGTCAATTTCTATCTGTTTAGACTGTACGAAGTTACAGAGCTCAGCGGTAGGTAGTGATTGCTACATATATTCTGTATGTTGTCTTAGTCTTTTTTAAACCAAAAGAGTTTAATTAGCATTAAATGTTCATTTAATTTTAGTGTTACATAATTTTTTTGCAAACAAGCAAATAGCTCTCCTGATGAAAAGAAACAACCATCACCTAGAGACACCAAAGATATGTGTGATAGTTCTTAATTCTACATTATTACCAGCTACCTAACCCTCCAAACCGTAACACGGCAATGATAAGCATTAACGCTGTTGTAACCGAAATAGGAAGGTAATAGTAGCAGACCCGTGTAAGACGTTGTATAACTCAATCACCTAGTTGTTATGATGATAGCGAATCATATAGCTAATTGTTCGAATTTTATGAAATTCATGGCAGAATAGCAGATTGTTTATTTCTAAAGGGGTCCCGGACTCATACGGGGAACGTAGTAGAGATCTAGAAGGTCTCGTCGTAGCTTGAAACCATAGTCCTTACTTTTGCTATCATAATAGCATCAGAGCTCATCTCTGTTGTGTTCCATTTTTTAATTCCTGACGCAAAAAATGTATTATGACTTTTGAGTTTGACCACTATGTATGGCATCTTAGTTTTAAATGGATGAAGAGATTTGGATTAGAATTTTTTTGAAATGTCGTATAAAAATCGGTTGCAAGATCAGCTCTTTTCTACTTTATGCAAAGAATTGAATAACTTATACGAACCTGATCTGTACAAAATGTTGATATTCTGTTACTTAAATATTATTACTTATGGTTACTTTGATCTGAGGCTGCAGGAATCTTATTCGAAGATCATCATCTCTTTTCGTGTTTGCTCTATAAAGTGCATACGAGGCAAAAAGTGGTCAAATAATATAGGAATGCGTTAGGGTTTAATTTTTTTTAATTTAATGTTATAGACAGAAAGCAGCCGGAAACTTACGCATGTCGCGTTACCATCCTGCCATACAGATAAGATTTCACCATAACGTTTGAAGTATAAAGGTGAAATCAGAAATCAGAAGAACTTTATTCAATAAAACTTTTTACAAGTTATTTTGACACGTCAACACTCTTCAAAACTACCACCGGATCGGAACATATATCTAAAAGTGCTTTCTAATTATGATTTATTTTATTTTCGCCATGGTTCAGTGCTATACTGAACATATATATATATATATTTAGTTTAAATTAGGGAGTCTTGTACTTTTAGGGCTAGTAAATTTTTTATTATCTTCTAAAAATTCTTAATTTTGGTAGCCCAAGGTGGCCATCATCAACACATGCCTAAGATGAGTAGGTCAAAGTGTCGTTCCTAGTAATCTAAAGAAAAAAGCAAGAATCATTTTAGATTGTCAAAATGTAGCGGTTCAGTGCTATACTTATTTAGTTTAAATTAGGGAGTCTTGTACTTTTAGGGCTAGTAAATTTTTTATTATCTTCTAAAAATTCTTAATTTTGGTAGCCCAAGGTGGCCATCATCAACACATGCCTAAGATGAGCAGGTCCTAGTAATCTAAAGAAAAAAGCAAGAATCATTTTAGATTGTCAAAATGTAGCGTTTTCCTCCGCGTTGTTCCGGACCACCTTTCAAAATTAGCCCATCTGCCATTCTGCCAGGCAGTTCGTAAAAGGCGAACAATTAGCTATACGTATCACTACCGTGGTAACTTATTGGTGGTAGAGTTCCGAAGCGTGGTACCACAGCCTTACTCCAGCAATAGCGTCAATACTTGTCATTGTCCTGTTGCGGTTCGGAGGGTAAGGTCAACTACCTTTAACTTATAAATATAAACTTATAAGTGTGACATTTCTATCGTGCCATGTGGATTAATATATTTGGTATCATATACCATTAACATATTTGGTATCTATATGCGATAATTCATCTTTCCGTCAGGAGAGCTCCACTTATTTGCTAGCTTATCTATACATATAATAAAATCGTAGGCAAGTCAAAACTGTACATTGAATATTTTTTTAAAAGAATACTTGGGGCGTGATCTACATCGATATCGAAGCCAAAAATATAGTTTTTAGAATTTTTGTCTGTCTGTTTGTCTGTATGTATGTCCGGGGTAAACTCAAAAAGTACTGCATGGATTTACTTCAAACTTTGTATGAATATTACTAATAGGTCGGGTCAACATATAGGCTACATATTATCACGCTATCACCTACGGGGGAGATGCTGTGCGGAGTAAACGAAGTCCGCGCCGACGAAGTCGCGAGCAACAGCTAGTAATATATAAAAAAATAGATAAAAACACCGCCAATCTCATCAAGCACAAATTGGTAGATCTGAGTGAACTGGTTTAAATTTTGAATCCATTTAAAACGGGCGAAGCAGTCCACATAAGCTAGTAGGCATCAAATTAATATTTTATATCAAACAAATTTCTTAGAACTGACATCAAGACTCTTCGCGGTTAGATATATATCATTGTCAGGGTGAAAATATCAGTACGTGACTTGTTTCCTTACTGCAATATTACCGAACGGTTTATATAACCGTTGGCGTTGTGTGGTTTTGAAATATTTATACTTTTTATAATTGTCATTTAGTGCGACGTGTTTCTTATAAACTATCTCTAACATTTTTATTTGGTGTTATAATAATATTTTTTTTATTTCATAAAATAACAAACAATCAGATGACTCTCCTGATTTTTTTTTTTGCACCTGATGTTGAGTGAACACCGCCGCCCATGGACATCTGCAATACCAGAGGCCTTGCAGTTGCGTTGCCGCCCTTTTAAAAATGAGTACGCTCTTTTCTTGAAGGTCCACATGTCATATTTGTTCATACTAATAATAATATATAATATACTAAGTAATAGTCATCGTGGACGTGCATTAGGGGGTGCTGGGTGGGGGGGGGGAACTCCACCTAAGCACCCTCTTTCTGGAAAAATATTTAATTTATAAAATACAAATATAAATTGATTGTCTGTCTGTCTATCTGTCTGTTTGTCTGTCTGTCTGTTTGTCTTTCTGTCTGCCTGTCTCCCTTCTTCACGCCTAAGCCACTGAACCGATTTGGATGAAACTTGTTCATGAATACATGTTTTATGTATTCCTGATGGAAAAAGACAACCATCGCCAATGATGTTAATAGTACATTGCTATCCCTGTGGCGGGGTCGTAACGCCACATGCATAAGTTGACCGGCTACCTCCAAACCTGAATACGACAGTGACAAGCACTGATGCTATTGGGACAAAAATAACCAAGTCGGTGGTACCAGACTCGGGCGAGATAATTTAGAACTCAACCATCTACTAATGTCTAATAAAATAGTATTACTGCACAAATTTCACGAATTGATCTCACTTTTGTCACCTCTGTGGTCTAGTGGTCCAGCATTGGCGTTGACCACATGAGGTCCCGGGTTCGATTCCCGGGTCGGGCACATAAAAAAGTGTTATTTCAGTTTTCTGGGAAACACAAAGTTGCCCGGGATTGGAAAGTGCCCGATTGGCGATAGGCTTGCCACCTATCACATTTGTGGGACCAAGTATCTTCGGCTAATCGTGGGTGCACTTGTTGTACCTCTTCCTACCTCTTCGGGGATATGGGCGTGAAGACACTTTTTTTGATCTCACTTTTAAAAAGTAAGCAAATTTACTGCCCATCATATGAATGTTAGTTAACGCTAATAATACACAGAAATACACTTAGAATAATTACGAAATACTTATATAAATACAGGAGACTGGGGGAGGCCTTTGCCCAAAGGCACACAGATGAAAACAGATAACATAAAATGGTTACCATACTAAATCTTAGTTTATATAATGCATTTATCTGAATAAAGGCTATTATTATTTTTTTTATATTATAAGATAGCAAACAAGCAGATGGGTCTCCTGATGGAAAGAGTCAACCATCGCCTATAGACATCAAAGATGTTAATGGTGCGTTGTCGTGGTGGTGCGAGGTCTAATGCCACATGCATAAGTTTACCGGCTACCTTACCCTCCAAACCGGGACACTACAGCGACAAGCACTGACGCTATTGCGGCAGGAATAAGTAAGGCGGTGGTACCAGACCCGGGCGAGACAATGCGGAAATCTATCACCTAGTAGCCACGATGGTAGTGACTTGCACAGCCGATCGGTCTCCTTTTACGACATACCTGGCAAAACGGCAGTTGGTCTAACTTCTAAAAATCATTGATGTCTATAGGAAATGTTTATCTCCTTTGATCAAGAAAACCATCTGTCTGTTTACTAACCTGTGATATGTTAAAAGAGAATTAAATAAACATATATAATAAGCGCTCTCTGAATATGTCAACTTTACTAGTCAGCTACTTCCTTTTACTTAAGCTTTCAATTTACTCGAGCAATAAAGGTTCCAGCAGTGGAAAATAAAACAGGTTGTAACAGTTTTAGACCGCTTCACGAAGGTAATAAACTTAAACTAAAATAAATAAATATACCCTAACTTGTGTTATTTTATGTCAGTCGTAAAAGAACTCATGAGGAGTATAGTATTACCACATTACAACGTCTCCTAAAGTGACAAAAGTTAATATGATTGAGAATTCTGTAATTGAGAAATTTAACATTTCATTTCATTTATTTATTTAGTACTACTAATAAGACGTACAATAAAAACATGCAAAATGAAAAATTGCAAATATTATTACAGCCTTTGAGTATATTATAAACCTCAGTCTTGTTGCATTCCCAAAGCCAGTAGAAAACACTAAGCTTTTTACCACTTTTACATCGACCTTTCGAAAACTGTTGCTACGAGTAAAAATAGTCGTATACGAATAGAATTCCATTTCTCCAAAAATATTGACCGAGTTTGAACTCTAATAGCTTGTAGTAAAAGAGATGCAATTTAGATGAGCGTGGAGTACGAGAAGGTGTCCATAAATTAATGCCAGCCAACGGTGCACCTATGTGGCTGTTTAACAATTTGTAAAGAAATGAGCAATCTTAAAATTGGCAACGATCTTCTAGGGGACGATATTTTGTAGTGGAGGAAACTGAAAAACTGCCAACTTTTCGTGGAAAAAGTTGAAGTGGGAAAGATGATGCTAAATTTTTTTGATCTTTCAATGTCTTCTACATGCATTTTGTAATGTTGTTTATATGCGAAGCTACAATATTTTTTTAACGTTTTGATTTCTCCAAAGCGATGCAAATTATTATTTTTTATTGATTAATTTAATTGCATTGTTAGACTGAGTTTTTATCAAAGATTTCTTCTTTCTAGAAAAACGAAGTGGGAATTTTGATATTCAAGAACTTGCCGGGGGAATCTCACCAACGCGATAATGTTACCATGAATAAGACTAAACTTTTCAATATCAACAACACGTCTAAATATTTTCAGATTGTCAGCAAATATACAAACATTTAGAGATTAGGATGAAAAATGGCAAGTTGCTTATAAAAATATCCAAAAGAGTTGGACCTAAATGGATATCTTATGGCACTCTACTTTAAAATTATTTACTATATTTATTTTAACTTTAAAATTATCAGACATATAATAGTTTGTTAAATAAAAGTAGAAGGTCAATATAAATTTTAACATTATAATTGTTAGGCCTGCTACATCATAGATTTTTATAGTTGGCTAATCGTCTGTTCACTGCTAACATATCTGTTTAGCTTCTTGGCGATTAGGAAATTCTGAGGAGGAAATTTCGAGCATTCAGTGGAAATTGTTGTCTCACCCGGGTCTGGTACCACGGCCTTACCTATTCTTGCCGCAAAAGCGTCAGTGCTTGTCACTGTCGTGTTCCGGTCTGGAGGGTAAGGTAGCCGGTAAACTTATGAATGTGGCGTTAGACCTCGCCACTAGATAGCAACGCACCATTAACATCTTTGGTGTCTATAGGCGATGGTTGACTTTTTTCATCAGGAGACACATCTGCTTGTTTGCTATCTTACGATATGAAAAAAAAGTCGCAAATTAAGTTACCTGAATTTCTTCTTTATCATCAGGTGTTCCCCTCGCCCCATAACTTTTATTGACGGCGGTTTAGAGTAAACGACGTCCATGAAATATTTTAACGAGTTTCAGAGAAAGGTGTAAAATTTAAAAATTATATTTAACCGAGGCAGACCGAATCTCATTTGAAAGCATTTTTCGTATAAAAAAGCATGATAAACCTTTATTGGTTATAAACATGAAAGTGGAAAAGTTAGAGCGTAGATAATCGTAAAATTTAAATTTTGTGCTCAAGCAGTTTAGATGGTGTTTGCCAAATTTCAACATGTTTTTTTGTACTCAAAACTCATTTAAAATTATATTAAATAGTTTATTATTACACTAAATATCATATGCTGGCTCAGAGATAACCTTTTAGAGGTTCCTAATGTTCGTGAGAACGTCTTCACCACGCGGATGGCATCGCCATAGAGTACTTTGTAATATACCTAAAGGCATCGCAATATTAACATTTTTAGGCTGTTGACAATGGCTATCTGTTTCCGTTGGGTAAATTATATTGCGCTGATTTTAAATACAACATAAAATCAAAATATTAAGCAAATAGAGAAAAAATGTAATACCGATGGCAAAATGAAAAATTATAGCCCAGTCGGAATGAGCTTATACCCTATCTTAAAACTCCAGTGTATTTTAGATTATTTTATAGGTAGTATGGATTTCCACAAAATATACCATCCTGTATATTCACCCAGACCCAGAAATCAACGTCAAACCGATAACGGATGAAGGGCCAAGGGATGGTGGTGCTCAAAAAAATATTAAAAATTTTTTTTCCTGCACTCTAAAAATTATAGCCATTTAAAAGAAGGTAAAAATAAACACTTTATGATTTTTCAAGTACTATGACTAACAAATGTTTACTGAGCTTAATTATTTCTGGGGGATTTGTTAATGAATAATAGAAGTATCTTCACGCCCGTAACTCCGAAGAGGTGGGCAGAGGTACAACACGTGCACCCACGATTAGCCGAAGATACTTGGTCCCACAATGTGATAGGTGGCAAGCCTATCGCCAACCGGGCACTTTTCAATCCCGGGAAACGTTGTTTTATCAGAAAACTGAAAAACACATTTTTGAATTGCCCGACCCAGGAATCGAACCCGAGACCTCATGTGGTCAACTCCGACACCGGACCACTAGACCACAGAGGCGATTAATTAATGAATAATGCTAGTATAAATTATAATTCAAAATTTGAAAATAACTATCCTGGTTTCAGAGGAATATTATTAGGATAAAATGTAGTAAGAAATGTTATAGCATTTTAGAAAGCCCACTAAATGCGCCATCTTTTGATGCCACGTGCTGAAATAGTGTAGTACATTTTTTTTCAGCACAGCCAGTTAAAGTTGAATGATGTATTTATTAATTTTGAGTACATGTTTGGGCAAATAAGGGATATTTCCAAATCCGTGTTCAAATTTTAAATTGTAATTTATACTAGCATTATTCAGTTACAAACCCCCCAAATAATTAAGCTAAGTAAACATTTTGTAGTCATAGTACTTGAAAAATCATAAATAAGCGTATGATTTTCACTTTTTTTTTAAAAAAAAATGGCTATAATTTTTAGAGTGCAGGTAAAAAAATTTCTTTCATATTTTTTGAGAACCACCATCCCTTGGCCCGTCATTCGTATTCCGCTTGACGTTGATTTCTTGGACAACCTGTATACACACAATTTGAATTCGACAGAACCTGTGTATCTTAACTAGACACATTATTTTTACAAAATTGAAGAAAAAAATAAGATGTGCGCCTTTATGTCCTCAAAAATCAGTCCATTGAAAAATCTCGTGAGATCGTTAATTTAGCAGTAAATTGCCAACATAATTAAAATATTAATTTTCAACGTACTTTATCAGGTAGATAACTCTACCCCTGAGATAGTCATGTAAAGTTTATGGACCTTCGTCACAAATTTTAGCTGAAGGGAATCTATACACCAAAATTCCAACGAATAATTGCAATTTATTGCTAAACTAACA
The DNA here is from genome assembly GCA_036924255.1 of Apodemia mormo. NCBI lineage: Eukaryota > Metazoa > Arthropoda > Insecta > Lepidoptera > Riodinidae > Apodemia > Apodemia mormo. Next base: position 6,380,348 of record JAUPFN010000011.1, read on the forward strand.
ATCTTACGTGATTATTCCATAGAAATACTTTTGTATAGGTGACATGGTGACGTAGAAATTTAACATCTAGCATTTTTTCAAAAAAACCGTTCTGAAGAAAAAACATCCAAAAAGCAATATTTTTTATTTTGTTAATATTTTTTCTGGCTACAAAAAACAAGCTCTACCGAAGTCAAATCGACGGCATATTTGTAGTATTCATAAAGTATTATAGGGTCAATACTACCTACAAAAGAATTGGCTATTCATCAATCATCGAATCAAGCGAATTTACTGACACCTCTCAAGATCAAATCAATCAAGGAGTTTAGGCTACAGAGCATGCCAAAGAATTATACATACAAACAAACATACATAAAAAATACATACATAAACACATTTGAAAAAGTTGACCCAGCTTCTAGCGAAGTCGAGTAATTAAAAAGCGAACCTAACATTAAAATCAAATACAAATTACAGAAAATTAGTCCGATCTCGATTTATGTTTCTGTGGACCCAACCGTCCCTATTTAATTAAGAAAATTGGTTTTAATGTTTGTTATTGAATTAAATTTCTACCACTGGATGGATTTTCAAGAAATTTGTTTTCTTACCGATCAAGATTTTGCACAGATTGTTCTCCTCCTACTTTTGGGAACAGGTTTTCAACCGACTTCGAAAAAGGAGAAGTTTAGCAATTCAGTTGTATGGCTGTACCTCGGAAATTGATTTTCTGCAACAACTCACCTTCAACTGAACAGCGCACATGCCTTCAACTCAGTTACGCTCTTACCTTCAACTAAGCTACACTTTTTTATGGGCCACGTATTCGCTTTTACAAGTAAACTTCCCAAGACTAAAACCTAATAGCCACGATGAGAGTGACTCGTATAACAAAAGTTTAGCCTTTTACAAACTGCCTGACAGAACGGCAGATGGTTTATTCTTCAAAGGAGGTACAGGCCAACACAGGGATATATATATTTGACATGGTCTGTAGTCTAAACGATGAAGTATTAGTATAGGTGGAGCTGACACTCGTATTATTCACTTGAAACAAATACTTGCGTTATATCTCATTCTATGAGGTCTTGCCATCTCTTTTTATACAGCTGTGTTAAAATGAGAGGGTGAGATATCAGAAGATAATAGCAGTATTTAAAGTTGTGTTTCAAGTAGGTATTAGAACTGTTGCCTCCAGATATAATGGTCTAAACCGCTTGATGGCTTTCAGTTTGACAGATGTCATTAGAGTTGTCTTGATTGTGAGATTGACAAAGGCTTATACAATTTGTAGTAGAAATGGAGGGTTACGTTATATTTGGATTGAGTCATAGTTCGCCTCTGTATTCTAGTGGTTCGGTTTCGGTGTTGACCACTTGTGGTCTTGGGTTCGATTCCTTGGTCGAGTAATTTAAATGTGTTTTATTTTTAAATTTTTTGTTAACAAACAACGTTGCTCGGGATTGGATAAGGTTTGGATAAGTAAGATAGGCTTGACATCATCACATTGTGGGACAGAATATTTTCGGTTAATCATACGTGCGCTAGTTGTACATCTGCCTACTACTTCGGGGATATGGGCGTCAAGATATTTTTTTCTGAGTCAAAGTCGGGTTTTTTAGTGCTTGTTATTAATATACGTATAAGTGTTAGTGTCTAGTTTGGTTGGTTTGTTTAATTATTTTGGAATTAAAGAGATTAATGTACTACGTTAGAACATAGAGGTCGTTGTTTGGAGTCGAGTGGTAGGCGACCCGTATGACGCCATGACGGAGTAAGGTACGATTTCTGACAGGGGACCTTATATAATTAACTTAAATATTTGTATTTCTGAGATGGGATTTCTAAAAACTATATATTAGTATTGTGTCTTATTTTTAGTATTATATTTAAGTATATTATTAGTATCTTTAAACAATACAAAATTAAAAATTTCAAAAACCCCGGACACACTTTCTTATTCTCAGACCGCTATTTTGCTTTATATGCATAATTTTAAGAGAGAAACGGGAAAGGAGCTGATAATCTTTAAAAGGGGATCCTACAGCATCAGGTTGAAGCTTTGTGTTATTTCAAAGCTCCCATGGCCTTTAGTTCTACCATGTTACCCTGGAAATTATTATGATTCAGATTGTTTTTAGAAATAGAGCAAAAGAGATCACACTCAATGGGTTTATTTTAGTTCAGGAGTTCAATGGCCACTTTCTAGTCCCATTATTAAACCCTGCGAATCTCCTAGCAATAAAGGCCAATTATATCGAAAACTCTGCGAGTTATATATATATATATATATATATATATATATATATATATATATATATATATATATATATATATATATATATATATATATCTGAGAGTTCCAATAATAATAATAATAAGGGTCAAGGAATTAGTACTAATATTTAAAGACGCAAATATCGGAGATGATAAATGTCGAAAATGTCTTTTGTATTCCTAAACCATCCAACATATTACTGGTGTTTGTCACAGTCTATCACAAACTGATTACACTCATAGACACAATCTAAATTGTAAATATAATCCATAAAAACACCGCACGTAAATTTAAAAACTAACACATGATATTGACGCACCATATTACAAATATAAACCAAACACTATCCTTGAAAATGCAACACACAAAACGTGTTACGACCGTACTAAATAGGCAAATTGAGCCACTGCAGTAGACCAGACATAACTCTAATAGACAAAATAAATAAAGTCACTTAATTTTTTGCCGCACCGAACTCTCATAACATTATCAAGACGATTCGAGAAAGAAAATATGCACAAATATAGTGAATTAAAAGATGAGGTTTTAAGAATCTGGAAACAGATAAAGGTATTTATAGTACCAATTGTGCTCTCTACCACAACCGTAATACCTCGCCACTTATTCCAGAGCCTTAAGCAGCTAGACCTAAACCCATGCATTTACACTACACTAGAAAAAGCAGCTATACTTAATACTTGTCAAATAGGTAGAAAATTTCTACAAATGTCAGAAAATGAAATAACTAGCACGCACGATCAGTCACATAATCTAAGAACATTAAATAAATTAAAAAAAAAGTATCTTCACGCCCATATCCCCGAAGGGGTAGGCAGAGGTACAACAAGTGCACCCACGATTAGCCGAAGATACTGGGTCCCACAAATGTGATAGGTGGCAAGCCTATCGCCAACCGGGCACTTTCCAATCCCAGGCAACTTTGTGTTTCTCAGAAAACTGAAAAAACACTTTTTTTTAAAGTGCCCGACCCGGGTATCGAACCCGGGACCTCATGTGGTCAACGCCAACACTGGACCACTAGACCACAGAGGCGATAAATAAATATACTGTTTACTTGGTTAGCACCTGTAAATCTATACATATAATAAAATCGTAGGAAAATCAATGTATATCCGGGGTAAACTCAAAAAGTACTGTATGGATTTACTTCAAATTTTGCACGAATATTACTAACGGGTCGGGTCAACATATAGTAATCACCTACGGGGGAGGAGCAGTGCGGAGTAAACGAAGCCCGCGCGAACGAAGTCGCAGGCAACAGCTAGTAGTATAAAAAACGGCCACAATTCAAGAACCGAGAAAAAGAAACTTTTTTCATAATAATAATAATATCCTTGGACAAAATACACGAATTAATCTAACTCCAAAATAAGCAAATTATTTCCTTGTGGTATGGATGTTAGTCAACGATACTAACACATAGAAATACATGTATAAAAACTCAAATATGTATAATAAACACCCAAACCTGGAAATACAAACATCTATGCTCTTCACACAATTCTGTCCCTGTCGGGACTCGAACCCGAGCCTCATTCATTGCGTAGTCAGGTTTGCTAACCACTCGACCAACGGTGCGATCAAATCCCTATGTCCAGGCTACATTATGAGATTAGTTGGATGGTACCACAATATTGCATTTTCAATGAGCTTGCACAAGTTTGTCAAGTTTTAGTACAAACGGATATCAGGAAGTCATTAAAAATTGGTTTGCAATATTAAGAATATTATTTACATACAAAAATTGCCAGATAAATAGATGCTGATGATCTTCAAAAAAGGATCTTTAAATATCATGTCAAGGTGACCTTGCGATTTCAATACCAATAAAGTAACAGAATACAAAATTAAGTATCGTTAAAGCCTTTACAATTTGCATAATTCCTTTCATCTATTTGAAAAAAGCAGGTGATCTTGAAACGGCTGAGTAGATTCTATAAAATCATAGCAAGGAACTATTTCACAAAACAGGGCTTCCATTTAAAAAATCCGCAACCTAATCAGACGATCCGTCTGGGCACTACGATGCCAAGGTCAGACACACATATACACACCTGAAACTTATAACACCACTCGTATTGCGTCGGGGGTTAATAACACCTATGTCACAACTAATAACTTTCTTACCTGGGATTATATTCATTCATATCCTTTGTTCAGCAATTTTTTATTTATTACTAACTATGCTCGCGACTCCGTCCGCGTGGGATTTTTTAAAAAAGTAGCCTAATTTACTCCTTATTATATCAGCTATCTACCAGTGAAAGTCCCCGTCAAAATCGGTTCAGCTGTTCTAGAGATTAGCTGGAACAAACAGACAGAAAAAGACAGACAGACAAAAATCGCAAAAAGTGTTATTTTGATATGTGTACCGTGTGTATATGCATTTTGTTAAAACCGATTATTTTAATATTACAAACAGACACTCCAATTTTATTTATTTGTATAGAAGATAGATTAGCTATTTTCTATGAGAAAACTGGACTTGGATTTAGCCTATTTGGCTCAGATCATGAGATTTCGGGTTTATCGGACAAATATCAATATTCGTTAATAAATCGATGAAAATTGGGACATATTTGATAATCAACGTCATCAGGTCGACAAACAGGTGAATCATGGTGAAACTAAAAGTCTACAGTCTACCTCGTAAAGAAACCGAAATGATTAAACCTCTACGAGAAAAAAAATATTAGTAGTAGTCCGCCTATAGACACCAAAGGTGTTAATGGTGCGTTGCTATCTTGTGGCGAGGTCTAATGCCACATGCATAAGTTTACCGGCTAACTTACCCTCCAAACCGGAACACGACAGCGACAAGCACTGACGCTATTGCGGCAGGAATAGGTATGGCGGTGGTACCAGATACGGGCGAGATTGTTAAAATTAAAGGTGGTGATGACATGTCTCGCTACGTGATGAACCAAATCATAGTGAAAGGAATCATTAAACGTTAGAGTTTCAGGTCGAGAGAGAAAATTGATAACTCATGTTCCGACTTGGTATTTAAACGATAATGATTTAAAAAACGAGAAATATTGCTATATTATTGTCCATTCTATTTAAGTAAGAACATATAAGAATAATGTAAAATTCATAAATAACTTACTTTAAATATAAATCTTACTACTTACGAAATACAGAATATTTGAATTGGTAGTTTTAAGCTAGAACCTAAGAAGTTGCCAACAAATAATCTTTTAAAGTTATTTAAAAAATCCATAGTAATATTATAAATGCGAAAGTAACTCAACCTGCCTGTTTGTCTCTTCTTTACGCCTAAACTACCGTACCTATTTAAATGAAAGTTTGAGATCCGAGAAAGGACAAAAGACCTTAGGATAAAACCATCCCGGAAATCCTATGGGAATAGGAACTTTGCGGTAAAACCCCGAACTATGTCTTTTAATTTAGAAATTTTTCCACGCGACGAAGCTGCGGGCACAGTTACTTAGAAATATTGCTATTTTATTATCCATTCTATTCAAATAAGAAAATATTTTAATATTTAAAATGCTTAAACTTTATTTAAGTGTAAAAGTTACATACGAAATACAGAAGATTTGATTTGATATTTTTAAGCTGAAACCATAGACGAACTACAGTCTCCTATTCTCTGCTGAAACCTAACTGAAGGTTGCCAATAATGAATCCTTTAAAATTTAAACAGGTTGTTCTGATTCTTAAATAAAAAGAACAACCTCTTTAAATTTTAATATACTTATATCTTATCTACCAAGATACTTATATCTCAGTCAGATCGGGTTTAAAACAATAAGAGAGACTTGTCGAAAAATTCAATCATTTATGAAAGAATAAAAACTGTAACGTCATTATAATAGATTCGATCTTTTTTGTTGTTTCTTAGAAAGTCTCCCAAGGGACAGATCAAAAAGATATTAGAACAAAGGGTCGTCCAAAACATAATTCGAATATTTATCTCAATATAATCGTGGCATTCAAAAGCTAAAAGGGTCAAAGCTGTGTTTTTAAATCGTTACAGTTTTTTGTTTCTTTTACTTCATTTGTGTAAGTCAACGCTGGGAAATCTTTATTGGCCATTAGTGTGGAACATTATTAAGAGAAGAAAGTGGGGTTAGATGGCCTATAATACTATTCAGTTTTACAGATGAAAATCTTTATTAAAAATGTACGTTTTTTTTAATTACATCATGGCTTCTATTAAAAGAGAAACTGGTTGACAGATATAAATTTTATGTAAAAGTCTTTATAAAATAGGTCAAGTAGATACTTCTTGTTGGTTCGGGCCCCTTTTTAAAGATAAGTAACTGCCTTATTGCTAGGCATCTCGTAAAAGGTGAAATACAACTAATACGCGACACTACTATCGTAATTGCTAACTGGATTTAGAATTTTGCAACGTCTCGACTGGGTTTGATATCACCGCTTTACCTATTCCTCCTGTAACAGCATCAGTGTCACAGTCGCGTTCGTTTTTTCAAAGTAATGTAGGCGGTAAACTTGTCCTCGTGGCATTTTAACCCCGCCACACGGACAGCAATTCACTAATAACATCTTTGATGCTTGTAAGCCATGGTTATCTCTTTCCATCAGGGGAAGTATCGGCTCGTTCGATGTCCCATGAAGTATATAAATATTTCATCCGAATAACAAACAGAGTTCTTTCAAACGCTAATGAGCAAAATTGTAAAATATTATTATAAAAGCTGGTTTGCACTTAAAATGTAAATATGTCCGAAAAACCAATCATGTGCGAGAGAACGTCACGCACCGAGAGTTCTGGTCTAACTTATAGATCAGAAGGTTGTAAAGCTTTAACTAAAAGACAAACTAAGACTAACGACTTCGATGTCTTAAGTAAAGGTCAAACTAGGTCAAAGGATAAATTTAACTTTAGGTTTGGTCCCTAGACACGGTTATAGCAGAACCGCAAATAACAAATTTTTATTTTTTGTTATAAAACTATATACATTAAACTATATATTTACAATTTATGGATTTTTCCTTAAGGTATGGTGTAATATAGTTCTTGAAAAATTATATATGATTCTAAATCAACAGAGAATACCCGATAGGTTTTTAAGTTATTTAAGATAAAAGGAAGAATAAGTGAAACGTTGGCAAAAATTTACTATTACCCCTTCTTGTCTTCGAAACGACTGGGTTTAAATTAAAAAAATATAGTATAGTCATTTACCAATAAATAACAAAAAATCTATGATATAAATATTTGTTATAAGTTTACCACAAACAAATTTGTAGTAGTAGTATACAATAACAAAAAAATCCATGATATAAATACTTGTTATAAGTTTACCACAAACAAATTTGTATTAGAATAATAAAAACTTACGAAGTTGAGATAATAATCATATACAAAGCCCTCATCACGCGAGTTTAATTCTCAATAGTCCGATCTTTTCTTCATTGTATAAATTAAGCACATGAGATAGTAAAATCGGAAATGGATGAAATTAAACATAGCTCCTAATGGAAAGCTGTTGCAATTGCTCATATATATTTTGGAAACACACATTTTTGTCTTTGTTCGGAAAGGGTATCATGTTCTGTAGCCAAAACTTGATATTACTTTTATGAAGCCAACATTTAAATAAGTTTGCATAAAATAATACTTGCTCGAATTTCATAAGCTGGCTGAAAGGCAGTCCATTATGTGTATGGCTCAATATATTGGAAATCGGCTATCTGTTGTTTTTACATTGAATGGGGGATAATCTTCTCGCTATTTGGATATCATTAATACATACACAACATTCTGGTAAAAACAGTACTCTTTTATATCGATAGCACAGAAGCGGATGGCTCTCATGATGATAAGAGAAACCAACGTGTATAGATATGAATGTTAATGCTGCGTTGCTATCCATGTGGCGGGATGGCAGCGCCACATGCTAAGTCTACCGGCTACCTTACTTTCCAAGCTGGAACACGACAGAGACAAGCATTGATGCTATTGCGATAGGAATAGGAAAGGCGGTGGTATCAGACGTTGCGGAACTCTACCACTTAACTAGAAGAGGTCGATGGTAGTGAAACGTATAGCCAATCGGTCGCCTTTTACGACTTACCTGACAGAACAGCAGTTGATCTATACTTCAGAGGAGCTCGGATCAACACGGGAGAAAGTACAAAAATGATGTGGTGTCGCGGGACACCAGGTAGGAACGAACTTCCTTCGGCTAAACGGCACTACTCGCTTGTGTACGTGACTGTCGCGCCTGCGCACGTCTCATTTAACGCTTTTATTCCACGCATTTTTCTTACGGTTTTACTATCACATTTTTTTCAGTTCGGTCGCGCAGCAAAATCCCTATCCCCTCCAAGCCTGCCGTAAGGAACTTCGTTCCAATAAATATCCTGTGATATTGATACAGGCCAACTTCTAAAATTCTGGCCAAATTTTAAAATTAAGAACTAAATAATGAATTGAAAATGCGTTTTATATTATTGTAAAACTATTACCAGATAATATAAAAATATTCGTTTAAAAATATCCCACTAATTTCGTGAATTGGATGCACCGTGTCTTGTGATAAACGCAGTAATGCTGACAGTGTGTTATTTTACATTTTTGACCACCTTGGCCTCTGTGGTCTAGTGGTCCAGCGTTGGCGTTGACCACATGAGGTCCCGGGTTCGATACCCAGGTCGGGCACTTTAAAAAAATGTTTTTTCAGTTTTCTGAGGAACACAAAGTTGCCCGGGATTGGAAAGTGCCCGGTTGGCGATAGGCTTGCCACCTATCACATTTGTGAGACCAAGTATCTTCGGCTAATCGTGGGTGCACTTGTTGTACCTCTGCCTACCTCTTCGGGGATATGGGCGTGAAGATACTTAATATTGAATTAAATGCGTATATTCTGAGTTATTTAGAGAAATCCCGCAAATTAAATGTTTATTTGCAGTCTAGTAACAACTTAAACGAAATATTTTTGTTTGCTTTGTTTTGCAATTTTCAACCTTATTCAATGTATCGTAAACATAAAATTAGATTACGCGGTAATATGCAGTTATGTGAGTAAAATTTTTTTACGTATTAGACGTTTTTAAATGGTAGTCATACCGCGCCTTAAATGCTTTATGTGAAGCATTAAAGAAATCTTCCTACGACTTAATTACACACTTGGTCTGCACATCTGTAGAGATCGTTACAATTGTTAATAAGTGAACTTATTGTATTTTGATAATTTCAGCTAACAGCAATACTTTTTCTTTTATATTGGCGTAATATTACAGTCTGGAGAGAAAATTATTGCTTACGAAAAACATGCCACGCAATCTACTGTAAGATTAAAGTTTCTTATGAACCATAAGGAAAAAATGTGTTTTTTCGGATAAAAATGAAAAAAATATTGCTTTTTAATAATAAAAAATCTTTTATGTGTTGAAATGAATATAATATCTTCTTTCTAGCGCAGTTGGGTAAAAATAATCTCTTAAGTTTCGTTTCTGAAAAAAATAATGTGACGGAAAATAGGATATGCTGATGCTGTCCGCCTTTTGTTACACTCACGTAAAGAGGCCTTTGAATGAGATTGTTGTGAAGTTCCTGTATACACGTTGAAGATAAATTGCTTAAAATTAACCATTTTTCACTATAGTATTAAATATAAATAGTAAAAATAAAAAGTTTTTTTATCCCCGTGTTGGTTCCGGGCTCCTTTGAAGAATAGACCAACTGCCGTTCTGCCAGGCAGGTCGTAAAAAGCGACCGATTGGCTATGCGAATAACTACCATCGTGACTACTAGGTGGTAGAGTTATGCATTGTCTCGCCCGGGTCTGGTACCACTGCCTTACCTATTGTTGCCGCAACAGCGTCAATGATTGTCACTGTCGTGTTCCGGTTTGGAGGGTAAGGTAGCCGGTAAACTTATGCATGTGGCATTAAACCTCGCCACAAGATATCAACGCACCATTAACACCTTTGGTGTCTATAGGCGATGGTTGACTCTTTCCATTAGGAGACTCATCTGCTTTTGCTATCTTTTGATATAAAAAAAATATGTAAGATGGTAAACAAACAGATGGCTCTCCTGATGGAAAGAAACAACCATCGCGTATACACACCAAAGATGTTACTGGTGCATCGCTGTCCATGTGCTTGGATATTTCCATCCATTAACATCTATGCCACATGTATAGCCTACCGGCTACGTTTTCCTCTAAACCCGAACATGACAGTGATAACTACCGATGCTAAATCGCTAGAAATCGGTAAAGCTTGGTACCAAGACATTGCAGAACACTATCACGTAGTAAAGAAGTTTGGGAAATCCGAAAATGCACGACTCCTAATGCTCATTTGATTGTATAAAAAACTAGCCGTGTCCACGACTTTGGCCGCGTGCATTTTTTTTTAAATAAAAATATCCTAAGTTACTTTTTATTATATTAGCGATCTGCCAGTGAAAGTCCCGTCAAAATCGGTCCAACCGTTTCAGAGATTAGCCAAAACATACAGACAGATAAAATTAAAAAAATATTATTTTGGTGTGTGTACCGTGTAGCTATGTGAATTTAGTAAAAAGCGGTTTTTATAATATTTCAAACAGACACTCTAATTTTATTTATTTGTATAGATACATAGATTATTTTTTATATAGATATTCGTGTTAAATGAATCACGCTGAAATTTTGCGCATTGACACTAGGTTTTTTTTAGTTTTTTTTAGTTTTTTACTATGTGGTAGAGTTCTGCATTGTCTCGCCCGGTTCTGGTACCACCGCCTTACCTATTCCTGCCGCAATAGCGTCAGTGCTTGTCGCTGTCGTGTTCCGGTTTGGAGGGTAAGGTAGCCGGTAAACTTATGCATGTGGCATTAGACCTCGCCACAAGATAGCAACGCACCATTAACATCTTTGGTGTCTATAGGCGATGGTTGACTCTTTCCATCAGGAGACCCATCTGCTTGTTTGCTCTCTTATGACATAAAAAAAAGGTGGCAGCACGACAAATAAAACAAAATAAAATGAAAATATTATGAAAATAGTATCTATGAATAAACTGCACATGCGCGTTTGGTAGAAAAAATATCTAGTTTATTTGCTATTTTTTGAAATACGAAATCCTTCTACGACAATGTGAATCTATTAAAAATATAAGATTTACGTAAGGTTTTTTTGTTCAAGCCATCGTGCTTCCAAGGTACGCAATTTTTTGTTTGCTTGACAGGATTTTTTTTTTAAATGTGACTTTCTTCTTAATACATTAAATTATTTCTAAAAATTGCAAAATTAATCGTTTTTTATCGGTGGGAGGGATGCGCTATGCCGCGCTCCTAGCTGCATGGGTATCACCATCTTGCTTATTTCTTTCGTGAAACAGCTTTGCTGTGTTTCGGAGAGTAGGGCAAGGCAGGCAGTATAATTACAGGCACCGAGACTTAACACCTTATGTCTCAGGATAGGCAACACACAAATGAGTTACCTGGGCCAGTTCCAGGTAAACTAGTTTATGTTCATTGGCGACGTCGATAATCATATGACACGTCTGCCAGTTTGTCTATCCAAGTAACATAAAAAATATATATGGAATTATTTACAAAGTGATGTATAAACTAATTAGGTTCTGTGCACTAAGAACAGAATAAATATAGAAATATATGCAAAAAAAGAGGCTTTCACAAACCACGGGTCTGATTCTCGGAACAAAACGTCAATCTTGTCGAAGATTATAGGGCTTTTACACATTTTTTTACAGATTATGCCACATAATAGTACAACGTAACGTTGTATCGTATTTATGTCTGTAAGAGTCCTAAGAGCTTCGGCTCGATTGAAGATTGGTTACGTGAATTAGGGCCCAGGATCTCTCTGCATTTGTATGTGAGTGAGTATGGTTAAGTACTTCTTAAAATATATTTATAATATTTTTAAAGTACAAATCTAATACCTTTAAACGAGAAATTCTTGTATATTGGAATCTCGGAACTGGCTCCAACGATTTTCATGAAAGTCACAAATTAGGGGTTTTTCGGGTCAAGGAATCGATTTATCAAGGTTCCAGATCCAAGAAAAGCTCGGTTCCCAAGATATGGGTATGTGAAAATCTGAGCAAAGCTCGGTCAACCAGGTACAGAAAAAAAAAATTTATTCTATAGAAATCGATTTATCAAGGTTCCAGGTCCAAGAAAAGCTCAGTTCCCAAGATACGGGTATGTGAGATACCGAGCAAAGCTCGGTCAACCAGATATTTATTATTATAGATACAAAAACGCTATTGCAACCCGATCCTAACAAAAACCTTTCCAGTTCGCGTAACAAAACATCAATCGAATCGAAGCGCCTAGGGCTCTAATACACATAAGAACGACGCAACATAACGTCGTGTTACAATATGGCATAATATGTAAGAAAATGTGTAAGAGCTCAAACGCTTTGATTCGATTTACGTTTTGTTACGTGAATCGAGCCCTAGAACCCTCCTTCTATTACAATCAGCAGGAAGAATTATATCGTCTATTAGCTGAACCGGCGAACTCCGTACCGTATTAGAACAGATTTAATGTCGATAAATATCTGAGAGCTGGGAAATGTTTCTAAATAAAAGTTTTATTTCTGTTATTTTCTCTCAGTATTTAGGGTTCCGTACCTAAAAGGAAAACGGAATCCTATTACTAAGCCTCCGCTGTTTGTCTGTCTATCACCAGGCTGTATCTCATAAACCGTGATAGGAAGAAAGCTGAAATTTTCACAGATACAGAGACAAAGGTAATATATAACCTTTGCCGCTATAACAACAAATACTAAAAATAAAAAAATGAAAATATTAAGTGTTACAATACAATGAACGTGTTTTTTCGTATTTTTTTTGATATAATTTTTGCTACGACGATACGAAACTGTTCGTGCGTGAGTCCGACTCGCACTTGGCCGTTTTTTTAATTTTTTCTCTCCATAAATACCTTTTCCAGACTCCATACAAAAAAAATAGCCGAATCGATTCAGCCGTTATCCAGTTTTGCGCTTAGCAACAAAAGCGATTCATTTTTATTTATACAGATATCACTCTCATAATTAAGAAGAATTTAATGACACATCTCAAGCTTAAATACATCAAGCAATTTGGAACACAGAGTGTACCAAAGAAACATTTATATATTTTACATTTACTAAAAACATAACCTTTACCGGTGGGAGGGATGCGCTGTGCCGCACTTCCGGTTGCATGGGTACCACCATCTTGCTTATTTCTCCCGCGAAACAGCTTTGCTCTGTTGCGGAGAGAAGGGCAAGGCAGGCAGTGTAATTACTGGCACCGAGACTTAACACATTATGTCTCAGGATGGTCAACACATGAATGGAATACCTAGGCTAGTTTCAGCCCAGGTATGCCATTTTTGTTCATTGGTGACGTCGACCACTTACCATCAGGTGGCACGTCTGCCAGTTTGCCTATCTCAATAACATAAAATAAAAAAACATAACCCCATTTTTAACACAGTCTTTGTTACACTTAGCAGATCGTTAAGTCGGTTTTGTACAAGATCTGACTATTGAAACCAAACGTCTAAAGACTGTCCTAGTTCACCACGGGCCGCTGGTATTACCGTATCAGCTAACTTTTAAATTTATTGCTTGTTTCTTTAGACAAACAAGATAAAAAGTTTGAGTAAAGTCATGAAAAGTTTACAATTCATTACTAAATTCGGGCTACATTGATTTTTTTTTTTTAAATTATCTTCACCCCCGTATCCATGTAAAGGAAGGCAGAGATAAACATCAACTGCACTTACGATTAGCCGAAGATACTTAGCCCCATAATGTGATAGGTGGCAAGCCTATCGCCAACCGCGCCCTTATCCAGTTCCGGGCAATATTGTTTTTATCATAAAACTTAAAAAACACATTTTTGAATTGTCCGACCTGGAAATTCGCGACCTGCTTTTCTCCGTGTTGTTCCCTGGCTCCTTTGAAGAATAGGACAACTGCCGTTCTGCCAGGCAGGTCGTAAAAGGCGACTGATTGGCTATACGAGTCACTATCATCGTGGCTACTAGGTGGTAGAGTTCTGCATTGTCTCGCCCGGGTACCACCGCCTTAGCTATTCCTGCCGCAATAGCGTCAGTGCTTGTTACTGTCATGTTCCGGTTTGGAGGGTAAGGGAGCCGGTAAACTTATGTATGTGGCATTAGACCTCGCCACAAGATAGCAACACACCATTAACAACTTTGGTGTCTATAGGCGATGGTTGACTCTTTCCATCAGGAGACACATCTGCTTGTTTGCTATCTTATGATATAAAAAAATGTGGTCAACACCGATATCACACCACTAGACCACAGAGGCGATATACTATCTAAATAAAATACCCCTCAATATTCTACCCGATCCCTGATCAGATCCTCGATCTCTCTAATCACCCAATAAACTAGTACTAATGAGACAAATGGTAGGAAAAGTTATATAAATTTACAGTTTTAAAGTTTCCAAACGTTTTAGAAGGAATAGTTTCAATAAATGTGATATCGTTTTTACAGGACTATAGATTTCAGTTGATGTGTTTTTGATGGTCGTTGCGCTTTGGCGAAAACGAAATACTGAAGAAATATTCTGGTTTAAAATTCACTATTGCTTATTGAGCACATTCGAAGCTATGTTTCTTTTGGCGTTGTGGACAAAATGGTGTAAGTGAATTTTTACCATGCTTGAGCAGTGATCCAAAATTTACAGTATGAAGTTAGTTACAAGTCTCGGGTGATATCTATTTCGTCTACAGTGTTACAAAATTTTGGCATTTTGCGGCAAATAGGAACACAGCAGTCATTAAGCCGACGATATTGCGGCAAAAAGGAAAGGCGGTGGTACCAGATCCGTGCGAGATTAGAGTGAAAAAAATATGCCACCTAGTAGTCATGGTGATAGCAACTTTTATAAACTTTTTGGCAGAATGGTAGATTGTTTATTCGTTAAACGGGGACCAAAAACGGTGTAATCACTTTATTTTAGAGTGAAGTGTCATTATTCCAGAGACGTAATATGTATCTGAAATATTGACATTCTCTTCATTCTGCATTACAATGTATTATTTCGATAGCAAAACCTGATTATTGTGTTGCATCACAGTAACATAACTCTTGATGTATGTACATACTCGTACAAACTATTTGTCATTCTGCCAGGCAGGTCGTAACAGGCGACTGATTGGCTATGTGAGTCTACCATCGTGGCTACTAGGTGGTAGAGTTTTGCATTGTCTCGCCCGGGTCTGGTAACATCGCCTTAAATATTTCTGCCGTAATAACATCAATACTTGTCACTGTTATGTTCCAGCTTGGAGGATAAGACAGCCGGTAAACTTATACATGTGGTATTAAGACCTCGCCTCAAGGATCGCCACGCACCATTAACATCTTTAACGTCTACAGACGATGTTTTCCCTTTCTGTCAGGGGAGTCATCTGCTTGTTTGCTATCTTATAACATAAAAAAACTACATTACCTAAAAAGCACCTACAAAATTTCAATAAGCTATTGATCTAAATGTCTTCTTTATAATATAATCAAATATAGATCTACTAAATGTAAAAAACTTCTTGAATTTGGTTTATAAAATACAGAATATATTTTTCAAAAATTTTCAGGACTACATATATATGAATTTTGCTCTTGAAAAGGATAATTTAAACCCGGAAACTCGCTAGCTAACCACACCGTCATTAATATTTGAAACGTACTTGGAAGTTTTAAGGAGGAATATATGATAACGCACGTCGTAAATCTTGGAGATGCCGACAAGCTTTTGTGTTTTATGTTTCAGATATGATAATAAATTTATAACCAAAAACTTAGAAGTGAACGACGACCCACTTATATTTTCCAGAACCCTATTGGCTAACTTTTATACCGTATTAACTATTAAGCACCTGCATCTACTTTGCACCACCGTACTACACACCATAGTGAAAGATTTCATCTACAACACCTTGAAACCTGGTCACCTACCACTGTTCACGTTTTGCGCACATTCTAGACCCGAATAGTAAAACTTTTTATATCATAGGATAATAAATAAGGAGATGACTCTCCTGATGAAAAAAGAAACCAACGCCTATAGACATCAAAGATGTTAATGTTAATGTTGCGTTACTATCTGTGTAACGGGATGGTAATTATACAAAAAAATCTGTAAAAAGTTGACCCTGCAGGCCATCCCTGAAATTTTCTGTTTAATTAGGGTATTTTAAGATCAAAAGAGTAAAAACTGTTAGCATAGATTTTTTTTAGCTTAAACATCTATTTTTTAAAAAATGGCCCTTTTTTAAAAAGCTGTAGATATATTTTGGAAACGATGATCGATTTTTCAAAATTTTGTCAGCTATTACTCCGAACGGATAAACAGATTTTACCGATAAACCGGAATAAAGCTGATTAGATTTTGCACTCAATCGGTATATTAATTTGGAAGTTATATTAAAAAATACTGTTTCGCCAAATAATTTTTTGAGGTATTTTCAAAATTTCCCAAAATCCCAGGAGATTAGTTCGAATTTTCAGGAAGTCTAAGTTGTTTAGAATCCAATCAAATGCTATCAATCGCATTTCGATCGGTAAAGTCGTTCAAAAGTTATGAGATGTTTACATACACACACCCATACATACATACATACATACAGACATTTTGATATTTCATCGTAAAAAAATTGTCGGACAAGGTTCTCAGGACCTCAAAACGTTGAAATATGGTGAAAACTCGATTTTCGAAAATTGGGGCAAATTTCAGTAACTTCCTTATTTATATACATTTATTCTTTAAGTCTAGATTATTGATCTACAGTTAAATTTATACCTTTGGCTTTGTCAAAAGCATCGGTAAAATTTAACAGAACTTCAATCAAAAAGAAGGTATGGTTCGTGGCACGACTTCAACTTTATTTTATAGTGTATCCCGTAGTGGGATTACGGGCCAGCGTGAATAAAATTCTCATCTATCATACTAGTCTACACTAAGTATATTTATATACACATATACATACACTAAGTATAAGGAAAAAAATGTATTTTCAACCGATTTCCCAAGAAGAGGAGGTTATAAATTCGTCTGTATTTTTTTTTATATTTGTTACCTTAGAACTCGGTCATCTATGAACTGATTTCAAAAAATCTTGTTTTTGATAGGGAGAATATATTTCTCGTATGGTATCATTTTAGTTTGGTAAATATCTGTTTCATGGTTCCGTAGAAATAGAAAATGGGAAGTCGGTTACTACAGTTTTACTGCATAAAAGCTATGGCATGTTTGTAACGAATAAACTCGAAAACTACTGCACCGACCTTTAAATTCTATAACCCTTAGAAAGTTACACTATCTAGGAGTAATATAAGCTACTTTTTTACTCGACCCGGGTATAAAATACCGGAAAACCCAGAACTAGTTATTTAGGGTCACGTAAACTGAGTCGTAAGTCACTAGTACTTAATATTATAATAAAAGAGATAAGATTATTTTTATTTATTTAAAATTTATACACAAACAAGCACAGAGGTAGACTTAATGCTACAGAAAATTCTTTAACAGTCAACCTTAATCAAGTGAGAATATAATTTAAGGTGGGTTGTACACAAATACTTATTTATTTATATTTATAAGAACTACAGCACCGGTTATGAAAATTCTTTCAATATAAAGCTATTATCACTGAGTTACATAGGGCACTTTTACCCAACTAAGCAAATGTAATGCATGTGGTTGCGCGAACATAGTTGCGGAGAATAGATCGTAGTGTAATAAACGTAAACTTGTTAAGTTTAATTCATTTAACAGAATAATTTAAAGGAGAAAAGAAAATTACGTTATGGGGCTTCGATTCGAGTGAAACGTAAATTATATGTGAATTACACAGATATTTCATGTTTAAAACATTAGGTAGAATACAACTACAATTTCACTTAAAGTTACAACATGCATAGTAGACTTATCAAGTCATATGATTTTTTATTATTATATTTTTTTGTACCTACGTATGATGTATACTTCAGTTGTTTCTTAACATTTTCCATCTTCTAGTCAGGAGTCGGGGACTTGATGAGTTTTTGGTCAACTGACGTTATATTTGGCTTAATTAATTTATAATACTTGAAATACGATCTGTAATTCTGAGAAAATCAATAGGTATCTATATTAATACTAATGTTTTCATATAGGTAATGCTAATAGACCGTAGTGCCAAGATCATTTTTATTTTTGATTAATAACAAGCCTCGATTTTTGTAAACAAAAAAAAACATGAAGCAGTTTGTTTGTTATTAATACAAAATAAAAATGTTTTTGGGACTACGGTCTATTAGCATTACCTACATGAAAACATTAGTATATAAACTTATTGCAAAAAAGGCTCCTGACCCGTTTGTAAAGTTTAATTTTTTTTAATTTTAATAAAAATGAATTTCATTAATTTTTGTTTTTTATGTAACACAACAAACTTAATCCTACTTATACATAAGTTTTCCGATTTTAAACTTCAAACCGGTACATGACAGAATTGTCTCTATTTTGGCAGGAGTAGGTAATGCGATGGTACCTACAAGGTACGTTGGTACTGATATGTTTGGCCAATCGTTAACCTCTTACAAACTTGCCTGGTAAAACAATAAATGGTCTATTCTCCAGAGGCGGACCGACCCAATAATGGAACCCAATTTTCTTAAAAGAAAAGTAAATATATTTTTATTATAAAAAAATATGAAACATTACAAGAGATAATAAAAAGAAATTTGTCATTCACACATTATTAAGGTATTAATTTTAAATTATTATTATAAATAAAATATTCACTCAATTATGAGAAGAAATTGCAATTTTCTTCTTATAATTGAGTAAATACGAGTATTTGAATGAATTTATTTTGAAACCGCGTGCAAACTTTTGCGATAGGACAATGAAAATGGTGAGACAAAGTAAAATATACGTTCTG
This sequence comes from Apodemia mormo, assembly GCA_036924255.1. NCBI lineage: Eukaryota > Metazoa > Arthropoda > Insecta > Lepidoptera > Riodinidae > Apodemia > Apodemia mormo. The sequence goes on from JAUPFN010000011.1 coordinate 6,399,546, forward strand.
GAAAGCGATCAATCTATGCTAAGGTTTTTCGGGCCTGCAGTGTAGATGTAGAGGTCGGACCCCATTCGCCGTACGGCATTCTGTATTGTGCCGTCAGGGAATCCGGGTGACTACAAGGTAAGTCAGATTTAAATACACGCATTGGATAAAGGTATATACGGCGACTAACGAAAACTCTGTTTGACCCCAAAGAAACATACATATAAATAAGTCAACATTATTAAAACAATTAAAAATAATTTAATTTTTAATTTTCAAAATATGTTTTTTATTTTCAAAAATAGCATTATTTAATAAAATTTAATTGTTATTAATAAAAATAGTATAATCTTTTGGAACACTCACACTCAAGCTTGCTCTGCCCTGGCCAAATCAAGTAATTATCCCTTACATTAAAAAATAATTTAAAAAAAAAATTAAAATAAATAATACATTTCAAACACTTTTGGTTTGGTTAGTGAAACTGACTAGGAAATCAATGGGACTCGGGTTCGATTCCCAACAAGGACAGGCATTTTTGTAATGACAGCGATGATTGAGCAGCGATGTTTGTATTTCTGGGTTTGGGTGTTTACTAAATATATTTAATTATTTATAAATATTTTTCTACACACATACATACATATCTTCACGCCAGATCCCTTCCGGGATTGGCAGAGAGAACCGAGTGCCATATATTACGATCATTGCAGGCTTGTCTCGCTTCCTCTACATTCATCACTCTCATAAATATATTCCTATGTATTAATATCGTTGACTAGTACCCATATAACAAGAAATTTTGCTTATATTGGGGTTAAATCAATTCGTCTAATAATTAGACTCTAATCTGTCCACCGTATTATAAATGATAATTGAGTATACAAGCTAGTTAATGGTTGTCGATCAAACAGGGTTTTCCTTACTCACCGCATACATATTATTATAAAAAAAGATATTTCACGTATTCATTTCCAAAGGATGTAATACCAAAAAAATACCATTTTTTAATCTCGCTCCAACATAAAGTTTGGCGTTCATGTTCTTAAAGTTTTAAACTTACTATCTACGTGTATCGTGTTCAGTAGTTTTTAAAAATAAAATGCAACAACTTTGAGCAAACGGTTAGATGCTGACGTGAGTTTTAAGAGTTATATAATTGGAAAACTTTTTTGATTGGTGAATTGTTAATATTTTATTAAAATGGTACTAACAATTTGCTAAGTTTATTGAGTTTTTGTCTTAAATTAAAAAAGAATGTTTATAAAAGTAAAATATAATTAATTTACATATACAAACCATAATATCCCCTCTGTAACTAGTGGTCCGGTGTCGGCGTTGACCACATGAGGTCCTAGGTTCGATTCCCGGGTAGGGCAATCTAAAATGTGTTTTTTAGTTTTCTGATAAAAAAACAACGTGTCCTGGAACGGTTAAGTATCCGGTTGGCAATAGACTTGTCACCTATCGCATTGTGAACTAAGTATCTTTGATGATTGTGGGTGCACTTATTGTTACTGCCTATCTCTTAGAGGATACTGGTGTGAAGATACATTTTTCGTTTATAAAAACCATTAACACGTCAAACAACCAAAATATTTAACAAGGGGTGTTAAAAATTAATTTAAATATTTTACCGAAGAAAATATCACTGCGCCGGTTTTCTTACAGTGTATGCGAATGGGGTTAAATGTCTTTAAATTTTAAATGGTGGTAGAGTTGTGCAACGTATTGTCAGGGGTTGATGTCACCGCTTTATCATTTCTTGTTGCAATACCACCAGAATTTGTCACCTTCGTGAACCAGTTTTCAGAGCCTTTGCAATTTTCTTCGTGTATTTATTCGTGTATTTGCAATTCCTTTCGTGTACACCTTTGCAATTTTCTTTTTCTATTAGGGGAATTGTTATATCCAATATGAAAAATATTACAGTTTCACGCTAACAACAAAATAAGTTTTTTTATATATCATACAAACTTAAACTAGCAGATGGGTCTCCTGATGGAAAGAGTCAATCATCGCATATAGACACCAAAGGTGGTAATGGTGCGTTGATATCTTGTGGCGAGGTTTAATGCCACATGCATAAGTTTACCGGCTACTTTACCCTCCAAACTGGAACACGGCAGCAACAAGCACTGACGCTATTGCGGCAGGAATAGGTAAGGCGGTGGTACATGACCCGGGCGAGACAACGCAGCACTCTACCACCTAGTAGCCACGACGATTGTGACTCGCATAGACAATCGATCGCCTTTTACGACTTGCCTGGCAGAACAGCAGTTGGTCTATTCTTCAAATGAGCCCGGAACCAACACGGGGAGGCACCCTGAAGTTACCCTGAAAGAAGATAAACACTGCTTATGCTATGAAAATGACTTGCGCTATTGAGAAATTACCGCCACGCCCATTTATTCCAAAGGCGCACTCATAATAAGCTCTTTGATTTACTTTGCAACAAATATATAAAAATTCAACTACTGATGGCCGTGTGTTCTTGTTTGCCTAAGAATGCTTCTCCGTTTTCCATCTCATAATTCTAGTTTTTCTCTAACTCTTTTACTATTCAGGCAATAAGACTCTGGAATTCATTACCATTTCAAGTTCGCATGAGTCAATCTATAAATTCTTTTAAATGCATTCTAAGGAATCATCAGTTGTCTATTTCACATTAATATAATTTGTTTTTTTTTTTAATGGATCTACTGGATCTTACGAGGACCTATATTTCAAGCAACACGTACTCGTCTCGACAGGTTAACTATCATTTAATGTTTCACAGTCGTAATATATGCTTTTTTTTGTTGTTTTCTTTTTATTTATCTTTATATTACTGAAGAACTTTAGGTTTCATTAATAGATGTGTTTAAATATTTTTAGTATATTGTACACTTAGAGTTATTTATGGTCAAGTATTTCACTTTACCTGGTTGGCTTTAAGAAATCTATTGTTTAGAAATAAGCTCGCTTTTTTAACTTTTTAAAATCATCACTTGCTGTAATTTTTGTTGTTGTTCTGTTGTGTACAATAATATATAAAATATATAAATAAGAATTGCTTTCAATCTCAAATAAGAATTGTTTTGAATTTCGACACATGCACTGTTATACAATTCGTATTTTTTTATAATTGTTACCATTTTAGGGTTCCGTACCTAAAAGGCAAAACGGAACCCTATTACTAAGCCTCCGCTGGCCGTCTGTCCGTCTGTCTGTCTGTCACCAGGCTGTATCTCATAAACCATGATAGCTAAAAAGCTGAAATTTTCACAAATTATGTATTTCGGTTGTTGCTATAACAACAAATCATTGATATAAAAAAAGGGTTTTTTTATATCAATGCAACAAATACTAAAAATTAAAAAAATATATATTAAGGGGGTTACCCATACAATAAACGTCTTTTTTCGTATTTTTTTGCTATGATGGTACGGAACACTTCGTGAATTGACTCGCACTTGGCCGTTTTTTTTAAATCAAATAGCAAACCTTGTTCACATTTTATTGCATCATCAGGGCTAATACATCTTTTAATCAATGCATATTATAAATATGAAATTTTGTATGTTTGGGTATTAAGATGATTGGATATGTGTGACTCAGACACGCAAAAACGGCTAAACCAATTTGGATGAAATTCGGCACGCAGATCTGAAATAGCACATATGATATTTTTATCCACAAAAAAATTGTTTTTCCCGTGTGATTGACCGAAAATTTTATGGTCTGGCGAGCTGCATTTAGTACCCATAAAAAAAAATCTCTTGACAATTTCTTGACAAAATCTTAGCTTTGTTATTAATACCAAGTATATCATATAGTGCGAATTGTAAAACAGCATAAAAGTCTAAATGGAAAATAACCATTAAAATGAAGTTTCACCCAGTGTCGACGACGAAAAATATACTGCGTCCATTAGGACGGTCTACCGAAAAATTAAGAGAACATGCAAATTTTACGTTCTAGTCATGATCACAATTTCCTTTTTGTAGGAAATACAAAAGAACAGAAGTGATTTTGGGGAGTCCCCATACAATAAACTTGGTTCTTTTTCTTTTTTTTTTTGCTCAATAACTATTAATAACGGTAACAGGTAGACGCTAACATTTTTACAGAATATTTAGTTGTATGTTACCTTTCAAAATAAATCTATACATATAATAAAATCGTAGGAAAGTCAAAACTGTACATTGAATATTTTTTTAAAAGAATACTTGGGGCGTGATCTACAATTGATATCGAAGCCAAAAATATAGTTTTTAGAATTTTTGTCTGTTTGTTTGTTTATCTGTTTGTCTGTATGTATGTCCGGGGTAAACTCAAAAAGTACTGGATGGATTTTCTTCAAATTTTGCATGAATGTTACTAACAAGTCGGGTCAACATATAGGCTACATATTATCACGCTATCACCTACGGAGGAGGTGCAGTGCGGAGTAAACGAAGTCCGCGCGGACGAAGTCGCTGGCAACAGCTAGTAATTAAATAAAAATACAGTAAATATAAAAGGGGCTCCCATACCACAACCGTATTTTTTTCTTAATAAACAGGTAGAAACTTGAATAGACATGGAACCCTTCGTGCGCGAGTGCGACTCACACTTGGCCGGTTTTTTTTCAATATATCGTCGACCAAAGCCTTATTCATGTTCCTCTGTATATTACAACGACTTCTATGTACTTTGGTATTTTAGTTCGTTACTCCAAGGGCATTAATAATTTTTAAGTTATCAAAAAACAGCAGCATATTTTGATTCTTCAAGTTAAACACTATTTTGCCGCGTTCGTCTGCTACAAAACTCGAGATAAAATCGCCAAATGCGAGTGAATGTTCCCTTTTGAGTTTAGACTGTTCATTTTACATACATTCGGGATGAAAGTTAATGATGCCGAGTTCTAATATCAAACATTGTTAGATCGATTCATTAGTGAATTCATTCGGCCCAGTTATCTTATTATGTGTGATTTTGTGTTTAGACAATTGATTTTGAGTAATAAACACCGAATGAAAGGCGATTATGATCGAAAAATGAATCTTCTGATATCACCATTAATAACTGTATCGATATCCATATAAAAACAAAACAATATCGTCACGACAGTTCTCTTGTAGAGTAGAGTAAACCGAATATCAAAAAATGATCCATTTTGTCATGATTTACCGTTGTTTATATTATAATATTATAGCTAATAAGCAACATGCTAGCAACATTTACTATGTGGTAGAGTTATGCATTGTCTCGCCCGGGTCTGGTACCACCGCCTTACATATTCCTGCCGCTATAGCGTCAGTGCTTGTGACTGTCGTGTTCTGGTTTGGAGGGTAAGGTAGCCAGTAAATTTATGCATGTGGCATAAGACCTAGCCACAAGATAGCAACGCACCATTAACACCTTTGGTGTCTATAGGCGATGGTTGACTCTTTCCATCAGGCGAGCCATCTGCTTCTTTGCTATCTTATGACATAAAAAAACATAATATAGCTAAAAAAACAAGGGTCTCCAGATGGAAAGAAACAACCACTAACAAATTAATAAAAATGTTAATATTGCGTTGCTACTGGCATGGAGGGATGTTAATGGCATAGGCATAAGTAAACCGGCTACCTTACCCTTTAAATCATCTTATGCTCTGACGCTATTGTAGCAGGAATAGGTAATTTACTACTATCGTGACTAGGTTGGTAGTAAAATTCCGCAACGTCTCGCCCGGGTACATGGTACCACGGTCTTACATATTCCTACTTCAATAGTACCAATGTTTGCCGTCGTGTTTCGGTTTAAGGATAAGGTAGCCGGTAGACTTATGCATATGGCATTGCGATACCGCCACACGGACAGCCATGTACCATTAACATCTTTGGTTTATAGGCGATGGTTTTTCTTTCCATCAGAAGATCCGTCTGATTGTTTTCTATCTAATGATATAAAAAGCCTATGCGATTTTGAAATAATACAACTTTCCATATATGAAAGAAATTATAAAATCAGTACAGTATTTTTTATTATTATTAGAAATTTACAAAAATTCAATATTTACGCTTTATAATATTAATGTATATTTCATTTTAATTTCCTAAATATAAAACTAATTACATTTCTTATTGGAATAAATGGCAATTAAAGTTGGTAACTTATTTGATTTCACAAGCTCCGTGGTATTTGATAACAGTTTTCGTCAATTCCAGTCATGCTAATATTGCTCTGAATTGGTGTGTCGCGTGCTATAGAACTTCTCAGTTAAATAATTACAATACAAATAAATATTTGAAAATGCTTTTCAACACTTCAATATTTTATAAAAAAAAAGTATGTTAACATCCATAAGCCCGAAGAGGCAAGCAGAGGTACACAAGTGTACCCACGATTAGCCGAAGATTCTTAGTCCCATAATCGTATATTATCCCAAGTTATCAAAATTTTGCGGATAAGTTATTATGTCGCGTGCGTTTTGAAAACCATTAACGATGTATAAAATAATTTAAATAAATTTGTTAGTCACGACGTGAATTGAACCGAAGTTCGGCTGAAATTCGGTCGAATTTTTTATCTTTACCGAATGTTCGGCCGAAGTTCGAATTCGGCCCATCTCTAATCAAAAGTAATGTGTCCCGTTAGTGTAAGTGCCCGGTTGGCGATAGGCTTAGCACCTATCACATTGTGTGTATCTTCGGCTAATCGTAGATGCACTTGTAACTCTGCCTACCTCTTCAGGGATACGGGCGTGAAGATACTTTTTAAAACGCATTTAATTCGATGTCTTCCTCATTTCTCCAAGCATGACGCTGTGTAAATAAAGAATCAAATGGTTGTCTGCTTTGTGTCAAGATTATAGCATAATTAACTTATATGCACATATGTGGTGTATCATGGCACATAGGTGGCGCGTGTGTCGTACCTGCAGATGTATTTGAAAGGGTAATTCTCAAGTAGCATCGTGCCAGGTACCAGCTAATAATACATGTTCCTTAATGAATCGTATGCGATTGTGCTATTCAGTATAATACAACTGAGAACCTATTGTACCTATACCAAGGTTGGTCAATCATTGTATGCACTTTAATACTCAGATTACCTGCAAGTGAATAGGACAATATATCTTGTATCTATCTAGACTAGACGTATCTAGATATTAAGAACTTGAAGATTAACTACACTCTTGGACAAATTTCGTGAAAGACAAAAAAGGTTTGTTATCTCCTGTTATAATTATCACACGTGCTGGCCACAAACATTTATAAGTCGTATTAAAAAAATGTAAAAGGTTTTGTTTCGAATTTTATTTGTTTTTATATAATTTAATGCAGTATTAGAGAACGCTATTTATTATAATTATACGCTAATATAGAGCAAAGATTTTTTGTTTGTTTTTTGATACGATTTGACTCAAAATAATCCGATCCGGTAGTAGTTTAAAAAAATGTTGACGCGTCAAAATAACTTGTAAAATGTTTTATTGAATAAAGTGCTTCTGATTTCTGATTTCTGATTTCTGAAAAACTACTTGACGGACTCATACAATTTTTACCGTTAATAATTTACATTATCCAGGAGTGAATAAGCTACTTCTTTACCCGATTAACTAAAAGAAAGTAATATTTTTTGGTCACGCGAATGTAGTCGCGAATTTATAATATATAATCACGGTACTTGTGGACGCATTCCTCCGAAACGTTTTGACCAATTTTATGATTTTTTCGTTTATTTAGTAGGGATCAAAATAGGTTCTGAGGTAAATTTCATTACCTGATCAGGTAATTGAGATGTGCCTCTCCAAATATTTTTTGTATTTCTTTTTGGTTTGGCATCAAAAATACTTACCTATGGCCCCAAAGTTTCACACTTCTAACCCCTCATTATCTGCAACCTTACCAAAATATTAACTATAATTAATTTATTTTTATTGGAGATTATTTATATATATATGAAAATCAATGCCACTTTTCGTTTTTAATTTTATAACTCATGAACGGGCTCACCTATCCAAACCAAATGTTTAGGCTTTGTTCGGACTATTTACTAGATGGTTTATGTGAATTTTGCACAAAATCGGTAGAGCACTTCTTCATTTATCACATTTTTTGTAACAAATGAATTCAATAAATGGCGATACGTAGCGAAGCACGTAACGGGCCGTTAGTACAGTGTATAAGGGACGGTCAACCAAAAATCGAAACCATAGCTTTGGATGAGATGGATTCTGAGATGAAAACCGTTGGAAAATTACGTGGAAAATTTTTGACTAGTATGATATTTTTTATTTTAATTTTATATAATCTAATTTATATAGTGCTTTTTCTAAAAATATAGAAAAAGTTAAGGAAATACACAAAATAAGCATTGTATTATGCGCCACATGCCGCGCTAAATAAACGGCTGGCTTGAGAGTTCTGCGGCTGCAACGAGTCGAAGCAATATACGTTTTACATTGCGGGGATTGAAAATAAGAAAAAATTATAAATTGCAATTTTTGCCTTTCCAAAAAAAAAATTAGTTACTGTCATGATAAGAACGTAGAAATGACATGTTTTTTTAAATTTTTCGTTTGGTACCTGGGTGGGATGGTCCTTACACGTTGTATACTAGGCAAATTATAGAGTTCTGGAACGCCACTCGTGAGTGGCACCACCGCAGATTTTTCTGCTGCAATAACATCGTCTCTGTCATATTCCGATTTTGAGTGGGAAGTCTATAAACTTAAGTATATAACATTTTAGAATTTAACGCCCATCACATGGATGGTAACACACGATTAACTTTCTTTGTTATCTAATGACGATGGGTATAACAAATTGCCGCGGCATACTACATAAATTACTTGTTATGTGAATGGTTAGTTAATTTAGAACTAGTATCCTATCCAGCTCGTTACATAAAAAGAAGTAGGTTTGTCAGTTGACTTAAAAGAATTAAATGAAAACGACATCGGAGTTTAGGCTGGTTTTAGTGTCACGCTGACCGCACGCTGACGGTCGGCGCTGATGGGTCAATATGTATGTATGTAGTCATAAGTAGCGTTTTTGATTCGCGCTGACCACTCAGCGCTGACGACCGTAGGCTACATACATCAGCGCCGACCGTCAGCGTGCGGTCAGCGTGACGGTAAAACCAGCCTTATAGTTGACATTGACGCAATTTATGACATCAAATATTGGACTTCGGCAATTTGTATTAAACGTTTACGATTATAAAATGACGACGCAGTTTGTATAACAGTGAAACACATAAATTAACTGGGACGGTAATGTTGCGTTTTTCGAACTGCAAAATATTCTGCCATGTTTTAAATTTGACTTTCAATTCAGGTTCTGAGTTAATATTTGTCTTAAGTGCTTGTTTATCGCGTTTAAGGTGGATTGTTAGTGCAAGTAAACTCAGAATGCCAGATCCAAACGTTATTTGCTTTGCTAGGGATGTTATTTTACCATCTATAATAAACATGCAGCCTAAATATTACGAGTATTAAAATCTGCGGTACCTCGAATTGTAAATATACAGTGAGTAAAGAAAACCCTGTCCGATCCGAAAGAGGCATACGGGTTGGGTAAAGGTATTGCAGAAAAGAATATTAAAATGATTTTATTTCAAAAAATAAAAAAGATATCGTTTTTTTTAATATTCGTATTTTTACTTATATTTCAGCGACAATATAAGTAAATTCGTATTTTTACTTATATTGTCGCTGCTTGTTTCATTATTTCGCTTTGGCGGCTTTCACACAAACACAGCACGAAGGCGCGGTCTTCGTTTTCGGCTTTTTATAAAGGAACTTTAAACGCGCCGCGTACCTTCGGTGGCATACGACTTGCGCGGCATTCTTTCATAATATAATTTACAAGTGTTGTCGTACTTAATGTATGAAAATACCATTTAAGATTACTTTTTTACTGGAAAAACTAATTACTTAATATCCATAAAATAATGACACATATGTAACCGTATTACGGTACCAAACAACACCATTAATACATAATTATCCGACAGGGTTTTCTTTACATACTGTATAGACCAAAGAGTAGACGTGTAGATTTATGCATGTGGCATTGCCATCCCGTCACACGAATAGCAACGCACCATTAACATTTTTGGTATCTATAGGCGATAGTTACTCTTATCAACAAAAGAGCCATCTGCTTGTTTACTATCTTACGACATAAAAAAATGAGACCAACTCGCTACATACCCTTAGATAAGTCATAATTTCACACATGAATTCATGTTTTCTTTTTTGCATGCATGCATATACTTGAACTGTTTCTAAATCTAAGTAAATGTAAGTCAATGGAAAAGAATGACTACAATACGGTTTTAGTTTGGAAAAAATTGCCTGGGTCTATTTTTTTTTAAACAAAAAAGAAAAGATTAAACATAAGATTTATTACTACTTACTTTAAAAGTACAATTACAACAGCTTAAATTTCTCTTAGAATCCACACTGGGCAAAGCATGTGGCGTGGAAATATAGTCCTGGAGCCTTTAAAAGTAGAGTGGACAGGTTTATTTTGGATGGGTGTGTAACACCTTCTTCTACATCGACACCGTCAAATGAAATGAAGACAGACGCCTATCCCAATTAAAATGTGTGGAAAAAATCGTGTATCTAAAAAGATAGAAAAATAAATAGAAAAATGTAAGCAATAAATTGACCTTCTCGTTTTGTGTAGTCATGTCATTTATTTAAGATGTTTTTTTTTATATCATAAGATAGCAAACAAGCAGATGGGTCTCCTGATGGAAAGAGTCAACCATCGCCTATAAACACCAAAGATGTTAATGGTGCGTTGCTATCTTGTGGCGAGGTCTAATGCCACATGCATAAGTTTACCGGCTACCTTACCCTACAAACCGGAACACGACAGCGACTAGCACTGACGCTATTGCGGCAGGAATAGATAAGGTGGTGATACCAGACCCGGTCGAGCCGATGCAGAACTCTACCACCTAGTAGTCACGGTGATAGTGACGCACATAGTCACTCGGTCGCCTTTTACAACCTGCCTGGCAGTACGGCAGTTGGTCTATTCTTCAAAGGAGCCCGGGACCAACACGGGGAAAACTTGGTGTAATTTAAGATCTGGGTACATCAAAAATGCGCGATTTTTGGGTAGAAACTCAGAGTTATTGAACGTTATTTTTATGAGATTAATATTACAGAAAAATAAAAGGCACAATAAGTAAGCCTGTATATAATACCATCTGACGCCAACCTCATTTATTAGTAAAGGTTACACGATACACTCAAAGGAGAAACGTCTTGAAACGTCTTGCACGTGTCGCAAATACTCTGTCTTGTTCATAATGTTTAGCATTTATGACATTACGTGACACTCTAGACGTGACGTACCGTGTAGTGAAATTTAATAAAAATATATCCCAGCAATAATATTTCTGAAATATTTTGGTAAATATTCAGGTTGACTGTACATATTATTAATAGTCATGACAGCTGTTAATGGTCATGTGTACATTGAAACCAATCGAAATATAACCAAAAGAGAATATTGCTTAACTACATTGTACATCTCAAAGTAAGTAGTATGGTTATATAAAAAAATGTTGGTCACCGCGCCGATGATAGGCGCGTGCTTTGACCTTTCTTCAAATAAACCTTTAGATGTCCTTAATTTTCTGTATCAAGTACTTACTCATAAACTACCTTTCTGTCAAATTTTGTCTTCATAGGCTAAGCAGTATTCAAAAATTCGTGAATCGTTATTTATTTATTAATTACACAATACACAGTAAAAGAATAGCATTCTGGGACTCTCACCTCTATACTAGGACAAGCCGTGTTATAGCGGTTAGATCCATCCCTAAGGTTCAACAGTTACGTAATATTTTATCACTTATACACTTGTACTGTTTCACAATAAAGCTATTATCTCTTATTACCAACCGGTTTCGCTTACACAAGCATCATCAGGGCAATTTATAGTTGAGTGAGTTTGTAACTATAAATTACCCTGATGATGCTTGTGTAAGCGAAACCGGTTGGTAATAAGTGATAATAGCTTTATTGTGAAACAGTACAAGTGTATAAGTGATAAAATATTACATTAAAATGGAGTTTCACCAAGTGCCGACGATGAAAAGTGGAGAATATATTCAACAGTTACAATAACTAATTTCTAAGCACATTTAATTATCTCACATACATTCTCAACGTTTGCGTATGTGTGTTATTTTGTAACTACTACAATACAAAAATGTATAACATTAGAGTACATAATTGTTATTTGTGTAGTATATGTTTCAGTGAGTGTGTGTGAGTGTGAGTGTATGTGTTTTTTTTTTGTTTTACAAGATAGGATAATGCATTTACGCACTACGTATACGTAGTGTCGGACTTCTCCTGCAAAAAAGTCTACAGGCCTTACCGACTAAACTCCCTTCCTCGATACTTACTACCATAAATACCCCCACGGAACCCCACGGTTTAGCTTTTCCAACTCTTCATCATGCAATAGCGGGCATAATAATTGCTGCCCGTTCTTGTCTTCTCTCTTGCTCCCTTTCGCAAAGCTTCTTCAACACCCGAGTTGCAAATCTGCTCACCGCGTCCCAATTTTTTCCGACGCCAACATGTCATCAACGAGCGTATCAGGTGTTATTGCTCTTCCGAGTATTATCTGCAAATCGTCACGTTCATGTTTGAAACTTGAGCAATTGAAGACAACGTGCTCCGTATCTTCATGTGAGTGTATGTGTGAGTGTGTTTGTCTGTATGTAGCGTTTCTCAAAAAAGATCCATTGTTCGCCTTTTACGAACTGCCTGACTGGTCTATACTTCAAAGGAGACCGAACTAACACGGAGTCCCCGAATTGATTCCCGCTCTCTTTGAGGATTAAGTAGTTATTTTCTGTCAAACATCTTATAAAAAGCGAGTGAAGGCTTAAAATATCACTACTATAGTAACTACAAGATAAATTTTCTGGCCGTAGTAATGTCATTTTTTAACGCCGAAGTGTACATTTATTAAAGGTAAGATAGCTGGAGGATGCAATTGCAAGCGTAAGGTAGATGGAGTAATTCTTCATTCACATTTTCGGTATTTGTAGATGGTTATTATCTTGCACTATACAAAGCGCGACTGGTTCTATCAATTTAATTGTACACACGAATTTTACTACTTATTTCATTTAAAAACGTTGTAATAACAAAATGGTTGCTTTTAATTAAAATTAAATTTTAAATCCGCTATATCGTTTTTACATCATATAAAACTTAGTACATGCTTTGAAATATTAGTTTACTAACCCTAAGTGCAGTGACGTCGCTCACGATACGTTATCATTGCTAGTGTACATCAAGCTTGTGTGCGACAAGACTGTAAGCGAATGAATTACAGTTTCTTTGTCTGAGATGCCATAGTACTAGTAAGTTGGTTAAAGGCATTACTGAAAAAAAAATATTAAAATGACTTTATTTAAAAAAATAAAAAAAGATATAGTTTTTTTTAATATTCGTATTTTTACTTATATTTCCCTAGCGTTAAGTAAAATATTTTAAAAATGACAACACATTGTTTCGCGTTGACGACTTTTGCACAAACACGGCGCGGTGTTCGTTTTTCGGCTTTTTACAAACGAACTTTAAACGCGCCGCACACGCGCCGCGTATACTTTGGTAGCATCCGACTTGCGCGGCATTCTTTGATAATAGAATTTATTTATTTGTAGGTGTTGTCATACTTAATGTATGAAAATACCATTAAAGATTACTTTTTTTTATTGGGAAAACTAATGAATTAATATCCATTAAATAATTACACATATGTAACCGTATTACGGTACCAAATAACACCTTTAATTATCCGACAGGGTTTTCTTTACACGCAGTATATCTCTATATAGGTACTTAATTTTTATTAAGGTAGGAGTACGAAACCTGGGTATAAAGTACCGAAACTCCACCACGATGGTGGTGGTCTCAATGACAGTGACATGTTAGACTTCTTGTTGAAGAAAAAACTTTGTACCCCCTTTTGAGATAATTGCGCCAACCGAGGAGTACGAAGTTTGGCACAATTAAAGTTTTGCGAAAGACTGCAGTAACCTGATATTTCAATAATATGCACCAGAAATACATTAAATAAATAAAAATTAACATCACACAGAACAAATTTATGTGACAATTATGATAACATATACACTATACACAATATACCCCGTGTTGGTCCCGGGCTCCTTTGAAGAATAGGCCAACTACCGTTCTGCCAGGCAGGTCGTAAAAGGTGACTGATTGGCTATACGAGTCACTACCATTATGGCTACTAGGCGGTAGAGTTCTGCATTGTCTCGCCCACGTCTGGTGCCACCGCTTTACCTATTCCTGCCACAATAGCGTCAGTGCTTGTCATTGTTGTGTTCCGGTTTGGAGGGTAATGTAACCGATAAACTTATGCATGTGACATTAGACCTCGCTACAAGATAGCAACGCACCATTAACACCTTTGGTGTCTATAGGCGATGGTTGACTCTTTCCATCAGGAGACCCATCTGCTTGTTTGCTATGTTATGATATAAAAAAATGTATCCAATTTTATTTACAGCTAAAATCTTTTGTGAAACATAAAAGATATTTTTATTGTTTACTAGCTGTTGCCCGTGACTTCGTCCGCGCGGACTTTGTTTACGCCGCACTGCTCCTCCCCCGTAGGTGTTAGCGTGATAATATGTAGCTTATATGTTGACCCGACCTGTTAGTAATATTCATGCAAAATTTGAAGTAAATCCAGTACTTTTTGAGTTTACCCCGGACATACATACAGACAAACAGACAAAAATTCTAAAAACTAACCCAAGTATTCTTTTAAAAAAATATTCAATGTACAGTTTTGACCTTCCTACGATTTTATTATATGTATAGATATATAATACACAAGTACTATGCTACAAACATAAATATTACCTTTGGAATATGGGACTTGTAAATAAATCTATTGTATTAAAACTTAATAGCCACTACAAGGACGTAACGTTCCCGTTCAAATATACAAGAACTTAATTATTAGTTTATAATAACATATGGTACTTTGAGTGAATCAAAAATTAAAATCATTTTTCGAAGGTGGCCAACACGATCAATAATTTAAACCCAACAAAGCTGGCTCTGTTCAGTATTTCTGAGATACAGGAAGTTGAAAGTGGGTTTAAATTATTTAGTTTTAATTATTGAAACTAAAGTCTAACATCTTAATTACCAGGTACCCATAACTTAGAAGGTTTGTAAAGTTAGATGGCACTGTTTCATTAATGCACCGCGGTGATAATTGTTTTCTTGTAAATTGTATATAGGTTTCTTAAAACCTATATACAATTTATAAGAAAACAACTAAACTAAACCCGCTAAACCTTATTGTAGGTCTTAACTTACAATAAGGTTTAGCGGGTTTAGTTTAGTTTCTTTAGTAAGTAAAATAAAATCTCGCCATCAACATTGCGCATATTCAAACACATGTAAACGAACACACACACACACACACACACACACACAATATATATAACACATACTCTAATACACGAGAAATTAAAAGATTCACTTAGGTACGATGCGTTCCAACTAAGAAAAGGACTGTCAGGATGACATATTGCTCCGCATTTTGCAAAAACATCATAAGTGATGAGTAATGTGTGCAAAAAAAATTCTGACAAAGAAATACTTTAAAAAATATATTTTCATTCTAATTTGTATATTTTTTATCTTGATTCCCATCAGATCATTTTACGTGTATTAAAATAAAATGTAAAATAACTAACACGACTTTTATATATACATATTATATATAGATAAACAGCTAGATTGATATATTTACTGTTTTTTTATTGATGAATATTATATTTTAATACTTTTTGGCCTATTCTGGACAAATACAACCCAAACCCACAAAAATCGCAACAAAATTGCCCCCGTCGTTTTTGACTTATAGGTGGTGTAACCAACACGACTTTCTTACATTTATATAGATGATCAGCTAGACTGATGTTTTTACTATTTTTTTATTAATGAAAATCATATTATTAAAACGTTATTTGTTCTTTAATAAATCAGCAATATTTTTTTGAACAAATATTTTTATGATGACATTACTAATTTCACACTTGTGGTATGAAATTGATAACAAGCGCGATTCTCTTCTTAGTTGGAACGCATATTTCGTTTATCACGGTCTGAATGGGCGGTAACTGACTAATACATGTATATTTTTACTAAGTATGTCACCACAGACTATTGTTTAAATGGTTTATTGAGAAATGAAATATTTTTAACTTTTTTAAGCAGAATGTGGCGTATATGTGGCGCCATCTATATTTTCAAGCAGCAAAACATATTATTTGTGCCTATTTTATGCATTGAGTTATGCTTCTATTTAGGTAAATATTACAAAGTACTCTGTAGGTGTCAGTGGTGACCATGAAGCTGTATTATATCTGGAGGCAGCACTTCTAATATCTACTTGAAACACAATTTTACATACTGCTGTCGTCTTCTGAGGTCTTACCCTCTCTTTTTAACGCAGCTGTATAAAAAGAGATGGAGAGACCTCATTGACTGAGATATAACGTAAATATTTGTTTCAATTGATTAACACGAGTGCTAGCGCCACCTATACCTAATACTTCATGGTGGTGACTACTAACTAAATGGTTGCTTTCTGTAACATCTCGCTTTCTACCACACAGATAAAATGTATCAATAAAATTTTTAGTATGAACTTTTAAACTAACGCGTTCCACTATCATTTTAAAAAATATATAAATGGGTCAATAACGCTCGTGACCACGGTCTAACCAGTCTGCTCGCGACCAAGGTCAATGTAACTTGGCCGAAACGTCGAGCTTTACAAGTAAGTTCTATATATGTACGCGTTATTGACCCGTTTATATATTTTTAAAAATTTTTGTCCCGTTTATATATTTAAAAATCTTGGAACATAAAAAGACATATATTTTTTCATATCATTAGAGAGCTAAACTATCGGCTCTCCTGATGGAAAGAGAATCCATCACCTATGACCACCAAAGATGTTAATAGTGCAATGCTATATTTGGCAATACCAAATGCATAAGGCTACAGGTTACCGCGGTTATTGCGACAGAAATAGATAAGGTGGGTGGTACCATATACTCAGGCGAGACATTGCGAAATCTTACCACCTAGTTGTCACGGTGATAGTGACGCGTAGAGCCAATCGGTCGCCTCTTACGACCTGCCTGGCAAAATGTCAGTTGGTCTATTCTTCAAAGTGGTCCCGAACTAACACGGTGTTTGCTATCTTATAATATTAAAAAAGTCCTTAACATTAATTGAACAAAATCGAAGCATTCGTTTAGGACTATAGTAGATTCGTTAGTTAGGTACTATAGGTTCTTAATGTCTAGAGACGTCTATCTTACAATAGGTAAATTGTCCGAGTCACTTACAAGTAATTTAACCATTAAAGTGCATGCAATGATAGACCAAGTCCGGTATACAATAGACCCCAGTCGTATGATAGTGAATGGCACAGTACAATCACACACAATTTATCATTAAATATGTTTCCCACTTATTCATTAAGGTTCCGTACCTAAAAGATAAAAAGGGACGCTATTACTAAGCCTCCGCTGTCTGTCCGTCTGTCTATTTGTCACCAGGCTGTATCTCATAAACCGTGATAGCTAGAAAGCTGAAATTTTCACAAATTATGTATTTCCGTTGCCGCCCTATGAAGTAAATTAAAAATATATAAAATGTAAATATTAATTGTTACAATACAATAAGCGTGTTTTTTCGTATTTTGTTTTTGCTATTATGGTACGGAACCCTTCATGCGCGAGTCGGACTCGCACTTGGCTGTTTTTTTTTCATTTTTATTTTTATTCTTCAAGAAAAATAAGAATGAAAATAAATTCTATAAAATAATATTCAATTAAAGTGTATAAGAAATGTAACTAAAGCAGAATGATGAGGGTCCATTCAAAGTTGGCATTAAATGCAACGCACGTTGATAGATCGTATTGTAATACATTATTAATTTCTTCTGAAATATTGTATCACAGACACTTCTAATAATGCTAAAATTAACGAAAAAACTTCAGAGATTCATATTACTATAATACTATTACTAATACACAATTATTAATAATACGTTTTATCATGATAATTATTAGATTTCAACCATTTAAAATTTGACTTTGAAAAGACGAATAACTTTTGTTTACATTAATATATTTGTTACTCGTTCACAGTTTAAATAGATGACACTTGTGTTTTTTTTTGTTTCTTTAGAATAACACTAAGAGTAGCTTTTTTATACAGCCTTCTATGTTGTAAGTCGACTATAATAGTTGTCGACTATAATAGTTTATTTTATTACCTATCCGACATTTTTATGATTTGTTTGGTTGGTCATAAATAAAAGAAAATGTAAACTTTATGGCCGAAAAGAAAAATCTTTGCTTGATTTAGGAATAAGAAAAAGCGTAGAAGTTTGGTCAGTTTCATGACTTTCGAACTAAAATCCTTTTAAAATTAACTTGCTATTAGTAAGTTTCCGTTGGATTCTAGTATTGACTTATTGTAAATTAATTTACTTTGATAATTATGGCTGACGCTATGTTCTTGTAGCCCTTTTAGGCCAATCTCATCATTCGCCTTTTTGGTGATTACATAGATAAATAATGTACAATTAGTTAGTCACATGCTTATGATTTGTGCTTATTTATCGTATCTTATAATATTTTAATAATTAATGTGTATATGAAGGTTCGTAAGAGACGAACGATTAGCTATACGAGTCACTACCATCGTGGTCACAAGTTGGTAGAGTTTTGCATTCTTTTGCCGGGGTCTAGTACCACCTCCTTACCTATTCCTGACGCAATAGCGTCAGCGCTTGTAAATGTCGTAATCTGGTTCGTATGGTAAGACAATGCAGAAATCTACCACCTAGTAAAAGTCAAGTGCTAGTAGTAGCCCAGAAACAAGCACATCTTTGCTCATTTCTCAAGTGCTAGTAGCAGCCCTGAAATAAAAACATCTTTACTCATTAGAAAATGCTAGAAGTAGCCCAGAAATAAAAAAAAAGTGTGTGTGCGATTCACATACGATAGAAGTGAAACTAATAGAGACCGATAATATAAAATAGTATGTATATTTCTGTCTCATTCTTTACCGGCTTCATTCTACAATTTTTGTATTTGTGTCTCTTACCTGTCGTTTTTTCCATTGCATCAGGTTTGAAATCACAACGATTCTAAAGAAGTTTCACTTCAAAAAACATCTTTGCTCAATACTCAAGTGCTAGTCTTTAGACTTTGATTGCTAATCGCTTGAATAAACGATATTAAAACCATTTTCAACTTGACACAAATTGCGGTTTGATAAACATATATTACTGGACCCATTACACGAATGGATCAAGCTTCAAAGTCAGCAAAGACAAAGTCGTTAAAAAATTAACCAAAACAAACCGAAAGCCTTGTAATATTATTGTAATTAACCTCATATTATATTAACGCAAACCGTTGAGTCATTCATTCATTAGCAAGAGGCGTATTTGATTTCCATCCCAAAAACCCGATGAATGATTAATATTGATGTTCCTATAAGTAGTCTGTCATATTATGTTCATTTAATTGCTACATTATAAAACAAAACATTTCAAATTTTATAACTTTTAACATAAAACATAACACAAACATACATACAAGCACTCACACAAAAACATACACTACGTGTCCCTCTAACAAGACAAAACAAGTATATGTACTTAATTTAAATATAGCATAATGTAACTGTTTTTTTTTTTTTTTAATAGTGTATATTTTGTTAATATTAATTTTTATTACCACAAATGTGCACTCAGTTTGGTTTATATAATGTAATTGGCTGTAAAATATTTATATTAATGTATAGATAGATATCCATGTAATTTAAGGGCTGTGGATTTTGTTTATAAATTAATAAAATAAAATAAAATAATTTACGGTATCATATAAACTCTTTCCCCGTTCTCTCTTTCAACAATAATAAACTGCGGTTCTGCTAGACAGGTCGTAAAAGGTGACGGCTATTCATGTCCGTATCCGTACGATCCGTTTCCGTTTGACCATTTTATGTTTAAACAAGTAGAAATGTAATTAGTTTTCAATTTGGATCAGTACATTTAAATATTACACCAGCGATCGTCTATGGCCGAAATTCAACCACAAACTAAACAATAAAATCTCTTTTAAGTTCGACGATTGACTTTTAATGTAAAGAATAGTTTAGTATACATGTATTAATTTAATAGATTTCAAATGCATTTTATTTAAATAAACATTGTTCTGCCTTTTTAACTACTCTTATTTTTTCTATATTTTCTCACCTTTTAAACCTTCCCTGGACTTTTAATTCAAAACCAAAATTAGCCAAATCGGTTCAGGCGTTCTCAAGTTTTAGCGAGACAGAGAACAGCAATTGATTTTTATATTATTTATTGATATATATATATATATATATATATATATATATATATATATATATATATATATATATATATATATATATATATATATCTAAAACAAGCTCTACTGATGGAAAGAGTCAACCATCGCCTATAGACACCAGAAATGTTAATGGTGCGTTGCTATCTTGTGGCGAGGTCTAATGCCACATGCACAAGTTTACTGGCTACCTTACTCTTCAAACCAGAACAGAATAATTACAAGCAGTGACGTTATTGCGGCAGGAATAGGTAAGGCGGTGGTACCAGACCTGGGCGAGACAATGCAGAACTCTACCACCTAGTAGCCACGATGGTAGTGACTCGATAGCCGATCGGTCGCCTTTTACGACCTGACTGGCAGAACGGCAGTTGGTCTATTCTTCAAAGGAGCCCGGAACCAACACGGGGAAACGATAGGATGTACAGCTAGACATTGGCGTCAAACAGAACAGTGTATTATCATCTCGCTTAATATTTATCTTGTATCTGAATAAGTGTTTGTATCCGTTGCGATGAATACTAGACCATCAAGAAAGTACAGGGAAACGATTAATAATACACAAAATGTCAGTCATTAAGCAAATTTTATTTTATTACCTTCAAAGTATGCTACTTCAGTAGCAATCCACTTATTCCAACGTATAATACAATCATAAAAATATTTTTAAACGCTTTTTTTGCAATTGAATAAAGCTCACGTCGGAAATTCTCCTTTGTATCTTCTACCGATTGAACTGTGTACCTCGAAATGGTAATTTGAATTAAGGAAAAAGAAAAAAGTTGGCTGGAGTCATATCTGGTAAATAAGTTGGTTCTTGAGATTTTAGTCAAAAATACGTTCACAGTGATGGCCTTGTGCGAAAGCGCATTTTCATGGCGCAACATGAACCATAACCAAATCATCAATTACCGATAATTTTTTGATTCAATGTATACGTATATATAATATATGTGTGGATGTGTGTTCTATATAATTCATTTTTGGCTGTTCTATATAATTTTTAGTGGTGTAAACACTGATTATCGTAGAATATAAAGATAAATGTAAGAATGCAGGCTTATGATTAAAATCGAAGAAAAGCAATGTCAGAATAAGAATTAGAACTGTACGGGTTACCACACAATAAGTGAAGTGTGGCGCCACTGGTCCGAACCGCTGAAGGGTCATAGTTTGATTGAACCCACGGGCCAACTATTTGTCAGGTGACGTCATAACTGTGGAGGTTGATGACGTCACTCAAGTACCTGCAAATGGAAAAGGAAGATCTTCCAAGCCAGGCAAGGTGTTACTGCCTGGGGACCGAAATCCATTTGAGAAGTGTTGAAACTGATATAGCGTGTCCAAGATAAATAATTGTGATATCGCAATTCACGGTTTTATTTTGAATATCATTTTTTTCCATTTTTTACTACTTTTTCTGGTAGCGTTTGTAGATTGCTTGAACAGCTACAAAAGTCAATGACTTATGAATTTATTTAGACTAGCGATCACCTGTAACCGAAATTCGACCATAGACTAAACAATAAAACCTCTTTTAAGTTTGACAACTAAATTTAGCCGCAAAGAAAAAAGTATATATGTGTGTATATTATAATATACCTCACATGAATGTAGTGTGTGTAATGTTTATTTTTATTAATTTAATGTAATTCTAATACATTTTATTTAAAAATATTAGATTTCTGCAGTCCGGTGAACTGTTAACTTTAACTGTGCCAAATTTCACACTCCACCATTCGCGCAATTGTCTTAAAAAGGGGTCCAAAGTTTTTCCTTCCCGTATTAATACATAGATTACGTAGAAACAATAGAATTACCTATACACGCACAAATTAGCTATACACGCACACATTGTTACGGTTGTACTTTTATTTATTCATCACATTGTAATAACTTAAAAAAACAGAAAGAATTTCATCGGGTTTGTCTCGTACACTGACTCTCCCTCACATATCTTTTGCACTCATCTTAAACTGTACACAGATATTACACGTACATATTTTAACAACATACATAAATAATAGATATTTATTGTTGGATAACTATTATTTTATTATTGTTAAATGTGTTATTGAATGCAATTTATATAAAAAACCTTTTCGTGAACTTTAATAAGAATGGAAGTGGACGAGCTCGAATTTGGTTAACAAAGTAATTGGATTTTTTACAATTCAAAAGTATTATAATTATTCATAACATATTATGTAACTACTTATTATATATATTGATTTTGGTTATATTGAGATGCTTTTTTTTATTGGTTATCTTTGTTTTCTTATCTTGTATATATGTAAAATTTATATGTATTTGTTAATATGTTATATATTATGCATATATTTAAATATATTTATTTATTCTATTGTATGTTATTTACATTACATTTCGTGGTCGGTCTGACTCCTATGTTCGGTTGCCACAGTTCAGGAATTAATAAAGTTATAATAGTGCATATTATGTATTATGTCACACACAAATTACGTTACATATAGTATATATAGCGGTGGACTGTTAACTTTAACTGTGCCAAATTTCACACTCCACCATTCGCGCAATTGTCTTAAAAAGGGGTCCAAAGTTTTTCCTTCCCGTATTAATACATAGATTACGTAGAAACAATAGAATTACCTATACACGCACAAATTAGCTATACACGCACACATTGTTACGGTTGTACTTTTATTTATTCATCACATTGTAATAACTTAAAAAAACAGAAAGAATTTCATCGGGTTTGTCTCGTACACTGACTCTCCCTCACATATCTTTTGCACTCATCTTAAACTGTACACAGATATTACACGTACATATTTTAACAAAATACATAAATAATAGATATTTATTGTTGGATAACTATTATTTTACTATTGTTTTGGCTACTAGGTTGTAGAGTTCTGCATTGTTTCGCTCGGGTCTGGTACCACCGCCTTACATATTCTTGCCGCAATAGCGTCAGTGCTTGTCACTGTCGTGTTCCGGTTTGGAGAATAAGGTAGCTGGTAAACTTATGCAAGTGACATTAAACCTCACCTTTAACATCTTTGGTGTCTATAAGCGATGGTTGACTCTTTCCATCAGAAGATCTATCTGCTTGTTTGCTATCTTATGATATAATATAATACAAAAAAAAACATTTAAACTTTGAATTAATTCCTATGATATTAATACAATACAGCAATATGTAATATACACCTTTGACACGACATATCTCAATTTTAATTACAGTGGTAATGCTTCAACACTAATTTTCAGTGAACTCGCACTAACAACATGGCATTATATCAAGTTAAGATTTTAATATATAAAACTGAAAATAATGAAAAATTAAATTTTAATTAACTTCCATAATTATATAATGAAATATCTGATAATAAATATCTTAGTAATTTGACACATAAAAAATATATTTGAATAAAAGCCCCCATATATGGTTAATTAATTACATAAAATATCTGTGTGATTCACATTCTGACTTGAAATTCACAAATGTTACAGAGGAAGAACGAATTCACAACTTTAGAGCGACTAAACTACATAGAATCGACCTGATTAGTTTGCTTAGTTGTATAGTAGTGTACGTTAACCCTCGAACAATAAACCGTTCTAACTTACAAATTGAATAGGAAGTGTGGACAGTTGAATTTAGTCGTCTTGTTGTTGGCAATTGCCCAGTTAGATAACATCGTCTGTCAGCAGTATCCAACTAATATTATAAATGCGAAAGTTTATGAGTATGTATGGATGTTTGTTACTCTTTAACGCAAATACTACTGAACCGATTACGATGAAATTTAGTACGTAGATAGCTGAAGACCCAGAAAAACACATAGGCTATTTTTTATCCCGGAAAAATTAAGTGATCCCGTGGGATTCACTTTTATAATGCAGCGGGCTGCACGCTGCAGCTAGTATTTCCATAAATAAGAATTAGCTTTACTCACGTAAATAAGGAATTTATTTTTCAAAATGCGCTTATAATTTAAATTAAAACTTTCAACAAATTGTATGTAGTTTACTGTTTGAAATTTGAAAATTGTTTACTAATTAATATATTGTTTACTAAGTACATACATTTATTACTTCACGCCAAACCCTTTCGAGGTAGGTAGAGAGAATTAAATGCGATCAAGAGTCTTGGCTTCCACAACATTTATAAACTTAGCACGCCGGTTTCTGAGACTATTGACTCTATCTTTAGGCAGTACTTGACCAATTTGACCATAGTATGTACTCTTGGTCTTCCCCAGTACCTATATCCATCCATATTCGCATTTGTATCCTATATTTTTTAATTATTTATTATTATTTTGTGATAATCATTCATTCTTTTAATACATTAGAACTTACGAAGCATACTCTTTCTCTTTTTTACACCAACACAGTCTTTCAAACACAACTTCGCTATCACTTCGATATTATGTTCACTTTGGTACGTCGGTGAGATCCACAAGTATTAAACCACAGACTTTTCGTAACGTTCTGATTTTAACCACGTTAATTTTGATTCAATAACTTTCTAACATACCCGGCTCTCGCTTTCATACAATATCTTCTGAGTAAGCACAGAATAATACAGGGCAAGATCGTTTTAGGCTAGTGCGTTAAAATAGTCAGTGTAAGTGAAAGTTGTTAATGGAAATGCTATGTGCATAAGTTTACCTGCTATCTTACACTTTAAACAAGAACAAGGCAGTTACGGTATTGCCGCTATTAGGACAGGAATAAGTAAAGCGGCGGTCCTAAACCCAGACAAAACGTTACGTAACTCTAACATTAGTCACTCATTCGCAGTTTATAAGCTGCTTAGCAGAATAGCTTATAAACTATTATTCAAGGCGGACCAAGATTGACACGGGGAAAATATATTTAATAGAAACCACACAAAAATTTTCATATAAATATCATAATGTTTTAAACATATGTAAAAAAAATTCTGCCTCCGTTCCAAAAGATTCTGAATTCAAATAATATGTTTTTAATAAAAATCAGGAGATTTATAATATTTTCTAACGAAACTGAAATCAATACTTTTCTTAAAGACACATGAATATTACATACAACTAGATGTAATTTTACAAAAGTATAATTTTAAATAAATAATCATTAAATTAATTATTAAATTCTCTTGAGTCAATGTTTTGCGCATCAATATCAGTAGCAATTATCTGTGTGAAGAAATTAATTTTTGTTTTAGTGTGTATAATAGAAAATTTTCAATTCAAATTTTCAATAGTTCTACAGACGGCTTTAAATTTAATTTATCAGCCATAGATTAAATTTAAAGCAGGCGGCGTAAATTTTCTTATTGTTTTATTTTTTTTTTCTCATGAGTTGTGGTGTCCATAAAAAAATTAAGGAACACCATTTGTTCATGGAAACTTAATCTAAAACATTATTTTTACAAGGTCATTGCATTGCAATATTTTTCTCATTTTTCTCAAAAATGCCTTTTGTTATCAAAACAATGGTATTTTACTTAGTATTTTTGTGGTCTGTGTCTATCAGTACTGTGGTCGGTCTGACTCCTATGTTCGGTTGCCACAGTTCAGGAATTAATAAAGTTTATAATAGTGCATATTATGTATTATGTCACACACAAATTACAAGTTAAATAGACTGGTATATATCACGGGAGGGCGCGCGGGCGACTGGCGTCCCATACTGCCGTCACATACAATGTATAAAGTTGCGTCTGCGTCAGCAAAATCCCAAATGTGCCCCCACAGTACCATCGTAATCCCCTTAAATATAATTCCATCAGGAGAACTATCAGCATGTTTGTTAACTTATGATATATAAAGCAAATATTATTATAAAAACACTTTCACTAGTTTCAGTATATTTTAAATTTTGAAACCAATACTAATTTTGAAGTGTTTTTAAATGTTATTGTATATTTAGCTTAGAACAAACATCCGGCTAGGTTTAAGCTTACATTTTCACATATGCACCAAAGAGGTATTTTGGCTTATTATTTTCTGGAAATATGTCAAAAGAAGCAACTGTTTTTTAGGTCAAAATTATTTCAATAATAATTAATTTTTGATTTAGGAAAGAATCTGACACGTCAATTAAATTTCAATATTTTTAAAGGTAAAAATTATTGTTTACATTTGTGTTAATAAGTAACAAAAAATTGGAATATTCTTCGAATACGTTGTTAATTACTGTATTAACAATAATTTCGAAGGTGTTAGTACTTTGTATAAGCAAACTTACAATTGCCATCAAGGATGCAGTTCATTTGCAAGTTTAGTGTAACTCTAATTAAGTCACGAAGTAGCATCGTGGATACGTTAGCCCTAGTGTACATAATACATTGCTTATAAATTGCATTGGGAGAAGGAAGTATCTTCACGCATGTATCCTTGAAGAAGTAGGCAGACTTATAACCAGTTCACCCACGACTAGTCGAAGATACTTAGCCCCACAATGTGATAGGTGGCAAGCCTAACGCCAACGGGGTACTTAACTAATACCGGGCAATGTTTCTTTTATGAAAAAAAAACGTATGTTTGAATTACCGACCCGGGAGTCGAACTCAGGACCACTGATGAAACTGACACCAGACCTCTAGACCACAGAGGTGACTACTAAAACTTGTTTCAAAAATAATTAGAAACACGAAAGTACTGATCAAAATTATAAATGAGAATTTCATCTGTAACGATGAACTCATTTAACTAGTTATACGTATGTATACCTAGCGATCAGTACAATCGACTGAATCGATCATATAGCAAAGAAGAATTTCGCCGCGTCGAGCTTATCGACACTAGCACAGTGGTAGAGCGTCCCGGTTTTAGGGAGAGGGTCCTAAGTTCAATTCCTGCGTGTCGATATTTTTTTTTTGTTGTTTTTAAAGTTTTTCAAGTTTTCCCAAGCACGGGGTGAGTACACAAAAATAAATAAATTGTATTTAATTAATTTATTAGCTTTCCTGTATGCTAACGAACGTGGTACTTAAGAGGCATTTCACAAAATCGCCCAACTGAAATTTAAATATTTTCTAATCGATGCGAGCGCTGGACGTCGTCGTCCATATAGTGCACCTAGTCCTGGTAAAATGAAAATAGTATTGTTACTACGCGGTACTAATTTTGGCACACGCACGTAGTGGATTTTATAGTATTCTCTTTTATTTATTTTTGAAATAAAAAATAAATAAATATTACTTAAGTGACTTATTTTTGCATAAGAATAGAATATAGTTTTATTCTATGCCAATTTCTATAGAAAAATGACATTTTTTGATTAGAAAAAAACCCAGTTAATGTTTCGTTAATTTTTGTTGAAATAGGCATATTTGCTTAATTAATTAGATATAGTTATAGATCTTTTAGGAAAAATGTAGTCCATTCAGGCACAATTGTTGGATGTTTCTGGTTATTTAGTATTTTTTATAATTAAGTTTGTTGATTCTAGCAGTAGCAATACCTTTTGGAAAAATAGCTTCTTTGCGTAATTGTCGAAACTTGATTTCGGAGAACATTTATTATATAAAAAAGATACAATTAATGTTTAAAAAAATCGGTTTCATTGAAGGAATATTTAAAAGATGAACTTCATTTAATTAAATGGTCCCATTTAATTAAATGACAGTATCTTATAATATGAAAAATTAGGAGTTGGAATATTTTGATTCCTCGTCAAAAGTTGGTCTAAAATGTAAACTGCCTCTTAAGTATTATGTCAGAAAGAGATATTGTTTGTCATTAAACTCTGGTACAGGTCGACAAAGTACATTATGGACCGAACCTCGTTATATAAAACGATTATTTCTGATCTCCTTGTTACAAGAGATAATTTTGGGGTATTTAAATTATATCACGTAGTATTTATTGTCCAATCAACAGTAATAGAGACTACAGTTTGTTTTATATTTGCTTGTATGTTTTACTGTACCGTAAATATTATACTATCGAATTGATACAAGCTGTTATAAGATGGGACAATAATGTTATTTTAAATACAATAAATTTTAAGTTTACCGCCACATTGCGATGATTGACCCTCTTGTTAGTCCGAGCTCCTTTAAGAATAGGTCAATTACCGTTCTGTTAGGCAGATTTTAAAGCCAGGAATTCAATAGACGGACATGCCCGCGGGCAAGACCGCAGACCTGCCCGCCGGACTGCTACTATAGGTCGGTGCAAATGTCTGTCAATAATAGCTTTACAATCATGATGTACAGGTTAAGATAAGGTTGGTGAGATAGGAATTTAGAATATTCACACGACGAACATGTATATTCCACAAACACCATATTGTATTAACTAACTACCACATAATTCCAAAACTTTAATGTGTAATTTTTGCTAGATTGGAGGGATGTCAGTAAATGAGTATAGTGTCATATAGTCAAGTATTAAATTTTTTATACATACATAATATCTTCACGCCAGATCCCTTAAGGGAAAGGCAGGGAGAACTAAGTGCCATAACATCACGATCCTTACATATTTTTAAAGAAACATTAAGATTCTCCGTGTTAGTTCCAGGCTTCTTTGAAGAATAGACCAACCGCCGTTCTGCCAGTCAGGTCGTAAAAGGCGACCGATTGCCTATGCGAGTCACTACCATCGTGGCTACTAGGTGGTAGAGTTCTGCATTGTTTCGCCCGGGTCAGGTACCACCGCCTTACCTATTCCTGCCGCAATAGCGTCAGTGCTTGTCGCTGTCGTGTTCCGGTTTGGAGGGTAAGGTAGCCGGTAAACTTATGCATGTAGCATTAGACCTCGCCACAAGATAGCAACGCACCATTAATATCTTTGGTGTCTATAGGCGATGATTGACTCTTTCCATCAGGAGACCCATCTGCTTGTTTGCTATCTTATGATATAAAAAAAAAACATATAAAATCGCACAAAAAGGGAAATGTTTTTACTTTACTTAACTTTACTATATAACATTGTACTTATATACTGACATCCCTCCAATCCAGCAAAAACTACACTTTAAGGTCTTGGAATTATGTGGTAGTTAGTTAATATAACAAATATTATTCATAAAGAGAAACATTTGTATTTTTATACTTTTGTATGTTTGTAACGAATAAACTCGGAAACTGCTACACCATTCTTAAAAATTCTTTTACTATTATAAAGCTGCACTATCCAAGAGTGATAAACCCTACTTTTTACCCGAGTGAACAAACAGAAGTTATGATTTTGGGTCATGTAAACGAAATCATGAGTAACAACTTGCAATTCATGACAATATAAAAAAGTCAAGATCGACCAGTCACCATACTTATTGTAATCACTTATTTATGAAGTGAGTACAATACATGGTGATTTTAAAATCCAATTTTCAGTTTTTCCTGAGAAGTAATAATATATACTGTGCTATGAGCCTCAAATTCAATTTGAATTGTAAAAAATCCAATTACTTTGTTAACCAAATTCGAGCTCGTCCACTTCCATTCTTATTAAAGTTCACGAAAAGGTTTTTATATAAATTGCATTCAATAAATTCAACTTCGTTTGTTGTAATGAGTATGACGCTTAAGTGGTTTTTCCGTTAAGAACTATTGTTTATCAATAAACTAATATAAATCGATGAAGCTTTACAGAAACTATAATAATAATAATAAAAATTCTTTATTTGCATGAAAACGGGATTACAAAAGATTTGAATTAGCTAAAAACTTACATTCCTTCCTGCTTCAACATTATTTGGCATGCAAGTTTTCGTTTCTTTGTTATTTAATGTGTACTTTTATTAAAACTATATTAACAAAAACTTGCAAGTCTTTATAAAATACTATTTAACAGTAGGCAATAAAAAGCAACTTCAAGAAATTTTACATTTCCAAATATATAAAATATAATTACTAAATAATTTAATATGGAATAAAAATAACCATATTTAACTTAATTGTAATTTTATCATTAGGTACTCCTTTCAATTACTCATTATATCATTATTAATTCAAGAATGTTTTAATAATAATAGTTTTAATTAATGAAAACTTACTAATGTCACGTCACATTTTGTTAGGGAAAAGCTCGTTCAAATAGTAGAAACACTTATCTAACAGCCATGTTGTTATTTCTTTCTTTTCTATTATTATGAATTTACTATTTTATTATTATGAACTGAACTCATTTTATATCTGATTATTTTTCATGATCGGTTTATGTCAAGAGACTATTTAAGAATATTTAGAATGATTTAGAATATTTAATATTGCAATATACATTAAACTTAATGTTAATAAAGAATACGGCCTGATTGTTTGCTTTGCTATGACATAAATAATGATAAAAGAATGAATAATTCACGTTATTGTTTACCAGTTGTTACAACAATAATAACAAACATTTTGTAAATATCTAATACGTAAATGGGTATACAAAGGCGGTCTTATCGCAACAAAGCGATTTCTGCCAGACAACTATGAGATACTTTCATAAAAAATCTTGGGTATATGGTGCTACTAAAATATACTACACAAAATAATATTGCGAAATGTAATGTAAATAACATACAATAGAATAAATAAATATATTTAAATATATGCATAATATATAACATACTAACAAATACATATACATTTTACATACATACATATGTACAAGATAAGAAAACAAAGATAACCAATAAAAAAAGCATTTCAATATAACCAAAATCAATATAAATAATAAGTAGTTATATAATATGTTATGAATAATTATAATACTTTTTAAACTGAGTTTTAAATAAAAGAGTAAAGACCTTAAGCTTTTTTAATATCTAAAAGCAACGAATTCCAAAATCTTATAGCTTGACATGTAAAAGTGTGAGAAGAGAAAAAAATATTAACTGATATTAGATGTTTGTGATAATTTTGGTTGAAATTGAAATCTTTCTTTCAAGTATATAAGTAAGTGTAAGTAGTGTAAGTGTAAGTACATGGGTCGAAAAGAATACAGAAGAGAAAAATCTTGAATATTACAGCGAAGGCGAAGTGGCAGCCACTTAAGTCTTAATCGATATTCGGAAATGTGATTATACTTGCGTAAACTAAATATGAATCTAATACAAAGATTCTGAAGGCGCTCAAGTTTCTTCAGCTGTTCGTTGGTCAGATCAACGTTACAAACATCTGCATCATCTAGGAATAATAGAATTTAGGATTCCGCAATTGTCACTTTATTAGGAATGGGCAGTAAATATCGAAATAATTTCATCTATGTATTAATTTTTAGTGAGCTCCAAGCATTAAATAAATTTTTACTAATTTGATGCGTCCAAGATAATATTTCGTCCAAGTGTATACCCAAATTTTTCACTGATTTGCTATAGGGAATGTAAACTCCATTCTTCAGATTGATAGCCAAGCCATAACTTTTACTTGACTCGGATATTATAGCAAATGTCTAAGTTGGTGGTGTATACCTACATTTTTGTTAAAATTGTGCGTTTTTTTCTCTTTTGATTAGGTATTTGACCGAGATATTTCCCACTATTTGATCGAATACCGAATATCAAAGAAAATGGCTAAAAAAGCCGAATAACGAATAGTAATCCAATATTCGTGGCATCTCTACTATAATAAACCAGTATCCTCATACATCAGGGCAGCCATTTTTATTTCCTATTTGATCAGATCTTATCCTTTGTTTGCTATCCAATGATATAAAAATGAAATTTGACTCCTCCAAGTGCAAAATTCTACTTCTGAACCTAAATAATCGATTGCCAATCTGAACATAATAAGAACTTTTTAGGGTTCCGTACCCAAAGGGTAAAACGGGACCATATTACTAAAACTTCGCTATCAGTCCGTTCGTCTGTCTATTTATCTGTCTATATCTGGGTTGTACCTCATAAACCGTGATAGTTATACAGTTGAAATTTTCTCATATGACTTTTTTTTATATCATAAGATAGCAAACAAGAATATGGTTCTCCTGATGAAAAGAGTCAACCATCGCCTATAGACACCAAAGATGTTAATGGTGCGATGCTACCTTGTGGCGAGGTCTAATGCCGCACGCATAAGTTTGCCGGCTACCTTATCCTCCAAACCGGAACACGACAGTAACAAGCACTGACGCTTTTGTGGCAGGAATAGATAAGGCGATGGTACCAGACCCGGGCGAGACAATGCAGAACTCTACCACCTAGTAAAAATTACGAATTACAAAATTACGAATAGACCGAATTGTTGTGTATTTTCTATTGAACAAATAACAAAAGAAATGAATAAATAAGTATTACTTTTAATACACTTATATTAATATAGATTTATACCGGTAAACTTATGCATGTGGCATTACCACATGCATAAGTTTACCGGTTACCTTACCCTCCAAACCGGAAAACGACAGTGACCAGCACTGACGCTATTGCGGCAGGAATAGGTAAGGCGGTGGTACCAGACCCGGTCGAGCCGATGCAGAACTCTACCACGTAGTAGTCACGATATTAGTGACGCGCATAGCCACTCAGTTGCCTTTTGCGACTTGCCTGGCAGAACGGCAGTTGGCCTATTCTTCAAAGGAGCCCGGGACCAACACGGGGAGAAAAAAATTCTTTAACCTTTCTTTTTGATGTATTTCTGTTGCCGCTATAACAACAAATACGAATATTTAACGGAGGGGGCATACAACATACGTGTCTTTTTTGCCTTTTTTCTTGACTTGAAATATTCCCAGAGTATTTAGATATATATTTACATTAAAAATAAATTAATTAATAATAAAATTAATATTTGAATAGGGATCCCATACAACAAACGTGATTTTTTTCATTTTTTATATATGATAGTACGGAACCCTCCGTGGGCGAGTACGACTCACACTCGTCCGTTTGTTTTTTAATCTATCATGTCAATTCATTTAAAAAAGAAATATAAATATTTTAAGATTTTTTTAATTTAATAAATGTCATTCGATAAATGCAACCATCTTTTAGGTGCCCCACAGACCTACAATAATATTGCGCAATACTTTTATTGTGCAATAATATTAAATGCCCATTTGTTTCCAGGCGTTCAATAAATTCACTCAATAAAATTGAAAAACCAGTCTGATCAATATTTTCCTGCGAGCATGTCTGACGACGAAGTTTTAGCGGCAACCATGCTGGTGATTTTGTTAAATAAATCTATACAATTCTATACACTCAAGTAAAAATTCCCATTCTTCATCTTTTATTGATTGGTTTTGTTTCGATCAACAATTATATTGATTAGTGAATTGGCCTGAATGTCGAATTTCGGTCGAATGT
Source organism: Apodemia mormo (assembly GCA_036924255.1). NCBI lineage: Eukaryota > Metazoa > Arthropoda > Insecta > Lepidoptera > Riodinidae > Apodemia > Apodemia mormo. Next base: position 6,433,212 of record JAUPFN010000011.1, read on the forward strand.
TGGGTTTCGGCCGAAAGTTAAATTTCGATCGAATGTCGAAATTAGGCGGAATGCCGTATTTCAGTCACATGTTCAATTTCGACTGAGTGTCGAATTTCGGCCAGTGGTCGAAATTTAGATCCATTCTAGTAAGTAACTTTTAAATTAACAAGATGAATAAAATTACCGCGAAATGACGAAAATTTCTTGCTTGCCATTTTGCTTAAATTTACGACACGACCATACATTAAACACCGCGACTGACCGACCACGGCCGTTCCAAGCTCTGAAGTGAAAAATATTGTGAATTAATAAACCTACACAGTGCAAGAAAAAAATATTGTACAATAAAAATTAAACCCTCTCAAACTTTCGTTCAATCATTGTGCAATCTTCAATATTAACTCTAAACGGTTAATAATATTGTACAATACGTAATATTGTGCAATGTTATTGTAGGTCTAGGGGCCGCCTTATGCTAATGAAAACGGTACTTAAGTGGTTTATGTCACAAAGAGCTATTGTTTCTCATTTACTCTTGGCACAGGTCGACAAAGCTTAATAGAGAATACATTATGGACCGTTCGTGGATTTTCACTGTAATTATTTAACTTATAACAAGAAACTATTCACATGTATTTATTTTGTATTACTAATTACTTTACAATTTTCATTTTAATAATAATATAAATATATTAACGCTCCGTTGATCGGCTGATTAGTGACAGATGACGCAATCGAAGGGGCTTGGGCTTGATTCACGACAGTGTAATTGTCACAAATGCTTGTATTTCTGTACAAAACTTACTTTTTGTGATCCTTTAATTTTTAACTTAATAATAATAATATAATTATTTTCCAGAATATAATTACATAGAATTAAGAGTAAAAATCCCTGCCTTCCACACTAGTTTAATCTGTGTCGTGGTGTTTATCACTACATAGTATTAAAAAAGTCGCTTTCTCTGTCTGTCCCTATGTATGCTTACCTCTTTAAAATTACGCAATGGATTTTGATGCGGTTTTTTTTAATTTATAGATTGATTATTGAGGAAGGTTTTAATGTATAAACCTTTCCAATATATCCACGGGAACAATGGCCACGCGGGTGAAACTAGTTAGATATATTTCAGTATTAATATAATGTATTCCAACGAGTTATTATCGTTATTATCGTCGAATTAGTATCGTTGACTTATAGTTGTTTAATAATTTGATTACCTTGTAGTTAGATCAATTCCTGTATTTGTCCAGTAATATTGATTTTAATAATGTGCTAATTAAATACCTAATTGTTATTTAATTACGTCACTAACTTAACTAGCAATCGCTCTGAAGTTGAAATTCTAAACAATAAAATCTCTTTTAAGTTTGAGACTAGATTTTATTTATTTATTTATTTATCATTATTGAATCACATGCAGAATGTATAGGGTACTAATGGCGAGTTTAATGCATACAGCATTCTCTACCAGCTAACCATACGGCTAATTAGAAAATCACACGTAGTGGTTAAATTTTCGTAATATACTTAAATCTAGATTATATAATATATACATGCATTCTTACAAATATACATATATAAATGTCTATAACAGATAAATACATATAAATGTATATAATATATATCAGTAAATAATATGAAAAAAAAAACAAATTTTTATGTATAACAACTTAATGTATGATATTCAAACCATTAGCTGCAAAGAAAATATAGATGTGTGTATATTATCATGTAAGTTACATAAATGTGTGTTATGTTTATTATTTCAAAATATTAGGTTTCTGAAGTCCGCGGCAACGTAAACTTTAACTGTGCCAAAATACTACACTATTTACGTAATTATTATAAAAAGGGATACAAAGTTTTTCTTCACGTAACTAGTAAAATTTTAACATTACGTTTATTTAGTTTTGATTTCTTTACTATGATAAACTGGTTATTAGTTTTTCAAAGCGTTCAAGTGTTTGTTGAGTCAATACAAAATATTCTAAAATATGCCCGGCATATATAATATGCTACTATTATACGTAGGTCACACTATAAGTTTTGCGTAACTTAAAAAAACAACATGTTATAACCAAAATATTATGTTTATTGCTTTTCAAAATAACCTCCTTTACATTTTAAACATTTTTTCATGCGATCGAACCATTTTTTAAAACAGGAGGACCACAGATCTAAAGGCATGTTTTCCACGTGCTGATTGAACGCTATCACTGCCTCTTCGGAGTTGGTAAAAGTAAAACCTCTCATCAAATCTTTGATTTTGGGGAAAATACAGAAATCACAGGGTGCTAGGTCGGGGCTATGCGAAGGATGAGTGACGAGATGTCTGAGTTTTCTGAATTTGGCTCATCCCAATCCCCAATAGTTCTCAAATTGTCTCATAGGTAATCCGGGGATTTTCTTCAATTAACCGCTTAACAGTAGCCACATTATTTTCGTTGACAGCAGTTGAAGGCCGCCCTTCACGAAATTCGTCATCTAAAGAAACTCGAGCTCTCTCAAATTCAGCACTATAGCCTCACGGTGCTCAAACAAGGTGCTTCTCTCCCAAAAGCATTTTGTAGACGAGCGGCACAGTGTTGCGGAAAAAGAGAACTTTTAAAATCATAAAAAATCATCGCTCTTAAATCTTTTTGACTTAATTCCATTTTCGTTGCCTACGTAGAACTTTGATCTTTGATAAAAAACAATTGACAAATCATTTCCCGCCAATTGATTGTTTTTATTACTAAGAAGGTTGCAACGTTTTAAAATATAACATTCGAAATTCAGATAGTTCCAATTAGTTAGAAGTGCAAAACTTTTAGTGTGCCCCATGTAATAATACAAAATCTATCCCTATTAAAAATATAGAAAAATACAAATTTCCTTTTAGGTCCAGAAACTTAGTTACGATTATTGTTGGTTGACTCTTTTCATCACGAGTACCATCTGCTTGTTTGCTATCTTATAATATAAAAAAAATACATTTATATAAAAGCGAGTCAAAGAGAGAAAAAGCACCAAATACCCACTATCTGGTTTATTTTGTTAAAAAAAACTAACAAAAATAAATGTATTTAATCGAAGAGTCGGAGTGGAATTACGGAATGAAATTCAAAGTACTTCGTAGCCTGAAGCGGGCGCTTGTAGAAATACAAAATCTAAAGATCTTTGAGACATCGAAGACGCTTTTCTTAACATCTTTAAAGGAGTTAAGATTAACCACTCTCAAGAATCATCTAACTGATTGACTGCTTCTTTGATGTCGGAATCATTATAGAACCTTGTAATTTGAAACTCTCTTTAACCAGAAGATGGAGTTGTGAGTATACGTTATCCGAATTTTTCTGCTAAATTTTTTCCTATTTTGTCTGTATATATGAAACACAGACCACATGAATACTAATAGACACGCCGTTGGAAAGGCAACATGTCGCCGAGCATATGAGCAGACGCTGCTATTACTGTCAATATTTTCGTACATTTGTAGGTTATAATATTATATTGTGAAAAAATAGAAATAAACCATATTGCATTGTTCTATCATACTGAATGAGATGACGAAGTTTAAATTACTCTTGAAAATATTTTATTTAATTGATAAATAGTATAACTCTGTATTTTTGTATGTAATTGCAAGCTTCCCTGAGAAATTAAGAAATTGTCTTAAAGGGCGTATCCATTTAATCCGTGATTTGAAATCTCTAAACTCAAACACCATTTTAACGGTCATCATGAAAACCACTGAATTGGTTCGGATACTTTTGAAGAATAGACCAAAAAGGCGATTGATTGGCTATACCTGTCTTGGCCAGTAGGTGGTAGAGACGATGACTCACCCTGGTTTTTGGTACCACTGTCTTACCTATTCCTATTAAAATAGCGTCAGTACTTGTCATTGTCGTGTTCCGAGTTGGAGGGTAGGGTAGCCGGTAGACTTATGCATGTGGCATTAGTTCTCGCCACAAGGTAGCAACGCACCAATAACTTTGATATCTATATGCGGTGGTTTCTCTTTCCATCAGAAGAGCCATCTGCTTATTCACTATCTTATAATGTAAAAAAAATTGCCATATTGTTGTTATTGCCTATTAAGAGACTGTATATATAAGAGACTGTATATACTAGAGTGCTACACTTGGTTAATATACCGAATATGTAAAAAATAGGAACTTAAATTTTGACTAGCAGTAATTATATTTGGATTTCTATGTATTAATATGGTCGATTAACGCAAGCAAATAATTTGCTTTCTTTTAGGCTAGATCGATACCAAAAATGTTAATGGTTCGTTGCTATCTTGTGGCGAGGTTTAATACCACATGCATAAGTTTACCGGCTACCTTGCCCTTCAAACCGGAACACGGAAGACGCTATTGTAGCAGGAATAGGTAAGGCGGTGGTACCACACCGGAGTGAGAGAATGCATTATTTTATTCTTATTCTGGATAACCACCCTTTTTGATGTTTCCCGATAACACTATCAGTCTTATTCATAAACTTGTTTAATCTTGTACGTATTTCAGCACTCTCGCCATTACCACATATTTCTGGGTCGTATTCTATGCGCCGGAATTAGCGCTCATCTTTACACGAATGCTCAAATGGTCAATATATAACACCACTAGCTGTTACCCGTAGCTTCCTTTGCGTGACGCAAAATCGTTACTTACTTTTCTTCCGCCTAGTAAAAATCATTCCATGTTACTCCTAGATACTGTATCTTTCTAACGGTAAAATAATTTTTAAGGTCGGACCAAGTAGTATTTGAGTGTATCCATCACAAACTTACAAGAAATCAAAATTTTTGTCTTTACTACAATATTATATTATAATTAAGTTAGTTAAGATTTTAAAATGTGAAAGTATTAACGGAGCAAGTTGAAATTTTGTTGAGCAAGAAGCGAAATATCTTTATTATTGTTTCTAATCATGACCAACACGAAGCTTGTAAATGTTAGAGGAAGGATGCATTTGCAACTTTAGAGCTACTAAAGTTGAGTGGACCAAATTAATTTGTCTGTTACATTGTCGTGTATGTTAACTCTAGGATACTAAAACTGTCTACAAATATAAATTGAATTGTAAGTGTTGAGAGTTGTATTTAGTTCTCTTGTTGTTGGCAATCGCCCAGTTAGATTACATTGTTGGCTGAATGTTTATTGAATATGTGTAAATAAATACTTGCATAAACATATAGTAGAAGATTTTTTAGAATATAATAGAAGTTGTTTATTTAAGACATTCACCACAAAACTATAGAAATTAAAAATATCAAAATTAAGAAAAATAAATAAAAATAAAAACAAGAACATAAAAAAAAACAAAAACTACACTAAAGTTACAGGACAATGTAACAAAAAAGTACAGATATATAACAAAACTAAAAATGAAAAAAAAATTATATAGAAATAAAATAAATACTACTCGTATTACACAATAACAATTAAGGCAAAAAAAAGAGTGGTGTGATGTCTCAAAATGGCCAGAATAAAAATATAGAGTTCGATTAATAAATTGTATATTTACCACGCGTTGGTACGAGCCTCTTTAATGAATAGATCAACTGCCGTTCTGCCAGGCAGGTCATAACAGGCGACCAACTGGCTATACGTGCTACTGCAATCGTGACTACTAGGTGGTAGAGTTCCACTCCGGTAACACGACCTTATCTATTCCTGCCGGAAATAGTATCTGCTTGTTAGCTATCTTATTATATATATATATATATATATATATATATATATATATATATATATATATATATATATATATATATATATATATATATAGTGTTTGACATACACGTATATACAATTTTGTATGGTTTAAATTGTCAAACTTAGTAGAGTTTTTATTGCTTAGTCTATGCTCCAACTGAGTAATAGCCTATATAATAATTTAAGTCTAAAATATGTATTTTTTATGGCGTAAGATCGCAAACAAGCAGATGAGTCTCCTGACGGAAAGAGTCAACCATCGTCAAATAGACACCAAAGGTATTAATGGTGCGTTGCTATCTTGTGGCGAGGTCTTATGCCACGAGCATGAGTTTACCGGCTACCTTATTCTACAAACCGGAACACGACAGTGACAAGTGCTGACGCTATTGCGACAGGAATAGGTAAGCAGGTGGTACCAAACCCGGATGAGACAATGCAGAACTCTACCACCTAGTAGCCACGATGTTAGTGACTCGTATACCCAATAGGTCGACTTTTACGATCTGCCTAGCAGAACGGCAGTTGACTTATTCTTCAAAGGAGCCCGGGACCAACACGGGGAAAATGTGTAGATTTGTGCTTCAATATTAATAAATTACGATCGAGTTTCGACTAAAGGGTGATCGCTAGTTTATTTATTAATTCCAATTTAATTCGAATAATTATTCATAATTTGTTAAAACCATCCCCGCCTATAAATTAGGGATCTTTGAAAGTTTGTATTTAATTACCGTCTTGTTGATAATTGCCAAAAGTAAGTTAGATTTATTTATATATAATTTAATTTATTTTGTAGATGTCTCATTATTCATTTAGTAATTATAGTAAAATACCCATTGGTATTTCCTATTATTTATTAAATTCTCCTTCATTTTCCGATTAGATTTAACTTCAACAATCAGTTTGGTATGATTGTAGGATACCAATATTTCGTGTTGCTTGATTGCAATTCTTAATTTAATAGCCTGTAGCGTAGCTAGAGTAGGGCAAGTTCGGTATGTGCCTTAAGTGCCATTGAGGACGGGGTAAATATGTAGTTAGCTTGTTCTAACCATTCAGTTGCATTTGTGTGTATCATCCAGAATTAATGTGCGCCGATGCTTTGTACGCTTTGACACTAAAAAATTATCGCGATAAAAGTTGTGGTCACATTACCGGCAATGATATTTTGCACTCATTATATAACGACATTATCGTGCAATAATCCAAGATGGCTGAAATCATTTTCGAACGTCAAAATGGACGACGACTTTTTTATTTCTAATGTGATCAACATTAGCGGCAATGATATTTTGCACTCATTATAAAGCGACATTATCGTGCAGTAATCCAAGATGGTTGAAATCATTTTCGAACGTCAAAATGGACGACGACTTTTTTATTTCTAATGTGACCAACATTAGCGGCAATGATATTTTGCACTCATTATATAACGACATTATCGTGCAATAATCCAAGATGGCTGAAATCATTTTCGAACGTCAAAATGGACGACGACTTTTTTATTTCTAATGTGACCAACATTAGCGGCAATGATATTTTGCACTCATTATAAAGCGACATTATCGTGCAGTAATCCAAGATGGTTGAAATCATTTTCAAACGTCAAAATGGACGACGTCTTTTTTATTTCTGCGTGTCTGCTGACTATTAATTACTAAAACGTTGTTTTGTGATTCACATTTTTTGGATCCCATATGATGGACTCAGCTTCATTATTATAGAGAAATTCCAGTACCGTTTCATCGCTCTGCTCTATTTTTACATAGCCACCCGCATACGTCTGAACTGATCGAAAAGAACGGCTGTAATTAACAACACTACTCACTAGTATGACCTCGCAGCGCCATATTATGTTAGCGCGCTGAAGCCCTTTAACTATCTGCCACCCACGCAGTAAAGCACACCGAATTGCAACCCGAATGTTCGCGACGATAGCCGCTAATAGCCGATCCCGTCTGCATGTATAATGTCATTTTAGATTAGACGATAGATGCAAGTGCGGCCCCAGCATAAGATATACTATTGCGTTTTGTACTTACCTATATTAAAATTTAGATAAACAGGTATATTACTAAAACTTGAAATTTTATTATTCTACATCTTTCTAACAACGCTGTACGGAATAAGACAAGCATCGCCTAAGGATTCTAAAGTTTCTAGATCAGAACTAAGTTTCGAAACTTAGGAATTAGAAAGGATTTATTTGGATGACCGCCCTAGGCGCTGTTAAGTTTCGATACACCTTTGTTTCGTCCGCATCGTTTCTTAGCCGCAATCCGGCAAACATGTATACGGCTAATTTCTTTATTAACGTTCTTATAGTAGAACAAAAAAAGTTACTTTTTTCGTCTTCTACATAAAATACTAAGTTTTTTATTATAGGATAGCAAACAAGCAAATGGCTCTAAATGTTTAACTTGTCAGCATTTTTTATAATTGCCCTCGATGGAAAAAGACACCACAAATATTAATAATAAATAAATATATATATCACTGTATAAATTACACGAATTGGTCTAACCCCAAAGTAAGCAATTTATTTGCTTCTAGTATGGATGTCAGTCAACGATACTAATACATAGATATACATATACAAATACTAAAATACATTTAGTAAACACAAACCAAAAAAATACAAACATCTGTGCTTATCACATAAATGTTTGTCCCTGTCGGGAATCGAACCTAAGCCCCATTGATGCGCAGTCAGGTTCACTAACCACTCGACCAACGGGGCGGGGGTGTGCATTGCTGTTCGTATGGCGGAATAATGTATGCGTTATCAGCTACCAAACTCTGCAAGCCGGAACAAGATGGTGAAAAATTTGCGATTTTTCTGCAGAAACAGGTAAGGTGGTAGTACCATATCCTGCAGTAGTCACGATGGTAGTGTCTTGCATAATCAATGATCCGCCTTTGGTGAACTGCCTAGCTGAATGATAGAAGGTATATTCTTTATATTTATTTTTAGCATATATATTTCACAGTCTTGCGTAAGGTATTTAAACAATGAAGCTGTTGACAAGAGCAAATATAATAAAATAAACATCGGTAAATAGATTACACAAAACGAATTAACCCCGAAGTAAGCAAATTATTTGCTTATAATATGGGTGTTAGTCAACGATACTAATACATAGAAACACATAAGATATAAACATTGTAACATCTATATTTATACATATAATAAAATCGTAGGAAAGTCAAAACTGTACATTGAATATTTTTTAAAAGAACACTTGGGGCGTGCGCATATATATATATATATATATATATATATATATATATATATATATATATATATATATATATATATATATATATATATATATATATATACTAGTTATATATAAAAAAAGAACCTGAACCTTATCGATTCGGTACAAAATTCGATACAAAAGGCGGTAGATTATATAATGTTTTTTTAGAAAATATTAATAAAAAATTGGTAAAGTTTTTCTTTCCTTATCGCTGTGGAGCGCTTAATTAAAAAAGTTCAAATGGTAGTATTATTCTTATTTCAGGCAGGTACTTCAAGTTTCACGACCTTGGAGCCCTTGGAGTGCAAAAAATTATCACAAAATTGTTAAAAGTTTTTCAGCAGAATTTTATGTTCATCGCTTATAAATAAAAAGTGAATTCTTTTGAAATATTTTAAAGATTTACTGTAAAACAATGGCCAAATAATCCATTAAAATAATTTGTTATTCTAACGAAATCTTTTGCCTATAACGGGGAAGGTAGTTAGTATATATAGATAGCAAACAAGCAGATGGGTCTCCTGATGAAAAGAGTCAACCATCGCCTTTACACACCAAAGATGTTAATGGTGCGTTGCTATCTTGTGGTGAGGTCTAATGTCACATGCATAAGTTTTCCGGCTACCTTACCCTCCAAACTGGAACACAACAGTGACAAGCACTGACGCTATTGCAGCAGGAATAGGTAAGGCGACGGTACCAGACCCGGGCGAGTCAATGCAGAACTCTACCACCTAATAGCCAGGACGATAGTGACTCGCATAGCCTATCAGTCGCCTTTTGCGACTTGCCTGGCAGGACGGCAGTTGGCTTATTCTTCAAAGGAGCCAGGGACCAACACGGGAAAAAACTTATTTTGTGTTTTCATTAAAACCACGGGGGAAGAACTTAGAGTACCAGTTTTGCCTTTGCCTTCATAACCTGAGCACAATAAAGACAAGCACGGTCGATAGTGCGTTAGGATTAGGTAAGGAGGAATAGGTAAGGTGGTTTTAAGAAAACTTGTTCAAAACGTACAACTCTCAAATAAAGAAGTCCCGATAGCAATTACTTATACAAATCGTTGACTTTTGCAAACAGTTTGAATATTTTTTAATAAGTGTGTCCTTTAACAATTTTAGATTGTCGCCTTACAGTCTTACAAACATTTTATTAAATGTGTTGACTTAGTGAACACTCTGTACGGAGCCTTTAACTTTGTTGTACGTAAATAATCATGAATGTCGACTCTAAATCCTTAAGTCCTCAAACAACAACGTATAAAACTTGGGAAATTTCAGACTGCGATACGTTATTAAGCTATGCGTAATTCCCCCTCACCTTGGCCTGAAATGTTTCAATATTTATACTTAGCAAACACAAACATTAGCATATGGCAATGGAAATTCAGAAGCTCAAACCTATGGAAATTTTGTGAGCCTTAATATTGACCTATATTATTTTAGCCTTGGTATTTGAGGTCCTAGGAATCTTTGCCGCCTATTTTCAATATGACGTCAGTATGTCTGTATGTATGTATGTATGTGTGTGTATGTGTATATGTAAACATTTCATAACTTTTGAATAGCTGGGTCGATCGAAACGCGGTTGATGGCATTTGATTGGATTTCGCTAAACTTAGACTTCCTGAAAATTAAAACTGATTAGGTCCAGAAGATTTTGAGAAAATTTGAAAAAACACCAAAAAATGATTCAAGATTTATGTACCGATTGGGAACAAAAACTAATCGGTTCTATTCCTCAAAAACTACGTCTAATACATAAATTGCATTAAAATTGGTTTATCCGTTTGGGAGTAATCGTTGACGAAAAGTTTTGAAAAAAGTGTTTTTTCAAAATAGGTTCGAAATTTTTCAACCAATAATTTTTTGAGATTCTACGATATTTTAGTACTAAAAAAAATAACGTCATATGCCTTTTCAAAAATTAAAATCGAATCTAATTCTCAAAACTTACAGCTTTTCAAGTACTAAAATTTCGTTGTTTTTAGCAAATTTACTTAATTTTTTTAAATAACTTTCAAGTTAATTCACCGATTTACTTAAAAATCTTATCAGCTTTTCTCCTTTAAAAACTGCGCCAAATACTGTTAATTTAATCAAAATCGATAAATTTGTTTGGGATTTATTAATGAAGAAAATTAAAAATAAAATGTTTCTTGATGTTGCATCGAAATTTTTCAACCTATCAATTATTTAGCTAAAGCAATATTTTAGATCTCAAATATTCAGTTGAATGCCATCATCGTTTTCAAAAGATACAGCTTTTCAGAAATTAATATACTGCCATTTTTAACAAAATAGATGTTTGAACTAAAAAATCTATGCTTGTATTTTTTACTCTTTTGAGGTTAAAACACCTTAATTTAGTGGGAAGTTTCAGGGATGACCCGTAGGGTCAACACAGGGTTTACACATTTCTATTACTGGACAAATCACACGAATTGATCTAAAACTAAACTAAGCAAATGAATTACTTCTGATATCGATGTTAATCAACGATACTAATTTATATATTAATACTAGCAGACCCGGCAAACGTTGTTTTGCCATTCGTATTAGGAATCCATAGCGGACAAACAACGTGACACGTAATTTATATAAGTCTACGCCCTACGGGATTGTCCTTCCACGCAGCCAAAATTGTATTAAACTTTATATGGTGGTTAAGTATTCTTAAATTTTCTATTTTTTCGCGCAATTTTATTAATATTTTCTTTTATAAGAACCTTCTTACAATTACAAACACAACAAAAAAATTACCGAAATTGGTCCAGCCATTCAGGCGTGATGTCGTGACCAAGGAAAATAGGGATTGATTTTTATATATATAGATATATAGATAGATGTGAAGAAAAATGTTTGGGTCCCTTTTTAAACCAATGTGGCGAACGTTGAAATGTGAAAGAACACAGGCCATTTTGCTTTTGTACATGCCTTGTGTGTCTCTTGGAGTGATGAATATTAGATAAACTAAAATAATTTTCTACGATTTTAAAATATATTGCTAGGAACAATCATATAAAAAATATTGAGACTATAATTTGATTGAATTCCATCATCATATTTAAGTGTTACCATTGTATAAAACTTTAATTACATTTTCATTAAAACAGCAATATGTTTATATATCATAATTTTCATTATAAGTATCAAATAAAAATTCTCCTTGTTTTTGTATTAAAAAATAGTTAATATATATTTGCGTAAAATTGACAGTGTTTTATTTGCTAATTAATCAATAAAAGGGTTGGATATGTATGTACGAAATTAGCCGATTACGCGTACAGGGTTACCCACTTAATTCGGCTAATACCGTTTTGAAATAAAGTACTTTATCTGATATAATTGTGTTTTTATATTCTGACATATATATATATATATATATATATATATATATATATATATATATATATATATATATATATATATATATATATATATATATATATATATATATATATATATGTGTGTGTGTATATATATATATATAGAGAGAGAGAGAGAGAGAGAGACTGTCGACACAAGATCAGTGGTAGGGCGTCCCGGCTTTAGGGAGACAGTCGCAGGTTCAAATCCCGCGTGTCGATATTGTTCTTTGTTGTTTTTAAACTTTTTCAAGTATCATTCCCTTTAGAAAAATAGAATAAAACTGGAACTCATCAATATTGGTAATCTCGTGGTCTGCTCATATATCTGACGTGACAGAAAAGTTCACCATATCTTTCATTCGCTGAAATGTTTGTAAAGATTACTTCCTCTAAACCAAAATATATTTTGTTTGTTTGCTATAACTGAAGTAGATCTCAAACGTTTACAAAATATTTGCATACGTTTCATATTCGGTCTCATAAAATATGACCACGTCTTTTACTTCTGAACTCAACTCAAGTGGCTTTCTATCGGCGGAATTTACATTCACTTAGACTTCTATATAAAATTTTGTTCAATTATACTTCACCTGAATATTTCCTCAAGCGATTTACTTTTCTATATTCCTTTGACTCTGACCATAGATCTCAGGTTGAGGAATATTAAAATTCCCTTCTGAAACTTCTAGTTATTACAGTCATTCCTTCTCTTTTAACTATGTCAAACTTTTGAATACTCTTCTCTTCAATATTCTAAATAGCAAATTGTTACATATGTTTATGAAATCATTAAAAATCACTACTGGCATTTTAAGGCATTTGGTTAACGTTATTAACTTACACTTGTGCATTCTCACTTGTCGGGTCTGTTGATAGACATCTCTATCAGAGATAAGTTCGTCTTTGTTTATAATTACAGTAAAAATGTATTTTAAGAATAATAAAGTGATAAATAAATAACATAGATTAATATTATTTGCAAGAACTGTTTTTCGAAATCAGAAGTCCCCAAACTTCTTTTAACGTATTGAGCATTAAGCATATTTTTCGGTTTCAGATATACCCCTGCTTAACCAATAAATATTGTTTTTTTTTGCAAATTTATCAACTTGAAATGAAAATTTTAAAGTATAGTAAAGTGTAGTGTGAAAATCGTTTTACGTGTTTAATGATTTAACTCGAGATAGCAACGCACCATTAACACCTTTGATGTCTATAGGCGATTGTTGACTCTTTCCATCAGGAGACCCATCTGCTTGTTTGCTATCTTATAATATAAAAAAATATAACTCAAATTTAAAGAAATTGACCTTAAATTTAGTATCTGTTACATGAAATAACTAAGCAAAAAGTTAGTGCTGAAAGTATTCATTATTTTATGCTTGTGAGATGGACCCCTTGAATGCCTTAAACCCTTAAGTTCGACATAAAATTGGTTTGAATGAAATCACCCCTTTTTTCATTACATGTGTAAGCACCTAAAAGCTTCAGTAGAAATTGTTTAATAATAGAAATCTGGCTGAAACGTGCCAGAACGGGAATGAAAGTATCGGTTACATTATATAACTAAGCAAAAAATAAATGCTGAAAGTATTAATTATTCTATGTTTGTTTTTGTGAGAGGTAGGAGCCTCATGTTTTACATTTTTGTGGTCCACTGGCATGAACCCTTTGAATGTCATTGCTGAACCCTTAAGTTCAACAAAATCCACTCTAAGTATCACTGTTCTAAATAATAAATGCGGTTTGAATAAAATTATCCCTTTTTTATTACATGGATAACCTAAAAACTTATGACTCAGTAGAAATGGTTTATTAATTGGAATCTCGACGAAACGTGCCAGAACGGAAATTATTTATGTGTAATTGCCATTATGTTTCGTAACTTGAGGGTGACTTATGATTATTGCTGATCGAGTTAAGCGATAATTTATATTTTTTTCTTCACAATATAGTTTCAGTTATGGTTAAAAAACATTTATTAATCACAAAATAATTATAATAAACAGTGGTTGGGCATTAGTTGATTCGAAACATTGTTAAAGCTAGCTAGCTTGCTTGCGTTGAAACCATTGTAGCTTCCTGATTGGTCGATGGAATTGATCACAAAGCAAAGACGAATCCTATGCTTTGTGATTTTTTTATGAAGAACACTGTATGTGTTTTATTATTGACCTCGTACTAGAGAAAACTTAAAAACTGTGTAAAATTGACAAAATTGATCAGAAAGCAAAAGAGAATACTGCCGTATTGAAGTATTCTCTTTATATTTTTCTCAAGTATTAATCTACCCGCGCAGCTTCGCTTGCCAGTAGATTAATGTTAGTGAATTTTTATAGTGTATATAATCCGATGTCCAATCATCATGTATGTCTCATGTATGCAGTTATGTAATGTTTACTTTTATTAACAGAATATTTGCTAGCTGATAACACTTGTACTGTTTCACAATAAGATAATTATATTTAATTTCCAACCGGTTTCGCTTACACAAGCATCCTCAGGGTATTTACAATAATTATTCTTATTATTGTAAATACCCTGAGGATGCTTATTGTAAATAGAAATAATTATTGTTAATATTGTGTTATGATTGAGTTTCACCAAGTGCCGACGATAAAAAATGTAGAATATATTTACTTTTATTAATTTAATGAATTTGTAATGCATATTTTTTTAAATATTAGGTACCTGCTATCCTCCGCAATGTAAACTTAAAGTGTGCCAATTTTTATACTCTACCGTTCACGTAACTAGTCTTTAAAAGAGATACAAAATTTTTCCTTCACGATAGAAGACGTATAATTGACTTTCACCCATATCACAACTAAATAGTTTGTTTACTTTGAGATTAGATTATTTTTATTACTTAGTACGTACGTAGTTATTATTATTATCAATTAAGTAGCTAGCTGAATCAAACTGTAAGTAGTTTTTTTTAATTTAATTCTAAAGCGGAAAATCGAATTTAACGCAAACGAAATCGCGAACAACAAAACAAACCATTAAATATAACTAAAACTTTATCTATAAAATACCACAATTTATTATCAGGTCAAGCTCAACTTATACTTTTTTTTTATAGCAGAAGGGGCAAACGAGCAGGTGGTGCACCTGATGGTAAGTCATCACCGCCGCCCATGGACAATTGCAATATCGGGGGTCTTGCAGCTGCGTTGCCGGCCTTTTAGGAATGAATAAGCTCGTTTCTTAAAGGTCCCTAAGTCGTATCCGTTCCCTAAGTCGTGTATTCTGCATCACATACCACATGAATACTAATAGATACGCCAATGGGAAGGAAAAGTTTGCCGCACATATGAGCAAACGCTCCTGTCACTGCCAAAAATGTCATACATTTGTAGAAATATTATATAGTGAAAAATAAAAATAAACCATGCTGTATTGTTTTATGGTACCGAATGAGATGACAAGGTTTAAAAATTACACTTGAAGTTATTTTATTACTCGTTTAATGGTATAACTAACTCTGTATTTCTGTGTGTAATTGCAAGCTACATTGTCAAACTAAGAAATTGTCTTGAAAGGCGTATCCATTTAATCCGTGATCTGCATATATAATCCCTCACAATAAATAGAACCCCTTTGAACAAGGCATTTGATGAACGCTGAACCTCATGAGGAGACATTCAAACGCACGCCAAGCTAACGTAATCTTCAAAGACTAACGAACAAAGGAAAACAGACAGCACTCCAATTAGAGTAAATGTTGGCTTTCCAGTCCTAACGCAACCAACTAATCGTATTTCTGTTTTCAGGTACACTGTGACGTCAACTGCTACTCGTGAGTACTTAATTAAATATTGTAATAAATTTATTGTTAAGATTTCAATAGTATATTTTTTAATACTAATTCAATATGATGACACGATAATGATGATACGTAAATATTTATTAAGACTTGCAGAGTTTGTTTTATTACAATTGTTAAACCTGCGTGGTTATTTAGTGCTAATTAATGAACTTATTATGAATATATATTAAATAATAAAGGAAGGAAAATATAATAATATAATAAAAAACTAATGGTACGTAAAAATATTTATCGTTCAGATTTTAAAAGTGTATTTCATAATATTTATTCAAACAATATGATTACGAACTGATGACTCGCTCATGAGTACTAATAGTCTGGTTAATAAGTGCTTTTTAGGTCAAAACTTTTTCTAATTCTCTAAAAATTTCTCTAAAAACATTTAGGTGTCAGAGAAAATTGAAGGGCCGCTCGCAAAAATTGCAAAAGTTATAAACAATTAAGTGAAAAAAGGGAGGGGGTTGGTTTTTCGCGAATATTTCGAAAATTATTTTAAAATTTTTAGATTTGAAAAAAGATTTAAAGAGAGAAGAAAATTTCCCAAAAAAGTTTCTTCTCCCGGAACTGTAGGATAAATATTTATAATCTTCCAAAAGAGTTAAAAATACGCCCAAAAACGGATACTCCGGAATAAATATTATTTTAACTTATTAAATATGAAAATTAATAAGTAAAAACTGATACGCCTACAAGATAGATCAACAAACAATAATCCGTTGGCAAAAAATTTTATCGCGATTTTTCATTTAGTTACCCATTAATTAACTAACAATTTTTTGTAGTACCAATGTTAACGTTGAAAGGGCGATAATTGTTAAACTATAAATCTGGATTTTTTTTACTTTCATGGAGCTATATGACAAAGGCTTTAGCCGCTCATACCACTAGCCATTTTCGCATTTTTCCCTAAAAAACACGGACCATTACGCACACACGTTCCGAGGTCGTTCGGTGAACCGTGGTCACAAAAATGGTTTATGAGTTGTTTGGAGTGAATCCGATACAGTAAAGCGTATATTTTTTAAGAGGTATTGAGCACTGCAATACACTGGTGTGAGAATTGTTTAATTTAAATGGCTTAAGCTACAAAATAAAATCATATTTTTCTCAAGTGATGAAAAAGAGTTGGTAATTACAAATCCGTCTTTATACAATATTTTTTTTTAAGAAACGGTTTTTTAATCATAAGTTTTAGCAGATTATGTTTCTGAAAAAAAATGCATTATCTTATAAAAAATCCATTTGTTTTTTAATTTTTTTAAATTTAAAAAACCTCAAATAATTTTTGAGATAGTTGCGAAAAACCAAACCCCCCGTTATTTTTCACTTAATTGTTTATAACTTTTGCAATTTTTGCGAGCGGCCTTTCAATTTTTAAAAAAGTTTCTACGTGCCATTCCGAATTGAATGACACCTAAATAATATTTTTTGGAAAATTAGAAAAAGTAAAAATGAAACAAAAGTACGAAAATCCACCTGTATATTGTTTTTTACTGTATATTGTGAGTTTTAAATCTTTATGAATAAAAATGAACGCCAAAATATTTGTACGCACATAATTTCGGAATGAATTCAACACATTAATTATCTTTATTATCAGAACAAGGTTTGCACAAAAGAAAATGTTTTTATAATCTCATCATATAAAAATTGAGTTAATTAGTGAAACAGAAAATAGTGGGTAAGACCTTTTATATCAATATTAATATACAAATGCGAAAGTTGGCTGTAAATTGTAAAATATACAAATGGAAACAATTTTGGTAAAAGCAAGGAGATATTTGTAGACCCGAGGGTCAATCATTAGCAGTTTTTTGCAAAAACCGATTCCTGAAGGGCTGAAATATAGTATAAATAATAGAACATACAAAATTTATTACATTGATATTATTGCCGATGTAGTCCGGTAACGGTGTTGACCACATGAGGTCACGGGTTTGATTCCCGCTTGGGCAATTTAAAAATTATTTTTTTTCAGTTTTTGATTAAAACAACGTTGCCCGGGATTGAATGAGTGCCCTGTTAGCGATAGGCTTGCCACCTATCACATTGTGGGATTGAGTATCTACAGCTAATCGTAGGTGCACTTGTTGTAAATCTGTCTACCACTTCAGGTACACGCGCGTGAAGAAGATTCTCTTACATTAATTAGCCGCTAATCCACTCACGGGCGAAGCTACGTGGGTCAGTTAGTATATTTAAAAAGTCCTATTTCCAGTCACTTGAAAATCCTTTTCCGGAGTCAAACAAAGTACAAAGTTTCGTCAAATAAACAAGAATTTATTTGAATTTGAGCTCGTCGATAAATAAAAATATGTAACCTTATATTTCGAGGATGTAGGGAACTAAATTGTAATTTGAAGTTTGCAGCCAAGATGCCAATATTTACTGTCTGTCGATGTAGTTTGTCTGGAAAGCTGCCAGCTACAAGACGGGCGGAATACAACAGATATTGTCTACAACACTTGAAGTATTCTAGAATATAGAATTAAATTTAAAGCATGAAGAATTTTCCAAACCTTCTTTTAATGCTAATAATCTTTGCCGTTCTTAAATTGTATATTCATTTTATATAGTCATAAAGTATATAATATGAGCAATTTAAGTATACGTCAAACAAAGTTTTCACTTATAAATCTGCATAAATAAATAAATAAATAAATAT
Source organism: Apodemia mormo (assembly GCA_036924255.1). Taxonomy (NCBI): domain Eukaryota; kingdom Metazoa; phylum Arthropoda; class Insecta; order Lepidoptera; family Riodinidae; genus Apodemia; species Apodemia mormo. Next base: position 6,452,036 of record JAUPFN010000011.1, read on the forward strand.
TCAAGGGACAAATTACACTAACTGATCTAACCCCAAAGTAAGCAAATTATTTGCTTGTGTTATGGGTGTTAGTCAACGATACTAATACATAGAAATACATATATAAATACAAGAATATATTTAATATACATACACCCAAACCCGGAAATACAAACATTTATGTTCATCACACAAATGCTTGTCCCCGACGGGGATCGAACCCGAGCCCCGTCGATCGCGTAGTCAGGATCGCTAACCACTCGACCAACGGGGCGGTCAAAATAGCATAGCGCGTACAATAAAAATATTTTAGGACGCCTCTATCTCCTGATAAACTTGACTCTAAACAAAAACTAGGACTTTAAAAATTAATATTTCACAAACGAGTATCTTATTTAAAAAATTGTTTTTACATACCTATTTAACGATACTCCATACCAGGGGATAGACGACAAAAATAATCTGAAAAATATTTTTTAGGGTTAAAGCAAACCCTAAAAAATATTTTTCTAACTACGAGTAATATTTATATTCATGCCAATTACAACTTTCTACTACTAAGAATCTCTGAGCTTGACTATGGACGGACGGAGTTTACTTTTGTACTGAATTGTGCTGTGGTAATAATAATCCATAATAAATTATTTAGAATAAAAAGAGGATGATAAGTCACCTAATACCTCATGATAGGTTAATTATTAACATTAATGAAGGAAACAGAAGCATAGGCAGACCAATAATTGAGAACATGAGCCAAAAAAAAGCCAGTGGCAGACAGCAGTACGTATACTTTTTATCGCATCGATTATCTTCGTCGTAGCAATACGGTTTTTATTTATTTCGTAACATAGCACATAAGCAGATGCTTCTCCTGATTGAAATAGAAAACCATCACTTACATGCACTAATGATTACAATAGCGCGTTACTATCTGAGTGATGCGACTGGAATGCTACATTTTATAATAATATTTTTATTTTTTTATTTTATCACCAATATAGTGAAATACATAGTTTATAAAGGTCTATCATATGTAGTAGCAGACAGTTTCTTCTGTGAAATATCTGAAGATGTGTGTGTGTGTATGTGTGTGTGTGTGTATGTGTGTGTGTGTGTGTATGTGTGTGTGTGTGTGTGTGTGTGTGTGATGTGGATATTGTTATGCGCGTGTGTATATATAATATGTTTTTATGTGTGTATGTTCTTTTATCATTTTTCCCTTTTTAGGGTTCTGAAGTAAACTAGGAACCCCTATAGTTTCACTATGTCCGTCCGTCCATTGGCCCGCAGTCTAGCTTAGAGATCCTCTGTACTAGAAAGCTGTAATTTGGCATATTAGTCACGGAAATAAAGTGCTAACATAATATCTTGAAAAATATTTTTTCATGGTAGTTTCTCTACATGAAATGTCCCCACTTTGTGCAAAGTTTTTACTCGTGTACCCCACAGTGTAGGGTATCGTTGGATAGGTTTTAAAAAAATATTGTAGATTCAATTTTTCTACTAAAACACTCGTTTGTGAAATATTAGGCTTTAAAGTGCTAATTTTTGGTAGGGGCAAGTTTCTTCTGCTAGCTTAACGGTTTGTTTTGGGAGTGGTAAAAATTTCATGGTAATAGTAAATATAGTGAAGTTAAAAGAAAATCTAACACGGCTTAGAAGGATTTACAAGTTTTTGAGTAATAATCGACCAACTTATAAAATGTGCTTGAAGTTTTTATAGACAATAAAACCTCTGGTGCGGATATATAATTCATTCATTGACGTTATTCATCAAAGGTCATTGACGTTACATATGTTAAATGTCATAGTATGAAATAATAAAAGCCCTCTTCTTAGTCCAAATTATTGCGATGGGCAACGTCAGAACCCTTTATTACGCGGGGCCCGACACGCACTTTGCCCATTTTTAGTATTTAAAATTCCGGTTTTATTAAATTTTCACCATCATCATACAATTCCTATTATCTTATACTTTTAATTGTTTTTTGTATTTGTATTTGTTGTTTCTTAACTTCCCGCTACATTTGTAGATAAGGAAGTTACTGATTTTGCCCCTATTTTACCGAAATTCAAGTTTTCACCCGATCGCGTTTTGAGCTTGTAGAAACTTTTTCCGACTGTTTTCGCGATAACGTCAGTATGTCTGATGTGTTTGTGTGTGCGTATGTGTGTGTGTGTGTGTGTGTGTGTGTAAACATTTCATAACTTTTGAAAAGCTTGACCGATCGTAACTCGGTTAGTGGAATTCGATTGGATTCCACTTAGACTTCCTGAAAAATTGAACTGATTCGGCCCAAGAGATATTGAGAAATTTTGAAAAGACCTCAAAAATATTTTGTTGAAACAGCATTTTTTTAATATATATTCCAGATTAATGCACCGATCGAGTACAAAATGTAATAATCAGTTGTATTCCTAAAAAAACTTCATCTAATGCATTAAAATTGGTTTATCTGTTCGGAAATTATAGTTGACGAAAAAATTTTGAAAAAAATATTTTTTCGACATAATTTCGAGATTTTTAATCAATCAGTTTTCGAGCTTCTACAATAATTTAGTACTTAAAACTACGTAAAATGCAGTTTAAAAAGTCAAAATCGAATCAAGTTTTTAAAACTTACAGCTTTTTAAATATTAACATTTTGATGTTTTTAGTAAACTTACTTGATAGTTTTAAAATAACTTTCAGACTAATATACCTATTGATTAAAAGTCTTATCAGCTTTTCTCCTAGAAAAACTGCGTCAAATACCGTTAATCAAATACCATCACCGTCAAATACCGTCAAATACCGATAATCAAAATCGGTCTATTTATTTGGGATTTATAATGACGAAAATTTTGAAAAAAAAAATTTAACATTGCTTCTTAATTTTTCAATCTTTCAATTTTGTAGCTAAAACTCAAAAATTTAGTCAAATGCCATTCGAAAAATTGAAATTGATGATCGTTTCCAAAATTTACAGCTTTTCAAAAATCAATATACCTACTGTCATTTTAAACTAAATAGATGTTTGAACTGAAAAAAAATCTATGCTTATAGTTTTTATTCCTTTGAATTTAAAATACCTGAACTTAGAGGAAAGTTTCAAGGATGGTCTGCAGATCAACCGCTTACACATTTTTTTTCTTACTTGTACGCTGGTTCTTTTTATATGTATAGTGTTGTATGGTAAATAACACAGTTCTTATTCTTATATTATATTACATATTTTAGAGATATTTTAGAGTTGTATGCAACTAAATAGCAATTTCGAGTTTACTGTCAAGATGCCAATATTTAGTGTCGTTAGATGTAGTTTGTTTGGACGGCTGCCAGCTACAAGACTTCATCGAAATATAATAGTGCTTACAACACTAGAAGTGTTCTAGAATTGAATATGCTTAGAACCGTCTATAAACTTATTTTTGGGCTTAAAAAACTATTTTTATAACATAATATAGCAAATGGCTCTCCTAACGGAAAGAGATAACTATTAGAACCCCACCACAAGGATAACAATTCATCATCAACATATTTGTTATCTATAGGCGAAAGTTATCTCTTTCCATCAAGAGTATTTTTTTCCATAATAAAAAAAAACTAAAATAGATTAAAAAATATAAGTGCACGACTAATAATAAATATAAAAAAGAGAAAGAAATATACGCATACACAAGGGTTTAGAAAGAGATGAAAATATGAACAAAATGCATATGCGCTTTTTGTAGGACCTTCTAGGAAAATACGTTATATTATTAAAAAAGGGTATTTTCTCAAAATACACTATTTATTTAATACTTGACGAGAAAATCTTTAAGTTTTTTTAAACTTATGCATGTGGCATTAGACCTCGCCACAAGATATAAAGCACCATTAACATTTTTAGCGTCTATAGATGATGGTTAACTCTTTCCATCAGGAGACCCATCTTTTTGTTTGCTGTCTATATAAAAAAAAGGTTTTAGGAGTAGTTAGTTAGAAATAGTTGAAAAGAAGGAGAGCAAATAATGTTCAATCGCAGAAGCTCTAATGCTTTGCATTATGAGTTGTGCAATAAAATAAAAAATACTTCAGCATGTTCAAGGAAAATGATTTGTCTTCAGACTGAACTGCCATCCCCGCAGAAAATTAATTTATGTAGATAAAAGAAGTCGGGCGTTAATAATGTTAGTCATTTGTCCTCAAGCTAATGCCTATTGACAAAGAATAATTACAAAACGAATAATTAGTGTATAGTCCAAATTACAAATTTTTTATTGCTGTACAGGGATGTACTGTATTTAGGGTTTCATGCCCAAATGGTAAACCGAGCCCCTATTAATAAAACTTACTGTCTGTCTGTCCATCTGTCTGTCTTTCCCTCTATTACCAGGGTATCTCATGAACCGTGATAGTTAGACAGTTGATTTTTTACAGATGATGTATTTTTGTTGCGACAAATAAATAGAATAAAATAAATATTTAAGGGGGGCTCCCTTCAACAAACGTGTTTTTTTTACCAGTTTTTCACAGAATATTAATTTATATAGTCACTTAAAAATAATTAATTAAAGTAAATATTCAACAACAGACATGATTTTTTGACATTTTTTATAGATATAAAAAATGACAAAAATCTAGAAAATATAGAATATAAATATAGATAGATAGTAAAAACCCTTAATACGCGAGTCTGACTGACACTTATCTGGTTTTTTCAGCAGAAATACCAATCGAAATACTATCTGTTTGTTTGTCTATAAAATAAAAAATAAACAAAAATATTGTTTGAGATGTGTAATAATAGAAAACCTTACATACATAAAAATATTTTTGTTAGGAAAATAAAAGTAATTAAAAAAATTTAACCGACTGATATTTGTCAACTATATCCATATTTTAAAAGCTATTAAACCGATTTTGATGAAACTAGGATAACTGTTCAATAAGTTGGAAAGTATCTGATTTAAATCTAAAGAGATAATCTCGATATGACTTTTAGTTTCCGAAAATTCATGGACAAACACTCAAACTTTCGAACATACATGCACTTACGTAATTTTGCACTCGTGCTTGGAAGCCAGAAACAATCATCATATTCAAACACTGAAGTTCAAACAATATTATATACACACAGGTAAAAATCCTAATCTCCTTTTTTTAAATCAATGAAAAATACTCACGTATACAATCAAGTCAAATTGATAACCTCCATTTTTGAAGACGGTTAAAAGTACTAACGTACTCATACATATAGATCAAACCGGTAAGCTCCTTTTTAAAGTCAGTTAAAAATACTCACGCACACCAACATAAGCCTCATAAGATCTTTGCCAAAATCATTGATATAAAAACCCAAGATTCACAATCAGTGTCTTAAGAACGTCCTCTAAAAATGAGCGCAATATTTCAAATTGTGCGCTCTTCTTCTTCTTCTTCTTTATTCAAATGGCAATTATCAGAGAATTCTGCCAGTGTCGAGTAAACTTAGGAAGTCACACGTGTTAACCATTCTAGAAATGGAATTAAGGAGGCTTCTTTTTGGATCGTAGGCTTCTTCTAATAAAAGTTTAACAAAAACAACACAAAAATATACAAATTGTGCGCTCATTTCAAATAGAACCCCGTCATTCGCAATACTGTCAATTTTATTACTTTTCGTACATTACTTTATAAAAACAACTATAAATCTTGCACTTAAGGTTGGATATGCAAAAACATATATTTTTGCCATATCTATAATAATTACTTGTGTGAAATTAGCGACAGATTTGCGTGTCAGTTTTGTTCCCGAACAAAACTGATACGCAAATCTGTGCATCTTGGATTTTTTATATCAATGGCTAAAATTCATGAAAATCGTGAAGTAATAGCAAACTCACCACTCAAATACACACATAGAATCTTTTGCATACACAACTACAAGAATCTTGACCCCAACAAGAAAGCTTCACAAACTTGTTAAGCTTTGTCGGCAAAGATCTTTTAGATATACGAAGAAAAGACAATTCAGAGTTTAAAAGTGTCGCTTTGACAAAATATTTTAAACTAACACATGCGTGCAACTTGGCTGTGAATAAAGTAACATGCCATTAATTTATTTTATACTAACTGTGCCCGCGACTTCGTTCGCGTGGAAAAATTTCTAAAATAAAAACCCGCATAATTCCCGTTCCCGTGGGATTTCCGGGATAAGAACTATCCTATGTCCTTTCTTGGGTCTCAAACTATATTTGTACCAAATTTTATCCAAATCGGTTCAGCGGTTTAGCCGTGAAAGCGTAACAGACAGACAGACAGACAGACAGAGTTACTTTCGCATTTATAATATTAGTATGGATTAATATTATAAATGGGAAAGTTTGGATGTTTGTATAGATGGATATTTGTTAATCGCGTAAAAACCACTAAACCTATTTGAATGAAATTTGACACACAGATATATGATGATCTGGAATAGCACTAAGGCTACTTTTTATCCCAGAAAAATTAGGTAATTCCGCGGGATTCGCCAAAGACTATTATAATGTAGCGGACTGCACGTTGTAGCTATAAATGCGAAAGTTTGGATGTTTGAATGGATGTTTGTTACTCAGTCACGCAAAAACTACTCGACGGATTTGAATGAAATTTGGGACATAGGTAAATGATAATCTGGAATGGTACACAGCCTACTATTTATTCTGGAAAAATTTCCTGATCCCGCGGGATTCATACTAAACTTTTATAATACAGCGAGCTGCACAATGTAGCTAGTTTTCCATATAAACTCGGAAGAAACCTCTATTGCTAAAGATAAGATCGCCCATTGTACTTCTTTTCTGCGATTGTTGTTATATTAGTGATTTCTGTATACAATAAAGAATTAAATAAATAAATAAACTTGCCTCTGTAGTCTAGTAGTCCGGTGTCGGTATTGACTACATGAGGTCCTGGATTCGATTTTCCGGTCGGGTAGTTCCAAATGTGTATGTTTTCAGCTTTTTAATAAAAACAATTTGATTAGTGTCCGGTTGACGATAGGCTTGCCACTTATCACATTGTAGGAACAAATTTCTTCGGCTATTTGTGGGTGCACTGGTTGTACCTATGCATACGTCTTCGGGGATATGGGCGTAAAGATACTTTTTTAAATAAACTTTCATCCTATTTGTTAAATTACCTTATGTTTGACCTTAATATTTAAAAAAAAGTGCTGCGATAAGGAAAATTTATTTTTTAGCCAGGCGTGAATTACGTTTTCGGTGTTATTTCAAATTGCGTTATGAAATATGAAGCTACTGAAGTTACAAAACAAAATTTTGTAATAAATTGTAGTCAATTATGTGAAAACTTTTTGCATCACATTTTTATTATGTACTTCAATTATTTTTTAAGGAAGTATCATCACGCAGTGTTCCCTTGAGGGGTAAGCAGAGTAAACTGAATGTCTGTAGATCCTCCAGTTCACTACAATTCACCAGTTTGCTGGTTGGCAAGATGAGTGGTGATCCCATCGCCGTTTTTTCCCGACGTAATAACGATTACCGACTATTTCTAGCAATAAAATAAACCGACGTCTTTATGTGCTCATAAAACGTGAACAAACGTGAGAAACCAGTTTACCACTAGGTGGCGCTGTACAAATCACATACAAATTTCTAGTAAACTCGAAACGCGCTCACGATCGAATGCGAAAACAAAAACTCACACTTAGCACTCAGAAGCACGCTAAAGTTATCTACTAGTATTTTGACTCGGCCCTGTCCTTGAAATAAAAACCTACAACCGGCCGCATCTTGTTGTACGTAAAATGCGATAAGGCTGCCCGTCTTCAATATTTTAACTAAATTTGCCTGTGCTGTCACATCGTCCGTTCATCATTGCGTCACAATCCTCAGTCTGTTGTATATCGAGCAAGCCGAACTCCGAGCGCGTAGGTATAACTCGCGTTCCACCCGTTTGTATGAAGATAGAATACTGGTAGATAACATTACCGTGTCTGAGGCATGGGAGTGGTAACATACTGCCCGTCAGACTCGGATCAGCAACTGAGATTTTGGATTTTCTAGAAAAACTTCAAAAAAACTTAATAACACCTTTGCCCGACCGGAGACGTCATGGTGTGAGACAAATAGATTAATCTACACTACAAAGTAATCAATTATCACTACATAGTATAAAACAAAGTCGATTTCTCTGTCTGTCATTATGTACCCTTAAGTCTTTAAAACTACGCAACGGATTTTGATGCGGTTTTTCTTAGTAGATAGATTGATTCTTAAGGAAGGTTTTAGTATATAAAACTTTTCGATATTCTCACTGGAACAAAAGCTACGCGGGTGAAACCGGGGGCAGGTCGCTCGTTTATTAATAAATATACTTGTGTATTGTTAACTCGTATGATGAATGTTTGTTGAAAGTTTGATTAAACAAGTCCGAATCACTCGTATAGGTCCGAGATGAATAGACCATATGCCATTCTTCCTGGAAATTTGTAAAAGGCGAACAATTGACTATTATGTGGTAGACTTCTGCAACGTCTCCCTCGGATCTTGGTACCAACGCCTTGCTTATTTTTGCTGCAATAGCGAAAATGCTTGACACTGACATATTTCGGTTTGAAGGATAAGGTAGCTGGTAGAGTTTTGCACATGGTATTATCACTTTGCTACACGGATAGCAACGCTATTTCCATCTTTGGTGTCTATAGGCAATGGTTGCCTTTTGCCATCAGGGGAGCCATCTGCTTATTTGATATTTCATGATATACAAAAATGTGGCATACCATCTTTGCTGTCTACAGGCGATTGTCCCTTTTCATCAGGAAATCTATCTGCTTGCTTGCTATCTTAAAGAATAAAAAAATAAAACCGGGCAAAGTGCGAGTCGAATTTGCGCACGAAGGGTTCCGTACCATTATAGCAAAAAAAATACGAAAAAATACACGTTTATTGTATAGGGACCGCCCTTAATATTTTCATTTTTCATTTTTAGTATTTGTTGTTATAATAGCAACGGAAATACATAATTTGTGAAAATTTCAGCTTTTCAGCTGTCACGGTTTACCAAAGCGAAAGACAGAGAGACAGCGGAGGCTTAGTAATAGGGTTCCGTTTTACCTTTTAGGTATGGAACCCTAAAAATAGGTATACAATGTGTGTAGTCTAGTTCAAGAAAAATAATAAAAAAGGGAAAACTAATGAAATTCAAAATAAAACCCTAAATCGCGGTATTACAAATATTTTTCGCGCAAACATAATATATAAGTTTCAACGCTTCCCAAATGGGCTTCGGTCCTCAAGCAATACACCCTGCCTGGCTGTGAAGATATTTTTTTCCACATCTTCGTCACAAGTGTGACGTCATCACCCTCTAGAGTTATGACACCAACCTGACAGTAATGGGCTCGCTGATTCTACCGCTAAGCTTTTTAGTGGTACCAACTAGTGGCGCCACAGGTTTTTGACTAAACCAAGTCAATGTTAGTCAAACTTAATCGTCTTCATAAAACGTAATGATTATACGCTCTTAACAAAAAAAAAAGTATCTTAACGCCCGTATCCCCGAAGGGGTAGGCTGAGGTACAACAAGTGCACTCACGATTAGCCTAAGATACTTGGTCCCATAAATATGATAGGTGGCAAGCCTATCGCCAACCGGGCACTTTCCAATCCCGGGCAACTTTGTGTTTATCAGAAAACTGACAAAACATTTTTTTTCTTCACATATAATCAATTTGGTCAGATATTGTCAGATGACAATATTCAAGTATCATCACACCCGGATCCCTTGCGGGTTAAGCAAAGTAACCCGAAAGTCCCTAAATTTTTCAGTCCCCATGGATTGAAAAGTTTGGACAAAACCCGACTGGTTTGTCGGTTTGTAAGATGAGTGGAGAAACCCATCGCCGCATTTTTGCCGACCTGATATTGATTATCGACTATTTCTAGCGCTAACACACTACTCACCAGACTCCGAACTGTTACTGGGATTTTGGATTTTCAAGAAAACCCCGGAAAACCTCAATAACAGTTTTGCCCGACACGGACTTCGAACCTGGGACCTCATGATCTGAGCCAAACAGACTAGCTCCTAGACTACGAGGCAGTCCAAGCCAATATTAAAAATATTTAATATCGGCTTTTTATATGAGATTTGTGGATGTGAAGAAAATGGAAATTTCGGGATCGTGACATCTGATCCTCGGCCTTTTCTGTCTAGGTTATGAGGATTTTCATATTTAATAAAAATTTATTTTGTATGTAATATTACGACGGGTTTTTTTAGGCAACAGCGTAATAACATCTCGATAATATTATCGCAATTTAAAAAAATCTTATTTATTTTTAACCGACTTCCCAAAAAGAGATTTTGGTTGAGGTTATTAATTGAGTTATATGCTTTTTATGTTTGATACCTCCGAACTCGGTCACTAATGTACCGATTTTTTATATTATTTTCTCGTTTGAGAAGGAATACTCCCTGTGTGATCCCATTCTAATTTTGAGAAGATCTGATATATTATTCCGGATATAGGAAATTGGAACTCGGTTGCTACAGTTTTACTTTTTTTATGGAAAAGGGGACAAAGGAGCAGGACGTGCACTTGATGTTAAGTTATCACCGCCGCCTAGAGACATCCGCAATACTAAAGGTCTTTCAGTTGCGTTGTCGACCTTTTAAAAATGAGTACCTAAGCTCTCTTCTTGAAGGTCCCTATGTCGTATCTGTTCGAAAAAACCCCTACTGGTAATTGATTCCACTAAAGAATAGTGCGACGCAAAAAGTGTCGTGAGGACCGCATGGTTGTGGATTTCCAGACATCGAGACGGTGTGGGTGAAACTTTAAATTTTGACGCGATGTCTGATGATAGAATTCAGCAGTAGGAATTAATCCAAACAACTCGTTGAACGCTCTCCACGATAGATGCGATAAGAGATGCAGAGCGATTCTACATCTCTGCGTAATGCTAAAGAGTCAAGCCGTTTCGAAATAGCTTGAACGCCAACGATTCGAACCGCTCTACAAGCGATCAAGTGAAAGAAGCTGGCACTGGGGAGCTTCGGCCCAGAGATGAGAGCAGTAATCCACGTGAGACCGAATTTGCGCCTTATAAAGTGTGAGGCGATGGGCCGGCAAAAAGTACTGCTTCACTCTGCTGAGCACACCGAGCTTTTTGGAGGCTAGTTTTGCCTTACCTGCCAGATAACCGCGAAACTGAATGGCATTCGAGCTTTTTGGAGGCTAGTTCCACCTTACCTTTCAGACGACCACGAAACTGAATGGGATTCGATAGTCGACTCACAGGATCCCGACACTGGCTGAGGCTGTCAGGAAAATTTACTCAAATCGAGGTGATACGACAAAGGTGTCTTCAAAGATTTTGGTACCACGCCGAGTGAGTAGGAGAGCCGAAACAAGCGTGTTAATACTGGCGATAACTCTGGAGCACACACTTTAAGCACAATAATTGGAGGGTTGCCGTCCGGCCCACTGAACTTGTGGACGCATAAGTTACTGCGTTTTTTAAGGTTTTAATTATTAAATATTACGTACGTTTTTCTCGGACAACACCGTAATTGCATCTCGATAATATTGCATAATTGTATCTTAATAATATTGTCGTATTTGATAAAATCAGTACCTGGATGACCAAGCCCAAATTTTTCTTTTTGGTTAAAAATGTCGTTTTCTAAAAATGAAACCTAGTTACATTGATTTATCGCCCCCGAAGACCGCCCCCTACATACCAAATTTTATAAAAATCGTTGTAGCCGTTTCCGAGATTCAGAGTATACATTTATATATTTACAAGAATTGCTCGTTAAAGGTATTTTTAGTAAAAAATTACGTTTTTAAAAAATGAAACTTATCTAGATCGATTAATCGCCCGCGAATTCTGCACACCGAATTTCATGAAAGTTATTGGAGCCATTTCCGAGATTCAGATAATATATTCCGAGATTCAGATAATATATTTAATATTATAAATGAATGTCTACTAGATATGCCTTTCAAGACAATTTCTTAGGTCATCACCTGCTTGTTTGCTATCTTATGATATAAAAAAACTGTCACTTATAACAAAATTTAGATTGTTGAACTCTAAAAAAAATGATTTTTTGTTCCTTAAAATACCTCAATTTAGCAAGAAGCTTAAGGGATCGCTGTACAGATTTTTTTAGGAAGGTATACTTCCATTTGGTTCCATATTCAGTGAAGATCTGACGCAGAGTTCCGGATTAGAGTTATTATAGATTAGTTAGAGGTTAATTGACGAGTCGTTTGCTGCAGCTTTACTGTGTTTAAAAATATTTATTATTCATAATTATTTAGTACACTTTTATATTAACTATTGTTAGTGTATTGCATTGGGTAGTATTCTACATAGACCACACAAATACTAATAGGCACAGTGTCGACACAAAATAAGTAGACACAAAATGCGCAAATGTATGTAAATGTCAAAGAAGAGCAAATGTTTGTAGATATAGTATATCGTAAAAAAAATAGAAATATATCATATCGTGCTATTTTATCGTGTCTAATAAAAAGCTGAAGCTTAAAAAATACCTCTGAAGTGGCTTCTTTCATCAGTAAATATTATAACTTTGTATTTCTCTGTGTAAATGCAAGCGACATTAACAATCTAAGAAATTGCTTTAAAAGGCGTATCCAGTTTATTTTGTGGTATTATACCATTATCACCATTGAAAGTTTTTACAACAAATTTTAAAAACGTGGGTTTTGCGCTAAAAAACCGGCCAAGTTCGAGTTGGACACGCGCGCCGAGTGTTCCTTACAAACTTTGATTTTGTTTCTGTTTAAATGTATTATAGTCCTGAGTATTTGATATGAATTTAAATTTAAATTTAATATCTCTACGCGTTCATGAGGAAAGGGGTAGTAACTTTAAAATTATTAATACTATTTTTATTATGTGATGTAACTAAAATTTACAGTTTCTGCAATTTTTTCTTTATCTGTGCTATAAGACGTTGCTCTGTACTGAATTTCAAGATTCTGAGTTCACGGGAAGTTCCCTGTAGGTTTTGATTCCCTTGCGAGTTTCGAAAATTTATGGAAATTTGCATCATAAACGGCTGTATCTTTTGACTGTGTTGGCTTAGCAGTTTGATTTTTTTCATAGCTCTAAGGAATATTATATAATAGTAAACCTGATTATTTGATGTAAAATTCAGCCACGCGTTCCAGAGAAAAGGGGTCTTGACAGACGGACAGACAGACGGAAAATAAAGTGATCCTATCAGGGTTCCGATTTTCCATTCGAGGCACGGAACCCTAAAAAGTGTCCAACTGACACATCTAGTACGTTACACCTATGACCTATGCATTGATGAAGTGCGGTTATATATGGGGTAAATTCCAGGTTCAAAATAAATTCAGGCATGATCGTTAGAAATAAGATGCAGAAACTTACCGAGTAGCCACGATGGTAGTGACACGCATAGCTAGTGGTTGGCCCCTTACTAACTGCCTGGCAGAACGGCATATGTTTATTTTTCAAAGAGAGAGCTCGAAGCAATACGCAGGGTTACGTTAGTATGCGCCTTGGTTTACTACTAATACATAGCAATACATATACAAGGTTACTTTTACAGATTCTGCCAAGTTCAATAAAATTAGGAACTAAATATTGAATTGAAAATGCGCTTTAATTATTATTGTAAAATTATTACAAAATAATATAAAATATTCGTTTAAAAATATCCCACTAAATTCATGCACCGTATTTTGTGAATGAACTCTGTAAAGCTGACAGTGTGTCATTTTACATTTTCCTATAATTACGATAGTAACTATTATGACGTAATCTATCGCTCCAAGTGAATTTTTCACGATTACTTTTAATTTGGGAAATTTGCAAAATTCGAACTTAAATATTTTAATGCCTTTAAGGCACTAAATTATTTTAGTTCGAATTTTGCGTAACTGAAATTATATTCATGCGTTTTGTTTTTTTGTGTCGCATAAAAATGAAATTTTGAATTTTTTACATTATTTTTTGTTATTACATAAATCGAACATTATCGATTCTGAACAGCCTTTGAAAATTTGACAGGATCTTTAAAAGTTATCCTCTATAAATACTGTTTCGTATATTATAGACACTCAAACTTAGAAATACGAACATCTATGCTCACCACACAAATCTCTGTCTCTCTCAGGAATCGAATTATTATGTTCACTAACTTATAAGATCGAATTATAAGTCTATTGGCATTTGGCTGTTTATAGTTGTCGATCTTTGCCGTTACATTTGGAAGCGTATTTACAAGAAGTAAATTCTTTATTTTTTTTTAAATTTACAAGAAGTAAATAATCTTCAAAATAAAATATATATTCAAAAGAACAATACGTTAATTTTACATGGTGGAAATTGGCTTAAACCTGCACATTTTCCCCTGGATTAAAGTCTAATGGATATACGTCGGATTCATTTCTCTTTGTAAGCCTTTCAAATGGCCGGCCTTTTCCCGTGACGAGAGAACAAATATTGCGAGACAAATGATACGGATTGAGCTCAGATCCTCATTTAAAATTTCAATTCTATTTTATGCGTACATGTCAACGGTAATGGTGATTAAAGACACATCTACCTATATGTACTAATACGCGAGGCAAAAGTTTATATCCCTTTTTAACATAACTACGCGAACCATGGAATATTAAATTTGACACAGTTAGACACACTGCAGAAGATACAGAAACCTAATATTTTTAAATAAAATGCCTTTAAAATATATTAAATTAATAAATATAATCATTATATAAACTATATTCATTTGACATACATAATAATAAATACATGTGTATTACTTATGTCTACTACATGAGGCACACTAAACGTTTTGCACTTCTAGCTACTCGAAACTATTTGAATTTCGAATGTTATATTTTTAAAACGTTGCAACCTTCTTAGTAATAAAAAAAAACAATTGGCGGGAAATGATTTCTCAATTGCTTTTTTATCACACATCAAAGTTCTACGTACGCGACGAAAATGGAATTAAGTCGAAAAGATTTTATTATTTTAAAAGTTCTCTTTCTCCGCAAGACTGTGTCGCTCTTTTTCAAAATGCTTTTGGGAGAAAGCGCCTTATATGAGCAGATGCAGAGCCGTGAAGCAATGGTTTGCTAAATATGAGGGAGGTCGAGTTTCTTTACATGAATTTCGTGAAGGGCGGCCTTCAACTGCCGTCAACGAAAATAATGTGGCTACTGTTAAGCAGTTAATTGAAGAAAACCCCCAGATTACCTATGAGACAATTCGAGGTCTACTGGTGATTGGTATGAGCCAAATTCAGAAAATTTTCCACGAAGAATTGAAAGTTCGGAAACTTTGTTTTCGTTGTATCTCTCATGAACTGACAGCGGAGCAGAAGTGGGCTCGCGTAGAATGGTGCTTACAGATGCTACTGAAGTACGACCATGGCCATTCTAATGCTGCTTATGACACTGTCACAGGTGACGAAACGTGGATTTATTGTTTTGAACCCGAAAAAAACAGCAATCTTGTGAATGGGTGTTTGAAAATGAGAACAGGCCAACAAAAGTGAGACAGGCGGAAACGTTGTTAAAAAAATGATCACGTTTTTTTTTCTCAGCTATGGGTCCCATCTGTACAATTCCACTTGAAGATCAAAAGAGTGTTAATGCCGAGTAGTATTTTACCATTTGTTTACCCAAGGTGTTAGAGAAAGTTCGCGAAAGACGACTCGAAAGCCGCATTCTCCTTACGCGATGATAACGCTTCTTCACACATGGCCAACAAAACAAAGTAATTTTTAGCTTTCGGAAAAGTACATCTTGTCACTCATCCTGCACATAAACTCGACCAAGCACCCTGTGATTTCTGTATTTTCCCCAAAATCAAAAATTTGATGAGCGGTTTTACTTTTACCAACTCCGAAGAGGCAGTGATAGCGTTCAATCAGCACGTAGAAAACATGCCTTCAGATCTGTGGTCCTCCTGTTTTAAAAAAATGGTTCGATAGCATGAAAAAAAGGTTCAAATGTAAAGGAGATTATTATGAAAAGCAATAAACATAATATTTTGGTTATAACATGTTGTTTTTTTAAGTCACGCAAAACTTATAGTGTGACCTACGTATTTTTAGAATTTTTTAGAAAAAGAAAATAGTAGAATTTTCTTTACGACTAGAGTTTTCTTTAAAATAGATTTTATTGTTTATTCTATTTTTTTTATCATAAGGTAGCGAACAAGCAGATGGGTCTCCTGGTAGTAAGAGTCAACCATCGCCTATAGACACCAAAAATGTTAATGGTGCGTTGATATCGTGTGGCGCGGTCTAATGCCACATGCATAAGTTTACCGGCTACCTTACGCTCCAAACCGGAACACGACAGTGACAAGCACTGACGCTATTTCAGCAGGAATAGGTAAGGCGGTGGTACCAGACCCAGGCGAGACAATGCAGAACTCTACCACCTAGTGTATTGTCGAATTTCGATCACCGGACGATTGCTAATACTAGCGATATAATAATTTAAAAATATTAGGTTTCTGTAGTCTTCTGCAGTGTAAGCTCTAACTGTGGCGAATTTCATATTCCATGGTTCGCGTAGTTATGTTAAAAAGGGATATAAACTTTTTGCCTCGCGTATTAGTCCATATAGGTAGATGTGTCTTTAATCACCATTACCGTTGACATGTACGCATAAAATAGAATTGAAATTTTAAATGAGGATCTGAGCTCAATCCGTATCATTTGTCTCGCAATATTTGTTCTCTCGTCACGGGAAAAGGCCGGCCATTTGAAAGGCTTACAAAGAAAATTAATTCAACGTGTATCCATTAGACTTTAATCCAAGGGAAAATGTGTAGGTCTAAGCCAATTTCCACCATGTAAAATTAACGTATTGTTCTTTGAATATATATTTTACTTTGAAGATTATTTACTTCTTGTATATTTTAAACAAATAGAGAATTTACTTCTTGTAAATACGCTTCCAAATGTAACGGCAAAGATCGACAACTATAAACAGCCAAATGCTAATAGACTTATAATTCTATCGTATAAGTTAGTGAACATAACAACAAATTGATGGGGTTCGGCTTCGAATCCCGAGAGAAACAAAGATTTGTATGATGAGCATAGATGTTTGTATTTCTGGGTTTGAGTGTTTATAATATACGAAACAGTATTTATAGAGGATAACTTTTAAAGATCCGGTCAAATTTTCAAAGGCTGTTCAGAATCGATAATGTTCGATTTATGTTATAACGACGATTGTTCGATTTATGTAAGCCACGATGGTAGTGACTCGTATAGCCAATCGGTCGCCTTTTACACCCTGGCTGGTAGAACGGCAGTTGGCATATTCTTCAAAGGAGGTCAACACGGAGGTTTTATTTTCAAAAAGCTTCGTGATTTTTGTATTTTGGAAACAACGATCGATTTTGATCTTTCGAATGATATTCAAGGCAGTGTTTTGAGCTCTAAAATGTTTTTAGCTACATTATCTATAAGCTGAGAAATGTCGAAGTAATATTAAAAAACATTTTTTTTTTCAAAAACTTTTGTTACTTATAAAGACCAGATAAATTGACCGATTTTGATTCAATCTGAAAAGCTGATTAGATTTTTAAATCAATCGGCCTGAAAGTTATTGTAAAAATATTAAGTGCTGTAAACAGCGTTATGTTTGAAAAGCTGTAACTTTTCAAAACTTAATTTGATTTTGATTTTCAAAACTGCATTTGCATTGGACGTAGTTTTTTAAGGAAAAGAGCTGATTAATTTAGAATTTAAATTAAAAAATATTGTTTCGCCAAAATTTTCGAAGTTTTTTTTAATTACTCAAAATCTCCTGGACCAAATTAATTAAAAGTTTTAGAAAGTAGTACAATCGAATGTCATCAACCGCATTTCGATTAGTCAAACCGTTCAAAAGGTATGAGATGTTTATACACACAAATACACACACACACACACACGCGCGCGCGCGCGCGCGCACACATACGCATACATACATTCAGACATACTGACGTCATCGTGTAAATAGTCGGAAATGGTTCTTAGGATTTCAAAACGTGGAGATCTAATGAAAACTCGATTTTCGAAAATCTTGGCATAATCAGTAACTTGCTTATCTACCTAGCGGGAAGTTAAAAAACATAACGCCGAATTGATAATCTATTGCTTTTGGGAAGGCGGTTAAAAATACAGTCAGAGGGTTTTATTTGCTGGTTTACGTAAGTCCATTACTTTCGAACGTGCTAAGATTGTTAACTACGTGCATTCATTTATGAAGCGTGAAGTGAAATCTAAAGAGCCAAAAAGCTGGTCTCGCTTTTACAATTATGTATTTGCATAGAAATGACCTATATATGTTTTCTGTGGAAATGACGTATTTTTTCATGACTGTGAATAAATAACTTAAAACCGTAATGTAGTTTATATGGTATATGATATATGATACCAAGTTTATATGGTATATGATAGCAAGCATATTGGGGTGTGTGTGTGGATAACTCTCTTTTTCTGCTTTATATAATAGCGCAAGTTGAGATATATCGCGGACAAGAGAAGAGATGTTAATCAACAATGTGGACTAAAATATTGTTTATCTTAACATACGTACCAAGATAGACGTTACCCATATATATATAATATGGGTAATATAACCAAAATTTGTTTTTGAAGGTACTCATTGTATTTGGAATTTGGTACTTTTACAATGTTCGTGCATTTATTTTTGCTTAAAAGTTAAGATTGATTTTTTTCAATACAGAACCTCCAATACGCGCATAAATATGTTTTTATACTCCTTTGATGTGACAAAACCTAAAATAGTTTTTATTTTATCGATAGAAAACAGTTTTTTTTGTATATGTCGCAGTGAAATTGTCAATACCGTTAAATTATAATCTAACTAAGTGATATTATAATATTTTAACTGTTAACCTAACATAACCAAATTATAAACTCCCTAGGTAGATTATGATTCAACGACTTTTGACAATTTCACTGCAAAATATATAAGAATATCAAAATAAATATATTAAAATTTTTATTGTTTGTTCAACGAAACGAACTAGTGGGAAAATCAAACGCTAACTAGGTCATTAGTTGGAGACAAGGAACTTAAGGCGCGTACACGCTGCGACCTAATGTCAGTCCAATTCCGTTTCTTACACGGATTAAACTGAATAATATGCCTTTCAAGACAATTTCTTAGGTCGTCAATGTTGCTTGCATTTATATCCAGAAATACAGCGTTATAAAGTTATAATATATACCGATGAAATAATATCACACCAGAGGTATTCTTAAGCCTTAGCTTTTAATTCGACACGATAAAATAACAGAATATGGCATATTTCTATTTTTTTACGATATATTATATTTATAAGCGTTTGACATTTACATAACTTTGCTCATATGAGCGGCTACACATTTAGTGCCCAACATCGTGTCTATTAGTATTTGTGTGGTCTGTGGTCTCTTGAGCGGTACGGGCGTGTTGCTTGGTGCTTAAATATTTTAATACTAGTATTAAAGTAAATGTAATCAAAAATATAGTAAACGAAGCCACTGCAAAAGTTGACAGCAGCAAATGTTAAAACTTCATACGACGTGTGGAAGAAGTAGTAAAACCTATAATATAGTTATTGTCAGTTATTTGGCAGGCAAGGGTCAAAAACACTTTGTTAATTTTTATTTGTAGGATGCCACTTTTTGTTAATTTAAGTTCCTAGTGCTGAAATACTAGGATAGCTATAATTGGAAATGTACTTCGAGATCAAAAATGTACACAATGGTTTAGTCAATTTAAAGTAACATCCGTGTTTGTTGACCGTCCCGTTGGTCGAGTGGTTAGCGACCCTGACTACGCAATTGACGGGGCTCGGGGACAAGCATTTGTGTGATGAGCATAAATGTTTGTATTTCTGGGTTTGGGCGTTTATTAAATACATAGAATACATAGAAATACATATATAAATATTCCAGTATTTATATATGTATTTCTATGTATCCATAACACAAGCAAATAATTTGCTTACTTTGGGGTTCATCAGTAAGTGTAATTTGTCCCGTGAATTTTTATTTATTTATTTGTTTAAAATTATTATTAAATAGCAAACAAACGGATCTCCTGATGGAAAGGGAAACCATCGTCTATATAAACCAAAGATTTTAATGGTGCGCTGCTTGTCACCCATGTGGCGGGATAGCAATGCCACATGTATAAGTCTACAGGCTAGCTTACTCTCAAAGCCGAAACAAATGCCGAAACATGAAAATGACCAGCTTGATGGTATTGCTGCAAGAATAGGTAAGGTGGTATCAAATACCCGGGCGAGACGTTGTGAAACTCTGCCACCTAGTCACCATGGTAGCACAGAATACTTAGAGACTACCAGAAGTAACATTTTACATACAAGTATTATTCGAGCATAGCACACATAGATACCTCTCACGGACGCGATATCTCCGACTGGTGCGGTACAAACTGTACCGAACCATTCCGATATATCGCGTCCGTGAAAGGTGTCTATGTGTGCGTTGCTCGAATATCACATGTATATAGATTGACTACTGTTAGTCTTCAGTATACTGTGATGGTAGTGACACATATAACCAATTGCGTTTAACGACCTACCTGGTAAAACGGCAGTTGCTCTATTCTTCAAAGGAGCCCGGATAACCACAAGGGAAGCATAACATACTCAAAAACATTGTCCTACTGTTGTTGAATCAGGCTCCATTCGAAAATATATGAACTGAGTTATTGTAAAGCATCTTGTAATAGGCGAGAAAGGCTAATACGTCTCTAACATCGTGACTACTAACTATATAAGTGGTAAATTTCTGCAATGCCTCGCCTGCATTTTCGTACCACCGCTTTGACTATTCCTGTCGCAATAGCATCAGTGCTTGGCGCTGTTCTATTCCGCTTTGGAAGGTAAGGTAGGCAGTAAACTCACGCATTTCCATCTTTGGTGTCTATATAAGATGGTTTTCTGTTATCATCAGGTAACCATCAGCTTGTTTTCTATTATATAAAATATAATAAGAGCGCAGTCAGGTACAAAAAGAAATAATAAATTCTATTGTAATAGATACACATTTATTTGTATAAATCCGGGCGAGTTAACCGATATATCTTCAGTACTTGTGGATTACATGTATTATCTTCACGAAATAACAGGCTTAGTGTACAAACATGAAAATAGATGATAAAGAAAAGGTTTTACTTCTGGAACAAATATTTTCTCAGAAAACCCAATATATCATTACTTAGCGGTTTAATTAACTTGTTTTTTCGCTCCATCTATGGACATCCAGTCTTATTACTTTAATTAAGGTCTACATCGCTTTGTGTGAGTACTTTTATATGTGTTTGTATTCAAGCCATTGTTCATTTCTCCTCATTATATTATGTACGAACACTATTGAGAGACTATTACTAGTACAATAAATAGAATCTTTATTTTTTCTATCTATTGGCTTTAGTATTTAACACTTTAACTATCCCAAGCATATTTCCGTCCCCATCACCAAAATGTCCAATAATTATATTAGATTTTTTTTTATATATCATAAGATAGCAAACAAGCAAATGGGTCTTCTGTTGGAAAGAGACAACCACCGCATATAGATACGAAAGATGTAAATGGTGCGTTGCTATCTTGTAGCGAGGTCTAATGCCACATGCACGAGTTTGCCGGCTATCTTACCCTCCAAACCGGAACACGACAGTCACAAGCACTGACGCTATTGCGGCAGTAATATGTAAGGCGCTGGTACCAGACCCGGGCTAGACAATGCAGAACTCTACCACCTAGTAGCCACGATGATAGTGACTCGTATAGCAAATCGGTCGCTTTTTACGACCTGCCTGGCAGAACGGCAGTTGGTCGATCCTTTAAAGGATCCTGGGACCAACACGGGGAAAACACATTAAAACACATTTTAAGTTATTACGAGGTCACGAAAATATTTTATCCTTTTTATCATTTTAATCCGCTTATACGTTCTAATTTAGTTTCTTACTACATCTATTTATCCCATATTTACAGGATGATAACTACAGTAGTGCATTATATGTAATGCATGGACGTATCAAGCAAGGTCTTCAGTGCATTACATGTAATGCATGGGTAGTCAAAGTGTTAATGCTACTATACCCTGTACAAGTTAGCTTGATTTTTCTTACAGACGGGCTAGTGATGGGAAACAGAAAATATTTAGTAGTCCAAAAAATAACGTTTTAGAATACTTGTAACTGTGACGAGATGGTGTGGTGTATTATGTGTGAAATTCTTTATTTCACTAGACATATAAAACATTGGGTAGATAAGCGAAGGTGGTTCAATATTCGTAACTAGCTGCTGCCCGCAACTTCGTCCGCGCGGACTTCGTTTACTCCACACAGCTCCTCCCCCGTAGGTAATAGCGTGATAATATGTAGCCTATATGTTGACCCGATCCGTTAGTAACATTCATGCAAAATTTACCCCGGACATACATACATACAAACAAACAGACAAACAGACAAAAATTCTAAAAACTATATTTTTGGCTTCGATATCGATTGTCGATTACGCCCCAAGTATTCTTTTAAAAAAATATTGAATGTACAGTTTTGACTTTCCTACGATTTTATTATATGTATAGATAAGTACCTATTTAATATTACAGGTTTATTTTTGGACCTCCCGCCAAATTGAAATAGGTGGTAAACCACCATGAAAGTGAACAACTTTTCCAAAGAAACACGGGTCGAAAAGTTAAAAAAAAATTCAGACCTTCCATATGAAATCGTCCACGTGATCGAGCAGTTTTCAATGTGATAGTCGAATTTTTTTTCCCTTTTCGACTCATGTTTCTTTGAAAAAGTTGTTTAGTTTCGTGGTCTGAACCACCTATTTAAATTTGAAGGAAGGTCCAAAAATAATCCTGCATGCAAAAATTAAGGTTGAAAAATAAAATAGTTTTATCTTTAAAACAGTTTTATTAAGGAAGAGGAGCACAGCCTAGATCATCATCACCCCCAACTTCATTTATTATTCCGTGTTCAATAAAATTGTCGAAGTGGACGTCACGTATCCAGTCAGGTAATATTGCTTCTTTGACGTGTCGTACTACTTTCGCCCAGTATTCAGCGGTCACTTGACCACAAGCTTATTCCATTAAAAGGATCATTTTGTTTGCGTTCAAGGGAGGAGATGCATTGATACGTGCTGCGTTTCGTGTGAATAAAATAAGTGATTGTTAAAATAATACTATTAATAAAATAGATGTTAAAGAATTTATCAAAAAAAAAAGATTTTTTTACTGACCTTTAGCTGTATGGCATCATATTTCACTTAAGTAAGAAATCAGAAGATCAAGAGCCTTATTTCTAACTCCATAGTGGTGTAACTTCCTGGTTAAGATGTTACGATCGACACAGTCAAATGCCTTAGACAAATCACAGAACACTCCAAGTGCATCCTGTGAATCCTCCCAGGCTTCATAAACGTTTTTCAGTAATTCGACACCAGCATCTATGGTTGAGCGACCCTTCGTATAACCGAATTGTTTAGTGTGAAATAATTTAAATTTATCAAAATGTTTAAGTATTTGGTTTAGTATAATTTTCTCAAATATTTTACTTAGAGTTGTCAAAACCGAGATAGGCCGAAAATTGGAGGGATCACATTTAACATCCAATTTGAAAACTGGAATAACGCTGCTCAATTTCATCACGTCAGGAAATACACCATGTGTTACAGAACAATTAAATATTACAGCTAAATATGGTGCAATAACGTTTATTACTGAAGCAATAATTCTAACGGAATGTCCCCATAAATCTGAGTTTTTCTTAGGTTTCAAGGTTTTAAAGGCGTTCAAGATATCTTTAGTATCAATGAAAGAAAATTCAAAAGTTTTTTCGCACTTGGATACACATTGCTTCAGTAACGATTCAGCAGTACTAACTGAGGCATTGAGGTTTTAAATTGTTAAAATTGCAGCCTCTTTTGCAGTCTCTAAATCTCCCACTATATTGACTCCATCAGCCTTAAGTTGGAAAACATTATTAAAATAATAAGACGATGGTATCAAATACCCGGGCGAGATATAACGGAAATCTACCACCTAGTAGTCACGATGGTAATGACGCTGTAGGTAATCGGTTGCCTTTTACGATCTGCGTGGCAGAATGGCAGTTAGTCTTCTTCAAACGAGCCCGTACCAACATGAGAGACATCTTTTCTTCACAAAAGCTAAAACAAACGCAAAAGCAATGTATAAGTACATCTTTAAGGCTTTTGAGTACATGTGAATGAACGTCTACTAAATCACTATAAAGTAGCCCTAATAAATATAAAACACTAACTTTATCTCGACATTTGACTTTGTGGAACGAGAGCGTTATGTCTTTATCTAGACATTTAAATTTTATGTAAATATGGAAGGAAGGTAATAAAGTTGTATAAGAGCGACGGGGCTGTATGCAAAGTTTTCTTTGCCAATTTGAAAGATTATTCCAAAAAAGAACATAAGCGTCAAAGAAAAAGTTTCTAATAAAATTTATTATTCATGTGACTGGTTTGTGCGGTATACCCACGGAATATCGACACGCATCACTTTAGTGACGGATATATTTCTGAAGTATAATTTAGTTTTGATTTTTCAGATTTGTGGTATAAAACATATTTGACCAATATTGCACGACGATGCGAAGCATTAAAGAGAGCTCCTTGATTGATAAATCTTTTACGCCTCCATTCTGCAAATATTTCAATTTTACTACTCCTACTATAACATAAGTTCTACTTAATTTATCTACCACTGTAGATAATTTAATCAAGTTTAATTCCGCTATTTTCAAATATTAATTGAGTGTAAGAGAATCGGGAAAATCATTAAAATAAGCTCGAACTTTTTCCCGTGATATGTCGCCACGCATATACGTATAAGCGTTTGATTATATGCGCGGTGACACATTTCCTTTCCAATGCCGTGTCTATTAGTATTCATGTGCTCTGTGATTAAGTCTTGTAAGGTCAACATTTCATGATATTTTGAAAAGGAGTTGAAAGTTGAATGTGTATCGAATTAACAAAATTACTTTCACGAAATGTAAAACCTATTTATTGTAACCCATTTTAATGCAAATAAAATATATTTTGTTCTATTCTGTAATAATTGCATAATCTTAAATAGCCTTATGAAAAACTAGCTGTGCCTGCGAATTCGGCGGCGTGGAAAAAATCTAAATAAAAGTCCCAGGGCTTTAACCGCATAATTGCCGTTCCTGTAGGATTTCCGAGATAAAACTATCCAATGTACTTTCTCGGGTCTCAAACTACCTTTGTACCAAATTTCATCCAAACCGGTTCAGTTGTTTAGGTGTAAATAAGAGGGCAAACAGACATACAGACAGAGCTACTTTCGTATTTATAATATTAGTATGGATTTCTTACTTTTAATGCGCCAAGCATAAAATCTCTTAACTATAACCAGAAACTCTCCCCTTTTACGATTAATCTGACCCATTGTTCTGCTAATATTTCTTTATTGTATACCTTTATAGCTTTTATGTAAATGAAACAAAGCGTTGAATAAATATTACAAACCATAACACAACCTTGTTATTTTACGAACAGAGGCGAAATTTAATATAATGCCACCTCGCGAATAAAAATACGTCAAGTATGTACTCTTTCTTATTTTTATAAACACCCTTTTGTTTTTGATACAATCGTTTCAGTAAGCTGGTGTTTTCTTAAATACAATAACATTTTTTTTATATTTTCCAAATTTAATTTATAACTCAATAAGATATTTTGATTTTGTTATTTTAACGACGCGCGTGCATATAGCGACACGAAATTTACACAACATATTAATCATATTTTTTACCTTAGCGTGAACTGAATAAAACACATATAATGACAAAAACTATAGTATAAAATTAGTTAATAAAACACTATACTCCAGTGTGAAGCAATATTTACATTAAAGATATTTGTTCCAGCAAACTACATATACAATATGTGAATATATCAATAAAAATACTACTTTGTTACATCAAATGAGTATAGCTTCCTACGTGCGTACAACATAAGCACACACACACACACACACACACGAACACTTTCACTTTTTTCAGATACTTTTATTAAGAAAAAGGTTTTTACTAAGTAGTAAATTCCCTTTGTGAGTTCGAGCACTTTTAAGACGATTATCTGCTTAGTAATTAGCTCGTAAGAGGCAATAAACGGTAAACAATTTTCTACCACCACTACCATCGCATATAACCATTATTTCTATGTAGTAAAGTACCACGGCTAAATATATTCATGTCACTATAACTTTAGTGTTTATTGCTATAACGGCTTGTGGAATATAATAGCCTATAACAGTGTTTCCCAAACATTGTTTTGATATGGCCCTGCAATTTTCACACTGCCCCTTCGTGACACACTCAATACTTTTAAACTGGTTCTATTAGGTGAAATAACACATATTTTAACAACAGTTAAAAGGTTTAATTAATAATACTTTGATGTCGCCTATTTTGTCATCACTCAACGCTTACGAATTTTCTTCGCATCGCGACGCCTTGCGTCTGGTAGGTAATATTTTAACAACAAGGCACACAAAAAAAAAGTTGTCTGCATACCGGGCGCCACCTATTTACGGGCATGTTTTTCGATCCGCTGAACACGAATTTGAAGTCAGTTTAGGCCGTCCGGGCTTTAATTTCGAGTAAATTGCAAAAAAAACCCAAAAAATAGCGAAAATTCGATATTTTGGCAAGATAAAAAATTTTGGAATCTAAGGCAAGCATAATTTTCATGTATTTTGATTTGTTAAATACTAATTTCGATTGTAATTTAATTATAAAGTTTTTTAATTCTAAAAAAATTGTAAAATATCCTTAAAAATTGCAAAAATCGTGAAAAATTGGGATTATCTTGGTACAAAAAATTTTGTGGACCCGGATTAACGAAGATTTTCATGTTATTTAATCTGCTTGATGTGATTTTGCAATAAAGGGTGTAGCAGGATGATGATTTGGCCCCCAATGACAACTCATGTCCAAACTTATAATATAGCATGGCCTCGATGTACGTATGCAATTTATAAGAATTTTTCTGCTGTATTCCGCTTTAATCTAGAGATATGGGTGCATGTATGATTATCCTTCAAACAGCCATATCTCAAAAACTAATTAAGCTAAATACAAAAGACCAACGTGAGGTTGTAGGTAACGTTAATGAGTATATTCTATATTTTTTTCAGGTTATTTAAATAACTACGCGCATTTATAAATAATAAATAAATATTTTATCTTTCAATTTTTTAGTGTTCTTGGTGACTTACAATCACCGAAAAATTATATGTCATAGTACTTTACAAGCCCTACTTACTCATGAAAATTATATTGAAAAAAAGTTGGTGCAACATTTCCAAAAAAAGTAAAATTCGACATGCACCTGTGTTTGCCATAGAGG
The DNA here is from genome assembly GCA_036924255.1 of Apodemia mormo. Taxonomy (NCBI): domain Eukaryota; kingdom Metazoa; phylum Arthropoda; class Insecta; order Lepidoptera; family Riodinidae; genus Apodemia; species Apodemia mormo. Next base: position 6,479,468 of record JAUPFN010000011.1, read on the forward strand.
AATTTTGGAAGAAACGTTAGCTAATGCTATTCAAAAATATTTTGTAGTCTCGACATTAATCATTTACAGTTGAAATTAGTTCAATAATTCATAAATTGAATATATATATTCATGTTCTATATATATTCTTAGTTATGATGTAGGACAAAGGTACATATAAGTATTGTATGATAATTTAAATTACTGCCATAGGAAATAACTCATACGTCATTATAATTACAGTCGAATCTCTTAATATTATTGAACGCGATCATCTAAAATCTTATTTCACTGTTTTCTTTTAAAATTAAAAAAATACAGTACTAAAAATACAAACCAACTCTTTTTATCCCCACTCTACTAATATTTCATGTGCGCAAGTCGACGCAGTTATCTACGTGACGTAACAAAAGAAAAAACATACGGCGTATTCAAGAGAGGAATCAAGTTCAGACTTGTCATCACGTTGCTCGCTGTTTCGTACACTTGATGTACTCAAAACTAATTTCTTCATTTATTTTGTCTTGTTGTGAATAACGATGACACACTCGTTTACGTGTGAATAGAAGAAGCTAAAATATTTAGTAATTGTCTCAATAAGTCAATATTGGTAATAAAACAATCACTAAACATTTTAGCTTCTTCTCCAGTATTAATAACTTTTTGATATCCAGTTATCTTACGGAAAAACTTATTGCAGTTTTTGCACTTACCTGACATCGTTATTCACAACAAGACAGAATAAATGAAGAAATTAGTTTTGAGTACATCAAGTGTACGAAACAGCGAGCAACGTGATGACAAGTCTGAACTTGATTCCTCTCTTGAATACGCCGCGCCGTATGTTTTTTCTTTTGTTACGTCATGTAGATAACTGCGTCGACTTGCGCACATGAAATATTAGTAGAGTGGGGATAAAAGAGTTGGTTTGTATTTTTAGTACTGTATTTTTTTAATTTTAAAAGAAAACAGTGAAATAAGATTTTAGATGATCGCGTTCAATAATATTAAGAGATTCGACTGTAATTATAATGACGTATGAGTTATTTCCTATGGCAGTAATTTAAATTATCATACAATACTTATATGTACCTTTGTCCTACATTATAACTAAGAATATATATAGAACATGAATATATATATTCAATTTATAAATTATTGAACTAATGTCAACTGTAAATGATTAATGTCGAGACTACAAAATATTTTTGAATTGCATTAGCTAACGTTTCTTCCAAAATTCCTTTATGGCAAACACAGGTGCATGTCGAATTTTACTTTTTTTGGAAATGTTGCACCAACTTTTTTTCAATATAATTTTCATGAGTAAGTAGGACTTGTAAAGTACTACAACATATAATTTTTCGGTGATTGTAAGTCACCAAGAACACTAAAAAAATGAAAGATAAAATATTTATTTATTATTTATAAATGCGCGTAGTTATTTAAATAACCTGAAAAAAATATAGAATATACTCATTAACGTTACCTACAACCTCACGTTGGTCTTTTGTATTTAGCTTAATTAGTTTTTGAGATATGGCTGTTTGAAGGATAATCATACATGCACCCATATCTCTAGATTAAAGCGGAATACGGCAGAAAAATTCTTATAAATTGCATACGTACATCGAGGCCATGCTATATTATAAGTTTGGACATGAGTTGTCATTGGGGGCCAAATCATCATACTTATCCTGCTACACCCTTTGGCCCATAGTCTCCTCAAACATTCATAAAACTGCAAAAAACCGATAAAATAGTAGTAAATTGCTGCTGAAAAAATGGAAAAAATCTTTTAAACACAATTAAATAAATTTCTTGTATTTTTTATTTCTAAAATACAAGATTAAGATCCAAGAATGTACACAAATTGAATTTTTTACGGTTTTTCGAGGGTATTGTACTGTTTCATTCTCAAATGATCTACGATGTGGATACCTCTTTTTCCACCTTTTCCTTTATTTAGTAAAAATTTGCCATCCTGTTGGGATTTGAACTTCTTCGAAGTGCAGACTTTATTTCATTGCATGATCGCTTGTACTTGCAACCAGGGCACCTCCTCGGGATGACGGTGAGCAACAGAACCATCTGGCGGAGTCCCTGGGTTAACGGCGTGTATGCCGTCATGGCAGGTATAAGTGATGAGTACTTTACGATGCAGGGATTCGAAAACCCAATATTGGCGTCTGGTTAGGGTGATAAAGTAGGCCCGCAGACGTCGTCATCCAACGACTGCAGCTCTTCAGTAGTGGAAAACTTGGCTACTGGAGAGTATACTATTACAAGAAGCAATTCCCATCTATGCAATAAGAGTCCTGATCTATTTTGTTACGTTTGTGGGGAATTTCAGCCGGTAAAAAACCGCAGAACATTTTGGGGTTTTTTGCAATTTACTCGAAATTGAAGCCCGAACGGCCTAAACTGACTTGAAATTCGTGTTTAGCGGGTCGAAAAACATGCCCGTAGATACGTGGCGCCCGGTGTACAGACAACTTTTTTTGTGTACCGGTGAATTATTAATCAATTAATATTATAAACGCGACAGTTTGGATGTTTGGATGGATGTTTGTTACTCAATCACGCAAAAACTACTAAACGGATTTGAATGAAATTTGGCATACAAGTAGCTGATGACCTGGAATAGCACATAGGCTACTTTTTATCCCGGAAAAATTAAATGATCCCGCGAAATTCACCAAAAACTTCTATAATGCAGTGAGCTGCAGCTAATAAATGAATAAATATTTGTTTTATATAAAAGAATATTATTATATCTCACATGTTTCTTTGATTCCCAAAGGTACCCAAAGGGTACAGGACCCTATTACTAAGACTGGGCTTTCCGTCTGTCTGTCCTTCTGTCACCAGGCTATATATCATGAACTGTGATAGTTAGACAATTGAAATTTTTAGTGATGATGTATTTCTATTGCCACTAATAATAAATACTAAAAACAGAATAAAATGAATATTTAAGGGGGGCTCCCATTCAAACAACTGTGATTATTTGTATTTTTTTTTCTCGATCTTAATAACGACAACTGGTACGCGTGAAATATTTACAGAATATTAAGTTATATATTCACTTTAAAAATAAATAATTAAATTAAATAAAATACGTGTTAAAGGGGAGCCCATAAAACAAACGTGATTTTTTTTACCGTTTTTTCTAAATGACCATTACCGTACCAGGTACCCTTCGTGCGCAAGTTACACTCGCACTCGGCCGGTTTTTTAGTTTACAATTTACACTTTTAATGCTTACTTAACTTTTTTTTCAAATTATTTAAAGCCGTAAGCTATTAATAAAACCAGATAATGACAGCGACACGTAGCGATGCTATTAAATACCTACAAATTTTGGTCTCACAGTACTTCGATAAACTTTATTTAAAACTAGTTACCAAATATAAACGGGAAATTGGCCAAATGAACATCACAATAAACAGGCAGCATTGTTTATTATGTTGAAGTGACGCTTAATGTTCCGTTTTATTTGTTCCAAATATTTATCGTATGAATTGTGTGTTAATATCAAGCTAATATTTCGTAAGCACATAATAAATATATCCACATTAAACGCATTTTTATGGCATTAGATAGCAATCAAGTGAATGGCTATCATATAGATGTAATGATAACCATCCATACGAAATATGTAGTGGTTACTTAACATATGACAAATACGTGCATATCATATGCATAAGATACCAGTTTTTTTATTTATTTATATTAAACGATAGCAAACAAACAGATGGTTTTTCTGATGGAAAGAGACCTGTCTCCTATAGACGCCGAAGATGTTAGGGAGCGTTGCTAGCCTAGAGGCGGTGTCTTGATGCCACGTCATAAGTTTCTTCCCAAAAAAATACGAAACCGACAAGCATCGACGCTACTTAGGTACGTATAGATAAAATAGAAGCCCAAGTAGCACGTTAAGCTGTATACAGGCTGCATTTAGGTTCATTTTTAAACTTAAACCTGTATACTAAGCCGTACAAAGGCTGTAGAAGCTCGTCAACAGCCGATATAACACCAAAAAAGGCCCCAAGTTATACAGCTTATTGCGTTATGTAGGCTGCACAATAGCTATACAAGCTGTTATAGGATGTACAATGGCTGTTATTTGGTGTATAAAGAAACTATAACACTAAGGATACTCTCTTGTAACTGTCTTGTACAGCTAAGCGTTAAATAGGCTGCACAATAGCTGTACAAGCTGTTATAGGTTGTATAAAGGCTGTTATTCGGTGTATAAAGAAACTATAACACTAAATATACTCTCCCGTACAGCTAAATGTTCTTAATAGGTGTTTGAAAATGATAAGGTCATCTTACCCCCATTTCGAGTAAACAAATATTTTATTGAGACAAAAGCTATAAAAAAACCAAAAAAAAAGTAATAGCGAAACATAATATTTATTTAGAACAGGCATATATATGTATGTTATCACTTTAGTTAAGTAACGTGACAAAATTAACAAAATCAACAGTCTTTCATCTTTGACATTCACAAAAATTAAAAACAAAAATATATCAGCCCTCTAACTTCGTGATTAATTTATACCAGTTAGGTACATGAATTATAATGAGATAAATCTAAATATTGTATTCCTTTCTGAGTACCTAATTTAGCGAACAAATCGTTCAAAAATAGCAAAAAAAATTATAAACGAAATACCAAAATAACTTATTCTCCCCCTTATAAATTTAAAATCTTTTTGGCAGGTGCTGTGCTGCATATCACAAATAAATTCACCACCGTCATCTCCCTATATGCTTTATCCCTCATTTTCCACATGCACAACATTTTATCCACACATATAACAGTTTGGAAGGTACGGTAGCCGGTAGAATTATGCAAGAGACACTGTCATCCCATTACACGGATAGCAACGCACGCATACAAATGCTGCTTACAAATATCACACCCACTGCGTCTAGCAAGAATCATATTGATAAGAAATATAATTATATGTAAAAAAAGATACACAAAACTATTTTATCGCACGTATTTCCGAAGATAGAGGCAGAGGTACAACCAGTGCAACCACAATTAGCCGAATATATATTTTAGTCCCACACTGTGATAGGTGGCAAACCTATCGCCAACCGGCCACTTAGATACACAGATCCTATGCGTTCCAACAGAGAATAGGGTGAGATAGTGATCTGCATTTTGCAAAAACTTTATAAGTGATGAGTAAGGTGTGTAAAAAATTCTAACAAAGAAATAATTAAAAATATATTTTCATTCTAATTGGTATGTTTTTTATTTAGATTCCCATCAGATTATATTACCATGTATTAAAATAAAGTGTAAAATAACTAACACGACTTTTATATATACACATATATAGATGAACGACTAGACTGATATATTTTATTGTTTTTTTTATTGATGAATATTATGTTTTAATACTTTTTAGCCTATTCTGGACAAAGAGAACCCAAACCCACAAAAATCGTAACAAAATTGGGCCGTCGTTTTTTACTTATAAGTGGTGTAAATAACACATTTTTATATAATACATAGATGAACAGCTAGACTGATGTTTATTACTAATTGATATTGATAAAAATAATATTATTTTTTTTAATAATTCAGTGCCAATATTTTTTTAACAAATATTTTTTGCTGACATTACTAATTTCACACTTGTGGTATAAAGTTGATAAGAAGCGCGATATCAGTTGGTTCACATAGTACATAAATACACTCAAAACATGGCCCTCTTCGCAAAGTCAGATAAAATACTGTTGTCTTCAAGAAAACACATTTTAGAAACAATTGTACCAGAAATATCTTATTTTCTGAAACTCACAGCGCGTGTATGAAAAACTAGGAATGTAAAAGCACTTGACAAGTTATTACTTCGCGAGACGACGTTGTATTACTTTTCGCTCCTATTCATAATATACAGGGATACCACGGTTAAGGTGTGGTGAGGGAATATCAATTTATTTAACGCTTTGTTTCAGCTGCGCAATAGAAAATAATAAAGATGCTAGCAGAAAATATTATGGTAAAATATACTAGATTATTTATGACTATTTTATTATTTTATGTTAGAATTTATTATTATTTTATATATATATATATATATATATATATATATATATATATATATATATATATATATATATATATATATATATATATATATATATATATATATATATATATATATATATAAACATAAAATAATAAAATATTCCACTAATGGCATCTGCTAAAAGTATCGAGAGGTGCCGTATGTGGACCTGGATACCTCAGATGCCATTTAAGCGGGTGCCCAATATGGCATACTTCGAACGGTGGAGTATAAAATTTACGCACAATTAAAGTTTGCATTGCCGAGGACTGCATAAATCTAATGTGTTTAAATGAAAAACATTAAAAATAAATTAAATTAATAAAAATATATATTATACACACTACAATTACGCGACATACACGATATTATACACACATATATACATACTATTTTTCTATATATACATACTTTTAGAGATTTTATTGTTTAGTCTGTGGTCGAATTTCGGCCACAGGCGACTGCTAGTATATACCAACAGATAATAATTTTTGAAGTGACAATGCGTAATGAAAGGTCTATAAAATAAATATCTTGGGCATCATCAAAATGGATCGTCCCTTAAAATGTGGTATTTAATTTAAAAATATTGTTGAGTAGAATTCCTGCCCCAATAACACCAGTGTTTCGGTTTCGAGAGTAATGTAGCAAGATAGCAACGCACTATCAATATATTCCATAGTCGATAGTTGTCCCTTTCTTTCAGAAAAATCATTGGTTTATTTATTAATCTACAATATAAAGAGAATGCTTTAATAAAAATAGAGACCTAATAACAGACCAATTGTTCTGTCAATACATCAGACTAATAAATCTTATGATAAGCTGAAAGAATTAGTACGAACCAATACAGTGAGCTGTAAGCAAGCGTAGCAAAATACTGATTTTTAATTATCCAATTGGAACGAAGTGTTCCTTTTCTCCACTCATCAGACGATTGATAGTATTCATTTGGTGCAAGAAATCAATCATTAGTGTATTGTAGATTGTCAATGTACTTATACATAGGTTAATTTAATAAAATGTTGTGCATTGAAGAACAGATTATTTAACGGTCACATGTTACCTATAAAAAAGAAAAAGAGAATATTTCTTGTCTGCATAGTAAATTTTGATGAAATTAGTGTAATATTCAAATGATATGATCACCGCCATAGCGATACGCGAGTCGATTCTAGTCTTATTTATAAAATAAAAAATTGTTTATTTCCTTCTACACGTAAGTTGCGAGGTAACTATTTAATAATCTGCGACGTAAGTAATGTTCAAAGGGGGTGGGGTGTTAAGAGTGATGTCGAAAATCACGAGTTCAGCAAATTGCTGTTTGAAACACTAAACTTCAATATCTAAGCGCTGGTGTACATACATTTTGACTGGATAATTAGGTCAAAATTAAAACAGCTACGTTTCTACATATTTAATATCAGAATCGAGTACTGAACACCATTCTTCAGTATATACATATGTATAGACTTTTTTTAACCCCTGACGCAAAACGAGGGGTGTTTAAGTTTCAGGTGTGTATCTGTGTATCTGTGTGTCTGTCCGTGGCATCGTAGCGCCGTGGCGGATGGTCCGATTTGGTTGCGTTTTTTTTTTTAAATTGATAGCCCTGTTTTGCGACATGGTTCTTAGGTATGTTTCAATAGAATCTATTCATCCGTTTTAAGATCACCAGCTCTTTTCTAATTGATGAAAGTAATTAAACAACTTGTAATTGCTTTATCAATATTAAATTTTGTATTCTCTTACTTTATAGATATTGCAATTACATTGTAACCTTGACGTGATACTTTGAGATCCTCATTCAAAATTTATCAGCATCTATTTAACTGGCAATTTTCGTATGTAAATAACAGATTTTGTAAATATTGCAAGCAACTTTTTAACGAATTCCTGATATATTTTTAAAAAAAACGTGGCAGACTTGTGAAAGCTCAGTGACAATGCAATACTATGGTACCATCCAACAAAGTTCATAATGTAACCTAAACATAGGGACTGGAACTCTCTGACGCAGAGTTTTAACAAAATAACCTTGTTTGTACTCATTGTTTTTGTTGCTAAAAGTACTAAGTTTGATTAGTGCTCATATTGACGAGAATCTGAAGATGGAGCTGAAAAAGTGCTACCGAAAATCACGCGAAGAATGTAGAAAGAGATAAGATAATCGAGTTCGAACCCGATGGATTTTGATGACGTGTACTTTCCATTATATATAATGTTGAAGATCTGAAGATGGAGCCGTAAGTGTGTCATTGTAGCTTACAGATAGAAAGTTATTTTATTTGTTATAGTAGGTTCATTTTCATGATAATGTGGCTTTGAAGATTGAGCTGAAAAAGTGATGTAAGAACTCCAAGAATCCAGCTTCAAAATGCAACTACAATGAACTCCTAAACTAAACGAGGCAATGTTTTTGAATAAGCACTTAATTTTCTTGTATTGGCAAACACAAGTGCTAGATGATTTTCAGGATCTGATAATGGAACTGGAATGTAACCATGAAACTCCTAAACTAAATAAGATAAACTAATCGAATTTGGGCTCATTTGTTCTGTTTGGTCAAACACTCTAGTGCTAGATGGTTTCCAGAGTCCCATGATAGAGCTGGGTGTACGTTATGGGAACTTTGGGATAAAAAAGAGAAACACCATCGACTTTAGCGTCATTTAATTTGTTATTATAAGGACTTTAGAGCAGAATGGCTTTCAGTGCCTGATGATAGAGCTGAAAGATGTGCACGAGAACTCCTCAGCTAAACCAGGTTAACCCACCAAGTAGTGACTCATTCGGTTTGTTTTGGTAAACAATTTGGTGCTGGACGATTTCCAGTATCTTATGACAGAATTAGAAGGAAGTCATGGAAACTTCTAAAGTAAACAAGATAAACCTATCGAGTTTGGGATCCTTTAAAAACAACAAAGAAAAATATCGACACGCGGGATTTGAACCTGCGACCATCTCCCTAAAGCTGGGACGCTCTTCCACTGAGCTAGTGTTGACACTAGTCGCAGGTTCAAATCCCGCGTGCCGATATTTTTCTTTATTGTTTTTAAGGTTTTTCCAGTTTCCCAAGCACGGGGTGAGTGCTATAACACAAAAATAATCGAGATCCTTTGTTCTATTTTAGTAAACATCCTGGTGCTAGATGATTTCCAGGGTCTTATAAAAGAGTTGATGATGGAGGTCGTAGGAACTTTGGAATAAAATGGAGTAAATTTATTCTAAAGTATTTGGAGCAGGATGTTTTCCAGTATTTAATAATAAAGCCGGAAGAAGTCCATGAGAACTTCTAAGCTAATCTAGATAATTCCATCAAATGTGGGCTAATTCGGTTTATCTTGGCAAACACTTAGGTGCCGGATATTTTCTAAGATATAATAATGATGGAACTGGAAGGTGGCCATCGGCTAATGTAGTTTGCTTTTATTGTTAGGAGATTTGCAGGGTTTGTTAATGGAACTAGAAAGTGGCCATGGATCTCTTGTACTAAACAAAATAAGCCCATTGAGTGCGGTCTCATTTGTTATATTTTTACATACTCTCTTAATCAAAATAATTTCCAGGGTTACATAGTGGAACTGAAGGCCATGGGAGTCTTGCAATAATACACCTCAAACTCATTGAGTAAGGAACCGTGCTAATTTAACCTGATGCTACAAGATCCCCTTTCATAGATCATCAGGTCCTTTCATGTTTTACTCTTAAAATGATGCATATGTAGCAGAATGGCGGTCTGAGAATGTGTCGGGGGTTTTTCAAATTTTTAATTTTATCTTGTTATTTTTATATAGTTTTCAGTAAGCATAATTATAAGAAAAAAAGCGTTAATCTAATCAGCTACACTTTACCTCTTACATCTATTCGTTACATTTACTTGATTAAATTTACCCTTCCCAAAGTACTAAAGCCTTTGAATAAATTAAATATGTCCTTTCTCTAAATGGAGGTAAACTTTGACAAGGTCTTAACAAAGTGAGTTATTTGCAAGAAAGTAGCAGGCACTAACATACAGGTATATTCCCCTGGAGAGAAATCTATTGCGTGTGCTTAATTAATTAAAAGCGGCCTAGAGAATTATTAGATCCAGAATGTGTTTATTAATGTAGCAATGTAATCGCTTTAGAAATGTTTGATACAGAAAATGTTAAATAAGTTCTATATCAACTTGCCCGGATTTGGTACCATGATTTGAAACCGAATTTGGTTCTCCAATTTAAAGTTCCATCCTCACCATCTCGATGTCTGGAAATCCACAACTGTACGTTTCTCCCGACACTTTTTGCCTCGCACTACTCTGTTGTGGAATCAATTACCGGCAGGGGTATTTCCGAACGGATACGATATAGGAACCTTCAAGAAAAGAGCTTACTCATTCTTAAAAGGCCGGCAATGCAACTGCAAGACCTCTGGTATTGCAGATGTCCATGGGCG